>BSYR01000017.1:19157000-20540000 GCA_030270665.1 Hibiscus trionum | reverse complement strand
TTGAATGAATGCTAAAAATAATCCCAAAACATAAATAGTCTCAAAATATGAAATTACATCAATGTATCAAAACAATAAATAATAATCTAAATACCTAAAAATAGTTTCGTACTGAATAATAAAATAACCGGATAAAATATGAGATCATCCAAGTACCGATTCGCCTATGGTCTGAGTATCTGAAAGAAAGTCTAAGGGGTAGTAAGCTAAAGAGCTTAATGTGTCTCTAAAGTGCAAGAAAACCATAATCATAAAACACAATAATATTTGATTTAAAATCCTTTAAAAACCATAACACAAATATTACATTCACAATGCAATACACCCAACTACAACCGCTATAAAAGGAGGTAGGTTCCCCAGAACCCCTCACTACAACATCACCAATCGATGTGTGGTAAAAACCACTGCTTCCTCCGTCCAAATCCCAACCCATGCTCATACATACATGATGATTAAAAATCAAATTTCATAAACCGAATTCCACAAATCCGATATTCTATAAACATACTTCTTAAACCATAGTCCATAAATCCATAAATCATAGATCTATATATCTGATGTTTCATAAATCAAATATTCCACAAGTCATAATTAAAACACGTTTTGAAAATCGTATGCACTTGATGTCAACCATACAAGCCATAATACATGTAAATAATCACATAAGGGGTAAAACACCAACATATAGAAAAATAATATATAATTTATTTATAGCACCGGAAGAAACACACCTTAAGCATCAGTAGCTCTAATGTTGGGACAAACATATCTCACGTTCGAATCCTGCTGAATCAGAACCTACGATATAAACCCTATATTAATTAATATCTATCACAATGCCACCAACTAAATATACTAATACTAATCTAAAAGAATATTCACATGAAGTCCTTGTGGTACGTGCACGATTAGATCGAATAGGCGAATGAGGTGGTAATTCGTCTTATTCAAAGTTGATGTCGTCTAAAACACATTTTTAAACTGCATCAGATCTCATATCCAAAGCCTTTTAAGGTTGTGAGATGTTAGAGACTCTCCAAAGTTCGATCGAAATAAGAAACATAAAAAGAAGATGTCGAGAGAGGGAGAGATAATGCGACGGTAAAAGAATTATAATCTGCCCAATTGTATTAAATACCCAATTTTATGGGTAATGACAAGTGAAGCAACTAAACATTAATAAGGGTTTGCAACAAGCACCTTAACGTTTTTTATGATTTACCAATTAACCCCTAAATTTTATATTAAGCCTTATAAATCTGAATTTTCTTAATTTAATCCTCAAACTCAATTAGGGTTTCTAAATTAAATTCCTAAATCATTAGGGTTTCAAGAATGAGGGATTTCAAACTTAGGTTTTTAAATTAGGGATTTTGTGAATCTAGGGTTTACAATTTGTGCATAATTTTTCGGGTGTTACACGAATACTCCATCCAAGTACCCTAACAATTGAGGTATGTGTATGTGGTGTCCCGTCTCTCATTTCTGGGGTTATACATCTACCGATGAGTAGTGTTGAGGGGTTTATACAGTGTACCAAATACTCCACTACGGGTGTCACAACGGTTGAAGGTAGCTCCCGTGTGTGAACCTTGAGATGCCGGTGAGAATGTATGAAGTGTTGGGACAACACTTGTGAATCTGTGTATCAGATATGTTGTTATGAGGAAATGGACTTGCCTAATGATCACTTGTAAGCCAATATAATTGATGATGTATCATGAGATAGTTTATGTTGAATATTTTAATTTATACATGTTTTACTCTTTAAGCTTTGCATATGGTAGTTATGCATGGGAAGGCTTAAATTGAGTGTTAGCAATGGGACTTGTTGATTCATGATACATGTTGCATAAGGTTTATTATGCTGATTTTTTATTAAGGAAGGTGCATGGTTTTAAAGGCATGATGGATTTCAAATGATGATTTAAGTTAGTTGAAATGAGATTTCAATGTGGACTTGGAAAATGGTTTTAAATGCACTGATGTCAATGTAGATAATTTAAGTTCGGAAGGCCGCGTGGAGCAAGGGATCAAGGAGACTTCATTCGTGAAAGTATGTTTCGGTTAAGACTATAAGTAATAAGGGCAATGGGGGATCTGTTGTGTGTTTGGGAGATATGTGCAAACTTCATATTTGAGCAAGTTTATAATGTTGTTTTAGACTTGTAAATGGCCGTTGGTATTTGGTTTATGCCTTGCTATGGTTTTTGGTATCTTGCTTGGCTTGGTTTCTAGGTTGCATGCCGATAGATTCTCTTTGATGCATGTTGCTATAAGTTGATGATGAATATGCCATGTTTGGTTAAGGATTGATCTTTGGATATGTTGTGTTTATGTTAGAAGCATGTTTAGGTGGTTTGTGTTGAATCAAAGAGTGAAAAATGAGCATTTTTGGGCACTTCAGTCCAAGCGGTATTGATACAGTCGAAAGGGTATCGATGCAGTATAATGTATTTTTGGACCCGTTTCGATACGGTTGAAGGTGTATCGGTACGCCCTTTGGGTTCTGGAAAATACTGTATCGATACACTATCGATACCCTATGGAGTCGTATCGATACACCTGGTAGGTAAGTTGGTTATTTTGGTTATCAAAGGTTTTTGATTCTTCTATTTTAATCCCTAAATGTTATACATGAATTGATTGGGTTTGGATGGTCTTTTAGAGCTGAAATTGGACATGTATGCATGGAACCTATTTAATTAAGGATTGGTAAATATGTTTTCAAGTAAATTCTTTTAATTTACCAGATTTACAAATTGGTCCCTAAATGCTTGTGATTGCAATTGAACGCCTTATTGGTGTCCGTTTGAGCTGGTAACTCAAAATTGTGAGAATCCCCTGTATTTTGCTAAAATTACAATTTGGTCCCTAGCCTATGTTTTTAAGCAATTGAATTCTAAATCGTTGCATGTATACATTGAAGTCTCCTCCGCTGCAAGTGTGAATCACATAGGATGTTAATGTGCATCTAGACAAGATAAAAGAAAAAAATAGGGTCGTTTATTGAGGTAAACCTTCCCGGTTTACTTCAATATTCCCCGGGTAACCCGTTCGGTTCGGTCTCGCTTCTAGACCGGTCAAGGGGGTTACATGACAATTAATAAGTGCTTGATTGATATTTGTAATTTCCTTTAATTAAAGAAATGGTACTATTCGAATGATATATATATATATATATATATATATATATATATATATAAGATAACTAGACACTTGATTGGTTTTGGTAGAAGTAATAGATACGAATTATTGGCATGTCTTAATTTTCTACCATAAAATAGCTATATTAACAAATACCTTAATCAAATGGTATTGTGTGTATACGATTTACTTAAATATTAAAGTTAGTGTAAAGCTTTCTTGTGTATAAACGTTAAGTTATAGGAATTTTGTTACTTGCGTGCCAAGTATTGAATAAGTGTAATTACATGTTTAAAAGGGATGTTTTGAATGGAAATGATTATGATATGGACTATTTTGATTGTCTAAGTGTAAGTACATGTTTAAAGGGCTGTTTTGAATAGAAATGAACATGGCATGGACTGTTTTGATTGTTTAAAAGTAAATACATGTTTAAAAGGGCTGTTTTGAATAGAAATGATTATGACATGGACTATTTTGATTGTCTAAGTGTAATTACATGTTTAAAGAGATGTTTTGAATAGAAATGACCATGGCATGGACTGTTTTGATTGTTTAAAAGTAAATACATGTCTAAAAGGGCTGTTTTGAATAGAAATGATTATGACATGGACTATTTTGATTGTCTAAGTGTAATTACATGTTTAAATGGCTGTTTTGAATAGAAATGACCATGGCATGGACTGTTTTGATTGTTTAAAAGTAAATATATGTTTAAAAGGGCTGTTTTGAATAGTAATGATTATGACATGGACTGTTTTGATTGTCTAAGTGTAATTACATGTTTAAAGGGGTGTTTTGAATATAAATGACCATGGCATAAACTGATTTGATTGTTTAAAAGTAAATACATGTTTAAAAGGGTTGTTTTGAATAGAAATGATTAGGACATGGACAGTTTTGATTGTCTAAGTGTAAATACATGTCTAAAGTACTATTTTGAATTGAAAGGACATGGCATGGACTGTTTTGATTGTTTAAATGTAAATACATGTTTAAAGGGCTGTTTTGAATAGAAATGATCCTTACATTGACTATTTTGAACACATACGAGTATTTCATGAAAAAAATGACCTGATATGTTTGGAATCTTATGTGCCAAGTAACTTGCTTGTTTATATGCTAGTTGATAACCTACAAAGTAAGTAACAATGTCCAGAAGATATAATGATAGATAACTTGTATGATAAGTGTCACATGCCGATGATATGCTTAGTTGGATAATTTGTGTGATTGGAGTTTTGACTTGGATATGTTTGTTTGAAAACTATATGTGTATACGTGCATGCTTGATTCGACTACCACGTATAAGTATAAGTGCTTGTTGTGTACCATGTCCTAAAATGGCTAACCTCTTGACCAAGTCTAGTATTTTATTAATAAAAGAAGAAGATTGATTAGAATTTGATGAAAGGATAGATTATTGTTTTATACTAATAGTCACTTTTAGCTACCTCACTAAGCATTAGCTTACCCTATTCTTTCATCGCCTTTCAAGATGTCAAAGCTCATGTTTATCTTCTAAGCTTGGACGGGATCACAAGTGTTAAGAAGTACGTTTGTAATCTTTAAGTACTCCTAGATGATGGCACATGGTTCTTAATAGTGCATTGAGCATTTAGATTCCCTTTTGAGTTACATACGTGTATAATCCTTATTCGTTTTCAAGTTTTTGTAAAGGGCCTTTAATTAGTTTTTGGTTGCTTTCTATATAAGTTATAATAGTTAGAATGTTTGTATGGTTGTTAGATATTCGTTTGTGCTTCAAATTGTTATCCACCTTGATGGCGTGCATGTATGTAAGCTTTTACGCATCCATCACACATGTTTAACCCTGACATATCAATATAGCTCAAATAGTTGGTTAAAAGCTTTAAACGATCAATTAGTATCATATTTGTGAATATGTATATGATATTGCCATGGGAATGTGACTGGATTTGAATGAGACTAGTGCATGTGATTCTATGCTTGCCATAATTTGTGATGGTTGCTCGTATGTTTTCTTATAACGAAATTCTTCATATTCCTCATTCGAGTATCACATTGTTTAAGTAATCTTCATATGCCTCATTCGAGTATCACATGTTCAATTGGTAACCATAAACCCGATTAGATCTAAAACCTTGAATAGCTAAAACTGGTTGTTGGATCTTTTAAGAATAGCCTTAACTTTTCTTGATTTCTAAGTATAAGTGAGCCTTGTATTTTGTATGTTTTGTCAAACCGAGTGTGAGCTATGAATATTAAATGGATTGTTGTTTACAATGTGTATGCATACCTTATTAGACATGAAATGTATTGGAGACCTTGATCTTTGAAAGTTACTAAAAAGTTTTTAAATCACCATGGTTTCTGAATGCATGTTTTGTTGTGAAGTGCTAAGACACCATATGTTTGTTTGGATTCTTGTTCAGTAACACTTATTAAATAGGTTTCCTCCTAGACCGGGTAAGGGGTATTAGAATCTAGGAACTATTCGAATAGGTTCTTATTCAAGTTTTAAATAGATGCTTGAGCATATATTGAGAACCAATGTTAGATAGAATTCGAATTGGAGCTGTTATATGCATAAGAACTTGATTATACAAGAAAGTGAAACTGTTATGAATGGATAAGATATTAAAAAAGATTGTTTTAATACATACATACATGTGAGTATAGTAACTAGGACTGTTTTGAGCATAAAGTAAATGGTATAGACTGTTTGAACATGTATAAACAAGAATGAATGTGATGTGCCATTGTTTTGAACTTATAGAGAATTTATTGGACTGTTTTGAGTCAATATGAAACATGGGAAGGGATGTTTTGAATGTAAATAAATATATAAAGGTTGAATTAGTGATATAAAAATAGGGGAGATTGTTTTGTTTATTAAATGGACTATTTTGCACAAAAATGAGTTCTAAGGGGCTGTTTTATGAATGTATAGGAGGATATATGCATATAGGGACTGTTTTACATCCAAAAGAATAACGGTAGAGTGTTTTGTGAATGCATAAATGGACGAATACATGTTAATGACCGTTTTGAATCAAAACACATGTTAGTGGACTGTTTTGTGGTTATATATTTGAGAAAATACATATGTTGGGACTGTTTTATAATGATATAAAAATCAATGTTTTGTTTTGTAAGCATACATGTAAAGATATATATGATAGGGGCTGCTTTGTGTTGGTATAGATATTAGTGGGCTGTTTTATATGAAAATATGCGTATACATGAGTAATTTAGTAGTTTTATGAATCAATGATTGTTAACAATTATTCTAATGCATGATTGCACTTTTTGTTACAATTAGACCAAGAGGGATTTGAAGGACTAGGGACTATAGTGGATCAAATAGTGGATAGACAAAAAGGGATCGTGACTCGGGAACAAAACTAGCTTGGATTAACATGTGAGTGTAGTTTAAAGTCTCGAGATAGAATGAAACTATCCTGAGCATTCTATTCGTTTAAATTTTACATTGCTTGTGTAACCCCCTTAACCCGGCCTAGACGGTTGACCCGAATTAAGAAAGTCACACGGGGAAAACCAAAGTCAACCCGAAAGTCAACCTTGATTAACGACCCTTTTTTTTTCTTTTTAAACTTGTCTAGATGCATATTAGGCCTAATTGTGATCACACAAACATCATACCAAAAGATCACAAACATCAGAGATCAAACAGGGACTCAATTGAACAAGATACAACTTTAGGGACCAAATTGTAAATTCTGATAATTATAAGGACTTAACTCAAATTGAAGTTACCAACTTGAAATTAATCAGGTTTCATGCTTCTCTGTGAAGTTTCAGCTCAAAAGGACCTCCCAAACTCATACAATTGAACAAACAAGATTCAGGACCAAAACGCAAACAATTCAAAACACATAACTGCCACTGTCAGCCCCCAACGGTCAACCGTTCCGAAACGGGAGACAGCCCGTTTCGAAACGCGGGGCCGTTCCGAAACAGGCATAGCCCGTTTCGAAACGGGGGTCTGGCAGTGGCCTTTCCGTTTCGGAACGGCCCCTCTCGTTTCGGACGCCTGGGCACGATTAAGGCACCCGTTCCGAAACGGTAGGTGCTGTTCCGAAACACCCTGCCCAGATTGCTCCAAAACTCCACTTTAAACATGCAATTACACAACCAAACATGCTCCGAATGTCACCAAACTTTGCCAACATGCAATTCAACATATAAGGGACATATTAGCATCATCAATTCAACCAAACATCATCATATGCAAAAAGCCCCAATTCTATAGACATGCTTCCTACACAAGCTAGATATTCAAGCACCAAACTTACAAAACAAGCATTTAAAGATCCAATCCAAAGACCAACAATCTTAACATCAAGAAACATACTTAGGGAGTACAAAACACTTCCCAAAACATACACATGGTTTCCCCATTGCCAAATCACCCAAAAGCTAAAATGTTTAACAAAAACCTTCCATACATTGAGCTTTACTTGCACTTGAATTCTTGCCCTTCTTGCTGCCCTCAAAAGGTCTCTAATGCTCTGCATTATTGAATTAAGGAAAACGAAAAGAGCGTAAGCAAAAGCTTAGTGAGGAATGCTCAATAAAACCATCCAATAATGCATTTGTAAAACACTTTATAAAACATGCTTCAAACCATCACTTACACATGCTCAAAAGCATACTTAAACATGCATCTCATGCATCAAATCATAACATGTCATATTGGCCACAAGTGATAAATTCCATTTCTTTAAAAACAAGTTCATCAACTTTCACCCCAAGGACTTTTAAACACCTTGGCCCCAAGGACTTTTAAACACCTTGGCCTATGGACTTTTAAACACCATAGAATGTAACACATCAAGGACTTTTAAACACCTTGATCCCAAGGACTTTTAAACACCTTGGCCATGGACTTTTAAACACCATGAAACGTAACTCATCAAGGACTTTTAAACACCTTGATCCCAAGGACTTTTAAACACCTTGGCCCATGGACTTTTAACCACCATGGAAGGACCACACAAGGACTTTTAAACACCTTTGTGTCCGTAGCAAGAACCATCCAAGGACTTTTAACCACCTTGATGTTCTCAAGTAAACAAGGCTCACTGAAGGACTTTTAACCACCTTAGTGACCTTAACCTTTTCAAAACATCACTTGCCAATATACATCATTTTCATCACTTACATCACTGTTTTAAAGCATAAAACCAAGCCATATTCATCATGCATTTAAAAGCATTAAACCACATCATTTCAATGTACAAAAGCAAGGGACTCCTACCTAGAGTTACCTTCAACATATGGCTTACATCATCAGCAAAAACCATGCTAAAACATGCTTCCAAAACAGTATGTAAAACATGCAAATTATCATTTCGCATCACAACAAAATCATGGCCACCACTAGAGAGAAATTCCGAAAACTTACGCTCGAGCTTAGCAAAGTTGTTTAGACTTAAACTAAGCTCCCAAGACATTGGTTTCAAAGCCGAAAACCCAATTTCACTCACCGATTCCACTTCGCCACTTGCCGAAGCACGAAATCAAGCTTCCGAATCAACAACTCTTGGATCCAAAGATGCCTCCCCTGATTAAACACATTAAAGCAGAGGTTTAATGCATCATCAAGCATCAAAAGCTTCAATGAAAGCACTCAAACTCGCTGCTCTCATTCCCACTCCAATTTCGGCCACCAAACACAACCGAAATTGCACCAAAACCACTTCTCAACAAAGCCCAGCCATAAACCAGCAAAACCTAACATCCATTAACACCATTTAACATCTAAAAACAACCTATAAACATCCTTATACCTCCAGCAACAACAGATCCACAAGATCACCACAAAAACATCCAAGAAACATAAGCTAAACTTAGGAAACTCAACCTATCCGGGATTGCATTAATCAAAACTCATTTCCTTATCAATTTAGAGTTCATTTAACATCAAAAACACATCTCAAATCACAGATCAATCAGATCTAACGAAAAATCATGAAAACCATCAAATCTTGCATTATAAGCCAAGATACAATTCCAAACTCAAAAGCCTTTAATTAAACATCAATTAAGAGTTGATAACTTGGGAATTTCAGTAAAGAACTGATAGTTTAGAGGAGAAGGACGTTCTTACCTCCAAACTTGTGTTTCTCCACTTTTTGGAATGAAAATCCTTGCTGAAACACTTAGCAATTGAAGAGATTTGAAGATACAATGATTTGGAATTAAATGAGAGTTGAATGGAGGGATTTAGGTGAAGAAATCAGATCCAATTCTCTGGAAAAATAGTGTTTGGTTTGAGAGAAAATGAGAGAAAGAAAGTTTAGCAAAGTTGGTTACAAAATCCAAAAATAGCCAAAATGGCTTCCCTCCAATTTTAATGACCTTTAAAATCAGATTTTAGACTTAAAATATCTTAGAAAAATCTGGAGAAATCATCTTTGGATTAATAGCTCCTTAAGGATTCAAAGTTTCAACTCTTTATAAAACAGTCACCAAACTTTCAAAATTTACATTTTGGTCACTAGCCAAAATGTCATACTTCCAAAACCCATTTTTCAAAATTGATTTCACAATTCACTTAATTATATTTAAAAGATGATTTTAGAACATTTTTCCATATTTTTAATGCAACCCGAACTAGGCTTTCCTAATTTCACCTCTTTAGATTCGAACAGCACTTTGACCAAACCGGTCAACGCCCAGAACTTCTAAGCCCAAAACCGGGGCGTTACAACTCTCCCCCCCTTAAGAACTTTCGTCCTCGAAATTTACCTGAAGGAAAGAGATAAGGAAACTGCTTCAGCATGTCTTCCTTCCGCTCCCACGTGGCTTCCTCAACACCGCGATGCTTCCACAGCACCTTCACCAACTCAATGGTCTTGCCACGAAGAACCTTGCTATCCGAATCCAGAACCTTCACCGGTTCCTCATCATAGGTCAAATCCAGATTCAAAACCACTTCCTCCACAGGCATCACATGCGAAGGATCAGATCTATACTTCCGGAGCATAGAAACATGAAACACATCATGAATCTTCTCCAACTCCTGAGGTAACCTCAACCGATACGCAACAGGACCCACACGCTCAACCACCTCATATGGTCCAATGTATCTAGGGCTCAACTTGCCCTTCCGGCCAAACCGCATCACCTTCTTCCAAGGCGAAACCTTCAAGAACACACGGTCACCCACTGCATACTCTATCTCCTTACGCTTCAAATCCGCGTAAGACTTCTGCCGATCAGAAGCAGCCTTTAACCGTTCACAAATGAACTTCACCTTCTCCGTGGTCCCTTTCAACAAAGCCGGCATCGAAACCAACTTTTGACCAGTTTCAGCCCAACAAAGAGGAGTCCTACACTTCCTCCCGTACAAAGCCTCATAAGGTGCCATCTGTATGCTCGCCTGATAACTATTGTTATAAGCAAACTCAACCAAAGGAAGATGCTTCTCCCAAGAACCTTGGAACTCAATCACGCAGCACCTCAACATATCCTCCAAAATCTGGATAACTCGCTCAGACTGACCATCCGACTGAGGATGATAGGATGTACTGAAATGCAACCTTGTACCCAGAGCTTGATGCAAACACTGCCAGAAACGCGATGTGAACCTCGGATCCCTATCCGACACAATCGACTTAGGCACACCATGCAGCCGCACAATCTCAGCAATGTACAGCTCTGCCAGCTTATCCAAAGAAAACGTAGTATGCACAGGCAAGAAATGCGCACACTTCGTCAGGCGATCCACAATCACCCAGACCGAATTCTTTTTCGATGGAGACAAAGGTAAACCAGATACAAAATCCATGGTAACCCTCTCCCACTTCCATTCAAGGATTTTCAACGGTTGCAACAAACCTGAAGGAAACTGATGCTCAGCCTTAACTCGCTGACACACCAAACACTTGCTCACGAACTCCGCAACGTCCTTCTTCAAACCAACCCAATAGTACTCATCACGAAGATCACGATACATCTTAGTACTACCAGGGTGCATAGCAAAAGGACTACTATGACCTTCATTCAGAATAGCACGCCTCAACTCAACATCATTGGGCACTACTATCCGACTCCCAAAACACAGCACACCATCATCATTGAAACAGAAATCCGAAGGTCTACCCTCCGCGATATCCTGAACATGAGACACCAAGGAATCATCCAACAACTGCTTATCCTTGATCAACTGAACCATAGACGGCTTCACATGCAACTCAGCCACAAGACCACCATCACGCGATATGCTCAAGCTAGCAAACATGGCTCTCAACTCAACAGCTACCTTCCTACTCAAGGCATCAGCAACAACATTAGCTTTTCCAGGATGATACTCAATCGTCAGATCATAATCCTTGAGCAACTCCAACCAACGCCGCTGCCTAAGATTCAACTCCTTCTGAGACATCAGATACCTCAAACTCTTGTGATCTGTGTACACAGTACACTTCTCACCATACAGATAATGCCTCCAGATCTTCAGAGCAAAAACCACTGCAGCCAGCTCAATATCGTGCGTAGGGTAATTGCGCTCATGCACTTTCAACTGCCGTGATGCATAAGCCACCACCTTACCCTCCTGCATTAGCACACACCCCAAACCAACATAGGATGCATCACAGTAAACCACAAACTCTTTCCCTGATTCAGGTTGAATCAAGATAGGAGCTTGCGTCAAAGCCGCCTTCAGCTTCTCAAAAGCCTGTTGTCTCGCTTCTGTCCACTCATACTTAACATCCTTCTGCAACAGCTTTGTCAAAGGAGCAGCAATCTTGGAAAACCCATCCACAAACCTTCGGTAGTATCCCGCCAAACCAAGGAAACTACGGACCTCATGAACAGACTTAGGAACCTTCCAGCTCATCACCGCCTCAATCTTCTGAGGATCAACACGAATTCCCTCAGCTGAGACCACATGCCCAAGAAAAAACACCTCTCTTAACCAAAACTCACACTTGCTCAGCTTAGCATAAAGCTGATTCTCCAACAAAGCTTGCAAAACAATCCTCAAATGCTCTTCGTGCTCCTCCTCAGTACGAGAGTACACGAGGATATCATCAATGAACACCACGACAAACTTGTCCAGGTATTCATGAAACACACGATTCATCATGTCCATGAAAGCAGCAGGAGCATTTGTCAACCCAAACGGCATCACAAGGAACTCATAATGCCCATACCTTGTCCTGAAAGCTGTCTTAGGCACATCCACATCCTTCACCTTCAACTGATAATACCCTGACCTCAAGTCAATCTTAGAGAACACAGCAGCTCCCCGAAATTGATCAAAGAGATCATCAATCCTCGGCAAAGGATACCGATTCTTGATAGTCAACTTGTTCAGCTGACGGTAATCAATGCACATTCTCATAGTGCCATCCTTCTTCTTCACAAACAAGACCGGTGCTCCCCAAGGTGACACACTCGGCCGGATGAAACCACGATCAAGCAACTCTTGCAACTGCGTCTTCAGCTCCTTCAGCTCCTTAGGTGCCATTCTATAGGGGGTAATGGACACAGGAGTTGTATTCTCATACAGCTCAATTCCAAACTCCACCTAGCGGTTAGGAGGTAAACCAGGCAATTCCTCAGGAAAAACACCAGGAAACTCCTTTACAACCCTGATATCTTGCACCCTCAACTCCTTAGAGCTAGGATTCATCACAAAAGCTAGATAGGCTTCGCAACCTTGCCTCAGCATCCTGCTCGCCTCCAAAGAAGATACCACATTGGCAAGAAACTTCACATTCTCACCAACCACCACAACTTCATAATCATCTGCAAGCTTAAGCGAAACACGCTTATTCTCACAATCCACAACAGCACGATGCTCAGCAAGCCAATCCATGCCAAGGATCACATCAAAACCATAGAAGGGCAACTCCATAAGATCAACATGAAAGACATGCTCTTGAACAACCAAAGGGCACCTTCTATACAACTTTCGAGTCACAACAGTCTCACCAAAAGAACTAGTGACCCGAACACCAACATCCAAAGACTCAACAGGCAAACCAAGCAATTCAGCATGCTCACGAAGAATATATGAATGCGTAGATCCAGAATCAATCAAAGAAAGAAATGACAAGGACTGCAAAGTAAAGGTACCTGCAATCACATCTGCATCATTCCTGCCCTCTCTCTGAGCATACACCCTCGCTTGGCCTCCACCTTCAGGCTGAATAGCTACAACATGAGCTACCCCTCGGCCACCTTCCTCTCTCCTCTGGAAAATACCACGGCCGCGCCCACGACCTCTCTGTGGTGCAGCAACAACAGGAGCACGCACCTGCTCACCAGCCATCCTCGGACAATCTCGCCTTATATGGTCTGCAGAACCACAATTCCAGCACCCGTTACCAGCAGCCGCAACAGGAGCTTGTGCCACTCTCTCAGCACGAGTACAGTCACACTTCAAGTGACCACAGGAACCACAGATCCAACAAGCACTAGGATCAGCTCTAGCACCGCCACCCCTAGCAGGCACACCACCACCTCTCCTGGCTGAGGACTGATACTTCTGATCTCGTCCCCTCTTGTTCCGTCCACCTCCGGAGCTATACTCAGCAGCTCGCTTGCCAGCACCCTTAGCAGACAAACTCAGGTTCATCTCAACGTCCTTAGCTCGGCCCACCAACACATCAAAATCAACATACTCGGCGGCCAGCAAATACATCTTAACATCCGTCACAAGACCGTAACGAAACCTCTCGCACCTAGCCCTCTCATCAGGTATCAACTCCGGTGCATACTGACTGAGCCGTACAAACTGTACCTCGTACTCAGCTACACTCATGCTCCCTTAGGTAAGAGACATGAATTCCCGCTTTTTCTCATCCAGATATCTCACTCCCAGATATCTTCTTTTAAACACATTCTGAAAGAATGTCCAGGTAACATCAGCTTCAGCCATTCCAGAAATGGTAGTCGTCCACCATGTATAAGCATCGTCCTGCAGCAAGGACACAACACAGCCCAGCTTTTGCACCTCCGTGCAACTCATCTGACCCAAGATACGCTTGGTACTTTCCAGCCAAGCCTCAGAACTCTCAGCTGACAAACCTCTAAACTCAGTCCCTCCAAGACTGCGCAGACGCTCGAAAGGCAATCTGACTCCAGCATCTCCCTGATGCCCATCTCCCTGAGCTCCAGCTACTGCTGCTCGAAAAGCACCCGCAATAGCTTGTACCAAAACAGACATATCAGGCATAGCTTGCCCCTGACCAACCTCTGGTCCAGCAGCTCCAGCACCAGCACCAGCTGCAGCTTCAGCTCTCGCACCTCCAGCACCACCACCAGGCGGAGGAGGGGGTAACACAGCACTACCAGTGTGCTCTTCATTCTCATTCTCGTTAGGAGCCGTAGCTCTCGCATTACCTCTTAACTCTCTACGTGGTGCCATACTTTTACCATGCAATCACAACACAAATAAAACAAAGTCAGGCCCAGCAAGGTAAGCAATCCAAGTATTCAAGCTCAATTTCATTTCAAAACAACATCTTTCCTTTAGCTTTTGTTTGGCAATGGGTACCCTCAACATGCAACATCAGAGCATACAACTCAACTGCATCAACATTTCAAACTACTGAACATGCTTTCAAACAACAAGCATTCATAGCATACATACTTCAATCATGCATACAAACATTCCCAAATACTCGAGAACTCAGCTCTGATACCACCAAATGTAACCCCCTTAACCCGGCCTAGACGGTTGACCCGAATTAAGAAAGTCACACGGGGAAAACTAAAGTCAACCCGAAAGTCAACCTTGATTAACGACCCTTTTTTTTCTTTTTAAACTTGTCTAGATGCATATTAGGCCTAATTGTGATCACACAAACATCATACCAAAAGATCACAAACATCAGAGATCAAACAGGGACTCAATTGAACAAGATACAACTTTAGGGACCAAATTGTAAATTCTGATAATTATAAGGACTTAACTCAAATTGAAGTTACCAACTTGAAATTAATCAGGTTTCATGCTTCTCTGTGAAATTTCAGCTCAAAAGGACCTCCCAAACTCATACAATTGAACAAACAAGATTCAGGACCAAAACGCAAACAATTCAAAACACATAACTGCCACTGTCAGCCCCCAACGGTCAACCGTTCCGAAACGGGAGACAGCCCGTTTCGAAACGCGGGGCCGTTCCGAAACAGGCATAGCCCGTTTCGAAACGGGGGTCTGGCAGTGACCTTTCCGTTTCGGAACGGCCCCTCTCGTTTCGGACGCCTGGGCACGATTAAGGCACCCGTTCCAAAACGGTAGGTGCTGTTCCGAAACACCCTGCCCAGATTGCTCCAAAACTCCACTTTAAACATGCAATTACACAACCAAACATGCTCCGAATGTCACCAAACTTTGCCAACATGCAATTCAACATATAAGGGACATATTAGCATCATCAATTCAACCAAACATCATCATATGCAAAAAGCCCCAATTCTATAGACATGCTTCCTACACAAGCTAGATATTCAAGCACCAAACTTACAAAACAAGCATTTAAAGATCCAATCCAAAGACCAACAATCTTAACATCAAGAAACATACTTAGGGAGTACAAAACACTTCCCAAAACATACACATGGTTTCCCCATTGCCAAATCACCCAAAAGCTAAAATGTTTAACAAAAACCTTCCATACATTGAGCTTTACTTGCACTTGAATTCTTGCCCTTCTTGCTGCCCTCAAAAGGTCTCTAATGCTCTGCATTATTGAATTAAGGAAAACGAAAAGAGCGTAAGCAAAAGTTTAGTGAGGAATGCTCAATAAAACCATCCAATAATGCATTTGTAAAACACTTTATAAAACATGCTTCAAACCATCATTTACACATGCTCAAAAGCATACTTAAACATGCATCTCATGCATCAAATCATAACATATCATATTGGCCACAAGTGATAAATTCCATTTCTTTAAAAACAAGTTCATCAACTTTCACCCCAAGGACTTTTAAACACCTTGGCCCCAAGGACTTTTAAACACCTTGGCCTATGGACTTTTAAACACCATAGAATGTAACACATCAAGGACTTTTAAACACCTTGATCCCAAGGACTTTTAAACACCTTGGCCATGGACTTTTAAACACCATGAAACGTAACTCATCAAGGACTTTTAAACACCTTGATCCCAAGGACTTTTAAACACCTTGGCCCATGGACTTTTAACCACCATGGAAGGACCACACAAGGACTTTTAAACACCTTTGTGTCCGTAGCAAGAACCATCCAAGGACTTTTAACCACCTTGATGTTCTCAAGTAAACAAGGCTCACTCAAGGACTTTTAACCACCTTAGTGACCTTAACCTTTTCAAAACATCACTTGCCAATATACATCATTTTCATCACTTACATCACTGTTTTAAAGCATAAAACCAAGCCATATTCATCATGCATTGGTTTCGAGTGCTAGATATGTGGTTGGAACCTATTTGAATGGTTATATACTGATATTGAAAGTGATATTTGTTATATGTACATGCTTGAAACATGAACAATAGTGATATGTTCTTCGATTAAGAAATATAGAGCCATGCTCATCTCCGATTTCAATAAGATATAATGATAATAATCTGATGCCTTGATTAGGAAGAAATGGTTAATATCCGATTCTAATATGATGTGATAAGTTTTAAATCTTGTTTAATTGACTATGTGAATGTATGTGATTGATACGATAAGTCAAAAGCTTTGCTTATGTGATTACATGAACATGGAGCTATGCTCACCTCTGATATGAATACGACATGCTACTTGATTATCTAAATAAGGAGCAAAGCTCAATCCTGACTTTGATAAGATAAGATTTAACTGAAAAGCCTTGGTTTCGAGTCAGTCATATGTATAGTTGGCACAAACATTTCATAATAGCACAATCGTGTTTGGGGTGGTCCGCGGTCCTGGATAATGGTCCTTATTTGGTGACAGTAGGAGGGAAGTGTTGTGATCACTTGGTGACATTAGGAGGGATTGACCGGTACTGCGAGTACCATTTTATTTGGTGAAGGTTGGGGATTCGTGTACCTAGGTTGTTACTTGATTCTCAAGGCTATGATAAAGACAAAGTAATGGAATTTCAAATTAAACAAATGAGCTATGTTTGATTATTCTTGTCAATAGTATCTGTAATGCCTCGGTTTTGGGCCTAGAGGTTTTTAGGTTGGGTTCAGGGTCCGTTGGACCGAGACTAGAGATTCGGGTTAGTTTCGATATGAGTTTAGGGAAAACCTAGTTCAGAAGGTGATAAAAATATTGAAAAATTATCTAAAATCCTTTTTAAATGTGAATAAGGGTTTGGTGAAATCAATTTTGAAAAATGGTAATTGGAATGTGGACATTTCATTTTGGTGACTAAATTGTAAATTTTGAAAATTGTTTTTAATGACTATTTTGCAAAGAGTCAAATATTAGAATCTTTAGGGAGCTTATTGTAATTTTAATCAGATATTCCCTTAATTTGACTTGTTTTAAGTGTGTTATAATTAAAAGGACTTAAAATGGATTTGATTAAAAAGGGAATTAATCTTAAAAACACATTTTGACGTAACATTCATTTCTCAAGAGTTCTCTCTATTTTCTTATCAACCAAATTACATATTTTCTTTCAAAACTTCCATAGATTTATTGCTTCTCATTTTACTTTGATTTCCAAATGATTTACATGGATTTTCTCAACCAGCTTCAATGGTTTCTTGAAGATTTTCAATCAAATCTTGTCAATTGAGGGAAAAGCAAGGGATTAGAGGTAAGCTTCATTTGTCTCCTCTAATCAATGTTCTTTATTGAAATTCCCAAGTATTTGACTCTTTAATTATGTTTCTTAATGAGGTTTCATGATTGATTTGAAGAAAATGGTTAAATCAAGCTTTAATTGATGATTTTGTGTAATTTTCGTAATGAATCTGTTTTGTTAGGTTTGAGGTTGATTTTAATCATGTTTTGGATGTTTAATAATGTTAAGATAAAGGTTTAAGCATGGTAATCCCGAAACTATGTGAATCTCTAGTCGTTTAGGTTGCTAGAATTGAGTTTTGTGGTGGTTTTGTGAATGTCGGAGGTATAAGATTTATAATGTGATGATTTTGGATGTTAATCAATGATAATTAATGATTGGAAGTGTTAGATTTTGGCTGTGTAGGGTTTAGAAGATAATTGATGTTGTTTTCGGTTGTTTCGAATAGGCAAATTGATAGTTTTAGCAAGGCAATGTGGTGGAATTGCTTGTTGGGGTTTTGGATGGATTGAGATGCATTAATCCTCTTCTATTGTGTGGTTTACACAGGGGAGAACTTTTTGAAAACAACCGCTAAGGCTTTGAGAGCTTCAGACGGTTAGTTTCACGTTCAAAAAGAGAGGTTTCACGTGTCAGTGAGTGAGAAAGTGGATTTCAGCTTTGAAACGTTTTAAAGGTGGTATTGGGAACTTAGAATTAAGCTTGAAATGTTTGTCTAAGTTCAGAAGTAAGTATAAGAAGTTTCTCTCTCGCTTGTGCTATTATGAAATGTTTGATGCACTTGGTTTTGATTTCATGTTACCTACTATTAAAGCATGTTCAAAGTATGTGATATACTATTTTTAATGATGTGGTGTTGAAGGATGCACATGGTAAGTGATCCTTGTAAGCATAGGTTTTATACTTCTGGTTTAAAGCATGGTTTGATGCTTTGGAAAATGATTTAATGTTGATGCTTTGTAGTGAGGTATACGGTTAAATGCGAATTACATTGGCAAGTGATGGTACATAAATGGTTTTGAAAATGTTATCAGATATAGTTAGCAGGCTATATGATTGAGTGCACTATAAATAAGTCACCTTGGATGTTGAGGGGTTTATACGGTGTACATGTTGAGTTGATCAAATTAACCGATATGGCCAAAAAGGGGGTGAATTGGCACTTTTAAAAATGAAGGGAGCAAAAGGAATAGTTAAAAATGAAGAACAAGGCACTTATAGTTGTTCAAGCTTCTAAACAAGCTCTACATCCACTACCTTAGCTCCCACTAAGGATTTTCGACAAACTCTTTACTAATTTGTTATCCCCTTTTCTAGGCTAATGAGACAACCTTTACAAATTCAATCTTTCTACCGAAAGATTCAATTACAAGACTCTCAATTACAAAGAATAAGAGGCAGTTTGAAATGTATCTCTCACAATACTAATATATTGCCCAAGTACAAACCAACTGTAATACCCCGAATAGGGCCTATTAATAAGTTATGGGAATAATTAAGACTTAATAGTATCAATTAACTTGTTAGTACAAAGAATTAATTGAATTAAGGACCTAATTGAAAGAAATGAGGAATTGGGTGACCAAAATAAAAAGGACTAAACCGAATGGAAGGGATAAATGAAAGATTGCATGCTAAAATTATGGATTCCTATCTTGCCCTTGCTATCATCCTTTGTTAGTGGATATTAATGAAGGGCAAATTAGAAATTTTCAATGTCAATTTAAGATGATTCATCATCTTCACCCATTTCTCATTCTTGGCCGACTAGGAAGAAAAGAAAAGAGAGAGAGAGAGAGAAGAGAGAGAGAGAGAATTGAGAGAAAACACCATGGGGAAAGCTTGGAAGTTCATGCATGTTAGGAGATTTCACTTTGAAATCAAATTCTATGAAGCTTGGTAAGTTAAAATCTCCATAGCCAAATTGATTGTTGTATAAATTCATGTGTTTAATGTTTGAAATCTACTTGGATTGTTGCTGGAAATCATGTTAGGATGATCCATGAATTATAATCATGTTAGATCATGAAATTGATAGTGAAAATAGGATGAAAATTGGATTGGTCGAATGGTATGTGATCATACGTGTGACCAATTGAGTGAAGTTCATGTAACTAGTAATATAAACTGAAATTTGTAATAATTTAGGACTGGAATTGAAAGATATATGTGCTGGAAATTAAAGGTACATGTTAAATTAGGATGTTGGTAATATGAAAATCATGTTTAGATAAAGGGATTTGAATTAATAGTGAAACTAGTCACCTAGCTAGCCTAACTTACCAATCTGGGTTGTTTTGAATAAATCTATAAATTCATGATGTGTTTATTGTCTCTATGCTTTGGAGGTATAGATCTGATCCTTCGCATGTTATGCCTGTGGAGGAAGTGGAGTTGAATCCAGACTTGACCTATGATGAGGAGCCGGTGGAAATTCTGGATTTGGACAGTAAAGTTCTTCGAGGCAATACCATTGATTTGGTAAAGGTGTTGTGGAAGCATCGTGGTGTTGAGGAAGCCACGTGGGAAAGGAAGGGTGACATGAAGAAGCAGTTTCCGTACCTCTTTCCTCCAGGTAAATTTCGAGGACGAAATTTCTTAAGGGGGGGGGGGGAGAGTTGTAACACCCCAATTTTGGGCTTGGAAGTTTAGGGTCTGAACCGGGCCGGTCTATTTTTCAGTTCGAATATAAAAGGAGGTTTTAGGGAAAGCCCAGTTCGGGATGCTTTAGAAATATGGAAAAATATCTAAAAATCCTTTTTTTATATATATAAGAGAGTGGTGAAATCAATTTTACAAAATAAGGTTTGGAAGTGCAACATTTTGAAATAGTGACTAAAATGTGATTTTTGAAAAGTTCAGTGGTGACTGTTTCGTAAGGATTGAAACTTTGAATCTTTAAGGAGTTAATTTACCCAAGGAATATTTCTCCAGATTTTTCTTAGATTTAAATGATTTAATTAATGTTTAATTAATTAAATGAAAAGGAGAAAACCAATTTTTAGATTTTCATAACTAACTTTTCTTAAAACTTTCTCATCTCTTTTTCTCTCAAAATTCCTTCATCCAAACACTTTTCTCCAGCATCTTTTCTATTGGTTTTCAAATCAATTGATGAGGATTCAATCAACAATTAATTCCTAATCCTTTCTACATCAAATCCTTTTGATTTGCTCATTGGATTTTCAAGAAATTTGTCTCTAATCAAGGAGAAATCTACATTTAGAGGTAAGGTTGTTCTTCTCCTCTAAATATTAAGTTCTTTACTGAAATTTCCAAGTTCTCAATCCTTAATTTAACTTTTATAAGTGGTTTTAATGGTAGAAGCTTGATTTTGGCTTAAAACTCAAGATTTGGATGGAATCTTGAAGAATTTCGTGGTGATTGTTTGGGCTCTGTTTTGAGATGTTTTTAAATTTTATTTTGGATGTCTAATGATGTGTAAATGAGGTTTTATCAATGCAATCCAGAATAGGTTGAATTTCCTAAGTTTTTGCTTATGAAAATGGTGGTTTTTGGGGTGATCTTGGTGTTCTGTTATAGCTGGAGGTATAAGGACGAGTTTAGGTTCATTTTGGATGTTAATTGATGTTTAGAAATGGTTAGAAGTGATGGATCATGGCTGAGTTATGTTTTGGAAAAGTTTGGAGGTGATTTCGGTTGTGTTTGGTAGCCGAAATGTTGGCTCTAGGTAGAGCAGCGAGTTTAGGTGTAATGGCTGAAGATTTTAATGCATGATGATGCATTAATCCTCTGCTTTGATGTGTTTAAAACAAGGGACACATCTTCGGATACTTGTGGTGTTGATCTGGAGGCTTGATCGGCGTTTCGGCAAGCTTGCGAAACGGAATTGGTGAGTGAAGTTGGGTTTTCAGCTTTGAAACCAATTTTTGAAGGTTTTGGGAGCTTAGTTTAAGTCTAAGAAACTTAACTAAGCTCAAGAGTAAGTTTTCGGGAAAAACTCTCTTGTATGAGCCATGGCGTGGTTCGATGCATTTGTTGTTAAATTGCATGTTTTAATTCTGTTTTGAAAGCATAATTTAGCATGGTTAATGCTAGTTTTTAAAGCCATATGTTGAGGGATGCTCAAGGTAAGAGATCCTTGGTTTGATATGTTGAAAATGTGGATTCGATGCATTGTGATGCATGTTGTAATATGGCTTTGATTAAATGCTTAAAAACAGTGAATTGTTGACGATAAATGATGCATATTGGCAAGTGATGTGTTGGTTTTAAAGTACTTGAATCGGATATAGTTAGCCGGCTATAGGATTGGGTGCACCGTGAATAAAGTCACCTTGGATGTTGAGGGGTTGTAATTGTACCGTAAACTCCATCCAAGTACACTAACGAGATGATTAAGATCACAATGGTGGTTAAAAGTCCATGTGTGGATCTTGTGTTGTGTGTCACGTGTTCTCGTTAGTGATGTTATACAACTACCGATGAGTGATGTTGAGGGGTTGTGATTGTACCATTAAACTCCATCACAGGTGTTGAGGGGTTGTGATTGTACCGGTAAACTCCACCGTGTGTGTTCGGTAGTGTGTATGAAGCGTGTGGGACAACGCTTGTAATCTGCGTATCCGATTGTGGTTTGTGTTGAAAAAGGTTGTGGATTATCACTTGAAAGCCAATATGACATGTTGATTTTATTGAAGCATGAGATGCTTGTTTAAGAATGCAAGGTTGCATGACTAATGATGTTTATGTGATGAAAGCTTTGTTAAAAGTGTTTTTATAAAGCATTATTATGTTGTTTCTTTAGAGCATGTCCCACTAAGCAAATGTGCTTACGCTCTCTTTCTTGAACCAATAATGTAGATAATTGAAGTGTTTGAGGGCAGCAAGGAGGCTAGGAATCCAAGGGAAAGCTAAGCTCATGTATGGTGATGTTTTCACAACACTATTAGTTTTTGATATTTTGGCAATGGGAACCTAGGTTGTGTTTTGGGAGATGTTTTGGACTCCCTAAGTGTGGCATGATGCCTTTGATGATTTGGATTTGTAAATGGCCATTTTGATGCTTATTTTGGTGTTTTGATGGTTGGTTAGTTTTGAATATTAGGATGCATGCCTATAGATTAGTGGATTCCCTTGATTGATGCCATGAATGTGTTTTGATGTTGCAAACATGTACCTTATATGCATGATGACTTGCTGGCATGATTAGGAAGTCATTGGGATGTTTTAGAGTGGTTAAATGCATGTTAAACCAGCAAATTCTGCAGCTTCTGGGCAGATCGTATCGGAACGGGCATTGGTGTTTCGAAACGGGGGCCTGTAATGGCCTTGGTGTTTCGAAACGGCTGGTGACCGTATCGAAACAGTTTGGCCACTGGAAGGCCCTGTTTCGAAACAAGCCTCGAAACGAACCCGTGTTTCGGAACGGTCAACCCCGTTTCGAAACAGGTGACCGTTCGGCATTGATTTGAATGGTTCTGAGGTTTGTAAGCTTTACGTTTTAGTCCTGAAATTTGTTTTTGCATTTGCAAGAGTTCGAGATGTTCGATTAAGGTGGAATTTCACAGGGAAGCATGTAATATGACTAATTTAATGTTGGTAACCTTAAAATCACTTAAGACCTTCAAATTCTCAGAATTTACATTTTAGTCCCTAATATTGTGATTTGTGCAATTGAGTCCCTTAATGTAATTCGATTGCTGTGCTTCCCTCGCAAATGTTCCTCAATAATACGCTTAGGTTTAATGAGCATCTAGACAAGATTAAAAAGAAAAAAAGGGTCGTTAATCAAGGTTGATTTTCGGGTTGACTTTGGTTTTCCCCGTGTAATCTTCGTAGTTCGGGTCAACCGTCTAGGCCGGGCTAAGGGGGTTATATTTGGTGGTATCAGAGCTGAGTTCTCGAGTAAACGGGAATGGTTATGTGGGTGATGTATGTGTGTTTGCAAGATGTGCCTTTTTAAATGAAAGTATGATGTGTAAATTGTAAAGTATGATGCAATTGTGATGTATGCTATGTTGAAGCATGTTAGAGGTACCCATTGCCATATCAAAACTAATGAAAGGAGTTGTTTTTGAAAAATGAGCATGAGTGCTTGGATTACTTACCTTGTTGAGCCTAATTATGTTTATTGCATTTGTGTCAGTGCATTGTTTTTCTTGTAATGGGACCTCGTAGAGAGACGAGGATGAATACGAGAGCTATGGATCAGGATGGGAATGAGGAGAATGTCGATAATGTTGTGGATTTACCTCCTCCTGGTGGTGGACCGCCCGGTGGTGGTGGTGCTGGAGGTGAAAACGCTGGTGTTGGTGCTGGTGCTGGGGTCGTTGGACCTGAAGCTGGGCAGGGTCAAGCTGCTCCTGACATGACTGTTTTAATACATGCTATTGCTGGAGCCTTTCAGGCAGCAGTAGCTGGAGCTCACGGAGCTGTGCATCAAGGTGATGCTAATGCGAGATTACCTTTGGAACGTCTTCGCAGTCTGGGAGGAACTGAGTTCAGAGGTTTATCTCCTGAAGGTTCTGAATCTTGGTTGGAAAGTACCAAGAGAATATTGGGACAAATGAACTGCAATGATGTGCAGAAGTTAGGTTGTGTGGTATCGATGTTACATGATGATGCATATACTTGGTGGACAACCACTGTCTCCGGAATGGAGGAAGTTGATGTGACTTGGACGTTCTTTTTGAACGCGTTCAAGCGGAAGTATCTAGGTGTGCGATACTTGGATGAAAAGAAAAGAGAATTCATGTCTCTTGTTCAAGGAAGTATGACGGTGGCTGAGTACGAGATTCAGTTTGTCCGTCTTAGTCAGTACGCACCTGAGCTTATCCCGGAAGAGCGGGAGAGGTGTAAGCGTTTCCGATATGTTTTGGTGACGGACGTAAAGACCTTTATGCTTGCTGCTGAGTACACGGATTTTGATGTGCTGGTGAGTAGGGCAAAGGACATTGAGCAGAACCTGGGTTTGTCTTCCAGGGGTGTTAGTTCTAGCTCGGGTAAGAGAGCTACTGAGTATAGTTCCGGTGGTGGACGGAACAAGAGAGGACAAGATAAGAGGTATCAGTCTTCTGCTAGGCGTGGTAATGGAGGGCATGGTGCGCCTGTTCAGGGAGACAGGATGAAAGTGGATCAGAACACATGTTGGACGTGTGGATCGCGTGGCCATTTGAGGCGTGATTGTCCTCGAGCAGCGATGGAGGTTCAGGCTCCAGTGGCAGTGATTGGTAATTCGTGCTGGAATTGTGGTTCGGCAGACCACATGAGGAGGGAGTGTCCTTTGTTGGCCGGTGGTGGTCAGGGACGTGCTCCGGGGTTGTTGCACCACAGAGAGGTCGTGGGCGCGGCCGTGGTAACTTCCAGTGCAGAGACGATGGTGGGAGGAATGTAGCACATGTGGTGGCTGTCCAACCTAAGGGTGGTGGCCAGGCTCGAGTGTATACTCAGCGAGAGGGGAGAAATGACACGAATGTGATCACAGGTACCTTTACTTTGCAATCCTTGTCATTACTTTCCTTGATTGATTCTGGATCTACACCCTCATACATATTGCGTGAACATGCTCAATTGCTTGGTTTACCTGTTGAGTCTTTGGATGTTGGTATGCGTGTAACTAGTTTTTTTGGTGAGACTGTTGTGACACGGAAGTTGTATAGAAGATGTCCTTTGGTAGTGCAAAACCATGTTTTTCTTGTTGATCTCATGGAATTGCCATTCTATGGTTTTGACATAATCCTTGGTATGGATTGGCTTGTTGAACATCGAGCTGTGGTGGATTTTGAGAACAAGCGAGTTTCGTTGAAGCTTGCTGATGATTATGAGGTAGTGGTGGTTGGTGAGAATGTGAAGTTTATTGTCAATGTTATGTCTACATTGGAAGCAAGCCGAATGCTGAGGCAAGGTTGTGAGGCCTACCTAGCCTTTGTTATGAATCCTAGCTCTAAGGAGTTGTGAGTTCAAGATATCAGGACTGTGCGAGAGTTTCCTGGTGTGTTTCCAGAGGAGTTACCTGGTTTGCCTCCTAACCGAGAGGTGGAGTTTGGAATTGAGCTGTATGAAAATACAACTCCAGTGTCTATTACTCCTTATCGAATGGCACCTAAGGAGTTGAAGGAGCTGAAGACGCAACTTCAGGAGTTGCTTGATCGTGGTTTCATTCGGCCGACTGTGTCACCTTGGGGTGCACCGGTCTTGTTTGTGAAGAAAAAGGATGGCACTATGAGAATGTGCATCGACTATCGTCAGCTGAACAAGTTGACTATCAAAAATCGGTATCCTTTGCCGAGGATTGATGATCTTTTTGATCAATTTTGGGGAGCGGGTGTGTTCTCTAAGATTGACTTAAGGTCAGGTTATTACCAGTTGAAGGTGAAGGATGTGGATGTGCCAAAAACAGCCTTCAGAACGAGGTATGGGCATTATGAGTTCCTTGTGATGCCGTTTGGCTTGACGAATGCTCCTGCAGCCTTTATGGACATGATTAATAGAGTGTTCCATGAGTATTTGGACAAGTTTGTTGTGGTGTTCATTGATGATATCCTTGTGTACTCTCGTACTGAGGAGGAGCACGAGGGGCATTTGAGGATTGTGTTGCAGGCTTTGTTGGAAAATCATCTTTATGCTAAGTTGAGCAAGTGCGAATTCTGGCTTAGGGAAGTTGTTTTCCTTGGACATGTGGTTTCAGCTGAGGGGATTCGTGTTGATCCTCATAAGGTTGAGGCAGTGATGAATTGGAAGCCTCCTAAGTCCGTTCATGAAGTCCGTAGTTTCCTTGGGTTGGCAGGATACTACCGGAGGTTTGTGGATGGATTTTCAAAGATTGCTGCACCTTTGACGAAGTTGTTGCAGAAGGATGTCAAGTATGAGTGGACAGAAGCGAGACAGCAGGCTTTTGAGAAGCTTAAGGCAGCTTTGACGCAAGCTCATATATTGGTTCAGCCTGAATCAGGGAAAGAGTTTGTGGTGTACAGTGACGCATCCTATGTTGGTTTGGGGTGTGTGTTGATGCAAGAGGGTAAGGTGGTGGCTTATGCATCGCGCCAGTTGAAGGTGCATGAGCGCAATTATCCTACGCATGATATTGAGTTAGCTGTGGTGGTCTTTGCTTTGAAAATTTGGAGACATTACCTGTATGGTGAGAAATGTACTGTGTACACGGATCACAAAAGTTTGAAGTATCTGATGTCACAGAAAGAGTTGAATCTTAGGCAACAACGTTGCGTGGAGTTGCTTAAAGATTACGATCTGACGATCGAGTACCATCCAGGAAAAGCTAATGTTGTAGCGGATGCCTTGAGTAGGAAGGAGGCAGTGGAGTCGAGGGCTATGTTTGCCAGTTTGAGTAATTTGCGAGATGGAGGTCTTGTGGCTGAATTGCAAGTGAAACCATCTTTGGTTCAATTGATAAAGGATAAGCAGCTGTTGGATGATTCCTTGGTGCCACATGTTCATGATATTGCTGAGGATAGACCATCATATTTCTGTTTTAATGATGATGGTGTTCTATGTTTTGGGAGTCAGATAGTAGTGCCCAATGATGCTGAGTTGAGGTGTGCTATTCTGACTGAAGCTCATAGCAGTCCTTTTGCTATGCACCCTGGTAGTACTAAGATGTATCGTGATCTTAAGGATGAGTACTATTGGGTGGGTTTGAAGAAAGATGTTGCTGAGTATGTGAGTAGGTGCATGGTTTGTCAGCGAGTTAAGGCTGAGCATCAGTTTCCTTCTGGGTTGTTGCAACCGTTGAGGATTCCTGAGTGGAAGTGGGAAAGTATTACCATGGACTTTGTGTCTGGTTTACCTTTGTCTCCATCGAAGAAGAATTCGGTGTGGGTGATTGTGGATCGCCTTACGAAGTGTGCTCATTTCTTGCCTGTGCATACTACGTACACTTTGGACAAGCTTGCTGAGTTGTACATTGCTGAGATTGTGCGGCTGCATGGTGTACCAAAGTCTATTGTTTCGGATAGAGATCCGAGGTTTACGTCACGTTTCTAGGAATGTTTGCATCAAGCTTTGGGTACACGGCTGAATTTCAGTACTTCTTATCATCCACAGTCGGATGGACAGTCTGAGCGTGTTATCCAAGTGCTGGAAGATATGTTAAGGTGCTGTGTGATTGAGTTTCAGGGTTCTTGGGAGAAGCATTTGCCTTTGGTGGAGTTTGCATATAACAATAGCTACCAGGCAAGTATTCAAATGGCACCTTATGAAGCCTTGTACGGGAGGAAGTGCAGAACTCCTCTTTGTTGGGCTGAAAAAGGTCAGAAGTTGGTTTCAATGCCATCTTTGTTGAAAGGAACCACCGAGAATGTGAAGCTCATTTGTGAGCGACTGAAGGCAGCTTCTGATTGACAGAAGTCTTACGCGGATTTGAATCGTAAGGAGATTGAGTTAACGGTAGGTGACCGTGTGTTTTTTAAAGTTTCGCCTTGGAAAAAGGTGATGAGGTGTGGTCGAAAGGGTAAGTTGAGCCCTAGGTACATTGGACCATACGAGGTGATTGAACGTGTGGGTCCTGTTGCGTACAATCTGAGATTACCGCAAGAGTTGGAAAAGATTCATGATGTGTTTCATGTCTTTATGCTTCAGAGGTATATATCTGATCCTTCACATGTTATGCATGTGGAGGAAGTGAAGTTGAATCCAGACTTGACCTATGATGAGGAGCCGGTGGAAATTCTGGATTTGGACAGTAAAGTTCTTCGAGGCAAGACCATTGATTTGGTAAAGGTGTTGTGGAAGCATCGTGGTGTTGAGGAAGCCACGTGGGAAAGGAATGATGACATGAAGAAGCAGTTTCCGTACCTCTTTCCTCCAGGTAAATTTCGAGGACGAAATTTCTTAAGGGGGGAGAGTTGTAACACCCCAATTTTGGGCTTGAAAGTTTAGGGTCTGAACCGGGCCGGTCTATTTTTCGGTTCGAATATAAAAGGAGGTTTTAGGGAAAGCCTAGTTCGGGATGCTTTAAAAATATCTAAAAATCCTCTTTTTATATATATAAGAGCGTGGTGAAATCAATTTTACAAAATAAGGTTTGGAAGTGCAACATTTTGAAATAGTGACTAAAATGTGATTTTTGAAAAGTTCAGTGGTGACTGTTTTGTAAGGATTGAAACTTTGAATCTTTAAGGAGCTAATTTACCCAAGGAAGATTTCTCCAGATTTTTCTTAGATTTAAATGATTTAATTAATGTTTAATTAATTAAATGAAAAGGAGCAAACCAATTTTTAGATTTTCATAACTAACTTTTCTTAAAACTTTCTCATCTCATTTTCTCTCAAAATTCCTTCATCCAAACACTTTTCTCCAGCATCTTTTCCATTGGTTTTCAATTCAATTGATGAGGATTCAATCAACAACTAATTCCTAATCCTTTCTACATCAAATCCTTTTGATTTGCTCATTGGATTTTCAAGAAAATTGTCTCTAATCAAGGAGAATTCTACATTTAGAGGTAAGTTTGTTCTTCTCCTCTAAATATTAAGTTTTTTACTGAAATTCCCAAGTTGTCAATCCTTAATTTAAGTTTTATAAGTGGTTTTAATGGTGGAAGCTTGATTTTGGCTTAAAACTCAAGATTTGGATGGAATCTTGAAGAATTTCATGGTTATTGTTTGGGCTCTGTTTTGAGATGTTTCTAAATTGTACTTTGGATGTCTAATGATGTGTAAATGAGGTTTTATCAACGCAATACCGAATAGGTTGAATTTCCGAAGTTTTTGCTTATGAAAATGGTGGTTTTTGGGGTGATCTTGGTGTTCTGTTATAGCTGGAGGTATAAGGACGAGTTTAGGTTCATTTTGGATGTTAATTGATGTTTAGAAATGGTTAGAAGTGATGGATCATGGCTGGGTTATGTTTTGGAAAAGTTTGGAGGTGATTTCGGTTGTGTTTGGTAGCCGAAATGTTGGCTCTAGGTAGAGCAGCGAGTTTAGGTGTAATGGCTGAAGATTTTAATGCATGATGATGCATTAATCCTCTGCTTTGATGTGTTTAAAACAGGGGAGACAACTTCGGATACTTGTGGTGTTGATCCGGAGGCTTGATCGGCGTTTCGGCAAGCTTGCGAAACGGAATTGGTGAGTGAAGTTGGGTTTTCAGCTTTGAAACCAATGTTTGAAGGTTTTGGGAGCTTAGTTTAAGTCTAAGCAACTTAACTAAGCTCTAGAGTAAGTTTCCGGAAAAGCTCTCTTGTATGAGACATGGAGTGGTTCCATGCATTTGTTGTTAAATTGCATGTTTAAATTCTGTTTTGAAAGCATGATTTAGCATGGTTAATGCTGGTTTTGAAAGCCATATGTTGAGGGATGCTCAAGGTAAGAGATCCTTGGTTTGATATGTTGAAAATGTGGATTCGATGCATAGTGATGCAAGTTGTAATATGGCTTTGATTAAATGCTTAAAAACAGTGAATTGTTGACGATAAATTATGCATATTGGCAAGTGATGTGTCGGTTTTAAAGTACTTGAATCGGATATAGTTAGCCGGCTATAGGATTGGGTGCACCGTGAATAAAGTCGCCTTGGATGTTGAGGGGTTGTAATTGTACCGTAAACTCCATCTAAGTACACTAACGAGATGGTTAAGGTCACAATGGTGGTTAGAAGTCCATGTGTGGATCTTGTGTTTTGTGTCCCGTGTTCTCGTTAGTGATGTTATACAACTACCGATGAGTGATGTTGAGGGGTTGTGATTGTACCATTAAACTCCATCACGGGTGTTGAGGGGTTGTGATTGTACCGGTAAACTCCACCTTATGTGTTCGGTAGTGTGTATGAAGCGTGTGGGACAACGCTTGTAATCCGCGTATCCGATTGTGGTTTGTGTTGAAAAAGGTTGTGGATTATCACTTGAAAGCCAATATGACATGTTGATTTTATTGAAGCATGGGATGCTTGTTTAAGAATGCAAGGTTGCATGACTAATGATGTTTATGTGATGAAAGCTTTGTTAAAAGTGTTTTTATAAAGCATTATTGTGTTGTTTCTTTAGATCATGTCTCACTAATTAAATGTGCTTACGCTCTCTTTCTTGAACCAATAATGCAGATAATTGAAGTGTTTGAGGGCAGCAAGGAGGCTAAGAATCCTAGGGAAAGCTAAGCTCATGTATGGTGATGTTTTCACAACACTATTAGTTTTTGATATTTTGGCAATGGGAACCTAGGTTGTGTTTTGGGAGATGTTTTGGACTCCCTAAGTGTGGCATGATGCCTTTGATGATTTGGATTTGTAAATGACCATTTTGATGCTTATTTTGGTGTTTTGATGGTTGGTTGGTTTTGAATATTAGGATGCATGCCTATAGATTAGTGGATTCCCTTTATTGATGCCATGAATGTGTTTTGATGTTGCAAACATGTACCTTATATGCATGATGACTTGTTGGCATGATTAGGAAGTCATTGAGATGTTTTAGAGTGGTTAAATGCATGTTAAACCAGCAAATTCTGCAGCTTCTGGGTAGATTGTATCGGAACGGGCATTGGCGTTTCGAAACGGGGGCCTGTAATGGCCTTGGTGTTTCGAAACGACTGGTGACCGTATCGAAACGGTTTGGCCACTGGAAGGCCCTGTTTCGAAACAAGCCTCGAAACGAACCCGTGTTTCGGAACGGTCAATCCCGTTTCGAAACAGGTGACTGTTCGGTATTGATTTGAATGGTTCTGAGGTTTGTAAGCTTTACGTTTTAGTCCTGAAATTTGTTTTTGCATTTGCAAGAGTTCGAGATGTCCGATTAAGGTGGAATTTCACAGGGAAGCATGTAATATGACTAATTTAATGTTGGTAACCTTAAAATAAGTTAAGACCTTCAAATTTCCAGAATTTACATTATGGTCCCTAATATTGTGATTTGTGCAATTGAGTCCCTTAATGTAATTCGATTGTTGTGCTTCCCTCGTAAATGTTCCTCAATAATACGCTTAGGTTTAATGAGCATCTAGACAAGATTAAAAAGAAAAAAAGGGTCGTTAATCAAGGTTGACTTTCGGGTTGACTTTGGTTTTCCCCGTGTAATCTTCGTAGTGCGGGTCAACCGTCTACGCCGGGCTAAGGGGGTTACACACACCCTTCGAATGAAACGAACAAAAATTGGAAACCATACTCCCTATTTTAGGGAGGTTTCCGAAAATCTCCTATGGAATAGGGGAAATCGGCAACTCCCTTAAATGTGAATAATATTGGATAAATATTGTATTTATCAAATATTATTTAGAGTATTGAAAATATTTAGAGACTTAAATATTATAGAATAAGATTCTAGAAATTTAAATATATATTTGGAATTTATATAATGTATATTTAATTCCAAGTTTATGTAAAATTAGATTCTACATAATTAAAAATATATATTTAAATCCAAGTAAAGATAGAATGAGATTCTATATAACAAAAATATATATATATTTGGATTAAATATAATGTATATTTAAATCCATGTTTTATGTAGAATAAGATTCTACATAATTAAATATATATACTTCATTTAATATTATTAAATATAATGTATAGTTAATATAAACCAATTTCAAGTAGAATTAGATTCTATAAATTTTGGTTGAACTTGGATTTAAGATATTGAACTAGAATTAAGCCTCTGAATACTATTTAAAGGGAAAAGGGCTAGCAACCAAATCATCCATCTTCCTCCTCTTGAAGATTTCGACAACACCCCTAGGGATTCCCCACTGGAATTCGACATATCCTAGAAAGCTCTCTAAGAAGCTGTTCGATATTTTTCTGGTGTTCTACTTGCCCCCTGGCAAATCCCTGAAGGTTCCCTTGCTCGATTGAAAGTCCCGGTTGAACTCCTGGTCAATTTCAGACTCCCTCAGGAATCCCTGGAGGGATTTCAACTTCTCCCTGGAAGGTGTTCAAACCTGTCGAAATTTATCCCTAAGTGTTAGGGAGGCAGAAACTTTGTTCGTTTTGTTCGGGTGGACTCCGTAGAGGTCGTTGCGAACCTGTGATGATTCTGGTTTTACTTGAAGTAGTTATTCCAACATACCGTCGGTTTTCCAGTTTCCAGGGTTTTAAAAGGTAACTCTTCATCTTTTCTCCCCGGATTCGTTCCTGTACATGGATCCTGGCTAGATTACGTTGGATTAATGTTTCCGCTGCGCCACGAGGCGTGCCGACGTGTCCCAACAAAATTATGCTTACCTGTATCGAAACACCATCACCCGTTTCGATACGGCCTGACCTGTAATGACAGATTCTTGCTGGTTTTTATTCATTTTAACTTATCAAACAATGTCCAAATACAATGAAACTTTATAGACAGTGTTTCAATGCTTTAAACTAGGGGTGGGAGAAAATACCCGACCCGATTGACCCGACCCGAAAACCCGACGACCCGAAACAAAAATACCGGGTAATTCCCGAAAAAAAATTACCCGACCCGGGAAATTTCCCGGGACACGGGCCGAAAGTTTTCCCTTACCGGGTACCCGACCCGGCCCGATAAAATTTAATATATATTTTTTTATATTTAAAATTATATTCTTATTTTATGTTTCTTAATATTTTCACTCTAAGATTAAGTTTAAATCCCTACATTTTTTATGTTTGTATTATATTCTTTTAAGTTTTAAGTTTAATTTTTTTTAATATTTTTGTGTTTAACATGTGATTTTTTTTAAATTTTAAAATTAAAAAAAAAATAGGAACCGGGTACCCGGTACCCAATTACCCGGGTACCCGGATATAATGGGCCGGGACACGGGTCGTTTAATGAGGTACCCGGATGAACCGGGTACCCGGTTTTCCGGGTACCCGAATTCCGGGTACCCGACAATTCCCACCCCTACTTTAAACTACTTTCATGCCAAGTTTCGTCATCTTTCGAATATGTTTACCATGTTTTAACCTTTTTAAGCCAACTATGCATTTTAAGTCATTTTCAAGCAAACATAACAAGTCATTTATGGCACTTTATCCACATATAACACATAACCCTCATACAAATAATCAAAACATCATTATTGAGTACTTTAAATACTTTGCCACCATTCTAGGAGTTCAAGGGGACAAAAAGTACTTTACATTAAATCGTGGTGACTTGCCAACTTCCAGCTAATCCCGATCTCGGTCCGATACTTCTTTATCCTAAAATGTATAGACAATGAACACATTAGATGAGATTCATAAATGCACTTTGTATACTTTCGTGCTTTGTTGAGATACATAACATTAACTAAACAATGATCATGGCATCAATAATCAAATCACCAATAACAATAACTCAATCTCAATAATCAATATCAATAATCATTTGATCAATGGGAATATCAATAATCAATATTCTTCCTTGGATCGATTTTAACCGTATTTGGATACATGAATTCCACCACTACACCAACAACGAACATTATGGTCCAATATCCTCCACTACACCGTTTTGACCATCACACATCACATCCCTCCACTACACCGTATATTCTCCATACCACTGAGCTCATGAATTCTATGACATGCCAATTGTATACAATATTTCGATCCCAAGGTTCGATAACAATATCTCAATATTAATGGTTCAATGGCAATAGTTCGATATCAATGATTCAATGTCAATATCTCAATAATCATGTAGCCGTAACAATAGCAATATCAATAAACTCATGTCAATGATTCTATATGTCAATGCTTCAATGATTTACATGACAATAATTACAATGCTATGGACAACGAATCGATGTAATACTTATCAAACTTACCAATATGGTTTTCAATGATGCTTTATACAAAGCCCCTTTAATTCATTAGTTAGTAAATCATATAAAATTAATAATGGTAAATTCGGAAAGGCTCCTCGCCCAATTCCGAGTCTCCGACTACACTCACCTCAATATCCGAAGCTCCTAAGGCTCTCGGATGGCGATTTCTTTATTCCTAGCTTTCGATGGAGACGATGGGTTAATCTTTTCCACTTCTTGAGCTAGGAAGAACAATAAGGATTTATTAGAATCAATATGACGATATCAATACTTGAATAGCCATTAGCTATTAGACATAGCTTATCTTAAAGCTTGAAATTGATCATCTAATAATCAAGAGAATCGATGATTGACTTGGGGCTTCCACTTACCCGATCGATAACTATGAATTGATGATCTTAACTCAAGAAAAGCCTAAGCTTAAGGTTCACAAATGGAGAGGTGTGAGCTTGGGAGCTCAAGGTTGAAGACAATGGAGGTGTGTGCTTCTTCTTTCAAAGTTAAAAGATGGAAATGGGTCTCGGTGAAACAATACAAAGGTGAGAGCTCTCTTTTCTCCTTTTCATTTTAAGGGAATTACGACCATTAATCATTACCCACCTCCCATATAGCAAATAAAAAGGTTTCCCTCATCCAAGGGTAATCTATAAAACAATATTTTATATCTTTTCTTTATCTTATCAATATTGGACACATAGATGACCACTAGTCATCTCTTCTGATCATATTCACGTGGGAAAGGCAGCCCTAGGCAAGTGAGTCACCACATCTTCATTTCCTTTCAATTAAACCTTCAAACATATTCGAAACAGGGGACTCGTTTCGAAACGAGTGAAACTGTATCGAAACGTATGAGAAAAAGTCCAAAAAGTTAGTTAATTCAGTTACACCGTATCAGAACGCCCCTTAACTGTTTCGAAATGCCTTTCCTAGGCCGTTTCAGTACGGGTCTGACTGTATCGAAACGACTAGCTCAAAACATCATCTTAAGGCATTTTAAAGGCAACTTTAACTAAAGACTTGATTCAATTAAGGTCCTATAACAATATAATTTATAGCAAGGATTTGATATTTCAATATTTTCATATCAATACTTCGATCTTCGGAATCCAATTCTAACTAGACCAGTTTTTGGGGTGTTACATGTACACTATAGCATTAAAATATTTTACTTTGAAAAAACCGTATCGATATTGCCCTGATTAGTATCGATACACTATAGCTTAAAGTCTTACTCAGATGAATATTGTATTGATACGGGATTAAACTGTATCGGTACGCTATGGTCGATTAAAATTCCAGTAATGGAAATATGTATCGATACTCTATAAGGGTATCGATACGCTTGGACATTTTGTTGAAATTTTTCTTGAAAAGACTTAGTGAAAATTGAACATTTTAATTTATTTTGTCTTGAAAGAGTACTTGGTTCAAAATTCTTGTCAATTAAGTGAGTCTTTGAAATACTTAAAATTTTATTGTATTTTTCAATTAAGTCCCTAAAGTAATTTGTTATATCAAAATCAATTTATGTTTTACAATCTCCCCCTTTTTGATATAAGAAAACCAAGTATAAATTTTTATATTTTGAAAACTTTGAAAAGCTTACTCCCCCTAATTTTAGATAGGTTTTAAAATTTTGATTTTAAAAAATTGGCTCTCTTATACTATCTTATCCCCCTTCTTGTTAGATCGAACATAATCAATGTATAAAATAGGGATAATAGATATGAGGCACAATTTAAAGCATAAATAGGCATCATAATATCATTAAGCAAGAAATATTCAAAACAAATAATAGTTCAAACATAATTCCAAACTCGTATCCTAAAAACTTAAAACAAAGCACAAGTTCTTAAAAATAAAACATAGGTGCATAAACTAGAAGTCTAAATGATATGGCATGATATGCAAAGCTACTCAGTCCCACCATCGTCTTCATCCTCGTCCTCTTCATCTTCATCATCATGACTTGGTTGAGGTTTTCGAGTATGATTAAGCCAAGCACCATGGAAGGCGGTGAACGAGACATCCATGGAAATTTGTTGATGTGTAACGCCAGGGCTAAGTGGGTTACATGATGTCCAATGGCCTTGACTTGATCCTCCAAGGATGTGATGTGAGTATCAAGGTCCTTAACTCGACCCTCCAATAATGTGAAACGAGTATCAATAGCGGCAAATCTAGCATCCATGTTGTTGAATTTCTCATTGAGAAATGTCATGAGGGTATCCATGGAAGATTGAGCAATAGGAGCACCTTGTGGACCTTGTGGACCTTGTGGAGTCATTAGTTGATCATCTTGGGAAGGAGCTCGAGGAACACGAACCCATTCATTGTTGATGTATGCAAAGTGAGCATGGGTAAGGGAACACTCATCAATGGTTTGGCCAAGAGTTTCAGGTTAGTCATGGGAACAATCTATCCTAAGGGAATGAAACAAGTGACTCAAAGCCGTCGAATAGTAAAAGGATTTGACTTAGTTTGTGTGACGGTGTTGGGAAAGATAAACAAGATCGGCAAACATAATTTGACAAAGATTTGGGCGCTTAACCTCACGAAAACAACGAAGCCAAAAATCATCCACTTGGCGAATAGTTGAAAATTTCCCACCTGAAGGACGAATAAACCAAGAGATAATAAGGTGAAGTATATGGTCTTGCGCATTTAAAACAGTGACGGAACCAAGAGGACCATGACCCAAAGAGTTTTCATCATTAATCTCAATATTTTCAAAACCAAAGGCTTGACAAAGAACATTTTGATCAATTCGAAAAGTTGTGCCCATATGATGAGATTCAATAGCAACAACATGTTCTCTATTAGCATCATGAATACACTTGGCATTTGAAAAGAAGATTATGACAAGATTTTGATATAAAATTGGGGATATGCTCAAAAAGTTTGTAAGTTTCCATCTTTGAAACAAACCAAGATATTTTAATTTAAAACGTTCAAAATTTAAAAAAAGGGATTGAGACAACACGTTCTTCCCTAAGAGTAAAACCTTGAAAAAGCTTATAACGGGTCAAATTCGTCAGAGTAGGAAAACTATGTTGGATTACGTGAGGGAGGTTTGATTTAGGGTTACCCTCATTATCTTCGATAGGATCAGAAAAGGTAGAGGCTAAATATCTTCGTGCTCTCTTTTTAGGTGCCATAATCCTGAAAACAAGATCAAAACAATTCGAACATGTATGCAATTATCATCACATTTAATCCAAAGATAAATTCCAATAATTTAAAACACTATATTTTATAGGTTAAAAATACATAAAAGTATAGAAGAAAATTTTGGTTAAAAGAATTTTGAAAAACATATTTGAAAAATATACGGTATAATTTTATATTCGAATAAAAAAATCGGATTTTAAAGATTTTTTTACAAAAACATGATACCCATAATATATTTATATGTTTTATACAAAAATCAACTAAATCAACCAATGAAATTAAATGAAAATTAAAAAAAAAGGTTTATACCTTGATTTATGGATGAGAATGCACCAAATTGCTGACAAAGCTTGGCTTTGATGTGTTGATGAAAATCCCTCAAAGAATTTTAGGTTTTTGTGTGAAAAATTGAAGAGGTTTGAGGGGATTTTATAGTGTTTTTCGCCTATGGGTTTTAGGTAAAAAGGGGTGTTTGAGTTTAATGAAACGTTGATTCCTTTTAGAGGCCCGAATTAAAGTTTCAGCCGAAACCGTATCGGTAAGCTTCAATAGTGTATCAATACGCCTTGACACAATTTTAAATTATTTTTAAATACCGCATCGATACAGTTTGCGATGTATCACTTCCCATTGACGAACATGTATCAATACTCATATAGTCGTATCAATACACCATTGTCGGAAAATGTATTTTAGACAGTTTTAAGTCCAAAAATTCAACTTTGAACGACCCTAAATGCATGTGAATGGTATATGAGCAAGATTTAAGGACTAAAACTGATGAATACTACCCCTAGCAACAAGCATAGATGCATTGAGAAGCAAAATCGCATAAGCATGATCATCATTCAAAATTCAAGCAAATTTTTGTACTTAAAGGCTCTAAAAGGTCAAGGTAGGCTAGTTAGACCTAACTCCCTCCTAAGAGTCGAAAAACGCTCTTTATCTAAAGGTTTGGTAAATATGTCTGCTAATTGGTTCAATGTATCAACATATTCTAGAGCTACGTCATTTTCCAAGACATGATCTCTAATGAAATGATGTCTAATTACAATATGTTTGGTTCTAGTGTGTTGGATGGGATTCATAGTGACACAAATGGCATTAGTGTTTTCACACTTAAGGGGTATGATATCTACTTGAACACCATAATCTAAGAGTTGTTGCTTCATCCAAAGAACTTGAGCACAACAACTCCCTAAGGATATGTACTCCACTTTGGACGGTAGATAAGGCTACGCTATGTTGTTTCTTAAAGAACAAAGATACGAGCATACTACCTAAGAATTAACATGTTCTGGAGGTACTTTTCCTATCTATCTTACATCCCTCATAATCCGCATCGGAGAAAGCATGAAGGTCAAAGGAAGAGACTCTAGGATACCAAAGATCTAAACAAGGTGTATCTCTAAGGTAACTAAAGATTCTCTTAATGGCAACTAGGTGTGATTCTCTAGGACTAGCTTGAAACCTAGCACACAAGCAAACACTAAACAAGATATCGAGTCTACTTGCGGTAAGATAAAGCAAAGATCCAATCATGGAACGATATAGCTTAGAATCAACACACTTACCTCTTTCATTCGTGTCAAGCTTAATTAATGAGCTCATATTGAGCATATCCTTTGTGTATTTAGCTTGATTAATGAAGGTGTCATCTTTCCTTTTCTTGATTTGGAGCCCCCAAAAAAATAAGAGCTCTCCCATCATGCTCATCTCAAATTCACCTTGCATTAGCTTAGAAAATTCTTGGCAATAAAATTCATTAGTAGAACCAAAAACAATATCATCAATATATATTTGAACTACTAAGTTTGAAAGTCTTTCATACCAAGATCTAGGAGCTTGTTTCAAACCGTATAAAGCTTTTGTTTGTTTAAAAATATGGTTTGGAAAGTTTGGATCTTCAAAATCGGGTGGTTGTTCTACATACTCTTCTTCATTTATAAAACCATTTAGAAAAGCAATTTTCACATCCATTTGAAAGAGCTTAAAATCATGATATCATGCAAATGCAAGAAGCATCCTATTAGCTTTCATTCTAGCTACGGGTGCTTATGTTTCGTCAAAATCAATTTCCTCTTCTTGAGTGTAACCTTGAGCAACAAGCCTAGCCTTGTTCCTCACTATGTTACCACTCTCATCTAGTTTGTTTCTAAATACCCACTTAGTTCCTATAGTAGATTGATTATTAGGCCTATCAACTAATGTCCATACTTTACTTCTCTCAAATTGATTAAGTTCCTCTTGCATAGCCAATATCCAAAAATCATCTTTTAATGCTTCTTTGATATTTTTAGGCTCTATGCATGAGATAAATGCAACATGATTCATAAGTTTGAGAGAGGATCTAGTAGTTACCCCCTTGGATGGTGTAACACCCTAAAATCTGATCTAGTCAGAATTGGGTTCCACAAATCAGAAATTTCACATCGATAAAGTCTAAACTTAGTATTGGCTAGTTAAATTATTGACATTGGACTCTAATTGGGTTAAATTATTGTCATTGAACCCTATGGAATAATGCTGAAACCAAATTTGAATCTAAATTGAGAAAAATGCAAGTTGGAGGGCAAAACTATAGCATAGTGATAGTTGAGGGGATTAGCCCCTCCACAATTATATTTCCACCTACGTGGATCAATTTGTGAGCTTTCCTTCAATTGAAGGAAAGCCATCGGTTAAGAATTCGTAATAAAAAAAGAATAGATAAGCAAAAGAGAACAAGACACTTACCCAAAATATTGAAAGCAATCACCTCTTTCTCCTTCATCTTCTTATTTGAAGCACACACCTCCATTGGAGAGAAAACCTTAACTTAGTTTTCTTCGATTTATTGTTATCAAATAATTGCTATCGATCAGGTAAGCTACATTTCTCAATCGGTTATTGGATTCCATGGATGTATTGAGTTTAATCTTAAGTTACGGTTTTGACCATCAATGGATATCTAATCGTTGTCAGCTATATTGAAATCGGATATCGATTTTGATATTGTAACCCCCTTAGCTCGGCCTAGACGCCCGACCAAAACTAAAAAGATTACACGGGGAAAATCAAAGCCAACTCGTTAAAGTCGACTTCGATTAACGACCCTTTTTTTATTCTTTCTAGATGCAATTTAAGTCATATGTGTTCAACAAAACTCTTAGAAGAAAACGGCACAGGGATCGGAGTTCTATTATGGGTTCAATTGCATACATTTAACTTTTAGGGACTAAACTGTAATTTCTGAAAACTAAAAGGATTAATTCAATTTTAAGATTACCAATCCATAATTAGTCATGTAACATGCTTCCATGACAATTATCATCACAAACGGATCATCCAAACTCATCCAATTGCATGCTCAACTTTCAGGGACTAATATGTAACATTTCAAAACTTAAGAAGATGCTTTTAACTGAAAATAACGGTCAGGTATCGGTACCCTTAAGCCCGTATCGATACGCGGGAAGGCAGTAGAAAAAGGTTGGGAAAAAGGTATCGAAACCCTTCCTCGCGTATCGGTACGCCCCTCAAACTTTGCACAGGCGTAACGATACGCTCCCAACTCGTATCGATACCCCTGTGTTATTTGGCCTAAGTTTCCCTTCGAGTATCATACTCAAACCCGAGTATCGATGCCCAGACCAGATATGCACTTCGAACAGCCTTCAATTCACATTTTACATCAAACAATTTCATCCAAAACATCCATACATGCTAGGACAAGTATATCTAACACATATGTATCAACACCTAAGCATATTTCAAGCATTAGACATGGCAATTCATGAAGAGTATAGAACTATATAAGCATGCCTTTAGACACTAACCATAGCATATCCAAAATACCAAATAAAAGTCCATAAACAATATAGAAGCCAAATACAAGTCTCAAAACACAAACTAAACATGCTCAAGGTGTTTCACTTCACCAAATAATCCAAGAGTGGAAATCCCTCCCATTGCCTCTTATTACACTAAAGTAAATCACATACTTTTCTTAACCAAAACACTTGGATATCCTTTGCTTGCTGCCAAATATGCTCAATTCTCTGCATTGATGAAAAAATGAGCGAAAGCATAAAGCTTAGTGAGGACCGCTATAAAACCAAAACATTCATCATTGCATTTTAAAAGCCAAATCATCATTCTTTGTAAACACATGCCCTCCTTTAAAACATGCACCTAAAAACACCATTTCCTCTTTCAATTCCACATGCTCATAGCACCATTAATTACAACAGCAAAACCTTTGCTCATGCTTAAACCAAGCATCACATGCTTTCTCAAAATAAGCATGCATCATAACTTCACTATATCATCATCATTATATTGGCTCATAAGTGATCAATAACAAAAACCATATCAAAACACAAAACAATCGACACAATCAGATACGTAGATTACAAGCGTTGTCTCGCACGCTTCATACACACTACCGGGTACACAAGGTGGAGTTTAATGGCACAATCACAACCCCTCAACACCCGTGATAGAGTTTAACGGCACAATCACAACCCCTCAACATCACTCATCGGTAGTTGTATAATTCCACTAACGAGAGCATGGGATACAAACCACAAGATTCACACACAGGATTAAACCATCATCCGTTGTGATCTTAGCCTCGATCGTTAGGGTACTTGGATGGAGTTTACGGCACAATCTCAACCCCTCGACATCCAAGGCCACTTTATTCACGGTGCACCAAATCCTATAGCCGGCTAACTATATCTAATTAAAGTAACCAAAACCATTTTCCATCACTTGCCAATATAATCATTATTCAACAACATTTCACTGTTTTATCAAAGCATAAACCACAATGCCATTTTCCACAAGCAAAAACATGCTTAAATCAATTATTAAATCGCATAAACACAAGGATCACTTACCATGTGCATCCTTAATAAAATAGCTTTTAAAACCAGCAACAACATTTCTCTAAACTTGCTTTAAAACAGTAATCAAACCACATTTAAATCAAGTGCATTTTAAACCAAAACATAGCACAATCCGGGAGAGACTTTCGCTTTACTTACTCTTGAGCTTAGCTAAGTGTTTCAAACTTACACTAAGCTCCCAAACCACGTTCAAAATGTTTCAAAGCTAGAAAACTCTTTTCCACTCACCGATACACGAAACTTCGCTTGCCGACGCAAAGATCACTCGTCCGAAGCTTCCAAAATTGCTTCGCTTGCTTCCGGATCAATGTCCCCTGCTTTTAGAGCATAAAAAACAGAGATCCAATGCATTAAATGCATTCAAACTCCAACAACTAAACACAAACTCGTTGCCCAGCAAAACTATCAATTTACCCATCCGAAACAACCGAAAACTCATTCGATTGCCTCCTAAACCAAGCCCAACCAACAATCATCACTTCCAACCATTAATATTCATCAAATCATACCTAAAAACAACCTAAGCTCTTCCTTATAACTCCAACAATCATATAACCATCAAATCACTTCAAAAACTCAACTAAAACTATCATAAAACTCAAGGATCTCAAGGATTTCGGGATCTATATTGTCAAAATCATTTTTCAACATGAAAATTAACTTAAAACTTGATTAAAACTAACCATGAACAGATTACATCATAATCATTACGAAAATTGGAAATTTGTAACCCCCTTAACCCGGCCTAGACGGTTGACCCGAATTAAGAAAGTCACACGGGGAAAACCAAAGTCAACCCGAAAGTCAACCTTAATTAACGACCCTTTTTTTTCTTTTTAAACTTGTCTAGATGCACATTAACCCTAGTTATGATCATTCAAACAACATACTCAAAGATCATAAGCATTAGAGATCAAACAGGGACCCAATTGAACAAACTACAACTTTAGGGACCAATTTGTAAATTCTGATAATTATAAGGACTTCACCCAAATTAAAGTTACCAACTTGAAATTAATCATGTTTCATGCATCTCGGCCAAATTTCAGCTCAAACGGACATTCCAAACTCATACAATTGCACATACAAGTTTCAGGACCAAAATGCAAACATTTTGAAACATATAACTACGAATGTTAGCCCCCAACGGTCATCCGTTCCGAAACGGGAGACAGCCCGTTTCGAAACGCGGGGCCGTTCCGCAACGCGTACTGAAACGAGGGCTGACAGTAGCCTTTCCGTTTCGGAACGGTGTCACCCGTTTCGGACGCCTGGGCTGCTTCGAGGCACCCGTTCCGAAACGGAAGGCACTGTTCCGATACGGCCTGCACAAAATGCAGAAATTTGCTTGCCTAAACATGCAATTGACCAACCAATCATGCTCCAAATGCTATCAAACTTTACCAGCATCTCATACAACATACAAGAGACATATTTGCATCAACCAATCATCATTATATCAACATATATGAAAAGCCCCAAATCTAAAGGCATGCTTCCTACACAAGCAACCATTCATGCACAAAAGCCTTCAAACCAACACATAATGGCCAATTACAAAACCCAACACTAACAACAACATAATTCCAACATAGGGAGTTCCAAACATCTCCCAAAACAACAACATAGGTCCCCCATTGCCAAATGCCAAAAGCTAAAAGTGTTTAAGAAAACCTTCTCATACATGAGCTTAACTTCCACTTGATTGCTTGCCCTCCTTGCTGCCCTCAATGCACTTTAATGCTCTGCATTATTGGTTTAAGAAAAGAGAGAGAGCGTAAGAAAAAGCTTAGTGAGGAAAGCTCCTTAGAACTACACAATAATGCATTTATAAAACTCATTTATAAATCATACTTCAAAATACATTTAGACATGCTCACAAGCAATCTCAAACAAGCATCTCATGCTTCACATCATAACATGTCATATTGGCCACAAGTGATAATTACCATCTTTAAAACAAGATCAACATAAGACTCACACATGGACTTTTAAACACCATTGTGATCTTATCCCCAAGGACTTTTAAACACCTTGGCCCATGGACTTTTAAACACCATGGCAAGGACCACACAAGGACTTTTAAACACCTTTGTGTCCTTAACAAGTTTCACCTCAAGGACTTTTAAACACCTTGACCCCAAGGACTTTTAAACACCTTGGCCATGGACTTTTAAACACCATGATATAAATCACCCCAAGGACTTTTAAACACCTTGGCCCCAAGGACTTTTAAACACCTTGGCCATGGACTTTTAAACACCATGATATAAACCACCCCAAGGACTTTTAAACACCTTGGCCCCAAGTACTTTTAAACACCTTGGAAAGGACCACACAAGGACTTTTAAACACCTTTGTGTCCGTAACAAGAACCATCCAAGGACTTTTAACCACCTTGATGTTCTTAAGTAAAATAGGCTCACTCAAGGACTTTTAACCACCTTAGTGTCCTTAACCTTTTCAAAAACATCACTTGCCAATATACATCATATATCATCAATAATCCACTGTTTTAAAGCATTTAACCAAGCCATAAACATCATGCATCTTTAAGCATCAAACAACATTTGTACAATGTTCAAAAACAAGGAACTCTAACCTTGAGCTTCCTTAAACACATGGCTTATAATCTCAGCAACACACATACTAGATATGCTTTAAAAACAGAATTTAAACATGCAACAAACACATTGCACCCAACCATCACATGGTTCCTCAACAAGAGAGTTTTTCCGAAAACTTACTCTTGAGCTTAGCAAAGTTGTTTAGACTTAAACTAAGCTCCCAAACCTCCAAAACATTGGTTTCAAAGCCGAAAACCAAAATCCACTCACCGATTCCGTTTCGCCTCTTGCCGAAACACCAAATCAAGCTTCCGGATCACCACCACTTGGACCCAAAGATGACTCCCCTGTTTTAACACATTAAAACAGTAGATTAATGCATCATCATGCATTAATAGCTTCAATGAAAGCACCTGAACTCGCTGCTCTCATCACACTCCATTTTCGGCCATCAAACACAACCGAAAATGCCTCCAATCAACTTCTCAACAAAGCCCAGCCATAAACCATCAAGACTAAACATCCAATAACATCATTTAACATCTAAAAAGAGCTTAACAACATCCTCATACCTCCAGCAACAACAGATCCACAAGATCACTCCAAAACAACCAAGAATCACAAGCTAAACTTAGGAAATTCAACCTATCCGAGATTGCATTAATCAAAACTCAATTCCTTATCAAATTAATGTTCATTTATCATCAAAAACACATCTCAAATCACAGCTTTAACAGATCTAACGAAAATCTATCAAAAATCACCAAATCTTGCATTTAAAGCCAAGATCCATTTCACAACTTTAAAAGCCTTTAATAAAACATCAATTAAGGATTGAGAACTTGGGAATTTCAGTAAAGAACAGAGAGTTTAGAGGATAAGGACGTTCTTACCTCCAAACTTGAGTTTTCTCCCTTTTAGAACCAAGAAGCTTGAAAATCCAAATAGCAAATTGCAAGGTTTTGTTGTAGAGATGATTAGGAATCCAAAGAGAATTTAAAAGATAGATTTGAGTGACAAAATCAGAAAGAAATCTCTGGAGAGAAAGTGTTTGGATTGAGAGAAAATGAGAGAAAAAGGAAAATTGGGAAAATAGGAAAATTAGTTACAAAATAGCCAAAATGATTTCCCTCCACTTTTCTTTAGCTTTAAAATCAGAATTAAACATTAAAATATCTTAGAAAAATCTGGAGAAACTCCTTTTGGAATAATAGCTCCTTAAAGATTCAAAGTTTCAATCCTTTATAAAACAGTCATGCAACTTTCAAAAATTACATTTTGGTCACTAGCCAAAATGTCACCCTTCCAAACCTCATTTTTCAAAATTGATTTCACAGTTCACTTATATATATTAAAATATGATTTTAGAACATTTTTCCATATTTTTAATGCAACCCGAACTAGGCTTTCCTAATTTCACCCTTATAGATTCGAACAGCACTTTGACCGAAACGGTCAATGCCCAGAACTTCCAAGCCCAAAACCGGGGCGTTACAAAATTAAAGCATCATTTTACAAGATTTCAATCTCAAATCAAAACTACCATTAAAACTCAGTCAAAATCATCATTAAAGAGTCAATAATCTTGGGAATTTCAATAAAGAACCTTGATTAGAGGTTGAGAACGAGATTTACCTCCAATACTTGCCTTCTAGCAATTTTACAAGTTTATCTTTCAAAATCTTGAAGAAAAATATGAAGAACTTTAGAAATGAGCTTAGAAATGAGAAAGACAGTTTGAGAGAGAAGAAATCTGAAGAAAAGAGATTGGGAAAATGTGTTTGGCTGAAATGAGAGTTGAAAAATTAGTTATATGATTGAAACTTCCCAAATTATCTAATTTACTTATTAATTAAATAAAAGCCAAATAAAACTATTTATTTAAAAACCATTTAAAACACATGCCAAATTGAGGGAAGGCCTAATTGCACAAAAGCTCCCTAAAGATTCTAAGATTTTGACTCTTCTTTTGAAAATTGCATTTCCTCACAGTTTGAAAACTTTACATTTTCGTCATTGCCCAAAATATACCACTTCCAAAACCCATTTTGTAAAATTGATTTGAGCAACCACTTAAACATGATTTTAGAGGATTTTAACAATTTATGTCACATTTTTATCCTATCTCGATCCTTGATCTCCCTGAACCACTCAAAAAGATTCGAACCGTTCCCGACCGGCCTGATCCGATGTCTAAAACATCTAGGCCAAAACCATGGCGTTACAGATATTGTTATATCGATTTTGATATCGTATTGAGTTTAATATTAAGCTAGGAGTGTCCATCGAATTCGCCAAAGGCTAGGAACAAAGGAGTTGTCATCTGAGAGCCGTAGGAGCATCAGATTAGTAAGGTGAGTGTAGTCGGAGTCTCGGGAATAGGCGAGGAGCCTTCCCAAATATATTATTGTTGATTTTGGTTTAGTAGCTAACATTCCTTTTTAAGGAAGTTGCATCATATGTTTAGTCGTATCCATTGGTAAGCATCTCTAAGTTAGTATTGAACATCGGACTTGGTCATTGGTATTGTCATCGTGCATTGTTATCGATATAACTATTGATATTGAAACATTGTGAACGAACCATCGGATAATGATATTGACATTAAAACTATGAAATATTGACATTGAGTTATGTTCACTATAGGTAACCTTTAAGACATTGGCTATTGAAATTATCATTGATTATTGACATTGGTAATTAGAGTTATCATTGATTACTGACATTGGTTATTGGAATTATCATTGATTATTGACATTGGTTTTGAAACCTTTGATTTGAATGGACATTGGCTATTGTTCACCGGTATCACCTTCCTACTCGATTCTCGACTAGACCAGGAAGTGGATGTTACATTTGAAGTATTAGAGCTAGAGTTTAGTCGATTCTAGGACTAAACCAAAGCGTGTTGTTATGTTACTTTGCCACTTAGGAGTTATATATTGTGTTTATTGTGACTTGTCGAATAATCTGATCTTACATATAAATATGTCTCGAACTAATGAAGCTCATATTTACGAGCTTGCCACCGAATCCTCGACGCATGGCAAGGATATTAGTGAAGGGAATTCTCCGAACCCACCGCATCCGCAGGATCCTCCTACTCAAGGAACCTAGCCTGTAACACCTACTGCTCAGGCTGAATGTTAAAGAACATGGCTGACATGTTCAAGCAGTTTATGACTGCTATGAGAGCTGAGAAAGTAGTACAACCCATCGCTCTTGCTATCTAACATATCTGAGCTCCTATCGATAAGCTTTCACAGTATCCAACTTACACTTTTACTGGACAAGATGACGACAACCCTGAGGTTGCCAAATACTGGTTGGACAACACATTGTGGATTTTGAATAAGCAACTTCAGTGTTGTAAAGTGTCCACAAGTTCTATATTTCATGCATATTCCATCTCATATTTTTGTTGTTTTTTAGTACATCTTAGGCATAATTAGGACCATGTATTGCATTTTACAATATTTCTTTATTTTGCCACGTTTTTCTAGATTATCTTTTGTTTGGTAAAGAAAAAGGCACTGATTTAGTGTACTTTTGGTTTTAGGTACTAGAGGCTGACAAAGGGAAAGAGGAGTTGAGGATGAGATGCTGAGGCAGCGAATCTGGGAGCTGTACTGATGTAGTTCCAGACAGAGAAATTAACTGTCGAGTAGCTGTCGTCGCCCACTGTGCCGCCCAAGACAGCAAACTATGGAGTTGGAGAACCGGAGTGCGATTTGTAGAGCATAAAATCATGATTCTATCGATGTTGTTCACTTGATTTTCCGACGTCTGTAGCAGCGGGCAGAGCCGCTAAAGCTAAATCTCGAGATCGCTTGCGGAACAAGGAAACGTGATAAAGTCCACATTCAACTCAAAGAATTCAGAGTTTAAAGTCACATTTAATGTGAAAAGCTACTTTGAAGACTTCTACTTCAAGAAGGACTAGACCTAGCTAATGCCTATATATACCCATTGTAATTCTAATTTAAGATAGTTTAGGTTTTCCTTAGGCATAGCTTAGGATTTCTTGCCGCTGACATGTTCTAAATTTCTCTTGGGTTTGGGTTATGTTGAAATTAGTTGTGAGAACGGTTGTTTAGGTTTTCAAGTTTGTTTCTGCAATAAAATACTCTTAGTTGTCTTAATTCATGTGCTTCACTTCCTTCAATTGATTCCAAAAGTCCAGTTGAAGAATCCATTTGTCGGGCACGATAGTGTCAAACTCACGAAAGAATTAAGCATGGTCTCAACATGAAGAGGTGTTGACTAATTCAGCTTAGACATAAGTTAGAATTTCAGCGGCTAAAAGGAGCAACCAAACGTTGACTGTCTGTGTTAGGTTTACACTAAGATTGCTAGGTATTGCCTACGTCACGCAGCAACAGAATCCTAGCCTAGACATAGGTAGGATCACTTCATAATTGCTTCGCTGAACTTGGAGTATCTGCCATACTTCCCACCGTGACTTCTCTCCATCTCACCTACCGGGACTGCGAAATTTGCAAGAGTAGAGTGCCGCCGTGGCAGCGAAAGTTGCCGCCGCCTCAATCCGCCATTACCCGCCAAGGCAATAGTTCATTGCAGCTGCAAAACAACTTGACCTATTCTACGCAGTTTCACACTAAGCAGGAGCATAACCCTGCCCTCTCCATCAATCTAATCACTTCCTTTTTAATTCCTTGTGTTTTTATTTTACTTTTCTTCTCAACAACCATCTTACTTGTGCATTTACTTTTCTTGTGCAGGAACAACAAGTCGAATCAAGTTGTCTAATCCCTGTGGGACACGATATCTTATATACTATAACTTGACAGGAGTGTGCACTCGTGCTCATAAATAGAGAACACCCAAACGCCCTACAAGTGCTCGGACAAGCACAAGCTCGAGTGTGCCATCATGTTGTTGGCTGATGAGGCACTTCACTGGTGGGAGACTACCATATTGACGGTCTTTGAAGACACTATAAAATGGGAGTTCTTTCTTAAAGAATTCTGTAAGAAATAAATGAGTGATTTTTACCTCGCTAAGAGGCGAAACATCTTTCTCCATCTCAAACAAGGAGGTGACTGATCGACCAGTACATCCATGACTTATGCAAGTACTATAGATACGGTGCTGAGTATTTAAGAATGAGGAAGAGAAGTGCCAGATGATCATTGCAGGGCTCAATGATGAATTACACCCTATGACTACTGCAATAAGGATTGCTGACTTCCAAGACCTCGTGAATCGAGTTAAGGCCACCGAAGCTGCACAAAAAGCTCAATGAGCTGCTGGGTCTGGAAAGTCTGAGAACAGGTTTAGGGATGATTCTCGACCTCCGAGATGGAACAAGAAAGGGAAATATCAAGGCCTCAAGCAGAATGTCTATCCACAGCCCTCCCGTTCTAGAAATATTGATAGGCCTCAGTCTGTAACGTAATCCTTTGCTAGGACAGCATCTGTTGATAGCACCAGAGGTTCAAATCGAGGCAACCAACATCCAGCTTGCAATTATTGTTAGAATAAGCACCCGACGGGTCAATGTCGTAAGCAAACTGGGGCTTGTTACTATTTTGGCGAGCAGGGTCACTTTATTCGTGACTGCCCTTTGAATGCAACTAAATCTACTGCTCCATTGACTAATGTTGCTTCTCCTGTTCAATCCTTTCGAGGTAAAGGATCAAAGCAAGGTTCGACAGGAACCTATGGATGATCGAGTAGTTTGGGGAAACCATTCAATAAGCAAAATTCTAAAGCCCCTACTCAAATGTATCACGTGAGGAGCAGAAAAGAGGAGGATGAACTTGACGTCATTGCAAGTACCATTGAGTTATATTCATATCCTTTTTATGCATCGGTTGACCCTGGTTCTACTCACTCTTTTATAAGCACCGTTGTAGCTAAGAAGTATAGTATGTCTTCCGAACCATTAGCATCGAAAATCTCTGTAACAAATCCCTTAGGAGTTTGTGTCACCGTAAGGGTAGTTTGCAAGAAATATTCCTTATTGATCCAAGGGATTCATTTCCTGGCCGATCTGTTGGCCTTACCGATCCATGAGTTCGATGTTATCTTAGGCTTAGATTGGCTTAGTGAGCATCAAGCCTGGGTAGACTTTTGTAAAAGGAAGTTGTACCTTCGAGGTCTCGGCAAAAAAAGTGTTGTTTTGATGAACGCGAGAAATCCTTCATTGTGTGCATTGACGTTAGAAGCTAAAGGTGAATCACAATTGAGGGACATTGACATCGTATGCGAATTCCCTGATGTCTTCCCCGATGAACTTCTGGGATTGCCCCCAACCCTTGAAGTGGAGTTTGGTATCGAGGTGCAACCTGAGACTTCTCCAGTTTCCATTGCACCATATCATATGGTAATTGTTGAATTAAAGGAGTTGAAAGCACGAATTCAAGAATTATTGAGTAAAGGTTTCATTCAACTGAGCTCTTCGCCTTGGGGAGCTTCAGTTCTCTTTTTAAAAAAGAAGGACGGGTCTATGCGTTTGTGCATTGACTACCGACAGTTGAACAAGGTAACCATTAAGAACAAGTATCTATTACCTAGAATAGACGACATGTTCGATCAATTAAAGGATGGCTCCGTATTTTCCAAGATTGATTTAAGGTTGGGCTATTACCAAATAAGAGTTAAAGAATGTGATGTACCAAAGACTGCTTTCTGTACAAGATATAGACACTATCAATTCTAGGTGATGCCCTTTGGGTTAACCAATGCACCGGCAGCTTTTTTGGGTTTGATGAATCGAGTCTTTCGACCCTATCTCGACAAGTTTGTAGTGGTGTTTATAGATGACATATTGATCTATTCCAAGAATGTAGCGGAACACCGAAATCATCTTCGTATCGTGTTTCAAACCATACGGGAGAAGCAGTTGGATGAGAAATTTTCCAAGTGTGAGTTTTGGCTCACCGAAGTTGCCTTTCTTGGACACATTGTATTGGCTTCGGGTATTCAAGTGGACCCGAAGAAAATCTAAGCTATTGTAGATTGGCATCCACCGAAGAACGTTGGCAAAGTCAGAAGTTTTCTTGGGCTTGCTGGCTATTATAGGAGTTTCATGAAAGGGTTCTCTATGATAGCCGCACCTTTAACTAAGTTATTGAGGAAATAAGCTCCTTTTGTTTGGACCGAGGTTCAACAACAAATTTTCAACCAATTGAAACAGGTGTTGACTCATGCATCGGTTCTGACCCAGCCTATGCTCGGAAAGGACTACACAGTTTATAGTGATGCATCGCACCTCGGGTTAGGATGTGTATTGATGCAAGAAGGAAAAGTCATCACTTATGATTCGAGACAACTTAAGCCGCACGAAATGAATTATCCCACCCATGACCTTGAATTGGTTGTAGTTGTCTTTGCATTGAAAATCTGGAGACATTACCTCTACGGAGAGAAATGTTACCTCTTCACCGATCATAAGAGCCTCAAGTATCTATTGACCCAAAAGGAGTTGAATCTTTGACAATGAAGGTGGATGGAACTCCTTAAAGATTACGATCTTGTCATCAATTACCATTAGGGAAAGGTCAAAGTTGTAGCTGATGCACTCAGCTACAAACCTTTGTCTGGTAAGTATTGACAGTGAATATGGAGTTATATGTATTGTATGGTACATTAACTCATTGTAACATCGCGGTATTGTAGCCCCTCGAGCAATTAATGCTCACTTCCGGTTACGGAAGCATCGTTGTCTTGTAACCGAACTTCATGTTCAATCTACATCGTTTTGCGAATCAAGGTTTTGCAAGTGCAAGATCCTGACCTCCAATGCATTGTTTCCAAGTTATCGGACAACCCCGACTTTAGAATTAATTTTGAAGGGCTTTTGTGTTTTCAAGGCCATGTTTGTGTACCTAATGATGAATCTTTTCGCACTGATATTCACTCTAAAGCTCATTCGAGTTTTTTTCTTTTCACGTCGGGTCTGTGAAGATGTATAAGGACTTACATGAAATTTATTGGTGGCCGAGCATGAAGTAAGCCATAGTTGACTACATTTCCAAATTCCTTACGTGCCAACGTGTTAAAGCAGAACATTGTCCTCCTACCAAATTATTGCAACCTATCGATCCACCGAAATGGAAATGGGAAAAGATCACTATGGATTTTGTTAGCGGTCTACCTTAAACTCCCGCGAAGCATGATGCCATATGGGTCATTGTAGATCGTTTCACAAAGTCAGATCATTTCATACCAGTTAGAATGAACTACGGTCTTTCTAAATTAGCTGACTTGTACATCAAGGAAGTAATCCAACTCCGCAGAGTACCCAAGTCTATTATCTTCGATTGAGATCCCCGATTTGCATCTCGATTTTGGAGAACCTTACAAAAAGCTCTGGGCACCAGAGTTAATCTTAGCACAACCTTTTACCATCAATCTGATGGCCAGTTAGAAAGGGTAATCCAAGTATTTATCAAAAGAGTCTTCCATTGAAACCTTAGAAATCGGTATTGTTATTGAACTTTCCTATACAAATCTTAGAATATATTCTTCTAGCATGCATCATTCAATTTGGTTCACTTGGGAGAAATCTCTACCCCTTTGTTGAATTTGCCTACAATAATAGTTATCATGCATCAATCCAAATGGCCCCGTATGAGGCATTGTATGGTAGGCGATGTCGAACTCCATTGTGTTGGTCGTAGCTTGGTGAGAGCAAGGTGTTAGGCCTTGGCTTACTTTGGGAAACTGAAGAACGGGTTTGCATCATTCATGATCGTTTAAAGGCTGCTTTTTATCGACAAAAAGCTTATGCTGATCTTAAAAGACGAGACATTGAGTATGAAATGGGTGAAAAGGCTTTTCTCAAAGTTTCATCGTGGAAAAAGGTTCTGAGGTTTGGAAAAAATAGAAAATTGAGTCCTCGGTTCATTGGACCCTTTGAAGTCATTGAAAGAGTTGGCCCTGTAGCACATCAATTATTTTTGCCTTCTGAATTGAATAAAATCCATGATGTTTTTCATGTATCGATGCTCCGAAAGTACTGTCCTGATCCTTCACATATTGTGGAGTCCGAATCTATGGAAATTCGACCAAATCTATCTTACGAAGAAGAATCAGTTCAGTTTCTTGCAAGAGAAGTTAAGAGGCTTCGCAACAAAATTGTAACGTTAGTTAAACTGCTCTGGAGGAGCCACACCGTTGAAGAAGCTACTTGGGAACCTGAAGAGACCGTGAAACAACAGTATCCTCATCTCTTCGGATCAGGTAAAAATTCGAGGACGAATTTTTCTTAAGGGGGAGAGTTGTAACACCCCAAAATCCGGTCTAGACGGAATTAGGATCCGGTGATCTAAAATTTCACATTGAGAAAGTCTAAACATATTATTGGCTAGTTAAATTATTGACATTGGACTCTAATTAGGTTAAATTATTGTCATTGAACCCTATGGAATAATTCTGAAACCAAATTCGTGTCTAAATTGAGAAAAATGCAAGTTGGAGGGCAAAACTATAGCATAGTGAGAGTTGAGGGACTAATCTTGCGATTAGCCCCTCCACAATTATATTTCCACCTACGTGGATCAATTTGTGAGCTTTCCTTCAATTGAAGAAAAGCCATCGATTAAGAATTCATAATAAAATAAAAGAATAGATAAGCTAAACGGAACAATAGACTTACCCAAAATATTGATAGCAAGCACCTCTTTCTTCATCATCTTCTTCTTTGAAGCACACACATCCATCAGAGAGCAAACCTTAGATTCGTTTTCTTTGATTTATTGTTATCAAATCATTGCTATTGATCGGGTAAGATATATTCCTCAATCGGTTATTGGATTCCATGGATGTATTGAGTTTAATATTAAGCTAGGGTTTTGACCATCCATGGATATCTCATCGTTGTCACCTATATTGAAATCGGATATCGATTTTGATATTGTTATATTGATTTTTATATCGTATTATCGACCCTAACAATCTCCCTATTGTTTTCCAAGCTCAAGATAACGAAAAGGAGTGTCCATCAAATTTGCCAAATGCTAGGAACAAGGGAGTTGTCACCCGAGAGCCGTAGGAGCATCGAATTAGTAAGGTGAGTGTAGTCGGATTCTCAGGAATAGGCGAGGAGCCTTCCCGGATCTGTTATTGTTGATTTTGGTTTAATAGCTAAAATTCCTTTTTACGGAAGTTGTATCGGATTGTTAGTCAGATCCATTGGTAAGCATCGGTAAGTTAGTATTGAACATCGGACATGGTCATTAGTATTGTCCTTGTACATTGTTATCGATATAACTATTGAAATTGAAACATTGTGAATGAACCATCAGAGAATGATATTGACATTGAAAGTATGAAATATTGACATTGAGTTATGTTCACTATAGGTAACCTTAAAGACATTGGCTATTGAAATTATCATTGATTATCAACATTGGTAATTACATTTATCATTGATTACTGACATTGGTCATTGGAATTATCATTGATTATTGACATTGGTATTGAAACCTTGGATTTGAATGGACTTTGGATACAATTGGCATGCCATAGAATTCATGAGCTCAGTGTACGGGTGGACTATGGTCCTAAGGCTACGACCTATATTGTTTTGGCGAGACGAAGGGATCGGATCATTCATTGATTTGGCGAGGCGTAGGATTTCGCGTATCCACTATCTTGACTCAATACAAGGATTAATAATGAATTTGATATGTTAAACATTGTATACTGAGGCATTGCATTGACATCGATGAGCATGAGATTATGTAAAACTTCATAAATTGTTATTCATATTGTTGAGACTACCTCACTAGGCGATTTATGCCTAACGTGTCTCATCTCATGCATTTAATGTTGAAGAATCGACCACGTTTGAAGATCGGACAAGTCGCAGCAAGAAAAGTCACTTCGAGCCAAGTAATGTAAATTGTCCTTAAGAACTCCTAGCAAGGTGGCAAATTAGTTGAACTAGTCATATATGCCATATTTTTTATGCCTAATAAGTGTAATAGATGAAAAGTGGTTAAGGGCCTAAAAATGACTTTTGGTTTGGCTGAAACTTGGCAAAAATGGTATATTTGGCTCATAAAGGTCAAAACTTAGTAAACGTATTCGTATGATGTTCAAATTTGGCATGCCAGTAGTTTATAACATTTAAATTTAGTGTGTATAGTTTCATTGCATTTGAACACCGTTTGGCAGGTCAATTCGATTAAAAACCAGCAAAAATCTGTCATTATACATCAGGCTGTTCCAATACAGGGTAATGGCGTATCGATACGGTTAAGCATATTTGGACCCTAGAAACGGAGCGTTTGGATACAGTTTGAGGACGTATTGGAACATTTTGCTACTGGAATTTACTATTTTGATACGGGTCTTTAGTGTATCAAAACGGGTCAAAGTCAAGTTCAAAGGGAGTCAGCCCGTACCGATACAGGGCTTACCCGTATCGATACGGTTTAAGGGACAAGTCAACCTAGGTTGACCATCGTTCACGTGTTTCGAAATAGCCTTAAGGTGTTTCGATACATGGTTTGTAACGCCCCGGTTTTGGGCTTAGAAGTTTTGGGCGTTGACCGGTTTGGTCAAAGTCCTGTTCGAATCTTAAGAGGTTAAATTAGGAAAGCCTAGTTCGGGATGCATTAAAAATATGGAAAAATGTTCTAAAATCATCTTTTAATATAATTAGATGAACTGTGAAATCAATTTTGGAAAATGAGTTTTGGAAGGTTGGTATTTTGGCTAGTGACCAAAATGTAATTTTCGCAAGTTTGGTGGCTGTTTTATAAAGAGTTGAAACTTTGAATCTTTAAGGAGCTATTAATCCAAAAGTGTTTTCTCCAGATTTTTCTAAGATATTTTGGATTATAATATGATTTTAAAACATATTAGAAGTGGAGGGAAAATTTATTTGGCATTTTCTCAACTAACTTCTCATTTTCTTTCTCTCTTTTTCTCTCAACCCAAACACTCCATTTCCAGAGTTTTGTTTCTGATTTTCTCACCTAAATCCCTCCATTCAACTCTCATTTGATTGCAAATCATTGTATCTTCAAAACCTCTTCAATTGCTACAAGTTTCATCAAGGATTTTCATTCCAAAAAGTGGAGAAACACAAGTTTGGAGGTAAGAACGTCCTTCTCCTCTAAACTATCAGTTATTTACTGAAATTCCCAAGTTTTCAACTCTTAATTGATGTTTAATTAAAGGCTTTTGGGTTTGGAATTGGATCTTGGCTTATTATGCAAGATTTTGATGATTTTTCATGATTTTCGTTAGATCTGATTAATCTGTGATTTGAGATGTGTTTTTGGTGTTAAATGAGCTCTAAATTGATAAGGAAATGAGTTTTGATTAATGCAATCCCGGATAGGTTGAGTTTCCTAAGTTTAGCTTGTGTTTTAAGGTGGTTTTTGAGGTGATCTTGGTGATCTGATGTTGCTGGAGGTATAAGGATGGTTGTAGGTTGTTTTTAGATGTTAAATGGTGATGATGGATGTTAGGTTTTGCTGGTTTATGGCTGGGCTTTGTTTAGAAGTGGTTTAGATGCATTTTCGGTTGTTTTTGGTGGCCGAAAATGGAGGTTGGATGAGAGCAGCGAGTTTAGGTGCTTTCATTGAAGTAATTGATGCATGGTGATGCATTAATTTACTGCTTTGATGTGTTGAAACAGGGGAGGCATCTTTGGATCCAAGTTTGGTTGATTCGGAAGCTTGATTTCGTGCTTCGGCAAGTGGCGAAGTGGAAATCGGTGAGTGCAATTATGGAAATTGGATTTCAGCTTTTTAAACCAAGGTTTGAAGGTTGTGGGAGCTTAGTTTAAGTCTAAACAACTTTGCTAAGATCAAGTGTAAGTTTTCGGATTTTCTCTCTAGTGGTGGCCATGATCTTGATGTGATGCAAAATGATGATTTGCATGTTTTAATTACTGTTTTGAAAGCATGTTTTAGCATGGTTTTTGCTGATGATGTAAGCCATATGTTGAAGGTAACTCTAGGTAGGAGTTCCTTGATTTTGTACATTGGAATGATGTGGTTTGATGCTTTGAAATGCATGATGAAATGGCTTGATTTAATGCTTTAAAACAGTGGATTAAATGATGGAAATGATGTATATTGGCAAGTGATGTTTTTAAAATGTTAAGGTCACTAAGGTGGTTAAAAGTCCTTGAGTGAGCCTTGTTGCTTATGAACATCAAGGTGGTTAAAAGTCCTTGGATGGTTCATGTTGTGGACACTAAGGTGGTTAAAAGTCCTTAGGTGATCCTTTTCTATGGTGTTTAAAAGTCCATAGGCCAAGGTGTTTAAAAGTCCTTGGGATCAAGGTGTTTAAAAGTCCTTGATGTGATACTTCATGGTGTTTAAAAGTCCATGGCCAAGGTGTTTAAAAGTCCTTGGGAAGTTGTTGAACTTGTTTTACGAAATGGAATTTGTCACTTGAGCCAATATGACATGTTAAGTATGTAAGAAGCATGAGATGCTTGTTTTGATATATAATATGAAGCATGAGATTGCTTGTTTTAAAGTGTGCTTTGAGCATGTGCTAAGGTTGACTTTAAGCATGATTTATAAATGGTTTTAATGGCATTATTGAATTGTTTTTAATGAGCATGCCTCACTAAGCTATTGCTTACGCTCTCTACGTTTTCTTAATTCAATAATGCAGAGCATTAGAGCACCTTGAGGGCAGCAAGAAAGGGCAAGCAATCAAGTTCAAGTGAAGCTCAAAGTATGAAGGTTTTATAAGTGCAATTTAGCTTTTGTATGTTTTGGCAATGGGGGACCAATGTGTATGTTTTGGGAGGTGTTTGAGGCTCCCTAAGTATGTTGAATGTTGATGTGTTTGCTGGTTTTTGCATTGGAACCATATATGCTTGTTTTGGAAGTTTGGTGTTGAATAGCTAGCTTGTTAGGAAGCATGCCATTAGAATTTGGGGCTTTTCATATGTGTTGGTTATATGTTGAATTGGTGCTGCATTTATGGTCCTTGCATGTTGGTAGACTGTGTGGTATGATTTGGTGTTGTATAATTGAAGTTTGAAGCATGTTTGTTGCTGTTTTAAGTCGATTTCTGGCAGGAGTATCGATACTCGGGCTTGCGTATCGATACGCAAGAGCCAAATATGCAGATTTCTGCCCAGGCGTATCGATACGGGTTGGGTATCGATACTCGTCTTAGTTACTGTCATACCCGCGTATCGATACGACTCCAGGCGTATCGATACGTGACCGTTAATTTGGTTGAAAGTATCTTTAAATGTTTTGTTTTGTTTGCATTTTGGTCCTGAAATTTGTTTGTGCAATTGTATGAGTTTGGGAAGTCCTTTTGAGCTGAAATTTCACAGAGAAGCATGAAACCTATTTAATTTCAAGATGGTAACTTCAAATTGGGTTAAGTCCTTATATTTATCAGAAATTACAATTTGGTCCCTAAAGTTGTAATTTGTCCAATTGGGTCCCTGTTTGACCTCTGATGTTTGTGATCTTTGAGTATGATGTTTGCGTGATCACAATTAGGTTTAATGTGCATCTAGACAAGATTAAAAAGAAGAAAAAAAAGGGTCGTTAATCAAGGTTGACTTTCGGGTTGACTTTGGTTTTCCCCGTGTGACCTTCTTAATTTGGGTCAACCGTCTAGGCCGGGTTAAGGGGGTTACATGGTTAGTTAAATTAGTTAAAAGGCACAATCTGGCAGCTTACAAAGTTTACAATTTGATCACTGAGTTTTGGATGTTTAAATTAAATGAGTAAATGAACTCCAAATTATATGAAATTTTACAGGCTTGTTAATATTATATTGAATTTCAATGTAGTGCAATAGGTTGCATCGAAGGACCTTGAATTTATCAGATTTACAAATTGGTCCCTAAAACTTCAAATAGTTTTAAATTGGTTCTAAGAGCATAATTATTGACTCGTAACGGAATAATTGGTTTAAGAAGCATGTTGGGTATTGATTTAATATGTTTTCATTGATTATCATTTTAAATGTTGCTAACAAAATGAAATTTTATTACACCGATCATTGTATTGTTCATCGGTACCACCTTCCGACCCGGTTCTCGAGCAGACCGAGAAGGGGGTGTTACAGATGGATCACCCAAGATTTCACCACCTTTTCCTCAAGAGCAAAGTTCTTCAAGCCTTCAAGAGGTGGATCATGTGCATCCTCTTATTTAGTTGGAAGTTATCATCAAAAACAACATGTATAGACTCTTCAACAACCAAAGTTCTTTTATTAAATACTCGATAGACTTTAGAATTTAGTGAATAACCAAAAATATTTCATCATCACTTTTAGCATCAAATTTATCTAAGTTGTCTTTTCCATTGTTTAAAACAAAACATTTACAACCAAAAGGGTGAAAATAGCTAATGTTAGGCTTTTTGGATTTCAAAATCTCATAAGGTGTTGTCTTTAAAATAGGCCTAATCATTACTCTATTAATAATATAACAAGATGTATTAGTTGCTTCTGCCAAAAAATAATTAGGTAAATTATTTTCAAAAAGCGTTGTCCTAGCCATCTCTTCTAAAGTTCTATTTTTCCTCTCAACTACCCCGTTTTGCTGAGGAGTGCGAGGAGCCGAAAAAATATGGCTAATACCATTTTCATTAAAAAAAATCTTCAAAACCCATATTTTGAAATTTGGTTCCATGATCACTTCTAATATGTGAGATTTTAAGATCAAGATCATTTTGGGTAATTTTTGTAATTGTGATAAAAATTTGTAAAGTTGCATCCTTATTACTTAAGAATAGAACCCAAGTGTATCTAGAAAAGTCATTTACCAATACAAATGCATATGACTTACCACCCAAGCTCATAGTTCTAATAGTCCCAAATGAATACATGTGGATGAATTGTAACACCCTACTAATCGAAACATCATTAATGGGTTTAAATGAGGTTCTCTTTTGTTTACCCTTACCACAAGCGTCACATATTTTATCTAATAAAAATTTTAGTTTGGGTAAACCTCTAACTAGATTTTGAGAAACTAATTTTTCTAAAACACTTATGCTAGCATGCCCTAGTTTCTTATGCCACAACCATGCATCATTCTTATCATGTGCAACTAAAAATACATGTGATGAATGTATGTCATCTTAATGCACCATATAAATATTTCATATGCAATGACCAATGAGCATTATTTTATTTGTTTTAATGTTCACAATTTTACACCCATTTTTATCAAAATGAACATCAAAACCTTTATCACAAAGTTGACTAATGCTCAAAAGATTATGTAGAATTAAGTGTTTTGATATAATATTTGAAAAATATTTTGGACTAAATTTAAAAGAATTTAAAATATTTTTTAGTCAAAAACAACTTGAAAATATGTTTAAGGGTTCTACATGGCTTTGGAATGATTTAAAGTAGATTTAAAGTAGTCAAAACCATGCTTTTCAAGTACCCGTACCAATACGGTCTGGTACCATACCAATACACCCTAGGGATTCACCTACAGTAATTTTCTAGTAGCCAAAACCCATACCGATATGCCTTGCCGTATCGATACGGTAAGCTTTAAAATACCCAACGGCTAGTTCGCGCACCAATGCGGTTGTATCGCGTACCGATACGCCCAACTACCCCCAACGGTCGATTTCCCAACGGTCTTTGAAATTGCATGACCGTACCGATACGCTTACCAAGCGTATCAAAACGCACCGGCTTGAAGTGCTCAACGGCTATTTTCTTATCAGGACTGTATGGATACGGTTTGAGGAGTATCGATACGCCAAGCTGCAGAACTGCATTTATGGTGGGAAATAAAGGCTCCAACGGCTCCAAAACAACTCCAACGGTCCTCAATGGCTACAAAATTAATTAAGAGTATAAGAAGGACCTCCAAGCATCAAGAGATGATCAATGCTTCAATTGTCAACAACATAATTATAAATAAATTGTCTTAGAGCTTAATTGTACATTTTCTTGTATAGACAACACTTGTGAGCTTAATTGTCAAATTTGCTCAAGTGTTTAGGTTTTGGGAGAGTGCTTAATAGTGCAAACAAATACCTATTAGAGGGATTTCAAGTTTGCTTAGAATTTCTCTTGTTAGAGAGTGCTTGATCAAGCTTTGGGTAGAAAGCTTGATCGTTGTAACGGTTTCCTCCTAATCCGAGAAAAAGGGACGAAATTCTTAGCAAATTTGTTTGAAATCCTTAGTGGGGGCTAAGGTAGTGGATGTAGGTACTTGTTAGAAGGCGGAACCACTATAAATCCTCGTGTCAATTGTCTATCTTTCACCTCCCACAAAATCACTCAAATATCTAACTTCTCCACCACTTGGCGAGCTAGAACGGTTGAAGGAAATTGAGCACATAAATCCCAACAATTGGTATCAGAGCTTGGCTCAATTGAAGAGGATTAACATCCTATTGAGGTGATCCGGCAAGCTCGATCAACATTTCAAACAACCGGTTCAATGGCACACTAAATCGACAAGCCACCATTCTTCAACCGTGAACACTATGCCTATTGGAAGAATAGGATGAAGTTATTCATCAAGTGTAAAGATTATCATCTATGGGACCTTGTTGAAGATGGACCATTCGTGCCAACAAGAAGAAAGGCAGAATGGAATGCCAACGACAAGAAGATGATGGAGCTCAATTGCAAAGCTTTGCACTTCATCTTTTGTGCATTAGGCCCGAATGTGTATGCCCAAGTCTCTTCTTGTGAGAGTGCCAAGGAAGTTTGGGACAAGCTCGAAGTTACATACGAGGGAACAAACGAAGTAAAGGAGATCAAGATCGGCCTCCTCAACCTAGAGTATAAGAACTTCAATATGGATCCAGAAGAGGACATTGAGAAGATGTTCCATCAATTCTCCACCATCACCAATGGACTAAAAGGTTATGGAGAAGTCATTCCGGAAGAAAAGCTTGTCCAAAAGCTTCTCTATTCTCTTCCCGGGTTATGGGACTCAAAGAAGACCGCCATCATCGAAGCCAAAAATTTAAAGACCTTGAAGCTTGATGAACTCATGGGGTCACTTCTCACTCACAAAATCATGAAGAAAGATAAAGAAGAGGAGAAGAAGGAGGAAGAGATAAGAAATATGGGGAAGAAGAAGACCATGGAGCTAGGCATCAACGCGAGTGTCGTTGCTCTCAAATCCTCCACATGCCATCATGTAGAACTAAGTGAGGAGGAAAGCGAAGATGAAGAGATGGCATATCTCTTCAAGAAATTCATCCGGTTCATGAAGAGCGAGATGGATAAATCTAAGCATGAATCGAAGAAGAATATGAAGGAATCCCACAAGTCCAACAAAAAGGGATCATCTTCAAAGAAGGCATATGTGGCGACATGGAGTGATTAAGACTCCACCGATAATGAGGTAGCCCACTTATGCTTCATGGCCCTCAATGAGGGGGAGGTAACTTCTAACTAATCTTGCTCAAATTCTTATTCATTTGATGAGTTACAAGAAGCCTATGATGAATTGGTTTTTGAATTCAAGGCTTCATTTTCGAAAAACAAGAAATTGATTTCAAATTTAAAAACCGAAATGATTGTCTTTCTAAAACCAATTTAGAGTTTGAAGCAAAAATCAAAGATTTCAAACTTGAAGTTTCAAATATACAAGAATTGCTTCAAACCATGGAAAAAGATCATCAAAAGGAAATTGATGATCTTAAGAAAGAAAAGATTTTGATTTCCAAGGAACTAGAAAAGAAAAATAATTTTGGAAAATAAAAATTTTATCAAAGACAATCTAGTGCACCTAGATTTTTGAGCGGTAAATGTTTTAGAAGTATTTGGGTACCAAAAGGACTAAGTACTTCAACTTAAAAGGATGAAATTGAAAAATGGATTCCTAAGGGGACTAAACTTTGTGCCACTAACGTCTATGGATCCAAATCAATTTGGATACCAAAAATTTCTTGATTGTCTTTTATTAGGTGTGATGAAGAGTGATCAACAAGTCCAAATTTGAGGGGGAGCTCCATGCACACAAGGAGAGCACTTGAAGAAAGAAGGCTTCACATCCTCCCTTGGATTCAAGTGTGGTAAAATTTAGTTGAATTCATTTATCTTTCATTTGATTTATTTTTTTTAATTCAACTAGATTATCATATGTTGGACTAACATTGTTTGATGCTTTGAGTAAGGGGGAGCCAATTTTAAAACCAAAAGTTTTTAATTTTGACAAATTTTTTAAACTTCCTAAGTTATTTTTGAGCCTAATGTCTTTTTAAATTCTTTTTGATATAACAAAAAGGTGGAAATGGTTTGAAAATTTGATTTTTCAAGAGAATAAGGGGGAGCTTTAATTTCATTGAAATTTTAACTCTTATCCAAATCTTTAAAAAAGGGACAGAATGCCAAACAATTTTTCAAGTTGGTTTTATTATATCAAAAAGGGGGAGATTGTAGAACTAAGTGTTTTGATATAATATTTGAAAAATGTTTTGGACTAAATTGAAAAGAATTTAAAATATATTTTAGTCAAAAACAACTTGAAAATATGTTTAAGGTTTCTACATGGCTTTGGAATGATTTAAAGTGGATTTAAAGTAGTCAAACTGTGCTTTTCAAGTACTCGTACCGATACGGTCTGGTACCGTACAGATACGCCCTAGGGTTTCACCTACAGTAAATTTTCCAGTAGCCAAAACCTGTACCGATACGCCTTGTCGTAATGATATGGTATGCTTTAAAATACCCAACGGCTAGTTTGCGCACTGATGCGGTTGTATCGCGTATCGATACGTTCAACTACCCCCAACGGTCGATTTCCCAACGGTCTTTTAAATTGCATGACCGTACCGATACGCTTACCAGGCGTATCGATATGCACCAGCTTGAAGTGCTCAACGGCTATTTTCTTATCGGGACCATATAGATACGGTTTGAGGAGTATCGATACGCCAAGCTGCAGAACTTCAATTATGGTGGGAAATAAAGGCTCCAACGACTCCAAAACAACTCCAACGGTCCTCAACGGCTACAAACTTGATTAGGAGTATAAAAATGACCTCCAAGCACAAAGAGATGGTCAATGCTTCAATTGTCAACAACATAATGATAAAGAAATTGTCTTAGAGCTTAATTGTACATTTTCTTGTATAGAAAACACTTGTGAGCTTAATTGTCAAATTTGCTCAAGTGTTTAGGTTTTGGGTGAGTGCTTAATAGTGCAAACAAATACCTATTAGAGGGATTACAAGTTTGCTTAGAATTTCTCTTGTGAGAGAGTGGTTGATCAAGCTTTGTGTAGAAAGCTTGATCGTTGTAACGGTTTCCTCCTAAGCCGAAAAAGGGGACGGAATGCTTAGTGAATTTGTTTGAAATCCTTAGTGAGGAGCTAAGGTAGTGGATGTAGGTGCTTGTTAGAAGTTCGAACCACTATAAATCCTTGTGTCAATTGTCTATCTTTCACCTCCCGCAAAATCACCCAAATATCCAACTTCTCCACTACTTGGCGAGCTAGAACGGTTGAAGGAAATCGAGCACATAAATCCCAACAGATTATGTTTTAAACCATTGACATATAAAACATTTTCAATGAATGTAGATGAGAGATTACCAATGGAGCCTATGCTTTCAATGAAGCCTTTGGAGTTGTCACCAAATGTCACACATCCTCCACTTTTTGGTTTAAGCTCCAAGAATCTACTCTTGTCTCTGGTCATGTTTCTCGAGCAACCACTATCAAGGTACCACATGTTCTTACTTAAAGCTTTCACCTTGAAGCATTTCTCCTCCTGCAAACAAAGAGATTAAGCTTTGATTTTTGGTTCCCAAAATGATTTGGGTCCATGAGAGTTAGCTCTTAAGAGCTTGGCCCCCTTAGGAATCCCAGAAGAAATTACATTTACATTATTAGAAACAATAAGTTCCTTAGGAACCCATACACTCCTAATTCTATGAACTTTGGATTGCTTTTAAAAATCTCTTAACATATTGGGTTTTTGAAGAATTTCCCTTTTCAAGAGCATGTTTCCCAATAGTAAGAGAATTTTTGAGATTATCCACTTCCTTTTTGTGATAATATTGGAAATCGGAAAGAAGTTTTTCTTGGAATATGTTTTTCTTTTTAAGTTCATTAGTGAGATTTACCAAGTATAAAACCTTCTTTTTCAATTCAGAATTGGTTTTTGAAAGATCCTCATTTTGAGATTTTAAATCAGAAATAATTTTCTTATTTTTCAAAATAGACTCTTTATATTTCTCTGCCAATTCATCGTAAACTTCTTGCAACTCATCATATGCATCATATAGTTTATCATAAGTATGAGATGATGAGTTAGAGTTTACCATAGATTCTCCCTCAAGGGCCATTAGGCAAAGGTTTGCCTCTTCATGCTCCTCATCCTCGGATGATGACTCCTCATCACTCCAAGTTGCTAATTGAGCCTTGAGGTTCTTCTTCTTGACAAAGCTCTTCTTCTCTAGTTGAGGGCAATCGATGCAAATGTGACCCAGCTTCTTGCACTCATAGCAAATGAGTTGGTCATTTTCTTCTTCTTTGTTCTTGTTCTTGAAGTCTTTTCTTCTTGAAAACTTTCTACCACGGTTAGACTTCATGAACCTTGAGAATCTTTTGGCTATCATAGCCAATTCTTCAAATTCATCTTCCCCACTAGAAGTGCTCTCCTCTTGTGGTAGAGAGGCTTTGAGAGCAACTCCTTGCTTTTTCTTCTCTACCTCTTACTTGACTACTCTTCTTTCTTATTTTCTCTTCTCTCCCTTGCTTCATGATCTCATGTGTGAGGAGAGAACCAACTAGTTCATCAAGCTTTATGGTCTTCAAATTCTTTTCTTGTAACGCCCCGGTTTGGGGCCTAGGAGTTAGCCGGGTTTGGTTAGGCAGTTCGGTTCGAACCAGTTTAGCGGTCTAGTCTAGTTTCGGGAAACAATTAAATTGAGAGGTTTTTGGTCAAATAAAAATATGTGAAATTTTCCTAAAATAATAATTACATATATGATTAATTTTGGTAAAGGTAATTTAAAGAAAACAATTTTGGAAATCGTACATTTTGGTTTAGTAACTAAAATGTAAAACAGATAAAGTTTGATTTAATGGCAAAAACGTAAAAGGCTAATGCTTTAAATCTTTAAGGAGAAATACCAAGGGCTAATAGAGACTTTTCCTCCTATTTTATAATTTTGATTAAATAAAGTGTATTATAAAAATGGAGGGAAGTTAAAACGGTTTTTCATTTTCTCACAAATTGGGTTTGACGTACTTTTTTCTTCTCTCATTTTTATCTCAAATTCCCTTCATCCAAATAGCAAGATTTTCAAGGTAAACTCTAAATTTGATTTGGATTTCAAATATTTATCTATTTTCTATTGATCCTTTATTAAATCTCTTGTTTTCTCTTTGGTTTTCTTTTGGTTTCCTTTCAAAAATGGAGGAAGAGCTCATCATTAGAGGTAGGTTCGTTCTTCTCCTCTAATGACATATTCTTTACTAAAATTCCCATGTATTTAGTCTTTTACATATTGTTTTTAATGGGTGTTTGTATATATATTGATGAAATTGTGTTTAATTGAGGTTCCTTGAAGATTTATGTTGGATCTTTGGATTTGATGTTAATTTTTGAGTTAATGATTGATTTTTAACATGTTGTTAATGGTTAATAATGTTAACTTGATGGATTTTGTTAAGTATTCGCAAAACTAGTTAGATTGCTAGAAGTTAGTGATGAAATCTTCAGTTTTAGGGGTTGTTGTTGTGATTTCTTGGTAGCTGGAGGTTTGTAGAGGTTGGGGAAGTGTTTTAGGTTGTAAATAGATGAGGATTGATGGTTGATTTTGCTGGGTAATGATTGGGAATGGTTTAGAGTAGGTTTGCTGATGATTTCGGTTTGTATCGATGGTTAATTGCTTGGAGAATGTTGGAGTTGAGTGGGGGTTTGTGTTGCTAGAGGTTTTGATGCAAGAGTGTGCATTAATCCTCTGGTTTTCCTTGGTTAGAAGAAGGGCAAGACGTTGCTTGATCGTTAGAAGGCACATTTGGAGTTTCGGAAGCTTGGAATAGCTTCGGTAAGTGAGGCGAAGTTCTATCGCTGAGTGGATGTGGTTTGAACATTTTTGTAAGTTTGGAAACAAGGTTTTGGGGGTTAGTGTAAGCTTGAAACGCTTACCTAATCTCGGAAGTAAGTATGGTTACTAAAGCTCTTCGTTTTGGGTTTAAAGTCCATGTGGATTATCATGCTCATATTTTGGATTTATATTTGTTACTCACTATTATGCATGTTTTATAAGCATGGTTTTTGCTGATTTATATCCCATGAAATGATTTGATTATCTTTCAAGAGCTAATATTCTTGATGAGATTTATTATGCTATATTTGAGGCATGTTCTGAGATGGGATATGTGATGATTTTACTAATGCATTGAAAGCAGTGAGTTAACATGGATTTAAATAATATATTGGCTTAGTGATGAGATTTCTAGTATCTGATATATTGGTCGACCAATAGGATGTAAAGTTGTAAAGTGTCCATAAGTTCTATATTTCATGCACATTCCACCTCATATTATTGCTGTTTTTAAGTATGTTTTAGGCATAATTAGGTTCATGCATTGGATTTTACAGTATTCTTCACTTTATCATGCTTTTTATCTATTATCTCTTATTTTGTAAGAAAAAGGTAATGTTTTAGTTTAGTTTTAATTTTAGGTACTAGAGGCTGACAGAGGGAAAGAGGAGCTGAGGACATGATGCTAAGGTAGCAGACCAAGGAGTTGTACTGAAGCAGTTCCAGACAGAGACAGCAGCTGCCGCCGCCTTACCTTCCGCCCAAGACAGCAAGCTGTGAAATTGGAGAACTGGAGTGCAATCTGTAGAGTACAAACTCCTTAGTCTATCAAAGATGTCCACTCAATTTTCTGATAACTGTAGCAGCATGCAGAGCCACCAAAGGAGGAACTTGAGCTTACTTGCGGAGCAAGGCAACGTGATTAAGTCCACATTCAACTCAAAGAAGTCGGAGTTTAAAGTTGCATTTAATGCAAAAGTTACTTTGAAGACTTCTACTCCAAGAAGGACTAGACCTAGCTATTGCATATGTATACACATTGTAATATTACTTAAAAATAACTTAGGTTTTCCCTTAAGCATAGTTTAGGTTTTCTTGACGCCATCATGTTCTAAATTTCTCTTTGGGTTTGGGTTATGTTGTAATTAGTGTGAGAACGGTTGTTTAGGATTTCAAGTTTGTTTTTGCAATAAAACATCAAGGTTTACTTATTCCACGTGCTTCATAGTTTTCAATTAAGGCGAAAGATTAGTTGATTACTACCTATTTGTTTGGTATCGAGAGATTTGAACTCACGAAAGGAGTAAGTATGATTGCATCTATAGACGGTGCGATCAATCCAGCCTAGACATAGGTTAGGGTTTAATATGGCTAAAAGAGGATAAGTTAACATTTATGTCTTTGCACAATTCACGCTGCGACTGGTATTATCTACAGTGGGCATCAACAGAATTCTAACTTAGACATAAGCAAGATCACTTTCGAAGCGTTCTGCCGAGCCTTGTAGTTCTGCCGAGTTTTCCGCCGAGACACAAGTCCATTCCCCTGCCGAGGCAACGAGAGGGTCTCGGCAACTTACCTGTCATCCCCCGCCGAGGCAGCAGAGTCTGGCAACGCAAAACAACTTGTCATGTTCAATGCAGTTTCACACTAAGCACCAGCATAACCCTGCCCATTCTATCAACCTGATCTATTCCCTTTTATATAGTTGTGTTTTTATTTTGTTTTCCTCTCAAACAACCAACTTAATTGTCCATTTACTTTTCTTGTGCAGGAACTACGAAATGAATCAAGCTGTCCAATCCCTGTGGGAGATGATATCTTTTATACTATAACTTGATAGGAGTGTGCACTTGTGCTCTTATTTAGAGAACACCCAAATGCTCTACAAAAGTGAACTACAATATATAAAATTCGTGCGTGTGGTAAATTCTTCGGTTACACAATAGTGGTAGATTCTATTGTGTTGCGAGTGATAGGGGTAGATTCTATCACCAACGGGCAATGCGGGTAGTGACATCCTGACCGAATTGAGATTATGGTGAGGGTTGATTTCACCTTGTTACTTGATATGGGTTGATTCTATCAAGGGTTTGGTGGGGGTTGATTCTGTCAAGTGTGTCCGTATATCTAATCATTATTAGATGGGGGTAGATTCCATCCAGTTCACTTGAAATGCCAATATATGAATTGAACATGTATCATGGTTTTAAAATGCTTTTGTATAATGACACTTATACATGGTGTTTATGCTTTGTGAGATTTAAGCATGAGATGCTTGATTTGGTATTGCACTGAGATATGCATGAGATATTGATACATGTGGTTTATAAAGATGCTTTTATTATGGTTTCAAAAGCATGAAAAAGTTGAGCATGATGTGGTTATGTTTTAAAGGGAACATTGTTTTGAAAAGTGCATTGTTGTTGTTTTAATCGAGCTTTCCCTCACTAAGCAAATATGCTTACGCTCTCCTTTCCAACAATACATATTTGTGAGCCCATTGGCAGCAAATTAGCAAGGGATTTCACCTAAGACATCACTCAATTTACAAGTATGAGTTTTGACACTTTTAATAAGGTAGAAATGGCAATAGGGAGGGTATCTTGGTTGTTGGGAGAGGATTGTTTGAACTCCCTAGTTTGGCAAGTGTGTTTTGCCTTATAAGACTTGTAATGGGCCATTATATGTCACTATGCTTTGTTTTGTGGTTTTGATCCTCTATGTGGATTGCTTATAGGTTGTGTAACACCCTAAAAAAATAATAATAAAATAAAATGTTGAATAAAAAAAGGGAAATGTATAGCCAAGGGGTTTTGAACCCGCACCACTTGGCATGGAGAACACATGAATTAGCCATTTGAGCTAAGGCAATCTCTTAATAAAAGTCTGAACCAAAAACCCACATGGGATAATTAACTCCCCAAAATATCCAGACCCTTCCATTTTTCTCTCGACCCCTCACCTTCCCTCGTTCCGGCTTTTGCTCCGATCTGCCACGCCGCCCGGCCGTGGCCTTCACCGCTGCCGCCACGGTGTCCACCCACTCCCTTCGATCGCAACCACGGTGACCACTCGTGGTAAATCACTGTCGTCAGTCGTGGCGCGCAGTTTGAAACCTAACGAGGAAACCCACCGTCGCCTCTATTTTTACATTGATCTCGGCCACCGCTCGACGGTGGTGCCCACCGCCATCACCATCGTGATCTCCGTTGAAGCCCGCCCGAAACCCCTCAAGCCACGCGCCCAACTACTGCCCCGTTCGCCGGAAATCGAAGGAAGAAATTTCAGTGAACCTAGGTTATATCGAACGGTTCTTCACCGATTACGGCCGTTGTCGACGTCCGTTCGCCGCGCCACCACCGCCGTTGGACTCCCCGTCGCAGGCCGATCAAAACCCAGGTTGTTGTTCGCCCGTTCGTCGTGGTTTGCCCCATCGTCGGAGCTACATCATTTTTCCGACGTATTCGAACGATTAGGAATAAATCTAGTAAGTTTGGTTGGTTTCCGGTATCATTTCGATTCGTAAAAGTGTAAATAAACGATGGTTTGACTGATTGTGGTTTTTTTCCGGCAGAAACAGCGTGAAATAGACTTTTTTGGTGACTTTCCGGTGGCCGTCAGGCGACCTTTGATTCCTAAAGGTAAGAGCCGGTCTGTGTAGACCGAACCGGTCTGAACCGGCTGGACTGGTTGAACCGGTCAGCTTGGTCAAGCCCAGTTAACCCGACCCGTTGACCGACCCGACTTGTTAACCCGAGTCAACTCAGTGAGTCAACTCGTCCGAGTCAACTTAGTGAGTAAACTCGTCCGAGTCAACCCAGTCAGTCGACTCGCCAATTCAACCATGAACCAGTGACGTCAGCATGACGTCATCGTTGACTTTGACTGTTGACGTCAGCGTTGACTTTGATCAAAAAGTCAACTTTTCCCGAAAAAGCCCTATTTTATGTTTTTCGACGTCTTGAGTCCGATTTTGATGCCCGTTTCAAGAAATTTTAACCCAAAAGCCTCTAAATTGGTCTTTGAACTTGAGTTTGCTTATGTATTTTTAATAATCAATTATGAGCAATGTGAATAAGGACTAAAATTGGAATTTGTGCGATTGAAGGTATTCAAAGTTCCTTGTATTTGGGATGTTGGGGACGTCACGTTCGGGTTCGAGAGTGATCGAACGGAGTATCATGGTCGACCGATATAGCAAGTATTAAAGGTAATACACTACTATCTCTAGTATGCTTTATGAACATGTTGGTATTCGGTTAATGCATGCATGAATATGATGAAGACTGCTGTTAACCCTGCTTAAGTCAAATCAGATATGAAATCGAGTATGATAACCTAGATAAGATCGAAATGCTCGAACGAGGAAGTTAACAAATGTAAGGATCTGGAGTTCAATAAATTAAGTAATAAGGCAGATAATCTCCAAACCCGATTATTAATGTCAAATGATTAAATGCTATAAATATTTAGATATAAAGTTACGAAAATGCCCTTAATGTATGAGAATGACTAAAATACCCTTAAATTGGAAGCGATCTAGAAATCCACACTGGATATAGTAAAACAACCCGATTCATCTAAAATCCTCGAACTACTTGGAAAGTTATGGTAACAAGATTCAAACCTTCAAGCTTATAAAGGTATTAGGTTTCCTTAAATTTGGAATGAATCTCCGAATATAGACTTCTGGGAAACTATCCATACCTCTGAATTAATCAAGTGACTCAAAATATTGAATTGATTGTAATGACTAAAAATATTGGAAATATTGTTATGGTTAAATTAATCAGAATGATCGTAATGACCAAGGAGGCTGAAGTATCTTCGGACACCCAAGTTTGCAAATTAAATGGAAGGATTGATAAACCTGTGAGTCTGAAATGAACGAAGTGGTTGGAAGGTACCGAAATTACTTGAATGGCCGAAACACCAATGGGTACTTAATTGATTGAAATACTATTTATGATTCAATTGACAGGAATGATGGATATCCCGAGCTTCAAAATGATTGAAATACCCCCTTGACTGGAATAAGTAAATTACCTCTGATAAAAATTTTGGAAATTCTAATAAAGCTGAAAATGACTAAAATGCCCCTATGGGTTGAAACATGACTTACGTACGTCAATCACTCCTGATATTAATTAAGGTTGAAAGTTTTTCCGCACAGAATATAAGTTCGACTACTCCGTGGCGAATCTTGTGGTGAAATATGAAAGCAACCGTTCATATATACGATACAATTGGATGCATTAGAAGGGTTGGTTAGTACTGCAAGGTTGGAATATGTTAGTTTGAATGGTTTTAGAGGCTCGATAAACTTCTGGAAATCTTAAATGTTGTATATAATAATTTCCTCATGATTGGGATAAGTTACAAATCCCCTATAATAGTTAAAAGACCAAAATGCTCTCATTGGCCAAAGTGATTAAAATCGCCCTGAATGTATCTGATATCATGAGAGATCTTGATATGGAAACCTCTGAATGCTTGGTTGGAAACCTAATGAGCAACTAGAATTTTCCGAGCCATTGTTTAAGCCTTGTGGGTATAAATTACCAAAATGCTCTTGTGTGATAAAATGACTATAATGCCCTTGTAGGCTTAAATGAGTAAATCACTCATGATATGCCTAAACTCTCAAAGATCTTGATGTGTCATCTCCCGAATATCTGGTTTGAACCGTTAGTACAAACCCCTCTTTTAATAGGGGCCTCGTTTTAGAAACTCGTTCAAATGGTCAAAAGTTTAATGTGTTCTCTTCTGTAAATGATAAGTATCTCCAAGGAAATAACTATTCCACCTAGTGTGTTCCATGTCTGCTACACGACTGTTTTTGCATACTGATTTACATGGTATATTACCGATCATGTGCACATGATTGACATACTTGAACTCACATAAACATGGCATGTTTTATAAATTAAGCATGACCGTACTATATTTCTAGTATTTGCCTATGCAGCCGATATGACAAACATGCTATACGGATAATGTGTTACTAAAAATACAGTTATTGATTAATGAACTATTGATGGTTTGATTCACTCGGGTACTTGGGACATAATATGAAGTTACCGTCGGCTCAGCCCTGATCCAGCTGGTAAGTCCGCCCGTTTTCAGATCCTAAGCTTCGGCTAGGTCCGCCTGTTTTCGGATCCTAAGCTTCGGCTAGGTCTGCCCGTTTTTGGATCCAAGGCTTCGGCCAGGTCCGCCCGTTTTCGGTTCCTATGCTTCGGCAAGGGTCGTCCGTATTCTAAGGTATATCCTTTGGATGGTACCCACGCCCAATGGGCTCAGGTTAATGCCTGTACATGATACCGCACTGGGGAAAACTATATACTGGAGTACGGTTGGAGGGTAAATAAAGAATTAAATGAACTTTACGGCTACTTGAAACAAATGTATTTTAAATAAAAAGGTTTACTGCATTGTTATGTTTCATGCATTAACGTTGTACTATTGGAACACACTAGACACTAAGCTCTTTGTTTCCACCTCCGTATGTTACCAGCCTATATAATTTCCGTCTAATTCATGATGTTTGAATAAAGAACAAATATCGTTATTCTCGAGTATGATGCAACCTCGAAATAGTAGAACAGAAATTGGAGACTGTTACTACATGGAATATCATGAAAATGTTATGCCTACCATATATCTGCATGAGCTTATAACATCTTTTGGTAGTTCTGTATTACTGAGCTTTTTCAAGCTCACGTTGTTTTTACCATCGCATGTTAAAAGAATATAACATGGTATAACGTTTGACATTAGTGTTCAGAGTTTTCTCGGTGTTGCTTTTGGAGTACGGTATTGTATAGTTAGTGGGATGTATGTCATATATTGTTTTATGATAGTATGTGTAAAGCACTTTCTGAAATTTCTGTTGTGTGTTTAAATGACTTCCCGAAATGGTATTTTAAACAGAAGTTGATTTTACAGTTTAATAAGTGTTTAAAAAAATATGTTTTTTATGTGTATTTGTATTTTGGGTCGCTCTTGTGACCCTAATGTGACTTCTTAGGATCCGTTGTAACACATAGGCGGGTCCAAGGGGTTACAGGTTGCATGGCTTTAGAGTAATCATGTTTTGCAATTCGTGATGTTAGATACATTTGATGATGCTTATGTGTTGGATAAATATATGGTTGATGTTTACATATAATTGTATGATTTTTATGGCCATTTGGTATGTTTAAAGGTGCTTAAATGTTGTTGTTTTAGTGCATTTCTGGTATGTGTTTCAAAACAGTAGCAGCTGTTTTGATACAGCTTGCATATTTGGTCTTAATGTTTCAGAACACTATTAGGTTGTTTCGAGACCCTTAGTTATAAATTATGCCTGCATCTAAACTCGGGGTTGTTTCGATACGGCTCTATTATAATAGAATGCAGGGGAAGTCAATCTGGGCACTCGGTTTTGAAACGGGTAAGGGTCGTTCCGATACCAATTGCTACAGGAATGCATGGTTTCAAAATAGGGGGTGTTTGTTTTGAAACATGGTCGTTAAGTTAGTTAAAATGGCGTGATCTGGCAGTTTGAATGTTTACATTTCAGCCCTTGTTTATATGATGTGCAATTGTGGATGATTGAATGATCGTATGATGCTTATATTTCACCTTTATGCATGTAATGGACCTAATTAAAGGTTGGTAACATTAATTGGCAATTCAAACTTTCATCAGATTGTGTGCAATGAATGGATGGTTGTGGTTCGGTTTAAAAAAAGATATATTTGTTGCGCGAGTAAACACTATAGGACTTAATTATGCATCTAGACTAGATAAAAGAAAAAAAAGGTTGCTAATCGAGGTTGACTTTAATGAGTTGACTTCGATTTTCCCCGAGTAATTCTCTTAATTCGTGTCAAATGTCTAGACCGGCTAAGGGGTTACATTTGTTGGTATCAGAGCGAGGTAACAAAAGATTGGGATGTATGTTGAATGTTGAATTATGATTGATAACATGTTTGATGATTATGTGATGAATTATGATTCGAGTAAACACTATGGTGAATGATTGTATCATGATTTGATTGATTGTACGTGGTGTATGATGATTATATGATGAATTGATATGTGTGACTGGGGTACCCATTGCCAATACTACTGGTAAAGAAAAGAGTTTTGTTTTAAAAGGCAGAATGAGTGACTTGGGTTCTTGCTATTTGTGAGCCTAACTATTTTTGCTATTGTATTTGAATGGTAGAACTGTTTATCATATCATGGGACCGAGACGGGAGTTGAGAGATAATGTCTGGAATGTAGTTGAGAATAATGTAGAATTGGATGCTAAGAATTTGCCTCCTTCTCCTCCTCCTGGTGGAGGTGGAGCTGAGATGGGAGCTGGTGGTGGAGGTGTTGAGCCTCAGGTAGCGCAAGGGCAAGATGCTCCTGACATGACACCCCTCATTCAGGCTATTGTTGAAGCCTTTCAGGCAGCAATGGCAGGCATAATGGAGTTACCTTTCTATGGTTTCGATGTTATCCTTGGGATGGATTCGATGTCGGAACATAAAGTTGTGGTTGATTGTGAGAGCAAGCGTGTTTCGTTAAAGCTTGCCGATGATTTTGAAGTTGTGGTGGTGGGTGAGAACATAAAGTTCGTGTCCAATGTTGTTTCGGCGGTAGAAGCTCACAAGTTGATGATTGGTGGTTGCGAAGCTTATTTGGCATATGTGATGAACCGAAATATGAAGGAAGCATGTCCTCAAGATATTCAGAGAGTTTGTGATTTTCTGGGGGTATTTCCGGAAGAGTTACCTGGGTTGCCACCTGATAGGGAGGTTGAGTTTTGCATAGAGACGCGTGCAGATACGGCTCCGGTATCCATTGCTTCTTATCGAATGGCACCAAAGGAGTTAAAGACGCAACTTCAGGAGTTGCTAGATCGTGGTTTTATTAGGCCGAGTATCTCACCTTGGGGAGCTTCAGTTTTGTTTGTTAAGAAGAACGATGGGACGATGCGGATGTGTATCGACTACCGGCAACTGAATAAGTTGACAATAAAGAATAAATACCCTTTACCTAAAATTGATGATCTCTTTGATCAATTTCGTGGCGCGGTTGTGTTTTTAAAGATTGATCTAAGGCTGGGGTATTATCAGCTTAAGGTGAAGGATAAATACGTACCGAAGACGGCTTTTCGTACGAGGTGCGGGCATTACGAGTTCCTAGTGATTCCTTTTGGTTTGACCAACACACTAGCTGCGTTCATGGACATGATGAACCGGGTGCTCCACGAGTATCTTGATCAGTTTGTGGTGGTATTTATCGATGATATCCTTGTGTACTCTCGTACCGAGGAGAATCACGATAGGCATTTGAGGATCGTGCTGCAGACTTTGTTGGATAATCAGCTTTATACAAAGTTGAGTAAATGTGAGTTCTGGATCAGGTAAGTGGTGTTTCTTGGTCATGTGGTATCAGCCGAAGGTACCCGTGTGGATCCTCAGAAAATAGAGGCGGTTGTGGGTTGGAAACAATTGAAATCAGTAACGGAGGTTCATTGTTTTCTAGGCTTGGCAGGGTATTACCGTCGGTTCGTTGATGGATTTTCTAAGATTGTTGCTCTGTTGACGAAGTTGCTTCAGAAAGATGTTAAGTTTGAGTGGACGGAGGCGAGGCAACAAGCTTTTCAAAAGTTGAAGGAAGTATTGGTACAAGCTCCGATCTTGATTCAACCTGAATTAGGAAAAGATTTTGTGGTGTATAGTGAAGCATCCTATGTGGGTTTAGATGTATGTTAATGCATGAGGGTAGAGTAGTTGCTTATGCGTCGAGGCAATTGAAGATGCATGAGCGTAATTATCCTACTCACGATCTCGAGCTTGCAGTTGTAGTGTTTGCTCTAAAGATATGGTGAGAGATGTATTGTGTACACGGATCATGAGAGTCTCAAGTATCTTATGTCTTAGATGGAATTGAATCTTCGACAATGTCGATAGATGGAGTTGTTGAAGGATTACGATCTTACAATCGAGTATCATCCAGGGAAGGCCAATGTGGTGGTCGACGCTTTGAGCCGAAAGGTTGCAGTGGAGTTGAGCGTGATGTTTGCTCGTTTGAGTTTGTCTCGTGATGATGGCTTGGTGGCCGAGCTTCAGGTGAAACCATATTTGGTTGAATTGATAAAGGAAAAGAAGTTGCTTGATGATTCCTTGGTTTCGCATGTTATGGACATTGCGGAGGGTAATCCTACAGATTACAGTTTCAGTGATGATGGGGTTTTATGTTTTAAGGGTCGGGTAGTTGTGCCAGAGGATGTTGAGTTGAGGCGCACTATCTTGACAGAGGCGCACAATAGTTCTTTTGACATGCTTCCTGTTAGTACTAAGATGTATCGGGGGTTGCGAGATGAGTACTTCTGGGTGGGCTTGAAAAAGGATGTGGCAGAGTTTGTTAGCAAGTGTCTGGTGTGCCAGCGTGTGAAAGTTGAACATCAGTTTCCATCCGATTTGTTGCAGCCTTTGAGGGTTTCGGAGTGGAAATGGGAGAGGATCATGATGGATTTTGTGTCGGGTTTTCCTTTGACACACTCAAAAAAGAATTCAGTGTCGGTGATCGTAGATCGATTGACCAAGTGTGCACATTTCTTGCCCGTGCATACTACGTTTACCCTGGATAAGTTGGCTGAGCTTTATGTTGCGGAAGTTGTACGGTTTCATGGTGTTCCTAAGTCTATAGTTTCAGATAGGGATTCGCGGTTCACATCAAGGTTCTGGGAGTGTTTGCATCGAGCCTTGGGCACAAGGTTGAGCTTTAGGATGTCTTAACATCCTCAGACAGATGGTCAGTCGGAGCGGGTTATCCAGGTGTTGGAGGATATGCTCCGGTGTTGTGTGATTGATTTCCAAGTTCGTGGGACAAGTTGTTGCCGCTAGTAGAGTTCTCCTATAACAATAGCTATCAGGCGAGCATACAAATGGCACCGTACGAGGCTTTATATGGACGGAAGTGTCGTACACCCGTGTGTTGGGCGAAAGCGAGGCAAAAGTTGGAATCCTTGCCGGATATGCTCAAGGGTACAACTGATAAGGTGAAGCTCATTTTGATCGTCTAAGGGAGGCATCGAATCATCAGAAGTCTTACGCGGATTTGAAGCGTAAGGAAATTGAGTTGGAGGTTGGTGAGAAGGTTTTCTTGAAAGTTTTACCTTGGAAGAAGGTGATGAGGTTCGGACGAAAGGGCAAGTTGAGCCCGAGGTTTATTGGACCTTATGAGGTACTTGAGACGATTGGCCCTGTTACCTATAGGTTGTGGTTACCGCCGGAGTTGGAGAAGATACATGATGTTTTCCATGTATCTATGCTTAGGAGGTATCGTTCAAATCCTTCGCAAGTGTTGACGGTTGAGGAAGTGGAGTTAAATCGGGATTTATCTTATGATGAAGAACCGGTAGAGATTTTGGATTCGGATAGTAAGGCGCTTCGCGTAAAGACCATTGAATTGGTGAAGGTGCTTTGGAGACACCAAGGTGTCGAAGAAGCGACATAGGAAAGAAAGAAGGATATGAAAAAGCAGTTTCCCTATCTCTTTCCAGCAGGTAAATTTCGAGGACAAAATTTCTTAAGTTGGGGAGAGTTGTAACGCCCCGGTCTTAGGTCTAGGAGTTAGCCGGGTTTGGTTAGGCGGTTCGGCTCGAACCAGTTTAGCGGTCTAGTGTAGTTTCAAAAAACAATTAAATTGAGAGGTTTTGGTCATATAAAAATATGCGAAAATTTGCTAAAATCATAATTATATATATGATTAATTTTTATAAAGGTAATTTAAAGAAAACAATTTTGGAAATTGGACATTTTGGTTTAGTGACTAAAATGTAAAAATGCAAGGTTTGATTTAATGGCAAAAACGTAAAAGGCTAATGCTTTGAATCTTTAAGGAGCAATACCAAGGGCTAATAGAGACTTTTCTTCCTATTTTATAATTTTTATTAAATAAATTGTATTAAAAATATGGAGGGAAGTTAAAAAGGTTTTTCATTTTCTCACAAATTGGATTTGACGTAGTTTTCTCTTTTCTCATTTTTCTCTCAAATTCCTTTCATCCAAAAAGCAAGATTTTTAAGGTAAACTCTAAATTAGATTTGAATTTCAAAGATTTATCTATTTTCTATTGATCCTTTATTAAATATCTTGTTTTCTCTTTGGTTTTCTTTTGGTTTCCTTTCAAAAATGGAGGAAGAGCTCATCATTAGAGGCAGGTTCGTTCTTCTCCTTTAATGACATGTTCTTTACTGAAATTCTCAAGTATTTAGTCTTTTACATATTGTCTTTAATGGGTTTATATATATATATATATATATATATATATATATATATATATATATATATATATATTGATGAAATTGTGTTTAATTGAGGTTTCTTGAAGATTTATGGTGGATCTTTGGATTTGATGTTAATTGCTGAGTTAATGATTGATTTTTAACATGTTGTTAATGGTTAATAATGTTAACTTGATGGATTTTCTTAAGTATCCCAGAATCTAGTTAGATTACTAGAAGTTAGTGATGAGGATTGGTGGTTGATTTTGCTGGGTAATGATTGAGAACGGTTTAGAGTAGTTTTGTCGATGTTTTCGGTTTGTATCGATGGTTAATTGCTTGGAGAATGTTTGAGTTGAATGGGGTTTGGTGTTGCTGGAGGTTTTGATGCAACAGTATGCATTAATCCTCTATTTTTCCTTGGTTAGAAGCAAGGCAAGACGTTGCTTAATCGTTAGAAGGCACATTTGGAGTTTCGGAAGCTTGGAATAGCTTCGGCAAGTGAGGCGAAGTTGTATCACTGAGTGGATGTGGTTTGAACGTTTTCATAAGCTTGGAAACAAGGTTTTGGGGGTTTAGTGTAAGCTTGAAACGCTTAGCTAATCTCAGAAGTAAGTATGGTTACTAAAGCTCTCGATTTTCGGTTTAAAGTCCATGTGGATTATCACGTTCATATTTTGGATTTATATTTGTTACTCACTATTATGTATGTTTTATAAGCATGGTTTTTGTTGATTTATATCCCATGAAATGATTTGATTATGTTTCAAGAGGTCATATTCTCGATGAGATTTATTATGCTATATTTGAGGCTTTTTTTGAGATGGGATATGTGATTATATTACTAATGCATTAAAAGCAGTGAGTTAACATGGAATTAAATGATATATTGGCTTAGTGATGAGATTTCTAGTATCGGATATGTTGATCGACCAATAGGATGTAAAGTGCACTATAATATATAAAATTCACGCGTGTGTACACAATATGGTTAGATTCTATTGTGTTGCGAGTGATAGGGGTAGATTATATCACCAACGAGCAATGTGGGTAGTGGCATCCCGGCGGAAAGGATATTATGGTGAGGGTTGATTTCACCATGTGGCTTGAAAGGGGTTGATTCTATCAAGGGCTTGGCAAGGATTGATTCCGTCAAGTGTGTTCGTACATCCGATCATTATTGGATGGGGGTAGATTCCATCCGGTTCACTTGAAATGCCAATATATGAATTGAACATGTATCATGGTTTTAAAATGCTTTTGTATAATGACACTTATACATGGTGTTTATGCTTTGTGAGATTTAAGCATGAGAAGCTTGATTTGGTATTGCATTGAGATATGCATGAGATATTGATACATGTGGTTTATAAAGATGCTTTTATTGTGGTTTCAAAAGCATGAAAAGTTGAGCATGATGTGGTTATGTTTTAAAGGGAACATTGTTTTGAAAAGTGCATTGTTGTTGTTTTAATCGTGCTTTCCCTCACTAAGCAAATATGCTTACACTCTCCTTTCCAACAATGCAAATTAGTGGGCCCATTGGCATCAAATTAGCAAGGGATTTCACCCAAGACATCACTCGATTTACAAGTATGAGTTTTGACACTTTTAATAACGTAGAAATGGTAATGGGGAGGGTATCTCGGTTGTTGGGAGAGGATTGTTTGAACTCCCTAGTTTAGCAAGTGTGTTTTGCCTTATAAGACTTGTAATGGGCCATTATATGTTGTTATGCTTTGTTTTGTGGTTTTTTATACTCTATGTGGATTGCTTATATGTTGATGCCTTTAGAGTAATCATGTTTTGCAATTCTTGATGTTAGATACCTTTGTTGATGCCTATGTGTTGGATAAATATGTGGTTGATGTTTACCTATGATTATATGATGTTTGATGGCCATTTGGTATGTTTAAAGGTGCTTAAATGTTGTTTTAGTGCAGTTCTGGTATGTGTTTCGAAACAGTAACAGCTGTTTCGATACAGCTTGCATATTTTGTCTTAATGTTTCGGAGCACTATTAGGCTATTTCGAGACCCTTAGTTATAAATTGTGCCCGCATCTAAACTCAGGGTCGTTTCGATACGGCTCTGTTATGATAGAATGCAGGGGAAATAAATCTGGGCACTTGGTTTCGAAATGGATATGGGTAGTTCTGATACCAATTGCTACTGGAATGAATGGTTTCAAAACATGGGGTGTCTATTTCAAAACAGGGTCGTTAAGTTAGTTAAAATGGCTTGATCTGGCAATTTTGAATGTTTACATTTCAGCCCTTATTTATATGATGTGAAATTGTGGATGATTGAATGATCGTATGATGCTGACATTTCACCTGCAAGCATGCAATAGACCTAATTAAAGGTTGGTAACATTAATTGGTAATTCGACCTTTTATCGGATTGTTTGCAATGAATGGATGGTTGTGGTTCGGTTTAAATAAAGATATATTCGTTGTGCGAGTAAACACTATAGGACTTAATTATGTATCTAGATAAGATAAAAGAAAAAAAGGGTTGCTAATTGAGGTTAACTTTAACGAGTTGACTTCGGTTTTCCCCGTGTGATTCTCTTCCCATCCCATGATTCAGGAAGAGAGTGGAGTAGCTTCCGGACTAACTTATCTTCGCGGATGATCTCTCCGAAGCCTTTCAAACCATTGACGATGACAGAGAAGCGATCAAACATCTTCGTTACGGTCTCATCGGTCTCTATCTTGAAGTTCTCGTAACTAAGATTGAGGATCCCGATCTTCGTCTCCATCACATTGTTTGTTCCTTTATATGTGGTTTCAAGAATGTCTCACACTTCTTTGGCACTTGTGATCGAGGATACTTTGGAGTAGATGTCCGGTTTGAGAGCACAAAATAGCATGTGCAAGGCATTATAATTCACTCGCAATTTCTTCCTATTATCTTCACTCATCTCCACCTTCTTCCTTGGAATAAGCCTTCCTTCTTCATCTCTCTTCATGGGAATGGTTGGTCCATCTTCTATACATCCCATACAAGGTAATCACTTGATTTGATGAAGAGACGCATTCGGTTCTTCCAATAGGCATAGTTATCCCCATTGAAGAAAGGTGGTTTGGTGGAAGATTGAGACTCGTACATGCTTAGACCGGTGGTAGATACCATGGCTTGACTTGGAAGTTGATCAACACTCTTCTAGGATCTCCTCTTGTGGTTGTGAAGCCTTCAAAGAGGTAAGCTCTGATACTAATTGTTGAGTGGATCGAATTAACCGATATGGCTAAGAGGGGGTGAATTGGCACTTTTAAAAATGAAAGGAGCAAAAGGAACAATTAAAAATGAAGAACAAGGCACTTATAGTGGTTCAAGCTCTACATCCACTACCTTAGCTTCCACTAAGGATTTTCAACAAACTTTTCACTAATTTGTTCTTCCCCTTTTCTAGTCTAAGGAGGCAGCCTTTACAAATTCAATCTTTCTATCCAAAGGTTGAATTACAAGACTCTCAATTACAAAGAATAAGAGGAAATTTGAAATGTATCTCTCACAAGACTAATATATTGCCCAATTACAAACCAACACCCCTAAACTTGAAAGAAAAATAAGCAATTGAGAATTTTACAAGTTGGGTACACAATTTGACTCTAATAGGCCCAAGGGTTTGGAATAGATGCTTTGATGTTGCTTGAAGGTTCAATAGTTGTTGTTGTAGCTTTGGAGACTTGTTTTTATACCCTTGCATTAAATTCTAGCCGTTTGGGTGGTTGATGTTATTAATCTAGCCATTGGACTGCATTTTTTCGTAATAAATGCTCCTCAACTACACAGCGTATCGGTACACTTCGTGACTGTATTGATACCTGTCTCAAAGAAGAAAGAGTCGTTGAGACTGAAAAACAGAGTGTATCGATACGCGGGAAGGGCGTATCAATACGTTATAAAGGGGCGTATCGATACGCAAGGCTGTATCGATACAGTTTTTGCTCACTAGAATCTTGATTTGTTTATTGACAAAAACTATATTGGTACGCTATCTATGCGTATCGATACGGTTCAACGACCATTTAAAACTTTAGGATTCCAATAACTGACACGCCAACGTTCGAATATTAAATGTGAAGATTTGAAAAGGTCAGCATATCGTATCGATACGATGACATACTGTATTGGTACGCTATAGCATTAAAACATTTTACTTTGAAAAACTGTATCGATATTGTCCCGATGAGTATCGATAGACTATAGCTTAAAGTCTTACCCAGATGAATATTGTATTGATACGGGATTAAAGTGTATCGTTACGCTATTATCGATTAAAATTCCAGTAACAAAAATTCTTATCGGTACGCTATAAGGGTATCAATACGCCTGGGCGTTTTGTTGAAATTTGGCTTGAAAATACTTGAAAAGACTTAGTGAAAATTGAACCTTTTAATTTGTTTTGTCTTGAAAGAGTACTTGGTTCAAAATGCTTGTCAATTAAGTAAGTCTTTTAAATACTTAAAAATTTATTGTATTTTTCAATTAAGTCCTTAAAGTAATTTGTTATATCAAAATCAATTTAGGTTTCACAGTACCGAATACTCCATCCAAGTACCCTAACGATTGAGGAATATGTGTGGTCTCCCGTCTCTCGTTAGTGGGGTTATACATCTACCGATGAGGGGTGTCGAGGGGTTTATACGTTGTACCGAATACTCCTCCACGGGTGTCACAACAGTGGAGGGTAGCTCCCGTGTGTGAACCTGGAGATGCCGGTGAGAATGTATGGAGTGTTGGGACAACACTTGTGATCTGTGTATCCGATGTTGTGGTTTAAGAATGGAACTTGGTAAATGATCACTTGTGTGTCAATATAATAGTTAATGGATTATGATTTATATATTGGGATTTATGCATGTTTACTCTTTAAGCTTTGCATATGGTAAGTTATGCATGGGAAGGCTTAAATTGAGGTTAGCGATGTGAGTTGTTGTGGTTTAAGGAAACAAGATGCATGTGGTTTAATATGGTGGTTTTTGAATGATTTAAGTGCATGGTTTCTAAAAGGGCATGATGATTTAAAGTAATTGAAATGAGATTTCAATGTAGTTTATGAAAATTGTTTCAAAAGCATTGATGGTGTTTTGTTTTTCAAAAGTCCTCACTAAGCCTTGTGTGCTTACGCTCTTCTTGTCCATCAATGTAGAGAATTAAGGCTTGGAAGGCAGTGAGGGGCAAAGGCTCAAGCAAGATTTCATTAACCGAAAGTATGTTTTAGCATAGACTATGAGTAATAAGGACAACGCGGGATGTGTTGTGCTTTTGGGAGAGATGTGTAAACTCCCTGTTTGAGCATGTTTCTATTGTTGCTTTGGTCTTGTAAATGGCCTTTAATATTTTGGATTATGCTTGTTATGGTTTTTGGTACCTTGGTTGACTTGTTGTCTAGGTTGCATGCCTATAGTTTCCCTTTGATGGAAGTTAGCATGTTTGGTTGTTGATTCTGATGATTTTGGTTGAGGATTGATTCTTGAATATGATGTGTATGCCTTAGAAGCATGTATAAGTTGTATTCTTAGCTTAATCGAATGTTAAACCAGCAAAAATAGGCATTTGAGGCCTAGACGTATCGATACTCGACTAACTGTATCAATACGGTAAAGCCATTTCAGGCAAGGCATATCGGTACGGTGGGTGTCGTATCGATACGGTCCATGTATAAAAAGTTGGGTGAATCGATACGCGGGGGCATATCGATACGGTTTCGAGTTACTGGAACTTTGGATGTGAAAACCGCACCGATACAATGCTTATTGTACTAATACAGTGGCAGGTAATTTAGTTAATTGGAATCATCTTGAAGTTCTGTTTCTTACGTTTTAGTCTCTGAATGTTGTGGATGCAATTAGAAGAGTTAGGGTGATCGTATTAAGCTGAGATTTGACACAGTGGCATGAAATATGACTAACTAAAGGATGGTAACTTAAAATTGGATGAAGCCAATGTAATTTTGCTAAAATTACAAATTGGTCCCTAACACATATTCGTAATCAATTGAATGCCAAATCGATGTCTGATTGAGTTGATGTTACTTCTATTGCAAGTTTTATCACTTAGGGTGATAATGTGCATCTAGACAAGATAAAAGAAAAATATATAGGGTCTTTTATTAAGGTAAACCTTACCGGTTTACTTTAATATTCCTCGTGTGAGTCGTTCAGTTTGGTCTCGCGTCCAGGCCAGGTCGAGAGGGTTACAGTATCTATGTTATGAGATATTATACTTGATAATTTATGTGATAAATAAACACATTCTTGAGATAATATATTTAATATCTTAGATAACAATTAACCATGTTTGTGGGGTGCTATATTCGAAATTAATTGTATCAAATAAATATAAGTCGATGACATGTTAAGTTTGATAGCTTATATGATAAGTAACTTAAATTCATGACATGTTATATTAATAACTTATAAGACAAGTAAAATCGTGCTTATGATGTGCCATGACTATGATATGTTATGTCTTGATATCTTTGTGTTGAGTTGTGTGGGGCTCGATTCGTTCAACCGATGTTGCTCACCAAGTGATGGAGAGGTGGATTTTTGGGTGGAAGGGTTGTGGAAGCTAAAATGAAATGTGACACAATGATTTATAGTGGTTCAACATTCTAACCAAGGTCTACATCCACTACCTTAGCTCCCCACTAAGGATTTCTCAATCAATCCACTATTGATTCGTCCCCTTTTCTAGGCTTAGGAGGAAACCCTTACAACCAATCAAGCTTTCTACCCAAAGCCTTGATTGAAACCCTCTTTACAAAGAGATAAACAAAGCAAACTTAAAACCCTCTAATAGGTGTTTGTTTGCACAATTAAGCACTCACCCAAAACCTAAAACACTTTAGCAAATTTGACAATTTTGGCTCACTAGTATTTGTCTATACAATAAATGACAATTTAAGTACAAAGACAATCTTTGATCATTTGATGTTTGACAATATGAGCATTAGCCTTCTCTTGATGCTTGGAGATCCCTTTTATACTCCCAAATGAGTTTGTAGCCGTTACTAGCTGTTGGGATCAATTTGGAGCCGTTGAGGACTTTATTTCCCTTCATAAATGCTGTTCTGCAGCAATCTGTATCGATACGCGTGGAACCGTATCGGTACGGCCTTCATGAGAAACTAGCCGTTGGGCTCTTGCCAGCCTAGGCGTATCGACACGCTTGAGGGCGTATTGGTATAGGTTCACATTTGAATGGCCGTTGGGAAATAGCCGTTGGGGTTGGTTGAAAGGGGATCGGTACGCTTACCTGGCGTATCGAAACGATCCTGATCCGTATCGGTACGGCAAAAGCCTGTATCGATACGGGTTTTGACAGTGGCCAAACTGGGGCAAAAAGGTATCGGTACGGGTATTTTGAAAACACAAGTTTGGCTATTAAAAACATGAAAAATCTTTTCCAAAACCTCTTAAAATACCTCAAACATAATTTCAAGTTGTTTGGACTTAAAAACAAGTTTTAAATTCTTTTCAAATTAGTCCAAAACATTTTTCAATTATTATATCAAAACATTAGTTCTACAATCTCCCCCTTTTTGATATAATAAAACTAACTTGAAAATTTATTTGGGATTCTCCCCCTTTATCTTAAAAAAGTGAATAAGAGATTAAGGATATGAAATCAAATAAAGCTCCCCCTTATTCATTTGAAAATTCAATTTTTCAAAACCATTTCTCCCCCTTTTTGTTATATCAAAAAGAATTTAAAATGACATTTAGCTCAAAATAACATAGGAGGCAAAAAAATGACATACTTAAAAATTTTGGTTTAAAATTGGCTCCCCCTTACTCAAAGCATCATTAAAATTGTTAGTCCAACATTTATGATCATCTAGTTGAATAAACTAAAAATAAAACAAATTAATGCTAAAACAACTAGATTTTTACCAACACTTGAACCCAAGGGAGGATATGAAGCCTTCCTTCTTCAAGTGTTCTTTCTTGTGTGCATGGAGCTCCCCCTCAATGTTTGACTTGTTGAACATCTCCATCACACCTAGCAATAGACAATCAAGTAATTTTTGGTATCCAAATTGCTTTGGATCCATGAACGTTAGTAGCACAAATTTTAGTCCCCTTTGGAATCCATTTTTCAATGTCATCCTTTTTAATTGAAGTACTAAGTCCTTTTGGGACCCAAATACTTCTAAAACATTTTCCTTTAATAAATCTAGGGGCACTAGATTGTCTAACATAAAAATTTGATTTTCCAAAATTGTTTTTCTTTTCAAGCTCTTTGGAAATCAAATCTTTTTCTTCTTGAACATTTTGAAGCAATTTTTGTAAATCAAAACATTTTAATTCAAACTCTTCAAGTTTTTCTTCAAGTTCAAGTTTGGTTTTAGAAAGCAAATCATTTTGAATTTTTAACTTTGTAATCAATTTATTGTTTTTCAAAATGTGGCTTTTAATATCTAAAACCAAATCATCATAGGCATCTTGTAATTCATCAAAAGAATAAGAACATGAAGTAGATGAATTAGAAGTTACCCTTGAATCTTCTTCGATGGCCATAAGGCAAAGGTTGGCTTGTTCATCGTCGGTGGAGTCCTCATCACTCCAAGTAGCCACATGTGCTTTCTTCTTATGGCTTGAAGTCCTTGCCCTCTCCTTTCTTTTAGGTTCTCGTTCAAGCTCTCTCAAGGCTTTCTTCATGAACGGGGCACACTTCTTGAAGAGATGAACTATCTCTTCATCTTCATCCTCCTCTTCACTTGAGTAGACATGATGGCAAGTGGAGGATTTGAGAGCCATGGCACTTGCATTTATGTCAAGCCCTTTGATTTTCTTCTCTCCCATAGCTCTAATTTCTTCCCTCTTCTTCTCATCTTCTTTGTTCTTCTTCATGATTTGATGAGTAAGGAGAGACCCCATGAGTTCATCAAGCTTCAAAGTCTTCAAATTTTTGGCTTCGATGATGGCGGTCCTCTTTGAGTCCCAAGACTCGGGAAGTGAGTAGATGAGCTTTCGAACAAGCTTCTCCTCCGGGATGGCTTCTCCATAGCCTTTAAGACCATTTGTGATGGTGGAGAACCTATCAAACATCTTCTCGATGTTCTCTTCCGGATCCATTTTGAAGTTTTCATACTCTAAGGTTAGGAGCCCAATCTTGGTCTCCTTAACTTCATCGGTCCCCTCGTATGTGACTTCAAGCTTGTCTCATACCTCCTTGGCACTCTCACAAGAAGACATATTCTCATAGATGGTTGGGCCAAAAGCACAAAACAAAATGTGCAAGGCTTTGCAATTAAGCTTCATCTTCTTGCGATCGTCGGCACTCCATTCCGCTTTGCTTCTTTGAGGCACGAACGGACCATCTTCAACTATATCACATAGCTTGTAATCTCTAGATTTGATGAAGAACTTCATCTTTATCTTCCAATGGGCATAGTGGGTTCCGTCAAAGAAAGGTGGTTTGTCGATTGATTGTGCCATTTGAGCCGGTTGATGAACTAGTGATCGAGCTTGCCGGATCTTCTCAATAGGATGTGAATCCACCTCAATTGATCCAAGCTCTGATACCAATTGTTGAGTTGTGTGGGGCTCGATTCGTTCAACCGATGTTGCTCACCAAGTGGTGGAGAGGTGGATTTTTGGGTGGAAGGGTTGTGGAAGCTAAAATGAAATGTGACACAATGATTTATAGTGGTTCAACCTTCTAACCAAGGTCTACATCCACTACCTTAGCTCCCCACTAAGGATTTCTCAATCAATCCACTATTGATTCGTCCCCTTTTTCTAGGCTTAGGAGGAAACCCTTACAACCAATCAAGCTTTCTACCCAAAGCCTTGATTGAAACCCTCTTTACAAAGAGATAAACAAAGCAAACTTAAAACCCTCTAATAGGTGTTTGTTTGCACAATTAAGCACTCACCCAAAACCTAAAACACTTTAGCAAATTTGACAATTTTGGCTCACTAGTGTTTGTCTATACAATAAATGACAATTTAAGTACAAGGACAATCTTTGATCATTTGATGTTTGACAATATGAGCATTAGCCTTCTCTTGATTCTTGGAGGTCCCTTTTATACTCCCAAATGAGTTTGTAGCTGTTACTAGCCGTTGGGATCAATTTGGAGCCGTTGAGGACTTTATTTCCCTTCATAAATGATGTTCTGCAGCAATCTGTATCGATACGCGTGGAACCATATCGGTACGGCCTTCATGAGAAACTAGTCGTTGGGCTCTTGCCAGCCTAGGCGTATCGATACGCTTGAGGGCGTATCGGTACGGGTTCACATTTGAATGGCCGTTGGGAAATAGCCGTTGGGGTTGGTTGAAAGGGGATCGGTACGCTTACCTGGCGTATCGAAACGATCCCGATCCGTATCGGTACGGCAAAAGCCTGTATCGATACGGGTTTTGACAGTGGCCAAACTGGGGCAAAAAGGTATCGATACGGGTAAGACCGTATCGGTACGGGTACTTTGAAAACACAAGTTTGGCTATTAAAAACATGAAAAATCTTTGCCAAAAACCTCTTAAAATACCTCAAACATAATTTCAAGTTGTTTGGACTTAAAAACAAGTTTTAAATTCTTTTCAAATTAGTCCAAAACTTTTTTCAATTATTATATCAAAACATTAGTTCTACACTTTGTCTATGGTATGCTTTGTTCTTGATATGACTTGGCTAAGACATGTTATGACTATGATAGATTTGATGTCTTATGAGACAAGTAAATTCAGGACTAGGATAATTTATGTAATAAGTAAAGTGCATTGGTGATGCTAGATTGATAATGAGTTAAAATCGTGGAAATATGTAAGATGTTAGTTAAATGGTTCGAATGACGCTATTGTACATGTTTAAGAGATAATGTGATCTTTTGATGTCTAATTTGTAAGCTTAGGTTGTTATATAAGCCCTTGGCATGCTCTATTCGATTTCCTTAGGTTGTTAATTTATGGAAGTGTGGCATTGTAACCCCCTTAGCCCGGTCTAGACAGTTGACCCAAACCGAGGTGATTACACGGGGAAAACCGAAGCCAACTCTTTAAAGCCGACTCCGATTGACGACCCTTTTTCCTCTTTATCTTTTCTAAATGCAACTTAAGTCATGTGTGATCACCAAAGAGCATAGGAAGAAACGACACATCGATTGGATTTCATTTAGGGGTTTAATTGCACAAACTAGACATTTAGGGACCAAATTGTAATTTTTGCATATTACAAGGAATTCTACAATTTTAAGGTTACCTCTATTCAATTAATCATATTTCCCGCTTCTTTGTGAATTTTCATTACAATCCGACTAATCAAACACAACCAATTGCATTCATGAAGTTCAGGGACTAAAACGCAACATTTCAAAACATGTTCAGTTGAGGCTTAACCAACTGAATGACTCGCGTATAGATACGCCAAAGAAGGGTATCGATACGCTTTTGATGGTCAAACTTCCCAATCTTTGCATCACCAGACCGTATCGGTACGCTGAGGTACCGTATCGGTACGCCCTCGTCTAGTGACTAAAGAGGGTATCGATACGACCCCGTCTACCGGTACGCCCTCACAATTCAAGCAGGTCGTATCGATACGCCCTGAGGTGTACCGATACGCTGCAGTCTGCAAATGCCAAATATGCAACTTTTGAACCTCAACGACCAAACCAAACCACTATAACATGTAGCTAAACATGCTTGCACACCAAAATGCATCAATACTCAAAGGTACAAGGCAAGGAAAACATCAAACAATATCAACATCAATATTTGGAAACTAAAGCATGCTTCCTAAGAGTCAAGAACTCCAAATGACCATAAGCATCCCAAAAGGCAAAGAAAACCATCAAAACCAATTTAAAGGCCTTTTACAAACCATATAAACCATATAAAACTTGCATCAACAACATGGAGTCCAAAAACACATCTCCCAAAACAAACCATTAAATCTCGTTGCCATATATCATTACTAAAGTAAAGCATAACATCATACTTGAGCTTAACAATCTCTTGGATCCTCTAAAGCCTCCTTGCTGCCCAAAATGTCTCAATTATCTGCATTGTTGGTAAAAGAGAGTGTAAGCACGATAGCTTCGTGAGGCATGCTCTAAAAACACCAACACAACAATGCAAGCTTTTAAAACTCTTTCTCAAAAACCATTTCTACAACATGCTCTTTCTATATCATGCTTGAAAACCATTTCAAAGAAAATCACCATTTGAAAATCACATGTACCATCTATCTATCTATCTCATGCATTCAACAAATGCAAATCTCTTGGCAAAGCCATACACATGCTTGATATACAAAAGCATTTCATAAATCTCAAAATCTCATATGCATTTCTCATAGCATAAAATCATTTCAACATTGATACATGTGAATCAAATACATTCTCATATATTGGCATTTCATATTATATCTTTACTCGGATATGCGAATTAGCTTGACATAAAGCCAAGTCCTACCCCGGTGGAATCTCACATCACCAGACTCTCATGGCGGTATCTCTCTTCACCACAAAGCTTGGGTGTTTCACCAAGACCTACCTCGATGGTATCTCTCATCATCGGATTATGACTTTGGATAGGGATGGCACTACCCCCATTGCCCGACTCCAAAGAGCACATACGAATTTTTAGTTTATAGTGCACTTTCATCCTATTGGTCAACCAATTATATCTGGTAATCATCTCATCATTTATGCCAATATATTATATTAAAATCATCATATCACCTACTGTTTTGATGCAACATTTCTCAAATCTATCTCATCCCATTTTGAAAACCACAATCCATGCATAGCATTTAATCAAAATCTCAAAACTCTTTGCTATGTCTTTCTATCTCATGGGATCAACATGCAACATCATTTCATGTCATAAATCATGCATAAAACAGTAGGAATGTGTCTATATGAAATCAAGAGCATGTCAAAAGCATTTAGGGGCATCAACCACTTTTTGAGAGCAAATCTAAACATACTTACTTCCGGACTTAGGTTGGTGTTTCAAACCAATCCTAAATCTCCAAACCTTGTTTCCTTGTCCCTCAATGACTTCTAAAACCATTTGCACTCACTGATAACGTTTCGCTTGCTCGCCGAAACAATTTCTAGGCTTCTGGCACTTTCGGATCAACACCAAATGCTTCCGAAGATATCTCCCTTGTTCGTTACACATAAGATCAGAGGATTAATGCATCATCATGCATTAAAATCACCAGCCACTAATTCTAACTCGCTGCTCTACACAAAACTAGCATTTCGGCTATCCGAGATAATCGAAATCACCTCCAAACTTTCTCAAAACAAAGCCCAGCAAAGATCTATCAATTCTAACCCTTTCTAGACTTCAATCAACATCAAAAATCAACATAAACACAACCTTATATCTCCAACAACAGCAGATCACAAAAAACACCTCAAAAACCACAAATCTAACATCTCCAACTTAGGAATCCAAACCTATTCAGGATTTATTTGTTAAAACCTCATTTTCAACATCAAATATCATCCAAAATATATTAGAAATCAACCTCAAAACAGAGATTAACATAGAAATACGAAAATCACCAAGATCTCATCAAGAATCTTTAAATTAACAACTATTTCATGTTTATAACATTAAAACAACTCAAAAACCATCAACAAATAATTGATAACTTGGGAATTTCAGTAAAGAACTGATCATTAGAGGAGAAGGATGAAGCTTACCTCTAATGGTTGATTTCTCTTCAATTTGGGCAAGTTTTCTTGAAATCCAAAGCAAAAATCAAAAGGATTTGTTGAAACAATGATAGGAAATCTTTTAGAAGATTAAATCTCAGCAAACAAAATGAAAATTGATGAGAGAAAAGTGTTTGGCTGATTGGAAGTTGAGAGAAAATGAAAAGAGAAAACTATCGTAAAATTAGTTATGAAAAAGTCAACTTTGATTTCCTTTTTAATTCTCTTTGATTTCTTTAATTAAATAATTATTAAAAGCTCCCAAATTAAAGTGAAATCTGATAAAAACATTTGGTAAAATTAGCTTCTTAAAGATTCAAAGTTCCAATCCTTTACAAAATAGTCACTAGTCAACTTTTTCAAAAATTGCATTTTGGTCACTATACCAAAATGTAATATTTCCAAATCACATTTTGTAAAATTGTTTTCACCATAATCATTTATACAATAAATGAATATTTTTAGATATTTTTCCATATTTTTAAAACTTCCCGAACTAGGTGTTCCCTAAACCAACCTCAAGGGTTCGAAACCGTACCCGACCGGCCCGATTCAACATCTAAAACATCTAGGCCCAAAACTAGGGCGTTACAAGCATTAGACGCTCTTATTTTGTTTGATTTAAATTTGATATATGAATAAGAGATGTAGCCAACCAATATGGCTTATGTTTTGAATGGATTTTAACTTGATTTCAAGATTTAATGAATTGATTGGATGATTAGGTTACATCTTGATTAACCTTCGAATGGAATATACATCTAGATTAGCTTAGGAGAATCATATCAATAAGTTATAAGAAAAAACATGTTAATGAAAGGTTATGTTTGAAATCTTATGGCCTTTTTGTCATGCCATTCGATTAAATTGATAATTACTTGGACCTTAGCAGGCTTCGGTGAAAGAATAGAAGTAGATTACATAATGTTGAATGCATATCTTCAGTTATTTTTGCTATCTCACTAAGTGTTTGCTTATCCTATTCTTTCACCTACATTTCAAGTTAAAAGCTTTGCTTTTTGTAACCCCCTTAGCCCAGCCTAGACGCTTGAACCGAACTACGAAGATTACACAGGGAAAACCAAAGTCAACCCAAAAGTCAACCTTGATTAACGACCCTTTTTTCTCTTTTTATCTTTTCTAAATGCATTGTTAACCTATGTGAACACTCAAGATCACAAGAAGGATAAGGCACAACGATCGGAAATCATTAAGGGGTTTAATTGTAAGAATTAGACTTTTAGGGACCAAAACGAAAATTTTGCAAATTACAAGAACCTTGCAGATTTTAAGTTTACCAATATTCAATTAGTCCAATTGCATGCATATCTATTAAAAATCAGCTCAATCAGACATTCCAAACTCATCCAATTGCATCCACAATCATTAAGGACTAAAATGTAAGAAGCGAGAACTTGGAACAATTCAAAATGCAGTCCAACGGTCGATTGTTTCGAAACGCTGACCCCTGTACCGAAACGGCCGTATCGAAACTGGACTGACCATTTCGGTACTCGGTCCCATTCCGGAACTCGTATCGGAACATGGCTCTCCAGTAGCTAAAGTGTCCCGAAACACTCTTACCCGTTCCAAAACACCATAGCCATTTTAGGCCCCTATTCCGAAACAGTTAAGGGTGTTTCGATACACCCTGCCCTGCAACTATATATTTTTTCTGGTTTTTCACATCTTTACACATTCAAACACACCCCAAATGATAGCACAACATACCAACAACATGATAAAACATCAGAGAACATTATTAAGAAGCTTAAGCTAAAGCATGGCATCAAGCATAAAATCAAAGAGTCTATAGCCATGCTCCCTAGTCATATAAACCATATAGAGGCCTCAAACCTCAAACCAAACCATATAGGCCATTTACAAACTTCAAAAATCATATCTAACTTGCCACAAACATAGGGAGTTCAAAACACATCACCCAAAACTAACTATAGGTCCCCATTGCCAAATATCAATACTAAAGCATATGAAAACTTCACCATACATGAGCTTCTCACTTACTTGGATGTCCTTAACCTCCTTGCTGCCCAAGGACGTCTCAATTATCTGCATTGTTGGTAAAAAAGAGCGTAAGCACATTTGCTTAGTGAGGCAAGCTCTAAAGAAAACCAACACAACAATGCATCCTTAAACCCTTTCTCAAAAACCATTTTCTACAACATGCTCTTTCTATCTCATGCTTGAAAACCATTTCAAAGCAACTCTCCATTTGAAAACACATGTACCTTTATTTTATCTCATGCATTAAACCAATGCAAAACTCATGGCAAAGCCAAACACATGCTTAATGAAAACAAAAGCATTTCATACCATAAATCTCATATGCATTTCTCATAGCATAAATCATCTCAACATTTGGTACATGTGAATCAAATACAATCTCATATATTGGCATTTCATATTAAAACTTTACTCGGATATGCGTATTAGCTTGACTCAAAGTCAAGTCCTACTCGGTGGAATCTCTCATCACCGGACTCTCGTGGCGGTATCTCTCTTCTCCATAAAGCTTGGGTATTTCACCAAGTCCTACCCCGATGGTATCTCTCATCATCGGATTCTCACTTTGGATCGGATGGCACTACCCCTATTGCCCGACTCCAAAGAGGACGTACGAATTTTTAGCTTATAGTGCACTCTCATCCTATTGTTCGACCAATTATATCCGGTAATCATCTCATCATTTATGCCAATATATTATATCAAAAACATCATCTCACCTACTGTTTTGATGCAACATTTCACAAATCTTTCTCATCTCATTTCAAAACCATATCTCATGCTTTGCATTAAATCAAAATCTCAAAACTCTCTACCACTACATGCTATCTCATGTAATCAATACATAGCATCATCTCATGCTACAAATCATGCACAAAACAGTAGGAATTTGTCTATCTCAAAACAAGAGCATGTAAAAGCATTTAGGGGCATCAACCACAAATTGAGAGCAAATCTAGCCATACTTACTTTCGGACTTAGGATGGTGCTTCAAACCAATCCTAAATCCCCAAACCTTGTTTCTTTGTCCCTCAAGGACTTCTAAAACCATTCACACTCATCGATTACGTTTCGCTTGCTTGCCGAAACGATATCTAAGTTCCCGGCACTTCAGGATCAACACCAAAAGCGTCCGAATATGACTCCCATGTTTATTACACATAAGAGCAGAGGATTAATGCATCATCATGCATTGAAATCACCAGCCACTCAATCAAACTCACTACACTACACAAAAACACCATTTCGGCTACCCAAAATAACCAAAATCATTTCCAAACTTTCCCAAAACAAAGCCCAGCCAAGATCTATCAATTCCAATCATTTCTAAACCTCAATCAACATCAAAAATCACCATAAACACGTCCTTATATCTCCAGCAACAACAGAACACCAAGAACACCCCAAAAACCATAAATCTAACATGTAAAACTTAGGAATCAAAACCTATTCGGGATTTGTTTGATAAAACCTCATTTATAACATCAATTACCATCCAAAATACATTAGAAATCAACCTCAAAACAGAGCTTAAACAAGAATTACGAAAATCATCAAGATCTCTCCAAGAATCTTGAGTTTTACCACAATTTCATGTTTCTAACATTAAAGCAACTCAAAAATCATTAACAAATGATTGAGAACTTGGGAATTTCAGTAAAGAACTGATCATTAGAGGAGAAGGACAAGCTTACCTCTAATGGTTGATTTCGCCTCAATTTGGGCAAGATTTCTTGAAAATCCAAGGTAAAAACAAAAGGTTTTGATGAGGTAAAGATTAGGAATCCTTAGGAGAATGAAATCTCAGCAAAAGAGATGGAAATCAAAGGTTAATTGGTGAGGGAAAAGTGTTTGGCTGAGTGGAAGTTGAAGAAAGTGAAAAGAGGGAAAAAAGATCGTAAAGTAGTTATGAGATGTCAAAATAGATTTTCTCTCTTAATTCTTTTTATTTAATCATTATTAAAACACCCAAATTAAAGAGAAATCTGATGAAAAACATTTTGGTAAAATTAGCTCCTTAAAGATTCAAAGTTTCAATCCTTTACAAAACAGTCACTAGTCAACTTTTGCAAAAACTGCAATTTGGTCACTACACCGAAATGTAGCATTTCCAAATCACATTTCATAAAATTGTTTTCACCATAACCTTTAATATAATAAATGAGGATTTTAAGATATTTTTCCATATTTTTAAAGCATCTCGAACTAGGTGTTCCCTAAACCTCCCTTTAAAATTCGAATCGTTCTCGACCGGCCCGATTCAACCTCTAAAACATCTAGGCCCAAAACCAGGGTGTTACACTTTTGGTTACTTTTGGAGTATGGATTAGATCACAAGTACAAGGATATTGTTTGTAAGCTTCCTTTACGTACTCTTAGAGGGTGGCACATAGATATATATATATAGGGATAGGATCAAATTACACTGTGTAAAACTCTTTAAGTTTTACACCTTTTTTGGATCGTTGGATGAGTGAAACGGATGGATGAGATTAACAGTAAAATATGTGAAGATTATCACTTGGGAATTAAAAACACGGAGTTAATCTTAACCATCTATTTTCCCCATCCAACGATCCAAAAAAGGTGTAAAACTTAAGGAGTTTTACACAGTGTAAGTTGATCCTAACTATATATATATATATATATATATATATATTAAGGTCTTGTAAATATTAACGTAGTTTGATTATTATGGCATGTTTATTCGTATAATGCAAATGATATAGGTATGTGATCATCGTTGATCTAAGCGTTTTAATAGTTTGATAACAAACCGTGATGATTGGAGTCTAAAGCTTGTTTTAATAGTTTGATAACAAACCGTGATGATTTCTAATAATTATTAGAACCCGGTTAATAAGGCTGAACCTTATGACCATTGATCTAACCGAACCTTATTCTCAACTTGATTTTAGTCATGATAATTATAATAAACAAATTATAGATAGAAACTAGAGTCAGTTCATAAAAAAAGGGTTTATATGGTTACATGTTAACAATAGTTAAAGGACCTAGAATTTTTGCTAATGAATGAAAGGTCTGATTCATGAAAACAATTTAAGTGTCTAAAAATTTCATTTATGGCTACTTGAGTTAAGTTTAAAAATTGTAATTAAAGTGAAAGAAAATTTCTAGTAGAAGTCTTGACTTTGTCTTCTTTAAGAGTTCGAATTAGGGATTTCTTGTGGTTAAGTCAAATCTTGTTTGTATGATAACACTGTCTAGTTCGGTTTATCTCCTAAACCGTGTTAGGGGTGTTACATGAATGCATTGGGTAAATGATCCATGTAAGTGTAAGGAATACTTGTGAATGCATGGTTTAGTGCATTGAAAATGGTTTTGAATGTTGCATATAAAAACGGCTAGGTACATGGTTAATAATGAATTATATTGGCAAGTGATGTGGTTTAAAATGTTATCGGATATAGTTGGTCGGCCATAGGATTGATAGTGCACTATAAATAAGTCGCCTCGGGTGTTGAGGGGTTTATTTGTACCAATACTCACTATAAGAAATTTCTATTGTTGTGACAAACTTAATTTTGACAAAATAATTTTTGTCACAATTAGCAGCTTTATTGTGACAAAATAAATAAACGTCACTTTAAATTAGAAAAAACATATACTATTGTAACAAAAACTAGAACGGTCGCAATATTTTGTCACAATTGGCAAATTTGTGAAACATATGGTGAGAAAATATATTTTGTTATCATTTTTTGTCACAAATGTTTCCCTCCACTTTTAGCGCCAAAAAATCATATAGTGATAAGTTTTGCAATTATATGTTTTAATTATTATTACAGAAAATTTCTCACAACAAATAATAAGATTCAAGTTTTTTGTGACAAATTATGTTTGTAGTTTGTAGAACTAAGTGTTTTGATATAATATTTGAAAAATGTTTTGGACTAAATTGAAAAGAATTTAAAATGTGTTTTTAGTCAAAAACAACTTGAAAATATGTTTAAGGGTTTTTACAAGGCTTTGGAATGTTTTAAAGTACATTTAAAGTAGTCAAAACCAAAAACTTCAGGTGTCCGTACCGATACGGTCTTGGACCGTACCGATACGCCTTAGGGTTTCAACTACATGATTTTTCCAGTAGCCAAAACATGTACCGATATGCTTAGCCGTATCGATACGGTGTGTTTTGAAATAGCCCAACGGCTAGTCGCGTACCGATACGGGTGTATCGCGTACCGATATGCCTAACTACCCCAACGGTCTTTAATTTGCAGGACCGTACCGATACACTAGGTAAGCGTATTGATACGCATCAGCTGAAGAAGCCCAACGACTAATTCCTTATCGGGACCGTATCGATACGGTTTGAAGGATATCGATACGCCAAGCTGCAGAACTGCATTTATGGTGAGAAATAAAGGCTCCAACGGCTCCAATTCAATCCCAACGGCTAGTAACGGCTACAAACTCTTCAAGGAGTATAAAAGGGGCCTCCAAGCATCTTGTAATGGTTAATGCTTCAATTGTAACAACATTATGATGTCAAAATATGTCTAGAACTTAAATTGTTTATTTCTTGCTTAGACAACACTTGTGAGCTTAACATTGTTAAATTTGCTCAAGTGTTTAGGTTTTGGGTGAGTGCTTAGTATTGCAAACATATACCTATTAGAGGGATTTCTAGTTTGCTAAGTCTTTCTCTTGTAAGAGAGTGTTTGATCAAGCTTTGGGTAGAAAGCTTGATCGTTGTAACGGTTTCCTCCTAATCCGAGAAAAGGGGACGAAATTCTTAGTGAATTTGTTTGGAAATCCTTAGTGGGAAGCTAAGGTAGTGGATGTAGACCTTGGTTAGAAGGTTGAACCACTATAAATCCTTGTGTAAATTGTCTATATTTTCCTTCCCACATTTACACCCAAATTATCCAACTTCTCCACACTTGGCGAGCAAGAACGGTTGAACGAATCGAACCCCTCACATCTCAACATAGTTATATAGTTTAATTATAGTGACAAAATGTATCGTCACAAATGTTTCCCTACAATTTTTTGGCGCATAAAGTTCTTATAGTGACGAGCTTTCTATATATAAGTTATAATTCTTGTTTAGAAAAAATTGTCACAACAAATCATGAGATTCAAGTTTTTTATGAAAATTATATTTGTAGTTATATATTTTAATTATAGTGACAAAATATATTGTCATGGATGTTTCCCTCCATTTTTTGGTGCTAAAAAGTTATATAGTGATAAATTTTGTAACTATAAATTATAGTTATTGTTACAGAAAAAAATAGTCACGACGAATAATAAGATTGAAGTTTTGTAATAAATTATGTTTGTAATTATATATTTTGATTATAGCGACAAAATATATTATCACAAATGTTTTCCTCTATAATAATAATTAAAACGATCCACACATTTCCCAAATATTTCATAAGGCTCATAATATTAAAAAACCAATCAATATATACAATTAAACGGATCAAAAATAATTTCTTTTAAAAGCATATGAAAAGAGAGATAAAGACTAGTGGTTGTCAACCCATAATACAAATATGTAAAACGATTTTAGAAAGATGATAGAAAAATTATTAGAGAGAAGAAGAAAAAACGTTATACTCTTTCTTCTAGAAACAACAAACATGGTTCTTCTTCTATAATGTAATGCGAAAGATATTACACATAATAAGAAGAAAAAATGGTCCAAACAGCTTTTGAGAAATTAATACCAACATCATCAAAAATGATGTTCATCTTATTAAACTTAAAGGAAATATTTAACTGTATATTAAGTATTAATCAAAATAATATATTGTTTATTATTTCACTTAAAATATTAATTGTTCACTTTTATACTTGAAATTTTCCATATTAAATTATTTGAGGAAAAAAATGAATAACCAAGCAGGTTGGCCCAACGTGAAAATGCTTGAATCCATCTGAGACTTAAGCCTTTTTTTACTGTATTAAAACGATACTCTCAGTCTCTTCTAAATCATATCATCCCCTTTTTTTTTCTTGAAGTTGTTTAGATCTCCGCACGCCACACAGAAAGCCAAACAAGGGCAATTAGGGTTTGCTTGAAATTGGGAAAATGGAAATTAGAAGAGTTTATCATGAAATTGAAGGAATTCCGAGCTATTACAAGCCATTGCTATCTGTTGGATATGTGAAGAAAGCTGTTCAGAGGGGTTTGGACAATTACCATGCCAAATACATTGAAACAGACTCCATCGAACCTCTTTACCATGTCTGCTTCGGTGGGATGATCTTTTCTTACCTTGTCGCTCTTCCAAACAAGCGTCGTCGTCTCAAGCACAAGCTAAACGGCAAGCAACATGACCATCATTGATCCCATCTAGGTACCCCTCATCTCCTTTTATTATTTATTTATTTATTTATTTATTTTGAGAGGTTCATTGATCTGGGTAGTCTTTTAGAATGAGAATTCGTTTATCTTTGTTGAATGTTACCGATATAAGATATATGATATCTACTTGTCCCCACTAGCAGAAAGGAAAACCAAATGTTGTTTAGTAGACAATTTACATGTTTCATAAACTATATAAGATTTAGTTTGCATTCATAGAATCCTCATTTCCTATGCTGACCAGATAAGTTTCTTAACAATGATAGAGGAAACGTTATGGCTGATACGAGATGATGGCAGTTCTTGGAATTTAAATCACAGTATGAAGCTTCTATGTTCCACACATTTGTAGTGTTTCCAATACAATCACATTTATTTGAAAAATTCGGTCATAAGGGCCATGCTCAAGTTCAAGTGTTAAATATTTGTGCAATAGGTTCTTCCCCCCTCTCTTTTTTTTTCTTTGGGGGCAGTGGGGAGTTGATGAGGGTGGCAATAGAAACTTATTTGAAGCTCTGTGTGAAATTGGTAGTATAGGATATGAATTCCATCTCAAGAAGATAATTGTTCCCTCGTTCATATGTATATGCCTAAAATATGAGAACTTGGTGTAGTAAATGGTGTTCTGCTGTTCTCATTTTTCATTTTCATGAGAAGTATTTATTTGTGTTATGACATTATTATCCCATAATGGTATTCAACTTTCCCTCCATTCCAAAACCAAAAATTTACTCTATTACTAGATGAAGTTGTCTTTTTGGTTATATTTATTTCATATATTTGTGATAAATGGATTCTCATAATTGACTTTTTGTTTCTTAGTTGTCTTATCACTACAAAAATTTATGATATTGTAACAAAATTATTTATCACTAAAAGTACTAAATTTGTCACGATATATTTATTTTGAAAATTTTTATTTGTTATCATATTTGTTAGAACAACCTCGTATGTAAAGTATATTGTGACAAAATTGTGTTTGTTGCCATTTTATACTATTTATCATAACAATGAAATTTTGTTACTATAATTAACTTATCAGGACAAAATATTTGTCCCAATAAATTAATTATTTCATCACGAGAAATACGTTTTGTCACAACTAACTTGCATTTTAACTTCAAATATAAAGGTTTTTTGTGACAAAAATAGATTTTGCAACAAAAATAAATTTCTCACTGCTTTTATTTTATCAGTAAATGTAACTTACAGAGACAAAATATTTGTTAGACTAAAATATTTATTCATCATAAAAAGTCACAAGTAACATAATTTATAACATCGAACAAAAAAATTATGTGACAAAAATAGATGTTACAACAAAATTTAATTTCTCACTACCTTAATTTCGTCACTAAATGTTACTTATAAGGACAAAATATTTGTTAAAATAAAATATTTATTTCATCATAAAAAACTTAAAATTTAACATCGAAAAAATATTTTTGTGACATAAAAATTACAACAAAATTTATTTTCTGTGGCAAACCCTTTCATTGCGGAGGCTCGTGCTTGTCAGGTTGCGGTCTCCTTCGCGGCTGAGGTGGGTTTCAGAAAAGTACAGATCGAGGGTGATTCCCTTACAGTGGTGAAGAAATTATCATCAAAATCAGCAGATAAATCCGCTCTAAGCCCAATTTTACAAGACATCAAGGAGATGAAGGGTTTGTTTGATTACCTTCAATTTTCGTTTGTGAAACGATAGGGAAACGAAGCTGCGCATGCTCTGGCAAAAGAAGGAAGTAACTTTTCGTCTCCCCGGTACTGGATTGAGGAAGCTCCGACGGTGGTGGAGCTAGCGGCCCGCCGTGACCTAGGTCGCTGATTGATCGTCTTCTACATGGTTACTTTGGAGAATTCAACATATACTCGACTCCAAAGGCACACCATATCCTCCTTCAGCAACGATTTCTGATGATTAATTTGAGTTGCAGGAGCTTTCTGGTTCTTCTGATTGCTTTCAAAAGTGAAAAAGGGTTTTTTTTCCCCTATTTTGGTTTTGCTTTACTTGTTCTTGGTTCTCTTTGGTTGTAACGACAGATACTTTGACTGTCGGGTTCCCCTTTCTTACTTTAATAAATTGAAGTCCCAGTTTTACCCTAAAAAAAAGAATAAACTAATTAAACAAGTCTAAATCTTGATTTGCGCTATAGATCATGCATTAATCAAACTAGTCCTAATTGACATTCTGCTTCATGAAACGATCACGTTTGGATTGGATTCTTTGCCTTTTCTCTACTTTAGCAACTCTCTTGTCGTTATGCGTTTTGTTAGGCTCAAACAAGTTATTGTTCTGTTTCTCGAACTCATTCTACACTGTAACAAAAATCACATGCACTAGGATCATAAAAGAAAAAAAAAAGTTCATGTAAAACCATTAATTACTAAGCTTTATATCACACAATGACATGAATGTGCTTTCATAATATGTCATGTGAAATAAAGAAGGAAAAAAGATTAACACCTGCATGTTTAGACAAAACTTTCATGCACTTTTTTATTTGATGACGCACCTGTATACACACATGATCACTTTAGGAACAACCATAACTTGATAAAAATTGCTATACAGAAATAGATGGTCAAGTATTATATTTACCGTATGGATGTATTAAGCAGAACAATCACTCATAGTCATCAAATTATACAAAATATTAATTATGTGAAGAGCTGTTTTTGCTTACTACAGAATACATGACATCGCAAGACATGTGACTCAATAATAAAAATATTTTCAGGAACACACATAAACATAGACATTTAAAGATAAGAACCATGGTTTCCAAGTATTTAACAATTAACACAAAACATATTAATATTCAAACCCTAATCATATAATTACCTATCATGCATATACAACCCAAAACACAGTCCATAATACAACAAAAAGGAACCTCAGTATCAATCGACACTCATGATAAGATTCAAGCTTAACATGTTATTTTATCTATAACAAAAATTGTTAGAATTAAATCAAATCAACTGTTGCACTCATACGAGAAGACAAACACCAAGATATCAATGCTCGATTAACCGAATTATTGAGTGGAGGTTTGACGCACTAGACGGTGGTAATAAGGTCTTGCGCGACCTGGAATCTTGTTTCGAACTTTCGATGTTCAACCGAGAGTCATTAGATTACCTAAAAACATAATTTCGTTAAACTCTAATTTGATGGAAATAAGTGAGGACTTGGTTAATGTGCGTCAAATTTTAGTTTTAAATTCTAATTTATTTCACTTATATTTACAGAAAAGTATGAGAAAAAGCTTAAGTAAAGAAATTGAAAAAGGCATTGAGGTTAATGTGCGTCAAATTTTAGTTTTAAATTCAAAATACAATTACACTCGTGGACTTGGTTGTTCAGTTAAACCTATTAGCTCCAAAGAATTAGGATTGGAATCTGCTTTAGATGTTAAAAGAGTTGGGAATGAAAAAACGAACCCAAAAACTAGTATTTCAACTACAAAGGCAAACTGATTTTTTTTTACCAGAATGCAATAATCAATGAGTTCAAGGAAAACCAAAATGTTCTCCAAACTCATGTTCAACAATTGCTTGAAAGATTTGAATGAAACACTTCTTAAATATTCAACGAAATATTATAATTTAATTTTAATAATAAAATATATTTTATATGCTATTTTTAATTTTTTGTTAATAAATTAATATAATGCAATTTTTTAATTTAAATGCAGGTGTGGAAGGATTTATGAATCATCGTGGTGGATTTTAATTTTTTTTATTTCTATAGAGTGACTTTATGTTTTGGCAAAAAAATTTAAACATTTCATTTTTATTTAAATGATATTTAATATTCGTTTTGTCATTATAAGATTTTTTAATATATTTTTAGTTATCATAACCAATTATTTTAGTTATTGTGAAAATTTAGTCACAAAAGCATATTTAAATTTAGTGACAAAATAAAAGTAATGAGAAATTAATTTTTGTTTGTAATATGTATTTTTGTCACGAAAATGTTTTTCATTCGACGTTACAATTTAAATTAATTATGATAAAATTTATTTTTTTTGATTAAATAAATATTTTATTCTAACAAATATTTTGTCTCTATAAGACATATTTACTGACGAAATAGAAGTTGTGAGAAATTAATTTTTGTTACAAAAACTCTTTAAATTTGATGTTAAAATAGAAGTTAGTTGTGACAAAACATACTTCTCCGGATGAAATAATTAATTTATTGTGACAAATATTTTGTCGTGATAAGTTAATTATAGTAACGAAATTGTATTGTCACGATAAATAATATAAAATGGCAGCAAATACAGTTTTATCACGATATACTTTACATGATGAGGTTGTTCTAACAAACATGGTAACAAACAAAATTTGTCAAAATAGATATATTGTGACAATTTTTGTACTTTTTGTGATAAACAATTTTGTTAAAATATTACAAATTTCTTGTAGTGACTCCACTACGAATACCCTAACGGTTGAGGGGTTATATGGTACCGAAAACTTTTGTTAGTAGATTATACATCTAACCTATGATTGGGTTATGATGGTACCCGGTTGTGATTGTACATTAATTCATGTTGAGATTGTATGAAGTGTTGAGAGGACACTTGTTGAATCCGTGTATCCGATGTAATATTTTGTGAAGAGGAACTTGGTTTATGATCACTTGAAAGCCAATATAATTGATAATGTATCATGTTGATGGATTATTTATATCATACATGTTTACTCTTTAAGTCTTGCATATGGATTATGCATGGGAAAACTTAAATTGAGGTATTGCAAATGAAATTTTGTTGTGGAATCATGATACGTGTTGCATATGGTTTAGTATGCTTATTTTTTGTAAATGTTAAGTGCATGGTTTATAAGGCATGCTGTTTTGAAAGAGTTTTAAAATGAGATTTTCAAGTGGTTTTGATAACCGGTTTAAAATGCATTGATAGTGTGTTGTTTTTGAGCACTTCTCACTAAGCCTAGTGTACTTAGGATCTTTTTGTCCATCAATGTAGAGAATTAAAGGTTGGAGGCAGCGAGCAAGTGAAGGGAATCCAAGGACTTAAGCAATTTAAAAGTATGCTTTTTAAACTAGATTAGTAGTAATAAAGGCAACGAGGTTCATTGTTGCTTGGGATGGTTATTTGCTAAACTCCATGTTTGTGCAAGTTTATATTGCTGTTGTGAGTTTGTAATTGTCCTTACCCGTTCGATTATGTTGTGGATTTACGTTTTATGCTCTGGATAGATTGGGTTTTAGGAAGCAAGCTTCTAGATCTATGATTGAAGTATGTTGCGATGTTTTGAGTATGTTTCTTTGATATTCTGGCATGCATTGATCTTTAGTTTAGAGGTTTAGTTGTTTATGACTTGTTAAAAGCATATTTGGATCCATGATTGTATGAAAATCCAGCAAAATTGAACATTACAGGTCTAGTGTATCGATACACGGGAAGGTGTATCGATACATGTAAGTGTATTTAGGCTGGGCGTATCGGTACGGGGGAAGGTGTATCGATACAGTTTTGAGCTACCAGAATCTAGAATTTTTGAATAGTAAAATTGTTGCGATAAACTTGCTCGTGTACCGATACGAGATGTTATTTCAGTTAATGTGTTCTTGTGAGTTCATGATTCTTTCATTTTAGTCTCTGATCTTTGTGAATGCAATTGTATGAGTTTGGATGATCGTTTTGAGCTGAAATTTGGTATGAAAGTATGAAACCTGACTAATGGATTTTTGGTAACTTCAAATCTAATTAAGTCCTTGTAATTTTCTAGATTTGCATGTTGGTCCCTAATCTATAACTATGCGCAATCGGATGTCTTTTTTACGCCTGATTCAGTTGATATTTCACTCGTTGCCATAGCATGCACACCATAAGTTATAATGTTGCATCTAGATAAGATAAAAAGAAAAAAAATTGCGTAATTCGAGTTAAATATTTACGAGTTTGTTTCAGCAAACCCAATGTAGCTCGCTCGGTTCGGTCTGGCGTTTAGATCATATCAAGGGGGTTACAACCTACAAATTCCCACTGCCACGTGTCAAGAATATGTAGCCCGCTATCATGATCATGCAACCTACGGCAAACAAACAAGACTCGAATGATACCACAACCAGCGATCACGTGACGATACACGTGATCGCTATAGATGACAGTGCAAACCTAGGATGTCAAGTCATAGCCAGTCCAATCAATATGCCACGATAACCTAGTCACGACACATTTCCATGTAGTATGTGTATGGACACGCAACATGGAAAGGGGAGAGATCTTCCATTCTAAGTATCATCAACCTCACCTAGGAGGTGATACTCGAGTTTCGACCCAGAACAACCACCTAAGCCACCATCGAACCACCATTTCTGACTCTTGTTCACTTTGACAGTCAACAAGGCACATCATCAATAATGCAAAGTTTGGTTTTAAGGGGCAATCTGTTTCTAATCCACATGAGGTCTTTGAACCTGGGTTGAAGCTTTTAGTGAATCCAGCTGGCTCATTTCTTAATTTGGAGATTTGTGGCCTTGAGAACTGCAACCCAAATGAAGCCTTATATGGTTATAAAGCGACTAATATCTTGGTTGAAGAGACAACCAATTATCACTCTCAAAGTGATTCCTCGCCGGTAAGGGAGACATCAATGGATCAACAATCTAGATTTGTTGAAAGAGAATCTCCACTCAATGGTTGTATGGATCGAGCCTTGGAGGAAGCCAACCTTTTGGGACAAGAAACCGAAAGAGTTGGATGTCAAGCTGGGACTGATGTTGAGCATGAGACATGGGCCAGTAAAGTTGATAAAGCGAATAACCCTGAAGGATTTATCTCAGCTCCAACGACTGATTTTGTGTCACCTAGGGATATGTTCCCTGAAATGCAGGAACAACCTCGTCGAAAGTTTGCAAGAAGTACGTATCTTTATTCGATCTTCAAGACAAAGCCTTTAATGATTTAGATAGGAAAAAAGAGATCGAGCTTTAAAAAAGAAATAAATGAACAAGGAACAGAAACGAGAAGAGTGAAGTTGACGGGTCGTCTCCCACCAATTCTGACATAGCGCGAAAGTAAATTCTTACTCGCAACGCGCGCAAAGCGGTCGCTTTAGAAAAAAAAACTTGGTATGACAATTATAGGAAATGAAGAAGAAGTTGTTGATGAGTTGGTTCGTTTGGAAGAGCTAGAGTTAAAGCACTGACTGCTTTGCTAGAGGTGTCGTAAGGATGCTGGGTGTATTGTTGAGGAATGACATATTTTTATTTTATTGTGTGGCTAGGCGAAAGGGTAGCAATGGTTCTCAGGATTCGCTAATGGTGGTTCTCTTGATGGAGATCCCACATGTTTCTAAAGGGTGCTTTAGTTGGTGGAAAATTGCTGGTAGTTATCGCTACTTCTTTTAGTCCTCTTTGTTGTGGGGTTGTTTGGGTGCATGAGAATCGATCTTGGGTTTGGAGGAGTGTCAATTTTGTTAGGTGTTAGTAATGGTGTTTTATTAGGTCGTGTTGATTTTGGTAGCTCATCATTTTTTGTATTTTTTTGATTGGTGTTTGAGGCACACAACTAGGTCTCGGGGGTTTATAATATTTCTTATTTATAATAAAATAATTTTTCCGAGCAAAAAAAAATTACAACCTTCTTTTATTCAATAGAAGGCTCCCGAATCAGGTTGCTATGTTAGGAATTTTGTATGCGGCAAAATAACCAAAACGATAACAACATAGACCAAAACATGCACATGAGACAAGATTTAACGTGGTTCAGCATAGCCTACCTCCACAGATGAGAGAAACGAACGATCCACTATCAACATAGAGAATACGAAGAGTACAAATACATGATAACCTATGTAATCTCAAAACCCAGTGTATATATCCCAGAACCCGGTGGAACTAAAGCACTCTTCTCAACATCCCTACAATACTCATCTCTATAACACAGTCACAGTAGTTGTAGAGAACCTAAAAGTGATTACATCTCTCCAGAGTAATTCCCTCTCATTCTCTCGTAATTCAAAAGGTTAAACCTAGTCTATATTTATTGACTCAAATATTTGGTCACCAAGAAACTTTATTCAGTAAGATCTCTTGCATAATATAGATATTTACCTTTTAAAGTAAACCCTAATTACCAAGTTATCTTCAACCGTTAGAATTACAATAAAATCTAATTTAATTACCAATTAGAATTTGATTCAAAATATAACAATGTTATTTCCCAAAATTTTGAAAATGATTGCATTGGTGCTCTCATTCGTGATAGCAATTGGTAATTGGATTCTGGGATTTAAAAGGACTGTAGGAGATATTAATGTGCTCCAAGTTGAATTATGGGTGATTTTCTATGGATTATAAATTGCTTGGTCTCATGGGATCGAAACCCTACAAGTTCAATTGCTCTAGTTCGTTCCATTGTTGGGCTGTGCTCTAAAGGATGGATGACAGAAGTATGCTGGACACCGTTTGGCCTGCAGACAAGCTTACAAAACTCTCCGATTCAACACTCATTCTCTAACGGCCTTTACAAAACCCCTACAACCACTCTTGTTAAATGTAATCAGTTAGTTTGTTGTAAATATTAGTTGCAAGCAGTTAGTTTGTTAGCTAAGTTATTTTATGTATAAATAAGACATGCATAATGTGAATTAATATTATGAATGAAAGAATATTCATTTTAATATGGTATCAGTTTCAGGCCGTTTTTTGGGTTTCTATCTCTAAGCCCAATTCTCTTTGTTGTTTGGGTCGTCTTTGCTGGTGCCCTATTTTTCTTTTTTTTTCCCAAATTTTTGTTTCTTTTTTGCGTTTTCCCTTTGCGATTATACTTTGCTTCCATGCCTCCTACCGGTGTTGTTCCTCCGGTGACTGATTCAGTCACCGTCGATTACAATCACCCGCTTTACTTGCATCCTTCCGATGCGCCTGGTATCGTTCTCGTTTCTCAGCCGCTGACTGGATTCGAAAATTATTTTGTTTTGAGTCGCTCCGTTCGCATAGCCTTCCTCGCGAAAAACAAGATCGGATTTCTTGATGGCACCTGCAAGAAGTCGGATTTTGCTGCGAATCTTCAGACTCTTTGGGATCGCTGCAACGCCATTACTCTCTCGTGGATTCTCATTGCTGTGAGTCCTGACCTTTCAGCTGGTATCGTATTCGCTTCCAATACGACTCTTGTTTGGCAAGATTTGCAGGAAAGATTTCACAAGGTCGACGGCTCTCGCATTTTTTTCCTTCATCGCGAAATCACCATGATCACTCAAGGTGATTTATCTATCTCATCTTATTTCACTCGGCTTAAATTGCTCTGGATGAATACTCTGCGTTGGTGCCTTTTACCCCCTGTGATTGTGAGCAATCTCAGGCAAATTTGCCGATTCTCACTCAGAAGCGGTTATTTCAATTCCTTAATGGTTTGAATGAAACTTATGCTGCCGTTCAAAGTTAGTTGTTGTTGATGCAACCCTTGCATACCGTCAATCAGGCCTACTCGATGCTCATCCAAGAAAAATCTCAACGCCTTCATCTTTCTAGTGTGTCTTCTTTCTCGAATGTCTCTGGTGTTTCTGCAATGTTTTCAAGTACTGCTAATGGTTCTCCTTCGGTGCGGCGTCGTTTTTCTGGGACTTGTTCTCACTGTGGTGTTAAGGGTCATAAAAGGGACAATTGCTATAGGCTTATTGGGTTCCCGGCTGATTTCAAATTCGGCAAGAAGAAACGAGTTCAGGCTGCTATGACTGTTCAATCAGACTCCTCTCCGACTTCTTCTGTTGTAACTTTGCCTCCTGCTGCTTCAGAGGTTGCTTCTTTGCCATCTCATCTGGTCTTCATTCAGGATCAATACAATCAGCTGTTAAGTCTTCTCAACAAGCATGTTTCCAGTGATTCAACTGTGAATTTGGCATGTAATGATTCTTGTTGTTTACCTGCTTCTGATTCTGTTTCTTGGATATTAGATACTGGCGCAACTGACCATATATTATCTGATTTCAAGTGTTTGATTAATCATGTTCCTTGTCTGTCTAATTCACGGTTTGTTCATCTTCCTCATGGTCAAACTGTTCCTATTACTTACTGTGGTTCTGTGTCTTTGCCTTCTGGTCATTTTCTCAATGGTGTTATGTATGTTCCTCATTTTAAACATAATTTGCTCTCCATTTCAAAACTCACTACTGATCTTCATTGTACTGTTCTCTTTTATCCTGACTTCTGCCTCCTGTAGGAACTCTCAATTGGACAGACAGTGGGGATTGGTAAACGTGTTGGTGGCCTTTATTTTTTACCACTTTTAATGTTGTTTGTGGATTACCTGATACTCTGTCTATTACTCATTGTATGTCTTCTACTTCTGGTTCTGTAAATGTTAATAAAAATTATGTTCTTTGGCACTCTAGGTTTGGTCATGGTCCTCTTTCAGTTTTAAATAGGTTGTTTGCTTTTAATTATGAGAAATTCAATTCTGACTGCATTCAACATTGCTCTGTTTGTCCTAAGGCCAAACAAACTAAGTTGCCTTTTCCCATTAGTTCCTCTAGGTCTGCTAATTGTTTTGATCTTATTCATATCGACTTATGGGGGCCATATCGTGTTTCTACTCATTCTGGTCACATATTTTTCTTGACTATAGTTGATGATAAATCTAGGATGACATGGGTCTACTTGTTGAGGTTAAAATCTGATGCTCTCTTGTCCCTTAAAGCTTTCTTTGCCATGGTTCACACTCAATTTCAGTCCATTATTAAGGTTGTTCGTAGTGATAATGGAACCGAGTTCTTCAATTCTGCATGTTCTTCTTTTTTTGTTTCTTTGGGCATTATTCACCAGATTTCTTGTGTGCACACTCCTCAGCAAAATGGTGTAGCTGAGCGTAAGCATAGGCATCTTTTAGAGGTTGCTAGAACTCTAAGATTTCATTCTAATGTTCCCCTAAAATTTTGGGGTGAGTGTGTGCTTACAGCTTGTTATATCATTAATAGATTACCTTCTGCTTCTCTTGAATGGAAATCTCCATATGAATTACTCTATCTTAAACCTCATTCTTTTTCTCATTTTAGAGTCTTTGGCTGCTTGTGTTATGCAACTAACACTGTTGTCACTGATAAGTTTTCTCCTAGAGCCATTTCTTCTGTTTTCTTTGGTTATTCTTCTACCAAGAAAGGATATCTTTTATTTGATCTTACCAGTAAGTCCTTTTTTGTCAGTAGGGATGTTAGGTTTCATGAGGACATTTTCCCTTTTACATTACCACTATCTTCTTCTTCTGTTTTTTTCCTCTCTTACCTCAGATTCTTTTTCTGATTTTCTCACCCTTGATAACCCTGTTGTTTCTTCTAGTAGTTCTATTCCTACTACTGTTTTACCTTCTCATGATGTGGCCTCAACAAGTATTCCCATTAATCCTGTTGCCCCTAGGAGATCTACTAGAGTTTCTAAGCCTCCTGGTTGGCTCCAAAATTTCCATTGTGAATCTCATCCATCTTCTTCTCTTGTCACTTATTCTCATTTACCTTCCCACACTCAATCTTTTCTTTCTTCCATTTCTACTACTTCTGAGCCTACTTCTTAATATGAGGCTTTGAAAAATCCTCTTTGGGTTAAGGCTATGGAAGAGGAACTTCAAGCTTTGCAATCTAATAATACTTGGTCAATTGTTCATTTACCTTGTGACAAGATTCCCATTGGCTGCAAATGGGTTTACCGAATCAAATATAAGGCTTCTGGTGAGGTTGAACGGTACAAGGCTAGGCTTGTAGCTAAGGGCTACAACCAACAATAGGGTATTGATTATGGTGACACTTTTTCTCCGGTTGTCAAGATGGTCACTGTTCGAACTGTTCTTGCCCTTGCCTCCGTTTTTCAGTGGCTTATTTGGCAGATGGATGTGTACAATGTCTTCCTTCAGGGTCGTTTGGATGAGGAAGTTTACATGCAAATTCCTCAAGGACTTTGTAGTCAGGGGGAGGGATTGGTTTGTCGACTACAAAGGTCATTATATGGTTTGAACCAGGCTTCGAGGCAGTGGAATATTAGGCTTACTGAGGCTTTAATTTCTGCTGGCTTTGTACAAAGTAAGCATGATTATTCCTTGTTCACTAAAACACAAGGGAATGATAAAGTGATTCTGTTGATTTATGTGGACGACCTTCTCATAACGAAAAGTAATGGGACCTTAATTGATGAGTTAAAGGCAAGTCTTCATCAAAACTTCAAGATGAAAGATCTTGGTGAATTGAAGTACTTTCTTGGCATTGAAGTACTAAGATCGAAGCAGGGCATTGTTCTTAATCAACGCAAGTATGCGTTGGAACTTATCAATGACACTGGTTTAGAGAATGCAAAACCAGTTTTGACTCCACTCGAGCAAAACATCAAGTTGACAACTACAGAGTATGATGAAGGGATTCAAAAGGCATATGGAGATAGTTTGCTGGAAGACAAGTCTGTTTTTCAAAGGCTGATCGGAAGATTGATCTATTTGACTCACACAAGACCAGACATCACATACTCAGTGCACCATCTTAGTTAATTCTTGCATCAGCCTAAACAATATCATATGGATGCATCTTTAAGAATAGTGAAATATGTCAAGAAGGATCCGTGCAGAGGTTTATTCTTTCCTTCAACCTCAGATTGTCAGATTCAAACATTTTGTGATGCTGATTGGGCATCTTGCCCGATGTCAAGAAAGTCTATTACTGAATACCAGAGTATGACAATGACAACAGCAGAATTAATATGGTTGAGAAGACTTCTTCAAGAATTGGGATTGACAGAATTGAAGCCTATCAGGTTGTACTGTGACAACAAGGCAGCCATTCAAATTGCAGCAAATCCGGTGTATCATGAACGTACAAAGCATATTGAAGTTGATTGTCATTTTGTACGAGAAAATATTAAAGAAGGGCTAATAAAGACAGAACATGTGGCTTCAGCAAATCAAGTTGCAGATATAATGACTAAAGCACTTGGCTTGCAACAACATGAACACCTAGTATTCAAGTTGGGAGTTAAAAATGTTTTTAACCCTCCAACTTGAGGGGGAGTGTTAAATGTAATCAGTTAGTTTGTTGTAAATATTAGTTGCAAGTAGTTAGTTTGTTAGCTAAGTCATTTTATGTATAAATAAGACAAGTGTAATGTGAATTAATATTATGAATGAAAGAATATTCATTTTAACAACTCTTGACGAGGGACATCTCAGGGCCTCCGTATTACATGTCTAAGTCTTCTTAGGCTTCTACTCTTGTAATTAAAAAAAATCGTCTAATTAGGTAAGTGATGTAAAAATCTTTCAACTATTAATATTATTTAATAAAAGTATTATTGATTAATATGATCAAATAGTTCATATACATGAAAATTAAAATCATATTATAGAATACTTCAAATAACTTTAATTCCTGGTGTATATACAAAGAAGACGTGAGCATAGTGCAAAAATCTGTCTTTATTTGTAAGATAATGTATATCGTGGTGAGTAGTGAGTATAGTTGGCTTGGCTTGGAATAAAAGTGATAGCTCACCCTTCAAACTACCACCCAAAAGTGAGTGATGCGAGAAACTTCACATCCCAATCACATATGGTTTTTGTTATTCACGTGGTCCCTCACCCAAATTTGTTAATTTTATCCTGCATATAAACTTTAGGGTAAACTATTTTATGACCTATTATAAAAAAATATTTCACAGGTGAGATTATTTTTTATTACATATTAAAAAAACTATTACCATTTAAATTTAAAAGTTAGAGTTTAAATGTATGTATTTGAAATATATATATAAACAAAAGATAAAAAGATGATGAATTTATATCCAATAAACTGACGGTGAAAATTTTTAGTTTCCACAAGTGCCTTAATTTTAGGGTTTAGGGACTTAGTTTAGGGTGTAGGGTTTAGGAGTTTAGAATTTAGGGGTAATTCTTAGAAGTTATGGGTTAAAATTTAAGGTTTAGAGGTAAGAGTTTAGGGTTTAGAGTAATATGATGAGTATTTTGGTTTTAACCTATAAACCCTAAATTTTAACCATAAACTCTAAATTCTATTCACAAACACTAAATTCTAAACTACTAAACTTAAACCCCTAAATCATACCCCTAAACTAAATCCCTAAACTTTAAAATTAAAGCGATTGCGAAAATTAAAATTTTTCATCTTCAGTATATCAAATAAACAATTGCAGCATATTTATATAATTTTAAGATATTGGAATGGGAGAAAGAAAGAAAGAAAGAACATCATTAATGTCAAGAGCCTTGGCAATGCATCAACAGCCCATTGGTTATAGTTGCTGCGGAAAAAAGAAAGACCACATGACATTCTATCGTTTATTAATATTTTATTGAAAAAGATGTGTGAATAATTTGTACAGTATTTTCTTGGTTTGAGGGATTTAATAAATAATAATGTTGATTTAGAGAGTTTTTGTTAACATTTCACCAACTAAAACATTGACATTTGAAAGGATGATTTGGTGAACTTTTTCCACATTCAACTTTTATTATTAAATAGTCCTAGAAAACAAGTCGTGGATAAAATACAACAAAGTTTGTACAGTGTAATTGTCATTTAATTTATTTTTTTTTAAATTGCAACTCAAACAACTGTTCAAAATCCTTTTGACTATTCATGTGTGGTCTAAAATGAAAACAGCCTAACATAAAATTTGAACCCCACGTGATAACAAACTCGAGTTGATATAATTTTATTAATAGCAGTACCAAGCTGATCCATGCAAGAAAATTTTATAGGTTTTTATTTTTTTAAAATGTGTTCTTAAGAAAATAATATTTGTGTTGAATATTTATATTCACGCCTGTCTAAATGTAGGTATGAAATACAATCTTCAATAAAACCTCGTAAGTATATAAAAATGTTTTTATTTAAAAAAGTTTTTTAAATACTAGCTAATAATTATACGGTAATTATTAAGACCAACTTCTCCAAGCTTTGACATCACTCTTCAATTTTCTTCCTCGGACATATTGTTTTTATTTAGAAGAGTTCATTGCATCATATGTCCTGAAATTATGATTTTTATTTTAATTTGATACTTAAATTTTTAAATATTTTAATTTTATCTGCAAACTATAGATCTTATTTTGAATTGGTCCCCAAACTTTTGAACATTCAAATTTGATCTTCAAATTATGATCCTTACTCTAAATTAGTCCTCAAAGTTTTGAACGTTCTAGTTTCATCCCTAAGATATCGTTTATGGCACATCATATTATTACATAGTGCCTGTCAGTATTAACAGAACAATTAACAATTGTTATAACTATTTTATTAACACGAGACATGATTAGCATATACTTGTAATATGAGGATGAGATTAGAGTATTCAAAAGTCGGGGGACCAAATTAGAATGAAGGTCATAGTTTAGGATGAAATTAAAATGTCCAAAAGTTAAAAATTAATTTAGAACGAAAGGAGAATAAAATTGAAATGTTCGAAAATTTATGAACCAATTTAAAATGAGGGTTAAAGACACATTGTATAATTTACTCTAATTAAAATAATCACTTGTTTCGTTTCTTATTTTTTTTCTCATATCCAACGAGAAATTATACCATAGGCCCTTCCTACCACCTAGGATATGGGCCCAACCACTAAGATTTTTACATGTCATTATTTTTTACATGTCACCTTATACATGTCATCAGATTATCCTAATCATCTTTACATGTCATTAGCCCTAATATTAAATACAAAAAAGAAAAAAAAGGGGGGAAACGTTGTCTCTGTGCAAATTCCCAAACAAATTTCACGACATCTGCAGAAGAAAAAAACCTAACCCCTATTTTTAATTCTACAATTTCTTCGATCTCTAAACTTTCAAATAAAAATTGTTTTGCTTTCACCAACCGACTTCTCTTCTCGCAAAATCTGATGGCTCAAGGTTCATTTCTCATTCTCTCGTTCTTACAAAATTTCTCATGATTATTGATTTACTTTCTGCTTGGTTTCAACATTTGATTTTACTTTTATTTATTATTTTGTATTATCGATTTTAGTGATCGAACCCTTCACAATAATAATAGATGAATTCAGCACTACTGTTGGAATTGAAAAGTGAATCTTAATTTACCTAGACAATCGATCAAAACTATATGTTGGGTATGCTAATAACTATGATTATTTGTTAAATTTGTTTATTTGCTGGGTATGCTTTCATTGGATTTAATAATTTTGAACAACGTTGTAATTAGATTTGGCACATTTAATCAGTAAATATTATATATGTTTATTTATATGATGGGTATGCTTTCATTGGATTTAATAATCTTAAATTTTCAACAAAATCTGTTAATTTTGAACAGGTTTCGACAAGCTATAAGTAAATATTATATATGTTTATTTATATGTCTATGTATAGATTGAATCAGTTTTGATTGTTGGTATTGGTCTTTATATTGTTTTAGTATATATTTTCACTTTTGTATTGATAGTTCATAAATTATGATTTTTTTTTATAATTTGTTTTATATTGGTATTGGTCTCCTAAACTGTACAGTAATTGAGTGCTTGCTTGTTATTGTTATATATTGTTTTATATTTTCACTTTTGATCGATTTGTAGCTGTAATGTTAAAATTGTTGACATATTTTGTGCTGAGATATCTTTACTCAACTCTTAGCTTTGACAATCATCTTTTTTTAATGAATATTTTAATTTTTCTTTAATATTGCCAGAAAACTAGTCAGCAATAGAGAAGTCATGTACTCTTATTATTCACTATGACAAAGAAACACCTGCAATTGCTAATGGGAATAAAGAAGCACTTGAAAGAAATGTGTTCCTGCAAAGATTGAAGCTATGGATAAAGCAATTGTGCTTTTATTGACTGGTGTATTGTCAAATAAGTTTTGCCTTCAGAAGATCATACAGTCTAAAAGCTTTTGCTTCTGTACTTGGAGATAATTGGGAAAGCTGATATTGATATGTTAAAATTTGAGGAACATTCGTTAACATCCAAATGAATATATTTGTAGTGTTACCTTGCGGTTTGTTGATCAAATTAAGATAATTTCTCATTGATGTTTGGTTTAGATCGATTCTGGTAATGTTAATTCTCCTAGAATTTCATGTATTTTATTTTGGTGAATAAAAATGAGGTTGTTATTTGTAACGATGAGGGTGTAAATGAGACCTATAATACTATTCAAGAGCATCGTTTTATAATATCATTATTATTTATATATGTTCAACTCGTCATGTTGTTGCTTATTTTGATTTTAGTGGTCATGTTTCCGCTATTCTGATTTTCGTGGGCATGTAGGATTCACATGAGCTTTAGATGGATGTAACTCGACGAAAGTGACTCGAAAAACCGAATATAACGTGCCAACTTTGTTTGATGTTAACAAGTCAAAACTTTTCGTGGGATGCTCCCTCTGACTAACAATTCAGCTTGCCATAAGTTTATTTACTAGGAGAAATTACAAACAAATTTATAGTCAAATAAAATAGATGCTCAATTTTAAGATATAATAGTGTTTGGAGGTCCATTGTAAATTATTTTGCTAAATAACAAATCTCATTACCTTTAAAAAAACAAATCTCATTATATGAAAATCAAGTCATATGCTTGAAGATAAAAAATGTATTGAAATTATGTACTGTTTATTTGTAAGAATGTAAAAAATAAATAAAATATGATCTTCACAATAGAATTTAACTTATGCTTGTATAGTTAACTAAGAGGAGATTTTTTTAAAACTCCATCAAAATATAAAGTTTAATGTAGTAATGTAACTCCATCAACAAATGTTCATATGAGAATTTTAACCTGCATCATTTGAAGAAAAAAATAGCGTTAAACTTGTGTAGAATAAATTCACTCTCAAACAAAATAAAATTAAGCATGAAATTGCATTATATATTTTTTTGTTTGAAATAAAATAACTAACCTATGTTTATAGTTTTGGATGTCCTTCAGAACTTCCGTAAGATCCCTATAATTAATATAACATAAAATTAAACTTAAAAATTAAACTTCTTTAATAATACATTAAGATAAAATTATATATTTACCTGTATATTTGGTGTAAAACTAAAATTCTGTGCATAAAACATGTTTGGTTCTTCCATTCTCCATTCACTAGATGTCTATAATTAAAAATAATTAAAAACAAGTTAAAGTTGAGATATATATGGCAATGACTATGATTTTGAGTTTAAGAAAAATACCTGTCTCAAATTTCGAGTAGCTACCCCATTATTTTGTTGCACAATTCTATGAGGTAAGTTGAAAGCATCATAGTGCCAACTACTACTTGAACCCTAAAAAACAAAAATAAAATCATTTAAATGTATTTTAAGAGTAATTAAAGGTTAATTGAGTATTATAATTACTTACCGTATTGAAAATTTGCATTGTGTTTTGATACGGAGGTCTATAAATATTGTTTGTTGGCATCATCATTGGAGGAACGATCTATAAAATAAAAGAAAATTATAATAAATTGTAACAACAAAAATAGTTGAAGATAATATGGTATTAAATAATCTTATACATACAATATTCTCATAATTTGGAGTGGTGCCAACCGAAACATTTATAGGCTGTTCAATCCTTGATTGTTTTATTTTTTCTGTAAAATAAACAAACATAACAAAATAAATATAACTTAAAAGATAAATAAATTTTAACAAAAGAATAATATCTTACTTTGTTTGGTCGACTTAGATGCTTTTGATTTTCTTTTCTCAAAATGACCTTTAAGTCTAGCATTAGAAACTCCTTTTGGCCTAACACACAGAGGATCTAAGACAGGAGAATTGTTATTTTCACATGTTTTCTCAATCTCATCACCACTATTTGGCAACTCTTCAATTAATGACCTTCTTACATTTCCTACACAAAAGATAAATTATTATCATATATCTTAAAAAGACATGAAATAAACTAGTTTTAGAGGTATAATAACTTACTTGCTCGTGCCATTACATTCGGTGCTCCCGGCTTATCTTTTTTGAGCTCAAAATCCTTGTTGGCATCTAACTTTCTCAATTCTTCTTCAACTTTCAAATCGCCTTCGTATAAAATCTTTTGACAGAGTTCTCTTGTTTTCTCATTTTTTTGACTTTTTATAACAAAGTCATAAGCAAAGCGAATCATACGATTACGAAATACACATTCACTGTCAGCTTCAGTAGTGTACTGTTGTGAGAACTCACCAACATTATCACCGTGTACGTTCTTCTTAGCATCTTTAGTCCATCTTTTGGAGATGTACTGCTCGGGAATTTTCTTAATGTTTTTAACACTAAGAATTCGCAAGGCATGAGAGCAAAGATATAAACAAAAATCAAACTTCTTGCAAGAACAACGAATGTCCAGGGTAGATGCGTTAAATTCCACTATTCGTATTCTTGAAACATTCTCCTCCATCATCACTTCATATGTACACATTGGGCCATCTTGAGCAACTTCTCTCCATGTCAAGGGAATCCCATCAAGAAATTCTTTCTGAAAGCACTTAAATATTTCATGAGTATAAACTTTCGATGCATGAATTAAAATACCACAATTTTTAATTGCACACATAACCGATCCATTTTTGCATTGAAAATCTTTTTCACCTTCAGAAGAACGCCATCTTGTAACTAAATGCTCAAACTCTAAAACAAATTCTGTAAGAGAAGTAGTGGCCTTCGAAATACCATGTAAAACATTATTTGTGACTTCAGCTCTCTGGGATGATTTAATTTGAGAAGAAAAGATATCAATGCTAAATGCAGTACTCCATTTTTCACGACATTTATACAAACCTTTCAACCATCGGTGATCATGAAGCTTATGGTCATTTATCATTTTTGTCCAATTTTCTTCAAATTCTGCTTCTGATTCACAACCTTGCATGCATTTATAAAATAAAGCATGAAATTCCGCATTTGCATTAAGACTACCAAGATGTGAAGGAGCATTCTTAGAAATATGCCATAGGCATAACCTATGACGTGAATCAGGAAATACTTCTTCGATTGCTTTACTAATTGCATGATCCTGATCTGTCATTATAATCTTCGGTGATTGATTTCCCATTGACTGCAAGAAGGACTTGAACAACCATACAAAAGATGCAGCTGTCTCATCTAATAGAAAAGCACAGCCAAACATTATAGTCTGTCGGTGATGATTAATCCCTACAAAGGGAGCACATATCAGGTTATATCTGTTGGTACGGTAAGTTGTATCAAAAACCACAATATCACCAAAAGAGTCATAATCAAATCTGGATCTACTATCTCTCCAAAAAAAATTTGTCATTCGATTTTCTTGATCCACTTGAACCGTGTAGAAAAACATCGGATCTTCAGTAGCTCTAACCTTGAAGTGATTAAGTAAGCTTTGACCATCTCCCGCTTCAATAACCATCATTTTTTGTTTATTTACATAATTATAGCAATCTCTCTTAGTAAACCCAATATTTTCATATCCACATGCTTCCTTTGACAAGTAAGAATAAACATCTGTAGGACGTATCCCAGCACTAACCATTGAACTAATCACATCTGCTTTGGCTGTCGAAAGAGATCTCGATGACCTAAGTAAATGTCTTTTAGAAGGAGTTGCCAACTCATGATTATGCTCTGAAATAAAACGAGTGACTGTCCAATGGTTATCTTGTACCGTAAAACGAATCATCGCTGAACATCCAGTTCTAGTTTCTAATTTATTATATTGTTTCATATTGGTACCATCTTCAAATTCTTTGAAACCTTCTTTAGAACAGTAAAAATCTTTGCAACGAATATCCTTGGTGCCAGAAACATACCTGTTTTTTCCTCTTCGGACACTAAAACCTATACCATGAGCATAAGCTTTATACATGTCATAAGCAGCATCTTCACTATCCACTGTAACTCCCATCAGACTAACACTTTCATTTTCTTTTCTTCCTATGCAATTCAAATCTTTTAAATTTGCATCACCGTTATTAGGGATCGTATCTGTAAAAAATTATCATAATATTAGTTTTTATTAGAAATATAAAAACAAATTGTAATAAAAATTCATAATTTATGAACGATCAATATAAAAGTGAAAATATATACTAAAACAATATAACGACCAATACCAACAATCAAAACTGATTCAATCTATACATAGACATATAAATAAACATATATAATATTTAACAAAACGATCAAAAGATCTTAAATTAGGTAGCTTTGAAAGTGAGATTGCTTTGAGAAAAATTAATGATTACTGGAAAGTTCATCAGCTTAGTTAAAATTGAAATGATAAATTAGCTTTATGATAAGAAAATATCTTTAATTAAGAATTTACAGTTGGGACTTGTATAAACAATAACAAGCAAGCACTCATTACTGTACAGTTTAGGAGACCAATACCAATATAAAACAAATTATAAAAAAAATCATAATTTATGAACTATCAATACAAAAGTGAAAATATATACTAAAACAATATAAAGACCAATACCAACAATTAAAACTGATTCAATCTATACATAAACATATAAATAAACATATATAATATTTACTTATAGCTTGTCGAAACCTGTTCAAAATTAACAGATTTTGTTGAAAATTTAAGATTATTAAATCCAATGAAAGCATACCCATCATATAAATAAACATATATAATATTTTGCGAAGGGTTCGATCACTAAAATAGATCACTAAAATCAAATAAACACTAGTGCTGAATTCATCTATTATTATTGTGAAGGGTTCGATCACTAAAATCGATAATACAAAATAATAAATAAAAGTAAAATCAAATGTTGAAACCAAGCAGAAAGTAAATCAATAATCATGAGAAATTTTGTAAGAACGAGAGAATGAGAAACGAACCTTGAGCCATCAGATTTTGCGAGAAGAGAAGTCGGTTGGTGAAAGCAAAACAATTTTTATTTGAAAGTTTAGAGATCGAAGAAATTGTAGAATTAAAAATAGGGGTTAGGTTTTTTTCTTCTGCAGATGTCGTGAAATTTGTTTGGGAATTTGCACAGAGACAACGTTTCCCCCCCTTTTTTTTTCTTTTTTGTATTTAATATTAGGGCTAATGACATGTAAAGATGATTAGGATAATCTGATGACATGTATAAGGTGACATGTAAAAAATAATGACATGTAAAAATCTTAGTGGTTGGGCCCATATCCTAGGTGGTAGGGAGGGCCTATGGTATAATTTCTCCATATCCAACACTCATACTTAAATTAAAATAATATTATTTTAACAATTTAATTTGTTCATATGGTTGTGCCGGTTTCAAATCTTGATATTTATTTATTTATAAAAGAAAGAAAAAGACAAGTCTCCCTCCACCAGAAATCTTAACCTGCTTCTACAAGAAAAAACCTTCTCACCAAACTTCAATTAAACAAACACAGCAAACCGGTTTCTTATAATTTCTTTCTCTCCAAACAGAAGATTTGCTCATTTCTCTTTCTTCTCCATATTTCCATCCTTTCTCTTTCTCTGCTCAAACCAAATATTGGTCGTCATGCAACCAAATCGGCGTAAGATATTCACTGAAACGGGAATCATGAAGCATCGCAGAAACAATAATCTCCCCATATTCGTTGTAGTTTTCTCAGTGGTTTTGTTTGGGTTTTTCATGTACAACGAGGACGTGAAATCCATAGCTGAGTTCCCATTTTCAAGGCCTAAAGCTAGTGAAACCCTTGATGTACAATCGAAACAGGAATCAATTGAGAAGGAGAACAAAAATGTGGTTTCACTGAGCACAACCGACGGGGAAACAATTACAAAGGAATCTGATCACGATTTGAAGAAATCCATGGCATTGAAAGATGGAGAAGAAGATGAAGAAGACGAAGTAGAAAAGATTGAGCTACTACCGGTGATTGAAGAAGATGTGGAATTGCCTCCAGAAAGCTGTGATCTCTTCGATGGACAATGGGTTTTCGACAATAAAACACGTCCTCTATACAAAGAAGATGAGTGTGAGTTTCTTACAGCACAGGTAACTTGCATGAGAAATGGAAGGAAAGATTCTTTGTATCAGAACTGGAGATGGCAGCCTCGAGATTGCAATTTACCAAAGTAAGACCATCAATTTGAGCTCCTAAATTTGATCTATATTAACTTGTGACATTTCTTTTTCTTTTAAGGTACAAACCAAGATTATTGCTTGAGAAGCTGAGGAACAAAAGGCTTATGTTTGTTGGAGACTCGTTGAATAGAAATCAATGGGAATCCATGGTTTGTCTGGTTCAATCAGTGGTTCCTCCCGGAAGAAAGACCTGGAAAAAATCAGGGTCTCTCGCAGTGTTTAGAATTGAGGTAAATTGATCTCACTTCTACTCTTGTTCATGCTTTTGCCTTTCAATATTGTACGATAAACAATGTCTGTTTGTTCCAAGGATTACAATGCGACAGTGGAGTTTTATTGGGCACCATTTCTGGTGCGATCAAATTCAGACGACCCAGACATGCATAGCATCTTGGATCGTATAATAATGCCCGAATCGATCGAAGAACATGGCAAGAACTGGAAAGATGTCGATTATTTGGTCTTCAACACGTATATTTGGTGGATGAACACTATCAACATGAAAATCTTGTAAGTAAATGCATAATGCGTAAAAAATTGTTTCTGAATGAATCATAAACTGATACTGGACTTGATGTAACAGACGAGGATCGTTCGATCGAGGTGATACTGAATATGATGAGATGGACCGGCCAGCAGCATATAATAGAGTATTAGTTACATGGTCTAAATGGGTTGATGAAAATGTAAATCCAAATCGAACCATGGTTTTCTTCAGCAGCATGTCTCCTCTTCATATCAAGTAATGAATCACTTGCTTTTCGTCTAATATTCGAAGCTGTTAATACCGATCTGATCATTAAAATAATCCAAATGTTTAGAACCCAAGTCAATCTAATGAAATTGGTTAGGTTAGGTTAGGTGTTTTATCTTCTTCTGATTGCCATTAACTCCCATAGCTGTTGGAACAAAGATTCACTTTTACGACAGTCCAAGTGGTTCTATTCACCCCTCAACTAATAATAAATAGACCAAACTGTGTATCGTTTTCTTTTCTTTTCTTTTTTTGGTTTTGAAACATAATATTCTTCTACTTATATTCGAATATGTGTTCATTGAAACCTACATATGTATTGCAGTAGCACGGATTGGAAAAACCCAGGCGGTATTAAATGTGCCTTAGAGAAAACACCAATTCTGACACCGTCAAGGTACCTATATGTGGGCACTGATCGTAGGCTATTCGTCGTTGCTAGCAACATTACTGAAAGCATGAAAGTTCCGGTACATTTGATTAACATTACCAAACTTTCCGAGTACAGAAAAGATGCACATACTTCCGTCCATACTATCCGCCAAGGCAAAATGTTAACTCCACAACAACAGGCTGACCCGGCTACATATGCTGATTGTATCCACTGGTGCCTTCCCGGGTTACCCGATACGTGGAACGAATTCCTTTATACACGTATTATTGCTCGCTCCTGACAAGTAACCATAAATTTACATTTTCATTTATTTTGGGGAGTGGCTCCGTAGCTCAGTCATGATTTTCTAGTAAACCTTGTCTTCAACATTTGATTTGATAGGGATGGGAACAAAGAAATAGTTTTTTTTTTTTTTTTTTTTTTTTTGGGGTGGGGGGGGGGGGGGGGGGGGGGTTGCCATTGTTGATGCTTCTCACGGGGGACTGAGGTGAGAGCCCAAGAATGCTAAAATTTTCATTTACTTACTCGGCAAACATATGGCCTAATTGCCAATGAACAAAATTCGTATTATACACATGTTGGAAACTTCAAAGCAAAATGAACAAAATTTTGTTTGTTTTAAATGTTTGTGTTTGTGTTGCATATTGTTAGAGGGGATATGATAAATGTTAGGGGTGTTTGAAACTACTCGACTGACTATTTGAAAAGGGAAAAATTTGTACTTTATTAAAAAAATTACCCGACCCAAGTTTTTAGGAGTTTTTACTTAAATATTGCACCAAATTTTTTTTACCAACCTATGGTACAATCGACTTTAATTTCTAATCTATGACATTTTCTACAGTGCATGTAAAGTTGGATTCAGCTGAATTCGACTATGAATAATGTTTTTCCCAAAATACCCCTATTGCAACATCAAGAATAGCCTGAAGTCGGATCCTGCTGAACACGTCTTTAGGTGTATTTCTAGAAATTTATTGTTCAAAGTCAGATTCAGCTGAATCCGACTTTACATGCACTGTAGAAAATGCCATAGATTGGGAATTAAAGTTGACTTTGCCATAAATTGGAAAAAAAAATTGGTTTCATATTTAAGTCAAATCATCAAGTTTTTGCCCGGGTAGTTGGGCCGGGTCTAGGCCGAACTTTTTTTGGTAACCGGGTACTCGACCCGACCTGGTACATTTCATATATATATGGATAGGATCCAATTACACAGTGTAAAATTCTCTAAGTTTTACACGTTTTTTGGATCGTTGGATGGGTGAAACGAATGGATGAGATTAACAGTAGAATATGTGAAGATTATCACTTGGGAAAAAAAGTAAGGAGTTAATCTCATCCATCTATTTCCCCCATCCAACGATCCAAAAAACATGTAAAACTTAAAGAGTTTTACACTGTGTAAGTTGATCCTAACCCATATATATATATATATATATATATATATATATATATATATATATAATTTTAAATTAATTTTTTAGGTTCTTAATATTTTTACCCTAAAACTAAATTTAAATCCCTAAATTATTTTTATATTTTTATTATGCAGTTTTTAAGTTTTAGAATTTTAAAAACATTTGTATTAATTTATTAATATGAAATTTGAAGAGAAAAATCAAGATCGAGGTTAATATATATTTTTTGTGAACAAATAAATAGACTAGCAACTATAGCTCATTAAACTAGCTAAAGCACATCTTCATGTAATAACGCGAGCAGGGCATCCGGGAACATTGAATCGATAGCACTCCAATACATCCATTCAAGCTTCGAGATTGTATGGTTATCATTACCACTGTAGAATTCAAGCATCATTGCATCATGTAGAATTCAAGAATCACTTCATATCATAGGAAGTTATATATAAGGCTGTTAATGAACCAAACGTTCAACGAACCGTTCTTGAACCTTTCGGCGTGAAGTTCATTTATTTATTAAACGAACGAACTTGAACAAGATTTTATGTTCGATTAAATAAATGAACGAGCAACAAAGGGCTTATTCGTTCATTTACGTTTGTGAACGTTTGGTAATCCGTTCATTTATGTTCGTTTGTTTAAATTTATTCACATATATATATTTATATTTATTATTATTCATAACATAAGTATTATATTTTAAAAAATTAAATTTAATCACACATGTTCGTTCATTTATGTTCGTTTAGATTTATTCATATATGTTCTTTTTATACTCATTTGTTTGTGTTTGTTTACGTTCGTTTATCATTTTAACGAACGGGCAAGAACAAGTTACATTCCTTAACAAACGAACACGAACAAGAAATTTTGTTCATTTAGTTGTCCGTGTTCATTCATTTGTTCAGTTAAAATTAAACGAACGAACATAAATATACCCTTGTTCGTGTTCTTTTGGTTTATTTATAGCCCTACTTATATATTGGTTTATCACAATCCAATATTTCATAATGTAAAGTGTCCATAAGTTCTATATTTCATGCACATTCCATCTCATATTATTGCTATTTTTAAGTACATTTTAGGGCATAATTAGGATCATGCATTGCATTTTACAGTATTCTTTACTTTGTCATGCTTTTTATTGATTATCTTTTATTTGGTAAAGAAAATGTACTGTTTTAGTTTAGTTTTAGTTTCAGGTAGTAGAGGCTGGAAGAAGGAGAGAGGAGTTGAGGACATGATGTTGCGGCAGCAGACCAATGAGCTGTACTGATGCAGTTCTAGACAGAGACATCAACTGCAGAGTAGCTACCGCCGCCATACCTGCCGTCCAAGATAGCAAGATGAGGAATTGGAAAACTTGAGTGCAATCCGTAGAGCAGAAAATCCTGATTCTAACGATGCCATCCACTCAATTTTCTGATGACTGTAGCAGCGGGCAGAGCCGCCGAAGGAGGAATTTGAGATTACTTGCGGAGCAAGGCAACGTGAAGAAGTCCACATTCAACTAAAAGAATTCAGAATTTAAGGTTGCATTTAATGCAAAAGCTACTTTGAAGACTTCTACTCCAAGAAGGACTAGACCTAGCTAATGCCTATATATACCCATTGTACTTTTACTTCAAAACAACTAAGGTTTTCCCTTAGGCATAGTTTAGGTTTTCTTGCCGCCATTATGTTTTAAAATTCTCTTTGGGTTTGGGTTATGTTGTAATTAACGTGAGAAAGATTGTTTAGGTTTTTATGTTTGTTTTTGCAATGAAGCTTCAAGGTTTGCTTATTCCATGTTCTTCATAATTTTCAATTAAGGCGAAAGATTAGTTGATTACTATCCATTTTTTCGATATCGAGAGAGTCGAACTCACGAAAGGAGTAAGTACGGTCCTCACCTTAATCAAGTGTTGATCAATCTGGCTTAGACATAGGTTAGGGTTTAAGGTGGCTAAAAGAGAACAAACCAAACATTGATGTCTTTGCACGATTCACGCCGCGACTGGTATTATCTGCAGTGGGCATCAACAACATTTTGAGTTAGACATAAGTGAAATCACTTTCGAAGCGTTCTGTCGAACCTTGTAATTCTGCCGAGTTTGCCGCCGAGACACAAGTCCATTCCCCTGCTGAGGCAGCGAGAGCGTCTCAACAGCCTAACTGCCATCCCCTGATGAGGCAGCAAAGTCTTGTAGCGCAAAGCAACTTGTCCTATTCAACGCAGTTTCACACTAAACAACAGCATAACCCGGCCCGTGCCATCAATATGATCTCTTCCCTTTTATTTACTTGTGTTTTATTTACTTTTTTTCTTAAATAATTCAAATTATTTGTGCATTTAATTTTCCCTTGTGCAGGAGTTACGATTCGAGTCAAGCTGTCCAATCCATGTGGGAGACAATATCTTTTATACTATTACTTGACAGGAGTGTGCACTTGCGCTCATATTTAGAGAACACTAAAACGCTCTACAAGTTTTTGGCACCGTTGTCGGGGATTGGTAACAACGAAATTCGTTTTTAATTTATGCACTTTTATTTTATTTGCATTAAATTTATAGTTCTTCTTATTATTATTTTTAATCGATAAAAAAGAATTTAACAGTTTCCTTTGCTAGTGCATGATCAGGGCAAATCCAAAAGGCGAAATCATTTATTGTGACGATATCATACGAAGAGCAAGAGAACTCAAAAAGGAAATCAGAACTGTAACCCCCTTAGCCCGGCCTAGACGGTTGACCCGAACCACGAAGGTTACACGGGGAAAACCAAAGTCAACCCGAAAGTCAACCTTGATTCACGACCTTTTTTTTTCTTTTTAATCTTGTCTAAATGCTTGTTAACTCTGAGTGAGAACTCACGAGATATGATAGAGAAAGACACAACGATCAGATTTCGAAAAGGGACTCAATTGCACAATATACAAATTTAGGGACCAAAATGTAATTTCTGTAAATTAGAAGGTCCTCACTAATTTTAAAGTTACCATTATGAAATTAGTCATGTTACATGCTTCTCTGCCAAATTTTGACTTAATTGGACATCCCAAGCTCAAGCAATTGCAATCTCAACATTTCGGACTAAAACGTAAAACATGCAAACTTCAGAACAATTCAAATCTGTGACCAATGGTCACCTGTTTCGAAACACCTACCAGCCGTATCGAAACGGTAGGGCAAAACACTCCCCCATTTCAAAACTTGTTCCAAAACACGGCTCTCCAGTAGCCAAAACGTTTCGAAACAACCTCCAACCGTTTCGAAACACGAAGGCCATTACAGGCCCCCGTTTCGAAACGCCAGAGGGTGTTTCGATACGGTTTGCCCAAAACTGCAGAATTTGCTGGTTTTTCACCCAAAAACCCATTCATACACATCCTAATGACTCTCTAACCATACCAACAAGTCAACATACATACAAGGTACATATTTAGAACCCCTAAACACATTTATAGCATCAAACATGAAGTCTCACTAATCTAGAGGCATGCTTCCTAATATAAAATCACCAAAAAGACAATCCAACCTCAAAACAAGTAATTAAGGCCATTTACAATTCAAACCAACCAAGGCAAACATGCCACAACCATAGGGAGTTTAACACATCTCCCAAAACAAACTTGGTTTCCCATTGCAAATTTATCAAAACTAAAGTGTGTGAAAACTTCACCATACATGAGCTTGGACTTCCTTGGATGGACTTAGCTTCCTTGATGCCCGAAAACACCTCAATTATCTGCATTATTGGTAAAAGCGAGCGTAAGCACAAATGCTTAGTGAGGCATGCTCTAAAGAAAACCAACACAATAATGCACATTTAGAAAACACTTTCATCAAAGCTTTAAAACCACATGCTCATCTCTTTCTCATGCTTGGAAAACTTTCAAAGCAAAACTCATTGAAACCACATGTACCTCTATTCTATCTCATGCATTAAAACCAATGCAAATCTCATGGCAAGGCCATTCACATGCTTGTATTGCCAAAGCATTTCTAAACAAATCACATATGCATATCTCATAGCATAAATCATCTCATCAAGGTACATGTGTGACAAAAACCATTTCATCATTTATATTGGCATTTAGCATCTCATTAATACTCGGATATGCGGGCACATTTCTACACTAGACTCTTCCGGTGGAATCTCGCATCACCGTACTCACTTATCTACCAACATAGCTTCCGGTGGAATCTCTCATCACCGTACTCACATGGCGGAATCTCTCATCGCCACAAAGCTTTGGTATTTCACCAAGTCCTACCCGATGGAATGCCCATCATCGGAATATCTCCCTTTGGCTTAACCAAAGAGCACGTACGAATTTTTAGTTTATAGTGCACTCTCATCCTATTGATCGATCAATTATACCCGGTAAGTTTCTCAACATCTATGCCAATATAATGTGTTAAAATATCATCACACCTACTGTTTTTCATGCAATATAACTCAAAGGTTTTCTCACCACATTTCAAATCATAAAACATACTTTACTTCAAACCAAAAGCTCAAATCTATTCAATGCAACATGCCATCTCATGACATCTCTACAAGCATAATCTCATGCTCTAAATCATGCATAAAAACAGTAGGAATTTATCAATCTCAAACCATGAGCATGTAAAAGCATTTTAGGGGCAAAAACCACTTTAGAGAGACCAAATCAAACCATACTTACTTCCGGATTTAGGAAGGTGTTTCAAACCTCTCATAAACCCCCAAACCTTGTATTTTTGTCCTCATAGACTTCTAAACCAATCGCACTCACCGATTTCGTTTCGCTTGCTTGCCGAAACGCCAATTAAGCTTCCGGATCAACTCTAAAAGTGTCCGAAGATGTCTCCCCTGTTTTAGACACATAAAAGCAGAGGATTAATGCATCATCATGCATTGAAATCTTCAGCCAACACTCCAAAACTCGCTGCTCTACCTAAACCCAACATTTCGGCTACCAAACACAACCGAAATCACATCCAAACTCTTCCAAAACATAACCCAGCCAAGATCCACCACTTCTAAACATTTCTAAACATCAATTATCATAAAAAACAACCCTAAACTCGTCCTTATACCTCCAGCTATAACAGAACACCAAAAACACCTCAAAAACCACCATTTTCATAAGCAAAAACTTAGGAAACACAACTTATTCGGGATTGGATTGATAAAACCTCATTTCTAACATCATTTAACATCCAAAATATATTAGAAAACCATCTCAAAACAGAGCCCAATCAATTACAACGAAAATCCTCAAGATCTCTTCCAAAATCTTGAGTTTTAAGCCAAAATCTTGTTTCTAACATTAAAACCATTTATAAAACTTTAATAAAGGATTGACAACTTCGGAATTTCAGTAAAGAACTAAGTATTTAGAGGAGAAGAACAATCTTACCTCTAAATGATGATTTCTCCTTGATTTGGGCCAAATTCCATGAAAATTCAATGTGGAAATCAAAATGATTTGATGCAGATTGATTAGGAACCAATGAGTGATGGAAATCTCATCAATTGAAGTGAAAATCTATGTGAAAGTTTCTGGAGAAAAGGTGTTTGGATGATAGGATTTTGAGAGAAAAAGGAATGAGAGAAAATTAGAGAAAGGTAGTTATGAAAGTTATAAAGCAGTTTTCCTTTAAGTTTTTTTAATTAAAACATTAATTAAATCACCCAAATTAAGGAAAAATCTGGAGAAAACATTTTGGGTAAATTAGCTCCTTAAAGATTCAAAGTTTCAATCCTTTACAAAACAGTCACTACTAAACTTTGCAAAAATCGCAATTTGGTTACTACACCAAAATGTAGTATTTCCAAACCTTATTTTGTAAAATTGATTCCACCACTCTCTCATATATATTAAACGAGGATTTTTAAATATTTTTCTATATTTTTAAAGTATCCCGAACTAGGCTTTCCCTAAAACTCCCTTTTATATTCGAACCGTTTCTCAAACCGGTCCGGTTCAAACCCTAAACTTCTAAGCCCAAAATTAGGGTGTTACAACTCTCCCCCTCTTAAGAAATTTCGTGCTCAAAATTTACCTGGAGGAAAAAGATATGGAAACTGCTTCTTCATGTCATCTTTCATTTCCCACGTGGCTTCCTCAACACCACGATGCCTCCACAACATCTTAACCAACTCAATGGTCTTACCACGAAGAACTTTACCGTCCGAATCTAGAATCTCAACTGGATCCTCATCATAGGTCAAGTCTGGATTCAACTCAACTTCCTCTACAGGCATAACATGCGAAGGATCCGATCTATACCTCCGAAGCATAGAGACATGAAACACATCATGAATCTTTTCCAACTCTTGTGGTAACCTCAGCTTGTAAGCAACAGGACCCACAAGTTCAATCACCTTGTATGGTCCAATATACCTAGGGCTCAACTTACCCTTCCGGCCAAATCTCATCACCTTCTTCCAAGGTGAAACCTTCAAGAACACACGGTCACCCACCGCAAACTCAATCTCCTTACGCTTCAAATCCGCGTAAGACTTCTGTCGATCAGAAGCTGCCTTCAACCGCTCACAAATGAGCTTCACCTTCTCGGTGGTTCCTTTCAACAAAGCCGGCATTGAAACCAACTTCTGACTCGTTTCAGCCCATCAAAGAGGAGTCCTACACTTCCTCCCATACAAGGCTTCATAAGGTGCCATTTGAATACTTGCCTGGTAGCTATTATTATAAGCAAACTCCACCAAAGGCAAATGCTTCTCCCAAGAGCCTTGAAACTCAATCACGCAGCACCTCAACATATCCTCTAGCACTTGGATAACACGCTCAGACTGTCTATCCGGTTGCGGATGATAAGAAGTACTGAAATTCAGCCGCGTACCCAAAGCTTGATGCAAACATTCCCAAAAACGCGATGTGAACCTTGGATCTCTATCCGACACTATAGATTTTGGCACACCATGCAGACGCACAATCTCAACAATGTACAGCTCTGCAAGCTTATCCAAAGTATATGTAGTATGCACATGCAAGAAATGCGCACACTTCGTAAGGCGATCCACAATCACCCACACCGAATTCTTCTTCGATGGCGACAAAGGCAAACCAGACACAAAGTCCATGGTGATCCTTTCCCACTTCCATTCAGGTATCCTCGATGGTTGCAACAACCCTGAAGGAGACTGATGCTCAGCCTTAACCCGCTGACAAACCATGCACTTACCCACATATTCTACGACATCTTTCTTCAAACCCACCCAATAGTACTCATCCCTCAGATCACGAGACATCTTTGTATTACCAGGGTGCATAGCAAAAGGACTACTATGAGCCTCGGTCAGAATAGTACGCCTCAACTCTACATCATTCGGCACTACTACCCGTCTTCCAAAACATAGAACTCCATCATAATTAAAACAGAAATCCGATGGTCTATCCTCAGCAATATCCTGAACATGTGGCACCAAAGAATCATCCAACCACTGCTTATCCTTTATCAACTGAACCAAAGATGGCTTCACTTGCAATTCAGCCACAAGACCTCTATCTCACGAAATGCTCAAGCTAGCAAACATAGCCCTTAACTCAACCGCCATCTTCCTGCTCAAGGCATCCGCCACAACATTAGCTTTTCCCAGATGGTACTCAATCGTCAGATCGTAATCCTTAAGCAACTCCACCCAACGTTGTTGCCTAAGATTTAACTCTTTCTAAGACATCAAATACTTCAAACTCTTGTGATCTGTGTACACAGTACACTTCTCACCATAAAGATAATGTCTCCAGATCTTCAAAGCAAAAACCACTGCAGCTAATTCAATATCATGCGTAGGGTAATTGCGCTCATGCACCTTCAACTGTCGCAATGCATAAGCCACCACCTTACCTTCTTGCATTAGCGCACACCCCAAACAACATAAGATGCGTCACTATACACCACAAACTCTTTCCCTGATTCAGGTTGAACCAAGATAGGAGCTTGCGTCAAAGCTGCCTTAAGCTTCTCGAAAGCTTGTTGTCTTGCTTCCGTCCACTCATACTTAACCTCTTTTTGCAACAGCTTCGTCAAAGGGGCATCAATCTTTGAAAATCCATCCACGAACCTCCGGTAGTATCCTGCCAACCCAAGGAAACTACGGACTTCATGAACAGACTTAGGAGGCTTCCAATTCATCACCGCCTCAATCTTCTGAGGATCAACACGAATCCCTTCAGCCGAAACCACATGGCCAAAGAACACCACTTCCTTTAACCAAAACTCGCACTTGCTCAAGTTAGCATAAAGCTGATTTTCCAGAAGCGCTTGCAAGACAACCCTAACGATTGAGGCTAAGATCACAACGGTGAATAATTTAATCCCGTGCGTGAGTCTTGTGGTATGTGTCTCGTACTCTCGTTAGTAGAATTATAAAACTATCGATGAGTGATGTTGAGGAGTTGTGATTGTGCCATTAATCTCCATCACGGGTGTTGAGGGGTTGTGATTGTGCCATTGATCTCCACCTTATGTAGTCTGGTAGTATGTATGAAGCGTGTGGGACAACGCTTGTAATCCGCGTATCCGATTGTGTCATTTGTTTTGGCATGGTTTGAGGATTATCAATTGAGAGCCAATATAATGTTAATGATCAATTATTAAGCATGAGATGCTTGTGAATGATGCAAGAATGCATGTGATGCTTGGTTTAAGCATGAGCAAAGGAATTTGTTGTTGATTTAATGATGCAATATGCATGTGGTTTTAAAAGTGCATTGAATGCTTAAATGAGCATGTTTAAAAGAAAGGCATGAGTTTGCAAATGATGTTGCAATGGTTTAATGAAATGCATTGATGGATGTTGTTTTAGCGATCCTCACTAAGCTATATGCTTACGCTCATTTGTTTCATCAATGCAGAGAATTGAGCATTCAAGGCAGCCCAAAAGCAAGGGGATTCCAAGAGTTTTGACTAAGCGATGTATGTGGTTCACCTTTAGTGTAATAAGTGGCAATGGGTTGGATTTCTACTCTTGTTAGTATTTGGTGATGTTAAACACCTTAAGCATGTTTGGTTTGCTTATTTTGGTTTGTAAATGGCATTTGAGGTTTGATTTGTGCTTGAATGTGGCTTTTAGCTTTTGTATGGTTTTGAAGACTAGGAAGCATGCCTATAGATCTAATGCTTGCATGAAAGATGTTATGTTTTAGTTTATACTTCGTAATGTTGGTCGTTGATGCTTATACATGTATGTATGTTGTGGCATGAATTGGAATGATTTCGGAGGTGATTATGTGAGAAAAACCAGCAAATTGTGAAGTTGTAGGGCAAGGCATATCGGAACGCCCTTACATGTTTCGGAACGGTGGCCTGGAATGGTCATGGGTTTTCGGAACGAGTAGGAATGTTCTGGAACATTTTGCTACTGGAAAGCATTGTTTCGATACGGGTTTCGGAACGCACCCGTGTATCGAAACGGTCATCCTGGTTTCAAAATGTCCGTTCCGATACAGGGTCTTGTGTTTCAAAACACCTGACCGTTAGATTTGAATTTGAATTGTTTTAGGTTTTTGTTTTCTTACGTTTTGGTCCCTGAGTCTTGAATGCTTAATTAAATGAGTTTGGATGATCCGTTTAAGATGAAATTTGACATGTTGGCATGTTATATGATTAATTTTTGACTGCTAACTTTAAAAATTGTTTAGTCGTTATAATTCTGGGAATTTACAAATTAGTCCCTAAAAGACGTTTGTATGCAATTGAACCCCTAATTGAGTTCCGTTCGCTGTGCTGCTTTCGCTAAATTGAATTGCTAACCAAATAGGTTAATAATGTGCATCTAGAAAAGATAAAATTAAAAAAGGGTCATTAATCGAGGTTGGCTCTTACGAGTTGATTTCAGTTTTCCCCGTGTAATCTTCTAAGTTCGGGTCGGGCGTCTAGGCCGGGCTAAGGGGGTTACAAAGATAGCCAAGGGCGGCCCGGCATAGTCAACGCGTAACGGCTAGTTGGCCGCTAACGGCTAGCTGCCAACGGCTACATAAATAAAGGGCAAAAATCCCGTAACGTGGGTGAGACAACTTGCTCGTTGGACATTTAATGCCGCCCCGACACCTCTCGACAACCTCTATTTAAACCTCATTCATCTCATTCATTCATTTTACTTTCACCTCCTTGCTATACTCTTCTTGAATCCATTGCTCTCTTTTCTCACAATATTTTCTTTAACTTTAAGTTATATCTAAACCGTCTCACACATGGCATCAACGTCAGCACCCAAACCCACCTTCCAACACTTATGCTCCAAGGCAGATGAGAAGAGATATAAAACGTAGTTTGCAAAGCAAGCAATTTTGGAGGAGCAAGGGTTCCACTACACGAAGCAAATAGGGGACCTTGGCTTAGAGCCCGCCTTATTTGAAATCATCCACAACAAGGGATGGGAAATATCCGCACGGCAGCCGGAGATGTCCAACATCACAATGGTCAGAGAATTCTATGCCCATCACCTATGGCCAGAGCTGCCATTCGTCTATGTCCAAGGGGAGCATGTCAAGCTGAACGCCGCCATGATCAACTACTTCTACGGCCTAGAGATGGAAGACAACCCTCACGAGGAATGGAGGCAGTCACTGACGGCTGCCGACTACGACAGACTCAAGGCCAAGCTGTGTGAGCCCAACACGCCGTGGTTGGCAGGAAAGCATGGCGGCTCTGTCCAACGTCGTCGACTACTGCCCGAGCCAATGCTATGGAATACCTTCATCAAACGACGTCTGCAACCCACCTCCCACAACTCCACCATCGACAGGCCGCGCCTAGCCCTCATCCACAACATCATGGTGAACCGACCAATCAATGTTGGGGAGATTACATGTAAGAAGAACCACAACTATTTCCGCAAGACAAAGGATAGGCTGTACTTCCCGTCACTCATCACAAGCCTTTGTGCCAACTTTAACGTCCCAACCGACCCCGAAGATGAGATGACAACCACCAAGGAGGGGTGGACCAGGAAAGTTCTCCTCCAGATGATGCAGGCCCAAGAGACAAAGCCCATCACCCCAGCTAGCCCTCTGCCGTACAGCCAGCCACACCAGCCGCTCCCGGCAGTACTGAAGCTGCCCCGACCAATGAAGTCCTCACTCTGCTGCGCACCCTCATTGAAAGCAACAAACGGATAGAGTAGCAGCAACTGACTTTCATGAAGTATGTGGGGGAGGTCCAAGAGGCTTTCGTGGCTTATCTCCTTCAGATATCCAGATGACGGCCCCACCCTACAACCCTACCGCGCCGATCTAGCCATCGCAGCTGTTTCTGAACAAGGAACACCACCAGCAGCAGCTGCCCGCCATGCTACCTTCCACCGGCAGATGCCGTCTCTGACACACTACCCATCGTATTCTACCACCTCTGCTTCCAACACAGTGGTAGACTCCCCCGAGAGGCACCAACAACATCACTCCCCCGCCTGCATAGCGGCAACAGTGGCTAACACCTGCTCCTCCAATGAGGTCGAGCAGCAGCCGCCAACAACATTTGCAGCGGCCCTAATGGCGATAGACCCTCTGGAAGCACCAACGAAAGGAAAAAGGAAGAGGAAGCGACACATCATAGCCGCCGAGCCAGTGGAGGAGGAGATAGAATCCGAGGAGAGCGAAGCCTCTCTAGAAGAACCCCGTGAAGAACCTCATGAAGAGCCTCACCCCACTCCTAAGAGAGTCCAGCCGCCGTGGATAGCAAAGGTCTCACCAGCCAAGTCTGCCGCCCGGGCATCTGCCGGTCCCCGTCTTGTCATCCAATCCTCCTCTGCCGCTAAGACCCAAGCCTCCTCTGAACCTTCATCCAATTTCTAGAGTTTTTTCTCTTTTCTTCTCTTTATTTTAGTTTTTTGTTTTTATCTTAATTGTATTTTTTGTTTTTATTTTGTATTTTATTTTGTGCATTGAGGGAAATGCCCATCTCGAATTTTTGGGGGTTAGCACTCATTATTTTTGTTTAGGCATATTTTAGGGCATATTAGGTTGCATTTTGTACTTGCCTTAGAAAATTTAATCGAAAGGATTTTTTGTTAAAACTTGCGCCTATGATAGGATAGCCGACTTTAAAATTTTCACACCAAGTTAAAATCAACTTAATTTTTAGGAAAAGCATGAAGTAAACTTATGATTTTTCTATAGTTGCCAAAATTTAAAAACACTACTGTTACTTGCTGAATTTGTTTGAGTTTCAGATAAACATTGCCTGTTGAATTATTTGTAAAATTCTAACATGGTTGCAGGAAGCTGTCGTGGCATGCAACAAACAGGAAAAACAAAAGCATTGCCAAGGCAGGAAAAAGAAAAATTTTATGCTGTCTATCCCTAGAGGGGCCCGAAACAGGCTCTAGGAAGAATCATGTGCAAGGACACTCCGCTGCTAACAAAGTCCATGAATATGAAAATTTTGAAGTGACAAACAAATTAGCATGAGTGAATGAAAGTCTTCACGGGATGACTCTACTCAATGGGTTCGGGGTTTTGTAGTTTGCTCCTATCTTAATTTTAGACCTAGAAGAGTAGTTGTGATAAGCTGAAACCCTTATTACCATGATTATTTAAATTGTGCTTAATTATGCTGTCTCGGCAACAAACTTATATATCATGACAATATCTTTGTTTCCATAGAATATTCATCAGATTCAGCCTGTACACAGTTCTACACACATTTCACTGGCATATTATAGTTTAATTCTAAGGTAATTCATGTTATTCCCCTCTTACTAATCTAATGACAGGTGCCACGACCTTGAGGTGTTAAATCAAGTTTCAAACAAATTTTTTTCTTTCTGATTAGTTTAGAAGGGCAAGTATATTTGGGTTGCATTGCTTGAGGACAAGCAATAGTTCGAGTTTGAGGGTGTGTAAAGTGTCAATAAGTTCTATATTTCATGCATATTCCAGCTCATATTATTGTTGTTTTAAGTACATTTTAGGTAATTAGGATCATGCATTGTATTTTACAGTATTCTTTACTTTGCCATGGTTTTTATTGATTATATTTTATTTGGTAAAGAAAAGGTATTGTTTTAGTTTAGTTTTAGTTTCAGGTACTAGAGGTTGGAAGAAGGAGAGAGGAGCTGAGGACATGATGATGCGGTAGAAGACCAAGGAGTTGTACTGATGCAGTTCCAGACAGAGACAACAACTGCCGACTAGCTGTCGATGGCATACCTGCCGCCCAAGACAGCAAGATGAGGAATTGGAAATCTGGAATGCGATCTGTAGAGCAGAAAATCCTGATTCTAACGATGCTATCCACTCAATTTTCCGATGCCATCCATAGCAAGATAAAGAATTCGAGATTACTTGCGGAGCAAGGCAACATGAAGAAGTCCACATTCAACTCAAAGAAGTCAGAATTTAAGGTTGCATTTAATGCAAAAGGTACTTTGAAGACTTCTACTCCAAGAAGAACTAGACCTATCTAAGGCCTATATATACCCATTGTACTTTTACTTCAAAACAACTTAGGTTTTCCCTTAGGCATAGTTTAGGTTTTCTTGTCACCATTATGTTCTAAAATTCTATTTGGGTTTGGGTTATGTTGTAATTAGCGTGAGAACGGTTGTTTAGGATTTTAAGTTTGTTTTTGCAATAAAGCTTCAAGGTTTGCTTATTCCATGTTCTTCATAGTTTTCAATTAAGGCGAAAGATTAGTTGATTACTATCCTTTTGTTCGGTATCGAGAGAGTCGAACTCACGAAAGGAGTAAGTATGGTCCTCACCTTAATCAAGTGTTGATCAATCCAGCCTAGACATAAGTTAGGGTTTAAGGCGTCTAAAAGAGAACGAACCAAATATTGTTGTCTTTGCACGATTCACACCACGACTGGTATTATCTGCAGTGGGCATCAACAACATTCTGACTTAGACATAAGCGAGATCAATTTCGAAGCGTTTTGCTGAACCTTGTAGTTCTACAGAGTTTCTCGCTGAGACACAAGTCCATTCCCCTATCGAGGCAGAGAGAGCATCTTAGCAGCCTAACTACCATCCCCCACCGAGGCAGCGAAGTCTGGCAGTGCAAAGCAACTTGTCCTATTCAACCCAGTTTCACACTAAACAACAGCATAACCCGGCCCATGCCATCAATATGATCTCTTCCCTTTTATTTACTTGTGTTTTATTTACTTTTCTTCTTAAACAATTCAATTTATTTGTGCATTTAATTTTCCCTTGTGCAGGAGTTATGATTCGAGTCAAGCTGTCCAATCCCTGTGGGAGACGATATCTTTTATACTATTACTTGACAAGAGTGTGCATTTGCGCTCATAATTAGAGAACATTAAAATGCTCTACACATAACTTAACACAAATTATATAAGAGATTGCACTCAGCTTGACATTTCTTATACCAAACTAAATTGTATAAATTAAGAGAGCTTCAAGCTTGGTCCTTGATTTATTTTACAAATTACTAGTGCTTCGCATTTATCCCCTTACATGCATAATTATTAACACCAATAAGACAATCGTTTTTATAAATATGTCAACCTAAGCTACCTTCAAAGAAAATTTTCTATAAAATAATCTACAACTCGGAATTCGATTCTGTTTGTTTTGAGGAAAACTAAATTTGATAAGATTTTCAAGCATATAAACCAATATCCCAAATTAAACTCGCACGATTTGTGACGAATTTTCAAAGTCAAAGTTTTGTGCTAAATTTTGGAGCAGACTGGTACTCTTTTTCTAACCTTTCATCACTTGAAAATTTAAATCTTTTGATGTACAAATATAAATCAGACACCGTTTGTTTTAAACGAAATTAGACTAAACCATCGATACAACGATATATGAATATCTTCCTAATTATTTTTATGAATTTTTTGGTGAATTTTTGAACTTACTACCTATGTCTGACATTCGAGACTGATTTCAATAACTCATTCTTTGACATCCATTAGTCATTTCAACACTTTTCTAAATTTTCGCAACATATTTAGTCATGTAGCACATGTATTCCTTCATGATAAACCCCAAATTTAACTTGAATCCAATAACCCTAAATTAACACTAACTTGTTAAATTGGGGTTTTACTCTATACTTCAAATTAAACTTGAATCAAGCATGAAAAGGCTCTACAAACATTTAATTCTTCCAAATCAAACCTTAATTCACTAATTTATAGTGGTTCAACTTCTCAACCAAGTCTACCTCCACTACCTTAGCTATCCACACTAAGGATTTTCCACAAAATCACTTGTTTGTCTCTCTTTTTTCTAGGCTCAAGGAAATAACCTTTACAAACCCTCAAAGCTTATATCCCAAAGCTTTGACACACTCTCTCAAGAGAATACAAATTAAGCAAACAAGGACAACCTCATAAGGCTGATATGTTTGCAATTTAAGCACTCACCCAAAACCTAACACTTGAGGAAATATAACAATTAAGCTCACAAGTGTGTTCTAATGAAAAAAATAGATTTTACAAGCACAAAACACTTTCTCTATACATGAATGTTGGTAATGATGTTTCTTATTGTTCCATGACTGCTTGAAGAGATCTTTTAAACCATTTAATGGCTTAATAACCGTTACTAGTCGTTGGGAGTTGATTAGATTTGTTGGGGACTTTATTTCTAGCATTAAATGCACTTTTGGGCATCTTGGTATCGGTATACGACAGTCGGTATCGGTACAGGCCTTATATAGAAAGAGTCATATGGTGATTTTGATCCAAGATCAAAAGAGCAATCGATCTCTAGCTTGTGGAACATGAAACTCAAGGTGGCGCCAAAGGTGAAAGAAGAAACAAGAGTTGTATGGCGATTTTGAACCAAGAAGACAAGCTCGACAAACATGATTTGAGCTAGGTTAGGATGCTTACCCTTACGGAAACAATAAAGCCAAAAGTCGTCGGCTTGGCGAATAGAGGACCACTTACCATCGGATGGCCGAATCAACCAAGTGATCAGAAGGTGAAGGAAACGCTCATGAGTATCAAGCAGGGTAACAAAGCCACTATAACGGTGAGGGAAGTTCTCTTCATCATCTATACCCACATCTTCCAAACCTAAAAGATCGGCAATTTTGGTAGAATCAAGTAAAATAAATTTACCCATAAGGTATGACTCTAAAGCAACAACTTCAATTTTCTCACGGTTATAAACACATCGGGTGTTAGAGTAAAAAATAAGGACAAGATTTTGTAAACAAAGCCGAGTATGCTAAAAAAGGCCATGAACTTCCATTGATTTAATAAATCAAGATAACAAAAGTGAAATTCATAAAAGAAATTGAAACCAAAGCGTGAGGATATTGAGGCTCATTAAAACATTTTTGAAAAATAGCGGTTAAGTTTGGTTTTGTACCATTGTTTCAGAATTGGGTTCGGTAGGATCAGGATTTGAAGAGCTAGTAACCATCTTTTTTTCTTGGTCTTTTCTTAGGAGCCATGATAAAATCCCGAAAACAAATTCAAACCACAAAAACGATGTATGCATAAACATCACATTCAATCCAATAAATCAATCCAATGATCAAGGTATTATGAATACCTATACTGTATATCTTAAAATCATATTCAAGTATAAAAAGAATTTTTGGTGAAATAAAAATGAAAATAGTGTAGAAAAATATACGAGTATAATGTTATATTCGAACCAAAAGTTTTAATTTTGTAAAATCTTTGAAAACAAAGCTATATACATACTAAATATATAATTTTTGATGATAAACACTATACAAGTATAGAATAAATTGAAAATAAAAGAAAAGAGTATACCTTGAGTATGTGGATTATGGATGAATGAGGAGATGATTTTGCATAAACTTGATGATGCTAACATGGGTTTGTTGTTAAAACCAAAAGCCCCCTAAAGAATTTGAATAATTGTGAGAAAAACAAAGGGTTTGAAGGGTTTTTATAGATGAAAAACGACCTAGGGTTTTTGAAATGAAGTAGAATTTGAATTAGATTGGGAAAACCCTCTTTTAATGACATTTAAAGACTTCAGCGGCCACACGTACCGATACGCCACCTGTGTGTACTGAAATCGCGTATTGGTACGGTTTTTAGCTGTACCGATCCTTAACCCATAACGGTACAGATTTACATATACCAATCTTGCCTCATGATACCCGTATCGATACATGATGTAACCCCCTCGACTCGGCCTAGACGCCCGACCGAAAGAACTACATTGAGTTTGCCGAAGCAAACCCATGAAAAGGTTACTTGAATTACGTCCATTTTTTTCTTTCATCTTACCTAGATGCAATTGATTAACCTATGGTGACATGCTAGCAGCGGTTCAAATTTCAAATAAAATAGACACCGACAAGGCATTCAATTGCACACACGATTATTCAGGGACCAAACTACAAAACTGAGAAAATTATTAAGACTTAGACAAATATTGGGTTACCAATCCTCAATTATTCAGGTTTCATGCCTCCATATCAAATTTTAGCTCAAACGAACCATTCAAACTCATTCAATTACATTCATAACACCAAAGGACCAAAATGTAAGAATCACAAACTCCAAACTTCACTTTAACCAACTTAACCGCTGGATGTATCGATACACGAGATAGTGTATCTATACGGTTATGCATGTCCAAGCACCCAGTATCTAATATCTCAAACCCGTACTTTAACACCCCGAAAACCGGTCCAGTCGAAACTGGATTCTGATGATTGGAGTATTGATATTATATATTGAAATATCGAATCCTTGCTATAGATTATATTGTTATATGACCTTAACTGAACCAAGTCTATAGTTAAGATTGCCTTTAAAATGCCTTAATATGATGTTTTGAGCTAGGCGTTTTGATACAGTCAGACCCGTACCAAAACGACCTAGGTAAGGCGTTTCGAAACAGTTAAGGGTCATTCTGATACGATGTAACTGTATTAACTAACTTTTGAACTTTTGCTCAACCGTTTTGATACGATTTCACTCGTTTCGAAACGGGTCCCCTATTTCGAATATATTTAAAGGAAAAATTGAAAGGAAATGATAAGGTGATGACTCACTTGCTTATTGCTGCCATTCCCACGTGATTATCATCAGAAAAGAGGACTAATAGCTATCTATATGTCTAAAATGGGAAAAGGATAAAGAAAAGATAGAGAATAATATTATATAGCTTACCCTTGGATGAAGGAAATCTTCCCATTGGCAAAAGGTGAGATGAGGAAATGATTAAAGATATAATTTTATTAAAATTAATAAAAGAAAAGCTTCCATCTTTGTTGGCTTCACTGAGACTCATTTCCTCCTCTAGCTATTGAATAAACAAGCTCACACCTCTATTGTCATCTTCTCCACCAAGCAAGCATACACCTCCAAAGTTGAACTTCATGAGCTTGAGCTTTCCTTAATTTAAGAACATCGATTCATAGCCATCGATTGGGTAAGTGAAAGCCCTAAGTTAACCATTGATTCTCTTGGCTATTGAATGCTCAATTTCAAGCTTTAAGTTAAGCTTTGTTTAATAGCTAATGGCTATTCAAGTTTCGATATTGTCATATTGATTCTAATTAATCCTTATTGCTCTTGCTAGTTCAAGAAGTGGAAAAGATTAATCCATCATCTCCATCGAAAGCTAGGAATAAAGGAATCGCTATCCGAGATCCTTTGGAGCTTCAGATATTGAGGTGAGTGTAGTCAGAGTCTCGAAATTGGGCGAGGAGCCTATCCAAATCTATCGTTATTGATTTTGTATGATTACTAACCATTGAATTAAAAGGGTATTGTATAAAGCATCATTGAAAACCATATTGGTAAGTTGGGTAAGTATTGCATCGATTCATTGTCCATAGCATTGCTATTATTGTTATGGAAATCATTGAAGCATTGACATGTAGAAATCATTGACATGTGTTTATTGCTACAACCTATTGCTATGACCATGTGATTGATGAGATATTGCCATTGAATCATTGATATCGAACTATTGTCACTGAATCATTGATATTGAATTTGTTTCATTGAACCATTGATATTGAGCTATTGTTATCGGACCTTGGGATCGAAGTATTGGATACAATTGGCATTCCATAGAATTCATGAGCTCAGTGGTATGGAGATTATACGGTGTAGTGGAGGGATGTGATGTGTGTTGGTCGAAACGGCGTAGTGGAGGATATTGGACCATATTGTTCATTGTTGGTGTAGTGGTGGAATTTGCGTATCCAAATACGGTTGAAATTGATCCAAGGAAGAAGGTTGATTATCGATATTGACATTGATGATATGATTATTGATATTGCATTATCATGATCTTGAGATGTTGTTATTGGTGAAGTGATTGTTGATACTATGTTCCAACATGATTAAAGAATATGCCATGATCATTGTATAGTTAATGTTATGATTGTCATCAAAGCATGAATGTATACCAAGTACATTTATTATTATTGGCTACATCACTTAGACTATGTAAGTGTTGCGTGTAAAAGAGTCTATCGCAATTGTAGTGCAAGTGTACACGACGCAAGTAGTAAAGTGATACGAAGTATCAGATATCGTCTCCATAGGGATTGGGCTAATAGCTTTACCTTAATTCACTGCACGAAGTAAAGAAAATAGTTTAGAAAGTTGTCAAGAAAATATTGAAGAAAACGTAAATAAAAGAGTAGGAATATCAAGATAGAGAGAATGGGCTGGTATTGAATTGCTCAGTAGTGCAGGTATTGTATTGCTTAGGAACTCCAGTTCTGTCGTCGCACCTGTCGCTGGCAGCACCTGTCGCGGCAGCTGTCCGTTGGTCGTCGCGGCAGCAAACACACCAACTCAGTACGTTCAAGTTTGGCAAGAATCCCAGATCTGCCTTGGCCTATCCCTAGGTCCAAGTCTGTCGATGATCACGTCTTTGATGATACCTCCCGGCGTGAATCGAAGGATGAACACCGATGTGTATGAATTCTTCCTTAGCCACTTAACCTTGCCCTATCCCTAGGCACAAGATAGCTCAACTATAAACTAGAGAACTCGCTCTTATTTCTTTCGTATACTTAACTCTCCCGATGCTAAGTAAATAGATAACCTCACAATGCTCTCCCGATGCTCTTGCAAGATATTAAAACCAAAATAAGAGAACTTTAAGTTTATTTTATTGAACTTGGAAAATCCTAAAACAAAACAACCCTTGCAACTACTTTACAAATCAACCTGTGGCCCTAGGGGGGTTTTAGAACATGTCGACGACGGGTAAACGACGGAGGGGTTTGGTTATCGGTTATGGGGTATGATGTCTCCTCGGTTAAAATCTATGCCCTTATATAAGCTTTGGGCTCAAGTATTCTAAGATAACAAGGATTACAACTTTAATTAAAAGTAAGATTCTAATAAAGACTTTAATCTTCAAGTATCCTACTTTTCAGCCGCCTCCTTGTTTCATGGGATTTCCTCTCCTTGGGCTTTGGCCTGACATATCTTTTGATCCGGGGCTTGGAAAAATATATGGTTTTCACACGACAGACGAGCATAATTTTCTCTATCTATCGAGGTCCACTTTGCTTTTCCTCCGCTAACTTGCCGTCGTCCTCTGCTGTCACGGCAGATCCATGGCAGCATCGTCCTCATCATCTGCTTGTCCAGTTCAGCTCTTCTGCTTCTCTGCCCTGCGCCCGCCTTCTTCGTCAGCTATGGCAGCAACCTGCAAAATCAACCATATTTCAGTAGAATCCGTGCTTTTACTCATTTTGTGATGTTTTGCTGTAAACTAACCTAAATGCAATGCAACGATGCTTGAATGCAGCAGAAATATGGGTTAAAAAGGGTGTAAATAATAGAAGTTTTACACACTCAACACACCCCCAAACTCAAGTTTTTGCTTGCCCTAGAGCAATTAAGACCTAAAAGAAAATGAATATTTTTTTGTGTTGGCCTTCAAACAATGACTGTCATTTACCCGTCGCTCATTCTCTGTGGCGGCAGCAACCTGTCGGAAAGATTAGGATCTATCCGAAATCTCACTATAGTTCTCGTGCAGTGTGTGCATGCTTGTGAACAGTTATATGCCAAAACTCTCTTAGTTTCACTAGAATATTCAACTCTTAACTTGAATTTTTATGCCAAAGTTTATCTTTTTGAAGGCACATTTTCATGCTTCTTTGATTTTCTGTTTTGACTTGATTTTTATTTTTCAAGCTAAAGTTTCACTAGAGCCGGTTTCGGGCACCTCTAGCTAACTTCCTAGAGCCGGTTTCGGGTACCTCTAGGGCTGTTGAGTCTATTTTGCTAAACTTCTTTCGTAGAGCCAGTGTTAGGCACCTCTAGGGGCTATTCAAGTGCTAAGCTTCCTATTCTAGCTTGGCTAAAAGAAATCTAAGCAGTATAACAGTCACAATGGTGCTTAAGTTTTTCAGAACTATAGAAAGGCTCTAAACTTCTCCTTAATCTGTCCTAAAAATGCTGCCACGGCAGAGCTGTCATGACAGGTAAGTTTACTTCACAGTTTTAAGCCAACAGTTTAATCTTTTCTGTTTTTTTAAGAGAAATAAAAGACACAATAATTAATTAAAGAGATGTACTAAGACTCCATTAAAATGGAGGGTTGCCACCCCCAAACTCGAGGGTTGCATTGCCCTCAATGCAAATGACAGATAAAATGAAGGCAAATACATCACAAAACATAGATAAGCAGGCAGCAAGAAAAAGAAAATAAAAAACTTAGATTTTAATCGTTGTCTTCACTGCTGCTGCTGACACGGATTTGGCGGCGGCGTCTGGGTTGTGGGGCAGGCTGGGTAGGCTGGTCCATGACCTGGATGTCTGAGCTACTACCGCTATCCCAAGTGCTGCTGGTGGTGGTGCTGGCTTTGGGCATTATCTGTCTGTCGGCCACATGTTTCTGCCTCTTGACAGGCGTGAAGTCCTGCGCCAAATTCCTCCTAATAGGGGGTTCTGCCTCGTTCTCATTTGAGGCTGGTCGCTTCGTTCCTCGGGCAGAGGTGTCTGCCGGAGGGCTGCCAGCTGCCAGGTGGGTAGGTGATGGGGTGGAAGCAGCAGAATGCGTGTGTGGGGAGGTAGGTGGTGTAGGTGTGTGGACAGGGGTGGGGATGTGGAAATAGTGGGCAGGGAAAGTGGGGAAAACAACATCGGGATAATGTAAAGTGTTGGTAATGAAATTTACCGTCGAGTTGGCGAAATCTCGGATGAATGTCATCAGCCCCATCTGTCTGTCTTCCACCCGCTGTATGGCAGCAAGGATTTGGGCAGATTGGTCAGTCTGGGCGGCTGCTGCGGCAGGTTCATAGGCAGGTTCATCGGCAGGTTCCTCGGATGATTCTGCTGGGGAGGCAGCCGGGTTGAAAGAGCAGAGGGGGGTTGCGACTATCAGCTCCATGAGGCTGGTAATGTTGTTGTCGGTCCAGCCTCTGCCTTGGACTAATTTGTCGGTGGTGGCCTCTGGGACAGCAGCGCAACGGCAAAGAGAAGTGATCATGAATGGTAGGCAAAGGCGGGAGGTGGAGCGAAATGTGCAGTCCAAGATGCTTTCCCTCATATAGCGGCCCACGTTGATAGGCCGGTCGTTCATGATCGAATGAATGAGGGCGAGCCGCTGCTGGTCCACCGTCGTGTGATGGGAGGACGGCATGATACGCTTCTTGATGAAAGCGTTCCATAGCTTTGCTTCTGGAAGGAGCTGCCCCCTTTTTACAGAGTTGGGGTTCTTTTTGCTCGTGTTCCACGTCGTTCCTTCCTCTGTCACTTCTGCCATGACAGCTCCGTAGGCGGCAGAGTCGAGGGTGTCCAAAAATTGCTGATGGGCATCGTCGTTGGGACCAAAATAGAGGCCATACATGTGGTTGATGCTGTCAGCTGTGAATGGTACCTTGACCCCTCGGACAGTGACGGATGTCGCCGTCTTGCTGTTGATGGCAGCATAGAACTCCCTCACCAACGTGTCATTTAATTCTGCTGGTTGTTCTGCGAACTGCTCCCATAGTTGAGCTCGTATAGCCCTCGCGATGAATGGTCGAAGCCCCATGTTCGGAGCCTTTCGGATGTAGATAAAACCTCTTTCTTCCCATAATTCCTTGGTTGCGAAGGTCGACGGTGTGGGTGCTGCTGATGAAGAGGCTGAAGCAGCACCGCGGCGGGTCTGTCTGGAAGACATTTTAGTTGCAAGGGTTGTGAAAGTAAAGAAAACAAATAAAAACGAGAGGAGAAAGCAAGTAAGAATAAGCATAAGTGATGAAAATGGAAATGAGAACGGGGTTTTATAGCGGTAGAGTTGCTGCCCGTTTAATGCTGTAACGGCAGGCGGGAATAACGGGGCGACTGTTGAGTTTGGCGTGTCTGACGCGTCTGTCACGTAATTATGCGTCTGTTACGCGTCTGTCACACGCTTCTGCGTCTGCCGTGTCAGTCTGTTGACAGCCTGTCTTATCCGTGTCTGCGGCGGCAGCTGGAACGACTGGCTTCAATAAATGGGCTCTGTTGGGCTGATGGATGGATGGTGGGCTTGGGTCACTTCTTCTTTTCTTCTTGACTTCTTTATTTGCTGAAAACAGAAAATATAAATGTAACGCCCCGGTTTTGGGCTTAGAAGTTTTGAGCGTTGACCGGTTTGGTCAAAGTGCTGTTCGAATCGTAAGTGACTAATTTAGGAAAGCCTAGTTCGGGTTGCATTAAAAATATGGAAAAATGTTCTAAAATCATCTTTTAATATATATTGATGAACTGTGAAAACAATTTTGGAAAATGAGTTTTGGAAGGTTGACATTTTGGCTAGTGACCAAAATGTAATTTTCGCAAATTTGGTGGCTGTTTTAAAAAGGATTGAAACTTTGAATCTTTAAGGAGCTATTTGCCCAAAATTGAATTCTCCAGATTTTTCTAAGATATTTTAATCCTAAAATCTGATTTTAAAGATATCAAAGTGGAGGGAAGTTTCATTTTCTCTATTTTCCCAACTAACTTCCTATTTTCTCTTCTCCTTTTCTCTCCAACCAAACATCACCATTTCCAGAGATTCTAATCTGATTTCCTCACCTAAATTCTTCCTTCCAACTTTCATTTGATTGCAAATCAACATATCTTCAAAACCTACTCATTTGTTACAAGTTTCAACAAGGTTTTCATTCCAAAAAAGTGGAGAAATCACAAGTTTGGAGGTATGAACGATTCTCCTCTGAACTTTAAGTTCTTTAATGAAATTCCTAAAGTTTTCAATCCTAAATGTATGTTTAATTAAAGGTTTGTAAGTTGATTTAAGAATCTTGGCTAATTGAGCAAGATTTTGATGATTTCAATTGATTTTCGTTTGATCTGTTAAATCTGGGTTTTGAGAAGTGTTTTTGATGTTATTTGATCATTAAATTGATATGGAAATGAGTCTTGATTGATGCAATCCCGGATAGGTTAAGATTCCTAAGTTTAGCTTGTGTTTTAAGGTAGTTTTTGTGGTGATCTTGTGGATCTGTTGTTGCTGGAGGTATAAGGATGTTTGTAGGTTGTTTTTAGATGTTGATTGATGTTAATAGAAGTGAGGTTTTGCTGGTTTATGGCTGGGTTATGTTTGGAAGTGGTTTTGATGCATTTTCGGTTGTGTTTGGTGGCCGAAAATGGAGGATGGATGAGAGCAGCGAGTTTGAGTGCTTTCATTGAGGTAATTGATGCATGATGATGCATTGATTTACTGCTTTGATGTGTTGAAGCAGGGGTGGCATCTTTGGATCCAAGAGTTGTTGATCCGGAAGCTTGAATTCGTGCTTCGGCAAGAGGCGAAGTGGAATCGGTGAGTGAAATTGGGTTTTCGGCTTTGAAACCAATGTCTTGGGAGCTTAGTCTAAGTCTAAACAACTTTGCTAAGCTCGAGTGTAAGTTTTCGGATTTTTCTCTCTAGTGGTGGCCATGATTTTGATGTATTGCAAAATGATGATTTGCATGTTTTACATACTGTTTTGAAAGCATGTTTTAGCATGAGTTTTGCTGTTGTTGTAAGCCATATGTTGAAGGTAGCTCTAGGTAGGAGTGCCTTGCTTTTATACATTGAAATGGTGTGGTTTAATGCTTTGAAATGCATGATGAATATGGCTTGGTTTTATGCTTTAAAACAGTGTTGTAAATGATGAAAATGATGTATATTGGCAAGTGATGTTTTGAAAATGTTAAGGTCACTAAGGTGGTTAAAAGTCCTTGAGTGAGCCTTGTTACTTATGAACATCAAGGTGGTTAAAAGTCCTTGGATGGTTCATGTTGCGGACACTAAGGTGTTTAAAAGTCCTTAGGTGATCCTTTCTATGGTGTTTAAAAGTCCATAGGCCAAGGTGTTTAAAAGTCCTTGGGATCAAGGTGTTTAAAAGTCCTTGATGTGTTTCATTCATGGTGTTTAAAAGTCCATGGCCAAGGTGTTTAAAAGTCCTTGGGATCAAGGTGTTTAAAAGTCCTTGATGGGTTACTTCTATGGTGTTTAAAAGTCCATAGGCCAAGGTGTTTAAAAGTCCTTGGGGCCAAGGTGTTTAAAAGTCCTTGGGAAGTTGATGAACTTGTTTTAATAAATGGAAATGTATCACTTGAGCCAATATGACATGTTGAGGATATTGAGAAGCATGAGATGCTTGTTTTTATGTTTATGTTTAAGCATGAGATTGCTTGTTATGAATGCTTTTGAGCATGTGAAAATGGTTGATTTAAAGCATGTTTTGTAAATGTTTTGAATTGCATTATTGAATGGTTTTAAGAGCTTTCCTCACTAAGCTTTTGCTTACGCTCTCTTCGTTTTCTGAATTCAATAATGCAGAGCATTAAAGTACCTTGAGGGCAGCAAGAAGGGTCAAGCAATCTAGTTCAAGTGAAGCTCAATGTATGGAAGGTTTTGTTAAACATTTTAGCTTTTGTATGATTTGGCAATGGGGGACCAATGTGTATGTTTTGGGAGGTGTTGGAGACTCCCTAAGTATGTTTAATGTTGATGTGTTTGCTGGCTTTTGAATTGGAACCTTATATGCTTGCTTTGTAAGTTTGGTGTTTGTATGCCTAGCTTGTGTAGGAAGCATGCATCTAGAATTGGGGCTTTTTGCATATGATGATGAATGGATGAATTGTTGATGCTAATATGTTGTTTATATGTTAAATTGCATGTTGGCAAAGTTTGGTAGTGTTAGGAGCATGTTTGAGTGTGTAATTGCATGATTAAAGTTGAGTTTTGGAGCATTCTGGTGCAGGCGTTTCGGAACTGGGTGCCCCGTTTCGGAACGGGTGCCTTGCATGAACCCAGGCATCCGAAACGGGGAGGGCCGTTTCGGAACGAGTAAGCCTCTGCCAGACCCCCGTTTCGAAACGGGCTATGCCTGTTTCGGAACGGCCCCGCGTTTCGGAACGGGCTGTCCCCCGTTTCGGAACGGTCGACCGTTGGGGGCTGACATTGGCAGTTATGTGTTTTGAATGGTTTGCATTTTGGTCCTGAATCTTGTTTGTGCAATTGTATGAGCTGTGGATGTCCTTTTGAGCTGAAATTTCACAGAGAAGCATGAAACCTGATTAATTTCAAGTTGGTAACTTCAATTTGGATTAAGTCCTTTAATTTAACAGAATTTACAATTTGGTCCCTAAAGTTGTAATTTGCTCAATTGGGTCCCTGTTTGATCTCTGATGTTTGTGATCTTTTAGTATGTTGGTTGTATGGTCACACTTAGGTGTAATGTGCATCTAGACAAGATTAAAAAGGAAAAAAAAAGGGTCGTTAATCAAGGTTGACTTTCGGGTTGACTTTGGTTTTCCCCGTGTGACTTTCTTAATTCGGGTCAACCGTCTAGGCCGGGTTAAGGGGGTTACAATAAAAACATTATTTGAATAAAATAAACCTAATTTCCTAATAAATAATAAATAATAAGATAAATAAAAATAAAATTTAGGTTAAATTAGGGATGCCTTGTGGGGCATCTCCTAAAGTAAACACTTCATGTATTCCTGGGGCTTCAGTCCCCTGATAATGCTTGAGGCGCTGTCCGTTGACTTTGAATTGGCGCCCTTCATTTAATGATCGGATTGTGATGGCACCATGGGGAAAAACTTGTACCACTTGGAACGGGCCAGACCATCTAGACTTTAGCTTTCCTGGGAAGAGTTTCAGTCTAGAATTGAACAACAACACAAGCTGCCCTGGGCAGAACTGTCGTGGCAGCAACTTCCTATCGTGCCACTTCTTAGTTTTCTCCTTGTAGATTCTTGCATTGTCGTAGGCCATTGTCTGTATTTCCTCAAGCTCGTTCAGATCTAACAGCCTTTTCTGGCCTGCCTTGTCCAAGTCCAAATTTACTGCCTTGATTGCCCAATATGCTTTGTGCTCTATCTCGACAGCTAGATGACAGGTTTTCCCATAGATCAATCGGTATAGAGACATGCCCAATGGAGTCTTAAAAGCTGTCCTATATGCCCATAATGCATCATTAAGGAGTAAAGACCAATCTTTCCTAGTTGGCTTAACCATCTTTTCAAGAATGCTCTTAACTTCCCTATTAGATATCTCAGCTTGTCCATTGGTCTGTGGGTGGTATGCTGTCGCGATCCTGTGCTTGACACCATATTTCTTCAAGGCGGCAGCAATAACCCTATTGTCAAAATGTCTCCCTTCATCACTGATAATCGCCTTAGGGATGCCAAATCTAGAAAAAATGTTTTTGTGCAAAAACTTTTGGACTGTCTTGGCATCATTCTTTTGAGTGGCGATGGCTTCAACCCACTTAGAGACATAATCCACTGCTAAGAGGATGTATAGATTTCCACATGAAGATGGAAAAGGTCCCATGAAATCAATCCCCCAAACGTCGAAGATCTCGACTTCCAGAATGTTCTGCAGTGGCATCTCGTTTCTCATCGAGATGTTACCTGTCCGCTGGCACCTGTCACAGTTCTTGTAGAAGTCCTGTGCATCTTTATACAATGTCGGCCAGTAGAACCCTGACTGCAGCACCTTGGCAGCAGTTTTATTGCCTTCTAAGTGACCTCCATATTGTGAAGCATGGCAGTGATGGAGAATGTCTTCTTGTTCTTCTTGTGGTACACACCTCCTTATAACCTGATCTACGCATAGTTTGAAAAGAAGAGGTTCGTCCCAATAATAATGCTTAACATCATTTTGGAACCTCTTCCTGGCTTGATAATTAAGATCAGAAGGTAGTATTCCGCTAATTATAAAATTAACGAAATCAGCATACCAGGGGAGTTCAGAAGACTTACCTGCCGCCATGGCTGTCGCAGCAGCAATTGCGGCAGCAAAGAGCTGCTCATCTGGGAAGGTCTCCAGTATGTTTGTCTCATCGATTGGTAGACTGTGTCCCTTCTCCAACCTTGACAAGTGATCTGCCACCTGATTTTCTGTCCCTTTTTTGTCCTTGATCTCAAGGTCGAACTCTTGCAATAGCAGGATCCACCGTATCAATCGAGGCTTTGCATCCTTTTTCGCGAACGGATATTTGAGGGTAGAATGGTCTGTGTGCACTATCACTTTCGTCCCAAGTATGTAAGAACGAAACTTGTCAATGGAGAACACCACCGCTAATAGCTCCTTTTCTGTGGTGGTGTAGTTTACTTGGGCGTCATTCAATGTCTTGCTGGCATAATATATGACATGAAATAGCTTATCTCTGCGCTGCCCAAGTGCTGCCCCGACAGCATAGTCACTAGCATCACACATAATCTCAAATGGTTGTGTCCAGTCTGGTGGCTGTACTATGGGGGATGTTACTAGTTTTTCCTTCAGAACCTTGAATGCTTCAGTACATTCATCATTAAAGTCAAAGGGTCGGTTCTGCTCTAAGAGATGACATAGGGGCTTGGTTATTTTTGAGAAATTTGCAATAAACCTTCGATAAAAACCAGCATGCCCTAAAAAACTCCTAATGCCCTTGACTGTGCTCGGCGACGGCAGCTTCTCAATTACTTCTATTTTAGCCCTGTCGACTTCTATCCCACGGCAGCTAATCTTATGGCCAAGGACTATCCCCTCATCCACCATAAAGTGGCATTTTTTCCAATTCAAAACAAGATTTGCTTTTTCACATCTTTCAAGTACCTTTTGTAAGTTGCCAAGGCAGCTCTCAAAATCGTCTCCAAAGACGGAAAAATCATCCATAAATATCTCAAGGAAGTCCTCCACCATATCGGAGAATATGGCCATCATGCACCTTTGGAAGGTGGCAGGTGCATTGCATAGTCCAAACGGCATCCTTCTAAAAGCGTATGTTCCGTAGGGGTATGTGAAAGTCGTCTTTTCTTGATCTTCTGGTGCAATAGCAATTTGAATATAACCTGAATAACCATCAAGAAAACAATAGTAAGATTTACCAGCTAATCTATCGAGCATTTGATCAATAAAGGGTAAAGGAAAATGGTCCTTTCGGGTAGCTTTATTAAGCTTCCGATAGTCCATACAAACCCTCCAACCGGTCACAGTCCTGGTTGGGATTAATTCATTGTTCTCATTGGTCACCACGGTCATTCCTCCTTTCTTGGGAACGCATTGTACCAGGCTCACCCATTTGCTGTCGGAGATGGCGTAAATAATACCAGCGTCTAACCATTTGATTATCTCTTTACGCACCACCTCTTTCATCGCATGGTTTAGCCGCCTTTGGGCATCAATAGTCGGCTTATGATCTTCCTCTAGGAGGATTTTGTGCATGCATAACGCCGGACTAATGCCTTGAATGTCTGCTATCGTCCATCCGATCGCCTTTTTGTGCTGCCTTAGCATGCCGATTAGCTGCCGTTCCTGTTCCTGCGGCAGCTTAGAAGAGATGATTACGGGCAACATATCATTTGAACCAAGAAAAGCATATTTAAGCTGCCCTGGCAGGGGCTTCAGTTCTAAGGCAGGTGGTTCAATAGTAGATGGCTTTTGGATTAAATGGTTATCCGAAGTATAATTCAGAGGTTCGAATAACTTACCTGGACATTTGCCTAACCAGTTTACCTCCTCCTGATCTTCAGTATCAGATGTATCGAAGTCAGAGGAGTTGCTGTCGTCGGTGCTGTCGTCAGTGCTGTCGTGACAGCTCTGTAGGTGGCTGCCGCGGCAGTGCCCGGTTTTTATGTTGTGACAGCCCGACCAGATGCAGGGTTGATCAAGGATAACTTCAGTGATAGCCTTGCATTCCTCGTCTGCATCAGCATGCTTCATTGCTTGGAGAACATTCAACTTAATCTCTTGGTCATTCACTCTCATGGTGAGTTCTCCTTTTTCCACATCAATCAGTGATCTTTCCGTGGCTAAGAAGGGTCGCCCAAGGATGATTGGTGCGTTTTCGTCTGCTTCACAATCTAAAACAAGAAAGTCAGCAGGAAAAATAAACTTATCCACTCTTACCAGAATATCTTCGATTTTTCCTTCTGGATGAACGTAAGAGCGGTCGGCAAGCTGCAGAATTACTGTCGTGGGCCGCGCCTTTCCAATACCTAACTTCTGAAAAACAGATTTTGGCATTAAATTGATACTAGCACCAAGATCACAAAGTGCCTTACCCACATATTTGTCTCCGATTACACAAGGTATGATAAAACTCCCCGGATCCTTCTTTTTCTGGGTGGCTGCCGATGAAGAATACTCATGCAACCATCTGCCATCCTTACCGTTTCAAATTCCCCCAGTTTATATTTTTTTGACATGACATCCTTGAGAAATTTGGCGTAACCGGGCATCTCCCTAACGGCATCTAACAACGGAATATTAATATGAACCTGCTTAAAAATATCATAAATCTTTTTAAGTTGAGATTCTTGCTTAGCTTGTTGTATCCGTTGCGGAAAAGGAGGTGGGGGACGATAATCAGCAATACGTCCTTCCCACTACATACGAATCTGAGGAGGTTTAGGTTCATCAATTTTCTCCTCTGTCGCTTCTGCTGTCGTGACAGGCTCATCGGCTGCAGTCTGTTTATCACTTGTCGGGGCAGCTTCCTCGGCAGGTTGGTCCAAGGCTGGTTCCTTTGCTGTTTCAACTTCTTTTTCCGGCCCTGGTAGTTTCTTCCCACTCCTAGTAGTAATTGCCTTACACTGCTCATGTGTGGGTGGCCTAGCATTTTCAGTATTACTAGGGAATCCTCCATTCTGCCTCGGCTTAATATGTTGGGAGACCTGACCCATTTGTGTCTCTAGAGATTTCAAAGTAGCCTCATGATTTGTCATTCTCATCTCTGTTTTGTCCATGAAATTTTCTGTCTTCTTGACAAACTGATTCATATTCTCAATATAAGTACCTGTCTGAGACATAAAGGTGGCCAGAGTCTGTTCCAGTATACTGCTCGTGGCAGCTGGTGGCTGCTGTTGCTGCTGCGGCGGCAGGTGCGTCGGCAGCTGCTGCGGCAGTTGCTGTCGCGTCAGCAATCTAGGTCCTCCCTGATTCTGATAGTGTGCTTGAGGATTCAGGGCGTTATTGGGGTTACTCCAGGAAAATTTGGGATCCTTCCTCCAATTGGGATTATAATTGTTGGAATTGTAATTCGGCTTGTAATTTCCAACATACTTTCCCTCTTCTAACTGTATTGGGCACTCATCCCGACTATGATTTCCCTCACAGATATCACATACTTCCTCTACAGCAAATCCTTGTTGACCATCATCATTCAATAACCTTTTCATTGCTTTAGTAAGGAATGCTACCTGTGATTTCAACGTGCTGTCGGCTTCATAGTCCTTGACAGCAAGTACCCGTTTACCCCCTCTTCTTGCGGTCGGAAACTGTTCCTCATTCTTGGCCATATTTTTCAAGACTTGCAATGCCTCGTCTGGATCTTTATCCAATAATAGTCCATTTGCTGCAGAATCAATTCGAATACGAGTTTGTAAGTTAGCAGCATTATAGAACTTAGTTACATGATTCCAGACGGGGAATCCATGCATTGGGCAGTTCCGAAGAAGAGTAGTAAATTTGTCCCAGACCTCGTGCATCGGCTCGTCATCTTCCTGCTGAAAAGTAGCAATTTCATTACGTAATCGCTCAGATAAATGCGAAGGATTAAAACGAGATAAAAATTCACGAGATAAATCTGGCCAAGTCATAATTGAACCCGTCGTAAGTTTATTCCACCAAGTTTTTGCTCTGTCCCTCAATGAATGGGGGAATAACCAAAGCCTCAGTATCTCCGGGTTAACTCCTGGTAGTCTAAACGAACCACAGATCTCCTGGAACATTTTGAGATGCTCCCTAGCATCTTCTGTCACAGCACCACTAAACTGTCCGGCATTGTTGATCATACTAAACATGACATGTTTAAGCTCAAAGTTATCAACTTCAATATCCGGCAGCGTGGTCTCCAGCTCTACATGATCGTTCAACATGTAGTCACGACATGACCATCGTCCGGCTGCTGCAGGCGGGTCGTTCCCATTGTAGGCCATCTTCTCTAGCTGTTCCTCAAGGTACTCGTTCCTGGCTAGCACCTAACGAAGTCGGTTCCTAAGATTGAATGAACGTTCAACTTCCGGATCTAATGGATACTCAGGATCTTCACCTCTTTTAGATCTGCGCATAAACAAGAAAACCTCGTGAAAAGCAAAAGTTGAAAGCACCAAAGAAAAAGAAAAATAAAAGTAAAAGAAAAATAAAAATAAAAACAAAAAGTGCAATAAAAGAAAGGTAGAGTTATGTTGCCAATCCCCGGCAACGGCGCCAAAAACTTGTTGCGTGTAAAAGAGTCTATCGCAATTGTAGTGCAAGTGTACACGACGCAAGTAGTAAAGTGATACGCTGTATCGAATATCGTCTCCACAGGGATTGGGCTAATAGCTTTTGTAACACCCCGGTTTTGGGCTTAGAAGTTTTGGGCGTTGACCGGTTCGGTCAAAGTGCTGATCGAATATATAAGAGTGAATTTAGGAAAGCCTAGTTCGGGTTGCATTAAAAATATGGAAAAATGTTCAAAAATCATCTTTTAATATATAAAAGTGAACTGTGAAATCAATTTTGGAAAATGAGGTTTGGAAGGTTGACATTTTGGCTAGTGACCAAAATGTAAATTTTGAAAGTTCGGTGACTGTTTTATAAAGGATTGAAACTTTGAATCTTTAAGGAGCTATTATTCTAAAAAGGATTTCTCCAGATTTTTCTAAGATGTTTTAAGGCTTTATTCTGATTTTTAAAGATTAAGAAAAGGAGGGAAATCATTTTAACCAATTTCCTAACTAATTTTCCATTTTCTCTCAATTTCTCTTTTCTCTCATTTTCTCTCAACCCAAACAAAATTCTCCAGATTTCTTTCTCTGATTTTGGCATCTAAATCTCTCATTTCAACTCTTACTTGATTCCTAATCATCTCATCAACAAAACCTCTCAATTTACAAGTTGTTTCATCAAGCTTTTTGGTTCTAAAAAGGAGAAATTCAAGTTTGGAGGTAAGAACGTCCTTCTCCTCTGAACTTCAAGTTCTTTATTGAAATTCCCAAGTTCTCAATCCTTGATTTATGATTTGTTAATGGTTTTTCAAATGAGATCTTGATTTTTGGCTAAAATGCAAGATTTGGTGATTTTGGTGGAATTTTCGTGTGATCTGTTTGGGCAGTGTTTTGAAGTGTCAAAATGATGTTAAATGAATGATAAGTTGATTAGAAATTGATGTTTAACTAATGCAATCCCGGATAGGTTGAATTTCCTAAGTTTTGCTTGAGTTTTTGGTTGTTTTTGGAGTGTTTTTGGTGATCTGTTATACCTGGAGGTATAAGGATGTGTTTGTAATCATTTTGGATGTTAATTGATGTATAAAAATGGTTAGAAGTGATGGATCTTGGCTGGGTTAAGTTTTGGTAATGTTTGGAGGTGATTTCGGTTGGGTTTGGTAGCCGAATTGTTGGATTTGTGTTGAGCAGCGAGTTTGGTTGTGTGGCTGCTGTTCTTAATGCATAATGATGCATTAATGTGCTGTTTTTGTGTGCTTGAAACAGGGGAGTTTGATCCTTGAGCTTTGAAGGTGTTGCGGAAGGTTTCGGAAGCTTGGAAGGCTTGTTGGCTAGTCTTGTTTGGTTATCGGTGAGTGAAGTTGGGTTTTCGGCTTTTAAACAAAGGTTTGAAGGTTTTGGGAGCTTAGTTTAAGTCTAAACAACTTTGCTAAGCTCAAGAGTAAGTAAATGGATTTCTTACTTGAGTTGTGATATGAATTGGCTTTTTAAGCAATGGTGGTTGATGATTGAAATGCATGTGTTTTGCATGGTTTATATTCTGTTTTGAAAGCATGTTTAGGCATGGTTTAATGCTGGTTTTGAAAGCCATATGGGAAGGATGCTCAAGGTAAGAGATCCTTGGTTTTATACATTGAAAATGTGGTTTTGATGCATAGTGTTGCATGTTGTTCAATGGCTTTGTTTAATGCTTTAAAACAGTGAATTGATGATGTTAAATGATGGTTTTTGCACATTGGTTATGCATGTGAATCATTTGGTTAATGTGGTAATGGTTTTGCATATTGGTTATGCATGTGAAACATTGGACTAATGTGGTAAGGTGGTTATATTGGCAAGTGATGTAAGTGGTTCTTGGTTCTTTGATCGGATATAGTTAGCCGGCTATAGGATTGGTTGCACCGTGAATAAGTCGCCTTGGAGGTGGAGTGGTCAAGAGTGGACCGGATAAGCTCCCTTCAAGTTTCCTAACGAGATGAGGTCATAGTGGAGGTTGTTGCCCACTCGAGGACCTTGGTTATTTGAGGTCATAATGGAGGTGTTGCCCATTCGAGGACCTTGGTTGAGCAAAGGTTATATGGAGGTGTTGCCCATATGTGAGAACCTTGTGCTTGTTGAGATCACAATGGCAGTGTTAAGTCCATGTGTGGATCTTGTGTGTGATGTCCCAGATCTCGTTAGATGATATTCTACAACTACCAATCGGTTATGCAAAGGTTGTATGGTGGTTAAAAGTCCATACGGGAGAACCTTGTCCATGTTAAGGTTGTATGGTGGTTGAAAGTCCATACATGGGAACCTTGAGGAAAAGCTAAGGTTGTGTGGTGTTTAAAAGTCCATGCATGGGAACCTTAGGATGTTGAGGTCATAATGGAGGTGTTGCCCATTCGAGGACCTTGGATTGGGTAGGGTGTAGGGAGCGTAGGGACAACGCTCGGAATCCGCGTATCCGATCGGGTTGTTGTGTTGGAAAGTGAACGTGGTTGATCTCTTGGATGCCAATGTAATATTCTTGATCATGTGAAGCATGAGATGCTTGAAATGATGCATGGTTGCATGTGAAGCATGAGATGCTTGAAATGATGCATGGTTGCATGTGAAGCATGAGATGCTTGAAATGATGCATGGTTGCACGTGAAGCATGAGTTGCTTGAAAAGATGCATTGTTGCATGAAAGGTGTATGATGCATGTGAATGCATGTTTACTTGTTAGGTTGAACAAGTGTTGATTATCATTTGGTAAATGATGTATGTGAGCATGAATATCTTTAATGCATTGAAGTCTTGTAGGACTTGTTTTAAAAGGCATGTGATTATGTTAGTATGGTTCATAAGTTGCCTTGGTTAAATGTATGTGATGGATTGCTTGAGTAATGATTTTAAAAGGATTCTTGATTGAAATGGCTTTCAAGTTTAAGAAAGGTATGTTGTGAAATGGAAGTGTTTTCCATGGTTTTGTTTTAGCTTTGCATATGGTGTTTATGCATGGTTGATGCTTGTTGTTGAAAAGGATTTCAAACATGGTTTTGGTAAACAAATCGGGTTTGTTTTAAATGTGTTTGGTGACCCGCTGCATTGATGGTGTTTTGGTTTTGAGCATTCCTCACTAAGCATTACGTGCTTACGCTCTTTTTGTCCATCAATGCAGATCTTTGAAGTTTGGACAGCAAGGAGCAAGGGATTCAAGGTGGACTCCAAGTGAGATGTATGTCTCGGTGAATAGCTATAGTTAATAAAGGCAATGGGGGTAGAATCTCTTGGGATTATTGTGTTTGTGATCGTTTATGTTGATCAAGAATGTTTTAATGTTGTTAATGTTGTTGGACCATGATTTGGCTTAATTGAGATTGTTTTGGAAGGTTTGTGCCTAAATGGTTGCTTGTGTAGGAAGCATGCCTATAGATTTGGGGCTTTTTGCATATGATGTGTTTCTGATGAATTGTTGATGCAAGCATGTCTCGTTTATGTTGAATTGCATGTTGGTAAAGTTTGGTGGCTTTTGGAGCATGTTCGGTTGGTCAATTGTGTGTTTGAGTGAGCAAAATGCAGCTTTCTGGGCTAGGCGTTTCGGAACAGGTGACACCGTTTCGGAACGGGTGCCCTGCATGAACCCAGGCGTCCGAAACGGGTGCTACCGTTTCGGAACGGTTTGGCTACTGCCAGACCCCCGTTGCGGTACGCGTTGCGGAACGGCCCCGCGTTTCGAAACGGGCTGTCTCCCGTTTCGGAACGGTTGACCGTTGGGGGCTGACAGTGGCAGTTATGTGTTTCAAAAAGTTTGCATTTTGGTCCTGAATCTTGTTTGTGCAATTGTATGAGTTTGGGATGTCCGTTTGAGCTGAAATTTGGCAGAGAAGCATGAAACCTGATTAATTTCAAGATGGTAACTTTCATTTGGGTTAAGTCCTTTTAATTATCAGAAATTACAATTTGGTCCCTAAAGTTGTAATTTGTTCAATTGGGTCCCTGTTTGATCTCTGATGATTGTGATCTTTGAGTATGTTGTCTGTGTGATCACACCTAAGGTTAATGTGCATCTAGATAAGTTAAGAAAAGAAAAAAAAGGGTCGTTAATAAAGGTTGACTTTCGGGTTGACTTTGGTTTTTCCCGTGTGACTTTCTTAATTCGGGCCAACCTTCTAGGCCGGGTTAAGGGGGTTACATTTGGTGGTATCAGAGCTGTGTTGCGAATGCTTGGGGAAAACGGTAAGATGTTGTGATGTGTGTTTGATGTTACCTTGTTGTGTGGATGAAAGTGGGTTGAATGTTGGTTGAAACATGTGTTTCTGGGCAAATTGTTGATGTTTTGATCAAGTTGCTGATGTTTCGAGCATGCTTTGTGTTTATGAATCATTGTTGATTTAATGTGGATATGTGCTGATGTTGTGAGCTGGTGTTATGCTTGATGGAAGTGTAAGGTGTATGTTATATTGCTAGTATGCTGTGGCAAGTGGATGCTGTTTGATGTAAGCATGATCAAAGTATTTTGTTTGATATGCTTGATGTGGTGATATCCATGTTGTGTTGACTATTATGTCATGTAAAGGGGAGGATTTGGGATACCCATTGCCTTATTAATATAGCTATTGTGTTATTTTGGAGTTGGAATTTGAATCCTTGCTAATGCTGGTCTAACTGGTTTGTTTGTTTGTTGTGATTGTATGTTTGTTGTTGTTAGTGGTATGGCAAAGTCAATGGAGGATTGGCGAATGAGGGAGATGGTTGCTGCCTTGGGGCGGGTTGTTAAGGCAAGGAATTCACCCTTTGGTAGAGGTGTTTTGTCTCAGTCTTCTGTGCCTAGTGTTGAGGTGGTAAGGCAAGGGAAAGAAGCTGGTTCTGTGGTGAAGAGATCATCACCTATTGAGCAGGAGGTGTTGGGAACATCTCAGGTTGCAGTTGAGGTGGAGTCAGTGGATGTGCTGGCTAAATGTGAAGGTTTGCCGAAGCAGCATTTGCTTGATTTGGGTGCTGTGGAGTATCAAGGTACTTCCCCGGAGATGTTTGAGGCCTGGTTGGCCAATGTGGTTCAGATCTTGGATCGGGAAGGCTGTGATTATGCCTGTAAGCTGGGGAGTGTTGTTTCTTTGATGTTGGAAGATGTGAGTGCCTGGTGGACATCTGTGGCAGTTGCGTCACATATCCATGATATTGATTGGGATTTCTTTGTGTCGGCCTTCTATGAAAGGTATCTTGGAAGGGAATTTCCAAGGGTTAAGCAAGGCGCGGGTAGTGCTGTTGTTGAGCAAGTATTGCTTGAGCAAGGAGTGGAAGCTCAGACATCTGTGTGTGACCGTTGTGAAAAGCAACATGTTGGAAATTGTTTGGGCGCAGGTGTTTGTTGGAATTGTGGTTCCAAAGTACATGTTAAGCGTGATTGTCCTCATGGAGCGAAGTTAGCTTTGGTGTTAGCCAAAGGGTTTCAGAAAGGTCGTGGGCACGGCCGAGGCAAGGTTCAGAAGAGGCAGAAAGAGCAGGAAGTTGTGAAGAGTGTGGGAAAGGAGAATTGCTGGAAATGTGGGTCTGCTGGACACATGAGGCGTGATTGTTTGATGATGGCTCGGAATAGCCAAGGTTCTTTACCGCAAGGAGTTGGTGGTGACCCTAGTGTGTTAGCTGGTGCTGCAGTGGTGTGGCAGGAGGGTGGTGGTTCCGCAAGGAAGAGAGCTCGTCTGATGAAGCTTCAGGGAGGTGTTGTGTTTCCAGGTAACCTTGTTTAGTAATCTTTGCTCTAGTTGCCTTAGTTTGGTTTCTGTTGGTTTTCCTTGCGTGGTAAGTTAGTCTTGTTGCTAGCTTGTTGGGGTTTTTAGTTATGGTTTGGATGTCTTGGGTGTGAAGAAGGCTTGGTAAGTATCTTGTAGTTAATGGTTGTTGGTATGGTGGAGTTAGATGAGTTAGAAGTGAGGTAGGAGGTTGTTCTTAGACGGATTTGAGGATGTTATTGGAGGGTGTGAATTGGCATTCATGCACAGTTAAAATCATTGTTATATACTATATTATATATGTTGGTCCATGCATACATGTGGCATGACATTAGAGGTTTTGCATACATGTACATCAGGCATTGATAGGGCATGTTGGTGATCATGCATACGATGTTCACACTCGCTAATAACTAATTGAATCTGTTAGTGTGTTGGATTAGGTTGGATGATGGGTTTTTAGAGGTTGTTTTGGTGCTGGGTGAGAGTTAGTAGTGTGGTATATCAAGCTAGTTGCTAGTGAAAGTGAGAGTGGTGTAGCTGCTGGTAGAAGGATAGTGTTTGATGCTTAAGGAGTTTAGTGGTTTGGTGTTGGACGGTATCGGTTGAGTTTAGAATCAGTTTAGTGGTTTGAATAGCTAAGTGGAAGGGGTAGTTCCTTGGTGCTAAGTGATGTTGCAGCTTAGTGGTTGTGTTCCCAAGTACTGAAGTAGCTTAGCTTTTAAGTTGTTGTGGAAGAGTTGTGTTTGTAAGTGCTGGTTCTTAGTAACCTTTGAGGAGTTAAGAAGATGGTTTGTATGTTTAAGCTGGGCGATGTTTTAGTATGGTAAGTGTTATGGTTGAAGTTTGAAGTGGAAGGTCAATGAAAGATTGATGTTTTTGTTGGTTGTTTGGGTTCTTGTGAGAATTGGTTGGTGGTGTGTGGAACGGCTGACGGAGTCAAGTTGGGATTGTGATGTAATTCTTGGAATCTGGGTGAGTATTCCTGATGAGCTGTTATAGTAATGTTAGCAACAGTTGTGAGGTTTTATCAGTTTTCGTTGAGGAGTTTGAGTAAGCAGTTGATGCTTAAGGATTTTTGCTTGTTGGGAAATTCTTGGAAGAGGTTTGGGAGTTTGCAAGGGTTTTAGAAGCAGAGAAGGTTGCTTAGTGGCTGGATTGGGTTGGCTGTTGTCTTTGTGAAAACAGGTTTTGGGTATGGTGTATTGCAGTGATGTTTGCTGTAAGAGCTGAAGTTCTTCAGGATGATGTTGGGACTGTGTACAGTCCGGTTATGTGAAAGGTTAAGTTGTGGCTATCTTTGTGTATTCTGGATTCTGTGAACAGCATGTGGTGGTGCTAGGTTTGGTGGAGGTTTTGTGTGGAAAGTGTTCAGTGTTGGTCGAGGCTTTTGTGTTGCCTTGTGTGTTGGTTTGGGAAGGTTGTGGTTTTCTTTCGCCGGTTAAATTTCGAGGACGAAATTTCCTAAGGAGGGGAGAGTTGTAACACCCCGGTTTTGGGCTTAGAAGTTTTGGGCGTTGACCGGTTCGGTCAAAGTGCTGATCGAATATATAAGAGTGAATTTAGGAAAGCCTAGTTCGGGTTGCATTAAAAATATGGAAAAATGTTCTAAAATCATCTTTTAATATATAAAAGTGAACTGTGAAATCAATTTTGGAAAATGAGGTTTGGAAGGTTGACATTTTGGCTAGTGACCAAAATGTAAATTTTGAAAGTTCGGTGACTGTTTTATAAAGGATTGAAACTTTGAATCTTTAAGGAGCTATTATTCCAAAAAGGATTTCTCCAGATTTTTCTAAGATGTTTTAAGGCTTTATTCTGATTTTTAAAGATTAAGAAAAGGAGGGAAATCATTTTAACCAATTTCCTAACTAATTTTCCATTTTCTCTCAATTTCTCTTTTCTCTCATTTTCTCTCAACCCAAACAAAATTCTCCAGATTTCTTTCTCTGATTTTGGCATCTAAATCTCTCATTTCAACTCTTACTTGATTCCTAATCATCTCATCAACAAAACCTCTCAATTTACAAGTTGTTTCATCAAGCTTTTTGGTTCTAAAAAGGAGAAATTCAAGTTTGGAGGTAAGAACATCCTTCTCCTCTGAACTTCAAGTTCTTTATTGAAATTCCCAAGTTCTCAATCCTTGATTTATGATTTGTTAATGGTTTTTCAAATGAGATCTTGATTTTTGGCTAAAATGCAAGATTTGGTGATTTTGGTGGAATTTTCGTGTGATCTGTTTGGGCAGTGTTTTGAAGTGTCAAAATGATGTTAAATGAATGCTAAGTTGATTAGAAATTGATGTTTAACTAATGCAATCCCGGATAGGTTGAATTTCCTAAGTTTTGCTTGAGTTTTTGGTTGTTTTTGGAGTGTTTTTGGTGATCTGTTATACCTGGAGGTATAAGGATGTGTTTGTAATCATTTTGGATGTTAATTGATGTATAAAAATGGTTAGAAGTGATGGATCTTGGCTGGGTTAAGTTTTGGTAATGTTTGGAGGTGATTTCGGTTGGGTTTGGTAGCCGAATTGTTGGATTTGTGTTGAGCAGCGAGTTTGGTTGTGTGGCTGCTGTTCTTAATGCATAATGATGCATTAATGTGCTGTTTTTGTGTGCTTGAAACAGGGGAGTTTGATCCTTGAGCTTTGAAGGTGTTGCGGAAGGTTTCGGAAGCTTGGAAGGCTTGTTGGCTAGTCTTGTTTGGTTATCGGTGAGTGAAGTTGGGTTTTCGGCTTTTAAACAAAGGTTTGAAGGTTTTGGGAGCTTAGTTTAAGTCTAAACAACTTTGCTAAGCTCAAGAGTAAGTAAATGGATTTCTTACTTGAGTTGTGATATGAATTGGCTTTTTAAGCAATGGTGGTTGATGATTGAAATGCATGTGTTTTGCATGGTTTATATTCTGTTTTGAAAGCATGTTTAGGCATGGTTTAATGCTGGTTTTGAAAGCCATATGGGAAGGATGCTCAAGGTAAGAGATCCTTGGTTTTATACATTGAAAATGTGGTTTTGATGCATAGTGTTGCATGTTGTTCAATGGCTTTGTTTAATGCTTTAAAACAGTGAATTGATGATGTTAAATGATGGTTTTTGCACATTGGTTATGCATGTGAATCATTTGGTTAATGTGGTAATGGTTTTGCATATTGGTTATGCATGTGAAACATTGGACTAATGTGGTAAGGTGGTTATATTGGCAAGTGATGTAAGTGGTTCTTGGTTCTTTGATCGGATATAGTTAGCCGGCTATAGGATTGGGTGCACCGTGAATAAGTCGCCTTGGAGGTGGAGTGGTCAAGAGTGGACCGGATAAGCTCCCTTCAAGTTTCCTAACGAGATGAGGTCATAGTGGAGGTTGTTGCCCACTCGAGGACCTTGGTTATTTGAGGTCATAATGAAGGTGTTGCCCATTCGAGGACCTTGGTTGAGCAAAGGTTATATGGAGGTGTTGCCCATATGTGAGAACCTTGTGCTTGTTGAGATCACAATGGCAGTGTTAAGTCCATGTGTGGATCTTGTGTGTGATGTCCCGGATCTCGTTAGATGATATTCTACAACTACCAATCGGTTATGCAAAGGTTGTATGGTGGTTAAAAGTCCATACGGGAGAACCTTGTGCATGTCAAGGTTGTATGGTGGTTGAAAGTCCATACATGGGAACCTTGAGGAAAAGCTAAGGTTGTGTGGTGTTTAAAAGTCCATGCATGGGAACCTTAGGATGTTGAGGTCATAATGGAGGTGTTGCCCATTCGAGGACCTTGGATTGGGTAGGGTGTAGGGAGAGTAGGGACAACGCTCGGAATCCGCGTATCCGATCGGGTTGTTGTGTTGGAAAGTGAACGTGGTTGATCTCTTGGATGCCAATGTAATATTCTTGATCATGTGAAGCATGAGATGCTTGAAATGATGCATGGTTGCATGTGAAGCATGAGATGCTTGAAATGATGCATGGTTGCATGTGAAGCATGAGATGCTTGAAATGATGCATGGTTGCACGTGAAGCATGAGTTGCTTGAAAAGATGCATTGTTGCATGAAAGGTGTATGATGCATGTGAATGCATGTTTACTTGTTAGGTTGAACAAGTGTTGATTATCATTTGGTAAATGATGTATGTGAGCATGAATATCTTTAATGCATTGAAGTCTTGTAGGACTTGTTTTAAAAGGCATGTGATTATGTTAGTATGGTTCATAAGTTGCCTTGGTTAAATGTATGTGATGGATTGCTTGAGTAATGATTTTAAAAGGATTCTTGATTGAAATGGCTTTCAAGTTTAAGAAAGGTATGTTGTGAAATGGAAGTGTTTTCCATGGTTTTGTTTTAGCTTTGCATATGGTGTTTATGCATGGTTGATGCTTGTTGTTGAAAAGGATTTCAAACATGGTTTTGGTAAACAAATCGGGTTTGTTTTAAATGTGTTTGGTGACCCGCTGCATTGATGGTGTTTTGGTTTTGAGCATTCCTCACTAAGCATTACGTGCTTACGCTCTTTTTGTCCATCAATGCAGATCTTTGAAGTTTGGACAGCAAGGAGCAAGGGATTCAAGGTGGACTCCAAGTGAGATGTATGTCTCGGTGAATAGCTATAGTTAATAAAGGCAATGGGGGTAGAATCTCTTGGGATTATTGTGTTTGTGATCGTTTATGTTGATCAAGAATGTTTTAATGTTGTTAATGTTGTTGGACCATGATTTGGCTTAATTGAGATTGTTTTGGAAGGTTTGTGCCTAAATGGTTGCTTGTGTAGGAAGCATGCCTATAGATTTGGGGCTTTTTGCATATGATGTGTTTCTGATGAATTGTTGATGCAAGCATGTCTCGTTTATGTTGAATTGCATGTTGGTAAAGTTTGGTGGCTTTTGGAGCATGTTCGGTTGGTCAATTGTGTGTTTGAGTGAGCAAAATGCAGCTTTCTGGGCTAGGCGTTTCGGAACAGGTGACACCGTTTCGGAACGGGTGCCCTGCATGAACCCAGGCGTCCGAAACGGGTGCTACCGTTTCGGAACGGTTTGGCTACTGCCAGACCCCCGTTGCGGTACGCGTTGCGGAACGGCCCCGCGTTTCGAAACGGGCTGTCTCCCGTTTCGGAACGGTTGACCGTTGGGGGCTGACAGTGGCAGTTATGTGTTTCAAAAAGTTTGCATTTTGGTCCTGAATCTTGTTTGTGCAATTGTATGAGTTTGGGATGTCCGTTTGAGCTGAAATTTGGCAGAGAAGCATGAAACCTGATTAATTTCAAGATGGTAACTTTCATTTGGGTTAAGTCCTTTTAATTATCAGAAATTACAATTTGGTCCCTAAAGTTGTAATTTGTTCAATTGGGTCCCTGTTTGATCTCTGATGATTGTGATCTTTGAGTATGTTGTCTGTGTGATCACACCTAAGGTTAATGTGCATCTAGATAAGTTAAGAAAAGAAAAAAAAGGGTCGTTAATCAAGGTTGACTTTCGGGTTGACTTTGGTTTTTCCCGTGTGACTTTCTTAATTCGGGCCAACCTTCTAGGCCGGGTTAAGGGGTTACAGCTTTACCTTAATTCACTGCACGAAGTAAAGAAAATAGTTTAAAAAGTTGTCAAGAAAATATTGAAGAAAACGTAAATAAAAGAGTAGGAATATCAAGATAGAGAGAATGGGCTGGTATTGAATTGCTCAGTAGTGCACGTATTGTATTGCTTAGGAACTCCAGTTCTGTCGTCGCGCCTGTCACTGGCAGCACCTGTTGCGGCAGCTGTCCGTTGGTCGTCGCGGCAGCAAACACACCAACTCAGTACGTTCAAGTTTGGCAAGAATCCCAGATCTGCCTTGGCCTATCCCTAGGTCCAAGTGTGGCAATGATCACGTCTTTGATGATACCTCCAGGCGTGAATCGAAGGATGAACACCGATGTGTATGAATTCTTCCTTAGCCACTTAACCTTGCCCTATCCCTAGGCACAAGATAGCTCAACTATAAACTAGAGAACTCGCTCTTATTTCTTTCGTATACTTAACTCTCCCGATGCTAAGTAAATAGATAACCTCACAATGCTCTCCCGATGCTCTTGCAAGATATTAAAACCAAAATAAGAGAACTTGAAGTTTATTTTATTGAACTTGGAAAATCCTAAAACAAAACAACCCTTGCAACTACTTTACAAATCAACCCGTGGCCCTAGAGGGGTTTTAGAACATGTCGACGATGGGTAAACGGCGGAGGGGTTTGGTTATCGGTTATGGGGTATGATGTCTCCTAAGTTAAAATCTATGCCCTTATATAAGCTTTGGGCTCAAGTATTCTAAGATAACAAGGATTACAACTTTAATTAAAAGTAAGATTCTAATAAAGACTTTAATCTTCAAGTATCCTACTTTTCAGCCGCCTCCTTGTTTCATGGGATTTCCTCTCCTTGGGCTTTGGCTTGACATATCTTTTGATCCGGGGCTTGGAAATATATGGTTTTCACACGACAGACGAGCATAATTTTCTCTATCTATCGAGGTCCACTTTGCTTTTCCTCCGCTAACTTGCTGTCGTCCTCTGCTGTCACGGCAGATCCATGGCAGCATCGTCCTCATCATCTGCTTGTCCAGTTCAGCTCTTCTGCTTCTCTGCCCTGAACCCGCCTTCTTCGTCAGCTATGGCAGCAACCTGCAAAATCAACCATATTTCAGGAGAATCCGTGCTTTTACTCATTTTGTGATGTTTTGTTGTAAACTAACCTAAATGCAATGCAATGATGCTTGAATGTAGCAGAAATATGGGTTAAAAAGGGTGTAAATAATAGAACTTTTACACACTCAACAGTAAGTCTAATGTATTCATTGTCCATACATTTCAGGATAAGGAAAGTATCAGATCAAGATCGAGATTAGTTGGAGGTTCGGCAAGTCACCACGAGCTTATTGTAAAGTACTTTTGTCCTTTTGAACTCGTAGAATGGTGGCAAAGTAGTTAAGGTAGTTGATGATTATGTTTTATTTATATGTATAAAGGCTATGGGTTATAGGTGGTAAAAGTGCTTTAAATGACTTGTTATATTTGCTTCAAAATGGCTTAAACTACATACTTGGCCTAAAAAGGTGAAAACATGGTAAACATATTTGAATGATGATGAAACTTTGCATGACAATAGTTTATAGCATTGAAATACTGTGTATAATGTTTCAATGCATTTGGACATCATTTGGTAGGTTAAATTGACTAAAAACCATCAAGAATCTGTCATTACAGGTCATGTCGTATCGAAACAGATGATAGCGTTTCGATACGGGTAAGCATAATTGAACCTAAGAAAACAGGGTGTACCGAAACAGATTAGGGCCATACCGAAACATTTTGTCACTAGAATCCCTCGTTTCGATACGAGTTCATAACGTATCGAAACGGGTCAAAGTCAAAGTCAAAGTCAAAGGAAGTCAACCCGTACCGATACAAGGCTTTCATGTATCGATACGGTCAAAGAGGTAAAGTTAACATGGGTTGACCGTCGTCCACCTGTATCGAAATGGGCTTGAGTGTTTCGATACAAGGTTTGTTAAATTGGTTAAAAGGCATAATCTAAAGGTTTGCATTGTTTACAGTTTGGTCATTGTATTTTAAAAGATTAAATTGAATGAGTTAATGAACTTCAAATTGTATGAAATTTTACAGGAAAAGTAATATTGCACTGAATTTCATTGTGGTATGGTCTGTTGCATCGAAGGACCTCTAAGTTTTAAGATTCACAAAATAGTCCTTAAAACTTGTAAAAGTTATAAATTGGTCCAAATTGATTAATTACTATTTTCCAATGAGTGAATTGGACTAAGATATACATCCTGTAAAGTTTGTTGTCTAATTGTTGAAATTGGAATGAAAATTTATTGTATTGTTCACCGCATCGCTCACCGGTAACACGCTCCGACCCGGTTCTCGACCAGGTCAGGAAGGGGGTGTTACAATTTGTGGTATCAGAGCTAGAGTTTAGTCGGTTCTGGACTAAACCTATGATATTTGTATTGTTTATTGTATTACTTTGCCACCTAGGAGTTATATTGTTGTATATTATGACTTGCCGGCTAATCTGATCTTTTATTTATAGATGTCTAATTCCAATCAAGCTAGAATGGATGAGCATAGTACTTGTAACGCCCCGGTTTTGGGCTTGGAAGTTTTGGGCGTTGACCGGTTCGGTCAAAGTGCGGTTCGAATCTATAAGGGTGAAATTAGGAAAGCCTAGTTCGGGTTGCATTAAAAATATGGAAAAAATGTTCTAAAATCATATTTTAATATATATAAGTGAACTGTGAAATCAATTTTGAAAAATGAGGTTTGGAAGGGTGACATTTTGGCTAGTGACCAAAATGTAATTTTTGAAAGTTGCGTGACTGTTTTATAAAGGATTGAAACTTTGAATATTTAAGGAGCTATTATTCCAAAAGGAGTTTCTCCAGATTTTTCTAAGATATTTTAATGTTTAATTCTGATTTTAAAGCTAAAGAAAAGTGGAGGGAAATCATTTTGGCTATTTTGTAACTAATTTTCCTATTTTCCCAATTTTCCTTTTTCTCTCATTTTCTCTCAATCCAAACACTTTCTCTCCAGAGATTTCTTTCTGATTTTGTCACTCAAATCTATCTTTTCAATTCTCTTTGGATTCCTAATCATCTCTACAACAAAACCTTGCAATTTGCTATTTGGATTTTCAAGCTTTTTGGTTCTAAAAGGGAGAAAACTCAAGTTTGGGGGTAAGAACGTCCTTCTCCTCTAAACTCTCAGTTCTTTACTGAAATTCCCAAGTTCTCAATCCTTAATTGATGTTTTATTAAAGGCTTTTAAAGTTGTGAAATGGATCTTGGCTTTAAATGCAAGATTTGGTGATTTTTGATAGATTTTCGTTAGATCTGTTAAAGCTGTGATGTGAGTTGTGTTTTTGATGATAAATGAACATTAATTTGTTAAGGAATTGAGTTTTGATTAATGCAATCCCGGATAGGTTGAATTTCCTAAGTTTAGCTTGTGATTCTTGGTTGTTTTTGGGTGATCTTGTGGATCTGTTGTTGCTGGAGGTATAAGGATGTTGTTAGGTCCTTTTTAGATGTTGAATGATGTTATTGGATGTTTAGTCTTGATGGTTTATGGATGGGCTTTGTTTTTGAAGTTGATTGGAGGCATTTTCGGTTGTGTTTGATGGCCGAAAATGGAGTGTGATGAGAGCAGCGAGTTTAGGTGCTTTCATTGAAGCTATTAATGCATGATGATGCATTAATCTACTGTTTTAATGTGTTAAAACAGGGGAGTCATCTTTGGATCCAAGTGGTGGTGATCCGGAAGCTTGATTTGGTGTTTCGGCAAGAGGCGAAACGGAATCGGTGAGTGGATTTTGGTTTTCGGCTTTGAAACCAATGTTTTTGGAGGTTTGGGAGCTTAGTCTAAGTCTAAACAACTTTGCTAAGCTCAAGAGTAAGTTTTCGGAAACACTCTCTTGTTGAGGAACCATGTGATGGTTGGGTGCAATGTGTTTGTTGCATGTTTAAATTCTGTTTTTAAAGCATATCTAGCATGTGTGTTTGCTGAGATTATAAGCCATGTGTTTAAGGAAGCTCAAGGTTAGAGTTCCTTGTTTTTGAACATTGTATAAATGTTGTTTGATGCTTAAAGATGCATGATGTTTATGGCTTGGTTAAATGCTTTAAAACAGTGGATTATTGATGATATATGATGTATATTGGCAAGTGATGTTTTTGAAAAGGTTAAGGTCACTAAGGTGGTTAAAAGTCCTTGAGTGAGCCTTGTTTACTTAAGAACATCAAGGTGGTTAAAAGTCCTTGGATGGTTCTTGTTACGGACACAAAGGTGTTTAAAAGTCCTTGTGTGGTCCTTTCCAAGGTGTTTAAAAGTCCTTGGGGTAATTTATATCATGGTGTTTAAAAGTCCATGGCCAAGGTGTTTAAAAGTCCTTGGGGCCAAGGTGTTTAAAAGTACTTGGGGTGATTTATATCATGGTGTTTAAAAGTCCATGGCCAAGGTGTTTAAAAGTCCTTGGGGCCAAGGTGTTTAAAAGTCCTTGGGGTGATTTATATCATGGTGTTTAAAAGTCCATGGCCAAGGTGTTTAAAAGTCCTTGGGGTCAAGGTGTTTAAAAGTCCTTGAGGTGAAACTTGTTAAGGACACAAAGGTGTTTAAAAGTCCTTGTGTGGTCCTTGCCATGGTGTTTAAAAGTCCATGGGCCAAGGTGTTTAAAAGTCCTTGGGGATAAGATCACAATGGTGTTTAAAAGTCCATGTGTGAGTCTTATGTTGATCTTGTTTTAAAGATGGTAATTATCACTTGTGGCCAATATGACATGTTATGATGTGAAGCATGAGATGCTTGTTTAAGATTGCTTGTGAGCATGTCTAAATGTATTTTGAAGTATGATTTATAAATGAGTTTTATAAATGCATTATTGTGTGGTCCTAAGGAGCTTTCCTCACTAAGCTTTTGCTTACGCTCTCTCTCTTTTCTTAAACCAATAATGCAGAGCATTAAAGTGCATTGAGGGCAGCAAGGAGGGCAAGCAATCAAGTGGAAGTTAAGCTCATGTATGAGAAGGTTTTCTTAAACACTTTTAGCTTTTGGCATTTGGCAATGGGGGACCTATGTTGATGTTTTGAGAGATGTTTGGAACTCCCTATGTTGGATTTATGTTGTTCTTAATGTTGTTTTTTGTAATTGGCCATTATGTGTTGGTTTGAAGGCTTTTGTGCATGAATGGTTGCTTGTGTAGGAAGCATGCCTTTAGATTTGGGGCTTTTCATATATGTTGATATAATGATGATTGGTTGATGCAAATATGTCTCTTGGATGTTGTATGAGTTGCTGGTAAAGTTTGATAACATTTGGAGCATGATTGGTTGGTCAATTGCATGTTTAAGCAAGCATTTTTTCTGCATTTTGTGCAGGCCGTATCGGAATAGTGCCTACCGTTTCGGAACGGGTGCCTCGAAGCAGCCCAGGCGTCCGAAACGGGTGACACCGTTCCGAAACGGAAAGGCTACTGTCAGCCCTCGTTTCGGTACGCATTGCGGAACGGCCCCGCGTTTCGAAACGGGCTGTCTCCCGTTTCGGAACGCATGACCGTTGGGGGCTGACATTGGTAGTTATATGTTTCAAAATGTTTGCATTTTGGTCCTGAAACTTGTATGTGCAATTGTATGAGTTTGGAATGTCCGTTTGAGCTGAAATTTGGCCGAGATGCATGAAACATGATTAATTTCAAGTTGGTAACTTTAATTTGGGTGAAGTCCTTATAATTATCAGAATTTACAAATTGGTCCCTAAAGTTGTAGTTTGTTCAATTGGGTCCCTGTTCGATCTTTGATGCTTATGATCTTTGAGTATGTTGTTTGAATGATCATAACTAGGGTTAATGTGCATCTAGACAAGTTTAAAAAGAAAAAAAAGGGTCGTTAATCAAGGTTGACTTTTGGGTTGACTTTGGTTTTCCCCGTGTGACTTTCTTAATTCGGGTCAACCGTCTAGGCCGGGTTAAGGGGGTTACAGTACTGATTCCTCAACTCATGGTGAGGAAGTTAGAGGGAAGAATCCTTTGAATCCACTAAACCCTCTAGTGCGGAATCCGAAACCCGAAGTATAAACGGCCCAAACAGAATGCTTTAGGAACATGGCTGATATGTTCAAAGTATTCATGACATCGATGAAAGATGAACAAACTTCTCAAACTCCCACTGTTGCTATTTCGAGTACCCGAGCTCCTATTGACAAGTTATCTTAACATCAGGCTTACTCATTTACTAGGCAAAGTGATGAAAATCCTGAAGTTGCAGAGTATTGGTTAAACAATACTTTACGGATTCGGAATAAACAGTTGTAGTGTTATGAAGAACATAAACTCGAATGTGCCCTTTCTTTGCTAGCTGATGAAGCACTGTATTGGTGGGAAGCAACGGTCCTGGCAGTCCCTAAAGAGACCGTGAACTGGGAGTTTTTCCTACAAGAATTTCGAAAGAAATACATTAGCGAATACTACATTGCTAAGAGACGTGACATCTTCCTTCATCTAAAGCAAGATGATCGACCTATCTAACAGTATATCCACGACTTTTGCAAATACTGTCGATATTGGGCTGAATACATTAAGAAAGAAGAAGAGAAGTGTAGAATGTTCATCAACGGTTTGAACGATGAACTACGTCTTATATTCACGGATTTGTGCATCACTGATTTTCAAACCCTTGTGAATACAGTCAAAGCTACCGAAGGTGCTCAAAAGGGTCAGAAGAATAGTGGGCCGAGCAAATCCGAGAAAAGATGCCGAGATGAACATTATGAATCTTTCAAAAAGGGGAAGTATCAAGATTCGAAACTGAGTGTGTATTCACAGCCTTCCTAGTATGAATACCTTGCTAAAACACAAGCTGTAACACAGTTTTTCCCTAGTGCTAAATCCATTTAAAGCATTGATGGTTCGGAACAACGAACGAAGTTTCCAGTTTGTAACTTCTGTCGATACAGGCACCCTTAGGGGCAATGTCGCAAGAAATCCAGAGCTTGTTTCTTTTGTGGTGAAATAGGACATCTTAGACGAGATTGTCCTAAAAACCAGTTCGCTAATTAATCCCCTACTCAATCTTTTCGAGGCAAGGGAACAAGACAAGCATTCTTCGGAAAGTCTGGAGCTTCATCCAAAGCATCGTATAGACCTGAATCTAAAGCTTCTGCACAGATGTACCATGTGAGAGGAATGAGAACAAGTGGATAATCACGACTTCATAATAGGTAAAAATTCGAGGACAAATTTTTTTTCTTAAGGGGGGAGAGTTGTAACACCCCAAAAACCGGTATAGTCAGAACTGGATTCCGATGATCGGAGTATTGATATTAAATATTGAAATATTAAAACTTTGCTATAGATTATAATTGTTATAGGACCTTAACTGAACCAAGTCTTTAGTTAAGATTGCCTTTAAAATGCGTTAATATGATGTTTTGAGCTAGGCGTTTCGATACAGTCAGACCCATACCGAAATGGCCTAGGTAAGGCGTTTCGAAACGGTTAAGGGGCATTCCAATACGGTGTAACTGTATTAACTAACTTTTGGACTTTTGCTCAACCGTTTCGATACGGTTTCACTGGTTTCGAAACGGGTCCCCTGTTTCAAATATATTTAAAGGAAAAAATTGAAAGGAAATGATAAGGTGTTGACTCACCTTCTTATTGATGCCCTTCCCACGTGATTATCATCAGAAAAGAGGAATAATAGCTATCTATATGTCTAAAATGGGAAAGGATAAAGAAACGATAGATAATAATATTATATAGCTTACCATTGGATGAGGGAAACCTTCCCATTGGCCAAAAGTGAGATGGGAAAATGATTAGAGCTATAATTTTATTAAAATGAATAAAAGAGGAGCTTCCATCTTTGTTGGCTTCACCGAGACTCATTTCCACCTTTAGCTATTGAATAAACAAGCTCACACCTCCATTGTCATCTTCTCCACCAAGCAAGCATACACCTCCCTAGTTGAACTTCATGTGCTTTAGCTTTCCTTAATTTAAGAACAACGATTCATAGCCATCGATCGGGTAAGTGAAAGCCCTAAGTTAACCATTGATTCTCTTGGCTATTGAATGCTCAATTTCAAGCTTTAATTTAATCTTTGTATAATAGCTAATGGGTATTCAGGTATCGATATTGTCATATTGATTCTAATAACTCTTTATTGCTCTTCCTAGTTCAAGAAGTGGAAAAGATTAATCCATCGTCTCCATCGAAAACTAGGAATAAAGGAATCTCCATTCGAGAGCCTTAGGAGCTTCGGATATTGAGGTGAGTGTAGTTAGAGTCTTGGAATTGGGCGATGAGCCTTTCCGAATCTATCGTTATTGGTTTTGTATGATTACTAACAATTGAATTAAAAGGGTATTGTATAAAGCATTATTGAAAACCATATTTGTATGTTGGGCAAGTATTGCATCAATTCATTGTCCATATCATTGCTATTATTGTTATGAAAATCATTGAAGCATTGACATGTGAAATCATTGACATGTGTTTATTGCTATTGCCTATTGCTATGACCATGTGATTGATGAGATATTGCCATTGAATCATTGATATCGAACTATTGTCACTGAATCATTGATATTGAATTATTGTCATTGAACCATTGATATTGAGCTATTGCTATCGGACCTTGGGATCGAAGTATTGGATACAATTGGCATGCCATAGAATTCATGAGCTCAGTGGTATGGAGATTATACGGTGTAGTGGAGGGATGTGATGTGTGTTGGTCGAAACAGTGTAGTGGAGGATATTGGACCATATTGTTCATTGTTAGTGTAGTGGTGGAATTTGCGTATCCAAATACGGTTGAAATCAATCCAAGGAAGAAGGTTGATTATTGATATTGCCATTGATGATATGATTATTGATATTGCATTATCATGATCTTGAGATGTGATTATTGGTGAATTGATTGTTGATACTATGTTCCAACATGATTAAAGAATATGCCATGATCATTGTATAGTTAATGTTATAATTGTCATCAAAGCATGAAAGTATACCAAGTACATTTATTATTATTGGCTACCTCAATTAGACTATGTAAGTCTAATGTATTAATTGTCCATACATTTTAGGATAAGGAAAGTATCAAATCAAGATCGAGATTAGCTGGAGGTTCGGCAAGTCACCACAGACTTAATGTAAAGTACTTTTGTCCCTTTGAACTCCTGGAATGGTGGCAAAGTAGTTAAGGTAGTTGATGATGATATTTTGTTTATATGTATAAAGGCTATGGGTTATAGGTGGTAAAAGTGCTCTAAATGACTTGTTATGTTTGCTTGAAAATGGCTTAAAATGCATACTTGGCCAAAAAAGGTGAAAACATGGTAAACATATTCAAATGATGTCGAAACTTGGCATGACAATAGTTTATAGCATTGAAATAATGTGTATAATATTTCATTGCATTTAGACATCATTTGGTAGGTTAAATTGACTAAAACCCATCAAGAATCGGTCATTATAGGTTATATCGTATCGAAACATGTGATAATGTTTCGATACGCGTAGGCATAATTGAACCTAAGAAAATAGGGCGTATCGAAACGAATTAGGGCCGTATCGAAATATTTGGTCACTGGAATCCCTCGTTTTGATACGGTTATCATAGAGTATCGAAACGAGTCAAAGTCAAAGTCAAAGGAAGTCAACCCGTACCGATATAGGGCTTGCCCGTATCGATACGATCAAAGAGGAAAAGTAAACATGGGTTGACCATCGTCTACCCGTATCGAAACATGCTTGAGTGTTTCGATACAAGGTTAGATAAATTGGTTAAAAGGCATAATCTGAAGGTTTGCATTGTTTAAAGTTTGGTCATTGTATTTTGAAAGATTAAATTGAATAAGTTAATGGACTTCAAATTGTATGAAATTTTATAGGCTAACTAATATTGGACTGAATTTCATTGTGGTATGGTCTGTTGCATCGAAGGACCTCTAAGTTGTAAGATTCACAAAATAATCCTTAAAACTTGTAAAAGTTATAAATTTGTCCTAATTGATTAATTACTTTTTCCAATGAGTGAATTGGACTAAGATATACATACAGTAAAGTTTTGTTCTCTAAGTGTTGAAATTGGAATGAAATTTTATTGTACCATTCACCGCATCGCTCACCAGTAACACGCTCCGACCCGGTTCCAGACCGGGCCGGGAAGGGGGTGTTACAATTTGTGGTATCAGAGCTAGAGTTTAGTCGATTCTGGACTAAACCTATGCATATTTGTATTGTTTCTTGTATTAATTTGCTACTTAGAAGCTATATTGTTGTATATTGCGACTTGCCGGCTAATCCGATCTTTTATTTATAGATGTCTAATTTTAATCAAGCTCAAATAGACGAGCATAGTACTGATTCCTCCACTCATGGTGAGGAATTTAGAGGGAAGAATCCTTTGAATCCGCAAAAACCTCTAGTGCATAATCCTAGAATGGAAGCCATTAGGATGTTGCTTGCATATGCATGTTATCATAATTTCAAGCTTTTTCAAATGGATGTTAAAAGCGCATTTTTAAATGGTTTTATAAATGAAGAAGTGTATGTGGAACAACCACCGGGTTTTGAAGACTCAAAATTTCCAAATCATGTTTTCAAACTTACCAAAGCTCTTTATGGTTTAAAACAAGCTCCTAGAGCTTGGTATGAAAGACTTTCAAATTTTTTGATTGAAAAAAGATTTGAAAAAGGTAAGGTGGACACTACACTTTTTATAAAAATGTATAAAAATGACATCTTAGTAGTTCAAATTTATGTTGATGATATTATTTTTGGCTCTACTAATGAATGTCATTGTCAAGAGTTTGCTAAGTTAATGCAAGGTGAATTTGAGATGAGCATGATGGGGGAGCTCTCATTCTTTTTGGGACTCCAAATCAAGCAAAAGAAGGATGGCACCTTCATCAACCAAGCAAAATACATAAAGGATATGCTTAAGAAGTTTGGCTTGGAGAATGCAAAGCCTCAAGCCACTCCTATGAGCTCATCTACAAAGCTTGACAAAGATGAAGGAGGTAAGTGTGTTGACTCTAAGCTTTATCGCTCTATGATTGGATCTTTGCTTTACCTTACCGCAAGTAGACTGGATATTTTGTTTAGTGTTTGCTTGTGTGCTAGGTTTCAAGCTAGTCCTAGAGAGTCTCATCTTATAGCCGTTAAGAGGATCTTTATGTAACCCCCTTAACCCGGCCCAGACGGTTGGCCCGAATTAAGAAGTTTACACGGGGAAAACCAAAATCAACTCGAAAGTCAACCTTGATTAACGACCCTTTTTTTTCTTTTTAAAATTTTCTAGATGCACATTAAACCTAGGCATACTCTTGAGATAAGCATACTCAAAAATTACAGCAATCGGAAAACGATAAGGGACCCAATTGCACAAAATACGAATTTAGGGACCAAATTGTAAATTCTGAAAATTAAGAGGACTTTACCAATTTTTAAGTTACCATTATGAAATTAGTCATGTTTCATGCCTCTCTGCCAAATTTCATCTCAAACGGACATCTCAAACTCAAGCAATTGCACAAACAAGAATCTGGACTAAAACGTAAAGCTTGCAAACCTCAAAACCATTCAAATTTTATGCCCAACGGTCAGGTGTTCCGAAACGGGTCTAGGCCGTTCAGGAACACCCCTTGGCAGTAGCCAAAGTGTTCAGAAATGGGCTAGGCCGTTCAGGAACACCCTAGCCAAAACAAGGGCCTGTTTCGAAACATGCAAGGGTGTTTCGAAACACCCTGCCCAGAAACAGCAGATTGGCCTGTTTTAACACCTTTAAACCCCATCAAACATGCTCCAAACCATTCCACAATAAATCAAAAACATGCCAAACATCAAACCTACCAACTTGCATCAAAATCTAGATACAAAACCACCCCTAGATGCACCAACTCATTCAACACATCCAACACTCAATCATGCTTTTCAAACAAGAAGCATAGCATAGCAACTTAAGCATAAGAAGATTCAAACGTTGCAAGCTTACACCACATAGTTCAAAATCATAAACCAAACTTGTTCAACATACACAAACTCATTAAACATCAACATAAGAGATTTCCCCCCCCCCATTGCCTTTATTATCTATAGCTATTAACCGAGACATACATCTCAAGTGGAGCTCTCCTCGAATCCCTTGCTTCTCGCTGTTCCAACTTCAATTATCTGCATTGATGGACAAAAAGGAGCGTAAGCACATAATGCTTAGTGAGGAATGCTCAAAACCAAAACACCATCAATGCAGCGAGTCATAAAACCACTTTTAAAAAACAAACTCGATTCGATAAACCAAAGCAATGTTTGAAAACCCTTTTCAACAACATGCTTAAAATCATGCATTTCTCAGACATGAAAACCAACCCTTAGCTTGAAGCTAAGTAAACCTTTTCAAAGCACAAACTTGCAAAACCATCAATTTAACCATTCCATGCATGAACATCATATGCAAGGTTAAATACAAAATCCTTGGAAAACACTTCCATTTCACATCATACCTTTCTCATACTTGAATATCATTTAAAGCAAGAAACCTTTAAAAACCATTTACTCATTCAATCTAACACGTGCATTAAACAAATGCAACATATGAACCACATCATCAATATTTGCATCTCATGCCTTTAAAAACAAGTCTTCGCAAGACTTCAATGCACTAAGAGATTTCATGCACACATGCCATTCTCAAAAGATAATCAACACTTGTTCAAGCTAACAAGTAATACATGCATTCATAAAGCATTACACACTTCTCATGCAACCATGCATCATTTCAAGCATCTCATGCTTCATTACATTCAAGAACATTATATTGGCTTCCAAGTGATAAACCATATCCACTTTTCAACTCAACATCCAATCGGATACGCGGATCACAAGCGTTGTCCCCACGCTTCATACACACTACCAATCTCAAGGTCCCCAAATGGAATTTTAACCACCATTTGACCTTACCATACACAAGGCCCTCATATGGAATTTTAACCACCATACGGCCTTAACATTCACAAGGTTCTCATATGGAATTTTAACCACCATATAACCTTAACACTCACAAGATCCTCATATGGAATTTTAACCACCATATGACCTTAACATCAACCATTGGTAGTTGTATAACATCACTAACGAGATCCGGGACATACTTCACAAGATCCACACATGGACTTTACACCACCATTGTGATCTTAACAAGCACAAGGTCCTCAAATGGAATTTTAACCACCATTATAACCTTTGCTTACACAAGGTCCTCAAATGGAATTTCAACCACCATTATGACCTTAACACAAGACCCACCCATGGAATTTTGACCACCATGGTGTTCTTAACCATCTCGTTAGTGTACTTGGATGGAGTTACCGGTTCACTCACAACCACTCCACATCCAAGGCGACTTTATTCACGATGCACCCAATCCTATAGCCGGCTAACTATATCCGATTCAAGTAACCAAGAACCACTTACATCACTTGCCAATATAGACAATTTACCACATTAATCCATTGATTTACAAGCATAACCAAAATGCCAAAACCATCAATTACCAACATCAATCCACTGTTTTTGAAGCACACACAAAGCCATTAAACAACATGCAACACTATGCAACAATTTCCACAATTCCAATGTACAAAACCAAGGATCTCTTACCTTGAGCATCCTTCACACATGGCTTTCAAAACCAGCATTAAACCATGCTAAAATATGCTTTCAAAACAGAATTTAAAACATGTAAATCGCATGCATTGCATCCAAAAACCACAAGTGCTTTTAAAACCAATTCATAACACAACCAAGAGAAATATTCCATTTACTTACTCTTGAGCTTAGCTAAGCTGTTTAGACTTAAACTAAGCTCCCAAAACCTTCAAACCTTGGTTTTAAAGCCGAAAACCCAGCTTCACTCACCGATACACAAAACAAGGCTAGCCAACAAGCCTTCCAAGCATCCGAAACCTTCAACACCACCTCTAATGCTCACGGATCTTCCTCCCCTGTTTCAAGCACATAACATCAGAGGATTAATGCATCATAATGCACTAAAAACACCAGCAACACAACTAAACTCGCTGCTCATCACAAATCCAACATTTCGGCTACCAAACACAACCGAAATCACCTCCAAACACTTCCAAAACTTAACCCAGCCAAGATCCATCACTTCTAACCATTTTTAAACATCAAATAACATCCAAAATGATCACAAACACGTCCTTATACCTCCAGCTATAACAGATCATCAAGATCACCCCAAAAACCACCAAAAACTCAAGCAAAACTTAGGAAATTCAACCTATTCGGGATTGCATTGATTAAACCTCAATTTCTCATCAATTAAACATTCATTTTTCATCAAATTGGCATCTCAAAACACAGCCCAATCAGATCATACGAAATTCCATCAAAATCAAAGCAAATCTTGCATTTTAAAGCCAAGATCAAGAACACAATTGTAAAACCTTTAATAAAACACAAATCAAGGATTGAGAACTTAGGAATTTTAGTAAAGAACTGAGAGTTTAGATGAGAAAGACGTTCATACCTCCAAACTTGAGTTTTCTCCCTTTTTGGAACCAAAATCTTGAAAATCCAATTAGCAAATGGTGAGGTTTTGTTGAAGAGATGATTAGAGATCAAAAGAGGATTAAAATCTCATGTTTGGATATCAAAATCAGAGGGAAATTCTCTGGAGAAATGTGTTTGGTTTGAGAGAAAAGATGAGAGAAAATGAAAAATGGAATTTTAGGAAGTTAGTTGGAAATGCCAAAATATCTTCCCTCCCTTTTTCTTTTATTTAAAAACCATTAATTAAATCTTTAATATTTATGAAAAATCTGGAGAAACTCCTATTGGGTAAATAGCTCCTTAAAGATTCAAAGTTTCAATCCTTTTTAAAACAGTCTCACAGTTTTCGAAAATTACATTTTGGTCACTAACCCAAAATGTCACACTTCCAAACCTCATTTTGTAAAATTGATTTCACCTTTCCCTTATATATAATAAAAGAGGATTTTAAGACATTTTTCCATATTTTTAATGCAACCCGAACTAGGCTTTCCTAAAAATCACCTTTTATATTCGAACCGCAGCCCGACCGGTCCGGTCCAAACCCAAAACTTCTAAGCCCAAAATTGGGGTGTTACACTTTAGGTATCTTAGAGACACTCCTTGTTTAGCTCTTTGGTACCCTAGAGACTCTACCTTCAACCTTCATGCTTACTCGGATGCGGATTATGGGGGTTGTAAAATCGATAGGAAAAGTACTTCGAGAACTTGTCAATTCTTAGGTAGTATGCTCATATCTTGGTTCTCTAAGAAACAAAATAGTGTAGCCTTATCTACCACCGAAGCCGAGTACATATCCTTAGGGAGTTGTTGTGCTCAAGTCCTTTGGATGAAGCAACAACTTTTAGATTATGGAATTAAAGTTGAAACCATACCCCTAAAATGTGACAACACTAGTGCAATATGTTTAACAAAAAATCCCATCCAACACTCTAGAACCAAACACATTGAAATTAGGCATCATTTCATTAGAGATCATGTCCTTAAGGAAGATGTTGTTATAGAGTACGTGGACACCTTGAATCAATTAGCGGACATATTTACAAAACCCTTAGACAAAGAGCGTTTTTGGTCCCTTAGGAGAGAGTTAGGTCTAGCTAGCCTATCTTGACCTTTTAGGACCTCTTTTGTACTTAAATATGCTTGATCTTGTGAAATGCCATGTTTGTATGCTTAGACTCCCAATTACATCCATGCCTATAGTTAGGGGGAGTATGATTCTGTTAAAATATGCTTAGAACTGCTCATACATCATTTGCATACTCATAGGAGATGTAAGGTTCGAGCCTTTGGTTGTTCTTTGAACCAAATATGTAATTCTGGGCATCCAGTATCGATACAGCTCTATGCGTATCGATACCCATTCTTCATTCAGTTTCCCAGAATTTTCTTCGCTTCACGAGTATCGATACGATTCATCCCGCATCGATACGGGTCGTTTCGATACGGACCTCTCCATTTCGATACGACTTTCCAACGGGCACTTTTGCAAAAAGACTATTCTACCCCCGTATCGATACATCCCCAGGCGTATCAATACTCGATTGCGCAGATTGCATTAAATCAGGTTTTTAATGAGTCCAACTTTTACCAAAATTAAATCTCTTCAAAACCTAAAAACCCTAGCCGTCTTTGCCTATAAAAAGGCACTTCCTCCTTCATATTTTTCACATCTCAACTCAAACCTAAAAGAATTTTTGAATCAAGCAAGGCTTTGTGCTCTCTTTCTCATCTTTGTGCTAGTTTTCTTCAAATCTTCAAGTTTCTATCAAGGAAATCTCCTTCTTTCTCTTTTTTTTTTCAATTTTTTTTTCTGTTTTGATTCTTTTATTTCATTATTTTTTTAAACTTTGTTTTTCTTCAAACTTTTTCTTGAAATTTTCTTCTAAAATTTTCTTTTCAAAATTTCTCTTAAAAATTCTGTTTAAATCTCTTTTACCTTGATTTTTACTCAAATTGAAGAAACCCTTTTGCTTAATTCTCTTTTAGATCATGGCACCAAAAGAACCATCGAGGAAGCGACCGAGGGCTACTCATGCCGGTGAATCTTCCAACCTTGGAGAGATTGCTCGTCCAAACTACTCAATCATCTATGAGCAATGCTTTGATGGCAATTCGGGTCTAACTCACTTTCGTCAATATGAGAATTATAAGATCCGTGCCGAAAGGGTAATCTCCGTTCCTTTTCTCAATTCGGAGCGCTTCAAGTTTGAATACCTTCCCTTGCTTCATCGTTGGAATTTCATGGAGTTTATCTCTATTCCCGGTATTTTCTATCGCCTCTTGGTTTTGATTTTCTATGATAATGCAAGATGTATTACTCGTAATGGGGAAGTTGTTGCAATTAGCTCTTATCTTATGGGAAAGAAAATAATCCTTGATGTCAAGTCTATTTGTGAGGTTTTTAAGTTGGATGATGAAGGCCTTGATGATTAGCATGGTATTGGGCATGTTCTTAGTGGATCCGTCACCGCCCTCAATGCTCATGATCGAATCCTACATTTGATGGTGTCGTGGTGGTTTCGTCCTTCCGGAGGAAAATATTCCACCATCCGTCAAGTGGATGATTTTTGGATTCGGTGCTTCCGTGAAGCCAGGCGACCAAATCTAGCTCGGCTCATGTTCGCGGAGATCGTCTACCTCGTTCAAAATCGTCACACTCCTCACGTCACCTCCTTCACATACGGTTCGGCTTTGAGTTATTTCTTTATTAAAAAGGATATTGATTGCTCTTATGACTATCCAACTCACCTCACCGATCCCATTGATGAGCGATCTCTTGCTCGGGCAAAATTTACTTATCTTAATGGTGAATGGATACGTCTTGCCGAGTTACTACCGGAAGCCGCCGCCATGGTTGAAGAGGCTCAAGCTCCTCAAGCTCCTCGCGCCTCTCAAGTCCAACAACCCAACATGGATGCTCTCATGACCTATCTCAATGAGCAATTTACCGGGTTGCGCACGGACATAAATACTCGTCTCACTTCCATGGAAACTACCTTTGATACTAGGATGACGGGTATGGAGAATCGCCTCACATCTCTTGAAAGTGGACACAATTCCTTGAATATTTCCATTGCCGCTTTCCATGATGAGTGGCGTAACAGTATGCGCACTAATGAGCCTTTGGGAGATGGTGATGAAGATGATGAAGACGATGCTTAGACGTTTCTTCTTGCATATCATTCATATCATTTAGGATTTCCTATTTTATGCACCTATGTTTTATGTTCTTAGGATTAAGTTTGTTTTAGGATTAAAACCTATGCTTTGATTTCTTGTTTGCTTTTGTTTGGATTTTAAGTATGTTGCTATAATGAATAAAATCTATGTTGCTTATTATACCTTTGATTCCCTTATGCATTTAATTGTCTCAAAAGGATTTTTTGATCTAACAAAAAGGGGGAGAAGAATCTAGCTCACTTCAAAATATTTTGATTTTAACTCAAAGGTTACCAAGCTTATATTAAGGGGGAGTTAACTTTGTAAAGGTTTTTCAAAAATGTCAAAAATTTTAAGTTTTAGTTTTGTTATATCAAAAAGGGGGAGATTGTAAAACCTATGTTTGATTTTGATATAATTAAATCTTTAAGGATCGTTTTGTAAAACTTAAAATTGTTTTTATAAAGTCCCTTAATAAGTTTTAAAACACCAACACTTTAAAACTGATTTATAAAACTCAAACTCAAAATATTTTCTAAGTGTTCCAAGGCAAAACCATTGAAAATCGACCAGGCGTATCGATACAGCACCAAGCGTATCGATACCATTTTACCAAACTTGGTTACTGGAGGAACACGTATCGATACGGCAAACCCTCGTATCGACACGCCCCTGTGTTAAATTTCAAAGAGTTTGAATAGCGTACCGATACGGCAAACCCCCGTATCGATACGGGCTTTATATTTTTTTAAAGTATTTAAGTCGGTTTAAAAATATGACCGTTGGTGTCAGTTGGTTGGTAACCAAACTTTAAAAGGTCGTTGACCCGTATCGATACGCCTAACCCCCGTACCGATACGAGTTTAGACAGTGAGCTAAGTTCAAAAAATAGTATCGATACGACTCTTGCCGTTTCGATACCTCGTACCGATACGCTTACGAGTGTATCGATATGCCCTATTTATTGCACACAACGACTCTTTCTTTTCTGAGACAGGTATCGATACCCATTCCCGCGTACCGATACGCATAGCTGCAGAAGTGCATTTATGGTGGTAAGAGAGGGTTCCAACGGCTCCATTTATGTCCCCAACCACCCAAACGGCTAGAAATCAATGAAGAGGTATAAAAGAGACATCTAAAAGCTACAGCAACAACTATTGATCTTCAAGAAAACACTTATTCATCAAATCCAAGCAATTGTGCCAAAATTCCTATTTGTCTAGAAATCCCAATTGTAATCTTCATTCATATTTTGTCAAATTGGGTTGAGTGCTTGTATTGGGGCTATCATTTGTATTGAGAGATACCTTATTAGCCATCAAATTTATTTGTTCACTTGTGTGAGGATTGGGTTGATTTTTGGGTAGAAAAATCAATCGAAATTGTAAAGGGTTGCCTCCTTGTCCTAGAAAAGGGGAAGAGCAATTTAGTGGAATTGTTGCAAATCCTTAGTGAAGCTAAGGTAGTGGATGTAGAGTTCATTTGGAACTTGAACCACTCTAAATCTCTTGTCCATCATTTTTAATTTGCAAATTTCCACCACACAACTTTAAATTTCCAATTCACCCCCCCTCTTGGTCAATATCGATCTTGCGATCCACTCAACACGGGAAAAATGATGAAAACCCTGAAGTTGCAGAGTATTAGTTAGACAATACTTAACGGTTTCTGAATAAACAGTTGCAATGTTTTGAAGAACACAAACTCGAATGTGGCCTTTCTTTGCTAGCTGATGTAGCACTATATTGGTTGGAAGCAATGGTCATGGCATTCCCTAAAGAGACTGTGAACTGGGAGTTCTTCCTACAAGAATTTTGAAAGAAATACATCAGCGAATACTACCTTACCGAGAGACGTGACATCTTCCTTTATCTAAAGCAAGATGATCGACCTGTCGAACAGTATATCCACGACTTTTGCAAATACTGTCGATATGAGGCTGAATACATTATGAAAGGAGAAGAGAAGTGTAGAATGTTCATCAACGGTTTGAACGATGAACTACGTCCTATATTCACGGCTTTGTGAATCACTGATTTTCAAAACCTTGTGAATAGAGTCAAAGCTACCGAAGGTGCTCAAAAGGCTCATAAGAATAGTGGGTCGAAAAATTCAAGAAAAGACACCGAGATGAACCTTATGAATCTTTCAAAAGGGGAAGTATCAAGATTCGAAACCTAGCATGTATTCACAGCCTTCATAGTATGAATACCTTGCTAAACCACAAGCTGTAACACAGTTCTTCCCTAGTGCTAAATCCATTGAAAGCATTGATGGTTCGGAACAAGGAACGAAGTTTCCAGTTTATAACTTCTGTGGGCACAGGCACCCTGAGGGGCAATGTCGCAAGAAATCTAGAGCTTGTTTCTTTTGTGGTGAAATAGGACATCTTAGAGGAGATTGTTCTAAAAACCAGTTCGCTAATTCGTCCTCTGTTCAATTTTTTCGAGGCAATGGAACAAGACAAGGATCCTTCAGAAATTCGGGAGCTTCATCCAAAGCATCGTATCGACCCGAAAACTGGTATTGTTGGAATTGGATTCTGATGATTGGAGTATTGATATTAAATATTGAAATATCGAATCCTTGCTATAGATTATATTGTTATAGGACATTAACTGAACCAAGTCTTTAGTTAGGATTACCTTTAAAATGCCTTAATATGATGTTTTGAGCTAGGAATTTCGATACAGTCAGACCCATACCGAAACAATGTAGGTAAGGCGTTTCGAAACGATTAAGGGGCTTTCCGATATGGTGTAACTGTATTAACTAAAATTTGTACTTTTGCTCAACCGTTTTGATACGGTTTCACTCGTTTCGAAACGAGTCCCCTGCTTTGAATATATTTAAAGGAAAAATTGAAATGAAATGATAAGGTGATGACTCACCTACTTATTGCTGCCCTTCCCATGCGATTATCATCAGAAAAGAGGACTAATAGCTATCTATATGTCTAAAATGGGAAAGGATAAAGAAAAGATAGATAATAATATTATATAGCTTACCATTGGATAAGGGAAACCTTCCCATTGGCCAAATGTGAGGTGGGGAAATGATTAAAGATATAATTTAATTAAAATGAATAAAAGAAGAGCTTCCATCTTTTTTGGCTTCCCCGAGACTCATTTTGTAACACCCTAATTTTGGGCTTGGAAGTTTAGGGTTTGTACCGGACCGGTCTGATTTTTGGTTCGAATATAAAAAATATGGTTTTAGGGAAAGCCTAGTTCGGGTTGCATTAAAAATATGGAAAAATATCTAAAAATCCTCTTTTAATATATATAAGAGGTTGGTGAAATCAATTTTACAAAATAAGGTTTGGAAGTGTGACATTTCAAAATAGTGACTAAAATGTAATTTTTGAAAAGTTCAGTGGTGACTGTTTTGTAAGGACTGTAACTTTGAATCTGTAAGGAGCTAATTTACCCAAGGAAGGATTTCTCCAGTTTTTCTTAATTTTAATGACTCATTTAATGTTTAATTAATTAAAGGAAGATGGGAAAAACCAACTTTGAGATTTCATAACTAACTTTTACTAAAACTTTCTCATCTCATTTTCTCTCAAAATTCCCTCAGCCAAACACATTTCCACAGCAGATTTTCTTTTGATTTTCACACTAAATGATGAGGTTTCAATCATCAAAAGATTCCTAATCCTTTCTACATCAAATCCTCTTCATTTGCTTATTAGATTTTCAAGGATTTTGGCTCTAAACAAGGAGAAATCTACATTTAGAGGTAAGGATGTCCTTCTCCTCTAAATACTTAGTTCTTTACTGAAATTCCCAAGTTCTCAATCCTTAAATTAAGTTTTATAAAAGGTTTTGATGTTGTGATCTTGATTTTGGCTTAAAACTCAAGATTTGGATTTAATCTTGAAGAAATTCGTAATGAATGTTTGGGCTCTATTTTGAGATGTCTTTTTAAAGTATTTTGGATGTTTAATGATGTGTAATTGAGGTCTAATCAATGCAATCCCGAATAGGTTAATTTTTCCTAAGTTTTACTTGTGAAAATGTTGGTTTTTGGGGTGATCTTGGTGTTCTGTTATAGCTGGAGGTATAAGGACGAGTTTAGGATCTTTTTGGTTGTTAGTTGATGTTTAAGAATGTTTAGAAGTGATGGATCTTGGCTGGGTAATGTTGTGGAAGAGTTTGGAAGTGATTTCGGTTGTGTTTGGTAGCCGAAATGTTAGAATTGATGTGAGCAGCAAGTTTAGGTGTAATGGCTGAAGATTGTAATGCATGATGATGCATTAATCCTCTGCTTTGTTGTGTTTAAAACAGGGAGACATCTTCAGATCCTTGTGGTGTTGATCTGGAGGCTTGAACGGCGTTTTGGCAAGCTTACGAAACAGAATTGGTGAGTGAAGTTTGGTTTTCAGCTTTGGAACCAATGTTTGAAGGTTTTGGGAGCTTAGTTTAAGTCTAAGCAACTCAACTAAGCTCAAGAGTAAGTTTTCGGAGAAACTCTCTCTTTGATGAACCATGAGATGGTTGGATGCAATGTATGTAATTTGTATGTTTAAATTATGTTTTGAAAGCATGTTTTAACATGAGTAATGCTGGTTTTGAAAGCCATGTGTTGAAGGATGCTCAAGGTAAGAGATCCTTGGTTTGACATTGATAAATGTAGTTTTTGATGCATAGTGATGCATGATGGTTTAATGGCTTTGATTAAAGCTTTAAAACAGTGGATTGTTGATGATAATTGATGTATATTGGCAAGTGATGTGTTGGTTTTAAAGTACTTGAATCGGATATAGTTAGTCGGCTATAGGATTGTGTGCACCGTGAATAAAGTCGCCTTGGATGTTGAGGGGTTGTAATGGTACCGTAAACTCCATCCAAGTACACTAACGAGATGTCTAAGATCATAATGGTGGTTAAAATGCCATGTGAGGATCTTGTGTTGTGTGTCCCGTGTTCTCATTAGTGATGTTATACAACTACCGATGAGTGATGTGGAGGGGTTGTGATTGTAGTGATAAACTCCACCTTGTGTGTTCGGTAGTGTGTATGAAGCGTATGGGACATCGCTTGTAATCCGTGTATCCGATTATGTTTTGTGTTGAAAAATGGTTATGGTATCACTTGGAAGCCAATATGACATGTTAATGTTAATGAAGCATGAGATGCTTGTTGTGTATGCATTGTTGCATGAGAAATGATGTTTATGTGTTTAAAGGCCTTTTGAAAGGTGTTTTATAAAGTGCATTATTGTGTTGTTTCTTTAGAGCATGCCTCACTAAGCAAATGTGCTTACGCTCTCTTTCTTGAACCAATAATGCAGAGAATTGAAGTGCTTTAAGGGCAGCAAGGAGGCTAAGAATCCAAGGGAAAGCTAAGCTCTTGTATGGTGACTATTTTTACAACATTATTAGTTTTTGGTATTTGGCAATGGGAACCTAGGTTGTGTTTTTGGGAGATGTTTTGGACTCCCTGAATGTGGCGTGATGCCTTTGATGTTTTGGGATTGTAAATGGTCATTTTGGTGTTTGCTTTGATGATTTGATGCTTGGATGGTTTTCAATATTAGGATGCATGCCTATAGATTTGTGGTTTTTCCTAATTGATGCCATGAATGTGATTTGATGATGCAAACTTGTACCAAATATGTATGATGACTTGTTGGCATGTTTAGGAGGCCATAGGGATGTGTTTGAGTGGCTAATTGTATGTTAAACCAGCAAAATTTGCACTTTCTGGGCAGTCCGTATCGGAACGGGTACTAACGTTTCGAAACGGGGGCCTGTAATGGCCTTCGTGTTTCGAAACGGGTAAAGGCCGTTCCGAAACGAATTTCCCACTGCCAAGCTCTGTTTCGAAACATGTCTCAAAACGAACCCGCGTTTCGGAACGGTCAACCCCCGTTCCGAAACAGATGATCGTTGGGCACTGATTTGAATGGTTTAAGGTTTGCATGCTTTACGTTTTGGTCCTGAATTTTGTATAAGCAATTGCTTGAGTTTGAGATGTCCGTTTAAGGTGAAATTTGACAGGGAAGCATGGAATATGACTAATTTTATATTGGTAATTTAAAAATCTGTAAAGTCCTTCATCTTTCCAGAATTTACAATTTGGTCCCTAACCTTTGTATGTTATGCAATCGAGTCCCTTATTGCTTTACGAACGTTGTGATTTTCTAGTATGTTTTTCTCAAGGCTTCGCCTAGGGTTAATATGCCTCTAGAAAAGATTTAAAAAGAAAAAAAGGGTCGTTAATCAAGGTTGACTTTCGGGTTGAATTTGGTTTTCCCCGTGTAATCTTCGTAGTTCGGGTCAACCGTCTAGGCTGGGCTAAAGGGGTTATATTTGGTGGTATCAGAGCCAGGTTCTCGAGTAATTGGGAGTGGTTAGGTGGGTGATATATGTATGATCGCTTGGTATGCCTTTCAAAAGGAAGTTTGATGCATGAATTGTAAAGTATGTTGTAATTGTGATGTTATGCTGTGTTGAAGCATGTTAGAGGGACCCATTGCAATATCAAAACTAATGAAATGAATTGTTTTTGAAAAATGAGCTTGAGTACTTGGATTACTTACCTTGTTGGGCCTAATTATGTTTATTGCATTTGTGTTAGTGCATTGTTTAGTGAATGGGACCTCGTAGAGAGACGAGGATTAATACGCGAGCTATGGCTCAGAACGAAAATGAGGAGAATGTCGATAATGTTGTGGATTTACCTCTTCCTCCTGGTGGTGGACCGCCCGGTGGTGGTGGTGTTGGAGGTGATGGAGCTGATGTTGGTGCTGGTGCTGGGGTCGCTGGACCTGAAGCTGGGCAGGGGCAAGCTGCTCCTGACATGACAGTTTTGATACAAGCTATTGTCGGAGCCTTTCAGGCGGCAGTAGCTGGAGCTCATGGAGCTGGGCATTAGGGAGATGCTAATGCTAGACTACCTTTGGAACGTCTGCGCAGTCTGGGAGGGACTAAGTTCAGAGGTTTGTCTGCTGAAGGTTTCGAATCTTGGTTAGAAAGTACCAAGAGGATTTTGGGACAAATGAACTGCAATGATGTGCAGAAGTTAGGATGTGTGGTATCGCTATTACATGATGATGCGTATACCTGGTGGACAACCGCTATCTCCAGAATGGAGGAAGTTGATGTGACTTGGACGTTCTTTCTGAACGCGTTCAAGCGGAGGTATCTAGGTGTGCGATACCTGGATGAAAAGAAAAGAGAATTCATGTCTCTGACACAAGAAAGTATGACAGTAGCTGAGTACGAGATTCAATTTGTCCGTCTCAGTCAGTATGCACCTGAGATTATCCCTGATGAGCGGGAGAGGTGTAAACGGTTCTGATATGGTTTGGTGTCGGATGTAAAGACATATATGCTTGCAGCTGAGTACACTGATTTTGATGTGCTGGTTAGTAGAGCGAAGGATATTGAGCAGAACCTGGGCTTGTCTTCCAGGAGTGCTGGTTCTGGCTCGGGCAAGCTAGCTGCTGAGTATAGTTCCGGTGGTGGACGGAACAAGAGAGGACGAGATCGGAGGTATTAGTCTTCTGCTAGGCGTGGTGGTGGAGGGCATGGTGCGCCTGTTCAGGGAGACAGGGCGAGAGCTGATCAGGATACATGCTGGGCGTGTGGATCGCGTGGCCATTTGAGGCGTGATTGTCCTCGTGCGGCGAAGGAGGTTCATGCTCCTGTTGTTGTAGCTGGTAATTCGTGCTGGAATTGTGGTTCGGCAGACCACATGAGGATGGAGTGTCCTTTGTTGGCCGGTGGTGGTGAGGGACGTGCTCCTGGAGTTGTTGCACCATAGAGAGGTCGTGGGCGCGGCCGTGGTAACTTCCAGCGTAGAGAGGATGGTGGAAGGAATGTGGCGCATGTGGTGGCTGTCCAACCTGAGGGTGGAGGCCAGGCTCGAGTGTATGCACAACGAGAGGGGAGGAATGAAATGGATGTGATCGCAGATACCTTCACTTTGCAATCCTTGTCATTACTTTCCTTGATTGATTCGGGATCTACACACTCATACATATTGCGTGAACATGCTCAATTGCTTGGTTTGCCTGTTGAGTCTTTGGATGTTGGTATGCGTGTAACTAGTTTCTTTGGTGAGATCGTTGTGACGCGAAAGTTATATAGAAGATGTCCCTTGGTTGTTCAAGATCATGTTTTTCATGTTGATCTTATGGAATTACCTTTCTATGGCTTTGATGTAATCCTGGGTATGGATTGGCTTGTTGAACATCAAGCTGTGGTGGATTTTGAGAACAAGCGAGTTTCGTTGAAGCTTGCGGATTATTATGAGGTAGTGGTGGTTGGTGAGAATGTGAAGTTTCTTGCCAATGTGGTGTCTACATTGGAGGCGAGCCGGATGCTGAGGCAAGGTTGTGAAGCCTACCTAGCCTTTGTGATGAATCCTAGCTCTAAGGAGTTGCGAGTGCAAGATATCAGGACTGTGCGAGAGTTTCCTGGTGTGTTTCCGGAGGAGTTGCTTGGATTGCCTCCTAACCGTGAGATGGAGTTTGGAATTGAGCTGTATGAAAACACAACTCCAGTTTCCATACTCCTTATCGAATGGCACCTAAAGAGTTGAAAGAGCTGAAGATGCAACTTCAGGAGTTGCTTGATCATGGTTTCATTCGGCCGAGTGTGTCACCTTGGGGTGCACCGGTCTTGTTTGTGAAGAAAAAAGATGGCACTATGAGAATGTGCATCGATTACCGTCCGCTGAACAAGTTGACTATCAAGAATCGATATCCACTGCCGAGGATTGATGACCTTTTCGATCAATTTCGGGGAGCAGTTGAGTTCTCTAAAATTGACTTAAGGTCAGGGTATTACCAGTTGAAGGTGAAGGATGTGGATGTGCCAAAGACAGCCTTCAGAACGAGGCATGGGCATTATAAGTTCCTTGTGATGCTGTTTGGTTTGACGAATGCTCCTGCAGCTTTCATGGATATGATGAATAGAGTGTTCCATGAGTATTTGGACAAGTTTGTTGTGGTGTTCATTGATGATATCCTCGTGTACTCTCGTACTGAGGAAGAGCATGAGGGACATTTGAGGATTGTGTTGCAGGCTTTGTTGGAAAATCAGCTTTATGCTAAGCTAAGCAAGTGTGAGTTCTGGCTCAGGGAGGTTGTGTTCCTTGGTCATGTGGTTTCTGCTGAGGGGATTCGTGTTGATCCTCAGAAGATTGAGGCAGTGATGAATTGGAAGCCTCCTAAGTCTGTTCATGAAGTTCGTAGTTTCCTTGGTTTGGCAGGATACTACCGGAGGTTCGTGGATGGGTTTTCGAAAATTGCTGCACCTTTGACGAAGTTGTTGCAGAAGGATGTTAAGTTTGAATGGACGGAAGCGAGACAGCAGGCTTTTGAAAAGCTGAAGGCAGCTTTGACGCAAGCTCCTATCTTGGTTCAGCCTGAATCAGGGAAAGAGTTTGTGGTGTATAGTGACGCATCCTACGTTGGTTTGGGATGTGTGTTGATGCAAGAGGGTAAGGTGGTGGCTTATGCATCGCGCCAGTTGAAGGTGCATGAGCGCAATTATCCTACGCATGACATTGAGTTGGCTGCGGTGGTTTTTGCTTTGAAAATTTGGAGACATTACCTGTATGGTGAGAAGTGTATTGTGTACACGGATCACAAGAGTTTGAAGTATCTGATGTCTCAGAAAGAGTTGAATCTTAGGCAACGACGTTGGGTGGAGTTGCTTAAAGATTACGATCTGACGATCGAGTATCATCCGGGCAAAGCTAATGTTGTAGCGGATGCCTTGAGTAGGAAGGTGGCAGTGGAGTTGAGGGTTATGTTTGCCAGTTTGAACATTTCGCGAGATGTGGGTCTTGTGGCTGAGTTGCAGGTGAAACCATCCTTGGTTCAGTTGATAAAGGATAAGCAACTGTTGGATGATTCCTTGGTGCCACATGTTCAGGATATTGCTGAGGATAGGCCATAGGATTTCTGCTTTAATGATGTTGGAGTTTTATGTTTTGGGAGTCGGATAGTAGTGCCCAATAATGCTAAGTTGAGACGCGCTATTCTGACTGAAGCTTATAGTAGTTCTTTTGCTATGCACCCTGGTAGTACAAAGATGTATCGTGATCTTCGTGATGAGTACTATTGGGTGGGTTTAAAGAAAGATGTTGCTGAGTATGCGAGCAAGTGTATGGTTTGTCAGCGAGTTAAAGCTGAGCATTAGTTTCCTTCTGGGTTGTTGCAACCGTTGAGGATTCCTAAGTGGAAGTGGGAAAGGATTACCATGGACTTTGTGTCTGGTTTGCCTTTTTCGCCATCGAAGAAGAATTCGGTGTGGGTGATTGTGGATCGCCTGACGAAGTGTGTACATTTCTTGCCTGTGCATACTACGTACAATTTGGACAAGCTTGCAGAGCTGTACATTGCTGAGATTGTGCGGTTGCATGGTGTGCCAAAGTCGATAGTGTCGGATAGAGATCCGAGGTTTACATCGCGTTTCTGGCGGTGTTTACATCAGGCTTTGGGTACATGGCTAAATTTCAGTACTTCTTATCATCCACAGTCGGATGGACAGTCTGAGCGTGTCATCCAAGTGCTGGAGGATATGTTGAGGTGTTGTGTGATTGAGTTTCAGGGTTCTTGGGAGAAGCATTTGCCGTTGGTGGAGTTTGCTTATATCAATAGCTACCAGACAAGTATTCAAATGGCACCTTATGAAGCCTTGTACGGGAGGAGGTGTAGGACTCCTCTTTGTTGGGCTGAAACAGGTCAGAAATTGGTTTCAATGCCAGCTTTGTTGAAAGGAACCACCGAGAAGGTGAAGCTCATTTGTGAGAGATTTAAGGCAGCTTCTGATCGACATAAGTCTTACGCGGATTTGAGGCGTAAGGAGATTGAGTATGCGGTAGGTGACCGTGTGTTTTTGAAAGTTTCGCCTTAGAAGAAGGTGATGAGGTTTGGTCGAAAGGGTAAGTTGAGCCCTAGGTACATTGGACCATACGAGGTGATTGAACGTGTGGGTCCTGTTGCGTACAAGTTGAGGTTACCACAAGAGTTGGAAAAGATTCATGATGTGTTTCATGTCTCTATGCTCCGGAGGTATAGATCGGATCCTTCGCATGTTATGCCTGTGGAGGAAGTGGAGTTGAATCCAGACTTGACCTATGATGAGGAGTCGGTGGAAATTCTGGATTCAGACAGTAAAGTCCTTCAAGGCAAGACCATTGAGTTGGTAAAGGTGTTTTGGAAGCATCATGGTGTTGAGGAAGCCACGTGGGAACGAAAAGATGACATGGTGAAGCAGTTTCCGTACCTTTTTCCTCCAGGTAAATTTCGACGACGAAATTTCTTAAGGGGGGAGAGTTGTAACACCCCAATTTTGGGCTTGGAAGTTTAGGGTCTGTACTGGACCGGTCTGATTTTTGATTCGAATATAAAAAGGTGGTTTTAGGGAAAGCCTAGTTCGGGTTGCATTAAAAATATGGAAAAATATCTAAAAATCCTCTTTTAATATATATAAGAGGGTGGTGAAATCAATTTTACAAAATAAGGTTTGGAAGTGTGACATTTCGAAATAGTGACTAAAATGTAATTTTTGAAAAGTTCAGTGGTGACTGTTTTGTAAGGATTGAAACTTTGAATCTTTAAAGAGCTAATTTACCCAAGGAAGGATTTCTCCAGATTTTCTTAATTTTAATGACTCATTTAATGTTTAATTAATTAAAGGAAGATGAGAAAAACAACTTTGAGATTTCATAACTAACTTTTACTAAAACTTTCTCATCTCATTTTCTCTCAAAATTCCCTCAGCCAAACACATTTCCACCACAGCTTTTCTTTTGATTTTCACACTAAATGATGAGGTTTCAATCATCAAAAGATTCCTAATTCTTTCTACATCAAATCCTCTTCATTTGCTTATTGGATTTTCAAGGATTTTGGCTCTAAACAAGGAGAAATCTACATTTAGAGGTAAGGATGTCCTTATCCTCTAAATAGTCAGTTCTTTACTGAAATTCCCAAGTTCTCAATCCTTAAATTAAGTTTTATAAAAGGTTTTGATGTTGTGATCTTGATTTTGGCTTAAAACTCAAGATTTGGATTTAATCTTGAAGAAATTCGTAATCAATGTTTGGGCTCTGTTTTGAGATGTCTTTTTAAAGTATTTTGGATGTTTAATGATGTGTAATTGAGGTCTAATCAATGCAATCCCGAATAAGTTGATTTTTCCTAAGTTTTTCTTGTGAAAATGGTGGTTTTTGGGGTGATCTTGGTGTTCTGTTATAGCTGGAGGTATAAGGACGAGTTTAAGATCTTTTTGGTTGTTAATTGATGTTTAAGAATGTTTAGAAGTGATGGATCTTGGCTGGGTAATGTTGTGGAAGAGTTTGGAAGTGATTTCGGTTGTGTTTGGTAGCCGAAATGTTAGAATTGATGTGAGCAGCGAGTTTAGGTGTAATGCCTGAAGATTGTAATGCATGATGATGCATTAATCCTCTACTTTGTTGTGTTTAAAACATGGGAGACATCTTCAGATCCTTGTGGTGTTGATCCGGAGGCTTGAACGACGTTTCGGCAAGCTTGCGAAACGGAATTGGTGAGTGAAGTTTGGTTTTCAGCTTTGTAACCAATGTTTGAAGGTTTTGGGAGCTTAGTTTAAGTCTATGAAACTTAACTAAGCTCAAGAGTAAGTTTTCGGAGAAACTCTCTCTTTGCTGAACCATGAGATGGTTGGATGCAATGTATGTAATTTGCATGTTTAAATTCTGTTTTGAAAGCATGTTTTAGCATGAGTAATGCTGGTTTAGAAAGCCATGTGTTGAAGGATGCTCAAGGTAAGAGATCCTTGGTTTGACATTGATAAATGTGGTTTTTGATGCATAATGATGCATGATGGTTTAATGGCTTTGATTAATGCTTTAAAACAGTGGATTGTTGATGATAATTGATGTATATTGACAAGTGATGTGTTGGTTTTAAAGTACTTGAATCGGATATAGTTAGCTGACTATAGGATTGGGTGCACCGTGAATAAAGTCGCCTTGGATGTTGAGGGTTTGTAATGGTACCGTAAACTCCATCCAAGTACACTAACGAGATGTCTAAGATAATAATGGTGGTTAAAATGCCATGTGAGGATCTTGTGTTGTGTGTCCCGTGTTCTCGTTAGTGATGTTATACAACTATCGATGAGTGATGTGGAGAGGTTGTGATTGTACCGTTAAACTCCATCACGGGTGTTGAGGGGTTGTGATTGTACCGGTAAACTCCACCTTGTGTGTTCGGTAGTGTGTATGAAGCGTATGAGGCAACGCTTGTAATCCGCGTATCCGATTGTGTTTTGTGTTGAAAAATGGTTATGGTATCACTTGGAAGCCAATATGACATGTTAATGTTAATGAAGCATGAGATGCTTGTTGTGTATGCATTTTTGCATGAGAAATGATGTTTATGTGTTTAAAGGCCTTTTGAAAGGTGTTTTATAAAATGCATTATTGTGTTGTTTCTTTGGAGCATGCCTCACTAAGCAAATGTGCTTACGCTCTCTTTCTTGAACCAATAATGCAGAGAATTGAAGTGCTTTACCGGCAGAAAGGAGGCTAAGAATCCAAGGGAAAGCTAAGCTCATGTATGGTGACTATTTTTACAACATTATTAGTTTTTGGTATTTGGCAATGGGAACCTAGGTTGTGTTTTTGGGAGATGTTTTGGACTCCCTGAGTGTGGCATGATGCCTTTGATGTTTTGGGATTGTAAATGGCCATTTTGGTGTTTGCTTTGATGATTTGTGCTTGGATGGTTTTCAATATTAGGATACATGCATATAGATTTGTGGTTTTTCCTAATTGATGCCATGAATGTGATTTGATGATGCAAACTTGTACCAAATATGTATGATGACTTGTTGGCATGTTTAGGAGGCCATAGGGATGTGTTTGAGTGGTTAATTGTATGTTAAACCAGCAAAATCTGCACTTTCTGGGCAGTTCGTATCGGAACGGGTACTAACGTTTCGAAATGGGGGCCTGTAATGGCCTTCGTGTTTCGAAACGGGTAGAGGCCGTTCCGAAACGAATTTGCCACTGCCAAGCTCTGTTTCGAAACAGGTCTCGAAACGAACCCACGTTTCGGAACGGTCAACCCCCGTTCCGAAACAGATGACCGTTGGGCACTGATTTGAATGGTTTAAGGTTTGCATACTTTACGTTTTGGTCCTGAATTTTGTATATGCAATTGCTTGAGTTTGAGATGTCCGTTTAAGGTGAAATTTGACAGGGAAGCATGGAATATGACTAATTTTATATTGGTAATTTAAAAATCAGTAAAGTCTTTCATCTTTCCAGAATTTACAATTTGGTCCCTAACCTTTGTATGTTATGCAATCGAGTCCCTTATTGCTTTCCGAACGTTGTGATTTTCTAGTATATTTTTCTCAAGGATTCGCCTAGGGTTAATATGCCTCTAGACATGATTTAAAAAGAAAAAAGGGTTGTTAATCAAGGTTGACTTTCGAGTTGACTTTGGTTTTCCCCGTGTAATCTTCGTAGCTCGGGTCAACCGTCTAGGCCGGGCTAAGGGGGTTATACATTTCCTCCTTTAGCTATTGAATAAAAAAGCTTACACCTCCATTGTCATCTTCTCCACCAAGCAAGCATACACCTCCCTAGTTGAACTTCATGAGCTTGAGCTTTCCTTAATTTAAGAACATCAATTCATAGTTATTGATCGGGTAAGTGAAAGCCCTAAGTTAACTGTAACCCCCTTAACCCGGCCTAGACGGTTGACCCGAATTAAGAAGTTTACACGGGGAAAACCAAAGTCAACCCGAAAGTCAACCTTGATTAACGACCCTTTTTTTCTTTTTAATCTTATCTAGATGTAAATTAATCCTAGGTGAACACTTGAGACAAACATGTTCAAAAGCCACAACATTCGGATAACATTCAGGGACTTAATTGCACAACATACAAGTTTAGGGACCAAAATGTAAATTCTGGAAATTTCAAGGACTTAACCAACTTTTGAGTTACCATTATGAAATTAGTCATGTTTCATGCCTCACTGCCAAATTTCAACTCAAACGGCCATCTAAAACTCATTCAATTGCATTCACAAAGTTCAGGACCAAAACGCAAAGGTTTCAAAACATAAAACCGTCAATTTCAGTGCCCAACGGTCGGGTGTTTCAGAACAGGGATGATCCGTTCCAAAACGCGGGACCGTTCCGAAACCCGTTGCGCAACATGGCCTGGCAGTGGCAAAACAGTTCCGGAACGGCTCTGCCCGTTTCGAAACGCCTAGGCCATTTCAGGTCCTCTGTTCCGAAACGGTAGCACCTGTTCCGAAACAGGCTGTCCAGATTGCAGAAATTTAGCTGGTTTAAAGCACAATTGACCCATCAAACGCATTCAGATGACCCTCAAATTATACCAGCAAGTCATTACATACTTAAGGAACATAATGGCATCCACAATTCATAAACATGGCATCAAACAAGGAAAGCCCCAATTCTATAGGCATGCATCCTATATTGAAAACCATTCAAACACCAAATCACCAAACAATCCTCATAAAGGCCATTTACAAATTCCAACAATATCAAAAGCATAAAACCAACTTAAGGAGTCCAAAACATCTCCCAAAACAACAACATAGGTTCCCCATTGCCAAATGCCAAAAGCTAAACAAGTTATGAAAATATTCACCATACATGAGCTTAGTTCTTCACTTGGATTCTTGACCCCCTTGCTGCCCTTAAGCACTTCAATGCTCTGCATTATTGGTTTAAGAAAAGAGAGTGCGTAAGCACATAGCTTAGTGAGGAATGCTCATTTAAAACAACACAATAATGCGTTAATAAAACTCACTTTCAAAACTTTAGTACAACAACATTTCATCATGCACATATGTACATAAACCAAGCATTACATGCTTCAAATCATTATCATGTCATATTGGCTTTCAAGTGATAATCGTAACCATTTCCAAAACACAATTGACAACCAACAACAACAATCGGATACACGGATTACAAGCGTTGTCCCTACGCTTCATACACACTACCAATCTCAAGGTGGAGCATGGTACAATCACAACCCCTCAACACCCGTGATGGAGACTATGGTACAATCACAACCCCTCCACATCACTCATTGGTAGTTGTATAACATCACTAACGAGATCACGGGACACACAATACAAGATCCACACATGGACTTTAAACCACCATTGTGATCTTACCAAACACAAGGTCCTCACATGGAATTTTAACCACCATTTTGACCTTAACAATACACAAGGTCCACACATGGAATTTTAACCACCATAATGACCTTAACACAAGACCCACTCATGGACTTTTAACCACCATGGTGTTCTTAACCATCTTGTTAGTGTACTTGGATGGAGCATGGTACAATCACAACCCCTCAACATCCAAGGCGACTTTATTCACGGTGCACCCAATCCTATAGCCGGCTAACTATATCCGATTCAAGTACTTTTAGACAAACCACATCACTTGCCAATATACATCATTTAACAACATTAATCCACTGTTTTAAAGCATTTAATAAAGCCATCATCATCATGCATCAATATGCATCAAAACCATATTAATCAATGTACAAAACAAGGATCCCTTACCTAGAGCATCCTTCAACCCATTGCTTATGAAACCAGCAATAAACATGCTAAAATATGCTTTCAAAAACAGCATTTAAACATCCAACAAATCACTTTGCATTCAACCAACTCATGGCTCATCAACAAGAGAGTTTTTCGAAAACTTACTCTTGAGCTTAGGTAAGTTGTTTAGACTTAAACTAAGCTCCCAAAACCTTCAAACATTGGTTTCAAAGCTGAAAACCAAACTTCACTCACCGATTTCCGTTTCGCCACTTGCCGAAACACCAATCAAGCTTCCGGATCAACACCACAAGGATCCAAAGATGTCTCCCCTGTTTTAAACACATCAAAACATTAGATTAATGCACCATCATGCATTAATATCCTCAACCAAGACACCTAAACTCGCTGCTCACATCAACACTCACATTTCGGCTACCAAACACAACCGAAATCACATCCAAACATCTCTACAACACTACCCAGCCAAGATCCATCAATTCCAAACATTCATAAACCTCAATTAACATCCAAAAAGGATCTAAACACGTCCTTATACCTCCAGCTATAGCAGAACATCAAGATCACCCCAAAAACCATCATAAACTCAAACAAAACTTAGGAAAATCAACCAATCCGGGATTGCATTGATTAAACCTCAATTTCTCATCAATTATACATCCAATTTACATTAAAAACACACCTCAAAACAGTACCCAATCATTTCATACAAATTTCATCAAAAACTACTCAAAACTTGCATTTTAAAGCCAAGATCAAGAACACCACTACAAAACCTTTATTAAAACACAAATCAAGGATTGAGAACTTGGGAATTTCAGTAAAGAACTGAGAATTTAGAGGAGAAGGACGTTCATACCTCTAAACTTGAGTTTCTCCCTTTTTGGAACCAAGATTCTTGAAAATCCAATAAGCAATTGCTAAGGTTTTGATGTAGAAATGATTAGAGATCAAATGAAGGTTGAAATCTAATCTTTAGTTGTCAAAATCAGAGGGAATTTTGCTGGAGAAATGTGTTTGGGTTGAGAGAAAAGTTGAGAGAAAAGAAAATGGAAAATTTGAGAAAGTTAGTTAAAATGACAAAATATCTTCTTCCCTCCCTTTTTACCTTAATTAAAACCATTAATAAATTGATTAATATTAAGAAAAATCTGGAGAAACTCTTCTTGGGTAAATAGCTCCTTAAAGATTCAAAGTTTCAATCCTTTTTAAAACAGTCACCAAGTTTTCGAAAATTACATTTTAGTCACTAAACCAAAATGTCACACTTCCCAACCTCATTTTGTAAAATTGATTTCACCATTATCTTAAATATAATAAAAGAAGATTTTAAGATATTTTTCCATATTTTTAATGCAACCCGAACTAGGCTTTCCTAAAAATCACCTTTTATATTCGAACCGCGATCCGACCGATCCGGTCCAAACCCAAAACTTCTAAGCCCAAAATTGGGGTGTTACAACTCTCCCCCCTTAAGAAATTTCGTCCTCGAAATTTACCTGAAGGAAAGAGGTACGGAAACTGCTTCATCATGTCATCCTTCCGTTCCCACGTGGCTTCTTCAACACCACGATGTTTCCACAACACCTTTACCAACTCAATGGTCTTGCCTCGAAGAACCTTACTATCCGAATCCAGAATCTTCACCGGTTCCTCATCGTAGGTCAAATCCGGATTCAATTCCACTTCTTCCACAGGCATCACATGTGAAGGATCCGATCTATACTTCCGAAGCATAGAAACATGAAACACATCATGGATCTTCTCCAACTCTTGCGGTAACCTCAACTTATACGCAACAGGACCCACACGCTCAACCACCTCGTATGGTCCAATGTACCTAGGGCTCAACTTACCCTTTCGGCCAAACCTCATCACCTTTTTCCAAGGCGAAACCTTCAAAAACACACGGTCACCCACCGCGTACTCAATCTCCTTACGCTTCAAATCCGCGTAAGACTTTTGCTGATCAGAAGCTGCCTTCAAACGCTCACAAATGAGCTTCACCTTCTCGGTGGTTCCCTTCAACAAAGCTGGCATCGAAACCAACTTCTGACCCGTTTCAGCCCAACACAGAGGAGTCCTACACTTCCTCCCGTACAAAGCTTCATAAGGAGCCATTTGAATGCTTGCCTGATAACTATTGTTATAGGCAAACTCCACCAAAGGCAAATGTTTCTCCCAAGAGCCCTGAAACTCAATCACGCAGCACCTCAACATATCCTCCAAAACCTGGATAACACGCTCGGACTGACCATCCGACTGCGGATGATAAGACGTACTGAAATTCAGCCGTGTACCCAAAGCCTGATGCAAACACTGCCAGAAACGCGATGTAAACCTCGGATCCCTATCCGACACAATCAACTTTGGCACACCATGCAGCCGCACAATCTCAGCAATGTACAGCTCCGTAAGCTTATCCAAAGTGTACGTAGTATGCACAGGCAGAAAATGCGCACACTTCGTCAGACGATCCACAATCACCCACACCAAATTCTTCTTCGATGGCGACAAAGGCAAACCAGAAACAAATTCCATGGTAATCATTTCCCACTTCCACTCAGGAATCCTCAACGGTTGCAACAACCCTGAAGGAAACCGATGCTCAGCCTTAACTCGCTGACACACCATGCACTTGCTCACAAACTCAGCAACATCCTTCTTTAAACCCACCCAATAGTACTCATCACGAAGATCACGATACATCTTAGTACTACCAGGGTGCATAGCAAAAGGACTACTATGACCTTCAGTCAGAATAGCACGCCTCAACTCAGCATCATTGGGCACTACTATCCGACTACCAAAGCATAACACTCCATCATCATTAAAGCAGAAATCCGAAGGCCTATCCTCCGCAATATCCTGAACATGAGGCACCAATGAATCATCCAACAACTGCTTTTCCTTAATCAATTGAACCAAAGATGGTTTCACTTGCAACTCAGCCACAAGACCACCATCACGCGAAATACTCAAACTGGCAAACATAACCCTCAACTCAACAGCTACCTTCCTACTCAAGGCATCCGCTACAACATTAGCTTTACCCGGATGATACTCAATCGTCAAATCATAATCCTTGAGCAACTCCACCCAACGTCGCTGCCTAAGATTCAACTCCTTCTGGGACATCAGGTACTTCAAACTTTTGTGGTCCGTGTACACAGTACACTTCTCACCATACAGATAATGTCTCCAGTTTTTCAAAGCAAAAACCACCGCAGCCAACTCAATGTCATGCGTAGGATAATTGCGCTCATGCACCTTCAACTGCCGTGATGCATAAGCCACCACCTTACCCTCCTGCATCAACACACATCCCAAACCAACATAGGACGCATCACTGTACACCACAAACTCTTTCCCTGATTCAGGTTGAACCAAGATAGGAGCTTGCGTCAAAGCGGCCTTAAGCTTCTCAAAAGCCTGCTGTCTCGCCTCCGTCCACTCATACTTAACATCCTTCTGCAACAACTTCGTCAAAGGTGCAGCAATCTTGGAAAACCCATCCATGAATCTTCGATAATATCCTGCCAAACCCAGGAAACTACGGACTTCATGAACAGACTTAGGAGGTTTCCAATTCATCACCACCTCAATCTTCTGAAGATCAACACGAATCCCTTCAGCAGAAACCACATGACCAAGGAACACCACTTCTCTAAGCCAGAACTCACACTTGCTCAGCTTAGCATAAAGCTGATTCTCCAACAAAGCTTGCAGCACAATTCTCAGATGCCCTTCATGCTCCTCCTCAGTACGTGAGTACACGAGGATATCATCAATGAATACCACCACAAACTTATCCAGGTATTCATGAAATACACGATTCATCATGTCCATGAAAGCTGCAGGAGCATTCATCAAACCAAACGGCATCACAAGGAACTCATAATGCCCATACCTCGTCCTGAAAGCTGTCTTTGGCACATCCACATCCTTCACCTTCAACTGATAATACCCTGACCTTAAGTCAATCTTAGAGAACACAGCTGCTCCCCGAAATTGATCAAAAAGATCATCAATTCTAGGCAACGGATACCGATTCTTGATAGTCAACTTGTTAAGCTGACGATAATCAATGCACATTCTCATAGTGCCATCCTTCTTCTTCACAAACAAGACCGGTGCACCCCAAGGTGACACACTTGGCCGGATGAAACCACGATCAAGCAACTCTTGCAGTTGCGTCTTCAGCTCTTTCAACTCCTTAGGTGCCATTCGATAAGGAGTAATGGACACAGGAGTTGTGTTTTCATTCAACTCAATCCCAAACTCCACTTCGCGATTAGGAGGCAATCCAGGCAACTCCTCCGAAAACACACCAGGAAACTCTCGCACAGTCCTGATATCTTGCACACGCAACTCCTTAGAGCTAGGATTCATCACAAAGGCTAGGTAAGCTTCACAACCTTGCCTCAGCATCCGACTCGCCTCCAATGTAGACACCACATTGGCAAGAAACTTCACATTCTCACCAACCATAACTACTTCATAATCATCCACAAGCTTCAACGAAACTCGCTTATTTTCACAATCTACTACAGCTCGATGCTCAACAAGCCAATCCATACTAAGGATTACATCAAAACCATAGAAAGGCAACTCCATAAGATCAACATGAAAAACATGATCTTGCACAACCAAGGGACATCTTCTATAAAGCTTCCGAGTCACTATAGTCTCACCAAAAGAACTTGTGACACGCATACCAACATCCAAGGACTCAACAGGCAAACCAAGCAATTCAGCATGCTCACGCAATATGTATGAGTGTGTAGATCCAGAATCAATCAAGGAAAGTAATGACAAGGATTGCAAAGTGAAAGTACCTGCGATCACATCCGCGTCATTCCTCCCCTCCCTCTGAGCAAACACTCTAGCCTGGCCACCACCCTCAGGCTGAACAACTACAACATGAGCCACATTCCTTCCACCATCCTCTCTACGCTGGAAGTTACCACGGCCGCGTCTACGACCTCTCTGTGGTGCAACAACTCTAGGAGCACGTCCTTGACCACCACCGGCCAACAGAGGACACTCCCTCCTCATGTGATCCGCTGATCCACAGTTCCAACACGAGTTACCAGCCGCCACAATCGGAGCCTGAACCTCCCTCGCTGCTCGAGGACAATCACGCCTCAGATGTCCACGCGATCCACACGTCCAACATGTGTTCGGATCAACTCTTGCCTTATCCCCCTGAACAGGCGCACCGTGCCCTCCACCACCTCGCATAGCTGAAGACTGATACTTCCGATCACGTCCTCTCTTGTTCCGTCCGCCTCCGAAACTATACTCAACAACTCGTTTACCAGCACTAGGACCAGCACCTCTAGCAGACAAACTCAAATTCATCTCAATGTCCTTTGCTCTACCAACCAGGACATCAAAATCAGTGTACTCAGTAGCCAGCATATAAGTCTTTACATCCGTCACCAAACCATAACGGAACCGCTCACACCTCTCCCGCTCATCAGGAATAAGCTCAGGCACGTATTGACTAAGTCGGACAAACTGAACCTCGTACTCAGCCACTGACATGCTCCCTTGAGTAAGAGACATGAATTCCCTCTTCTTTTCATCCAAGTACCTCACACCCAGATACCTTCTCTTGAAAATGTTTTGAAAGAACGTCTATGTCACATCAGCATCCTCCATTCCGGAGATAGTGGTTGTCCACCAAGTGTATGCATCGTCTTGCAACAATGATATCACACATCCCAGCTTCTGCACATCAGAACAATTCATTTGTCCCAAGATTCTCTTGGTACTCTCCAACCAAGACTCAGAACCTTCAGCAGACAAACCCCTGAAGTCAGTCCCTCCCAGACTGCGCAAACGCTCCAAAGGTAGTCTAACACCAGCATCACCTTGATGCACATGTAACCCCCTTAACCCGGCCTAGACGTTCGACCGGAATTAAGAAGATCACACGGGGAAAACCAAAGTCAACCTGAAAGTCAACCTTGATTAACGACCCTTTTTTTTCCTTTTTAATCTTGTCTAGATGCTCTTTAACCCTAGATGTGTTCACACAAACATCATACTCAAAGATCACAACCATCAGAGAACATTCAGGGACCCAACTGTACAAAACACAACTTTAGGGACCAAACTGTAAATTCTAAATATTACAGGGACTTCACCCAATTAAAAGTTACCAATATAAAATTAGTCATGTTTCATACCTCACTGCCAAATTTCAGCTCAAACGGACATCTCAAACTCATCCAATTTCAAAAACAAGATTCAGGACCAAAACGCAAACATTTCGAAACACATAACCGCCAGTGTCAGCCCCCAACGGTCAGGTGTTCCGAAACAGGTTCACCCTGTTTCGAAACGCGGGGCCGTTCCACAACGCGTATCGGAACAGGCACTGGCAGTAGCACAAACGTTCCGAAACGGGTCCATCCGTTTCGAAACACCCTGGCCTTTACAGGCCCCCGTTCCGAAACGGTAACACGCGTTCCGAAACGCCCTGCCCAGATTGCAGCATCCTTGCTGGTTAAATGCATCTTTGACCCACCAAACATGATCCGAATGCAACCAAACCACACCAGCAAGTCATATAACATACAAGAGACATATATGCATCAAAAACTAGATACATAACCACCCCTAGGTGCAACAACACACTAAACTCATTCAAGGCTCAATCATGCTTTTAAACAAAAAGCATAGCAATACAACTTAAGCATAGGGAGATTCAAACGTTGCAACATTAATCCACATGATTCAAAACCATAACCCAAATTTGTCCAACATACACAATCTCCTTAAACATCAACATAAGAGATTCTTCCCCCCATTGCCTTTATTAACTATAGCTATTAACCGAGGCATACATCTCACTTGGAGTGCTCCTTGAATCCCTTGCTCCTCGCTGTCCAAACTTCACTTATCTCCATTGATAGACAAAAAGGAGCGTAAGCACATAATGCTTAGTGAGGAATGCTCAAAACCAAAACACCATCAATGCAGCGAATCATAAAACCATTTTTAAAAGCAAGCTCGATTCGACAAACCAAAGCAATATTTGAAAACCCTTTTTCAACAACATGCTTTAAAATCATGCCTTGCACAAACATGAAAACCAACCCTTAGCTTAGGAAGCTAAGTAAACCTTTTCAAAACATAAACTTGCAAAACCATCAAATTAGCCATTCCATGCAAAAACACCATATGCAAAGCTAATTTCAAACCTTGGAAAACACTTCCACTTTACATCTTACCATTCTCATACTTGAATGTCATTTCAAAGTAATAAACCCTTTTAAAACCATTTACTCAAACAATCAAACACATGCATTAAACAAATGCAACATATGAACCACATCATTAACAATTGCATCACATGCCCTTTAAAAACAAGTCTCCACAAGACTTCAATGCACTAAAGAGATTTCATGCACACATGCACCATTCTCAATAGATAATCAACACTTGTTCAAACCAACAAGTCAACAAGCATTCATAATACATTTTACACTATTCATGCAACCATGCATCATTTCAAGCATCTCATGCTTCATTATATTCAAGAACATCATATTGGCCTCCAAGTGATAACCAAATCCACTTTTCAACTCAACACCCGATCGGATACGCGGATCACAAGCGTTGTCCCCATGCTTCATACACAATACCAATCCAAGGCCCTCCAAATGGACTTTTAAACACCATTTGACCTTACCGTTCACAAGGTTCCCATGTATGGACTTTTAATCACCATACAACCTTAACATTCACAAGGTTCCCATGTATGGACTTTTAAACACCATACAACCTTAACATTCACAAGGTTCCCATATATGGACTTTTAAACACCATACAACCTTAACATTCACAAGGTTCCCATGTATGGACTTTTAAACACCATACAACCTTAACATTCACAAGGTTCCCATGTATGGACTTTTAAACACCATGCAACCTTAACATGCACAAGGTTCCCATGTATGGACTTTTAAACACCATACAACCTTTGCATCACCGATTGGTAGTTGTATAACATCACTAACGAGATCCGGGACACCCTACACAAGATCCACACATGGACTTTACACCACAATTGTGATCTTATCAAGCACAAGGTTCCCATATATGGACTTTTAACCACCATATAACCTTTGCTTACCCAAGGTCCTCGAATGGGAATCTCAACCTCCATTATGACCTTAACCATCTCGTTAGGATACTTGGATGGAGTTTAGCGGTTCACTCTTAACCACTCCACATCCAAGGCGACTTAATTCACGGTGCACCCAATCCTATAGCCGGCTAACTATATCCGATCAAAGAAACCAAGAACCACTTACATCACTTGCCAATATAACCATCTTACCACATTAATCCATTAATTCACAAGCATAATCAAAATGCAATAGCCACCATGAACTTTAACCAAGAACCAACCATGGACTTTTAAACACCATGTTGTTCTTAAATAAACAAGGCTTACACACGAACTTTCAACCACCTTTGTAGCCTTAACCATCACTTACCAAAATGCATTATTAACAACAATATTCCACTGTTTTAAAGCATCACACAAAGCCATAAACAACATGCAACACTATGCATCAATTCCACAATTCAATGTACAAAACCATGGATCTCTTACCTCGAGCATCCTTCACATATGGCTTTCAAAACCAGCATTAAACCATGCTAAAATATGCTTTCAAAACAGAATTTAAAACATGCAAATCATATGCATTGCAACCATCAATCACAATTGCTTAAAAAGCCAATTCACAACACAACCAAGAGCGAAAATCCATTTACTTACTCTTGAGCTTAGCAAAGTTGTTTAGACTTAAACTAAGCTCCCAAAACCTTCAAACCTTGGTTTAAAAGCTGAAAACCCAACTTCACTCACCGATACACAAAACAAGGCTAGCCAACAAGCCTTCCAAGCATCCGAAACCTTCCACAACACCTCTAATGCTCACAGATCAACTTCCCCTCCAAACTTGAGTTTCTCCCTTTTTGGAACCAAAATCTTGAAAATCCAAGTAGCAAATACAAAGGTTTTGTTGAAGGATTGATTAGAAATCAAATGAGGATTGAAATATGATATTTAGGTGACAAAAATCAGAGGAAAAGATCTGGAGAGAATGTGTTTGGTTTGAGAGAAAAGATGAGAGAAAATGGAAAATTTGGAAAGTTAGTTAGAAATGACAAAAATATCTTTCCCTCCTTTTTACTTTTATTTTAAACCATCAATAAATCATTTAATATTCTAGAAAATCTGGAGAAACTCCCCTTTGGGTAAATAGCTCCTTAAAGATTCAAAGTTTCAATCCTTTTTAAAACAGTCACGCAGTTTTCAAAAATTACATTTTGGTCACTAACCCAAAATGTCACCCTTACAAACCTCGTTTTGCAAAATTGATTTCACAGTTCACTTATATATATTAAAAGAGGATTTTAGAACATTTTTCCATATTTTTAATGCAACCCGAACTAGGCTTTCCTAAAAATCACCTTTTATATTCGAACAACACTTTGACCGAACCGGTCAACGCCCAAAACTTCTAAGCCCAAAACCGGGGTGTTACAGCACAACTCCTTGAGCTCCAGCTACCGCTGCTCGAAAAGCTCCAGCAATAGCTTGAATCAACACTGTCATGTCAGGAACAGCTTGTCCCTGACCAGCTTCAGGTCCAGCGACCCCAGCACCAGCTGCAACACCAGCTCCTTCGCCCCCAGCACCACCACCACCAGGTGGAGGAGGTAAATCCACCGCATTTTCAGCATTCTCTTCATTCTCATTTTGAGCCATAGCTCGCATATTACCCCTCGTTTCTCTACGAGGTCCCATTCAATAAACAATGCAATCACAATGTAATAAACAAAGTCAGGCTCAGCAAGGTAAGTAATCCAAGTACTCAAGCTCATTTCCAATTAAAAACAACTCATTTCATTAGCTTTGATTTGGCAATGGGTCCCTCTAACATGCTTCACCATAGCATACATCACAATTGTATCACACTTACAATTCACACAACATGCTTTCATTAAACAAGCATACAAAGCATACATACATTCATCACCCACATAACCATTCCCAAATACTCGAGAACTCAGCTCTGATACCACCAAATGTAACCCCCTTAACCCGGCCTAGACGGTTGACCCGAATTAAGAAGTTTACACGGGGAAAACCAAAGTCAACCCGAAAGTCAACCTTGATTAACGACCCTTTTTTTTTCTTTTTAATCTTATCTAGATGTAAATTAATCCTAGGTGAACACTTGAGACAAACATGTTCAAAAGCCACAACATTCGGATAACATTCAGGGACTCAATTGCACAACATACAAATTTAGGGACCAAAATGTAAATTCTGGAAATTTCAAGGACTTAACCAACTTTTGAGTTACCATTATGAAATTAGTCATGTTTCATGCCTCACTGCCAAATTTCAACTCAAACGGCCATCTAAAACTCATTCAATTGCATTCACAAAGTTCAGGACCAAAACGCAAAGGTTTCAAAACATAAAACCATCAATTTCAGTGCCCAACGGTCGGGTGTTTCGGAACAGGGATGATCCGTTCCGAAACGCGGGACCGTTCGGAAACCCGTTGCGCAACATGGCCTGGCAGTGGCAAAACTGTTCCGGAACGGCTCTGCCCGTTTCGAAACGCCTAGGCCATTTCAGGTCCTCTGTTCCGAAACGGTAGCACCTGTTCCGAAACAGGCTGTCCAGATTGCAGAAATTTAGCTGGTTTAAAGCACAATTGACCCATCAAACGCATTCAGATGACCCTCAAATTATACCAGCAAGTCATTACATACTTAAGGATCATAATGGCATCCACAATTCATAAACATGACATCAAACAAGGAAAGCCCCAATTCTATAGGCATGCATCCTATATTGAAAACCATTCAAACACCAAATCACCAAACAATCCTCACAAAGGCCATTTACAAATTCCAACAATATCAAAAGCATAAAACCAACTTAAGGAGTCAAAAACATCTCCCAAAACAACAACATAGGTTCCCCATTGCCAAATGCCAAAAGCTAAACAAGTTATGAAAATATTCACCATACATGAGCTTAGTTCTTCACTTGGATTCTTGACCCCCTTGCTGCCCTTAAGCACTTCAATGCTCTGCATTATTGGTTTAAGAAAAGAGAGAGCGTAAGCACATAGCTTAGTGAGGAATGCTCATTTAAAACAACACAATAATGCGTTAATAAAACTCACTTTCAAAACTTTAGTACAACAACATTTCATCATGCACATATGTACATAAACCAAGCATTACATGCTTCAAATCATTATCATGTCATATTGGCTTTCAAGTGATAATCGTAACCATTTCCAAAACACAATTGACAACCAACAACAACAATCGAATACACGGATTACAAGCGTTGTCCCTACGCTTCATACACACTACCAATCTCAAGGTGGAGTATGGTACAATCACAACCCCTCAACACCCGTGATGGAGACTATGGTACAATCACAACCCCTCTACATCACTCATTGGTAGTTGTATAACATCACTAACGAGATCACGGGACACACAATACAAGATCCACACATGAACTTTAAACCACCATTGTGATCTTACCAAACACAAGGTCCTCACATGGAATTTTAACCACCATTTTGACCATAACAATACACAAGGTCCACACATGGAATTTTAACCACTATAATGACCTTAACACAAGACCCACTCATGGACTTTTAACCACCATGGTGTTCTTAACCATCTCGTTAGTGTACTTGGATGGAGTATGGTACAATCACAACCCCTCAACATCCAAGGCGACTTTATTCACGGTGCACCCAATCCTATAGCCGGCTAACTATATCCGATTCAAGTAATTTTAGACAAACCACATCACTTGCCAATATACATCATTTAACAACATTAATCCACTGTTTTAAAGAATTTAATAAAGCCATCATCATCATGCATCAATATGCATCAAAACCACATTAATCAATGTACAAAACAAGGATCCCTTACCTAGAGCATCCTTCAACCCATGGCTTATGAAACCAGCAATAAACATGCTAAAATATGCTTTCAAAAACAGAATTTAAACATGCAACAAATCACTTTGCATTCAACCAACTCATGGCTCATCAACAAGAGAGTTTTTCGAAAACTTACTCTTGAGCTTAGGTAAGTTGTTTAGACTTAAACTAAGCTCCCAAAACCTTCAAACATTGGTTTCAAAGCTGAAAACCAAACTTCACTCACCGATTTCCGTTTCGCCACTTGCCGAAACACCAATCAAGCTTCCGGATCAACACCACAAGGATCCGAAGATGTCTCCCCTGTTTTAAACACATCAAAACAGTAGATTAATGCACCATCATGCATTAATATCCTCAACCAAGACACCTAAACTCGCTGCTCACATCAACACTCACATTTCGGCTACCAAACACAACCGAAATCACATCCAAACATCTCTACAACACTACCCAGCCAAGATCCATCAATTCCAAACATTCATAAACCTCAATTAACATCCAAAAAGGATCTAAACACGTCCTTATACCTCCAGCTATAGCAGAACATCAAGATCACCCCAAAAACCATCATAAACTCAAACAAAACTTAGGAAAATCAACCAATCCGGGATTGCATTGATTAAACCTCAATTTCTCATCAATTATACATCCAATTTACATTAAAAACACACCTCAAAACAGTACCCAATCATTTCATACGAATTTCATCAAAAACTACTCAAAACTTGCATTTTAAAGCCAAGATCAAGAACACCACTACAAAACCTTTATTAAAACACAAATCAAGGATTGAGAACTTGGGAATTTCAGTAAAGAACTGAGAATTTAGAGGAGAATGACGTTCATACCTCTAAACTTGAGTTTCTCCCTTTTTGGAACCAAGATTCTTGAAAATCCAATAAGCAATTGCTAAGGTTTTGATGTAGAAATGATTAGAGATCAAATGAAGGTTGAAATCTAATCTTTAGTTGTCAAAATCAGAGGGAATTTTGCTGGAGAAATGTGTTTGGGTTGAGAGAAAAGTTGAGAGAAAAGAAAATGGAAAATTTGAGAAAGTTAGTTAAAATGACAAAATATCTTCTTCCCTCCCTTTTTACCTTAATTAAAACCATTAATAAATTGATTAATATTAAGAAAAATCTGGAGAAACTCTTCTTGGGTAAATAGCTTGTAACGCCCCGGTTTTGGGCTTAGAAGTTTTGAGCGTTGACCGGTTTGGTCAAAGTGCTGTTCGAATCGTAAGTGGCTAATTTAGGAAAGCCTAGTTCGGGTTGCATTAAAAATATGGAAAAATGTTCTAAAATCATCTTTTAATATATATTGATGAACTGTGAAAACAATTTTGGAAAATGAGTTTTGGAAGGTTGACATTTTGGCTAGTGACCAAAATGTAATTTTCGCAAATTTGGTGGCTGTTTTAAAAAGGATTGAAACTTTGAATCTTTAAGGAGCTATTTGCCCAAAATTGAATTCTCCAGATTTTTCTAAGATATTTTAATCCTAAAATCTGATTTTAAAGATATCAAAGTGGAGGGAAGTTTCATTTTCTCTATTTTCCCAACTAACTTCCTATTTTCTCTTCTCCTTTTCTCTCCAACCAAACATCACCATTTCCAGAGATTCTAATCTGATTTCCTCACCTAAATTCTTCCTTTCAACTTTCATTTGATTGCAAATCAACATATCTTCAAAACCTACTCATTTGCTACAAGTTTCAACAAGGTTTTCATTCCAAAAAGTGGAGAAATCACAAGTTTGGAGGTATGAACGATTCTCCTCTGAACTTTAAGTTCTTTAATGAAATTCCTAAAGTTTTCAATCCTAAATGTATGTTTAATTAAAGGTTTGTAAGTTGATTTAAGAATCTTGGCTAATTGAGCATGATTTTGATGATTTCAATTGATTTTCGTTTGATCTGTTAAATCTGGGTTTTGAGAAGTGTTTTTGATGTTATTTGATCATTAAATTGATATGGAAATGAGTCTTGATTGATGCAATCCCGGATAGGTTAAGATTCCTAAGTTTAGCTTGTGTTTTAAGGTAGTTTTTGTGGTGATCTTGTGGATCTGTTGTTGCTGGAGGTATAAGGATGATTGTAGGTTGTTTTTAGATGTTGATTGATGTTAATAGAAGTGAGGTTTTGCTGGTTTATGGCTGGGTTATGTTTGGAAGTGGTTTTGATGCATTTTCGGTTGTGTTTGGTGGCCGAAAATGGAGGATGGATGAGAGCAGCGAGTTTGAGTGCTTTCATTGAGGTAATTGATGCATGATGATGCATTGATTTACTGCTTTGATGTGTTGAAGCAGGGGTGGCATCTTTGGATCCAAGAGTTGTTGATCCGGAAGCTTGAATTCGTGCTTCGGCAAGAGGCGAGGTGGAATCGGTGAGTGAAATTGGGTTTTCGGCTTTGAAACCAATGTCTTGGGAGCTTAGTCTAAGTCTAAACAACTTTGCTAAGCTCGAGTGTAAGTTTTCGGATTTCCTCTTTAGTGGTGGCCATGGTTTTGATGTATTGCAAAATGATGATTTGCATGTTTTACATACTGTTTTGGAAGCATGTTTTAGCATGGTATTTGCTGTTGTTGTAAGCCATATGTTGAAGGTAGCTCTAGGTAGGAGTGCCTTGCTTTTATACTTTGAAATGATGTGGTTTTATGCTTTAAAATGCATGATGAATATGGCTTGGTTTTATGCTTAAAAACAGTGTTGTAAATGATGAAAATGATGTATATTGGCAAGTGATGTTTTGAAAATGTTAAGGTCACTAAGGTGGTTAAAAGTCCTTGAGTGAGCCTTGTTACTTATGAACATCAAGGTGGTTAAAAGTCCTTGGATGGTTCATGTTGCGGACACTAAGGTGTTTAAAAGTCCTTAGGTGATCCTTTCTATGGTGTTTAAAAGTCCATAGGCCAAGGTGTTTAAAAGTCCTTGGGATCAAGGTGTTTAAAAGTCCTTGATGTGTTTCATTCATGGTGTTTAAAAGTCCATGGCCAAGGTGTTTAAAAGTCCTTGGGATCAAGGTGTTTAAAAGTCCTTGATGGGTTACTTCTATGGTGTTTAAAAGTCCATAGGCCAAGGTGTTTAAAAGTCCTTGGGGCCAAGGTGTTTAAAAGTCCTTGGGAAGTTGATGAACTTGTTTTAATAAATGGAAATGTATCACTTGAGCCAATATGACATGTTGAGGATATTGAGAAGCATGAGATGCTTGTTTTTATGTTTATGTTTAAGCATGAGATTGCTTGTTATGAATGCTTTTGAGCATGTGAAAATGGTTGATTTAAAGCATGTTTTGTAAAGGTTTTGAATTGCATTATTGAATGGTTTTTAAGAGCTTTCCTCACTAAGCTTTTGCTTACGCTCTCTTCGTTCTCTGAATTCGATAATGCAGAGCATTAAAGTACCTTGAGGGCAGCAAGAAGGGTCAAGCAATCTAGTTCAAGTGAAGCTCAATGTATGGAAGGTTTTGTTAAACATTTTAGCTTTTGTATGATTTGGCAATGGGGGACCAATGTGTATGTTTTGGGAGGTGTTGGAGACTCCCTAAGTATGTTTAATGTTGATGTGTTTGCTGGCTTTTGAATTGGAACCTTATATGCTTGCTTTGTAAGTTTGGTGTTTGTATGCCTAGCTTGTGTAGGAAGCATGCATCTAGAATTGGGGCTTTTTGCATATGATGATGAATGGATGAATTGTTGATGCTAATATGTTGTTTATATGTTAATTGGCATGTTGGCAAAGTTTGGTAGTGTTAGGAGCATGTTTGAGTGTGTAATTGCATGATTAAAGTTGAGTTTTGGAGCATTCTGGTGCAGGCGTTTCGGAACTGGGTGCCCCGTTTCGGAACGGGTGCCTTGCATGAACCCAGGCATCCGAAACGGGGAGGGCCGTTTCGAAACGAGTAAGCCTCTGCCAGACCCCCGTTTCGAAACGGGCTACGCCTGTTTCGGAACGGCCCCGCGTTTCGGAACGGGCTGTCCCCCGTTTTGGAACGGTTGACCGTTGGGGGCTGACATTGGCGGTTATGTGTTTTGAATTGTTTGCGTTTTGGTCCTGAATCTTGTTTGTGCAATTGTATGAGCTGTGGATGTCCTTTTGAGCTGAAATTTCACAGAGAAGCATGAAACCTGATTAATTTCAAGTTGGTAACTTCAAATTTGGTTAAGTCCTTATATTTATCAGAAATTACAATTTGGTCCCTAAAGTTGTAATTTGTTCAATTGGGTCCCTGTTTGACCTCTGATGTTTGTGATCTTTGAGTATGTTGTTTGTATGATCACACATAGGTGTAATGTGCATCTAGATAAGATTAAAAAAAAAAAGGGTCGTTAATCAAGGTTGACTTTCGGGTTGACTTTGGTTTTCCCCGTGTGACTTTCTTAATTCGGGTCAATCGTCTAGGCCGGGTTAAGGGGGTTACATTTGGTGGTATCAGAGCTGAGTTCTCGAGTAATTGGGAATGTTTGTATGCATGATTGAAGCATGTTTGCCTTGAATGCTTGTTGTTTGAAAGCATGTTCAGTGGCTTGAGATGTTGATGCAATTGAGTGTATGTTGTGATGTTGCATGCTGAGGGTACCCATTGCCAAACAAAAGCTAAAGGAAACATGTTGTTTTGAAATGAAATTGAGCTTGAATACTTGGATTGCTTACCTTGCTGGGCCTGACTTGTTTTATTTTGCATTGTTGTTGCATGGTAAAGTATGGCACCACGTAGAGAGTTGAGAGGTAGTGTGCGAGCTACGGCTCCCAATGAGAATGAGAATGAAGAGCACGCTGATAGTGCTGTGTTACCCCCTCCTCCGCCTGGTGGTGGTACTGGAGGTGCGAGAGCTGAAGCTGCAGCTGATGCTGGTGCTGGAGCTGCTGGACCAGAGGATGGTCAGGGGCAAGCTGTGCCTGATATGTCTGCTTTGGTACAAGCTATTGCGGGTGCTTTTAGAGCAGCAGTAGCTGGAGCTCAAGTAGCTGGGCATCAGGGAGATGCTGGTGTAAGACTACCCTTAGAGCGTTTGCGCAGTCTTGGAGGGACTGAGTTCAGAGGTATGTCAGCTGAGAGGTCGGAAGCCTGGTTAGAGAGCACCAAGCGTGTTCTGGGACAGATGAGTTGCACGGAAGTGCAAAAGTTGGGCTGTGTGGTATCTTTGTTGCAAGGTGATGCTTATACGTGGTGGACGACCACAATTTCTGGAATGGTTGAAGCTGACATCACTTGGACATTCTTCCTGAATGCGTTCAAGAGGAGATATCTGGGAGTGAGATATCTGGATGAAAAGAAGCGTGAATTCATGTCTCTGACCCAGGGGAACATGAGTGTGGCTGAGTATGAGGTACAGTTTGTGCGCCTTAGCCAGTATGCACCGGAGCTAGTACCTGATGAGCGAGAGAGGTGCGAAAGGTTTCGTTATGGCTTAGTGCCGGATGTTAAGACCTATATGTTGGCAGCTGAGTATAATGATTTTGATGTGTTGGTTGGTCGATCCAAGGATATCGAGATGAATCTGAGCTTGTCTGCGAAGGGTGCTGGAGCTAGTTCTGGGAAGAGACCAGCTGAGTATAGTTCCGGAGGTGGACGGAACAAGAGAGGACGCGATCAGAAGTATCAGTCCTCAGCCAAGAGAGGTGGTGGTGTATCTGCTAGAGGAGGTTATGCTAGGGCTGAGCCTAGTGCTTGCTGGAACTGTGGTTCGCATGGTCACAAGAGGCGTGACTGTCCTCGTGCTGGTAGGGAGGTGCAGGCTCCTGTTGTGACAGCTGGTAATGCTGGTTATGAGTGCTGGAATTGTGGTTCTTCTGATCACTTGAGACGCGATTGTCCGAGAATGGCCGGTGGTCAAGAGCGTGCTCCTGCTGTTGCGGCACCGCAGAGAGGTCGTGGGCGCGGCCGTGGTAATTTTCAGAGGCGTGAGGAAGGTGGCCGTGGAGTAGCTCATGTTGTGGCTATTCAACCTGAGGATGGAGGCCAAGCGAGGGTGTATGCTCAGCGCGAGGGAAGGAATGATGCTGATGTGATTGCAGGTACCTTTACTTTGCAGTCCTTGTCATTGCTTTCTTTGATTGATTCTGGATCTACGCATTCATATATTCTTCGTGAGCATGCTGAGTTGCTTGGTTTGCCTGTTGAGTCTTTGGATGTTGGTGTTAGAGTCACTAGTTCTTTTGGTGAAACTGTTGTGACTCGTAAGCTGTATAGAAGGTGCCCTTTGGTTGTTCAAGAGCATGTTTTTCTTGTTGATCTTATGGAGTTGCCCTTTTATGGTTTTGATGTGATCCTTGGTATGGATTGGCTGGCTGAGCATCGTGCTGTTGTGGATTGTGAGAATAAGCGGGTGTCGCTTAAGGTTGCGGAGGATTATGAAGTTGTGGTGGTTGGTGAGAATGTGAAGTTTCTTGCCAATGTTGTATCTTCTTTGGAGGCGAGCAGGATGCTGAGGCAAGGATGTGAAGCCTATCTAGCTTTTGTGATGAATCCTAGCTCTAAGGAGTTGAGGGTGCAAGATATCAAGGTTGTGAAGGAGTTCCCTGGTGTTTTCCCGGAGGAGTTGCCTGGTTTACCTCCTAATCGCGAGGTGGAGTTTGGTATTGAGCTGTATGAGAATACAACTCCTGTATCCATTACTCCATATAGAATGGCACCTAAGGAGCTGAAGGAGCTGAAGACGCAGTTGCAAGAGCTGCTTTATCGTGGTTTTATCCGGCCGAGTATGTCGCCTTGGGGTGCTCCTGTCTTGTTTGTGAAGAAGAAAGATGGCACTATGAGAATGTGCATTGATTACCGTCAGCTGAACAAGTTGACTATCAAGAATCGGTATCCTTTGCCGAGGATTGATGATCTCTTTGATCAATTTCGGGGAGCTGCTGTGTTCTCTAAGATTGACTTGAGGTCAGGGTATTACCAATTGAAGGTGAAGGATGTGGATGTGCCTAAGACAGCTTTCAGGACAAGGTATGGGCATTATGAGTTCCTTGTGATGCCGTTTGGGTTGACAAATGCTCCTGCTGCTTTCATGGACATGATGAATCGTGTTTTTCATGAATACCTGGACAAGTTCGTTGTGGTGTTCATTGATGATATCCTTGTGTACTCGCGTACTGAGGAGGAGCATGAAGAGCATTTGAGGGTTGTTTTGCAAGCTTTGTTGGAGAATCAGCTTTATGCTAAGCTGAGCAAGTGTGAGTTCTGGTTAAGAGAGGTGGTTTTTCTTGGGCATGTTGTCTCAGCTGAGGGGATTCGTGTTGATCCTCAGAAGATTGAGGCTATGATGAGCTGGAAGGTTCCTAAGTCTGTTCCTGAGGTCCGTAGTTTCCTTGGTTTGGCGGGATACTACCGGAGGTTTGTGGATGGTTTTTCCAAGATTGCTGCTCCTTTGACGAAGCTGTTGCAGAAGGATGTTAAGTATGAATGGACAGAAGCGAGACAGCAGGCTTTTGAGAAGCTGAAGGCGGCTTTGACGCAAGCTCCTATTTTGATTCAGCCTGAATCAGGGAAAGAGTTTGTGGTTTACAGTGATGCATCCTATGTTGGTTTGGGGTGTGTGCTGATGCAGGAGGGTAAGGTGGTGGCTTATGCGTCGCGGCAGTTGAAAGTGCATGAGCGCAATTACCCTACGCATGATATTGAGCTGGCGGCAGTGGTTTTTGCTCTGAAGATCTGGAGACATTATCTGTATGGTGAGAAGTGTACTGTGTACACGGATCACAAGAGTTTGAGGTATCTGATGTCTCAGAAGGAGTTGAATCTTAGGCAGCGTCGTTGGTTGGAGTTGCTCAAGGATTATGATCTGACAATAGAGTATCATCCTGGAAAGGCTAATGTTGTTGCGGATGCCTTGAGTAGGAAGGTAGCAGTTGAGCTGAGGGCGATGTTTGCTAGCTTGAGCATATCGCGAGATGGTGGTCTTGTTGCTGAGTTGCAAGTGAAACCATCTTTGGTTCAGTTGATCAAGGAAAAGCAGTTGTTGGATGATTCCTTGGTGTCTCATGTTCAGGATATTGCGGAGGGTAGGCCTTCGGATTTCTGTTTTAATGATGATGGTGTGCTGTGTTTTGGGAGTCGAATAGTAGTGCCTGCTGATGCTGAGTTGAGGCGTGCTATTCTGACTGAAGGTCATAGTAGTCCTTTTGCTATGCACCCTGGTAGTACTAAGATGTATCGTGATCTTCGTGATGAGTACTATTGGGTTGGTTTGAAGAAGGATGTGGCGGAGTTTGTGAGCAAGTGTTTGGTGTGTCAGCGAGTTAAGGCTGAGCATCAGTTTCCTTCTGGTTTGTTGCAACCGTTGAAAATCCCTGAGTGGAAGTGGGAGAGGGTTACCATGGATTTTGTATCTGGTTTACCTTTGTCTCCGTCGAAAAAGAATTCGGTTTGGGTGGTTGTGGATCGCCTGACGAAGTGTGCGCATTTCTTGCCTGTGCATACTACGTTCTCTTTGGACAAGCTGGCAGAGCTGTACATTGCTGAGATTGTGCGGTTGCATGGTGTGCCTAAGTCGATTGTGTCGGATAGGGATCCGAGGTTCACATCGCGTTTTTGGCAGTGTTTGCATCAAGCTTTGGGTACAAGGTTGCATTTCAGTACATCCTATCATCCTCAGTCGGATGGTCAGTCTGAGCGAGTTATTCAGATTTTGGAGGATATGTTGAGATGCTGTGTGATTGAGTTCCAAGGTTCTTGGGAGAAGCATCTGCCTTTGGTTGAGTTCGCTTATAACAATAGTTATCAGGCGAGTATACAGATGGCACCTTATGAGGCTTTGTACGGGAGGAAGTGTAGGACTCCTCTTTGTTGGGCTGAAACTGGTCAAAAGTTGGTTTCAATGCCTGCTTTGTTGAAAGGGATCACAGAGAAGGTGAAGCTCATTTGTGAGCGGTTGAAGGCTGCTTCTGATCGGCAGAAGTCTTACGCGGATTTGAAGCGTAAGGAGATAGAATATGCGGTGGGTGACCGAGTGTTCTTGAAGGTTTCGCCTTGGAAGAAGGTGATGAGGTTTGGCCGGAAGGGTAAGCTGAGCCCTAGATACATTGGACCATATGAGGTGGTTGAGCGTGTGGGTCCTGTTGCGTATCGGTTGAGGTTACCTCAGGAACTGGAGAAGATTCATGATGTGTTCCATGTTTCTATGCTCCGGAAGTATAGATCTGATCCTTCGCATGTGATGCCTGTTGAGGATGTGGTTCTGAATCCGGATTTGACCTATGATGAGGAACCGGTGAAGGTTCTGGATTCAGATAGTAAGGTTCTTCGTGGCAAGACCATTGAGTTGGTGAAGGTGCTGTGGAAGCATCGCGGTGTTGAGGAAGCCACGTGGGAGCGGAAGGAAGACATGCTGAAGCAGTTTCCTTATCTCTTTCCTTCAGGTAAATTTCGAGGACGAAATTTCTTAAGGGGGGGAGAGTTGTAACGCCCCGGTTTTGGGCTTAGAAGTTTTGAGCGTTGACCGGTTTGGTCAAAGTGCTGTTCGAATCGTAAGTGGCTAATTTAGGAAAGCCTAGTTCGGGTTGCATTAAAAATATGGAAAAATGTTCTAAAATCATCTTTTAATATATATTGATGAACTGTGAAAACAATTTTGGAAAATGAGTTTTGGAAGGTTGACATTTTGGCTAGTGACCAAAATGTAATTTTCGCAAATTTGGTGGCTGTTTTAAAAAGGATTGAAACTTTGAATCTTTAAGGAGCTATTTGCCCAAAATTGAATTCTCCAGATTTTTCTAAGATATTTTAATCCTAAAATCTGATTTTAAAGATATCAAAGTGGAGGGAAGTTTCATTTTCTCTATTTTCCCAACTAACTTCCTATTTTCTCTTCTCCTTTTCTCTCCAACCAAACATCACCATTTCCAGAGATTCTAATCTGATTTCCTCACCTAAATTCTTCCTTTCAACTTTCATTTGATTGCAAATCAACATATCTTCAAAACCTACTCATTTGCTACAAGTTTCAACAAGGTTTTCATTCCAAAAAGTGGAGAAATCACAAGTTTGGAGGTATGAACGATTCTCCTCTGAACTTTAAGTTCTTTAATGAAATTCCTAAAGTTTTCAATCCTAAATGTATGTTTAATTAAAGGTTTGTAAGTTGATTTAAGAATCTTGGCTAATTGAGCAAGATTTTGATGATTTCAATTGATTTTCGTTTGATCTGTTAAATCTGGGTTTTGAGAAGTGTTTTTGATGTTATTTGATCATTAAATTGATATGGAAATGAGTCTTGATTGATGCAATCCCGGATAGGTTAAGATTCCTAAGTTTAGCTTGTGTTTTAAGGTAGTTTTTGTGGTGATCTTGTGGATCTGTTGTTGCTGGAGGTATAAGGATGATTGTAGGTTGTTTTTAGATGTTGATTGATGTTAATAGAAGTGAGGTTTTGCTGGTTTATGGCTGGGTTATGTTTGGAAGTGGTTTTGATGCATTTTCGGTTGTGTTTGGTGGCCGAAAATGGAGGATGGATGAGAGCAGCGAGTTTGAGTGCTTTCATTGAGGTAATTGATGCATGATGATGCATTGATTTACTGCTTTGATGTGTTGAAGCAGGGGTGGCATCTTTGGATCCAAGAGTTGTTGATCCGGAAGCTTGAATTCGTGCTTCGGCAAGAGGCGAGGTGGAATCGGTGAGTGAAATTGGGTTTTCGGCTTTGAAACCAATGTCTTGGGAGCTTAGTCTAAGTCTAAACAACTTTGCTAAGCTCGAGTGTAAGTTTTCGGATTTCCTCTTTAGTGGTGGCCATGGTTTTGATGTATTGCAAAATGATGATTTGCATGTTTTACATACTGTTTTGGAAGCATGTTTTAGCATGGTATTTGCTGTTGTTGTAAGCCATATGTTGAAGGTAGCTCTAGGTAGGAGTGCCTTGCTTTTATACTTTGAAATGATGTGGTTTTATGCTTTAAAATGCATGATGAATATGGCTTGGTTTTATGCTTAAAAACAGTGTTGTAAATGATGAAAATGATGTATATTGGCAAGTGATGTTTTGAAAATGTTAAGGTCACTAAGGTGGTTAAAAGTCCTTGAGTGAGCCTTGTTACTTATGAACATCAAGGTGGTTAAAAGTCCTTGGATGGTTCATGTTGCGGACACTAAGGTGTTTAAAAGTCCTTAGGTGATCCTTTCTATGGTGTTTAAAAGTCCATAGGCCAAGGTGTTTAAAAGTCCTTGGGATCAAGGTGTTTAAAAGTCCTTGATGTGTTTCATTCATGGTGTTTAAAAGTCCATGGCCAAGGTGTTTAAAAGTCCTTGGGATCAAGGTGTTTAAAAGTCCTTGATGGGTTACTTCTATGGTGTTTAAAAGTCCATAGGCCAAGGTGTTTAAAAGTCCTTGGGGCCAAGGTGTTTAAAAGTCCTTGGGAAGTTGATGAACTTGTTTTAATAAATGGAAATGTATCACTTGAGCCAATATGACATGTTGAGGATATTGAGAAGCATGAGATGCTTGTTTTTATGTTTATGTTTAAGCATGAGATTGCTTGTTATGAATGCTTTTGAGCATGTGAAAATGGTTGATTTAAAGCATGTTTTGTAAAGGTTTTGAATTGCATTATTGAATGGTTTTTAAGAGCTTTCCTCACTAAGCTTTTGCTTACGCTCTCTTCGTTCTCTGAATTCGATAATGCAGAGCATTAAAGTACCTTGAGGGCAGCAAGAAGGGTCAAGCAATCTAGTTCAAGTGAAGCTCAATGTATGGAAGGTTTTGTTAAACATTTTAGCTTTTGTATGATTTGGCAATGGGGGACCAATGTGTATGTTTTGGGAGGTGTTGGAGACTCCCTAAGTATGTTTAATGTTGATGTGTTTGCTGGCTTTTGAATTGGAACCTTATATGCTTGCTTTGTAAGTTTGGTGTTTGTATGCCTAGCTTGTGTAGGAAGCATGCATCTAGAATTGGGGCTTTTTGCATATGATGATGAATGGATGAATTGTTGATGCTAATATGTTGTTTATATGTTAATTGGCATGTTGGCAAAGTTTGGTAGTGTTAGGAGCATGTTTGAGTGTGTAATTGCATGATTAAAGTTGAGTTTTGGAGCATTCTGGTGCAGGCGTTTCGGAACTGGGTGCCCCGTTTCGGAACGGGTGCCTTGCATGAACCCAGGCATCCGAAACGGGGAGGGCCGTTTCGGAACGAGTAAGCCTCTGCCAGACCCCCGTTTCGAAACGGGCTACGCCTGTTTCGGAACGGCCCCGCGTTTCGGAACGGGCTGTCCCCCGTTTCGGAACGGTTGACCGTTGGGGGCTGACATTGGCGGTTATGTGTTTTGAATTGTTTGCGTTTTGGTCCTGAATCTTGTTTGTGCAATTGTATGAGCTGTGGATGTCCTTTTGAGCTGAAATTTCACAGAGAAGCATGAAACCTGATTAATTTCAAGTTGGTAACTTCAAATTTGGTTAAGTCCTTATATTTATCAGAAATTACAATTTGGTCCCTAAAGTTGTAATTTGTTCAATTGGGTCCCTGTTTGACCTCTGATGTTTGTGATCTTTGAGTATGTTGTTTGTATGATCACACATAGGTGTAATGTGCATCTAGATAAGATTAAAAAGAAAAAAAAAGGGTCGTTAATCAAGGTTGACTTTCGGGTTGACTTTGGTTTTCCCCGTGTGACTTTCTTAATTCGGGTCAATCGTCTAGGCCGGGTTAAGGGGGTTACATAGCTCCTTAAAGATTCAAAGTTTCAATCCTTTTTAAAACAGTCACCAAGTTTTCGAAAATTACATTTTAGTCACTAAACCAAAATGTCACACTTCCCAACCTCATTTTGTAAAATTGATTTCACCATTCTCTTATATATAATAAAAGAAGATTTTAAGATATTTTCCATATTTTTAATGCAACCCGAACTAGGCTTTCCTAAAAATCACCTTTTATATTCGAACCGCGATCCGACCGATCCGGTCCAAACCCAAAACTTCTAAGCCCAAAATTGGGGTGTTACATTAACCATTGATTCTCTTAGCTATTGAATTCTCAATTTCAAGCTTTAAGTTAAGCTTTGTTTAATAGCTAATGGCTATTCAAGTATCGATATTGTTATATTGATTCTAATAACTCCTTATTGCTCTTCCTAGTTCATGAAGTGGAAAAGACTAATCCATCATCTCCATCGAAAGCTATGAATAAAGGAATCGCCATCCGAGAGCCTTAGGAGCTTCAGATATTGAGGTGAGTGTAGTCGAAGTCTTGGAACTGGGCGAGGAGCCTTTCCAAATCTACCGTTATTGATTTTGTATGATTACTAACCATTGAATTAAAAGGGTATTGTATAAAGCATCATTGAAAACCATATTGGTAAGTTGGGTAATTATTGCATCGATTCATTGTCCATATCATTGCTATTATTGTTATGGAAATCATTGAAGCATTGACATGTAGAAATCATTGAATGTGTTTATTGCTACTGCCTATAGCTATGACCATGTGATTGATGAGATATTGCCATTGAATCATTGATATCGAACTATTGTCACTGAATCTTTGATATTGAATTATTGTCATTGAACCATTGATATTGAGCTATTGTTATCGGACCTTGGGGTCGAAGTATTGGATACAATTGGCATGCCAAAGAATTCATGATCTCAGTGGTACGAAGATTATACGGTGTAGTGGAGGGATGTTGTAACGCCTCGGTTTTGGGCTTAGATGTTTTGGCAAGTCAGGTCATGCCGGTGGAATCGGTGTCGGTTGTTCGAACCGTTAAAAGGTGGTTTAGAAAGATCGAGGTTTAGGATAGGGTAAAAATATGATAAAAATTCCTAAAATCCTCTGAAATGTTATTTAAGAGGTTGGTCAAATCAATTTTACATAACGGGGATTTGAAAGTATACATTTTGGGTAATGACCAAAATGTAATGATTTAAAAGTTGGAAAAAATATTTTTCAAGAAGAGTCAAAGTCTTAGAATCTTTAGGGAGCTACTTGGAAATAATAACTTTTCCCTAATTTGGCATGTGTTTTAAATGTTATTAAAATTAAAAAAGGCTTTTAATTTGGATTAATTAAAAAGTTAGTTAATCGGTTAAATAATTTTCACGATCATTTTCATTTCTCACTTTCACTTCAACGAAACACCCTTCTTTTCTCTCAATTTTCCAGAAATCTTTTACTCTCAAATCCTCTTTTGATTCCTATCATTTCTCCATTGATTTCTTCTATTTTCCTTCAAGTTTCTTCAAGCAAAACATTGCCAAATTAGAGAAGAAGCAAGGATTGGAGGTAATTTTCGTGCTATCCCTCACATCTAAGTTCTTTAATGAAATTCCAAAGATACTAGTCTCTTTAATACTGATTTTGATTGAGGTTTTGTTGTTAGAATATTAAACTCTTGAAATCATGATAAAAAATTGATTTAAAATGTGATTTTCGGACTTTAATTGATTTGGCTGTTTTGAGGTTGTTTCTAAATGAGTTTTGAAAGGTTTTTGGTGTTGAAGTCGAGTCTTAATCATGTAGATCCCGAAATCCTTGAGATCCTTGGTTTTTGAAGTGTTTTTGGGTGAGTTTTTGAGGTGTTCTTGGGGAATTCGAGTTGCTGGATGTATAAGGTTGGTTTTAGGTTGTTTTTGGATGTTGATTAATGCTTAGAATGTGTTGGATGAGTTGGCTAATGGTTGGGTTGAGGTTTGAGGTCAATCGATTGAGTTTTCGGTTGTTTCAGATGGGTGTTTTGGTGCTTTAGAGCAGGGATGCGGGCTTTCTTGTATGTGGAGGAGTTTTGGATGCATTTTTATGCATTGAACCTCTGTTTTGATTTGTTGAAAACAAGGGATAGTGGTACAGAAGCAAACAAAGTGTTTTTGGAGGTTTCAGAAGATCGTTAGTTGCGTCGGCAAGCGTGCTATCACGAGTCAGTGAGTGGAACTTGTTTTTCCAGCGTTGAAACGTTTTAGAAAAGGTTTGGGGAACTTAGTAAGAGCTTCAAACGCTTCACTATGTTCGAAAGTAAGTAAAGTGAAATTCTCTCTCGGATTGTGCTAGTTTTGAATCTTTGATTGCACTTGGTTTTAATTGCATTTACCTATTGTTTAAAGCATGTTTTGAATATGTGAAATGAGGTTGATGATGCAATGTGGTTTAAGGATGCACTAGGTAAGTGATCCTTGTATGCATGTGTTGATGCATGAGGTTTGAAGCATGGTTTAATGCTTGATTTATGGCTTAACATGAATGCTTTTGTAAAAACAATCAGGTATGCATGTGATATGGATTATATTGGCAAGTGATGTTGTATAAAATGTTTTTTAAATAAAATCGGATATAGTTAGCCGACTATAGGATTGAGTGCACTGTAAACAAGTCGCGTTGGATGTTGAGGGGTTGTGATTGTATCGAATACTCCATCCAAGTACCCTAACGATTGATGATTGTTTAAGGTTGCAACGGTTGAGGGTAGCTCCCGGGTGCGAACCTTGTGTGTGTCTCGTCTCTCGTTAGTGGATTATACATCTACCGATGAGTGGTGTTGAGGGGTTGTGATTGTACCGAATACTCCACCATGGGTGTCAAAATGATGGAGGGTTGCTCTCGTGTGTGAGCCTTGTAATGCCGATAGAGTGTATGAAGGGTGTGGGACAACCCTTGGTAATCTGTGTATCCGATATATGTTTTTGAGATTGTTGTTTATCACTTGTGAGCCAATATAATGAAGTGAAATATTATGGAAAATGTTGTTAATGCATAATTTGAAAGTTGCATGTTTTGGTTTAAGCTTAGCATAAAGGTGATTATGCTTGGAAGGCTTGTATTATGAGTAGTAATGGTTTAATTACTGGACTTATTTGTATCATGTTACATGATGTTTATTACGATGATTTTGAGTTTAAAGTGCATGTGTTTTCAAAGGAAGGTTGTTGGTTTTGAAAAGAGTGGAAAATGGTTTTGTGCATTGATGATGTTTTAGGTTTGAGCAACCCTCACTAATGTTGTATGCTTATGCTCTCTTTGTTCATCAATGCATCCAATTTAAACTTTGGAGGCAGCACTTGCAAGGGGATCGGTGGAAGACTTTGATTGAAGGTAAGCTTTGGTTTTGAACTAGTGTAATGAAGCCAATGGGGGTGTCTAATGATTGAATGTTCTTAGTTTGTTGGTTTTTGGTTTTGAGCAAGTTTATAATGCGTATTTGGTCTCGTAAATGGCCTTTGGGATTGGTTTTATGCTTGCCTTTGGCTTTTAGCCTTTTGGTGGTTTTGACATCTTGGAAGCATGCCTTTAGTTCCATAGCTTGAGTGAATGATGCTATAATGATGCTTGTGTTTCGTATATGTGGTAATTGATGTGTATTTAAGTTGTATGCATGTTAGGACATGTGCTGGGATGGTTTTGGAGGGAGGAAAGTGATTTAAACCAACTTTTTGGAAAGTTGCAAGCCCATGCGTTCGAAATGCTCTTACCTGTTTCGGAACAGTGGCTAGTAATGGCTTTGGATTTTCAGAACGGTGAGGCTCGTTTCGGACATTTCCCTATGTGAACCATCATACCGAAACGTGTCTTGTAGGGTTTCGAAACGTACACACGTATCGAAGTGGTCAACTATGTTTCGAAACAGTCGTTCTGTTACATGGATTTTCTGTTCCGAAACACTCGACCGTTGGATTCACATTTGAATTGTCCTGAGTTCCGTTTCTTGCATTTTGGTCATTGTTTTCTTTGCATGCAATTGAATGAGCTGTAGATGTCTTTTTGAGCAGAAATTTCATCGAGAAGTATGTAATGAATCTAATCAAAGATTGGTAACTTGAGTTTGGTAAAAGCCCTTTTAATTTATCAGTTTTACAAAATCGTCCTTAATCTTTAATCGGTTTTAAATAATCCGGCAAATGTGTTGATGTTTTATCTGCTGCTTGTGTACATACACTTAGGAAACTAAGATGCATCTAGACAAGATAAAAAGAAAAAAAAAGGGTCATTTATTGTGGTAAACCTTCCCGATTTACTTTAATATTGCCTATGTGATCCATTCAGTTCGGTTTATTGGTCAGGCCAGGTCGAGGGGGTTACATTTGGGGTATCAGAGCCAGGTTACGAAAAGTTGGGATGATGGTAAGTGGTGGGTAGGTGATTTGCGATGTGGATATGTGTTTTGCTAGTATTTGCTTTGTCTGGTGAATGTTTAAGCATAATTATGATTGACTGTGTGATAGTGATGTTGTAATTGATGAGTGAATATGGATGTGAATTGTTTTATGATGTTGTCTGGGCTGAATCTTGACGCTTGAGTTGCATGATGGTTGAGATATGCATGTAGTATGCTTTTTGCTATGCTGAGGGGAAATTGGGATGCCCATTGCCTTATTACTTAGTGAAATGTTTTAAGTTGAAATCAAAGTCTTGGATCCTTGCTTGGAGCTGTCCTGAGCAATTTGTTTTGTTTGTTTTGTAAGTTGTTATCATGCATTAAATAATAGCACAATAGACAGAGGAGAGAGTAGCGATCTGGTATGATTGATGTTGCCTTTGGGCAAGGATTATGTGAGTGTGTAAAGTCTCATGGGGGGCTAGATGCCTCGATGTGCCTCGATGTAAGTACAACCTGTGTTGGTTGGGTAAGTGTTGGATTGTGTGGCGCCAGGTATATAGGCGATGTTTAGAGCTTGTGAAGCTGTTAATGTTAAGGTGCATGTGACTGCACTAGCTGGTGGATGTTGTGAGATGCGGTTAGCGCTTACGCAAATCGAGTAGAAGTTAAGCTCGAAGGTTGGCACCGAAGGTATCCAGGGAGTGGATGACCTGTATGAATAAGACTGTGGAATAAATGGCATGTAGTGATGCCCATAGTGTAGAGATGAGTTGTATCTTGATTATATAGAGATGTGTGTAGTTGGTGGACAACTGTGGTTGTGGGCATAGAACCTGATGTTGTGTTCTGAGAGTTCTTTTGAACTGTTTTAAAGGAGAAGTATCTGGTGGTTAGATTCTTGGATGTTGAGAAATGTGAATATGTGGTTTGGGTTTGAAAATCGTAAGTTGTGGTGGAGTTAAGGTACAAATTGTTTAGTTGAGCATGTGTGCTCTTGGATAGGAAGTGGATATGATACATCGTTGTTGTGACACCTTTATAGATTGATGCATGTTGATGAGCCATAATTGTTGATTTGCTGGCTACATTGTTTTTGACGTGTTGGGAACACGGGCGATGTATTTTAGCGGAACTTGAGTTTAATAGTTCGTGCGCAAGGTTAAAGCACTAGGAAGTGAGTTGTGAACTCTAGTTTAGTGGTAGTCAGTGTACGAATGGTCATGTTTTAAGAATATCGCTTGGGTTGAGGCGAGGCTGTAGTACTGTTGGACGTGTGGTTCACGGGAGGGATTGCCCTCGTGCGGCTCGTGAGGTGCCGGCTCCTGCGACTGGAGCTAGTTTATGTTGGAACTATGGGTTCCCTAACCATATGCGGCTTGAGTAACATTTGATACCTATTAAGTAGGTGGTTCGTTTTACCATGTTAGGCGAGCTTGTCCATGTTTGATCGGTGGGGTATAGCTTTTTGCGGCTGTTGTTGTAAGTTTCTATGGAAGTTGTGACCCGAATGTTTGTTGCAGAGGTGTTAGATGTGTGGGGTAAGAGTGGTTAGTTTCCTTGGTGAAACTGTTGGTACAAGAAAACTGTATAGGAGATGCCCATCATCTGTTCATGGTCATGTGGTTTTGGTTGACTTGATGTAACTACCTTTTTTATGGATTTGATGTGATTCTGGGAATGGACTTGTTGGTTGAGCACCGACCTGTGGTGGATTTTGATGTTAAGCGTGTTACCCTAAATCTTGTGGATGATTACGAGGTAGTAATCGTAGGTGAGAATGTGAAGTTCTTGGCTAACACAATTTCGGCTCTCGAAGCGAGTCGGATGTTGGAATCGGGATGCGAAGCTTTCATGGCGTATGTGATGAATCCTTGCACGAAGGAAGTGCGTGTGCAAGACATACGAACTGTATGTGCGTTTCCGGGTGTCTTTTCGGAAGAGTTGCCTGGGTTGCCACCCAATCGAGAGGTTGAGTTTGGTATAGAGTTGTATGAGAATACGACTCCGGTGTCCATTGCTCCTTATCGCATGGCACCGAAAGAGTTGAAGGACTTGATGATGCAACTCCAGGAGTTTCTTGACCGAGGGTCATAAGACTAAGTGTTTCGCCTTGGGGTGCACCGGTTTTGTTTGTAAAGAAGAAAGATGATATGATGCGTATGTGCATAGATTATCAGCAAGTGATCAAGTTGACGATTAAGAGCGAGTACCTTTGCCAAGGATCGATGATTTGTTCGATCAGTTTCATGGTGCTTCGGTGTTTTCAAAGATAGACTTGAAGTTTGGGTACTATCAGCTTAAGGTTAAGGATGTGGATGTACCTAACACATCTTTTCAGACAAGGTACGACCATTATGAGTTTTTGGTGATGTTGTTTGGGTTGACAAATGCACCGGCTGCTTTTATGGATATGATGAATAGGGTGTTTTGCGAGTTTCTAGATCAGTTTATGGTTGTGTTCATTGATGATATTCTCGTGTACTCGCGTACCGAGGAGAATCTTGATAGGCACTTGAGAATTGTGTTACAAGTGTTGCTAGAGAATCAGCTTTATGCTAAGCTGAGCAAGTGTGAGTGTTGGCTCAAGGAAGTGGTTTTTCTTGAACATGTGGTGTCGGACGAAGGTATCCGGGTTGATCCACACAAGGTTGAGGCGGTGATGATGAGTTGGAAGATGCCTAAGTCAGTGACGGAAGTGCATAGTTTCCTTGGGTTGGCTGGTTACTACCGAAGGTTTGTCGAAGGTTTTTCTAAGATTGTTGCTCTTTTGGCCAAGTTGTTGCAAAAGAATGTTCGCTTTGAGTGGACGGATGTTAGGCGGCAAGCTTTTGAAAAGTTAAAGGAAGCTTGGACGCAAGCTCCTGTCTTGATTCAACCAGAATCGGGTAAGGGGTATGTAGTTTATAGCAACGCATCATACGTTAGTTTGGGTTGCGTATTGATGAAGGTGGGAAGGTTGTGGCTTATGTGTCTAAACAGTTGAAGGTGCATGAGCACAACTACCCTACGCATGATCTTGAGCTCGCGGCGGTGGTTTTGCTTTGAAGATTTGGAGACCTTACCTTTATGGTGAAAGGTGTGTGGTTTACACCGATCATAAGAGTTTGAAGTACCTTATGTCTCAGAGGGAGATGAATCTTAGGCAACGGAGATGGTTGGAGTTGCTTAAGGATTACGATCTGGCCATTGAGTATCATCCTGGAAAGGCCAATATTGTGGCTGATGCTTTGAATAGAAAGGTGGATGTTGAGCTGAGAGCTATGTTTGCTCGTTTGAGTATATCGCGTAATGGTGGCTTGATAGCCGAGTTACAGGTGAAACCTTCCTTGATTCAGTTGATCAATGAGAAACAGTTGATGGATGATTCGTTGGTGCCTCATGTTCAGGACATAGATGATGTTAAGGTTACGAATTTATGCTTTAATGATGATGGGGTTCTACGTTTCAAAAGTCGAGTAGTGGTGTCGGAAGATGTTGATTTGAGGCGCACTATCTTGACTGAGGCTCATAGCAGTCCTTTTGCTATGCATCTTGGAAGTACTCATATGTATGGAGGCTTGAAGGATGAGTACTACTGGGTGGGTTTAAAGAAGGATATGGCTGATTTTGTAAGCAAGTGTATGGTTTGCCAGCGAGTGAAGGCTGAGCATCAGTTTCCTTCTTGTTTGTTACAACCTTAAGGATACCGGACTGGAAATAGGAGAGGATTACGATGGATTTCGTATCTGGGTTGCTTTAATGATGATGGGGTTCTACGTTTCAAAAGTCGAGTAGTGGTGTCGGAAGATGTTGAGTTGAGGCGCACTATCTTGACTAAGGCTCATAGCAGTCCTTTTGCTATGCATCTTGGAAGTACTCAGATGTATGGAGGCTTGAAGGATGAGTACTACTGGGTGGGTTTAAAGAAGGATGTGGCTGATTTTGTAAGCAAGTGTATGGTTTGCCAGCGAGTGAGGCTGAGCATCAGTTTCCTTCTGGTTTGTTACAACCTTAAGGATACCAGACTGGAAATGGGAGATGATTACGATGGATTTCGTATGTGGGTTGCCTTTGACACCATCGAAGAAGAACTCAATGTGGGTGATTGTGCATCGCCTTACGAAGTGTGCACATTTTTTTGGTTGTGCATACTACATATATGTTTGACAAGTTAGCCGAGTTGTATATTGCTGAAATTGTGCGATTGCACGGTGTGCTAAGTCTATAGTGTCGGATAGAGATCCGAGGTTTACATCAAGGTTTTGGGAATGTTTACACCAGGTGTTGGGTACACGGTTGAGTTTCAGCACTTCATATAATCCTCAGCCGGAACGAGTTATCCAGGTACTTGAGGATATGTTGCGATGTTGTGTGATTGATTTCCAGGGTTCTTGGGAAAAGCATCTGTCGTTGGTTGAGTTTGCTTATAACAATAGTTTTCAGGAAAGTTTTCAAATGGCAACGTATGAGGCCTTGTATGGGAGAAAGTGCAGAACGCCTCTTTGTTGGGCTGAGGTAGGGCAAAAGTTTCTTTTCTTGCCGGATATGCTCAAGGGAACAATTGAGAAAGTGAAGATCATACGTGAGAGGTTAAAGGCTGCATCGGATCGTCATAAGTCTTACGCGGATGTAAAGCGTAAAGAGGTTGAGTTCGCGGTTGGTGATCGCGTGTTCCTTCAGGTATCACCTTGGAAGAAGGTGATGAGGTTCAGACGTAAGGGAAAGCTTATACTGAGGTTTATTGGATCTTATGAGGTTGTGGAGCGAGTTGGTCCTGTGGTTTGTCGGTTGAGGTTATCTCCCGAGTTGGAAAAGAACGATAATGTGTATCATATGTCTAGGTTGCAGTGGTATGGATCAGATTCTTCACATGTGTTGTCAGTCAAGGAAATTGAGTTAGATCTGGATTTATCCTGTGATGGGGAACCGGTGAGAATTTTGGATGCGACTAACAAAGTTTTTTTTTGTGGCAAGACAAGTAAGCTTGTGAATTATTGTTATGACATTGAGGAGTTGAGGAGGTTACGTGGGAAAGTAAGGTGGACGGGTTGAGTCAGTTCCGTGCCTTTCTCCTTCAGGAAAAATTTCGAGGACGAAATTTCCTAAGTGGGGGAGAGTTGTAACGCCCCGGTTTTGGGCTTAGATGTTTTGGCAAGTAGGGTCGGGCCGGTGGAACCGGTGTCGGTTGTTCGAATCGTTAAAAGGTGGTTTAAGGAGATCGAGGTTTGGGATAGGGTAAAAATATGATAAAAATTCCTAAAATCCTCTAAAATGGTATTTAAAAGGTTGGTCAAATCATTTTTACAAAAAAAGATTTCGAAAGTATACATTTTGGCTAGTGACCAAAATGTAAAGATTTAAAAGTTGGAAAAAATGTTTTTCAAGAAGAGTCAAAGTCTTAGAATCTTTAGGGAGCTACTTGGAAATTATGCATTTTCCCTAATTTTGCATGTGTTTTAAATGTTAGTAAAATTAAAAAGGCTTTTAATTTGGTTTGATTAAAAAGTTAGTTAATCAGTTAAAAAGTTTTCACGAACATTTTCATTTCTCACTTTCACTTCAGCCAAACTCCCTTCTTTTCTCTCAATTTTCCAGAAATCATTTACTCTCAAATCCACTTTTGATTCCTATCATTTGTCCATTGATTTCTTCCATTTTCCTTCAAGTTTCTTCAAGCAAAACTTGCCAAATTAGAGAAGAAGCAAGGATTGGAGGTAATTTTCGTGCTATCCCTCTATTCTAAGTTCTTTAATGAAATTCCAAAGATATTTGACTCTTTAATACTGATTTTGATTGAGGTTTTGTTGTTAGAATATTAAACTCTTGAAATCTTGATGAAAAATTGATTTAAAATGTGATTTTCGAACTTTAATTGATTTGGCTGTTTTGAGGTTGTTTCTAAATGAGCTTTGAAAGGTTTTTGGTGTTGAAGTGGAGTCTTAATCATGTAGATCTCGAAATCCTTGAGGTCCTTGGTTTTTGAAGTGTTTTGGGGTGAGTTTTTGATGTGTTCTTGGGGAATTCAAGTTGCTGAAGGTATAAGGTTTGTTTTAGGTTGTTTTTGGATGTTGATTAATACTTAGAATGTGTTGGATGAGTTGGGTAATGATTGGGCTGAGGTTTGAGGTCAGTCGATTGTGTTTTCGGTTGTTTCGGATGGGTGTTTTAGTGCTTTAGAGCAGGGATGCGGGATTTCTTGTGTGTGCTAGAGTTTTGGATGCATTTTTAGGCATTGAACCTGTGTTTTGATAAGTTGAAAACATGGGATAGTGGTCCGGAAGAAAACGAAGTGTTTTTGGAGGTTTTAGAAGATTGATAGTTGTGTCGGCAAGCGTGGTGTCTCGAGTGGGTGAGTGGAACTTGTGTCTGCAAGCGTTGTTTCTAAATTCTCTCTCGGATTATGCTAGTTTTGAACCTTTGATTGCACTTGGTTTTAATTGCATTTACCTACCGTTTAAAGCATGTTTTGAATATGTGAAATAAGGTTGATGATGCAATGTGGTTTAAGGATGCACTAGGTAAGTGATCCTTTTATGCATGTGTTGATGCATGAGGTTTGAAGCATGGTTTAATGCTTGATTTATGGCTTATCATGAATGCTTTGTAAAAACAGTGAGGTATGCATGTGATATGGATTATATTGGCAAGTGATGTTGTATAATTTTTTTAAATGAAATCGTATATAGTTAGCCGGCTATAGGATTGAGTGCACTGTAAACAAGTCGCGTTGGATGTTGAGGGGTTGTGATTGTACCAAATACTACATCCAAGTACCCTAACTATTGAGGATTGTTTAAGGTTGCAACGGTTGAGGGTAGCTCCCGGGTGCGAACCTTGTCTGTGTCCCGTCTCTCGTTAGTGGATTATACATCTACCAATAAGTAGTGTTGAGGGGTTGTGATTGTACCGAATACTCCACCACGAGTGTCACAATTATGGAGGGTCACTCTTGTGTGTGAGTGTAACGCCCTGATTTTGGGCCTAGATGTTTTAGACATCGGACCGGACCGGTCGAGAACGGTTCGAATCGCGTAGGTGAATTAAGGAAATCAAGGATCGGGATATGATAAAAATATGGTAAAAATTGCTAAAATCCTATAAAAATGTGTTTAAGAGATTGGTCAAATCAATTTTACAAAAAGAGTTTTGGAAATGGGACATTTCGAGTAGTGACAAATTGTAAAGTTTCAAAATTGTGGGAAATGTGATTTTTGAAGAAGAAGCCAAATTCTTAGAATCTTTAGGGGGCTTTATGACAATTTAGCCTTTCCTTAATATGACATGTGTTTAAAATGGTTTTAATTAAATAAGCTTTAATTGGGTTTTATTTTATTTAATTAATTAGGTGGTTAATTTGAGATTCCATCACGTAACTACCATCTTCTCTTCATTTTCAGCCAAACACAATTTTCATTCATTTCTCTCTAGAATTCTTTCCTTCCAAACACTCTCTTAATATTTCCTAAACAATTTTCAAGAAATCCTTTCAAGTTCTTCAAGATTTTGCCAAGGAAAACTTGTCATTCATTGAGGGAATCAAGGATTGGAAGTAAATCTCGTTCTAAACCTCTAATCAAAGTACTTTATTGAAATTCCCAAGATCTTTGGCTTCTAATTACTGTTTTTGGTTGAGTTTTCATTATAGTTTTGATTTGAGATCAATGTAACACCCCGATTTTGGGCCTATATGTTTTAGAGTTCGAATCGGACTGGTCGAGAACGGTTCGAATCTTAAAGGGGGATTTAGGAAACACCTAGATCGGGATGCTTTAAAAATATGGGAAAATATGTAAAAATCCTCATTTATTATGTGAATTATTATGGTGAAAACAATTTTACAAAATAAGGTTTGGAAATACTACATTTCGGTGTAGTGACCAAATCACAGTTTTTGCAAAAGTTAAATAGTGACTATTTTGTAAAGGATTGAAACTTTGAATCTTTAAGGAGCTAATTTTACCAAAATGTTTTAATAAGATTTCTCCTTATTTTGGGTGATTTCAATAATGTTTTAATTTAAGAAAATAAAGATTTATTAAGGGAAAAACTATCTTTGACTTTTCATAACCACCTCACGTCAATTTTCTCTCAATTTCTTTTCAGCCAAACACATTTCCTCCATCAATTAGCCTATGATTTTCATTCCTTTTGATGAGATTTCAATCTCATTTTAATTCCTAATCTTTTCCTCACCAAATCCTCTTGTTTTCACATTGGATTTTCAAGAAAACATTCCCAAATCAAGGAGAAATCGGCCATTAGAGGTAAGCTTCGTCCTTCTCCTCTAATGATCAGTTCTTTACTGAAATTCCCAAGTTATCAATCCTTTGTTAATGATTTTTGAGTTGCTTTAATGTTAGAAACAAGAAATTGTATTAAAACTCAAGGTTCATTGAGAGATCTTGATGATTTTCGTGGTTGTTGGTTAGACTTTGTTTTGAGGTTGTTTTCTAATGTATTTTGGATGGTAATTGATGTTAAATGAGGTTTTATCAAACAAATCCCGAATAGGTTTGGATTCCTAACTTTTGCATGCTAGAATAGTGGTTTTTGGGGTGGTTTTGGTGCTCTGTTATAGCTGGAGCTATAAGGACGATTTTGTGGTGGTTTTTGGTGTTGAATGATGTTTAGAAATGATAGGAAGTGGTAGATCTTGGCTTGGCTTTGTTTTGGAAGAGTTTGGAGATGATTTCGGTTGTTTTTGGTGGTCGAAATGAGGTTCTTAAGTAGAGTAGCCAGTTTAGGTGTGTGGATGATTACAATGCATGATGATGCATTAATCCTCTGCTCTTATGTGTTATAAACAGGGGAGACATCTTCAGACGCCTTTGGTGTTGTTCCGGGAGCTTAGATAGCGTTTCGGCGAGCAAGCGAAACGTAATCAGTGAGTGCGAATGGTTTTAGAAGTCCTTGAGGGACAAAGAAACAAGGTTTGGGGATTTAGAAAAGGTTTGAAACACTTTCCTAAGTCCGGAAGTAAGTATTGGCTAGATTTCTCTCATATATGTGGTGGTTGCCCCTAAAATGCTTTAACATGCTTATGTTTTGAGATAGATAAATTCCTAATGTTTTTATGCATGCTTTGTAGCATGAGATGATGCTTGAAAAGATTTCACGAGATAACATGTTGCATTGATGAGTTTTGAGCTTTGGTTTTAAAGCATGGAAAATGTTATGATTTTGATTGAGATGAGAAAGCTTTGAGAAATGTTGCATTAAAAACAGTAGGTGAAATGATGTTTTGACATAATATATTGGCATAGAAGATGTGATACTTATGGGATATAATTGATCGGTCAATACGATGAGAGTGCACTATAAACTAAAAATTCGTACGTGCTCTTTGGATTCAATCCAAAGGGAGAGACCGATGATGGGCATTCCATCGGGTAGGACTTGGTGAAATACCCAAGCTTTGTGGCGATGAGAGATTCTGCCATGTGAGTACGGTGATGTGAGATTCCACCGGAAATTATGTTTACTAGACGAGTGAGTACGGTGATGTGAGATTCCACCGGAAGTGTCTAGTTGTTGAGAATGTTGTCCGCATATCCGAGTAATAATGAGATGTGAAATGCCAATATAATATATGAAAATGCTTTTGATTCACATGTACCTATTGATGAGATGATTTATGCTATGAGAAATGCATATGAGATTTGTATATGAAATGCTTTAGTTTTCACAAGCATGTGTATGGCCTTGCCATGAGATTTGCATTGGTTTAAACGAATGAGATAGAATTGAGGTACATGTGTTTTCAATGGAGTTTTGCTTTGAAATGGTTTTCAAGCATGAGATAGAATGAGCATGTTGTAGAAAAGGTTTTTGAGAAAGTGTTTTCGATAACACATTGTTGTGTTGGTTTTCTTTAGAGCTTGCCTCACTAAGCAAATGTGCTTACGCTCTCTTTTACCAACAATGTAGATAATTGAAGTGTTTTTGGGCAGAAAGAAGGATAAGAACATCCAAGGAAGTGCAAAGCTCATGTATGATGATGTTTTTATACACTTTAGTTTTGATATTTGGCAATGGGACTCCAAGGTTGTATTTGGGAGTTGTGGTTTAAACTCCCTAAGTTTGTGGCATGTTTGTAATGACTTTTAGGGGTTGTAAATGGTCCTAATGGTTTGGTTGGAGGTTTATGCTCTATATTTGGTTTGGTGGATAGGAAGCATGCATATAGTTTGAGTGTTCTTGTGCTTGATGCCATGTTTGAGTTTATGCTTATTATACATGTTCCTTGATGCTTTTTCAGGTTGCTGGTATGATATGGTATGCTTTGAAGCATGTTTTAGTGGGTTAAGAGGTGGAAAACCAGCATTTTCTGCTGTCATTTGGCAGGGTGTATCGAAACACCCTTAATTGTTTCGGAACGGGGGCCAGTAATAGTGATAGCGTTTCGGAACGGTTGAAGGTGTTTTGGAACATTTTGGCTACTAGAGAGGCCTGTTTCGATACCGGTCTCAGAACGCACCCTAGTACTGAAACGGTCAACACCATTTCGATATGGGTGTTTCGGTACGAAGGTTGGTGTTCCGAAAAGGATGACCGTTGGATGATGATTTGAATTGTCCTAAGTTCTCATGTTTTACATTTTAGTCCAGAATGTTTTGGATGCAATTGCTTGAGCTTGGAATGTTCTTTTTAGTTGAAATTTGACAGAGAAACATGTAATATGACAAATTACATATTGGTAAACCTAAAATCTGCAAAGTCCTTATATTTTCTAAAAATTACATTTTGGTCCCTAAAAGTGTAATTCTTGCAATTGAGTCCCTATTTGTTTTCCGATCGCTGTGCCCTTCTCTCATATGTTTCTTAAGTAATCACATAGGCTTAATGTGCATCTAGAAAAGAGAAAAGAAAAAAAGGGTCGTTAATCAAGGTTGACTTTCGGTTTGACTTTGGTTTTCCCCGTGTAATCTTCGTAGTTCGGGTCAAGCGTCTAGGCCGGGCTAAGGGGATTACATTTATTGGTATCAGAGCCAGGTTAACGAATAATTGGGGCTTGGTAATTGGTTATTGTATGCAGTTATGTATGTTTGTGACTTTTCGGTGAAAGTGTGATATGTGAATATTGATGTACGATTCAATTGAGATGAATTTGTGATGCTATGCTGTGTTCGGAGTATAGTTGGGGATCCCATTGCCATATCATTACTAATAAGAAGAATTGTTTTCAAAAATGAGCTTGAGTACTTGGATTACTTACCTTACTATGCCTAATTGAGTTTGTTGTATTTTGTCAGTGCATTGTTTTATTATGGGGCCACGTAGAGAGCTTAGAATCAATACTAGAGCTATGGCTGAGAATGAGAATGTAGAGAATGCAGAGGATTTACCTCCTCTTCCCCTTAGTGGACCACCTGGTGGTGGTGGAGCTGGGGTTGGTGATGTTGGAGTCGGTGCTGGGGTTGCTGGACCCGAGGGAGTTCAGGGGCAAGCTGCTCCTGATATGTCTGTTCTAATTCAAGATATTGCTGGAGCTTTCTAGGTAGCAGTAGCTGGAGCTCATGGAGCTGCACCACAGGATGGTGCTAATGTAAGGTTGCCGTTAGAGCAACTACGCAGTCTAGGAGGGACTGAATTTAGGGGATTGGCCCCGGAAGGTTCTGAGTCTTGGTTAGAGAGTACCAAGAGGATACTTGTACAGTTGAACTGCAACAATGTTTAGAAATTGGGATGCATTGTGTCACTACTGCATGGTGATGCATACACGTGGTGGACGATCACTATTGCGGGAATGGAGGATGATGAAGTGACTTGAAGATTCTTTTTGAATGCGTTCAAGCAGAAATATTTGGGAGTTTGCTACCTTGATGAGAAAAAGAGGGAGTTTATGTCCCTGGTACAAGGGAGCATGACGGTGGCGGAATATAAGATTCAGTTTGTTCGCCTTAGCCAATATGCGCATGAGCTGATTCCTAATAAGAGAGAAAGATGTGAACGGTTCCGTTACGGACTGGTGGCGGATGTGAAAACCTATATGCTTGCAGCCGATTATAATGATTTCGATGTTTGGGTCACTAGAGCCAAGGACATTGAACTGAATCTTGGTTTGGCAAGTCAAGCTGTAGAGCGTGATTTTGGTAGAGATCGCAATAAGAGACATAAGGATAGAAAGCCACATTTTGATGCTAGATGCGGGGGTGGTAACCCTGGAAGAGGTCAGCAAGGACCAAATGCTTTCTTGAGGACTCCTGAGTGTAACCGGTGTGGTAGGAGACATGCTGGTGAGTGTTGGGGTAATCTTGGTACTTGGTGGAATTGTGGAAACTGGGGGCATATGAAGAAAGATTGTCCTCATCCGTTGAGAGAGGGACAGGCTCCGGTGAGAGTAGCTGAGCTACAGAGAGGTCGTGGGCGCGGCCGTGGTAATTTCCAGCGCAGAGATGAAGGTGGAAGGAATGTGGCGCATGTGGTGGCTGTCGAACCTGAGGGTGGCGGTCAGGCTTGAGTGTATGCCCATCGAGAGGGAAGGAATGACACAGACGTGATCGCAGGTACCTTTACTTTGCAATCCTTGTCATTACTTTCTTTGATTGATTATGGATCTACACACTCATACATATTGCGTGAACATGCTCAAATGCTTGGTTTTCCTGTTGAGTCTTTGGATGTTGGTATGCGTGTGACTAGTACCTTTGGTGAGACGGTTGTAACAAGAAAGTTGTATAGGAGACGCCCCTTAATGGTGCAAGATCATGTGTTTCTTGTCGATCTTATGGAATTGCCATTCTATGGATTTGACATAATTCTTGGCATGGATTGGCTTGTTAAGCATAGAGCCGTTGTGGATTTTGAAAGCAAGCGAGTTTCGTTGAAACTTGCGGATGATTATGAGGTTGTGGTGGTGGGAGAAAATGTGAAGTTTCTAGCTAATGTGGTGTCTACATTGGAAGCAAGCCGGATGTTGCAGCAAGGATGTGAGGCTTATCTAGCATTCGTTATGAATCCTAGTTCAAAGGAGGTTCGCGTTCAGGATATAAGAACCGTGTGTGAGTTCCCTTGAGTGTTTCTGTTGGAATTACCTGGTTTGCCGCCTAGTCGAGAGGTAGAATTTGGAATTGAGCTGTACGAGAATACAACTCCGGTGTCCATTGCTTCTTATCGCATGGCACCCAAAGAGTTGAAGGAGTTGAAGATGCAACTTCAGGAGTTGCTTGACCGTGGCTTTATTCGGCCTAGTGTGTCACCTTGGGGTGCACCGGTCTTGTTTGTGAAAAAGAAAGATGGCACGATGAGGATGTGCATTGGTTATCGTCAGTTGAATAAGTTGACCATCAAAAACATGTATCCTTTGCCGAGGATTGATGATCTTTTTGATCAGTTTAGGGGAGTGGCTGTGTTTTCAAAGATTGACTTGAGGTCAGGGTACTATCAGTTAAAGGTGAAAGATGTGGATGTGCTGAAAACAACCTTTCGAACAAGATATGGGCATTATGAGTTCCAATTGATGCCGTTTGGTTTGACGAATGCTCATGCTGCTTTCATGGATATGATGAATAGGGTGTTCCATGAATTTTTGGACAAGTTCGTTGTGGTGTTCATCGATGATATCCTTGTGTACTCTCGCACTGAGGAGGAGCATGAGGGTCATTTGAGGATTGTTTTGCAAGCGCTGTTGGAAAATCAGCTTTATGGTAAGCTGAGAAAATGTGAGTTTTGACTAAAGGAAGTTGTTTTCCTTGGTCATGTGGTTTCGACGGAAGTGATTCGAGTTGATCCCCAGAAGGTTGAGGCGATGATGAATTGGAAGCCTCCTAAGTCCGTTCATGAAGTCTATAGTTTCCTTGGGTTGGCAGGATACTACCGGAGGTTTTTGGATGTATTTTCTAAGATTGATGCCCCTTTGACGAAGTTGTTGCAAAAGGATATTAAGTATGAGTGGACGGAAGCGAGACAACAAGCTTTTGAGAAGCGAAAAGCAGCTTTGACGCAAGCTCCTATCTTGGTTCAACTTGAATTAGGGAAAGAGTTTGTGATGTATAGTGACACATCCTATGTTGGTTTGGGGTGTGTGTTAATGCAAGAGGGTAAGGTGGTGGCTTATGCATCGCGACAGTTGAAGGTGCACGAGCGCAATTATCCTACGCATGACATTGAGTTGGCTGCAGTGGTTTTTGCTCTAAAGATCTAGAGACATTATCTCTATGGTGAGAAGTGTACTGTGTACACGGATCAAAAATGTTTGAAGTATTTGATGTCTCAGAAAGAGTTAAATCTTAGGCTACAACGCTGGGTGGAGTTGCTTAAGGATTACGATCTAACGATCGTGTATCATCCGGGGAAGGCCAATGTTGTGGCTGATGCTTTGAGCAGGAAAGTGGCGGTGGAGTTAAGAGCGATGTTTGCTAGCTTGAGCATATCGCGAGATGGTGGTCTTGTTGCCAAATTGCAAGTGAAACCATCTTTGGTTCAGTTAATAAAAAATAAACAATTATTGGATGATTCCCTGGTGCCACATATTCAGGATATAGCTGAAGAAAGGCCATCAGATTTTTGTTTTAATGATGATGGTGTTTTATGTTTTGGGATTCAGATAGTAGTGCCGAATGATGTTGAGTTGAGGCGCACTATTCTGACCGAAGCTCATTGTAGTCCGTTTGCTATGCACCTTGGTAGTAAAAAGATGTATCGTGATCTGAAAGATGAGTACTATTGTGTAGGATTAAAGAAAGATGTCACTGAGTATGTTGGAAAATGTATGGTTTGTCAGCGGGTTAAGGCTGAACATCAGTTTCCTTCAGGGTTGTTGCAGCCGTTAAGGATCCCTGATTGGAAATGGGAGAGGATCACCATGGACTTTGTGTCTGGTTTGCCTCTATCGCCATCAAAGAAGAATTCTGTTTGAGTGATTGTGGATCGCCTTACGAAGTGTGCGCATTTCTTGCCTGTGCATATTACGTACACCTTGGATAAGCTTGCGGAGTTGTACATTGCTGAGATTGTACGTTTGCATGGCGTACCAAAATCTATAGTATCAGATAGAGATCTGAGGTTCACTGCAAGGTTTTGGGAATGTTTGCATCAAGCATTGGGAACGCGGCTGTGTTTCAGTACTTCTTATCATCCGCAAACAGATGGACAGTCGGAGCGTGTTATCCAAGTGCTTGAGGATATGTTGAGGTGTTGTGTTATTGAATTTCAAGGCTCTTGGGAGAAGCACTTGCCTTTGGTGGAGTTTGCTTATAATAACAGTTACCAGGCGAGTATTCAAATGGCACCTTATAAAGCTTTGTACGGGAGGAAGTTCAGAACTCCTCTTTGTTGGGCTGAGACGGGACAAAAGTTGGTCTCGATGCCAGCTTTGTTAAATGGAACCACCGAGAAGGTGAAGCTCATTTGTGAGCGGTTGAAGGCAGCACCAGATCGGCAAAAGTCTTACGCGGATTTGGAGCGTAAGGAAATAGAATTTGCGGTGGGTGACCGTGTGTTTTTGAAAGTTTCACCTTGGAAGAAGGTGATGAGATTTGGTCAGAAGGGTAAGTTGACCCCAAGGTTCATTGGACCATACGAAGTGATAGAACGTGTGGGTCCTGTTGCTTATAAGCTGAGACTACCTCAAGAGTTGGAAAAGATACATAATGTGTTTCATGTATCCATGCTTCGGAGGTATAAATCGGACCCTTCGCATGTTATGCCTATGGAGGAAGTTGAGTTGAATCCAGATTTGACATATGATGATGAACCAGTTGAGATTCTAGATTCGGATAGTAAGGTTCTTCGTGGTAAGACCATTGAGCTGGTCAATGTGTTGTGGAGACATCGTGGTGCTGAGGAAGCCACGTGGGAAAGGAAGGGTGACATGAAGAAGCAATTTCCCTACCTCTTTTCTCCAGGTAAATTTCGAGGACGAAATTTCTTAAGAGGGGGAGAGTTGTAACACCCCGATTTTGGGCCTAGATGTTTTAGAGTTCGAATTGGACCGGTCGAGAACGGTTCGAATCTTAAAGGGGGATTTAGGGAACACCTAGTTTGGGATGCTTTAAAAATATGGGAAAATATCTAAAAATCCTCATTTATTATGTGAATTATCATGGTGAATTTTTTTTTACAAAATAAGGTTTGGAAATACTACATTTCAGTGTAGTGACCAAATCACAATTTTTGCAAAAGTTAAATAGTGACTGTTTTGTAAAGGATTGAAACTTTGAATCTTTAAGGAGCTAATTTTCAAAATGTTTTAATCAGATTTCTCCTTATCTTGGGTGATTTTAATAATGTTTTAATTTAAGGAAATAAAGATTTATTAAAGGAAAAACTATCTTTGACTTTTCATAACCATCTCACGTCAATTTTCTCTCATTTCATTTTCTCAATTTCTTTTCAGCCAAACACATTTCCTCCATCAATTAACCTCTGACTTTCATTCCTTTTGATGAGATTTCAATCTCATTTTAATTCCTAATCTTTTCCTCACCAAATCCTCTTGTTTTCACATTGGATTTTCAAGAAAACTTGCCCAAATCAAGGAGAAATCAACCATTAGAGGTAAGCTTCGTCCTTCTCCTCTAATGATAAGTTCTTTACTGAAATTTCCAAGTTATCAATAATTTGTTAATGATTTTTGAGTTGCTTTAATGTTAGAAACAAGAAATTGCATTAAAACTCAAGGTTCTTCGAGAGATCTTGATGATTTTCGTGGTTGTTGGTTAGACTTTGTTTTGAGGTTGTTTTCTAATGTATTTTGGATGGTAATTGATGTTATAAATGAGGTTTTATCAAACAAATCCCGAATAGGTTTGGATTCCTAAGTTTTGCATGCTAGAATAGTGGTTTTTGGGGTGGTTTTGGTGTTCTGTTATAGCTGGAGGTATAAGGAGGATTTTGTGGTGGTTTTTGGTGTTGATTGACTTTTAAAAATGATTAGAAGTGGTAGATCTTTGTTGGGCTTTGTTTTGGAAGAGTTTGGAGATGATTTCGGTTGTTTTTGGTGGCCGAAATGAGGTTCTTCAGTAGAGCAGCGAGTTTAGGTGTGTGGCTGATGATTACAATGCATGATGATGCAGTAATCCTCTGAACTTATGTGTTATAAATAGGGTAGACATCTTCGGATGCCTTTGGTGTTGATCCGGGAGCTTAGATAGCGTTTCGGCGAGCAAGTGAAACGTAATCGGTGAGTACGAATGGTTTTAGAAGTCCTTGAGGGACCAAGAAACAAGGTTTGGGGATTTAGGAAATGTTTGAAACACCTTCCTAAGTCCGGAAGTAAGTATTGGCTAGATTGCTCTCATATATGTGGTGGTTGTCCCTAAAATGCTTTTACATGCTCATGTTTTGAGATAGATAAATTCCTATTGTTTTTATGCATGATTTGTAGCATGAGATGATTCTTGAAAAGATTTCATGAGATAACATGTTGCATTGATGAGTTTTGAGCTTTGGTTTTAAAGCATGGCAAATGTTATGATTTTGAATGAGATGAGAAAGCTTTGAGAAATGTTGCATTAAAAACAGTAGGTGAGATGATGTTTTGACATAATATATTGGCATAGAAGATGTGATACTTACGAGATATAATTGATCGATCAATAGGATTAGAGTGCACTATAAACTAAAAATTCGTACGTGCTCTTTGGATTCAATCCAAAGGGAGAGACCGATGATGGGCATTCCATCGGGTAGGACTTGGTGAAATACCCAAGCTTTGTGGCGATGAGAGATTCCACCATGTGAGTACGGTGATGTGAGATTCCACCGGAAATTATGTTTACTAGACGAGTGAGTACGGTGATGTGAGATTCCACCGGAAGTGTCTAGTTGTTGAGAATGTTGTCCGCATATCCGAGTAACAATGAGATGTGAAATGCCAATATAATATATGAAAATGCTTTTGATTCACATGTACCTATTGATGAGATGATTTATGCTATGAGAAATGCATATGAGATTTGTATATGAAATGCTTTAGTTTTCACAAGCATGTGTATGGCCTTGCCATGATATTTGCATTGGTTTAAATGCATGAGATAGAATTGAGGTACATGTCTTTTCAATGGAGTTTTGCTTTGAAATGGTTTTCAAGCATGAGATAGAATGAGCATGTTGTAGAAAAGTGTAGAACGTGGCAATCGATCGGATAAAACCAAGAGGGGGGGGTGAATTGGATTTTTGAAAGTTGCGGCGGAAGCTAATTGCAAAGATAAAAATTGCAAAGCGATTTAGAGTGGTTCGACTTTCTAACCAAAGTCTACATCCACTACCTTAGCGTCCACACTAAGGATTTCCCACAAATTCACTAATTTGTCTTTCCTTTAAGGACAAGGAGTAACCTTACACACTTCAATAGACTTATACCCCAAAGCCTATTGAATCCTATCCCAAAGTTGGATACAAATGAGCAAACTAGAAAATCCTCACAAGGAAAGTGTTTGCGAAGTTTAAGCTCTCTCACACACCCGAAAAACACTAGCTCAAGAATTACAACGAAGAACACTCTAGTGTTTTTACAAGAAAGATCGAAAAATAAGCTCGATATAAACTCTTGGAAGTTTGAATGCTTGAATATGATTTCTTGATGTTTCTTCCTCTTTCTTGTTACTTCAATATTGATCTAAGGCTGTATTTATAGTGTTGTTTGAGCGTATAGCCGTTAGGAGCCTTTGGAGAGTCTTTGGAGCCGTTGGGGATGTTTTTCTCAAAACATTTCAGCTTCCAGACGCCTACCGTTTCGGAACGGGGTCACCTGTTTCGGAACGGCTTTCAAATAATATAGCCGTTAGGAGCGTCTACGAGAGCCCGTTTCGAAACGCCTAGGGCCGTTTCGGAACGGCTATGCCACTGCCAAAGGGGTGTTTCGAAACGGCCTAAGCCCGTTTCGGAACGCCCTGTTTAATTTCAAAAATTTGTTTAAAGACCGTTGCCCTTTGTTCTTTTAAATGAAGACCAGTTTCGAAACGAGTCATACCGTTTCGAAACGCCTTGACCCGTTCCGATACCCGTTTCGGAACAGGTGCACATCGAACTGAAAGTGTTTCGAAACGCCTTGGGCCGTTTCGAAACGGGGCTTGAAAAATCACTGTTTCGACTTTTAAAATACTTAAAAAATATTTTGTAAGTCTTTGGTTTTAGCTATAAAATGGTCTTTAACAAGATATAGGGAATTTTAAGGACTTTTAAAATTGTTTTGATATTTTTACTTTAGTCCTTAGGTTTTTAGTTATATCAAAATTAAAGCGTATGTTCAACAATCTCCCCCTTTTTGATATAACAAAACCAAAGTTAGAATTTTTAAGAATTTTGAAAGTTTTGAAGATATTCTAACTCCCCCTTAATTTAAGATAGGTTTTGAAATTTAAAACTTGTGACTTTTGAAATCAATGATCAAAACCTTAAGACAAATTTAAAAATTTAAAAATTTTAATAGTTTCAAAAATTTTTGGTGGCATGGCATGGCTATCTTCTCCCCCTTTTTGTTAGATCAAAAAGAAACAAGCTCATAAAGAAGATTAGTACTAATAATCAATAATAAGCAATCATAATTGATATTCAAAGCATAAACAATAAGTTCATAATCAAATTCCAAGATAATCGATCAATATTATAGGTTCCTAAAAACATGATAAAACATGAAGAAACAAACTCAATCCTAAATGCATAGATAATATAATATGATATGATATGATATGACTATCCTAAGCCTCGTCATCCGAATCATCCTCATCATCATCATCGTTCTTGGCTTGTGAACGGTGATATTTTGTCCATTCTCCATAAAGAGTAGAAAAGGAAAGATCAAGGTTGTCATTGGAAGTTTCAAGGGTTTGAAGACGATCCTCGACATTCTTCAAACGATTTCCCATAGTTTCAAAGCCCGAAGAAATACGAGTTTCCATTGTGTCAAAACGAGAATTCAAGGCATTGAACTGCTCGGTAAGAAAACCCGTGAGAGCATCTTGATTTCCCATTTGAACTTGAGGTGGAGGAGCAACGGGAGGAGGAATCTCTTCTCGATCAATTCTTTGCCAAAAACCATTCAAATATGTGAATCCGGATTTTCGAAGAGAGGACTCACCAATTTTGGTCTTGCTAGGTTCCGGGGAATCATAGGTACAATCAATACCAAGATGATCGAAGAGAAAACTCAAAACAATGCCGTAAGTGAATGAAGTCAACTCATTGGTGTCAATAAGTTTGATATTATTGACGATCTCGGCAAAGATGATTTTGGGCACATTTGGGCGCTCACCTCTTCGGAAACATTCGAGCCAAAAATGATCTTTTTCCCGGATGTGGGAGTATTTTCCTCCGGATGGTCGAATGAACCAAGAAACAATCAAATGAAGCACACGATCGTGCACATCTAAATGAAGAGCTTTTCCGGTAAAGGTGCCAAAGTGGCGTTCTTCTTCTATACCCTCATTCTTGAGTTTAAGGGCCGACTCCAAAAGAGCAATATTAATAACAAACTTTTGCCCTAGTAAAGATGACTCAATTCCTACAATTTCTGTTTTGGTTTCATCATATAGGAAACGAGCATTAGAGTAGAAGAGAAGTACCAAGTTTTTGTAGCAAACATCCTCGATGCTCAAGAAGAAAAGAAGATCCCACTCATCCAAACGATTAAGATAGCGAAAGAGAAATCGCTCGGAATTAAGGAATTCGACATCAATAACTCTTTCTTTACGAACAGCGAGATTTTTGACGTAGGAGAAGCGAGCACGCTGCTGCGGAGTTTTTAGAGTTTTCTGAAAGAGTTGAGTAATATTTGGACGAATGCTTGATTCTCCGGTTTGAACGGCTTTGCGCTTTTTGTTCGCTTGATCCGTCATCTAAAATATTAAGCAAGAGTTTTAAAATTGTATGCATTGATAATTAAAATTAATCCAATAGGAAATCCCACTTAGGTTTTTGAAAAACAAAATAAAATAAAAAAAATACGATTAAAAAATTTTACATTCGAATCAAAAATTTTGAGATTTTGAAAAGTTTTTACAAGATTCGAATAACCCACAACTAAAAACATATAATGTATACAAGAATAAATTTTTCTATCCTATGATTCGAACATAATTTGAAAAATAAGAAAAATAAGAAAAATTACCTTAGTTTGGGATTTTGGATGATTTGAGAGAAATCTTTGCACAAGATTGATGAAGCTTGCTTAGATATGTGTTTTAGAGCAAAACCCCTCACAATTTTGTGAAAAACAAAGGGTTTTAGAGGGTATTTATAGAAGGGGGTCGGTTAGGGTTTTTAGGGTTTTAAGGGTTTGATAAAAATTAGATTTTTGAACATTTAGAAGCCCTAAATAGGGCTGTCCGCGAGGCCGTTTCGGAACGGTCATGACCGTTTCGGAACGGGGCGGCTAGGGTTTGACCCTTCTTAAAACCTTCGACAGATCGTTTCGAAACGGGTATGACCGTTTCGGAACACGTTTGACCCGTATCGGAACGCGTTCCGATACACCCTTACATCGAACCGAAAACGTTTCGAAACGCCTGGGGCCGTTTCGAAACGCCCTTCTCTCAGGACAAATTTTAAGGCATCCGTATCGGAACGGGTTAACCCGTTTCGATACACCTGGGCCTGGAAGTGCAGATGAGGCTCTAAAATGCAGAGAAAATGATTTTCTAAGAGGCCAAACATGCATATATGATATGATTGAGCAGGAACAGCATAAAAGAAATTAAGCACACATACAAAACATAACTCCCCCTCACTAAAAGCATTTATACAACATATGGGGAATCTCATACATGTTTTAACACAAAGTATTCATTTAAATCAACATGTAAGAGTAAATTTTGCAACAAACAAAAAAAATGTTACCACTTGAGTCAAGATATGTCGATTTGAACTTCTTCAAGTGTCCTTCCATTTTGTGTGTCTAGAGCTTTCAAGATTCTTCAAATTTGCATATCATGGCTCCAACACACCTACAAAAAGGAACTATGTATGTTTTGGTACCCAAACTCTTTTGGGTCCATAAGAGTTAGTTCCTAGTAATTTGGTCCCTTTGGGTATCCATTTTGACAATAGATCAAAATCTTTGTTAGCAATGAGTCCTTTTGGAACCCAAATGCTCCTAATCTTTTTTCGATTAGGTGATCTTTGTCTATACCCATGATAGTTCTTTCTAACATAGTTGGGTCTTGAATTTTCACATTTTTCAACTAATTTTGTCCCAACTTTGTTGAAAGAAGCTTTAAGATCATCAAGTTCTTTTTGATGATCTTCATGGACCTTTGAAAGTAAATTTTGCAAGTCTTTATTTTTCTTTTCAAAATCGTTTATTTGGGCTTGCATTTCTCCAAATTTACTTTCAAATTCCTTATTAGTCTTAGAGAGAGAGTCATTTTCATTTTTCAATTTTGAAGTAATTTTTCTATTTTTCAAAATCAACTTCTCATACTCTAAGGCTAATTCATTATAAACCTCTTGTAATTCATCAAAAGTATAATCAAATGAATAAGATGAATTAGAGGTTACCATTGAGTCATCCTCGAAGGCCATAAGACACAAGTTGGCTACTTCATCCTCGTCCTCGTCGGAAGAGTCATCGCTCCAAGTAGCTACGTGAGCCTTGTGCTTCTTCCTCTCATAGCTATTTTTATTTAGTTGAGGACAATCGATTCTGATATGTCCCGGTTTGTTGCACTCATAGCAAGTTAGAGGATCTCTCCCTTTGTTGCTTTTGAATCCCTCTTCTCTTTGGAATCTTCTTCCTTTGTTGGTCAACATGAAGTTTTTAAATCTTTTGGCAAACATTGCCATTTCTTTTTCTTCATCTTCTTCGCTAGAATCATCATCTCTTTTGGATGCTTTAAGAGCAAGACCAACTTTCTTTTTCTCCACTTCGTTCTTCTTTTCTTCCTTGCCCGTTGACATCATTTCGTGAGTAAGCAAGGAACCAATAAGCTCATCTAATTTGAGAACTTTGAGGTCCTTTGCTTCAATTATGGCCGTTTTCTTCGAATCCCATGTATTGGGAAGAGAGTAGATCATCTTCCTCACAAGTTTGTCTTCGGGGATTACTTCGCCATAACCTTTTAAACCATTTACGATTACGGAGAATCGATCGGACATGGTTTTGATGTCTTCCTCGGGGTCCATCTTGAAGTTCTCATAACTTAAATTGAGGAGCCCGATTTTGGTCTCCTTTACTTGATTTGTACCTTCATGTGTAACTTCAAGTTTGTCCCAAATTTCTTTTGCATTGGAACAAGATGACACCCTTCCATACTCGTCCGGGCCAAGGGCACAAAAGATGAGATGCATAGCCTTTGCGTTTGTTGAGAATCCCTTGTCTTCTTCAACGCTCCATGATTCAATATTGCTCGTTGGTGCTATGTATCCTCTCATGATGATTTTCCAAGCTTCAAGATCATAAGCTTGGATGAAGAGCTTCATGCGGTTTTTCCAATAGGCATAGTTTACTCCATTGAAGAAGGGAGGCTTGTTGGTGGGTTGAGAATCTCCCCAAGCTACAATATTTGAGGTGGATGCCATGGATGACTTTGTAGATGATTGCACACTTCTTGGATCTTTTTCAAGAGGTTGTAAGACCTTCTAATGAACCAAAGCTCTGATGCCAATTGTAGAACGTGGCAATCGATCGGATAAAACCAAGAGGGGGGGGTGAATTGGATTTTTGAAAGTTGCGGCGGAAGCTAATTGCAAAGATAAAAATTGCAAAGCGATTTAGAGTGGTTCGACTTTCTAACCAAAGTCTACATCCACTACCTTAGCGTCCACACTAAGGATTTCCCACAAATTCACTAATTTGTCTTTCCTTTAAGGACAAGGAGTAACCTTACACACTTCAATAGACTTATACCCCAAAGCCTATTGAATCCTATCCCAAAGTTGGATACAAATGAGCAAACTAGAAAATCCTCACAAGGAAAGTGTTTGCGAAGTTTAAGCTCTCTCACACACCCGAAAAACACTAGCTCAAGAATTACAACGAAGAACACTCTAGTGTTTTTACAAGAAAGATCGAAAAATAAGCTCGATATAAACTCTTGGAAGTTTGAATGCTTGAATATGATTTCTTGATGTTTCTTCCTCTTTCTTGTTACTTCAATATTGATCTAAGGCTGTATTTATAGTGTTGTTTGAGCGTATAGCCGTTAGGAGCCTTTGGAGAGTCTTTGGAGCCGTTGGGGATGTTTTTCTCAAAACATTTCAGCTTCCAGACGCCTACCGTTTCGGAACGGGGTCACCTGTTTCGGAACGGCTTTCAAATAATATAGCCGTTAGGAGCGTCTACGAGAGCCCGTTTCGAAACGCCTAGGGCCGTTTCGGAACGGCTATGCCACTGCCAAAGGGGTGTTTCGAAACGGCCTAAGCCCGTTTCGGAACGCCCTGTTTAATTTCAAAAATTTGTTTAAAGACCGTTGCCCTTTGTTCTTTTAAATGAAGACCAGTTTCGAAACGAGTCATACCGTTTCGAAACGCCTTGACCCGTTCCGATACCCGTTTCGGAACAGGTGCACATCGAACTGAAAGTGTTTCGAAACGCCTTGGGCCGTTTCGAAACGGGGCTTGAAAAATCACTGTTTCGACTTTTAAAATACTTAAAAAATATTTTGTAAGTCTTTGGTTTTAGCTATAAAATGGTCTTTAACAAGATATAGGGAATTTTAAGGACTTTTAAAATTGTTTTGATATTTTTACTTTAGTCCTTAGGTTTTTAGTTATATCAAAATACTTTTAAAATTGTTTTGAAGAAAGCCGCTCTATCTCGTGTCCTCCACTCTTCGAAGGAGAATCATACTTCCAATGGGCAAATATCATGAAACTCTTCATCAAGTCTCAAGACTATGAGGTTTGGGACATCATTGAAGATGGGTATTTGGAAGCTCCAAAGAAGAAGAAAAAGCAAAGGAGTGCAAACGACACGAAGGCAAAGCTAAACACCAAGGCGATGCACATTCTCTATTGTGGCCTTAACGAAGAAGTTTCCAAGAAAATCTCCACATGCAAAAGTGCCAAAGAATTATGGGAGAAACTTGAGAAGCTTTGTGGCAACAAGAATGGAGAAAAGAAAGATGATGATCAATCATGTGCAAACCTTCTCTCCAATCCAAAGGTGGATGGTGTTTTGGCTCTCGAGGAGCCTAAGGTATCTTCTAACTCAAATGAATTAAATTCATATTCTTTTGATGAGTTACAAGATGCTTTTGATGAATTATTTTTGGAACTTGAGACCATGAATTCCAAATTTAAGAAAATGATTTCAAAACTTGAAATTGAAAATGATTTTCTTTTAAAAACAAAAGTGGATTTTGAAAACCAAAATGAAATTTTGAAAAATGATTTAGAGTTTTCAAAAACAAGTAAAGATGTTTTAGAAAAAGAAAATCTTGATTTGAAAGTTAAGCTTGAAAGCTTAACAAAAGAAAAAGAAATTGTTTTCAATAATTCATCTTGTCACATAATGGCAAAATGCTCACATTGCCATTATCATGGTCATTCCTTACATACTTGTCCTATTAGGAATAGAAAGTCTTATAGGATTAGACAAGTATGGGTTCCCAAGGGAACTAAAGACATTGTGACTAACGTAAATGGATCCAAAGCAATTTGGATACCAAAAATCAAGTGAATGTCTTTTGTAGGTGTGTTGGAGCAATGGCAAGCAAAGCAAAATCAAAGAATGCTCAAATCACACATGAGAAGAAGATTGGGTAACCTCTAAGCTTAATTACTTCATTTTATACATTTGGTTATCTAATTTTTGTTTAAAGTCTTGGATTATCTGTTAAGCCTAATATGATGCAATGAGTAAGGGGGAGCCAGTTTTTTTTTTAAACCAAAATTTTAAGTGTGTCAAATTTTTTTTTGCCTCCTATGTTATCTTGAACTTAAATGTCATTTTAAATTCTTTTTGATATAACAAAAAGGGGGAGAAATGGTTTGAAAAATTGAATTTTCAAATGAATAAGGGGGAGCTTTATATGATTTCATATCTTAATCTCTTATTCACAATTTTAAAGCTAAAGGGGGAGAATCCCAAACAAATTTTTCAAGTTGGTTTTATTATATCAAAAAGGGGGAGATTGTAGAACTAAGGTTTTGATATAATATTTGAAAAATGTTTTGGACTAAATTGAAAAGAATTTAAAATATGTTTTTAGTCAAAAACAACTTGAAAATATGTTTAAGGGTTTTAAAGGCTTTGGAATGGTTTTAAAATGTATTTAAAGGTTTTTTAAACTACCAAAATTCCAGTAGCCAAAACCCGTACCAATACGCCTAACCGTATCGATACGGTGTATTTTGAAATAGCCCAACGACCATAAATGGTACTATTCCCAACGGCCATAAATGGTACTATTCCCAACGGCCATAAATGGAACTATTTCCAACGGCTATAAATGGTACTATTCCCAACGGCTATAAATGGTACTATTCCAACGGCTATAAACGGCTATATTCCCAACGGCTATAAACGGCAATATTCCCAACGGCTATAAACGGCTACAAACTCATTTGGGACTATAAATTGAAGGCTGGAACACTTGAAGAAAGAAAGAGACAACATCCAAGCAATATGGTCAAGAGAATTAGAGTCTAAATCTTTATTTTACTATTCTCTTGTACATAGTCTTAAGAGAGTGTTTTTCATTGTTTTATTCTTTGTACACTCTTGTGAGCTTAAATTTGTGTAAACACCCACCTAGAGAGGTATTTAGTTTACCAAACAAATCCCTTGTAAAAGGAGAGGTTCTAGTTTAGCCTTGAGAGAAAAACTAGAGTTGGTTCTATCTTAGCCAAGTTCAAAAGATAGGGTTGTAACGGTTTCCTCCTGAGCCGGGAAAAGGGGACGAATTCATTGTTGAGTGAATTGGGAAATCCTTAGTGGTGTGCTAAGGTAGTGGATGTAGACTCGGTTGAGTAGTCGAACCACTCTAAAACGGTATGACTCGTTTCGAAACTGGTCTTCATTTAAAAGAACAAAGGGCAACGGTCTTTAAACAAATTTTTGAAATTAAACAGGGCGTTCCGAAACGGGCTTAGGCCGTTTCGAAACACCCCTTTGGCAGTGGCATAGCCGTTCCGAAACGGCCCTAGGCGTTTCGAAACGGGCTCTCGTAGACGCTCCTAACGGCTATATTATTTGAAAGCCGTTCCGAAACAGGTGACCCCGTTCCGAAACGGTAGGCGTCTGGAAGCTGAAATGTTTTGAGAAAAACATCCCCAACGGCTCCAAAGACTCTCCAAAGGCTCCTAACGGCTATACGCTCAAACAACACTATAAATACAGCCTTAGATCAATATTGAAGTAACAAGAAAGAGGAAGAAACATCAAGAAATCATATTCAAGCATTCAAACTTCCAAGAGTTTATATCGAGCTTATTTTTCGATCTTTCTTGTAAAAACACTAGAGTGTTCTTCGTTGTAATTCTTGAGCTAGTGTTTTTCGGGTGTGTGAGAGAGCTTAAACTTCGCAAACACTTTCCTTGTGAGGATTTTCTAGTTTGCTCATTTGTATCCAACTTTGGGATAGGATTCAATAGGCTTTGGGGTATAAGTCTATTGAAGTGTGTAAGGTTACTCCTTGTCCTTAAAGGAAAGACAAATTAGTGAATTTGTGGGAAATCCTTAGTGTGGACGCTAAGGTAGTGGATGTAGACTTTGGTTAGAAAGTCGAACCACTCTAAATCGCTTTGCAATTTTTATCTTTGCAATTAGCTTCCGCCGCAACTTTCAAAAATCCAATTCACCCCCCCCTCTTGGTTTTATCCGATCGATTGCCACGTTCAACAATTGGTATCAGAGCCTCGTCTCCATCGAAGGACTAACATCCGGGAGTAAAGATCTATTGCTCGAAGTCCAACCGTTCAAGAAAATGGCAAGATTTGAAGAAAGCCGCTCTATCTCGTGTCCTCCACTCTTCGAAGGAGAATCATACTTCCAATGGGCAAATATCATGAAACTCTTCATCAAGTCTCAAGACTATAAGGTTTGCACATGATTGATCATCATCTTTCTTTTCTCCATTCTTGTTGCCACAAAGCTTCTCAAGTTTCTCCCATAATTCTTTGGCACTTTTGCATGTGGAGATTTTCTTGGAAACTTCTTCGTTAAGGCCACAATAGAGAATGTGCATCGCCTTGGTGTTTAGCTTTGCCTTCGTGTCGTTTGCACTCCTTTGCTTTTTCTTCTTCTTTGGAGCTTCCAAATACCCATCTTCAATGATGTCCCAAACCTCATAGTCTTGAGACTTGATGAAGAGTTTCATGATATTTGCCCATTGGAAGTATGATTCTCCTTCGAAGAGTGGAGGACACGAGATAGAGCGGCTTTCTTCAAATCTTGCCATTTTCTTGAACGGTTGGACTTCGAGCAATAGATCTTTACTCCCGGATGTTAGTCCTTCGATGGAGACGAGGCTCTGATACCAATTGTTGAACGTGGCAATCGATCGGATAAAACCAAGAGGGGGGGGTGAATTGGATTTTTGAAAGTTGCGGCGGAAGCTAATTGCAAAGATAAAAATTGCAAAGCGATTTAGAGTGGTTCGACTTTCTAACCAAAGTCTACATCCACTACCTTAGCGTCCACACTAAGGATTTCCCACAAATTCACTAATTTGTCTTTCCTTTAAGGACAAGGAGTAACCTTACACACTTCAATAGACTTATACCCCAAAGCCTATTGAATCCTATCCCAAAGTTGGATACAAATGAGCAAACTAGAAAATCCTCACAAGGAAAGTGTTTGCGAAGTTTAAGCTCTCTCACACACCCGAAAAACACTAGCTCAAGAATTACAACGAAGAACACTCTAGTGTTTTTACAAGAAAGATCGAAAAATAAGCTCGATATAAACTCTTGGAAGTTTGAATGCTTGAATATGATTTCTTGATGTTTCTTCCTCTTTCTTGTTACTTCAATATTGATCTAAGGCTGTATTTATAGTGTTGTTTGAGCGTATAGCCGTTAGGAGCCTTTGGAGAGTCTTTGGAGCCGTTGGGGATGTTTTTCTCAAAACATTTCAGCTTCCAGACGCCTACCGTTTCGGAACGGGGTCACCTGTTTCGGAACGGCTTTCAAATAATATAGCCGTTAGGAGCGTCTACGAGAGCCCGTTTCGAAACGCCTAGGGCCGTTTCGGAACGGCTATGCCACTGCCAAAGGGGTGTTTCGAAACGGCCTAAGCCCGTTTCGGAACGCCCTGTTTAATTTCAAAAATTTGTTTAAAGACCGTTGCCCTTTGTTCTTTTAAATGAAGACCAGTTTCGAAACGAGTCATACCGTTTCGAAACGCCTTGACCCGTTCCGATACCCGTTTCGGAACAGGTGCACATCGAACTGAAAGTGTTTCGAAACGCCTTGGGCCGTTTCGAAACGGGGCTTGAAAAATCACTGTTTCGACTTTTAAAATACTTAAAAAATATTTTGTAAGTCTTTGGTTTTAGCTATAAAATGGTCTTTAACAAGATATAGGGAATTTTAAGGACTTTTAAAATTGTTTTGATATTTTTACTTTAGTCCTTAGGTTTTTAGTTATATCAAAATTAAAGCGTATGTTCAACAATCTCCCCCTTTTTGATATAACAAAACCAAAGTTAGAATTTTTAAGAATTTTGAAAGTTTTGAAGATATTCTAACTCCCCCTTAATTTAAGATAGGTTTTGAAATTTAAAACTTGTGACTTTTGAAATCAATGATCAAAACCTTAAGACAAATTTAAAAATTTAAAAATTTTAATAGTTTCAAAAATTTTTGGTGGCATGGCATGGCTATCTTCTCCCCCTTTTTGTTAGATCAAAAAGAAACAAGCTCATAAAGAAGATTAGTACTAATAATCAATAATAAGCAATCATAATTGATATTCAAAGCATAAACAATAAGTTCATAATCAAATTCCAAGATAATCGATCAATATTATAGGTTCCTAAAAACATGATAAAACATGAAGAAACAAACTCAATCCTAAATGCATAGATAATATAATATGATATGATATGATATGACTATCCTAAGCCTCGTCATCCGAATCATCCTCATCATCATCATCGTTCTTGGCTTGTGAACGGTGATATTTTGTCCATTCTCCATAAAGAGTAGAAAAGGAAAGAATCCTCTAAGCTTAATGCTTTTATTTTATACATTTGGTTATCTAACTTTTATTTAAAGTCTTGGATTATCTGTTAAGCCTAATATGATGCAATGAGTAAGGGGGAGCCAATTTTTTTAAAAAAAACCAAAATTTTAAGTGTGTCATTTTTTGCCTCCTATGTTATCTTGAACTTAAATGTCATTTTAAATTCTTTTTGATATAACAAAAAGGGGGAGAAATGGTTTGAAAAATTGAATTTTCAAATGAATAAGGGGGAACTTTATTTGATTTCATATCTTAATCTCTTATTCACAATTTTAAAGCTAAAGGGGGAGAATCCCAAACAAATTTTTCAAGTTGGTTTTATTATATCAAAAAGGGGGAGATTGTAGAACTAAGGTTTTGATATAATATTTGAAAAATGTTTTGGACTAAATTGAAAAGAATTTAAAATATGTTTTTAGTCAAAAACAACTTGAAAATATGTTTAAGGGTTTTAAAGGCTTTGGAATGGTTTTAAAGTGTATTTAAAGTAGTAAAAACCATGATTTTCAAGTAACCGTACCGATACGGTATTGGACCGTACCGATACGCCTTAGGGTTTTCAAACTACCAAAATTCCAGTAGCCAAAACCCGTACCGATACGCCTAGCCGTATCGATACGGTGTGTTTTGAAATAGCCCAACGGCCATAAATGGTACTATTCCCAACAACCATAAATGGTACTATTCCCAACGGCCATAAATGGAACTATTTCCAACGGCTATAAATGGTACTATTCCCAACGGCTATAAATGGTACTATTCCAACGGCTATAAACGGCTATATTCCCAACGGCTATAAACGGCAATATTCCCAACGGCTATAAACGGCTACAAACTCATTTGGGACTATAAATTGAAGGCTGGAACACTTGAAGAATGTAAGAGACAACATCCAAGCTTAATGTTCAAGAGAAATCGAGTTTAAGTCTTTATTTTCTTCATTTCTCTTGTATATATTGTATAAAGAGTGTTTTTCATTGTTTTATTCTTTGTACACTCTTGTGAGCTTAAATTTGTGTAAACACCCACCTAGAGAGGTATTTAGTTTACCAAACAAATCCCTTGTAAAAGGAGAGGTTCTAGTTTAGCCTTGAGAGAAAAACTAGAGTTGGTTCTATCTTAGCCAAGTCCAAAAGATAGGGTTGTAACGGTTTCCTCCTGAGCCTGGAAAAGGGGACGATTTCATTGTTGAGTGAATTGGGAAATCCTTAGTGGTGTGCTAAGGTAGTGGATGTAGACTCGGTTGAGTAGTCGAACCACTCTAAAATCCTTGTGCAAATTGTCTACTTTTCTTTCGGTTTTTAGCCAATTCATCCAAGAACCAAACACAACCCACTTGACGGTTTCGGTGATCGATTCGAGCATGCAAAAAACCCAACAAAAAGGCTTTTGAGAAAGTGTTTTGGATAACGAATTGTTGTGTTGGTTTTCTTTAGAGCTTGCCTCACTAAGCAAATCTGCTTACGCTCTCTTTTACCAACAATGCAGATAATTGAAATGTTTTTGGGCAGCAAGAAGGATAAGAACATCCAAGGAAGTGCAAAGCTCATGTATGATGATGTTTTTATACACTTTAGTTTTGATATTTGGCAATGGGACTCCAAGGTTGTATTTGGGAGCTGTGGTTTAAACTCCCTAAGTTTGTGGCATGTTTGTAATGGCTTTTATGGGTGGTAAATGGTCCTAATGATTTGGTTGGAGGTTTGAGCTCTATATTTGGTTTGGTGGATAGGAAGCATGCATATAGTTTGAGTGTTCTTGTGCTTGATGCCATGTTTGAGCTTATGCTTATTATTACTGTTCCTTGATGCTTATTCAGGTTGCTGGTATGATATGGTATGCTTTGAAGCATGTTTGAGTGGGTTAAGAGGTGAAAAACTAGCATTTTCTGCTGTCACAGGGTAGGGTGTATCGAAACACCCTTAACTGTTTCGGAACGGGGGCCTGTAATAGCCATAGCGTTTCGGAACGGTTGAAGGTGTTTCAGAACATTTTGGCTACTAGAGAGGCCTGTTTCTATACCGGTCTCAGAACGCACCCGGATACCGAAACGGTCAACTCCGTTTCTATACGGGCGTTTCGGTACGAATTTTGGTGTTCCGAAACGGATGACCGTTGGATGATGATTTGAATTGTCTTAAGTTTTCATGTTTTACATTTTAGTCCTGAATGTTGTGGATGCAATTACTTGAGCTTGGAATGTCCTTTTTAGTTGAAATTTGACAGAGAAACATGTAATATGACTAATTACATATTGGTAAACTTAAAATCTGCAAAGTCCTTATATTTTAAAAAAATTACATTTTGGTCCCTAAAAGTGTAATTCTTGCAATTGAGTCCCTATTTGTTTTTCGATCATTGTGCCCTTCTCTCATATGTTTCTTGAGTAATCACATAGGCTTAATGTGCATCTAGAAAAGATAAAAAGAAAAAAAGGGTTGTTAATCAAGGTTGACTTACACGTTGACTTTGGTTTTCCCCGTGTAGTCTTCGTAGTTCGGGTCAAACGTCTATGCCGGGCTTAGGGGGTTACAATCAAAATCTTGTAAAAATATGGTTGAAATCTTAATTTTCGGATTTGTTTTGCTAAGCTCTGTTTTGGATTTATTTTTATTGAGTTCTAAGTTGTTATTATGTTGAAATGAAGTTTTAATAACATAGATCCCGAAATCCTTGAGATCCTTGAGTTTCTTGATAGCTTTAAATGCGTTTTTGAGGTGAAATGGTGGAATCATTCTTGATGGAGGTATAAGGATGGGTTTAGATTGTTTATAGATGTGTTTTGATATTTATGATTGATTGGAAGTGATGTATGTTGGCTGGGCTTGGTTTGGAAGTGATGTATGTTGGCTGGGTTTGGGTGAGCAACGAGTTTCTGAATTGTTACTGGTATTGAAATGCATTTTAATGCATTTAGATCTCTATTTTGATGATGTGAAAACATGGGATCTTGATCCGGGAGCAATCGAGGCGTTGTTGGAGGCTCCGGAAGAGTAATTTTCGTGTCGGCGAGCAAAGCTTCGCGTATCGGTGAGTGGAAATGGATTTCCAGCTTTGTAACGCTTTGAGCGTGGTCTTGGGAGCTTAGTGTAAGTTTGAAACACTTAGCTAAGCTCAAGAGTAAGTAATTCGAAAGTCTCTCTCAGAAATGTGTAATGTATTGATGGAAATGTACTTGAGTTAAATATGGTTTTGTTACTGTTTTAGAGCATGATTAGAACCATGAATAATGCTGGATTTTAATGTCATTGTGTTAACGATGCACTAGGTAAGTGATCCTTTGTTTTATGTGGAAAATTCATATGATATTAAGCATGTTATGCTTGTAGAAATGGCATATTTATGCTTGTAAAATAGTGGATTATTGATGTTAAATGATTATATTGGCATGTGATGAAAGTGGTTTTTGGTTATTGTAATCGGATATAGTTAGCCGACTATAGGATTGGGTGCATCGTGAATAAAGTCGCCTTGGATGTCGAGGGGTTGTGATTGTGTCGTAATCTCCATCCAAGCACCCGAATAATTGAGGCTAAGATCACAACGGTGAATGGTTTAATCCTGTGTGTGAATCTTGTGGTTTGTGTCCCTTACTCTCGTTAGTGGGATTATACAACTACTGACGAGTGATGTTGAGAGGTTTTGATTGTGCCATTAATCTCCATCACGGCTGTTGAGGGGTTGTGATTGTGCCATGTAACTCCACCTTGTGTAGTCTGATAGTATGTATGAAGCGCGTGGGACAACGCTTGTAATCCGCGTATCCGATTGTGTCATTAGAGTTGGTTTTGGTATGGTTTGAGAATTGATCACTTGTAATCCAATATAATGATGAGGACTAATGGTTTAAGCATGAGATGCTTGTGATTTATGCTAGAATGTATGTGATGCTTGGTAAAGCTTGAGCAAAGGTTTATTTGATGTTTTAAAATGATGCATACGAGCATGTGATTTAGAAAGTGCATTCATGTCTTGAAAGGGCATGTTTTATGTAAAGGTGTAACCCCCTTAGCCCGGGCTAGACGGTTGACCCGAACTACGAAGATTACACGGGGAAAACCTAAGTCAACCCGAAAGTCAACCTTGATTAACAACCCTTTTTTTTCTTTTTAAACTTGTCTAGATGCATATTAAACCTAAGCGTTCCCTCGTGAAGAGCATACTTGAAAAGCACAGCGATCGGACAACGATAAGGGACTCGATTGCACAAACTACAACTTTAGGGACCAAAATGTAAATTATGGAAAGATGAAGGACTTAACTGATTTTTAGATTACCATTATGAAATTAATCATATTACATGCTTCCCTGTCAAGTTTCACCCCAAACGGACATCTCAAACTCAAGCAATTGCATAAACAAAATTCAGGACTAAAACGTAAAGCTTGCAAACCTTAAACCATTCAAATCAGTGCCCAACGGTCAAGTGTTTCGGAACAGGGGTTGACCGTTTCGAAACGCGGGTTCATTTCGAGACCTGTTTCAAAACAGGGCTTGACAGTGGCAAATCCGTTTCGAAACGCTCTCTACCCGTTTCGATACACGAAGGCCATTACAGGCCCCCGTTTCGAAACGGTAGTGCCCGTTCCGATACGGACTGCCCAGAAAATGCAGATTTTGCTGGTTTAACGTACAATTAACCACTCAAACACATCCCTATGACCTCCTAATCATGCCAGCAAATCATCATACATATAAGGAACTTATTTGCATCACCATCTCACAATCATGACATCAATTAAGACAATTCACAAGTCTATAGGCATGCAACCTAATGTTTAAGACCATCCAAGCATCTAGTCACCAAAACAAGCATTATAATGGCCATTTACAATCCCAAACATCATAGCCATCATGCCAAACTCAGGGAGTCCAAAACATCTCCCAAAAACACAACCTAGGTTCCCATTGCCAAATACCAAAAGCTAATAGTGTTGTAAAAATAGTCACCATACATGAGCTTAGCCTTTCCTTGGATTCTTAGCCTTCTTGCCGACCTTTAAGAACTTCAATTCTCTGCATTATTGGTTCAAGAAAGAGAGCGTAAGCACAAATGCTTAGTGAGGTATGCTCTAAAGAAACAACACAATAATGCACTTTTACTAAACACCTTTCATAAGGCCTTTCCATTCTTAAAAATCATTTTCATTCAACAATGCATAAACAACAAGCATCTCATGCTTCATAATCATCAACATGTCTTAAACAACAAGCATCTCATGCTTCATAAACATTAACATGTCATATTGGCTTCCAAGTGATACCACAACCATTTTCAACATAAAACACAATCGGATACGCGGATTACAAGCGTTATCCCATACTCTTCATACACACTACCAAACACACAAGGTGGAGTTTACCGGTACAATCACAACCCCTCAACACCCGTGATGGAGTTTAACGGTACAATCACAACCCCTCCACATCACTCATTGGTAGTGGTATAACATCACTAACGAGAACACGGGACACACAACACAAGATCCACACATGGACTTTTAACCACCATTGTGATCTTAAACATCTCGTTAGTGTACTTGGATGGAGTTTACGGTACCATTACAACCCCTCAACATCCAAGGCGACTTAATTCATGGTGCACCCAATACTATAGCCGGCTAACTATATCTGATTCAAGTACTTTAAAACCAACACATCACTTGCCAATATACATCAATTATCATTAACATTCCACTGTTTTAAAGCATTAACCAAAGCCATTAAACCATCATGCATCACTATGCATCAAAACCTCATTTATCAATGTCAAAACCAAGGATCTCTTACCTTGAGCATCCTTCAACACATGGCTTTCAAAACCAACATTAATCATGCTAAAACATGCTTTCAAAACAGAATTTAGACATGCAAATTAAACATATTGCATCCAACCATCTCATGGTTCATCAAAGAGAGAGTTTCTCCGAAAACTTACTCTTGAGCTTAGTTAAGTTGTTTAGACTTAAACTAAACTCCCAAAACCTTCAAACACTGGTTTCAAAGCTGAAAACCAAACTTCACTCACCCATTCCGTTTCGCAAGCTTTCCGAAACACCGATCAAGCCTCCGGATCAACACCACAAGGATCCGAATGTGCCTCCCCTGTTTTAAACACATCAAAGCAGAGGATTAATGCATCATCATGCATTAAAATCTTCAGCCACAACACCTAAACTCACTGCTCTCACCAAATCTAACATTTCGGCTACCAAACACAACCGAAATCACATCCACGACATAACCCAGCCAAGATCCATCACTTCTAAACATTCCTAAACATTAATTAACATCCAAAAAGGATCTAAACTCGTCCTTATACCTCCAGCAACAACAGAACACCAAGATCACCCCAAAAACAACCATTTTCACAAGTAAAAACTTAGGAAAAACAACCTATTCGGGATTGCATTGATTAGACCTTAATTACACATCTTTAAACATCCAAAATACCTTAAAAAGACATCTCAAAACAGAGCCCACACATTCATTACGAATTTCTTCAAGATTTAATCCAAATCTTGAGTTTTAAGCCAAAATCAGGATCACAACATCAAAACCTTTTATAAAACATAATTTAAGGATTGAGAACTTGGGAATTTCAATAAAGAACTGAATATTTAGAGGAGAAGAACATCATTACCTCTAAATTTAGATTTCTCCTTGTTTAGAGCCAAAATCCTTGAAAATTCAATAAGCAATGAAGGTGATTTGATGTAGAAAAGCTTAGGAATCAATTGATGATTGAAACCTCATCATTTAGAGTGAAAATCAAAAGAAAAGCTTCTGTGGAATTGTGTTTGGTTGAGGGAATTTTGAGAAAAAATAAAATGGGAAAATTTTAACAAAAGTTAGTTATGAAAACTAAAATATGGTTTTCCCTCTTTTCTTTTAATTAATTAAACATTAAATGAGTCATTAAAATTAAGAAAAATCTGGAGAAATCCTTCCTTGGGTAAATTAGCTCCTTAAAGATTCAAAGTTTCAATCCTTACAAAACAGTCACCACTGAACTTTTCAAAAATTACATTTTAGTCACTATTTCGAAATGTCACACTTCCAAACCTTATTTTGCAAAATTGATTCCACCAATCTCTTATATATATTAAAAGAGGATTTTTAGATATTTTTCCATATTTTTAATGCATCCCGAACTAGGTTTTCCCTAAAAACACCTTTTTATATTCGAACCAAAAATCAGACCGGTCCGGTTCAGACCCTAGACTTCCAATCCCAAAATTGGGGTATTACAACTCTCCCCCCTTAGGATATTTCGTCCTTGAAATTTACCTGAAGGAAAAAAGTATGGAAACTGCTTTAACATGTCATCCTTCCTTTCCCACGTGGCTTCCTTAGCACCACGATGCCTCCACAACACCTTTACCAACTCAATGGTCTTGCCTCGAAGAACTTTACTGTCTGAATCCAGAATTTCCACCGGTTCCTCATCATAGGTCAAGTCTGGATTCAACTCCACTTCCTCCACAGGCATAACATGCGAAGGATCAAATCTATACATCCGAAGCATAGAGACATGAAACACATCATGAATCTTTTCCAACTCTTGCGGCAATCTCAACTTGTACGCAACAGGACCCACACGCTCAATCACCTCGTATGGTCCAATGTACCTAGGGCTAAACTTACCCTTTCGACCAAACCTCATCACCTTTTTCCAAGGCAAAACTTTCAAAAACACACGGTCACCTACCGTATACTCAATCTCCTTACGCTTCAAATCCGCGTAAGACTTCTGTCGATCAGAAGCTGCCTTCAAGCGCTCACAAATGAGCTTCACCTTCTCGGTGGTTCCCTTCAACAAAGCTGGCATCGAAACAAACTTCTGGCCTGTTTCAGCCCAACAAAGAGGAGTCCTACACTTCCTCTCGTACAAAGCTTCATAAGGTGCCATTTGAAAACTTCCCTAGTAGCTATTATTATAAGCAAACTCCACCAAAGGCAAATGCTTCTCCCAAGAGCCCTGAAACTCAATCACACAGCACCTCAACATATCCTCCAGCACTTGGATAACACGCTCATACTGCCCATCCGACTGTGGATGATAAGAAGTACTAAAATTCAACCGTGTACCCAAAGCCTGATGCAAACACTGCCAGAAACGCGATGTAAACCTTGGATCCCTATCTGACACGATCGACTTTGGTACACCATGCAGCCGCACAATCTCAGCAATGTACAGCTCTGCAAGCTTGTCCAAAGTATACGTAGTATGCACAGGCAAGAAGTGCGCACACTCCGTTAGGCGATCCACAATCACCCACACCGAATTCTTCTTTGATGGTGACAAAGGCAAACCAGACACAAAGTCCATTGTAATCCTTTCCCACTTCCACTCAGGAATCCTCAACGGTTGCAACAACCCAGAAGGAAACTGATGCTTAGCCTTAACTCGCTGACAAACCATGCACTTGCTCACATACTCAGCAAAATCATTCTTTAAACCCACCCAATAGTACTCATCACGAAGATCACGATACATCTTAGTACTACCAGGGTGCATAGCAAAAGGACTACTATGAGCTTCAGTCAGAATAGCACGCCTCAACTCAGCATTATTGGGCACTACTATCCGACTACCAAAACATAAAACCCCATCATCATTAAAGCAGAAATCTGATGGCCTATCCTCAACAATATTCTGAACATGTGGCACCAAGGAATCATCCAACAGCTGCTTATCCTTTATTAACTGAACCAAGGATGGTTTCACTTGCAATTCAGCCACAAGACCACCATCTCGTGATATGCTCAAACTAGCAAACATAGCCCTCAACTCCACTGCTACCTTCCTACTCAAGGCATCCGCTACAACATTAGTTTTGCCCGGATGATACTCAATCGTCAGATCGTAATCTTTAAGCAACTCCACCCAACGTCGTTGCCTAAGATTCAACTCCTTCTAAGACATCAGATACTTCAAACTCTTGTGATCCGTGTACACCGTACACTTCTCACCATACATATAATGTCTCCAAAACTTTAAGGCAAAAAACCACCGCAGCTAACTCAATGTCATGCGTAGGATAATTGCGCTCATGCACCTTCAACTGGCGCGATGCATAAGCCACTACCTTACCCTCTTGCATCAACACACATCCCAAACCAACATAGGATGCGTCACTATACACCACAAACTCTTTCCCTGATTCAGGTTGAACCAAGATAGGAGCTTGCGTCAAAGCTGCCTTCAGCTTCTCAAAAGCCTGTTGTCTCGCTTCCGTCCATTCAAACTTAACATCCTTCTGCAACAATTTCGTCAAAGGCGCAGCAATCTTTGAAAATCCATCCATGAACCTCCGGTAGTATCATGCCAAACCAAGGAAACTACAGACTTCATGAACAGACTTCGGAGGCTTCCAATTCATCACTGCCTCAACCTTCTGAGGATCAACACGAATCACCTCAGCAGAAACCACATGACCAATGAACACAACCTCCCTGAGCCAGAACTCACACTTGCTTAACTTAGCATAAAGCTGATTCTCCAACAAAGCTTGCAATACAATCCTCAAATGCCCCTCATGCTCCTCCTCAGTATGAGAGTACACGAGGATATCATCAATGAACACCACAACAAACTTGTCCAAATATTCATGGAACACTCTATTCATCATGTCCATAAAAGCTGCAGGAGCATTCGTCAAACCAAACGACATCACAAGGAACTCATAATGCCCATATCTCGTTCTGAAGGCTGTCTTTGGCACATCCACATCCATCACCTTCAACTGGTAGTACCCTGACCTTAAGTCAATCTTAGAGAACACAGCCGCTCCTCGAAATTGATCAAAAAGATCATCAATCCTCGGCAATGGATACCGATTCTTGATAATCAACTTGTTCAGCTAACGGTAATCGATGCACATTCTCATAGTGCCATCCTTTTTCTTCACAAACAAGACTGGTGCACCCCAAGGTGACACACTCGGCCGAATGAAACCACGATCAAGCAACTCCTGAAGTTGCGTCTTCAGCTCTTTCAACTCCTTAGGAGCCATTCGGTAAGGAGTAATGGAAACTGGTGTTGTATTCTCATACAGCTCAATTCCAAACTCCACTTCACGATTAGGAGGCAACCCAGGCAATTCCTCCGGAAACACACCAGGAAACTCTCGCACAGTCCTGATATCTTGCACTCGCAACTCTTTCGAGCTAGGATTCATCACAAAGGCTAGGTAGGCTTCACAACCTTGCTTCAGCATCCGTCTTGCCTCCAATGTAGACACCACATTGGCAAGAAATTTCACATTCTGACCAACCACCACTACCTCATAATCATCTGCAAGCTTCAACGAAACTCGCTTGTTCTCAAAATCCACCACAGCTCGATGTTCAACAAGCCAATCCATACCTTGGATTACATCAAAACCATAGAAAGGCAATTCCATAAGATCAACATGAAAAACATGGTTTTGCACAGCCAAAGGACATCTCCTATACAACTTCTGTGTCACAACGGTCTCACCAAAAGAACTAGTTACACGCATACCAACATCCAAAGACTCAACAGGCAAACCAAGCAATTGAGCATGTTCACGTAATATGTATGAGTGTGTAGATCCAGAATCAATCAAGGAAAGTAATGACAAGGATTGCAAAGTGAAGGTACCTGCGATCACATCCGTGTCATTCATCCCTTCTCATTGTGCATACACTCGAGCCTGGCCACCACCCTCAGGTTGGACAGCCACCACATGCGCCACATTCCTTCCACCATCCTCTCTGCGCTGGAAGTTACCACGGCCGCGCCCACGACCTCTCTATGGTGCAACAACTCCAGGAGCACATCCCTGACCACGACCGGCCAACAAAGTACACTCCCTCCTCATGTGGTCTGCCGAACCACAATTCCAGTACGAATTACCAGTCACAACAACAGGAGCCTGAACCTCCCTCGCTGCTCGAGGACAATCACGCCTCAAATGGCCACGCGATCCACACGCCCAGCATGTGTTCTGATCAGCTCTCGCCCTGTCTCCCTGAATAGGTGCACCATGACCTCCACCACCACGTCTAGCAGAAGACCGATACCTCTTATCTTGTCCTCTCTTGTTCCGTCCTCCACCGGAACTATACTCCGCAGCTCGCTTGCTCAAGCCAGAACCAACACTCCTGGAAGACAAACCCAGATTCTGCTCAATATCCTTCGCTCTTCCCACCAGTACATCAAAATCAGTGTACTCAGCTGCAAGCATGTAGGTCTTTACATCCGTCACCAAACCATAACGGAATCACTCACACCTCTCCCTTTCATCAGGGACAAGCTCAGGTGCGTACTGACTGAGACAGACAAATTGAATCTCGTACTCAGCTACTGTCATGCTCCCTTGCGTCAAAGACATGAACTCTCATTTCTTCTCATCCAGGTATCGCACACCTAGATACCTTCGCTTGAACGCGTTCAGAAAGAACGTCCAAGTCACATCAACATCCTCCATTCCGGAGATAGCGGTCGTCCACCAGGTATACGCATCATCATGTAAAAGCGATACCACACATCCTAGCTTCTGCACATCATTGCAGTTCATTTGTCCCAGAATTCTCTTGGTACTTTCCAACTAAGATTTGGAACCTTCAGTAGACAAACCTCTGAACTCAGTCCCTCCCAGACTGCGCAGACGTTCCAAAGGTAGTTTAACATTAGCATCTCCCTGATGCCCAGCTCCATGAGCTCCAGCTACTGCCGCCTGAAAGGCTCTCGCAATAGCTTGTATCAAAACTGTCATATCAGGAGCAGCTTGCTCCTGTCCAGCTTCAGGTCCAACGACCCCAGCACCAGCATCAACACCAGCTCCATCACTTCCAGCACCACCACCACCGGGCGGTCCACCACCAGGAGGAGGAGGTAAATCCACCATGTTATCAGCATTCTCCTCATTCTCATTCTCAGCCATAGCTCGCGTATTAATCCTCGTCTCTCTACGAGGTCCCATTCACTAAACAATGCACTAACACAAACGCAACAAACATAATTAGGCTCAACAAGGTAAGTAATCCAAGCACTCAAGCTCATTTTTCAAAAACAAATCATTTCATTAGTTTTGATATGGCAATGGGTCCCTCTAACAAGCTTCCACATGGCATAGCATCACAATTGCAACATACTTTACAATTCACACATCACACTTTGATTAAAAAAGGCACATCATGCAATCATGCATACATCACCCACATAACCTTCCCCAATTACTCGAGAACTCAGCTCTGATACAACCAAATGTAACCCCCTTAGCCTGGCCTAGACGGTTGACCCGAACTACGAAGATTACACGGGGAAAACCAAAGTCAACCTGAAAGTCAACCTTGATTAACAACCCTTTTTTTCTTTTTAAACTTGTCTAGATGCATATTAAACCTAAGCGTTCCCTCGTGAAGAGCATACTTGAAAAGCACAGTGATCGGACAACGATAAGGGACTCGATTGCACAAAATACAACTTTAGGGACCGAAATGTAAATTCTTGAAAGATGAAGGACTTCACTGATTTTTAGATTACCATTATGAAATTAATCATATTACATGCTTCCCTGTCAAGTTTCATATCAAATGGACATCTCAAACTCAAGCAATTGCATAAACAAAATTCAGGACTAAAACGTAAAGCTTGCAAACCTTAAACCATTCAAATCAGTGCCCAACAGTCAAGTGTTTCGGAACAGGGGTTGACCGTTCCGAAACGCGGGTTCGTTTCGAGACCTGTTTCGAAACAGGGCTTGACAGTGGCAAATTCGTTTCGAAACGCCGTCTACCCGTTTTGATACACGAAGGCCATTATAGGCCCCCGTTTCGAAACGGTAGTGCCCGTTCCGATACGGACTGCCCAGAAAATGCAGATTTTGCTGGTTTAACGTACAATTAACCACTCAAACACATCCCTATGATCTCCTAATCATGCCAGCAAATCATCATACATATAAGGAACATATTTGCATCACCATCTCACTATCATGGCATCAATTAAGACAATTCACAAGTCTATAGGCATGCAACCTAATGTTTAAGACCATCCAAGCATCTAGTCACCAAAACAAGCATTATAATGGCAATTTACAATCCCAAACATCATAGGCATCATGCCAAACTCAGGGAGTCCAAAACATCTCCCAAAAACACAACCTAGGTTCCCATTGCTAAATACTAAAAGCTAATAGTGTTGTAAAAATAGTCACCATACACGAGCTTAGCCTTTCCTTGGATTCTTATCCTCCTTGCCGCCCTTTAAGCACTTCAATTCTCTGCATTATTGGTTCAAGAAAGAGAGCATAAGCACAAATGCTTAGTGAGGTATGCTCTAAAGAATCAACACAATAATGCACTTTTACTAAACACCTTTCATAAGGCCTTTCCATTCATAAAAATCATTTTCATGCAAAAATGCATAAACAACAAGCATCTCATGCTTCATAATCATCAACATGTCTTAAACAACAAGCATCTCATGCTTCATAAACATTAACATGTCATATTGGCAAGTGATACCACAACCATTTTCAACATAAAACACAATCGGATACGCGGATTACAAGCGTTGTCACATACGCTTCATACACACTACCAAACACACAAGGTGGAGTTTACTGGTATAATCACAACCCCTCAACACCCGTGATGGAGTTTAACGGTACAATCACAACCCCTCCACATCACTCATTGGTAGTGGTATAACATCACTAACGAGAACATGGAACGCACAACACAAAATCCACACATGGACTTTTAACCACCATTGTGATCTTAAACATCTCGTTAGTGTACTTGGATGGAGTTTACGGTACCATTACAACCTCTCAACATCCAAGGCGACTTAATTCACGGTGCACCCAATCCTATAGCCGGCTAATTATATCTGATTCAAGTACTTTAAAACCAACACATCACTTGCCAATATACATCAATTATCATTAACATTCCACTGTTTTAAAGCATTAACCAAAGCCATTAAACCATCATGCATCACTATGCATCAAAACCACCTTTATCAATGTCAAAACAAAGGATCTCTTACCTTGAGCATCCTTCAACACATGGCTTTCAAAACCAGCATTAATCATGCTAAAACATGCTTTGAAAACAGAATTTAGACATGCAAATTAAACATATTGCATCCAACCATCTCATGGTTCATCAAAGAGAGAGTTTCTCTGAAAACTTACTCTTGAGCTCAGTTAAGTTGTTTTGACTTAAACTAAACTCCCAAAACCTTCAATCACTGGTTTCAAAGCTTAAAACCAAACTTCACTCACCGATTCCGTTTCGCAAGCTTACCGAAACGCCGATCAAGCCTCTGGATCAACACCACAAGGATCCGAATGTGCCTCCCATGTTTTAAACACATCAAAGCAGAGGATTAATGCATCATCATGCATTAAAATCTTCAGCCACAACACCTAAACTCGCTGCTCTCACCAAATCTAACATTTCGGCTACCAAACACAACCGAAGTCACATCCAAACTCATCCACGACATAACCCAGCCAAGATCCATCACTTCTAAACATTCCTAAACGTCAATTTACATCCAAAAAGGATCTAAACTCGTCCTTATACCTCCAGGAACAACAGAACACCAAGATCACCCCAAAAACCACCATTTTCACAAGATAAAACTTAGGAAAAACAACCTATTCGGGATTACATTGATTAGACCTCAATTACACATCATGAAACATCCAAAATACCTTAAAAAGACATCTCAAAATAGAGCCCGCACATTCATTACGAATTTCTTCAAGATTTAATCCAAATCTTGAGTTTTAAGCCAAAATCAAGATCACAACATCAAAACCTTTTATAAAACTTAATTTAAGGATTGAGAACTTGGGAATTTCAATAAAGAACTGAATATTTAGAGGAGAAGAACATCCTTACCTCTAAAGGTAGATTTATCCTTGTTGAGAGCCAAAATCCTTGAAAATTCAATAAGCAATGAAGGTGATTTGATGTAGAAAAGCTTAGGAATCAATTGATGATTGAAACCTCATCATTTAGAGTGAAAATCAAAAGAAAAGCTGCTGTGGAATTGTGTTTGGCTGAGGGAATTTTGAGAGAAAATGAAATGGGAAAATTTTAACAAAATTTAGTTATGAAAACTAAAATATGGTTTTCCCTCTTTTCTTTTAATTAATTAAACATTAAATGAGTCATTAAAATTAAGAAAAATCTGGAGAAATCCTTCCTTGGGTAAATTAGCTCCTTAAATATTCAAAGTTTCAATCCTTAGAAAACAGTCACCACTGAACTTTTCAAAAGTTACATTTTAGTCACTATTTCGAAATGTCACACTTCCAAACCTTATTTTGCAAAATTGATTTCACCACTCTCTTATATATGTTAAAAAAGGATTTTTAGATATTTTTCCATATTTTTAATACATCCCGAACTAGGCTTTCCCTAAAAACACCTTTTTATATTCGAACCAAAAATCAGACCGGTCCGGTTCAGACCCTAGACTTCCAAGCCCAAAATTGGGGTGTTACAAAAGGCATGTGTTGATAAATGATGTTTTTCCGGTTATGTGAAATGCATTGATGAATGTTGTTTGAGCGAACCTCACTAAGCTTTGTGCTTACGCTCATTTGTTTCATCAATGCAGAGAATTAGGCTTTTGAGGCAACAAGTAAGCAAGGGAATCCAAGCACTTCGGTTTAGCAATGTATGTGGTTTTACTTTGGTGTAATAAGAGGCAATGGGTGGGATTTCTTCTCTTGGATGTTTGAAGATGTTGTTAATTACCTTGAGCATGTTTGGTTCCTTATCTTTGGTTTGTAAATGGCCTTTGAGGATTGAATTTTGTTTGATTGTTGGTTTTAGCTTTGTATGGCTTTGGAAGACTAGGGAGCATGCCTATAGTTCCAATGCTTGCGTGATTGATGCCATGTTTTAGCTTATGCTTCGTAATGTTGATCTTTGATGCATAAACATGTTGTATGTATGTTGTGGCATGAATTGGAATGTTTTCGGGGGGTGTTTTTGCGTGAAAACCTAGCAATTTGTGTAGTTGCAGGGCAAGGCGTATCGGAACGCCCTTACCTGTTTCAGAACAGTGGCCTGGAATGGCCATGGGGTTTCAGAACGGGTAGGAACGTTCCAGAATGATTTACTACTGGAAAGATGTGTTTTGATACGGGTTTTGGAACACACCCGAGTATCGAAACGGTCAACCTGGTTTCAAACACCCGACCGTTGAAGTTGAATTTGAATTGTTACAGGTTTCTGTTTCTTACGTTTTAGTGCCTGAGTGTTGAATGTTTAATTAAATGAGTTTGGATGATCCGTTTAAGATGGAATTTGACATGTGGGTATATTATATGATTAATTTTGGATTGGTAACCTTAAAACTTGTTTAGTCCTTATAAATCTTGAAATTTACATATTAGTCCCAAATATGTGTTTGTTCTCAATTAAACCCCTAATCGAGTTTCGTTCACTGTGTTGCTTCCGCTGAAATGTTTTTCTATTCACATAGGTTAATAATGTGCGTCTAGAAAAGTTAAAAAGAAAAAAGGGTAGTTAATCAAGGTTGACTTTCACGAGTTAACTTTGGTTTTCCCCGTATAATCTTCTTAGTTCGGGTCGGACGTCTAGGCCGGGCTAAGGGGTTACATTTGTTGGTATTAGAACTAGGTTTCGAAAGAATTGGGGATGTTGGCATGTGAAATTGATATGTATTGACGTATGTTGTTTGAAAAGCATGCAATTGGTTGAATTTTGAAGCTTATGCTATGCTTGATTGATGTGAATCGCATGTGAAGTGAATATGATTGCATGATGATGATGCGATGTTGATATATGTTGATTTTGGATGATGGAAAGCATGATGAGCATGATGTGTCTTTGTATGCTATACAATATTGGGGGAAATCGGAGAGCCCATTTCCTTATTACACTAATTAAATGTTTTTGTAAACTTGGATCATTGCTTGAGGCTGGCCTAAATGGTTTGATCTGTTTTTGTTTTTATGCTTTGTTTAAAATAGCACTATGGGTCCGAGAAGAGAGCTGAGGTCGAACACAATAGTGCCTCAGGGCGATCAGGGTGAACCAGGTGCTGATGTCCCTCCTGGTGGAAATCTACCTCCTCCGCCACCACCTGAAGGTAGGGAGCATGAGCAGCAAGGACCTGTTGGTCCGGGTTTGGGTGATCTAATGTCGTTGGTTCAGGCGATCACCGGGGAGTTTTAGGCTGCTGTTGCCGGAGCGCATGTACAGGCCCCTGCAGCTGGGCAGGCGGGCTTACCCTTGGAGAGGTTAAGGAGCCTAGTAGCTGTGGAGTTCATTGGAATGTCTTCTGAGGCGTCTGAAGAATGGATAGCAAGTACGATCCGTATCGTGGATCAAATGGGACGCAATGACGTGCGCAAGCTGGGATGCACAACGTCTTTGTTGCAAGGCGATGCTTATAGCTGGTGGACGACTACCACTACCGGTTTGGAGCCCAATGAGGTAGATTGGGGGGTTTTCAGAGGTGCCTTCAAGAGGAAGTATCTAGGGGGTGAGATACTTGGACGAGAAGAAACGTGAGTTTATGTCGATAGTCAGGGAAATCTTTATATGGCTGAGTACGAGGTCCAGTTCGTACTCTTGAGCCATTATGCCCCTAAGCTGAAACCTAGTGAGAGGCACCGATGTGATCGCTTCTGGTACGAGCTGGTACAAGAAGTCAAGACGTATATGTTGGCTGCGTATTATACCGACTTCGATGTACTTTTATGTCGAGCCAAAGACATCGAACAAAATTTGGGTTTGTCGTCTCGAGGTGTTGGTTCTAGCTCTGGGAAGAGAGCAACTGAGTATAGTTCTGGGGGTGGACGGAACAAAAGAGGTCGAGATAGGAGACATCAGTCTGAGGGGAGGCGAGGTACTCCGGGTCGAGGCGGTCAGGTCTAGGGAGGCCGAGTGAGGTTTGAGCAGCACACATGCTGGACATATGGATCGAGGGACCATCTGAGGCAAGATTGTCCTCGAGCAGCTAGAGAGGTTCAGGCTCCTATTGTGGTGACAGGGAAATCGTGTTGGAATTGTGGCTCAGCAGATCACATGAGACGGGAGTGTCCTCTGTTGACTGGTGGAGGCCAAGGACGTGCACCTGCTGTGGCTGCACCTCAAAGAGGCCGTGGGCGCGGCCGAGGGAACTTCCAGAGGAGAGACGAGGGTCAGAGAGGCGTTGCTCATGTGGTGTCAGTTCGGCCTGAGGGAGGCGGTCCTGCCAGAGTCTATGCTTAGCACGAGGAGCGCAATCATACCGATGTTATCGCATGTACCTTTTCTCTTCAATCTTTATCATTGATGGCTTTGATTGATTCTGGATCTACGCATTCTTATATCTTGAGTGAGCATGCGCATTTGCTTGATATACCTGTTGAGTTGCTTGAAGTAGGAATGCAAGTGACTATTTCTTTTGGTGAGACTGTAGTCGTTAGGAAGTTGTATAGAAGATGCCCTTTATCTGTGCAAGGTCATATATTTCTGGTGGATTTGATGGAGTTACCCTTCTACGGATTTGATGTAATCATTGGTATGGATTGGTTGTCTGAGCATAGAGTTGTGGTTAACTTTGATGTCAAACGGGTCACCTTAAAGCTGGCAGATGATTATGAAGTAGTGGTAGTATGCTAGAATGTGAAATTCTTGTCGAATGTGATTTCAGTTTTGGAAGCAAACCGTATGATGAGGTTGGGTTGTAAGGCTTACCTTGCCTATGTGATGAATCCTGACATCAAGGATGTGCGTGTTCAAGATATCCGAACCGTTCGCAATTTTCCGGGTGTCTTTCCAGAGGAATTGCCTAGGTTGCCACCAAACAGGGATGTTGAGTTTGGTATCGAGTTGTATGAGAATACGACCCCGGTGTCCATTTCTTCATATCACATGGCATATAAAGAGTTAAAAGAGTTGAAAACGCAGCTGCATGAGTTGTTGGATCGAGGTTTCATCCGGCCGAGTGTCTCACCTTGGGGTGCACCGGTCTTGTTTGTAAAGAAGAAAGATGGGACAATGCGGATGTACATAGATTATCGGCAACTGATCAAGTTGAAGATCAAGAACAAGTATCCCTTGCCTAGAATTGATGATCTCTTTGATCAGTTTTGGGGAGCCTCGGTGTTTTCTAAGATAGATTTGAGGTCATGATATTACCAACTGAAGGTGAAGGATGTAGACGTACCTAAGACAGCTCTTCGGACAAGGTATGGGCATTACGAGTTCTTAATGATGCCGTTTGGTTTGACCAACGTGCCTGCTGCTTTCATGGACATGATGAATCGTGTATTCCATGAACTCTTGGATCAGTTTGTGGTGGTGTTCATCGATGATATCCTTGTGTATTCGCGTACCAAGGAGGATCATGATAGACACTTGAGAATCGTTTTGCAAGCGTTGTTGGAAAATCAGTGTATGCCAAGCTATGTAAGTGCGAGTTTTGGCTTAGGGAGGTTGTCTTCCTTGGATATGTTGTGTCAGCTGAGGGTATCCGCATTGATCCACACAAAGTAGAGGTTCTGATGAGTTGGAAAGACCTAAGTTGGTAACGGAGGTACGAAGTTTCCTTGGTCTAGTTGGGTATTACCGTAGGTTTGTTGAGGGTTTGTCGAAGATAGCTGCACCTTTGACCAAGTTGTTGCAAAAGAATGTTCGCTTCGAGTGGACAGATGCGAGGCAGCAAGCTTTTGAGAAGCTGAAGGAAGCTTTGACGCAAGCTCCTGTCCTGATTCAACCTGAGTCTGGCAAGGAGTTTGTGGTTTATAGTGATGCGTCCATTGTTGGTTTGGGCTGCGTGTTGATGCAGGAAGGTAAGCTAGTAGCTTATGCATCTAGGCCGTTGAAAATGCATGAGCGCAACTACCCTACTCATGATCTTGAGCTTGCGGCTGTGGTGTTTGCCCTAAAGATCTAGAGGCATTACCTGTATGGTGAGAAGTGTGTTGTGTTCACGGATCATAAGAGTTTGAAGTATCTCATGTCTCAGAAGGAGTTGAATCTTAGGCAACGTCGTTGGGTGGAGTTGCTTAAGGATTATGATCTGACTATCGAATACCACCCGAGCAAGGCTAATGTTGTAGCCGATGCTTTGAGCAGGAAAGTGGTCGTGGAGTTGAGGGTGATGTTTGCTCGCATGAGCATATCGCATGATGGTGGCCTTATTGCTGAATTGCAAGTGAAACCATCCCTGATTCAGTCAATCAAAGATAAGCAGTTGCTTGATGATTCCCTTGTGCCGCATGTTCAGGACATTGCGGAGGGTAGACCTTCGGATTTCAGTTTTAATGATGACGGGGTGTTGTGCTTTGGAAGTCGAATAGTGGTGCAGATGATGTTGAGTTGAGGCACACTATTCTTAATAAAGCTCATTGTAGTCCTTTTGCTATGCATCCTGGTAGTACAAAGATGTACCGTGATTTGAAAGATGAGTACTACTTGGTGGGGTTGAAAAAGGATGTCACTGAGTTTGTTAGTAAGTGCATGGTGTGTCAGCGAGTGAAGGCTGAACATCACGTTCCTTCTGGGTTGTTGCAACCTTTGAGAATCCCAGAATGGAAGTGGGAAAGAATTACCATGGATTTTGTGTCTGGATTGACGTTGTCACCGTCAAAGAAGAACTCGGTTTGGGTGATTGTTGATCGCCTTACGAAGTGTGCACAGTTTCTGCCTGTGCATACTACGTATACCTTGGATAAGCTGGTTGAGCTGTACATTGCTGAGATTGTGCGGTTTCACGGTGTGCCAAAGTCTATCGTGTCAGATAGGGATCTGAGGTTTACAGAGCGATTTTGGGAATGTTTGCATCAAGCCTTGGGTAAGCGGTTGAATTTCAGTACTTCATATCATCCTTAGACGGATGGACAGTCGGAACGTGTGATTCAAGTGCTTGAGACATGTTGAGATGTCGCGTGATAGATTTTTAGGGTTATTGGGAGAAGCACTTGCCGCTGGTTGAGTTTGCATATAATAATAGTTACCAGGCAAGTATTCATATCGCTCCATACGAGGCTTTGTATAGGAGATGATGTAGAACCCCTCTCTGTTGTACAGAAGCTGGGCAAAAGTTGATTTCGATGCTAGCTATGTTAAAGGGAACCACCGAGAAGGTGAAGCTCATTTGTGAGCGTTTGAAGGCAACATCGGATAGGCAAAAGTCTTATGCAGACCTGAAGCCTTGGAAGAAGGTGATGAGATTTGGGCGTAAGGGTAAGCTTAGCCCAATGTTCATTGGACCCTACGGGGTTGAGGAGCGTGTTGGTCCTGTGGCATATCAATTGAGATTGCCTTCGGAGCTGGAAAAGATACATGATGTGTTCCATGTCTCTATGTTGCGAAGGTATAGATCGGATCCTTTGCATGTGATGCATGTTGAGGAGATAGAGTTGAATCCGGATCTGTCATATGATGAGGAACCAGTGAGGGTTCTGGATGCGAGCAGTAAAGTTCTTCGTGGCAAGACGATAGAGCTTGTGAAGGTGTTGTGGCGACACCGAGGAGTTGAGGAGGCCACGTGGGAAAGCAAGGCGAACATGCTGAAGCAGTTTCCGCACCTTTTTCCTTTAGGTAAAATTTCAAGGACGAAATTTCCTAAGTGGGGGTGAGTTGTAACGCCCTGATTTTGGGCCTATATGTTTTAGACATCGGACCGGTCGAGAACGGTTCGAATCGCGTAAGGTGATTTAAGGAAATCAAAGATCGGGATAGGATAAAAATGTGGTAAAATTTTCTAAAATCCTCTAAAAATATATTTAAGAGGTTGGTCAAATCAATTTTACAAAAAGAGTTTCGGAAATGAGACATTTCGAGTAGTGACCAAATTGTAAAGTTTCAAAACTGTGGGAAATGTGATTTTTAAAGAAGAAGCCAAATTCTTAGAACCTCACTAAGCTTTGTGCTTACGGTCATTTGTTTCATCAATGCAGAGAATTAGGCTTTTGAGGCAGCAAGTAAGCAAGGGGAATCCAAGCACTTTGGTTTAGCAAAGTATTTGGTTTTACTTTGGTGTAATAAGAGGCAATGGGTGGGATTTCTTCTCTTGGATGTTTGAAGATGTTGTTAATTACCTTGAGGATGTTTGGTTCCTTAACTTTGGTTTGTAAATGGCCTTTGAGGATTGAATTTTGTTTGAATGTTGGTTTTAGCTTTGTATGGCTTTGGAAGACTAGGGAGCATGCCTATAGTTCCAATGCTTGCATGATTGATGCCATGTTTTAGCTTATGCTTCGTAATGTTAATCTTTGTTGCGTAAACATGTTGTATGTATGTTGTGGCATGAATTGGAATGTTTTCGAGGGTATTTATGAGTGAAAAACCAGCAATTTGAGTAGTTGCCGGGTAAGGCGTATCGGAACGCCCTTACTTGTTTCGGAATAGTGGCCTGGAATGGCCATGGGGTTTCGGAATGGGTAGGAACGTTCTAGAACGATTTGCTACTGGAATGCTGTGTTTTGATACGGTTTTCGAAACGCACCCGAGTATCGAAACGATCAACCTGGTTTCGAAACGACTGTTCCGATACAGGGTCCTATGTTTCGAAATACCCTACCGTTGAAGTTGAATTTGAATTGTTACAAGTTTCTGTTTCTTACGTTTTAGTCCTTGAGTCTTGAATGTTTAATTAAATGAGTTTGGATGATCCTTTTAAGATGAAATTTGACATGTGGGTATTTTATATGATTAATTTTGGATTGGTAACCTTAAAACTTGTTTAGTTCTTATAAATCTGGAAATTTACATATTAGTCCATAATAGACGTTTGTTCTCAATTAAACCCCAAATCGAGTTCCGTTTGTTGTGTTGCTTCTGCTGAAATGTTTTGCTATTAACATAGGTTAATAATGTGCGTCTAGAAAAGTTAAGAAGAAAAAAAGGGTCCTTAATCAAGGTTGACTTTCATGAGTTGACTTTGGTTTTCCCCGTGTAATCTTCTTAGTTCGGGTTGAACGTCTAGGCTGGGCTAAGGGGGTTACAGTGAGCCCTGTAATGCCGGGAGAGTGTATGAATGGTGTGGGACAACCCTTGGTAATCTGTGTATCCGATATATGTTTATGATATTGTTTTTTATCACTTGTCAGCCAATATAATGAAGTGAAACATTGTGGAAAATGTTGTTAATGCATAATTTGAAAGATGCATGTTTTCGTTTAAGCTTAGCATAAAGATGATTGTGCTTGGAAGGCTTGTATTACGAGTAGCAATGGTTTAATTGCTGGACTTATTTGTATCATGTTACATGATGTTTATTACGATGATTTTGAGGTTAAAGTGCATGTGTTGTGAAAGGAAGATTGTTGGTTTTGAAAAAGTGGAAAATGGTTTTCTGCATTGATGATGTTTTTGGTTTGAGCAACCCTCACTAAGCTTGTATGCTTATGCTCTCTTTGCTCATCAATGCAACCAATTTAAACTTTGGAGGCAACACTTGCAAGGGGATTGTAACCCCTTAACCCGGCCTAGACGGTTGACCCGAATTAAGAAAGTCACACGGGGAAACCAAAGTCAACCCGAAAGTCAACCTTGATTAACGACCCTTTTTTTTCTTTTTTTAACTTGTCTAGATGAACATTAACCCTAGTTATGATCATTCAAACAACATACTCAAAGATCATAAGCATCAGAGATCGAACAGGGACCCAATTGAACAAACTACAACTTTAGGGACCAATTTGTAAATTCTGATAATTATAAGGACTTCACCCAAATTAAAGTTACCAACTTGAAATTAATCATGTTTCATGCATCTCGGCCAAAATTCAGCTCAAACGGACATTTCAAACTCATACAATTGCACATACAAGTTCAGGACCAAAATGCAAACATTTTGAAACACATAACTGCCCATGTCAGCCCCCAACGGTCATGCGTTCCGAAACGGGAGACAGCCCGTTTCGAAACGCGGGGCCGTTCCGCAACGCGTACCGAAACGAGGGCTGACAGTAGCCTTTCCGTTTCGGAACGGTGTCACCCGTTTCGGACGCCTGGGCTGCTTCGAGGCACCCGTTCCGAAACGATAGGCACTGTTCCGATACGGCCTGCACAAAATGCAGAAAAATGCTTGCTTAAACATGCAATTGACCAACCAATCATGCTCCAAATGCTATCAAACTTTACCAGCAACTCATACAACATCCAAGAGACATATTTGCATCAACCAATCATCATTAGATCAACATATATGAAAAGCCCCAAATCTAAAGGCATGCTTCCTACACAAGCAACCATCCATGCACAAAAGCCTTCAAACCAACACATAATGGCCAATTACAAAAACCAACATTAACAACAACATAAATCCAACATAGGGAGTTCCAAACATCTCGCAAAACATCAACATAGGTCCCCTATTGCCAAATGCCAAAAGCTAAAAGTGTTTAAGAAAACCTTCTCATACATGAGCTTAACTTCCACTTGATTGCTTGCCCTCCTTGCTGCCCTCAATGCACTTTAATGCTCTGCATTATTGGTTTAAGAAAAGAGAGAGAGCGTAAGCAAAAGCTTAGTGAGGAAAGCTCCTTAGAACTACACAATAATGCATTTATAAAACTCATTTATAAATCATACTTCAAAATACATTTAGACATGCTCACAAGCAATCTCAAACAAGCATCTCATGCTTCACATCATAACATGTCATATTGGCCACAAGTGATAATTACCATCTTTAAAACAAGATCAACATAAGACTCACACATGGACTTTTAAACACCATTGTGATCTTATCCCCAAGGACTTTTAAACACCTTGGCCCATGGACTTTTAAACACCATGGCAAGGACCACAAAAGGACTTTTAAACACCTTTGTGTCCTTAACAAGTTTCACCTCAAGGACTTTTAAACACCTTGACCCCAAGGACTTTTAAACACCTTGGCCATGGACTTTTAAACACCATGATATAAATCACCCCAAGGACTTTCAAACACCTTGGCCCCAAGGACTTTTAAACACCTTGGAAAGGACCACACAAGGACTTTTAAACACCTCTGTGTCCGTAACAAGAACCATCCAAGGACTTTTAACCACCTTGATGTTCTTAAGTAAACAAGGCTCACTCAAGGACTTTTAACCACCTTAGTGACCTTAACCTTTTCAAAAACATCACTTGCCAATATACATCATATATCATCAATAATCCACTGTTTTAAAGCATTTAACCAAGCCATAAACATCATGCATCTTTAAACATCAAACAACATTTATACAATGTTCAAAAACAAGGAACTCTAACCTTGAGCTTCCTTAAACACATGGCTTATAATCTCAGCAAACACACATGCTAGATATGCTTTAAAAACAGAATTTAAACATGCAACAAACACATTGCACCCAACCATCACATGGTTCCTCAACAAGAGAGTGTTTCCGAAAACTTACTCTTGAGCTTAGCAAAGTTGTTTAGACTTAGACTAAGCTCCCAAACCTCCAAAACATTGGTTTCAAAGCCGAAAACCAAAATCCACTCACCGATTCCATTTCGCCTCTTGCCGAAACACCAAATCAAGCTTCCGGATCACCACCACTTGGATCCAAAGATGACTCCCCTGTTTAAACACATTAAAACAGTAGATTAATGCATCATCATGCATTAATAGCTTCAATGAAAGCACCTAAACTCGCTGCTCTCATCACACTCCATTTTCGGCCATCAAACACAACCGAAAATGCCTCCAAACAACTCCTCAACAAAGCCCAGCCATAAACCATCAATACTAAACATCCATTAACATCATTTAACATCTAAAAAGGACCTAACAACATCCTTATACCTCCAGCAACAACAGATCCACAAGATCACCCAAAAACAACCAAGAATCATAAGCTAAACTTAGGAAATTCAACCTATCCGGGATTGCATTAATCAAAACTCAATTCCTTATCAAATTAATGTTCATTTATCATCAAAAACACATCTCAAATCACAACTTTAACAGATCTAACGAAAATCTATCAAAAATCACCAAATCTTGCATTTAAAGCCAAGATCCATTTCACAACTTTAAAAGCCTTTAATAAAACATCAATTAAGGATTGAGAACTTGGGAATTTCAGTAAAGAACTGAGAGTTTAGAGGAGAAGGACGTTCTTACCTCCAAACTTGAGTTTTCTCCCTTTTAGAACCAAAAAGCTTGAAAATCCAAATAGCAAATTGCAAGGTTTTGTTGTATAGATGATTAGGAATCCAAAGAGAATTGAAAAGATAGATTTGAGTGACAAAATCAGAGAGAAATCTCTGGAGAGAAAGTGTTTGGATTGAGAGAAAATGAGAGAAAAAGGAAAATTGGGAAAATAGGAAAATTAGTTACAAAATAGCCAAAATGATTTCCCTCCACTTTTCTTTAACTTTAAAATCAGAATTAAACATTAAAATATCTTAGAAAAATCTGGAGAAACTCCTTTTGGAATAATAGCTCCTTAAAGATTCAAAGTTTCAATCCTTTATAAAACAGTCACGCAACTTTCAAAAATTACATTTTGGTCACTAGCCAAAATGTCACCCTTCCAAACCTCATTTTTCAAAATTGATTTCACAGTTCACTTATATATATTAAAATATGATTTTAGAACATTTTTCCATATTTTTAATGCAACCCGAACTAGGCTTTCCTAATTTCACCCTTATAGATTCGAACAGCACTTTGACCGAACCGGTCAACGCCCAAAACTTCCAAGCCCAAAACCGGGGCGTTACAACTCTCCCCCCTTAAGAAATTTCGTCCTCGAAATTTACCTGAAGGAAAGAGATAAGGAAACTGCTTCAGCATGTCATCCTTCCGCTCCCACGTGGCTTCCTCAACACCGCGGTGCTTCCACAACACCTTCACCAACTCAATGGTCTTGCCACGAAGAACCTTGCTAGCCGAATCCAGAACCTTCACCGGTTCCTCATCATAGGTCAAATCCGGATTCAATTCCACTTCCTCCACAGGCATCACATGCGAAGGATCAGATCTATACTTTCGGAGCATAGAAACATGGAATACATCATGAATCTTCTCCAACTCTTGAGGTAACCTCAACCTGTATGCAACAGGACCCACACGCTCAACCACCTCGTATGGTCCAATGTACCTAGGGCTCAACTTGCCCTTCCGGCCAAACCTCATCACCTTCTTCCAAGGCGAAACTTTCAAAAACACACGGTCACCCACCGCATACTCTATCTCCTTACGCTTCAAATCCGCGTAAGACTTCTGCCGATCAGAAGCTGCCTTCAACCGCTCACAAATGAGCTTCACTTTCTCGGTGGTTCCTTTCAACAAAGCCGGCATCGAAACCAACTTCTGACCCGTTTCAGCCCAACAAAGAGGAGTCCTACACTTCCTCCCATACAAAGCCTCATAAGGTGCCATTTGAATGCTCGCCTGATAACTATTGTTATAAGCAAACTCAACCAAGGGCAAATGCTTCTCCCAAGAGCCCTGAAACTCAATCATGCAGCACCTCAACATATCCTCCAAAATCTGGATAACACGCTCAGACTGACCATCCGACTGAGGATGATAGGATGTACTGAAATTCAACCTCGTACCCAGAGCTTGATGCAAACACTGCCAGAACCACGATGTGAACCTCGGATCCCTATCCGACACAATCGACTTAGGCACACCATGCAGCCGCACAATCTCCGCAATGTACAGCTCCGCAAGCTTATCCAAAGAGAACGTAGAATGCACAGGCAAGAAATGTGCACACTTCGTCAGGCGATCCACAATCACCCACACCGAATTCTTCTTCGATGGTGACAAAGGTAAACCAGATACAAAATCCATGGTAACCCTTTCCCACTTCCACTCAGGGATTCTCAACGGTTGCAACAACCCTGAAGGAAACTGATGCTCAGCCTTAACTCGCTGACACACCATACACCTGCTGACAAACTCCGCAACATCCTTTTTCAAACCCACCCAATAGTACTCATCACGAAGATCTCGATACATCTTAGTACTACCTGGGTGCATAGCAAAAGGACTACTATGACCTTCAGTCAGAATAGCACGCCTCAGCACAGCATCATTAGGCACCACTATCCGACTCCCAAAACACAACACTCCATCATCATTAAAACAGAAATCTGAAGGTCTACCCTCCGCGATATCCTGAACATGCGGCACGAAGGAATCATCTAGCAATTGCTTTTCCTTGATCATTTGAACCAAAGATGGTTTCACTTGCAACTCAGCCACAAGACCACCATCACGCGAAATACTCAAACTGGCAAACATAGCCCTCAGCTCAACAGCTACCTTCCTACTCAAGGCATCCGCTACAACATTAGCCTTCCCAGGGTGATACTCAATCGTCAAATCATAATCCTTGAGCAACTCCACCCAACGTCGCTGCCTGAGATTTAACTCCTTCTGAGACATCAGATACCTCAAACTCTTGTGATCCGTGTACACAGTACACTTCTCACCATACAGGTAATGCCTCCAGATCTTCAAAGCAAAAACCACTGCAGCCAGCTCAGTGTCATGCGTAGGATAATTGCGCTCATGCACCTTCAACTTCCGCGATGCATAAGCCACCACCTTACCCTCTTGCATCAACACACATCCCAAACCAACATAGGATGCATCACTATACACCACAAACTCTTTCCCTGATTCAGGTTGAACCAAGATAGGAGCTTGCGTCAAAGCTGCTTTAAGCTTCTCAAAAGCCTGCTGCCTCGCCTCCGTCCACTCATACTTAACATCCTTCTGCAACAACTTCGTCAAAGGTGCAGCAATCTTAGAAAACCCATCCACAAACCTCCGATAGTATCCTGCCAAACCAAGGAAACTACGAACCTCGTGAACAGACTTAGGAACCTTCCAATTCATCACCGCCTCAACCTTCTGAGGATCAACCCGAATCCCCTTAGCAGAAACCACATGCCCAAGAAACACCACCTCACTTAACCAGAACTCGCACTTGCTCAGCTTAGCATAAAGCTGATTCTCCAACAAAGCCTGCAAAACAATCCTCAAATGCTCTTCGTGCTCCTCCTCAGTACGCGAGTACACGAGGATATCATCGATGAACACCACAACAAACTTGTCCAGGTATTCATGAAACACACGATTCATCATGTCCATAAAAGCAGCAGGAGCATTTGTCAACCCAAACGGCATCACAAGGAACTCATAATGCCCGTACCTTGTTATGAAAGCTGTCTTAGGCACATCCACATCTTTCACCTTCAACTGGTAATACCCTGACCTCAAGTCAATCTTAGAGAACACAGCAGCTCCCCGAAATTGATCAAAGAGATCATCAATTCTCGGCAAAGGATACTGATTTTTGATAGTCAACTTGTTCAGCTGACGGTAATCAATGCACATTCTCATAGTGCCATCCTTCTTCTTCACGAACAAGATCGGTGCACCCCAAGGCGACACATTCGGCCGAATGAAACCACGCTCAAGCAACTCTTGCAACTGCGTCTTCAGCTCTTTCAGCTCCTTAGGTGCCATCCTATAGGGAGTAATGGACACAGGAGTTGTATTCTCATACAGCTCAATTCCAAACTCCACCTCGCGATTAGGAGGTAAACCAGGCAACTCCTCAGGAAACACACCAGGAAACTCTCGCACAACCCTGATATCTTTCACCCGCAACTCCTTAGAGCTAGGATTCATCACAAAAGCTAGGTAAGCTTCACAGCCTTGCCTCAGCATCCGGCTCGCCTCCAACGTAGACACCACATTGGCAAGAAACTTCACATTCTCACCAACCACAACAACTTCATAATCATCCCCAAGCTTCAGCGAAACTCGCTTATTTTCACAATCCACCACAGCACGATGCTCAGCAAGCCAATCCATACCAAGGATTACATCAAAACCATAGAAAGGTAACTCCATGAGGTCAACATGAAAAACATGATCTTGAACAACCAAAGGACACCTTCTATACAGCTTTCGAGTCACAACAGTCTCACCAAAAGAACTAGTGACACGCATACCAACATCCAAAGACTCAACAGGCAAACCAAGCAATTCAGCATGCTCACACAATATGTAAGAGTGCGTAGATCCAGAATCAATCAAGGAAAGTAATGACAAGGATTGCAGAGTAAAAGTACCTGCGATCACATCCGCGTCATTCCTCCCCTCTCGCTGAGCAAACACTCTAGCCTGGCCGCCACCCTCTGGCTGTACAGCTACAACATGAGCCACACCTCGGCCACCTTCCTCTCTCCGCTGGAAATTACCACGGCCGCGCCCACGACCTCTCTGCGGTGCTGCAACAACAGGAGCACGAACTTGGCCACCAGCCAACATAGGACAATCACGCCTCAAATGATCCAAAGATCCACAGCTCCAGCAACCATTCCCAGCTGCCGCAACAGGAGCTTGCACCTCCCTCACAGCACGAGGACAATCACGTTTCAGGTGACCATACGAACCACATATCCAACAAGCACTCAGATCAGCTCTAGCGTTGCCTCCCCGAGCAGGTGCTCCACCTCCTCGCTTAGCCGAGGACTGATACTTCTGATCACGTCCTCTTTTGTTCCGCCCACCACCGGAACTATACTCAGCTGCTCGCTTACCAGCACCCTTAGCAGATAAACCCAAGTTCATCTCTATGTCCTTTGCTCGGCCCACCAGCACATCAAAATCATCATACTCGGTAGCCAGCACATACATCTTCACATCCGTCACTAAGCCATAACGGAACCTTTCACACCTCGCCCGCTCATCCGGGACAAGCTCAGGTGCATATTGACTGAGTCGAACAAACTGTACTTCATACTCAGCCACCGTCATGCTCCCTTGAGTAAGAGACATGAACTCACGCTTCTTTTCATCTAGGTACCTCACACCCAGATACCTTCTCTTGAACACATTCTGAAAGAATGTCCAAGTCACATCAACTTCTGCCATCCCAGCAATAGTGGTTGTCCACCACGTATATGCATCCTTCTGCAGCAAGGACACAACACAGCCAAGCTTCTGCACATCAGTGCAACTCATCTGACCCAAGATCCTCTTGGTACTCTCTAACCAAGCCTCAGAACCCTCAGCAGACATACCCCTGAACTCAGTCCCTCCCAGACTGTGCAAACGCTCCAAAGGTAGTCTAACTCCAGCATCTTCCTGATGCCCAGCTTCTCGAGCTCCAGCTACCGCTGCTTGAAAAGCACCAGCTATAGCTTGAATTAACACCGTCATGTCAGGAACAGCTTGCCCCTGACCAGCCTCAGGTCCTGCAGCCTCAGCACCAGCTGCAGCTCCAGCTTCCTCAGCCCCAGCAGCACCACCACCAGGTGGAGGAGGTAAAACCGCACTCTCAACATTCTCCTCATTTTCATTCTCATTATGAGCCGTAGCTCGCACATTACTCCTCAACTCTCTACGAGGTGCCATACTCTAACTATGCAACCACAATGCAAAATAACAAAGTCAGGCCCAGCAAGGTAAGCAATCTAAGTACTCAAGCTCATTTCCAATTAAAAACAACATCATTTCATTAGCTTTGATTTGGCAATGGGTACCCACAACATGCTTCATCACAGCATACATCTCAATTGCAACATACATGCAATCCACTCAACATGCTTTCACTCAACAAGCATACAAAGCATACACACTTTAAACATTCACATACACATTCCCATTTACTCGAGAACTCAGCTCTGATACCACCAAATGTAACCCCCTTAACCCGGCCTAGACGGTTGACCCGAATTAAGAAAGTCACACGGGGAAAACCAAATTCAACCCGAAAGTCAACCTTGATTAACGACCCTTTTTTTTTCTTTTTTTAACTTGTCTAGATGCACATTAACCCTAGTTATGATCATTCAAACAACATACTCAAAGATCATAAGCATCAGAGATCGAATAGGGACCCAATTGAACAAACTACAACTTTAGGGACCAATTTGTAAATTCTGATAATTATAAGGACTTCACCCAAATTAAAGTTACCAACTTGAAATTAATCATGTTTCATGCATCTCGGCCAAAATTCAGCTCAAACGGACCTTTCAAACTCATACAATTGCACATACAAGTTCAGGACCAAAATGCAAACATTTTGAAACACATAACTGCCCATGTCAGCCCCCAACGGTCATGCGTTCCGAAACGGGAGACAGCCCGTTTCGAAACGCGGGGCCGTTCCGCAACGCGTACCGAAACGAGGGCTGACAGTAGCCTTTCCGTTTTGGAACGTTGTCACCCGTTTCGGACGCCTGGGCTGCTTCGAGGCACCCGTTCCGAAACGGTAGGCACTGTTCAGATACGGCCTGCACAAAATGCAGAAAAATGCTTGCTTAAACATGTAATTGACCAACCAATCATGCTCCAAATGCTATCAAACTTTACCAGCAACTCATACAACATCCAAGAGACATATTTGCATTAACCAATCATCATTAGATCAACATATATGAAAAGCCTCAAATCTAAAGGCATGCTTCCTACACAAGCAACCATCCATGCACAAAAGCCTTCAAACCAACACATAATGGCCAATTACAAAAACCAACATTAACAACAACATAAATCCAACATAGGGAGTTCCAAACATCTCGTAAAAACATCAACATAGGTCCCCTATTGCCAAATGCCAAAAGCTAAAAGTGTTTAAGAAAACCTTCTCATACATGAGCTTAACTTCCACTTGATTGCTTGCCCTCCTTACTGCCCTCAATGCACTTTAATGCTCTGCATTATTGGTTTAAGAAAAGAGAGAGAGCGTAAGCAAAAGCTTAGTGAGGAAAGCTCCTTAGAACTACACAATAATGCATTTATAAAACTCATTTATAAATCATACTTCAAAATACATTTAGACATGCTCACAAGCAATCTCAAACAAGCATCTCATGCTTCACATCATAACATGTCATATTGGCCACAAGTGATAATTACCATCTTTAAAACAAGATCAACATAAGACTCACACATGGACTTTTAAACACCATTGTGATCTTATCCCCAAGGACTTTTAAACACCTTGGCCCATGGACTTTTAAACACCATGGCAAGGACCACACAAGGACTTTTAAACACCTTTGTGTCCTTAACAAGTTTCACCTCAAGGACTTTTAAACACCTTGACCCCAAGGACTTTTAAACACCTTGGCCATGGACTTTTAAACACCATGATATAAATCACCCCAAGGACTTTCAAACACCTTGGCCCCAAGGACTTTTAAACACCTTGGAAAGGACCACACAAGGACTTTTAAACACCTTTGTGTCCGTAACAAGAACCATCCAAGGACTTTTAACCACCTTGATGTTCTTAAGTAAACAAGGCTCACTCAAGGACTTTTAACCACCTTAGTGACCTTAACCTTTTCAAAAACATCACTTGCCAATATACATCATATATCATCAATAATCCACTGTTTTAAAGCATTTAACCAAGCCATAAACATCATGCATCTTTAAGCATCAAACAACATTTATACAATGTTCAAAAACAAGGAACTCTAACCTTGAGCTTCCTTAAACACATGGCTTATAATCTCAGCAAACACACATGCTAGATATGCTTTAAAAACAGAATTTAAACATGCAACAAACACATTGCACCCAACCATCACATGGTTCCTCAACAAGAGAGTGTTTCCGAAAACTTACTCTTGAGCTTAGCAAAGTTGTTTAGACTTAGACTAAGCTCCCAAACCTCCAAAACATTGGTTTCAAAGCCGAAAACCAAAATCCACTCACCGATTCCGTTTCGCCTCTTGCCGAAACACCAAATCAAGCTTCCGGATCACCACCACTTGGATCCAAAGATGACTCCCCTGTTTTAACACATTAAAACAGTAGATTAATGCATCATCATGCATTAATAGCTTCAATGAAAGCACCTAAACTCGCTGCTCTCATCACACTCCATTTTCGGCCATCAAACACAACCGAAAATGCCTCCAAACAACTCCTCAACAAAGCCCAGCCATAAACCATCAATACTAAACATCCATTAACATCATTTAACATCTAAAAAGGACCTAACAACATCCTTATACCTCCAGCAACAACAGATCCACAAGATCACCCAAAAACAACCAAGAATCATAAGCTAAACTTAGGAAATTCAACCTATCCGGGATTGCATTAATCAAAACTCAATTCCTTATCAAATTAATGTTCATTTATCATCAAAAACACATCTCAAATCACAACTTTAACAGATCTAACGAAAATCTATCAAAAATCACCAAATCTTGCATTTAAAGCCAAGATCCATTTCACAACTTTAAAAGCCTTTAATAAAACATCAATTAAGGATTGAGAACTTGGGAATTTCAGTAAAGAACTGAGAGTTTAGAGGAGAAGGACGTTCTTACCTCCAAACTTGAGTTTTCTCCCTTTTAGAACCAAAAAGCTTGAAAATCCAAATAGCAAATTGCAAGGTTTTGTTGTAGAGATGATTAGGAATCCAAAGAGAATTGAAAAGATAGAATTGAGTGACAAAATCAGAGAGAAATCTCTGGAGAGAAAGTGTTTGGATTGAGAGAAAATGAGAGAAAAAGGAAAATTGGGAAAATAGGAAAATTAGTTACAAAATAGCCAAAATGATTTCCCTCCACTTTTCTTTAACTTTAAAATCAGAATTAAACATTAAAATATCTTAGAAAAATCTGGAGAAACTCCTTTTGGAATAATAGCTCCTTAAAGATTCAAAGTTTCAATCCTTTATAAAACAGTCACGCAACTTTCAAAAATTACATTTTGGTCACTAGCCAAAATGTCACCCTTCCAAACCTCATTTTTCAAAATTGATTTCACAGTTCACTTATATATATTAAAATATGATTTTAGAACATTTTTCCATATTTTTAATGCAACCCGAACTAGGCTTTCCTAATTTCACCCTTATAGATTCGAACAGCACTTTGACCGAACCGGTCAACGCCCAAAACTTCCAAGCCCAAAACCGGGGCGTTACAGGGATCGGTGGAAGACTTTAATTGAAGGTAAGCTTTGGTTTTGAACTAGTGTAATAAAGGCAATGTGGGTGTCCAATGGTTGAATGTTGTTAGTTTGTTGGTTTCTGGTTTTGAGCTTGTTTATAATGCGTATTTGGTCTCGTAAATGGCCGTTGGGATTGGTTTTATGCTTGCCTTTGGCTTTTAGCCTTTTGATGGTTTTGATATCTAGGAAGCATGCCTTTAGTTCCATAGGTTGAGTGAATGATGCTATAATGATGCTTTTTCTTCGTATATATGGTAATTGATGTGTATTTAAGTTGTATGCATGTTAGGACATGTGCCGGGATGGTTTCAAAGGGCAAAAAATGATTTAAACCAGCTTTTTGGAAAGTTGCAGGCCCAAGCGTTTCAGAATGCTCTTACCTGTTTCGGAACAGTGGCCTGTAATGGACTTGGAGTTTCGGAACGGTGAGGCTCGTTCCGGAACATTTTGCCTCTGTGAACCATCATACCGAAACATGTCTTGTGGGGTTTCGAAATGCACCCGCATATTGAAACGGTCAACTATGTTTCAAAATGGCCGTTCCGATACGTGGATATTCTGTTCCGAAACACTCGACCGTTGGATTCGCATTTGAATTATCCTGAGTTCTGTTTCTTACATTTTGGTCCCTGTTTTACTTGCATGCAATTGAATGAGTTGTAGATGTCTTTTTGAGCTAAAATTTCACCGATAAGTATGTAATGAATCTAATGAAAGATTGGTAACTTGATTTTGGTGAAATCCCTTGTAATTTATTAGTTTTACAAAATGGTTCTTAATCTTTAATCGGTTTTAAATAATTCGGCAAATGTGTTGATGTTTTATCCGCTGCTTGTGTACATACACTTAGGAAACTAAGATTCATCTAGACAAGATAAAAAGAAAAAAGGGTCATTTATTATGGTAAACCTTCTCGGTTTACTTTAATATTCCACGTGTGGTCCGTTCGGTTCGGTCTATCGGCCAGGCCAGGTCGAAGGGGTTACAGATGTGATGTGTGTTGGTCGAAACAGTGTAGTGGAGGATATTGGACCATATTGTTCAATGTTGGTGTAGTGGTGGAATTCACGAATCCAAATACGGTTGAAATCGATCCAAGGAAGAAGGTTGATTATTGATATTGCCATTGATGATATCATTATTGATATTGCATTATCATGATCTTGAGATGTTGTTTTTGGTGAATTGATTGTTGATACTATGTTCCAACATGATTAAAGAATATGTCATGATCATTATATAGTTAATGTTATGATTGTCATCAAAGGATGAATGTATACCAAGTACATTTATTGTTATTGGCTACCTCACTTAGACTATGTAAGTCTAATGTATTCATTGTACATACATTTCAGGATAAGGAAAGTATCGGATCAAGATAGCGATTAGCTGGAGGTTCGGCATGTCACCACGAGCTTAATGTAAACTACTTTTGTCCCTTTGAACTCTTAGAATGGTGGCAAAGTAGTTAAGGTAGTTGATGATGTTGTTTTGTTTATATGTATAAAGGCTATGGGTTATAGGTGGTAAAAGTGCTCTAAATGACTTGTTACGTTTGCTTGAAAATGGCTTAAAATGCATACTTGGCCTAAAAAGGTGAAACATGGTAAACGTATTCGAATGATGACAAAACTTGGCATGACAATAGTTTATAGCATTGAAATATTGTGTATAAAGTTTCATTGCATTTGGACATCGTTTGGTAGGTTAAATTGACTAAAAACCATCAAGAATCTGTCATTAAAGGTCAGGTCATATCGAAACGGGTAATAGCATTTCGATACGGGTAAGCATAATTGAACCTTGGAAAACAGGGCGTACTGAAACAGATTAGGGCCGTACGGAAACATTTTGTCACTGGAATCCCTCGTTTCGATACGGGTTAATAGCGTATCGAAACGGGTCAAAGTCAAAGGAAGTCAACCTGTACCGATATAGGGCTTGCCCGTATTGATACGATCAAAGAGGAAAAGTCAACTTGGGTTGACCATCGTCCACTCGTATCGAAACGAGCTTGAGTGTTTCGATACAAGGTTACTTAAATTGGTTAAAAGGCATAATATGAAGTTTTGCATTGTTTACAGTTTGGTCATTGTATATTGAAAGAATAAATTGAGTGAGTTAATGGAATTCAAATTGTATCAAATTTTATAGGCTAACTAATATTGCACTGAATTTCATTGTGGTATGGTTTGTTGCATCGAAGAACCTCTAAGTTGTACGATTCACACAATAGTCCTTAAAACTTGTAAAAGTTATAAATTGGTCCTAATTGATTAATTACTGTTTTCCAATGAGTGAATTGGACTAAGATATACATCTGGTAAAGTTTTGTTGTCTAAGTGTTGAAATTGGAATGAAATTTTATTGTACCGTTCACCGCATCGCTCACCGGTAACGCGCTCTGACACGGTTCTCGACCATGCCGGGAAGGGGGTGTTACACGTACTGAAACCCCCTAGTGTACCGAAATGCACCCCAATTTTGCTTAATTCCGTATTGAAATAGTTGCCCGCGTACCGAAATGCCAAGGGATTTCAGGCACACCTATTTTGGTACAGGTACTCGCGCATTGAAACATCTACAACCAAAATGTCCCAATTTGCTGATTTTCCATGCTTTTAAGGTTCCAAACTTGTCCCTAACTATCCCAACCATATAAACCTCAATTTAGAAGACCTAACGCAACAAAAACATCACAAGAACATAACCATAACATGTCATCATAATTCATACATGAGTCTATAGGCATTCTCCCTAAAATCATTCCACAAAGAGGCTAAAATGGAAAATCATCCAAAAACCAATCAACAAAGGTCATTAACAAGTCTACAACAGCAATATAAACTTGTACAAATAGGGAGTTTAGCAAATAACCCTCCCAGACACAACTTGGTCACATTGCCCTTTATTACTACAAAGTTTTAAACCATACTTGAGAAAAACTTAAGACTTGGCTCTCTTCCTTGCTTGCTAGCTGCCTCAACCATTTACTTCTCTGCATTGATGAGAAAAAAGAGCATTAACATAAATGCTTAGTGAGGGATGCTCAAGAAAAACACTCATCAATGCATTAAAACTATTTTAGTCAAAACGTGTATTAAAACATCATGCCAAAACATCTCATGCTTTTCAAACCAATTCCAATATATGCATAAAACCATTGTAAATCATGAATCATGAAATCTCTAGCATACTCATATGCTAACCTCAATTTAAGCCTTAACATGCTTAGCCAACCAAACAAAGCTTAAAAAGAAAAAATGTATAAATCTCATTATACAAAACACAACCATCTTTCCATGATACATCATTTCATATATTGGAATTTAAAGTGACCCAAAATAATATTCTCCCATTACAAAAACACATACATTGAATACATGGATTTCCCAAGTGGTTACTTTTCCCACTTAACATACATTCTCAACCGGAGCATGGCTTACTCTTCGCCCCTCAACGGTTAAGTGGAGCATGGCTTACTCTTCTCCCCTCAACGGTCAATGTATACATCCACGCGACAGTAGCATGGCTTACTCTTCGCCCCTCAACCATCAGGGTACTCATGTTGGAAAATAGTTCACTCTTCACCACTTGACAACATGAGGCGACTTATTATACTGTACTTTAAACCATATGGCTAGTCAACTATATCCGATAACATTAAAGTATTCGTCACTTGCCAACATATCCCACAAACCAAGTTACCTCATTGTTTTTCATACGCATTCAATCAAACCAAAACTCAATACATTAAACATGTATTCTATCTTTCTCAAAAACCTTTCACAAGTCATTTCTCATATTCATGTGTCATCAATATAAGCTCATTTACAAACTCTTTCGTAGCTAATCATGCATATAATTGTTGGTAAACAACATTAAAACATTTGCATGTGATTTATATTTATGAAACCAAAAATGAGAGCGAAAGAACCATTTACTTGCGTCCGAGCTTAGTTAAGCGTTTCAAGCATAAACTAATCCCCCATAAACAATTTCAAACCATTGTAAAGCTTTAAAACTCGTTTCCACTCACCGGCTACGCAAAGCGTCCACGCCGATGCGAAAATTAAGCGCCTGATGCTTCCAAAACTTTACCTCAAGCTTCTGGATTACCCTCCCCTGTTTTATCCACATAAAACCAGAGGATTAATGCCTCACTTAGCATCCAAAAATCCTAGCAACAACAAACCTCAACTTCATTTCCCCAAACCTCACCAAACTCCTCCTGAAATAACCAAAAACATCAACAAACATTACTCTAATCAAACCCAACCAAAACCAAACGATTCGAACAACACATAAACAACCTAATATCATCCTTATACTTCCAACATTCAATAATCACCCACAACTCCTCAAAAACATAATTCTAAAAACCTAGAAAATTAGAGATACACCTAGTTTTGGGATTCCAATGTTAAAACTAACTTAAAAAAACATTATAATACATCATTATCATGTTCTAGTATGGTCAAGAACCCATCAAAATATATCCAAAATGAACCTCACTCAATTTCACCAATTAAATCTAAATTAAAACAAATTTCCACAATTAAATAATCCAAAGCCATTAGAAAACATATGTAAAGGTTCAAGAACTTGGGAATTTCAGTAAAGAACCATTCATTAAAGGAGAAGGACAAACCTCACCTTCAATGATTGAAATCCCTCTCAATTGGATGATTTTACTCTTGAAAAACAAAGGAAACAAATGAGATTTTGTAAAAACAAGTTAAGAAATCTATTAGGAATTATTAGTTTAAGAAAACAAGATCATTACCTCAATTCTTTGCTGGAAATAAGTGTTTGGCTAAAGAGATTTTGAGAGAGAACTTAGGAGCGAAAAGTTATGTCAAATTTGCTTTTACGAATAACTACCTTCTTTTTATCAAAATTCCTTTTAATCATTTAATTAAAACACTTTAGAACTAATCCAATAGAGAGAAAATTATGATAAAAAAATTTAGGTATATCAGCTCATTAAAGATTCAAAGTTTTGACCCTTTTACGAAACAATCACTATTTTTTTTTTACAATTTTACATTTTGTTCACTAGTCCCAAAATGTCAAACCTCTAAAACTCATTTGCCAAAATTGATTCCACCAAAATCATTAATATATTCAATGAGGATTTTAGGAAATTTTCCCCATATTTTTGTCATTCTGAAAATATTTATTTCAAATTAATTCCCGAAACTATTTCAAATATCTAACCTGGTTTTTCCGAACCGTCCAATCTTCCCAGTTAACTTCTAGGCACAAAATCAGGGCGTTACAAATCTCCGCCACTTAGGAAATTTCGTCCTCAAAATTTACCTGAAGGAAACAAATGCGGAAACTATTTCAATATGTCCTCTTTGCTCTCCCACGTAGCCTCCTCAACACCATGGTGTTGCCACAACACCTTCACAAGTTTGATCAGCTTTCCACGAAGGACGTTATTAATAGAATCAAGAATCTCTACAAGTTCTTCATCGCAAGACAAATCCGGTCGCAACTGAACATCTTCCACTGGCATAACATGTGATGTATCCGACCGATACTTCCACAACATTAAGACATGAAACACATTATGAATCTTTTCTAACTCAAGAGGCAACCTCAACCGATAAGCCACATGACCTACACGCTTCACAACCTCATATGGTCCAATGAATCTCAGACTAAGCTTTCATTTACGCCCAAACCACATCACCTTCTTCCAAGGCAACACCTTCAAGAACACACGATGACCAACAACATAATCAATCTCTCTACGATTCAAATCCGTGTACGATTTCTAACGATCTGAGACCGCTTTGATAAAACCAAGCTTCACTTTCTCATTTGTGTCTTTCAACACATCCGGTAAAGAAACAAGCTTTTCCCCAACTTCAGCCGAACACAAAGGCGTACACCACTTCCTACCATACGAAGCCTCATATGGTACCATTTGTATACTGGCTTGGTAACTATTATTATAAGCAAACTCCACCAAAGGAAAATGCTTCTCCCACGTTCCTTGAAACTCAATGATGCAACATCTCAACATATCTTCCAAAATCTGAATCACACGCTTAGATTGACCATACGTTTGAGAATGATACGAAGTACTGAAATCAAGCCTTATTCTTAATACCCGATGCAAACACTCCCAAAACCTTGCGGTAAACTGCGAATCTCTATCCGAAATCATCAATTTAGGCACCCCGTGGAAACACACTATTTCTGCAATATACAAATCCGCCAACTTATCTATGGTATACATCGTATGCGCTGGCACAAAATGTGCGCACTTCGTAAACATGTCAAAAATCACCCAAATGGAATGCTTTTTATTTGGTGTCAACGGAAACCTTAAAACAAAACCCATAATGATAATCTCCCACTTCCATTCCGGTATTCTCAATGGTTGCATCAACCCGAAAAGAAACTGATGCTCAGCCTTAACACGCTAACACACCATGCATTTGGCTACGAACTCTGCCACATCTATCTTCAATCCAACCCAATAGTACTCTTCCTTCAAACCTCGATACATAATAGTACTATCCGAGCCTTGAAACACAACAATCCGTCATCTTTAAAATGAAATTCCGTCAGATTTTCACCCATGATATCCTTAACATGTGGAACTAACTCCCCATAATAAGGTTGCTTGTCCTTAATCAACTGTAACAAAGATGGTTTCACTTGCAATTTAGCTAACAAGCCTCCATCCCTTGTCACACTTAGCTGTGCAATCATCACCCTTAACTCTACCGCCACTTTTCTACTCAAGGCGTCGGCTACCCCATTAGCTGTAACACCCCTAAACCGGGCCTAGATTTGTTACCACTATTTAGAATTTCTAAATAGTTAAACCATGCCTTAATTGAATAGAAATTAGCTAAGGACCAAAATGTATAGCCAACAAGTTATAGTGTCGAATCAAAAGAAAACAAATATCAATTGATTAAGGACTAGAATATTAAAATTAACATCTAGGCTTGCTGAATTAATAGGACCACTTTGAATACTATGACAAGCTCAATGAATGCATGATAAAATGAAATTAGATAGTGGATTATCCATTTGTCACCTAAACAAGGTATAACTGGCCACTATAGGGAAGGAGCTTTATCTTCCTCATTTCCTTAAACCGATTAGGAGAGTGAGAGAGAGAGAAAGTAAAGAATTCAAGTGTGAGAAAGCTTGAAACTATGGATTTGGCCTTGGTTAGGGACTAAATGGAATAGATATCTCATTTGGGAAGGTAACAATCTGTTTTATCCTTCAATTTGCCTATTCGAATTAGTGATTATGTAGTGTTTTTTTGTTGGAATGAAATGTATAAATACATGAACTTGTTGCTGTGAGATTTTGGTTGATGTGATTGGTACATAGGTTTAATTGGTTAAATTATGAGATTAGTAATAAGAATCGAATCAGTGTACATGTAAAAATGTTGAATTCATTGCTTGAAATTATAGGTGACAATTATATATATATATATATGTGTGTGTGTGTGTGTGTGTGTGTGTGTGTGTGTGTGTGTGCTGGTTGTTAGAAAGAATAAGCATGTTGCTGGAAATTGAATGAAATGCTGACTTGATAGAGTGATCGAATCTATTAATCACTAATGCCCAGTTTTAATCACATTGATAAGTAAAATGGACTGGCTTAAACATGTAGGAATATGCATATAAGTTAAATTATAATGTTAGAGTCTTGTTTAAATGAACTATAGAGCTAGAAGCTTAACCTAGTGTAATCTGCCCATAAAACTTTGTTTTGGGCAATAGCTTTGAAAAATCACAATAAAGTGTATGGATCGAGTTTAGGGATGAAATTTATATGGATTGAATCTTAACATGTCTAATTTCATTAGGAACAACCAAAACTGAATTTTGGGTTGTAGAATAGATTCTGGAAATGAAAACCTTTGGACAATGCAAACTGTCCAATAATGCAATTAGTCTGCCTTTAAGGCAAAAACTGTATTAGTTGGTAAAGAATTAGAATGTAAGACTTATAAAGTTAGAAAGAGGGTTATGTTAGCCTTATAACGGTGCAAACAAATTGAAATTCCGATATACGGAATGAAAGGTGTGAGCATTTAAGTGAACAATGCTCATGCCGGATGGCAGCAACAATATTGGTATTTTAGACAATTTTGTAAACTTTTTTGGGACAGTGGTTACTGCCCTGTTTTACATGAATTTGAATGTGAACAATTGAAGTCATGTGTATTAATGTATGTATAGGAAAATGCTGCATATTTTGTGTAAATAATGTATTAGCTTTATTGCCATGATTGTGTAAACATGTTTTGACCTTGCTTAATTGTATGAATTGTTAGTGAACAGAGTAAACTTTGTGGAAGAGGAAAGAGTGGAGCATTCAATGGCTAAAAACAAAGGAGTTCGGATATAAGACAATAGCTAAGCTTGGAGTTTTGTGATTGTAGCTAAATGTATGGTTAGGACTTAGGTCCTAACCATTCATTCATGACTAAATTCTTGTTGCTAATGCATATATAATCTTGATAAATGGGAAGTATGAATTAAGCCATGACTAGTGTTTATTTTGTGCTATTTTTTGTGTTTAAATACTCTTTGGTTATTCATTATTATTGTTGATTTGGGCGTTTTTACATGATTTCTATGGATGAAAATGGCTTCTGGAAAATATGCTTAAAAGGCCTGGAAACGACACATTTTGTTCTAAATTCATGGCTAGATAATTGGGCATGAATTGGGGCATGAAAGGGCTAACTGGACGACAGCAGCGCCTGATATCTTACCAACCTTGATTCGAATGACTTATCAAGCCGAGATTTAAATTTAAACTTGGGATTTATCTTTTGTATTTAATTTGAATATTTTAGGATTTATCGTTTATCATTTTATGTTATTTTAGGGTTTTTAAAATACTATAAATACCCCTTTTGGGGTGAACTCAAAATTTCTCATCTCTGATGATTTCCAAAGGCTTAAGAAATAACTCAATTCCAATGCGATGCTTGAAAAACACTTCATCAACATTGGGTATCTATCTTAGTTTTCTAAGCTTAATTTCAAAATCAAAATGATTTCAAATCCGAAGATTGACGTTGGTCAGGATGTTGTTTTGGTCGACTGTGTTGGAGAAAGGATCGGCTATTGAAGCACATTCGACTTCCTGGGAACACACTTAGCAAAATTGTTTGCTAAGCGGAAACTGAGATCGAATCATTTATTATTGAAACAACATAATTCTAGTCGGTCTTTTACAAATTTAAACAATTTTATCTACAACATTGTGTTGATTAGATCAATTTACAAAATCGATATCAAAGATGGCACTTGGGTATTCGTTTTACAATGCTTAGTCACAAGGATTGGTCCTTGTAGACAAGTAACCAGTGTGAATCCCGAAGTGAAAAATCCTTTTTTCTGATGATCCGAGGAAATTGAGTCAAAGCAAGAGTCTGAGGCTAATATTTATCATACTAAATCACTTCTTTTTAATATTCTCCACAATTTCTTATTTTTACTTAATTCCACAATCCCCCATTTTTACTTAAAAATTATTCAACTCTCTTCTTGGCTCACCGATTGAACAAACATAAATTAGGAAGTTTCATAGTCCCTGTGGGGTCGACCCTTACTTCTCCCTTACTACGCTTAATTTCTTTTATTTATTATTTGAGAAGAAGGAATTATTTTGGTACGAAAATGACTCATGTCAAATTGGCACTGCTGCGAGGGACTTCGGCAAAATTACTGAATTATTTTGTTTGATTTATGACCAGGAAGAATCCAGGAGAACAAGCAGACTATATCCCAGAAATAGAAGCATACGCCCGAAGATTGCACGCCAGACACTTCGGGAGAAGAAGCAAAGACAGGGACAACAACGACTAGAATATGATCTAGAAATAGCATCTGAAGCAAGATCACATTTCGACCACAGAACCGAAGAACCAGTTCCGATGGGAGATAACGACCAAACTATTCGACAACTGACTACGGCTCATGATGATAACTAGCCGAAGTGCATAACATTCTCGAATGGTGAGACACCATTCGCTCTAAAGACAAGCTTAATACACCTTTTTACCAACCTATCATGGTTTGCCAAGTGAAAATCCACATAAACATGTAAAGAATTTTCACATGGTGTTTCTAAGCACAAAACCATAGGGAGTTTGTGAAGATCAAATAAAACTTCGCGCCTTTCCCTTTTCTCTAGCTGATATTGCTAAAGATTGACTATTTGATCTACCCTTCAACTTGATTACAACTTGGACTGACATTGCTCACCTTTTTCTGGACAGATTTTTCCCAGCATCTAAGGCAAGCGAGCTAATGCGAAGTATCCAGAGTATCCGGCAAAAGGATACTGAATCGTTATACAACTAATGGATCATTTCAAACATCTATGCGCAATTTGTCCGCAACACGGATTGTCTGAACAGACGCTTCTCGAGTATTTCTATGAAGGATTAACTCTAATGGACATGAAAATGGTTGATGCAACAAGCAGAGGAGCACTTGTTAACATGGCATCGATTGCGGCAAAGATCTTAATATCTACCATGGCCGCGAACTCGCAACGATTTCACCCTTCAAGTGAACCATCTCGACGGGTTCACGAGGTAAGTGTAGTTTCGCTAGAAAACAAAATTGATAAATTAGCTGACGTTGTTCAATCTCTTATTGCAAATAAAAGAATTGCAGCCATGCTTTGCAGGATATGTACGAGCCCAAAGCATCCGACGGATTGCTGTCCGATGGTGCAAGAAGAGGACACTGCGCAAGTGAATGGCATAGGAAATTTCCCAAGACCTCTACAAAGACAATACAATCCCAACGCCAACTCGTATATTCCAGGTTGGAAAGGTCACTCGAACTTCAGTTATGCTCAAAATCAAAGGCAAAATCAACCATATCAGCAGAGACAACCCACTCAACAACAATTTCAACAACTAAAGTCATCATTGGAATCCATCGTTGAACAGTTGGGAATATCCCAATAAAAGTTTCAAAACCACACTGATGCCCACCTACAAGATTTACATAAAAAAATGAGCCAGTTGGCCCAAACCGTGGGGAGACTAGAATTATAGGGAATACTTCATTCTTAAATGGAGTCAAATCCGAGAGAGAATGTTAGTGCTATTACCCTTCGAAGTGCACCGTTGTCAACCCAAAAATCCTAGAAGAGAATACCGCACAGTCCAAGAAGGAGAAGGAAACACCACCTTCCAACTCTCTAGGTATGTCTTCCTCGCCGCCACCACCTCATCCTCCTTCTAATGAGATCGTACCACCATTCCATCAAGGTTGATGAGGCGTGACAAAAGAGCCGAAGAAAAGGAAATCATAGAGGTGTTCTAAAAAGTACAAGTCAACATACCTCTCCTAGAAGTAATCCGACAAGTTCCAAGGTATGCCCAATTTTTAAAGGAGTTTTGCACCACAAAAAGAAGACTGACTGGTCACGAGAAGGTAAATCTGGGAGAACATGTCTCCGCAGTATTTCAACGGAAGCTTCCACCAAAGATGAAGGACCAAGGTATGTTCACTATACCTTGTAAAATAGGAGATGTTTTAATTAAACATGCAATGTCTGACTTAGGAGCTTCAATTAACGTTATGCCACTTTTTGTTTATAAAATGATTACTAACGAGCCTTTGAAGGATACAAAGGTGACAATACAACTGGCTGACCAATCCGTAATATACACGGAAGGACTTCTCGAGAATGTTTTAGTAAAGGTAAATAACCTCTTCTTTCCGGCAGATTTCTATGTAATAGACATGGAAAACGATTGGTCCAACACTTCTTCAGAAATTCTTCTCGGTCGACCCTTCCTTAGTACGTCAAATACAAAAATTGACGTTAGGAGTGGCGTTATTACCATGGAATTTGACGGTGAGATCGTTAAGTTTAACGTTTATAAAGCGATGAAACATCCAGATTCTATGGCAAACGTTAGCTTCATTGGTATTTATGAACCTTTAGTTGAAGAATTTGTGGAAATTAACGTATCTAATGATTTGTGCATGGAATTAAAGGGTCACAATGAACAAATTAAGGAGTTGGAATATACTTTTTCCATTGATTCTGATTTGCACCTAACTCCTTCGAAATCTAAAACATTACCTTCCATTTTGTAGGCACCGGATATCGAGATAAAATTGCAGCCAGATAATTTGAAGTGCAAATTTTTGAGTAAAAGAGATATCTTGTTGGTAATTATTTTTGACAAGTTTTCAAGGCTAAAATATATATAAAGAAATGCCTATGTTAATACTCGAACCTAAAAGAAGAAAACAAAAGAACTCCATAATTACATAATTTATCTTAAGGAAATTCTTAGTTGGATAAAGTGCATGAACTAGAAGAAGCATTTGTCGCGATTCCTGTAGTCTGAACCAGTTCGTCGAGCTTAACGACGTTAAATAAAGTGCTAAATGGGAGGCAACCCATTTTTATTTTATTTCGTTAGCTTAACTTTTATTTTAGTTTTATTTTGAATTTCAGGTACCCCGAATATTTTGAATCATTCACTGTTGCGGTATTTGGTCGAGTTTGAATGTCACGTGCATGAGCCGTTTGCAGAAAAAGATTTCACTCACTGTGTCGAGTAGCTGGTAAGTGCCCATAAGTCCTATATTTTTACCCCTTTTATATGGCAATTATCACTCAACCTACACCCATTTGAGCTGCATTATGGCCCTTCATGCATTGATTTCATCGTTTACGCCTTTGATCTTTATATTTTGTTTATTCTATGAAAAAGGTATTGTTTGATGTATGTTTGGTGCTTTTGCAGATTTGCACGCTGCTAGGGCATGAGATGTCGTGACGGCAAAGAAGAAAAAGGAAGGATAAGGCAGAACTAGCTAGAAACAGACCCTAATTAAGCCAAGCCACAGCTGACAGCTTTTACTAAGGGAAGCTGATGAAGCCTTGCAGAGCAGTACTAGTCACAAATACATGCCGAGGCAGCAGAATGCCATGCCGCGACAGTGTACTACTCAACCTACCGGAGGGAAAAACAGGCAAAGTTGTAGCCGATTTGTAGAGCTTTAAATGCCGGATTTTTGTACACACCTTTCGTGGCAGTTGGAGCTCAAAAAGAGGGCAAAAACATGGAAGGAATGATAAAATTGGACTTTTGGCCAAAAGTGTATAATGTATTAAATTAAAGAGATTCACCTTTTTAATAAAGTTATGTCAAAGTACAACATAACTTCCTCTCCAAGAAGGATTAGTGCCTACACATTCCTCTATATAAAAGAGGCTTGCCGCCATCATTAAGACAATTCAGAGAGATCAAAATCGAGAGATGAGAGAGCTTAGGATTTAGTTTGTATTTTCTTTTCGTTCATTATGTTCTAATTTCCCTTATGGTTATGATTAGTTTGTTTAGTAGTTGTGTGAAGACTATTGTACTTTGTTTATGTTCTTAATGAAATTAAGTTAAGGTTTGCTTATTCTTGGATTTAATCATTCTTGCATACTTATCGAGATAGAGTTTGTGAGATTATTCATTTGTTCAATATCAGGATAGTTGAATTCACGAAACGATTAACCACGATTTTCATCCCACGTGGTGTTAACTAACTCGGCCTAGGGATAAGGTTAAGAGTTTCAGCGGCTAAAAGAAGCATATGATTGGTTGGTGTTTGTCTTTGGTTTACGCTGGGAGGTATGGTCAATGTCCATTCATCAACAGTGTTCTGAGCTTAGGGATAAGGAGGAGCCATCAAAGGACACTTTGCCGAGCCTTAACAGTATCTGCCCAAGAGCAGGGGATTAATGCGGCATGAACTCAACCATTGCGGCCGCGACAGGGACTTAGGTTACTGCCACGACAGCTTTGTGTTGTTCCATTCAAGACTGAGACAAGTCAATAGGATTTCACATTACGACGCATTCTAATCCAGCCCATTCTTTCAACTTGATTTTCTCTTTACTTATTTTCGGGCTTATTTTAGTTTATTCAAAACAACTCAACTTATCTGTGGTTTTACTTTATTTGTTTTGTAGTACGAGGAAGCAAGATCAAAAGGCTAGCTCAATCCCCATGGAGACGATACTCGATATACTTATCATTATATTACTTGAGACGTGTACACTTGCACTATTGCGAGACACTTTTACGCGAGCATCATTTTTTGGCGTCGTTGCCGGGGATTGACAACTTTTGTTTTTATTTCCTTGCACTTTTTACATTATTTTTTTAGTTTATTTATTTTTGTTTTAGTACTAATAAAACTTGGTTTTTGTTTTAGTACATGACCAGAGTGAACCCAAGAAACCCATTGCGAGACTTAGATCCAGAAATCGAAAGCTTAGACAAAAGATTGTAGCCACAATGCAGGAACCTCTGGGTCGAGCCGAAGTAACAACCAAGGTGCCCTGGCAAATAATGCCATTGGGCAGCCACCTGCCGACGGGCAGCAACTTGCCGATGGGGAACAAAATATCCATGCAGGAGATGGAGAAAACGCGGGAAACCGATTCGCGCCAGTACGACACCTAACTGTCCAAAACTACCTTGAAATGGATCTGAACGGACTAATTCCTAGAGTTGTTACACGAGAAGTAGATGTCTCCCACTTCCAACTGAAGCCCATGATATTCAACATGATCAATAAAATGGGGCAATTTGGCAGCTCAACAACTGAAGATGCCAGACAGCACCTCAAATCCTTCATGCATATCTGTAATTCATTTAAAATACAGGGAGTAAATGAGGATATTTTATGATTAAAATTGCTCCCCTATTCACTGAGGGATAGGGCAAAAACCTGGCTCAACAGTATTCCAGCAGTATCAATTGGATCTTAGAGTGATTTTTGTCGTGATTTCTTAGCACATTTTAATCCTACAAATTTAACTGATAAGTTGCGTAATGAAATCACTTCTTTTTGATAGGATGACGACGAATCTATGCACGAGGCTTGGAAGCGATACACATAGTTGTTGCACAAATGCCCCTTGCACGGATTCCTATTTTGGATGTAGGTGACTATGTTCTATAATGCCGTCAACACGGCAACTAGGATGATGCTCAATGCCTCGGCAAACGACATACTCCTAGACAAAGAGCCAAAAGAAGCAATGATTATTCTGAACAGGACGACCAAGAACGACTACTAGTTCCCAACGGCCAGACGAGGAGGAATCTGACGCTAACCCACAGTAAACGAAATAGGGTCCTCGGACTCAATTTCATCTCAAATTGCCACCTTGACAAATTTGGTCCTGAACATGCAATCACAAAATAATCACCAGGACGTCAAGGTAAAGGATTTATTTTGAGAAAACTGTGGAGGTAAACATATGTCTTCTGAATGCCCGCAGAACCCAGAGTCAACCTGCTATGTTGGAAACTTTAATAAGAACAACAACATGATGTCCAACAACTACAACCCAGCCTGGAAAAAGCACCCCAAATTCTCCTGGAGCAACCCCAATAATGCACTTAATCTACAAAATCAGAATGCTCCAATAGCAGGATTCCAACAAAACATGCTTGTAACCCCCTTAGCCCGGTCTAGTCGCAAGACCGAACCAAGTGAGATACACGGGGAAAACTGAAGACAAACCCACTAAGATTTCCCTTCGATTAGCAACCCTTAACACCATTTTATTTATTTTTACCTTTTTATCCTTTCTAAAGGCTTCAATTTTTATCCTATATGTTCATGCAAGCAGCAGTTAAAACCTCGCCATAATCAGACATCGGTTCAAAGTCAAATTGGCTCTTACAGCGATTAGGGACTAAAACACAAAGAAACAGAACTTCAGAACATTCCATAGTTAACAAAACAGACACCCGTTTCGGAACAAATCATGTAACGACCCAGTTTTTGGGCCTAGACGATTGGCGAGTTTGGTTAGGCAGTTCGGTTTGAACCTGTTTAGCCTTCTAGTTTAGTTTTGGGAAATAATTAAATTGAAAGGTTTTTGGTCGGATAAAAATATGGGTGAATTTCTTAAAATCATAATTATATATATGATTTATTTTAGTAACGGTAATTTAAAGAAAATAATTTTGGAAATCGGACATTTTGGTTTAGTGACCAAAATGTAAAAATGGTAAAGTTTGATTTAATGGCAAAAACGTAAAAGGCTAATGCTTTGAATCTTTCAGGAGAAATACCAAAATGCAGGCACGTTTCTGCCGTGCATACTAAGTTTACCCTGGATAAGTTGGCAGAGCTTTATGTTGCGGAAGTTGTGCGGTTGCATGGTGTTCCTAAGTCTATAGTTTCATATAGGGATCCGCGGTTTACATCGAGGTTTCGGGAGTTTTTGCATTGAGCCTTGGGCACGAGGTTGAGTTTTAGCACATCTTAACATCCTCAGGCGGATGGTTATTCGGAGAGGGTTATCCAGGTGTTGGAGGATATGCTCCGGTGTTGTGCGATCGATTTCCAAGGTTCGTGGGACAAGTTGTTGCCGTTGGTAGATTTCACCTATAATAATAGCTAGGAGACGAGCATACAAATTGCATCGTACGAGGCTTTGTATGGATGGAAGTGTCGTACACCCGTGTGTTAGGCAGAAGCAGGGCAAAAATTAGTTTCTTTGCCGGATATGCTCAAGGGTACAACCAATGAGGTAAAGCTCATTTGTAATCGTCTAAAAGAGTCTTCAGATCGTCTGAAATCTTACGCGAATTTGAAGCATAAGGAGATTGAGTTTGAGGTTGGTGAGAAGGTTTTCTTGAAAGTTTTGCCTTGGAAAAAGGTGATGAGGTTAGGATGAAAGGTTAAGTTGAGCCCGAGGTTTATTGGAGCTTATGAGCTGCTTGAGATGATTGGCCCTGTTGCGTAAAGATTGCAGTTACTGCCGAAGTTGAAGAAGATACATGACGTGTCCAGTTGGGGAAGTGGAGTTAAATCCAGATTTATCTTATGAGGAGGAACCAGTAGAGATCTTGGATTCAGATAGTAAGGTGCTTCGTGGAAAGACCATTGAATTGGTGAAGGTACTTTGGAGACATCGAGGTGTCGAAGAAGCGACATGGGAAAGGAAGGATGTAACCCCCTTAGCCTGGCCTAGACGGTTGACCCGAACTACGAAGATTACATAGGGAAAACCAAAGTCAACTCAAAAGTCAACCTTGATTAACGAACCTTTTTTCTATTTAATCTTGTCTAGATACATGTTAACCCTAAGTGAGTACTCATGGAACATATATGAGAAAAGCACAGCGATCGGATTTCAAAAAGGGACTCAATTGCACAAAATACAGATTTAGGGACTAAAACGTAATTTCTAAAAAATAGAAGGACTTTGCTGATTTTAAAGTTACCAATATGAAATTAGTCATGTTACACGCTTCTCTGCCAAATTTCAACTCAAATGAACATCCCAAGCTCAAGTAATTGCAATCTCAACATTTAGGACTAAAATGTAAAACATGCAACTTCATAACAATTCAAATTGTGACCAACGGTCACCTGTTTCGAAACACCTACCAGCCGTATCGAAACGGCTGGGCAAAACACATCTCCGTTTCGATACTTGTTCCGAAACACGGCTCTCCAGTAGCCAAAACGTTTCGAAAGAGCCTCCAACCGTTTCGAAACACGAAGGCCTTTTCAGTCCCCACGTTTCGAAACGCCAGAGAGTGTTTGGATACGGTTTGCTCAGAAACTGCAGATTTTGCTGGTTTTTCATGCAAAAACCCATTCAAACTCATCCTAATGACTTCCCAACCAAGCCAACAAGTCAACAAATATATAAGGTGCATGTTTAGAACTCCTAAACACATTCATAGAATCAAACATGGTAAACTGATATTTCTAGAGGCATGCTTCCTAGTCAAGCAAACCAATAAGCAATCCAAAGCAAAATCAAGCATTAAAGGCCATTTACAATCCAAATCAGCCAAAGCAAACATGCTACAACCATAGGGAGTTCAATACATCTCCCAAACCAAAGTATAGGTTCCCATTGCCAAATTACCAAAACTAATAGTATATGAAACATCACCATACATGAGCTTGGTTTCCCTTGGACACTCTTAGCTTCCTTGTTGCCCTTAAACGCCTCAATTATCTGCATTATTGGTAAAAGAAAGCGTAAGCACAAATGCTTAGTGAGGCATGCTCTAAATAAAACCAATACTACAATGCATTTTAGAAAACACTTTCACAAAGCTTTTAAAATCACATGCTCATCTCTTTTCATGCAACCTTGCAAACTTTACAAGCATCTCATGCTTCATTACATTCAATACATTATATTGGCTTCCAAGTGATAGATCATAACAAATTCAACAAAAAAACACAATCGGATACGCGGATTACAAGCGTTGTCCCACACGCTTCATACACACTACCGGCTTACAAGGTGGAGTTTGTCGGTACAATCACAACCTCTCAACACACGTGATGGAGTTTAACGGTACAATCACAACCCCTCAACATCACTCATCGGTAGTTGTATAACCCACTAACGAGAGTACGGGACACATATCACAAGATCCACACACAGACTTTTAACCACCGTTGTGATCTTACCTCTCTAGTTAGGATACTTGGATGGATTTTAAGGTACAATCACAACCCCTCAACATCCAAGGCGACTTTACTTACGGTGCACCCAATCCTATAGCCGGCTAACTATATCTGATTCAATTAATTTAAAACCAATTCATCACTGGCCAATATACATCAAATACCATCATCAATTCACTGTTTTAAAGCATTAATCAAAGCCATTAAACATCGTGCATCTCCATGCAACATTACCAAACTAATAACATGTCAAACCAAGGATCTCTTACCTTGAGCATCCTTCAACACATGGCTTTCAAAACCAGCATTAATCATGCTAAAACATGCTTTCAAAAAAGTAATTAAACATGCATTACATAACCAGCATTACTCTTGAGCTTAGCTAAGTTGTTTAGACTTAAACTAATCTCCCAAAAACTTCAAATAATCGTTACAAAGTTGGAAACCCAACTCCACTCACCAATTACGTTTCGCTTGCTTGCCAAAACGCTAATTAAGCTTCTAAAACAACTCCAAAGGTGTCCGAAGATGTCTCCCCTGTTTTAAACACATCAAAGCAGAGGATTAATGCATCACTATGCAGTGAAATCTTCAGCCAACACACCTAAACTCGCTGCTCTACCTAAAACCAACATTTCGGCTACCAAACACAACCGAAATCACCTCCAAACTCTTCAAAAACTTTGCCCAGCCAATATCCATCACTTCTAACCATTTTTAAACATCAATTAACATCCAAAATAAACCTAAACTCGTCCTTATACCTCCAGCCATAACAGAACACCAAAAACACCTCAAAAACCACCATTTTCATAAGCAAAATCTCAGGAAATACAACCTATTCGGGATTAGATTGATAAAACCTCATTTTAAACATCATTAGACATCCAAAATACATTAAAGAATCATCTAAAAACCGAGCCCAAGTAATCACAACGAAATTCTTCAAGATTTCTTCCAAAATCTTGAGTTTTAAGCCAAAATCAAGTCTCCAACATTAAAACCATTTATAAATCTTAAATTAAGGATTGACAACTGGGGAATTTCAGTAAAGAACTGAGTATTTAGAGGAGTAGAACAATCTTACCTCTAAATGGTGATTTCTCCTTGATTTGGGCCAAATTCCTTGAAAATTCAATGAGGAAATCAAAAGGATTTGATGCAAGATTGATTAGGAACTAATGGATGATAGAAATCTCATCAATTGAAGTGAAGATCAATGCAAAAGTTGCTGGAGAAAAAGTGTTTGGATGATGGGATTTTGAGAGAAAAAGGAATGAGAGAAAATTAGGAAAAGATAGTTATGAGAATCTAAAAGTAGTTTCCATCTTTATTTTATTTAATTAAAGCATTAATTAAATCACCTAAATTAAGGAAAAATCTGGAGAAAAACATTTTGGGTAATTAGCTACTTAAAGATTCAAAGTTTTAATCCTTTACAAAACAGTCACCACTAAACTTTTTAAAAATCGCATTTTGGTCACTACACCGAAATGTAGTATTTCCAAACCTTATTTTGTAAAATTGATTTCACCACTCTCTTATATATATTAAAGGAGGATTTTTAGATAATTTTCTATATTTTTAAAGCATCCCAAACAAGGCTTTCCCTAAAACCTCCTTTTATATTCAAACCATTCCTCAGACCGGTCCGACCAAACCCTAAACTTCTAAGCCCGAAATTGGGGTGTTACAACTCTCCCCCTCTAAAGAAATTTCGGCACCGAAATTTACCTGGAGGAAAAAGGTAAGGATATGGCTTCAACATGTCATCCTTCCTTTCCCACGTGGCTTCCTCGACACCACGATGTCTGCAAAACACTTTAACCAACTTAATGGTCTTAACCCGCAGAACTTTACTGTCCGAATCCAGAATTTCAACCGGCTCCTCATCATAGGTTAAACCTGGTAGCTATTGTTATAAGCAAACGCAACCAAAGGCAAATGCTTCTCCCAAGAACCTTGAAACTCAATCACACAACACCTCAACATATCCTCAAGCACTTGGATAACACACTCAGACTGTCCATCCGACTGTGGATGATAAGAAGTACTGAAATTCAACCGCGTACCCAAAGCTTGATGCAAACACTCCCAAAAACGCGATGTAAACCTCGGATCTCTATCCGACACTATAGACTTTGGCACACCACGCAGTAACACAATCTCAGCAATGTACAACTTTGCAAGCTTGTCCAAGGTATACGTAGTATGCACAGGTAAGAAATGTGCACACTTCGTAAGGTGATCCACAATCACCCGCACCAAATTTTTCTTCGATGGCGACAAAGGCAAACCAAACACAAAGTCTATGGTGATCCTTTCCCACTTCCATTCCAAAATCCTCAACGGTTGCAACAACCCTGAAGGAAACTGATGCTCAGCCTTAACCCGCTGACAAACCATGCACTTACTCACGTACTCCGCATCATCTTTCTTCGAACCCACCCAATAGTACTCATCTTTCAGATCACGATACATCTTTGTACTACCAGGGTGCATAGCAAAAGGACTACTATGAGCTTCTGTCAGAATAGTACGCCTCAACTCTGCATCATTAGGCACTACTATCCGACTTCCAAAACATAGAACTCCATCATCATTAAAACAGAATTCCGATGGTCTATCCTCAACTATATTCTGAACATGCGGCACCAAAGAATCATCCAACAACTACTTATCTTTAATCAACTGAACTAAAGATGGTTTCACTTGCAACTCAACCACAAGACCTCCATCTCGCGAAATACTCAAGCTGGCAAACATAGCCCTTAACTCAACTGCCACCTTCCTTCTCAAGGCATCCGCTACAACATTAGCCTTTCTCGGATGGTACTCGATCGTCAGATCGTAATCCTTAAGCTACTCCACCCAACATCGCTGTCTAAGATTCAACTCTTTCTGAGACATCAGATACTTCAAACTCTTGTGATCTGTGTACACAATACACTTCTCACCATACAGATAATGTCTCCAAATCTTCAAAGCGAAAACCACCGCAGCTAACTCAATATCATGCGTAGGATAATTGCGCTCATGCACCTTGAACTGTCACGATGCATATGCCACCACCTTACCCTTCTACATTAGCACACACCCCAAACCTACATAGGATGCGTCCCTGTACACCACAAACTCTTTTCCTGATTCAAGTTGAACCAAAATAGGATCTTGCGTCAATGCTGCCTTAAGCTTCTCAAAAGCTTGCTGCCTTGCTTCTGTCCACTCATACTTGACATCCTTTTTCAACAACTTCGTCAAAGGGGCAACAATCTTTGAAAATCCATCCACAAACCTTCGGTAGTATCCTGCCAACCCAAGGAAACTACGGACTTCATGAACAGACTTAGGAGGCTTCCAATTCATCACCGCCTCAATCTTCTGAGGATCAACACGAATTCCCTCAGCAGAAACAACATGACCAAGGAAAACAACTATCGTAAGCCAGAATTCGCACTTGCTCAGCTTAGCATAAAGCTAATTTTCCAACAGCGCCTGCAACACAATCCTCAAATGCACCTCATGCTCCTCCTCAGTATGAGAATACACAAGAATATCATCAATGAACACCACAACAAACTTGTCCATGTATTCATGGAACACTCTATTCATCATGTCCATAAAAGCTGCAGGAGCATTCGTCAAGCCAAACGGAATTACAAGGAACTCATAATGCCCATACCTCGTCCTAAAGGCTGTTTTTGGCACGTCCACATCTTTCACCTTAAGCTGGTAGTACCCTGACCTTAAGTCAATCTTAGAGAACACAGCCGCTCCCCAAAATTGATCAAAAAGATCATCAATCCTCGATAAAGGATACCGATTCTTGATAGTCAACTTGTTCAGCTGACGATAATCGATGCACATTCTCATAGTGCCATCATTCTTCTTCACAAATAAGACCGGTGCACCCCAAGGTGACACACTCGGCTGAATGAAACCACGATCAAGCAACTCCTGAAGTTGCATCTTCAACTCCTTCAACTCCATAGGTGCCATTCAGTAAGGAGTAATGGACACTGGAGTCGTGTTTTCATACAGCTCAATTCCAAACTCCACCTTTCGACTAGGCGGCAATCCAGGTAACTCCTCCGGAAACACTCTAGGAAACTCTCGCACAGTCCTGATATCTTGAACGCACAACTCCTTAGAGCTAGGATTCATCACAAAGGCTAGATAAGCTTCACAACCTTGTCTCAGCATTCAGCTTGCGTCCAATGTAGACACCACATTGGCAAGAAACCTCACATTCTCACCAACCACCACTACTTCGTAATCATCTGCTAGTTTCAACAAAACTCGCTTGTTCTCAAAATCCACTACAGCTCGATGTTCAACAAGCCAATCCATACCAAGGATTACATCAAAACCATAGAATGGCAATTCCATGAGATCAACAAGAAAAACATGGTTTTGCACTTTTAAGGGACACCTTCTATACAACTTTCGTGTTACGATTGTCTCCCCAAAGGAACTAGTCACACGCATACCAATATCCAAAGACTCATCAGGTAAACCAAGCAATTGAGCATGTTCACGCAATATGTATGAGTGTGTAGATCCAGAATCAATCAAGGAAAGTAATGATAAGGATTGCAAAGTAAAGGTATGTAACGCCCCGGTTTTGGGCTTAGAAGTTCTGGGCGTTGACCGGTTTGGTCAAAGTGCTGTTCGAATCTAAATAGGTGAAATTAGGAAAGCCTAGTTCGGGTTGCATTAAAAATATGGAAAAATGTTCTAAAATCATCTTTTAATATAATTAAGTGAACTGTGAAATCAATTTTGAAAAATGGGTTTTGGAAGTATGACATTTTGGCTAGTGACCAAAATGTAAATTTTGAAAGTTTGGTGACTGTTTTATAAAGAGTTGAAACTTTGAATCCTTAAGGAGCTATTAATCCAAAGATGATTTCTCCAGATTTTTCTAAGATATTTTAAGTCTAAAATCTGATTTTAAAGGTCATTAAAATTGGAGGGAAGCCATTTTGGCTATTTTTGGATTTTGTAACCAACTTTGCTAAACTTTCTTTCTCTCATTTTCTCTCAAACCAAACACTATTTTTCCAGAGAATTGGATCTGATTTCTTCACCTAAATCCCTCCATTCAACTCTCATTTGATTCCAAATCATTGTATCTTCAAATCTCTTCAATTGCTAAGTGTTTCAACAAGGATTTTCATTCCAAAAAGTGGAGAAACACAAGTTTGGAGGTAAGAACGTCCTTCTCCTCTAAACTATCAGTTCTTTACTGAAATTCCCAAGTTATCAACTCTTAATTGATGTTTAATTAAAGGCTTTTGAGTTTGGAATTGTATCTTGGCTTATAATGCAAGATTTGATGGTTTTCATGATTTTTCGTTAGATCTGATTGATCTGTGATTTGCGATGTGTTTTTGATGTTAAATGAACTCTAAATTGATAAGGAAATGAGTTTTGATTAATGCAATTCCGGATAGGTTGAGTTTCCTAAGTTTAGCTTATGTTTCTTGGATGTTTTTGTGGTGATCTTGTGGATCTGTTGTTGCTGGAGGTATAAGGATGTTTATAGGTTGTTTTTAGATGTTAAATGGTGTTAATGGATGTTAGGTTTTGCTGGTTTATGGCTGGGCTTTGTTGAGAAGTGGTTTTGGTGCAATTTCGGTTGTGTTTGGTGGCCGAAATTGGAGTGGGAATGAGAGCAGCGAGTTTGAGTGCTTTCATTGAAGCTTTTGATGCTTGATGATGCATTAAACCTCTGCTTTAATGTGTTTAATCAGGGGAGGCATCTTTGGATCCAAGAGTTGTTGATTCGAAAGCTTGATTTCGTGCTTCGACAAGTGGCGAAGTGGAATCGGTGAGTGAAATTGGGTTTTCGGCTTTGAAACCAATGTCTTGGGAGCTTAGTTTAAGTCTAAACAACTTTGCTAAGCTCGAGCGTAAGTTTTCGGAATTTCTCTCTAGTGGTGGCCATGATTTTGTTGTGATGCGAAATGATAATTTGCTTGTTTTACATACTGTTTTGGAAGCATGTTTTAGCATGGTTTTTGCTGATGATGTAAGCCATATGTTGAAGGTAACTCTAGGTAGGAGTCCCTTGCTTTTGCACATTGAAATGATGTGGTTTAATGCTTTTAAATGCATGATGAATATGGCTTGGTTTTATGCTTTAAAACAGTGATGTAAGTGATGAAAATGATGTATATTGGCAAGTGATGTTTTGAAAAGGTTAAGGTCACTAAGGTGGTTAAAAGTCCTTGAGTGAGCCTTGTTTACTTGAGAACATCAAGGTGGTTAAAAGTCCTTGGATGGTTCTTGCTACGGACACAAAGGTGTTTAAAATTCCTTGTGTGGTCCTTCCATGGTGGTTAAAAGTCCATGGGCCAAGGTGTTTAAAAGTCCTTGGTATCAAGGTGTTTAAAAGTCCCTGATGAGTTACGTTTCATGGCGTTTAAAAGTCCATGGACAAGGTGTTTAAAAGTCCTTGGGATCAAGGTGTTTAAAAGTCCTTGATGTGTTACATTCTATGGTGTTTAAAAGTCCTGGGGCCAAGGTGTTTAAAAGTCCTTGGGGTGAAAGTTGATGAACTTGTTTTTAAAGAAATGGAATTTATCACTTATGGCCAATATGACATGTTATGATTTGATGCATGAGATGCATGTTTAAGTATGCTTTTGAGCATGTGTAAATGATGGTTTGAAGCATGTTTTATAAAGTGTTTTACAAATGCATTATTGGATGGTTTTATTGAGCATTCCTCACTAAGCTTTTGCTTACGCTCTCTTCGTTTTCCTTAATTCAATAATGCAGAGCATTAGAGACCTTTTGAGGGCAGCAAGAAGGGCAAGAATTCAAGTGCAAGTAAAGCTCAATGTATGGAAGGTTTTTGTTAAACATTTTAGCTTTTGGGTGATTTGGCAATGGGGAAACCATGTGTATGTTTTGGGAGGTGTTTTGTACTCCCTAAGTATGTTTCTTGATGTTAAGATTGTTGGTCTTTGGATTGGATCTTTATATGCTTGTTTTGTAAGTTTGGTGCTTGAATATCTAGCTTGTGTAGGAAGCATGCCTATAGAATTGGGGCTTTTTGCATATGATGATGTTTGGTTGAATTGATGATGCTAATATGTTATATATATGTTGAATTGCATGCTGGTAAAGTTTGGTGACATTCGGAGCATGTTTGGTTGTGTAATTGCATGTTTAAAGTGGAGTTTTGGAGCAATCTGGGCAGGGTGTTTCGGAACAGCACCTACCGTTTCGGAACGGGTGCCTTAATCGTGCCCAGGCGTCCGAAACGAGAGGGGCCGTTCCGAAACGGAAAGGCCACTGCCAGACCCCCGTTTCGAAACGGGCTATGCCTGTTTCGGAACGGCCCCGCGTTTCGAAACGGGCTGTCTCCCGTTTCGGAACGGTTGACCGTTGGGGGCTGACAGTGGCAGTTATGTGTTTTGAATTGTTTGCGTTTTGGTCCTGAATCTTGTTTGTTCAATTGTATGAGTTTGGGAGGTCCTTTTGAGCTGAAATTTCACAGAGAAGCATGAAACCTGATTAATTTCAAGTTGGTAACTTCAATTGGGATTAAGTCCTTATAATTATCAGAATTTACAATTTGGTCCCTAAAGTTGTATATTGTTCAATTGAGTCCCTGTTTGATCTCTGATGTTTGTGATCTTTTGGTATGATGTTTGTGTGATCACAATTAGGCCTAATATGCATCTAGACAAGTTTAAAAAGAAAAAAAGGGTCGTTAATCAAGGTTGACTTTCGGGTTGACTTTGGTTTTCCCCGTGTGACTTTCTTAATTCGGGTCAACCGTCTAGGCCGGGTTAAGGGGGTTACCTTTGGTGGTATCAGAGCTGAGTTCTCGAGTATTTGGGAATGTTTGTATGCATGATTGAAGTATGTATGCTATGAATGCTTGTTGTTTGAAAGCATGTTCAGTAGTTTGAAATGTTGATGCAGTTGAGTTGTATGCTCTGATGTTGCATGTTGAGGGTACCCATTGCCAAACAAAAGCTAAAGGAAAGATGTTGTTTTGAAATGAAATTGAGCTTGAATACTTGGATTGCTTACCTTGCTGGGCCTGACTTTGTTTTATTTGTGTTGTGATTGCATGGTAAAAGTATGGCACCACGTAGAGAGTTAAGAGGTAATGCGAGAGCTACGGCTCCTAACGAGAATGAGAATGAAGAGCACACTGGTAGTGCTGTGTTACCCCCTCCCCCGCCTGGTGGTGGTGCTGGAGGTGCGAGAGCTGAAGCTGCAGCTGGTGCTGGAGCTGCTGGACCAGAGGTTGGTCAGGGGCAAGCTATGCCTGATATGTCTGTTTTGGTACAAGCTATTGCGGGTGCTTTTCGAGCAGCAGTAGCTGGAGCTCAGGGAGCTGGGCATCAGGGAGATGCTGGAGTCAGATTGCCTTTGGAGCGTCTGCGCAGTCTTGGAGGGACTGAGTTTAGAGGTTTGTCAGCTGAGAGTTCTGAGGCTTGGCTGGAAAGTACCAAGCGTATCTTGGGTCAGATGAGTTGCACGGAGGTGCAAAAGCTGGGCTGTGTTGTGTCCTTGCTGCAGGACGATGCTTATACATGGTGGACGACTACCATTTCTGGAATGGCTGAAGCTGATGTTACCTGGACATTCTTTCAGAATGTGTTTAAAAGAAGATATCTGGGAGTGAGATATCTGGATGAGAAAAAGCGGGAATTCATGTCTCTTACCCAAGGGAGCATGAGTGTAGCTAAGTACGAGGTACAGTTTGTACGGCTCAGTCAGTATGCACCGGAGTTGATACCTGATGAGAGGGCTAGGTGCGAGAGGTTCCGTTACGGTCTTGTGACGGATGTTAAGATGTATTTGCTGGCCGTCGAGTATGTTGATTTTGATGTGTTGGTGGGCCGAGCTAAGGACGTTGAGATGAACCTGAGTTTGTCTGCTAAGGGTGCTGGCAAGCGAGCTGCTGAGTATAGCTCCGGAGGTGGACGGAACAAGAGGGGACGAGATCAGAAGTATCAGTCCTCAGCCAGGAGAGGTGGTGGTGTGCCTGCTAGAGGAGGCGGTGCTAGAGCTGATCCTAGTGCTTGTTGGATCTGTGGTTCCCGTGGTCACTTGAAGCGTGACTGTCCTCGTGCTGAGAGAGTGGCACAAGCTCCTGTTGCGGCTGCTGGTAACGGGTGCTGGAATTGTGGTTCTGCAGACCACATAAGGCGAGATTGTCCGAGGATGGCTGGTGAGCAGGTGCGTGCTCCTGTTGTTGCTGCACCATAGAGAGGTCGTGGGCGCGGCCGTGGTAATTTTCAGAGGAGAGAGGAAGGTGGTCGAGGGGTAGCTCATGTTGTAGCTATTCAGCCTGAAGGTGGAGGCCAAGCGAGGGTGTATGCTCAGAGAGAGGGCAGGAATGATGCAGATGTGATTGCAGGTACCTTTACTTTGCAGTCCTTGTCATTGCTTTCTTTGATTGATTCTGGATCTACGCATTCATATATTCTTCGTGAGCATGCTGAATTGCTTGGTTTGCCTGTTGAGTCTTTGGATGTTGGTGTTCGGGTCACTAGTTCTTTTGGTGAGACTGTTGTGACTCGAAAGTTGTATAGAAGGTTCCTTTTGGTTGTTCAAGAGCATGTCTTTCATGTTGATCTTATGGAGTTGCCCTTCTATGGTTTTGATGTGATCCTTGGCATGGATTGGCTTGCTGAGCATCATGCTGTTGTGGATTGTGAGAATAAGCGTGTTTCGCTTAAGCTTGCGGATGATTATGAAGTTGTGGTGGTTGGTGAGAATGTGAAGTTTCTTGCCAATGTGGTATCTTCTTTGGAGGCGAGCAGGATGCTGAGGCAAGGTTGCGAAGCCTATCTAGCTTTTGTGATGAATCCTAGCTCTAAGGAGTTGAGGGTGCAAGATATCAGGGTTGTAAAGGAGTTTCCTGGTGTTTTTCCTGAGGAGTTGCCTGGTTTACCTCCTAACCGCGAGGTGGAGTTTGGAATTGAGCTGTATGAGAATACAACTCCTGTGTCCATTACCCCCTATAGAATGGCACCTAAGGAGCTGAAGGAGCTGAAGACGCAGTTGCAAGAGTTGCTTGATCGTGGTTTCATCCGGTCGAGTGTGTCACCTTGGGGAGCACCGGTCTTGTTTGTGAAGAAGAAGGATGGCACTATGAGAATGTGCATTGATTACCGTTAGCTGAACAAGTTGACTATCAAGAATCGGTATCCTTTGCCGAGGATTGATGATCTCTTTGATCAATTTCGGGGAGCTGCTGTGTTCTCTAAGATTGACTTGAGGTCAGGGTATTATCAGTTGAAGGTGAAGGATGTGGATGTGCCTAAGACAGCTTTCAGGACAAGGTATGTGCATTATGAGTTCCTTGTGATGCCGTTTGGGTTGACAAATGCTCCTGCTGCTTTCATGGACATGATGAATCGTGTGTTTCATGAATACCTGGACAAGTTTGTCGTGGTGTTCATTGATGATATCCTCGTGTACTCTCGTACTGAGGAGGAGCACGAAGAGCATTTGAGGATTGTTTTGCAAGCTTTGTTGGAGAATCAGCTTTATGCTAAGCTGAGCAAGTGTGAGTTTTGGTTAAGAGAGGTGGTTTTTCTTGGGCATGTGGTCTCAGCTGAGGGAATTCGTGTTGATCCTCAGAAGATTGAGGCGGTGATGAGCTGGAAGGTTCCTAAGTCTGTTCATGAGGTCCGTAGTTTCCTTGGTTTGGCGGGATACTACCGAAGGTTTGTGGATGGGTTTTCCAGGATTGCTGCTCCTTTGACAAAGCTGTTGCAGAAGGATGTTAAGTATGAGTGGACAGAAGCGAGACAACAGGCTTTTGAGAAGCTGAAGGCGGCTTTGACGCAAGCTCCTATCTTGATTCAGCCTGAATCAGGGAAAGAGTTTGTGGTTTACAGTGATGCATCCTATGTTGGTTTGGGGTGTGTGCTAATGCAGGAGGGTAAGGTGGTGGCTTATGCATCACGGCAGTTGAAAGTGCATGAGCGCAATTACCCTACGCACGATATTGAGCTGGCTGCAGTGGTTTTTGCTCTGAAGATCTGGAGGCATTATCTGTATGGAGAGAAGTGTACTATGTACACAGATCACAAGAGTTTGAGGTATCTGATGTCTCAGAAGGAGTTGAATCTTAGGCAGCGGCGTTGGTTGGAGTTGCTCAAGGATTATGATCTGACGATTGAGTATCATCCTGGAAAAGCTAATGTTGTTGCTGATGCCTTGAGTAGGAAGGTAGCTGTTGAGTTGAGAGCCATGTTTGCTAGCTTGAGCATATCGCGTGATGGTGGTCTTGTGGCTGAGTTGCATGTGAAGCCCTCTATGGTTCAGTTGATCAAGGATAAGCAGTTGTTGGATGATTCCTTGGTGTCTCATGTTCAGGATATCGTGGAGGGTAGACCTTCGGATTTCTGTTTCAATGATGATGGTGTGCTGTGTTTTGGGAGTCGGATAGTAGTGCCCAATGATGCTGAGTTGAGGCGTGCTATTCTGACTGAAGGTCATAGTAGTCCTTTTGCTATGCACCCTGGTAGTACTAAGATGTATCGTGATCTTCGTGATGAGTACTATTGGGTTGGTTTGAAGAAGGACGTTGCGGAGTTCGTGAGCAAGTGTTTGGTGTGTCAGCGAGTTAAGGCTGAGCATCAGCTTCCTTCTGGTTTGTTGCAACCGTTGAAAATCCCTGAATGGAAGTGGGAGAGGGTTACCATGGATTTTGTATCTGGTTTACCTTTGTCTCCATCGAAAAAGAATTCGGTCTGGGTGATTGTGGATCGCCTGACGAAGTGTGCGCATTTCTTGCCTGTGCATACTACGTTTTCTTTGGATAAGCTGGCAGAGCTGTACATTGCTGAAATTGTGCGGCTGCATGGTGTGCCTAAGTCGATTGTGTCGGATAGGGATCCGAGGTTCACATCGCGTTTCTGGCAGTGTTTGCATCAAGCTCTGGGTACAAGGTTGCATTTCAGTACATCCTATCATCCTCAGTCGGATGGTCAGTCTGAGCGAGTTATCCAGATTTTGGAGGATATGTTGAGGTGCTGCGTGATTGAGTTCCAAGGTTCTTGGGAGAAGCATCTGCCTTTGGTTGAGTTTGCTTATAACAATAGTTATCAGGCGAGCATACAGATGGCACCTTATGAGGCTTTGTACGGGAGGAAGTGTAGGACTCCTCTTTGTTGGGCTGAAACTGGTCAAAAGTTGGTTTCGATGTCGGCTTTGTTGAAAGGGACCACGGAGAAGGTGAAGCTCATTTGTGAACGGTTAAAGGCTGCTTTTGATCGGCAGACGTCTTACGCGGATTTGAAGCGTAAGGAGATAGAGTATGCAGTGGGTGACCGTGTGTTCTTGAAGGTTTCGCCTTGGAAGAAGGTGATGCGGTTTGGCCGGAAGGGCAAGTTGAGCCCTAGATACATTGGACCATATGAGGTGGTTGAGCGTGTGGGTCCTGTTGCGTATCGGTTGAGGTTACCTCAGGAGTTGGAGAAGATTCATGATGTGTTTCATGCTTCTATGCTCCGGAAGTATAGATCTGATCCTTCGCATGTGATGCCTGTGGAGGAAGTGGTTTTGAATCCGGATTTGACCTATGATGAGGAACCGGTGAAGGTTCTGGATTCGGATAGCAAGGTTCTTCGTGGCAAGACCATTGAGTTGGTGAAGGTGCTGTGGAAGCATCGCGGTGTTGAGGAAGCCACGTGGGAGCGGAAGGAAGACATGCTGAAGCAGTTTCCTTATCTCTTTCCTTCAGGTAAATTTCGAGGACGAAATTTCTTAAGGGGGGAGAGTTGTAACGCTCCGGTTTTGGGCTTAGAAGTTCTGGGCGTTGACCGGTTTGGTCAAAGTGCTGTTCGAATCTAAAGAGGTGAAATTAGGAAAGCCTAGTTCGGGTTGCATTAAAAATATGGAAAAATGTTCTAAAATCATCTTTTAATATAATTAAGTGAACTGTGAAATCAATTTTGAAAAATGGGTTTTGGAAGTATGACATTTTGGCTAGTGACCAAAATGTAAATTTTGAAAGTTTGGTGACTGTTTTATAAAGAGTTGAAACTTTGAATCCTTAAGGAGCTATTAATCCAAAGATGATTTCTCCAGATTTTTCTAAGATATTTTAAGTCTAAAATCTGATTTTAAAGGTCATTAAAATTGGAGGGAAGCCATTTTGGCTATTTTTGGATTTTGTAACCAACTTTGCTAAACTTTCTTTCTCTCATTTTCTCTCAAACCAAACACTATTTTTCCAGAGAATTGGATCTGATTTCTTCACCTAAATCCCTCCATTCAACTCTCATTTGATTCCAAATCATTGTATCTTCAAATCTCTTCAATTGCTAAGTGTTTCAACAAGGATTTTCATTCCAAAAAGTGGAGAAACACAAGTTTGGAGGTAAGAACGTCCTTCTCCTCTAAACTATCAGTTCTTTACTGAAATTCCCAAGTTATCAACTCTTAATTGATGTTTAATTAAAGGCTTTTGAGTTTGGAATTGTATCTTGGCTTATAATGCAAGATTTGATGGTTTTCATGATTTTTCGTTAGATCTGATTGATCTGTGATTTGAGATGTGTTTTTGATGTTAAATGAACTCTAAATTGATAAGGAAATGAGTTTTGATTAATGCAATCCCGGATAGGTTGAGTTTCCTAAGTTTAGCTTATGTTTCTTGGATGTTTTTGTGGTGATCTTGTGGATCTGTTGTTGCTGGAGGTATAAGGATGTTTATAGGTTGTTTTTAGATGTTAAATGGTGTTAATGGATGTTAGGTTTTGCTGGTTTATGGCTGGGCTTTGTTGAGAAGTGGTTTTGGTGCAATTTCGGTTGTGTTTGGTGGCCGAAATTGGAGTGGGAATGAGAGCAGCGAGTTTGAGTGCTTTCATTGAAGCTTTTGATGCTTGATGATGCATTAAACCTCTGCTTTAATGTGTTTAATCAGGGTAGGCATCTTTGGATCCAAGAGTTGTTGATTCGGAAGCTTGATTTCGTGCTTCGGCAAGTGGCGAAGTGGAATCGGTGAGTGAAATTGGGTTTTCGGCTTTGAAACCAATGTCTTGGGAGCTTAGTTTAAGTCTAAACAACTTTGCTAAGCTCGAGCGTAAGTTTTCGGAATTTCTCTCTAGTGGTGGCCATGATTTTGTTGTGATGCGAAATGATAATTTGCATGTTTTACATACTGTTTTGGAAGCATGTTTTAGCATGGTTTTTGCTGATGATGTAAGCCATATGTTGAAGGTAACTCTAGGTAGGAGTCCCTTGCTTTTGTACATTGAAATGATGTGGTTTAATGCTTTTAAATGCATGATGAATATGGCTTGGTTTTATGCTTTAAAACAGTGATGTAAGTGATGAAAATGATGTATATTGGCAAGTGATGTTTTGAAAAGGTTAAGGTCACTAAGGTGGTTAAAAGTCCTTGAGTGAGCCTTGTTTACTTGAGAACATCAAGGTGGTTAAAAGTCCTTGGATGGTTCTTGCTACGGACACAAAGGTGTTTAAAAGTCCTTGTGTGGTCCTTCCATGGTGGTTAAAAGTCCATGGGCCAAGGTGTTTAAAAGTCCTTGGGATCAAGGTGTTTAAAAGTCCTTGATGAGTTACGTTTCATGGTGTTTAAAAGTCCATGGCCAAGGTGTTTAAAAGTCCTTGGGATCAAGGTGTTTAAAAGTCCTTGATGTGTTACATTCTATGGTGTTTAAAAGTCCATAGGCCAAGGTGTTTAAAAGTCCTTGGGGCCAAGGTGTTTAAAAGTCCTTGGGGTGAAAGTTGATGAACTTGTTTTTAAAGAAATGGAATTTATCACTTGTGGCCAATATGACATGTTATGATTTGATGCATGAGATGCATGTTTAAGTATGCTTTTGAGCATGTGTAAATGATGGTTTGAAGCATGTTTTATAAAGTGTTTTACAAATGCATTATTGGATGGTTTTATTGAGCATTCCTCACTAAGCTTTTGCTTACGCTCTCTTCGTTTTCCTTAATTCAATAATGCAGAGCATTAGAGATCTTTTGAGGGCAGCAAGAAGGGCAAGAATTCAAGTGCAAGTAAAGCTCAATGTATGGAAGGTTTTTGTTAAACATTTTAGCTTTTGGGTGATTTGGCAATGGGGAAACCATGTGTATGTTTTGGGAGGTGTTTTGTACTCCCTAAGTATGTTTCTTGATGTTAAGATTGTTGGTCTTTGGATTGGATCTTTATATGCTTGTTTTGTAAGTTTGGTGCTTGAATATCTAGCTTGTGTAGGAAGCATGCCTATAGAATTGGGGCTTTTTGCATATGATGATGTTTGGTTGAATTGATGATGCTAATATGTTATATATATGTTGAATTGCATGCTGGTAAAGTTTGGTGACATTCGGAGCATGTTTGGTTGTGTAATTGCATGTTTAAAGTGGAGTTTTGGAGCAATCTGGGCAGGGTGTTTCGGAACAGCACCTACCGTTTCGGAACGGGTGCCTTAATCGTGCCCAGGCGTCCGAAACGAGAGGGGCCGTTCCGAAACGGAAAGGCCACTGCCAGACCCCCGTTTCGAAACGGGCTATGCCTGTTTCGGAACGGCCCCGCGTTTCGAAACTGGCTGTCTCCCGTTTCGGAACGGTTGACCGTTGGGGGCTGACAGTGGCAGTTATGTGTTTTGAATTGTTTGCGTTTTGGTCCTGAATCTTGTTTGTTCAATTGTATGAGTTTGGGAGGTCCTTTTGAGCTGAAATTTCACAGAGAAGCATGAAACCTAATTAATTTCAAGTTGGTAACTTCAATTGGGATTAAGTCCTTATAATTATCAGAATTTATAATTTGGTCCCTAAAGTTGTATATTGTTCAATTGAGTCCCTGTTTGATCTCTGATGTTTGTGATCTTTTGGTATGATGTTTGTGTGATCACAATTAGGCCTAATATGCATCTAGACAAGTTTAAAAAGAAAAAAAAAGGGTCGTTAATCAAGGTTGACTTTCGGGTTGACTTTGGTTTTCCCCGTGTGACTTTCTTAATTCGGGTCAACCGTCTAGGCCGGGTTAAGGGGGTTACAAGGTACCTGTGATCACATACGTATCATTCCTCCCCTCACGCTGAGCATACACTCGAGCCTGGCCTCCACCCTCAGGTTGTACAGCCACAACATGCGCCACATTCCTCCCACCATCATCTATGCGCTGAAAGTTACCACGGTCGTGCCCACGACCTCTCTGTGGTGCAACTACCCCAGGAGCACGTCCCTGACCACCACCGGCCAATAAAGAACACTCTCTCCTCATGTGGTCTGCCGAACCACAATTCCAACATGAGTTACCCGTCACTGCAATAGGAGCCTGAACCTCCCTCGCTGCTCGAGGACAATCTCTCCTCACATGGCCACGCGATCCACACGTCCAACACGTGTTCTAATTAGCCCTCATCCTATCTCCCTGAACAGACGCACCATGTCCTCCATTACCACGCCTACCAGAAGACTATACCTCTTATCTCGTCCTCTCTTGTTCCGTCCACCACTGGAACTATAATCAGTAGCTCTTTTGCTCGAGCTAGAACTAACGCCTCTGGAAGACAAACCCAAGTTCTGCTCGATGTCCTTTGCTCTACTCACAAGCACATCAAAATCTGTATACTCAGCCGCAAGCATAAAAGTCTTCACATCTGTTACCAAACCATAACGGAAATGTTCACACCTCTCCCGCTCATCAGGGATTAGCTCAGGTGCATACCGACTAAGGCGGACAAATTGGATCTCATATTCAGCTACCGTCATGCTGCCTTGCACAAGAGACATAAATTATCTTTTCTTCTCATCTAGGTATCGCACACCCATGTACTTTCGCTTGAATGCGTTCAGGAAGAACGTCCAAGTTAAATCATTGTCCTCCATCCAGAGATAGTGGTCGTCCACCACGTATAAGCATCATCATACAACAATGACACCACACAACCCAACTTCTGCACATTATTGCAGTTCATTTGCCCCAAAATCCTCTTGGTGCTTTCCAACCAAGATTCAGATCCTTCCAGAGACAAACCTCTGAACTCAGTCCCTCCCAGAATGTGAAGACGTTCCAAAGGCAATCTCACACTAGCATCATGTTGATGCGCAGCTCCATGAGCTCCAGCTACTGCTGCTTGAAAGGCTTCAACAATAGCCTGAATCATCACAGTCATGTTAGGAGCAGCATGCCCCTGCACACCTTCAGGTCCAGCGACCCCAGCACCAACACCAACACCAGTATTATCACCTCCAGCATCACCACCAGCGGGTGGTCCACCACCAGGAGGAGGAGGTAAATCCACAACATTCTCAGCATTCTCCTCATTCTCATTTTGAGCCATAGCTCTAGTATTTATTCGCATCTCCCTACGCAGCCTCATTTACAAGAAAACAATGCACTGACACAAATGCAATAAACATAATTAGGCTCAACAAGGTAAGTAATCCAAGTACTCAAGCTCTTTTTTGAAAACAATTCCTTTCATTAGTTTTGATATGGCAATGGGATCCCCTAACACATTTCAACATAGCATATCATCACAATTGAAACCATGCATCACAATTTAGACAACATTCTTTCACCCAAAAGGCATATCACGCAAATACACATACATCATCCTCATACAAATCCCAAGGATACGAGACCTGGCTCTGATACCAACAAATGTAACCCCTCTTAGCCCGGGCTAGACGGTTGACTCAAACTACAAAGATTACACGGGGAAAACTAAAGTCAACTCAAAAGTCAACCTTGATTAACGACCTTTTTTTCTTTTTAATCTTGTCTAGATGCACGTTAACCCTAAGTGACTACTCATAGAACATATATGAGAAAAGCACAGCGATCGGATTTCAAAAAGGGACTCAATTGCACAAAGTATAAATTTAGGGACTAAAACATAATTTCTGAAAAATAGAAGGACTTTGCTGATTTTAAAGTTACCAATATGAAATTAGTCATGTTACATGCTTCTTTGCCAAATTTCAACTCAAATGAACATCCCAAGCTCAAGCAATTGCAATCTCAACATTTAGGACTAAAATGTAAAACATGCAACTTCAGAACAATTCAAATTGTGTCCAACGGTCACCTGTTTCGAAACACCTACCAGCCGTATCGAAACGGCTAGGCAAAAAACATCCCCGTTTCGATACTTGTTCCGAAACACGGCTCTCCAGTAGCTAAAACGTTTCGAAACACCCTCCAGCCATTTCGAAACACGAAGGCCATTTTAGGCCCCCGGTTTAGAAACGCCAGAGAGTGTTTCGATACGGTTTGCCCAGAAACTGCAGATTTTGCTGGTTTTTCATGCAAAAACCCATTCAAACTCATCCTAATGACTTCCCAACCAAGCCAACAAGTCAACAAACATATAAGGTGCATGTTTAGAACTCCTAAACACATTCATAACATCAAACATGGTAAACTCATATTTCTAGAGGCATGCTTCCTAGTCAAGCAAACCAATAAGCAATCCAAAGCAAAGTCAAGCATTAAAGGCCATTTACAATCCAAATCAGCTAAAGCAAACATGACACAACCACAGAGAGTTCAATACATCTCCCAAACCAAAGTATAGGTTCCCATTGCCATATTACCAAAACTAATATTATATGAAACATCACCATACATGAGCTTGGTTTCCCTTGGACACTCTTAGCTTCCTTGTTGTCCTTAAACATCACCATACATGAGCTAGGTGCTGCCGCGGCAGGCGCAACGACAGAACAGATATTCCTAGACTTTGCAACACCTACACTACTGAGCAATTCAATACCGGCACATTCTCTCTATATTGATTTCAATACTCTTTTATTTTTCAGTATTCTTATTATCTCGTGACAAACCTTTAAACTATTTCTTTTTCCTCTCGTGCAGTAACCCAAGGTGAAGCTATTAGCCCAGTCTCTGTGGAGACGATATCCGGTACTTGCGTATCACTTTACTACTTGCGTCGTGTACACTTGCACTACATTGCGATAGACACTTTTACACGCAACAATTTCATTACTTGGCGTTATGCCATGGCGATGAAGCTTCTTTCGCATGTAAGTGCGAATCACTTGAGGCGTATAAGCACTACAAATGCTTAGTGAGGCATGCTCTAAATAAAACCAATACTACAATGCATTTTAGAAAAAACTTTCACAAAGCTTTTAAAATCACATGCTCATCTCTTTTCATGCAACCTTGCATACTTTACAAGCATCTCATGCTTCATTACATTCAATACATTATATTGGCTTCCAAGTGATAGATCATAATCAATTCAACACAAAAACACAATCTGATACGTGGATTACAAGCGTTGTCCCACACGCTTCATACACACTACCGACTTACAAGGTGGAGTTTATCGGTACAATCACAACCTCTCAACACTCGTGATGGAGTTTAACGGTACAATCACAACCCCTCAACATCACTCATCGGTAGTTGTATAACACACTAACGAGAGTACGGGACACATAACACAAGATCCACACACGGAATTTTAACCACCGTTGTGATCTTACCTCTCTCGTTAGGATACTTGGATGAAGTTTACGGTACAATCACAACCCCTCAACATCCAAGGCGGCTTTACTTACGGTGCACCCAATCTTATAGCCGGCTAACTATATCCGATTCAAGTACTTTAAAACCAATTCATCACTGGCCAATATACATCAAATACCATCATCAATTCACTGTTTTAAAGCATTAATCAAAGCCATTAAACATCGTGCATCTCCATGCAACATTACCAAACTAATAACATGTCAAACCAAGGATCTCTTACCTTGAGCATCCTTCAACACGTGGCTTTCAAAACCATCATTAATCATGCTAAAACATGCTTTCAAAACAGTAATTAAACATGCATTACATAACCAATGCATCAAACCACATCATAGCACATCCGAGGGAGTTTTTTTGAAAACTTACTTTTGAGCTTAGCTAAGTTGTTTAGACTTAAACTAAGTTCCCAAAATCTTCAAATAATCGTTACAAAGCTGGAAACCCAACTCCACTCACCAATTACGTTTCGCTTGCTTGCCGAAACGCCAATTAAGCTTCCAAAACAACTCCAAAGGTGTCCGAAGATGTCTCCCATGTTTTAAACACATCAAAGCAGAGGATTAATGCATCACCGTGCATTGAATCTTCAGCCAACACACCTAAACTCGTTGATCTACCTAAAACCAACATTTCGACTACCAAACATAATCGAAATCACCTCCAAACTCTTCCAAAACTTTACCCAGCCAAGATCCATCACTTCTAACCATTTCTAAACATCAATTAACATCCAAAATAAACCTAAACTCGTCCTTATATCTACAACCATAACAGAACACCAAAAACACCCCCAAAACCACCAATTTCATAAGCAAAAACTTAGGAAATACAACCTATTCGGGATTAGATTGATAAAACCTCATTTCAAACATCATTAGACATCCAAAATACATTAAAGAATCATCTCAAAATAGATCCCAAGCAATCACAACGAAATTCTTCAAGATTTCTTCCCAAATCTTGAGTTTTAAGCCAAAATCAAGTCTCCAACATTAAAACCATTTATAAATCTAAATTAAGGATTGAAAACTTGGGAATTTCAGTAAAGAACTGAGTATTTAGAGGAGAAGAACAATCTTACCTCTAAACGGTGATTTCTCCTTGATTTGGGACAAATTCCTTGAAAATTCAATGAGGAAATCAAAAGGATTTGATGCAAGATTCATTAGGAACTAATGGATTATAGAAATCTCATCAATTGAAGTGAACATCAATACAAAAGTTGCTGGAGAAAAAGTGTTTGGATGATGGGATTTTGAGAAAAAAAGGAATGAGAGAAAATTAGGAAAAGGTAGTTTTGAGAATCTAAAAGTAGTTTCCATCTTTATTTTATTTAATTAAAGCATTAATTAAATCACCCAAATTAAAAAAAATCTGGAGAAAAACATTTTGGGTAATTAGCTCCATAATGATTAAAAGTTTCAATCCTTTACAAAACAGTCACCACTAAACTTTTCAAAAATCGCATTTTGGTCACTACACCGAAATGTAGTATTTCCAAACCTTATTTTGTAAAATTGATTTCACCACTATCTTATATATATTAAAAGAGGATTTTTAGATATTTTTCTATATTTTTAAAGCATCCCGAACTAGGCTTTCCCTAAAACCTCCTTTTATGTTCGAACCGTTCCTCAGACCGGTCTGACCAAACCCTAAACTTCTAAGCCCAAAATTGGGGTGTTACAAAGGAGGGTATGAAAAAGCAGTTTCCCTATCTCTTTTCATCAAGTAAATTTCGAGGACGGAATTTCTTATGTGGGGGAGAGTTGTAACGCCCCGGTTTTTGGGTCTAGACGTTAGATAGGTTTGGTTAGGCGGTTCGGTTCGAACTCGTTTAGCGGTTTAGTCTACTTTTGGGAAATAATTAAATTGAAAGGTTTTTGGTCGGATAAAAATATGGGAGAATTTCCTAAAATCATAATTATATATATGATTTATTTTAGTAAAGGTAATTTAAAGAAAACAATTTTGGAAATCAGACATTTTGGTTTAGTGACCAAAATGTAAAAATGGTAAAGTTTGATTTAAAGGCAAAAAACTTAAAAGGCTAATGCTTTAAATCTTTAAGGAGCAATATCAAGGGCTAATAGATGATTTTCCTATTATTTTACAATTTTAATTAAATAAATTATATTAAAAAGATGGAGGGAAGTTAAAACAATTTTTCATTTTTCATAAGATTAGTTTTTGACGTAGTTTTCTTCTCTCACTTTTCTCTAAAAATCCCTTCATCCAAACAACAAGATTTCAAAGGTAAACTCTAATTTTGATTTATATTTCAAAGATTTTCTTATTTTCTATTGATTCTCTATTGAATCTCTTGTTTTCTCTTTGGTTTTCTTTGGTTTTATTTCAAAAATGGAGGAAGAGCTCAACATTAGAGGTAGGTTCATTATTCTCATCTAATGACATGTTCTTTACTGAAATTCCCAAGTATTTAGTCTTTTACACATTGTTTTTAATGGGTTTATATATAGAAATTGATGAAATTGTGTTTAATTGAGGTTTCTTGAAGATTTATGGTGGATCTTTGAAATTTATGTTAGTTTCTGGGTTAATGGTTGATTATTATTGTGTTGGTAATGGTTAATAATGTTAACTTGATAGATTTTGTTAAGTAATCCCGAAACTAGTTAGACTACTAGATGTTAGTGATGAAATCTTGAGTTTTAGGGGCTGATGTGCTGGTTTCTTGATAGCTGGAGGTTTATAGAGGTTGGGGAAGTGTTTTAGGTTATAAATGAATGAGGATTGATGGTTGATTTTGCTGGGTAATTTTGGGAACGGTTTAGAGTGGTTTTGTCGATGTTTTCCGGTTGTATCAATTGTTAATTGCTTGGCGAATGTTAGAGTTGAGTGGGGTTTGTGTTGCTGGAGGTTTTGATGCAAGAGTGTTCATTAATCCTTTGTTTCTCCTTGGTTAGAAGTAGGGCAAGATGTTGCTTGATGGTTAGAAGGCAAATTTGGAGTTTTGAATGCTTGGAGTAGCTTCGGCAAGTGAGGCTAAGTTGTATCGGTGAGTGGATGTGGTTTGAATGTTTTCGTAAGCTTGGAAACAAGGTTTTGGGAAGTTAGTGTAAGTTTGAAATGCTTAGCTAATCTCGGAAGTAAGTATGGTTACTAAAGCTCTCGGTTTTCAGTTTAAAGCCCATGTGGATTAGCATGCTCATATTTTGAATTATATTGTTACTCACTGTTATGCATGTTTCATAAGCATGGTTTTGCTGAATTATATCCCATGAAATGATTTGATTATGTTTTAAGAGGTTATATTCTTGATGACATATATTATGCTATATTTGATCATGTTTTGAGATGGGATATGTAATGATTTTATGAATGCATTGAAATAAGTGAGTTAACATGGATTTAAATGATATATTTGCTTAGTGATGAGAATGTTGTGTTGGATATAATTGGTCGACCAATAGGATGTAAAGTGCACTATAATATACAAAATTCGTACATGTGATAAATTGTTCGGTTACATAATATGGGTTGATTCTATTGTGTTGCGAGTGATTGGGGTAGATTCCATCACCACGGACAATGGGGGTAGTGCCATCCTGGCCGAAGTGAGAGTATGGTGAGGGTTGATTTCACTATGTAACTTGATAGGGGTTGATTATATCAAGGGTTTGGCGGGGGTAGTGCTATTGTGATGCAAGTGATAGGGGTAGTGCTATCACCAACATGCAATGCATGTAGTGGCATCCCTGCAGAAGTGAGATAATGGTGTTGGTTGTTTCACCATGTGACTTGATGGGGGTAGTGCCATCAAGGTATCCATATGTCTGATCGTGAATGGATAGGGGTAGTGATATCCAAGGATAGAGGTAGATTCCATTTGGTTCACTTGAAATGCCAATATATGAATTGAACAAGTATCATGGTTTTAAAATGCTTTTGTATAAAGACTCTTATACATGATGATTATGCTTTATGAGATTTAAGCATGTGAAGCTTTCATTTGGTTTTGCATTGAGATATGCATGAGATAATGATACATGTGGTTTATAAAGATGCTTTAATTGTGGTTTTGAAAGCATGAGAAAGTTGAGCATGATGTGGTTATCTTTTAAAGTAATCATTGGTTTGAAAAAAACATTATTGTTGTTTAAATTGAGCTTTCCCTCACTAAGAAAATATGCTTACGCTCTCCTTTCCAACAATGCAGATAAGTGAGCACTTGGGCAGCAAAATAGCAAGGACGCCCAATACATCACTCGATTTACATGTATGGGTTTTTACACTTTTAGTAAGGTATATTTGGCAATGGGGAGGGTACCTCAGTATTTGGAAGAGGATTGTTTAAACTCCCTTGTTTGGCAAGTGTGTTTTGCCTTATAAGACTTGTAATGGGCCTTTATATGTTTTTATGCTTTGCTGCTTGGTTTTTGATACTCTAAGTGGTTTTCTTTTAGGTTGCATGCCTTTAGAGTAAACATGTTTTGCAATTCATGATTCTAGATGTCTTTGTTTATGTCTATGTGTTGGATAAGTATGTTGTTGTGATTGCATGATGTTTAATGGCCATATGGTAAGTTTTAAGATGCTTAAAATTTGCTGTTATAGTGTAGATTTGGTATGTGTTTCGAAACAGTAGCAGTTGTTTAGATACAACTTACATATTTGGTCTTAATGTTTCGGAACACTACAAGACCGTTTCGAGACCTTTAGTTATATTTTGAACCCGTAATGAAACTCGGGATTGTTTAGATACAGCTCTATTATGTTTGAATGAAGGGGAGACCAATCTGAGGATTTGGTTCCGAAACGGGTAAGACCGTTCTTAGACTAAACGCTACTGGAATGCATGGTTTCGAAACACGGGGTGATTGTTTCGAAACGAGGTCGTTAAGTTAGTTAAAATGACATGATCTGTCAGTTTTGAATGTTTACATTTGAGTCCATGTTTATATGATTTGAAATTGTTGATGTTTGAATGATCGTATGATGCCAACATTTACCTGCAAGCATGTAATGAACCTAATTAAAGGTTGTTAACCTTAATTTGTAATTTGACCTTATATCAGATTGTTTGCAAACAAAAGTGCAGTTGAGGTTCAGTTTAAATGAAAATATATTCGTTGTGCGAGTAAACACTGTAGGACTTAAATATGCATCTAGACATGTTAAAAGAAAAAAAGGGTTGCTAGTTGAGGTTGACTTTAACGAGTTGACTTCATTTTTCCCCGTGTAATTCTCTTAATTCAGGTTAAAAGTCTAGACCGGGATAAGGGGGTTACATTTGTTGGTATTAGAGCCAGGTTTCTAAAGATTGGGATGTATGTTGAATGTCGAATTGTTATTGATAACATGTTGCATTCGATGCTATGCTCGGTGAATGATTGTATCATGATTTGATTGATAGTATGTGATGTTTGATGATTATGTGATGAATCGATATATGTGACTTGGGTACCCATTACCAATACAAATGGTAAAGAAAATAGTTTTTGTTTTAAAAGACAGAATGAGTGACTTGGATTCTTGCTATTTGTAAGCCTAACTATTTTTGCTATTGTATTTGCATGGTAGAATTGTTTATCATATCATGGGACCGAGACCAGAGCTGAGAGGCAATGTCCAGAATGTAGTATAGAATGAGGTAGAGGTGGATGTTGAGAATTTTCCACCTCCTCCTCCTGGTGGAGGTGGAGCTGAGACCGGAGTTGGCGCTGGAGGTGTTGGACCTCAGGTAGGCCAAGGGCCAGCTGCTTTTGATATGACACCTTTAATTTAGGCTATTACCGGAGCCTTTCAGGCAGCAATAGCATGCATGAATATGGCCGCACCTAAGCTTGGTGCCAATGCTGGTTTACCCTTAGAGCATCTGCGTAGTCTGGGAAGAACAAAGTTTAGAGGTCTATCTCCGGAGGGTTCTGAGGCTTGGTTCGAAAGTACCAATAGGATTTTGGGGAAGATTAATTGCTATATTGTGCAGAAGTTGGGCTGCGTGGTCTCTTTGCTTCACAGAGATGCGTATACTTGGTGGATGACCATCACAGCTGGTATAGAACCTAATGATGTTACCTGGGCATTCTTCGTGAATGCTTTTACGAAGAAGTATTTGGGTGTTCATTAATTAGATGAGAAGAAGAGGGAGTTCATGGCGTTGATGTAGGGCAACATGACCATTAAAGAGTATGAGGTGCAGTTCGTCTGATTGAGCCAGTACGCCCCTATGCGGGTACTAGATGAACGTAAGAGATGTCATAGGTTTCGATATGGGTTGGTGAAATTGAGGCGAAGTATGAGGTAAAGACCTATATGCTTGCAGCGGAGTATATCGGTTTTGATGTGCGGGTTACTCGAGCCAAAGATATCGAGCAGAGTTTGGGATTGACGTCACGCTCGGGGAGTTCTAGCTCCAGGAAGAGAGCTGCTTATTATGATGGTGGACTTGATTGAGGTAAGAGATCACATGATAAGAGCTATCAGTGGGACCATCGTCGAGGTGGTGGTGGTGGATTGGGCCGAGGCCAGTATGGTCAAAATGTTGCTACATGTGGTCCTACGTGTAAACGTTGTGGGAAGAATCACATGGGAGAGTGTTTTGGAAATCTCGGAGTATGTTGGAAGTGTGGGGCTCAGGCTCATGTGAAGCGTGACTGTCCACAGTTGGTGAGGCAAGCACCAACTCATGCTATGGAGCTTCAGAGGGGCTGTGGGCGCGACCGAGGTAATTTTCAGCAGCGAGAGGATGGTCAGAGGAATGTTGCCCATGTGGTCACGGTGCAGCAAGTGGGTGGAGGACCAGCTCAAGTCTATGCTAATCGTGAGGACCGAAATGACACGGATGTGATTGTAGGTACTTTCTCCTTGCAATCCATGTCATTGCTTGCTTTGATAGATTCTGGTTCTACGCATTCTTAGATTTTTCATGAGCATGCTCGGTTGCTTGATGAGCCATTAGAGTTTCTTGATGTGGGTATGCATGTTATGAGTTTGTTTGGTGAAACCGTAGTTTTTACGAAGTTGTATAGAAGATGTCCTTTGATGGTTCAAGACTTGTGTTTCTTGTTGATGTAATGGAGTTACCTTTCTATGGTTTCGTTGTTATCCTTGGAATGTATTGGTTATCCGAACATAAAGCTGTGGTCGATTGTGAGACCAAACGTTTTCCGTTGAAGCTTGCCAATGATTTTGAAGTTGTGGTGGTGGGTGAGAACGTAAAGTTCTTGTCTAATGTTGTTTCGGTGGTAGAAGCTCACAAGTTGATGAATGGTGGTTTCCAAGCTTATTTGGTGTATGTGATGAACACAAATACGAAGGAAGCACATCCGTAGGATATTTGGACCGTTTATGACTTTTCGGAGGTGTTTCCGAAATAGTGACATGGGTTGCCACCGGATAGGAAGGTCAAGTTCTTCATAGAGATGTATACGGATACGGTTTCGGTATCCATTGCTCACTATCGAATGGCACCGAAAGAGTTAAATGAGTTAAAGACGCAGCTTTAGGAGTTGCTAGATCGTGGTTTCATTAGGCCAAGTATCTCGCCTTGGGGAGCTCCAGTTTTGCTTGTTAAGAAGAAGGATGGGATGATGCAGATGTGTATAGATTATCGGCAACTGAATAAGTTGATGATAAAGAACAAATACCCTTTACCTCGGAATGATGATCTCTTTGATCAGTTTCGCGGTGTCATTGTGTTTTCAAAGATTGATCTAAGGTCGGGGTATTATCAGCTTGAGGTGAAGGATAGAGACGTACCGAAGACGGCTTTTTGTACGAGTACGGGCATTACGAGTTCCTAGTGATGCCTTTTGGTTTGACCAATGCGTCGGCTGCGTTCATGGACATGATGAACTGGGTGTTCCACGAGTACCTTGATCAGTTTTTGGTGGTGTTTATCGATGATATCGTTGTGTACTCTTGTACCAAGAAGGATCACGATAGGCATTTAAGGATAGTACTGCGGACTTTGTTGGATAATCAGCTCTTTGCAAAGTTGAGTAAATGTGAGTTATGGATCAGGGAGGTGGTGTTTCTTGGTCATGTGGTGTGTTGGCTGATGGTATTCGTGTGGATCCTTAAATGATTGAGGTAGTTGTGGGCTGGAAACAACCGGAATCAGTGACGAAGGTTCGTAGTTTTCTGGACTTGGCTGGGAATTACCGTCAGTTCATGGATGGGTTTTATAAGATCATTGTTCCGTTGACAAAGTTTCTTCAGAAAGATGTTAAGTTTGAGTGGACAGAGGCCAGGTAGCAAGCTTTTCAAAAGTTGAAGGAAGCTTTAGTACAAGCTCTGATCTTGATTCAACCTGAATCAGGAAAAAAGTTTGTGGTGTATAGTGATGCATCCTATGTGGGTTTAGGATGTGTGCTGATGCAGGAGGCTAGAGTAGTTGCTTATACGTCGAGACAATTGAAGGTGCATGAGCGTAATTATCCTACTCAAGATCTCGAGCTTGCGGTTGTATTGTTTGCTCTAAAGATATGGAGGCATTATCTTTATGGCGAGAGATGTACTGTGTACATGGATCACAAGAGTCTCAAGTATCTTATGTCTCAAAGGGAATTGAATCTTCAACAACGTCAATGGTTAGAATTGCTTAAGGATTACGATCTTACGATCGAATATCACTCAGGGAAGGCCAATGTGGTGGCTGATGCTTTGAGCCGAAAGGTTGTAGTGGAGTTGAGAGCGATGTTTGCTCGTTTGAGTTTGTCTCGTGATGGTGACTTGGTGGCCGAGCTTCAGGTGAAACAGTCTTTGGTTGAGTTGATCAAGGAAAAGCAGTTGCTTGATGATTCCTTGGTTCCACATGTTTCGGACATAGCGGAGGGTAATCCTACGGATTACAGTTTCAGTGACGACGGTGTCTTGTGTTTTAAAGGTCAAGTAGTTGTGCCAGAGGGCGTTGAGTTGAGGCGCACTATCTTGACGGAGGCTCACAATAGTCCTTTTTCCATGCATCCTGGTAGTCGTTGAATTTCCTCCCGAGTTCATGGCTTTAGTCGACCAACACAAGTGGAACAAGTTCTGCCAGCAGAAAGGGGAGATTTACGCCACCCTTGTTCAAGAATTCTATGCTCATCTTGTGACTAAAGATTCGCCTTCTTGATGATTCGAGGTACGTGTGTGGGTTTTGATGAACGGTATATTAATACATTGTTTGAGTTGGAAGGTGCAAGGGATGAACACTTTGAGTTCACCGAATCGATGAGTGCCGCCAAGAGAAAGAAATTGTTGACTGCTTTGTGAGAACCTGGAATGGCAAGGATAGTATTGTCAAAGGGACACTGGATGGTAAAACGACTGGCATTGAAGCCTTGGCCGTGGGGTTGGAACAACTTCTTAAAGCCAAATCTGATGCCAACATCGCACAACAAAACCATATCTTAGGAAAGGCTGGCATTCTTGCACTCAATCATAATCGTCCGGAAAATCAATGTTGGTCGGCTCATCATTGAAGAAACCTATAAATGTGAGGCGAGAGGTAATGGTAGTTTGTTTTTCCCTCTTTTAATTTCTAACATTTGCATGAAACATGGTATGCCCAAGCTTGATGCAAATAAGGGCCAAACGATCAAGGTAACTACAATCACAGCTGCTATTTGGAAAAACCTCACCGCTATCGAGGCCAAGCACAAAAGCAAAGGGAAGGCAAAAGTGCTAATGCCAAAGCCCAAGGTGCTGAAGGCAAAGCCAGCTCCCATGCCAACTGATGCAGTGGCATTTCTCTCCAAGATCTAACAGCGCCAGGAGATTATCTGTAATGCCCCGGTTTTGGGCCTAGATGTTTTAGGCATCGGTTTTGGTTAGTCGAACCTAGAGTTGGAGATTCGAGTCTTTAAGGACGGTTCAAGGAAATTATGGTTCGAGATAAGATAAAAATGTGGTAAAAATTTCTAAAATCATCTAAAATGATAAAGATGGGTGTGGTAAAATCAATTTTATAAAATGGGTTTTGGGAAGTGTACATTTAAGGCAGCGGCCAAAATGCAAAGTTTTAAAACTGTGGAAAAGTGTGATTTTTAAAGAAGAGTCAAATTCTTAAAATCTCTAGGGAGCTTAATGGCAATTAAGCCTTTTATCTAATTTTGTATGTGTTTTAAATGTATAATCAAAGATTAAAAGAGAGCTTATTAATTCCACGTCTCCTTGGTGCAGCCAGTCTTCGATTGTCTCTCCCCAAGTAAGTCCTCCCAATTGTTTGCTCGATCGTTCTTTAAATAGGCGTGCAAGGAAGACTATGATAAGCCCTTGCATTTGAAATTTGAATACACAAGGGATGAGAGTTGCAATAACCTTTATCCGCATTTAAAGTGATAAGGTGATAAGCTGATCAAGTGTTGGCTAGGGCTGACGTCATCTGCCGTCGCTGCTTGGAAACCATGCTTGGCATAGTTCTGCCAACCAAGCTTGGCACCAGTTATCAGCTATTTTTTCGTAGAATGATCCAATCGCTATTTTCTAGCAGACTGATCTGGTCCTATTTTTTCGGGTTCAACAGCTACTTGGCATGGCATCAAATTCCTGTTCTCTACCACCGGTGCTTGGCATTGTTTGGTGTAACCCCCTAAACTTGGCCTAGATGAAATAGCCGAATTTAGGAAGCCACGTTTGAAAACGTGTCCCTCAAGTTATAAGTCTTAAATTTAAATACTTTAAAATACAAAATTATTATAAAAAACAAATAGCTCAATAACGTTTCATTTATTATAAAAAGTAGTCGTATAACATTGTTCCGACAATTTGATTAAATATCCAAAAATAAATTAATAAATGCATGCATTTAATAAAACTCAAATTATAAACAGTTCCAGAGTCCTTATCACATAAATATCCTAAATAATGTTAAAATAATAATTCGAAGTAAAAAAAGAGTTCATACTGAATAAATAAGAGATGCTCCAAGTACCGAGTCGCCTAAAGAGTCTGAGTATCTGAAAGAAAAATAAGGGGTGTAAGCTAAAGAGCTTAGTGTGTCCTTCAGTGAAACAAAAACATAAAACAAATACAATATTTTATTTTCCGATAAATTCATTTCTGAAACACTTTGTATCCGATAAATCAAAATCATAAATGTTATGATGTCTGATGCATGACTCAATACCGGACTGTCTGATATCATACAGAGTGGAGGTTGCCCTCGCCAGAGTAGAGGTTTCCCTATCGTTTTCTGACCACTATTCCGATCCCATGACCCATGATATGATTTTTAAAACCTTAAATGCGAACTCTTATGAGTGTCACATTTTCCAAAAATTAGATGCTTGATTTAAAAATACATTTCATTATACAATGCATGATGTTTCAAAATATTATTAAATCACAATCAGAAAATAAATCAAGCAAATATATAAAATAACATTTATTTAAAACACCCCAAGAAACACAACTTAGCAATAGTAGCTCTAATGTCGAGAAAAGTGTGTCTCACGCTCAGATCTAGCTGAATCAGAACCTACAAGGTAAAACTCTATATTAATATTTATTACTATCACTAAGCCACCAACTATAAAACATAAGACTAATCTGAAGGTATACACACGAAAAGATCTCGAAGAACATGCCCGATTAGACTAAACAACTGGAGGTAACTCGTCAGCCTCAAAGTCGATACTTGAACACGAGAATTTTTAGAATCGTATTCTGAAATCCATAACTTACCAAATTTCAAGTAGCAATTAATTAAAATTAGCAAAACGGATCTTTCGGGTTCGCATTAGACAAAACGGGCAGTACAAATGTAACCCCCTCGACCCGGCCTAGCCGATAGACTGAACCGAACGCGTCACACGGGGAATATTGAAGTAAAACGGAAAGGTTTACCTCAATAAACGACCCTAACTTTTTTTCTTTTATCTTGTCTAGAGGAAATTTAAGTTCCTATGTGTGTACACAAGAAGCGGATAAGACAACATCATAAACGCTCACCGATTATAACCAATCTCGGGTTATGGACCATTTTGTAAATTTGACAAATTGTAAGGGTTATTACCAATATCAGGTTGCCAACCTTTAATTAGATTCATTATGTGCTTCCTGGTAAAATCTCAGCTCAAATCGACCACTAGAACTCATCTAATTGCATACAAGGCAAACAGAGACCAAAATGAAAGGAAACAGAAACTCAAATTATTCCAAAAATTGTATTAACTACTGTGAAACCAATAAATTGATTTTGATATAACAAAGGATTTAAGGACTAAATTGAAAATAGAAAATGAATTTTTAAGTCCTCAAAACCTCTCTATGTGTTTAAAGAAAAATGTATAAGTCAAAACCTCAACTTGTCAAATATTTTCTAAGTGTTTACCAAGTCAAAAGAGTGATTTTCGAGTCACTGTTTCGGAACGGCCTTTGGGCGTTACGAAACATTTTGAAACTATTAACTTTTGTTTCGAAACGTGTTTTGAAATGGATGAAGAACAACTGAACTGTTTGAACCGTTTCGATACGACAATATCGAAACGACCTCAAACGTTTCGAAACCGAATTCAAACTTGGTATTAAAATATGACCGTTGAAGTTTTATAACTGAATTTAAAAATATCGTTAAGGCGTATCGAAACGCTTCTAAGCTGTTTCGATACAGGCTTTGACAGTAGCAAAATGTTTCGAAAGGAGTTTCGAAACGAGCTCTTAGCGTATCAAAACTATCGTGCCCGTTTCAGTACGACCTATTTATTACACCCCAACGGCTCTTTCTATTTTGGTCTGTTTCGAAAAAGGATCGGGCGTTTCGGGACGGGTAGTTGCAAACTACATTTATGGAGGGAAGATAACATCCTAACAGCTATTTTAATGAAGGCAACAACCCCAACGGCTAGAATTCAATGAGAAGGTATAAAAGGGACCTCTAAAAGCTCCAACAACAACTATTGATCTCAAAGAATTATCCAAACATCAAATCCAAGCAATTGTGCAAAAATCCCATATTTCTTGTAAACCCCAATTGTGAACTTTGTAATTTCCATTCTTTTATGTTCAATTGGATTGAGTGCTTGTAAAAGGGCTATATTTTTTACTGAGAGATACTAGTCTTATCCTTAAACTTCTTAGTATCACTTGAGTGAGGATTGAGTTAAATTTTGGAAAGATAATTTGGCCGGTATTGTAAAGATTACATCCTTAGCCTTGAAAAGGGGAAGAGCAATTAATGGATTGTTGGAAAATCCTTAGTGAAGCTAAGGTAGTGGATGTAGAGTTCAGTTGGAACTTGAACCACTCTAAAATCTCTTGTCTAGAAATTTTTAATTTTCTACTCCACCACGAAAAGTTCTAAAAGTCCAATTCACCCCTTTCTTGGCTTATATCCTTTCATTGATCCACTCAACAATTTGTATCATAGCCTACCTCTTTGAAGGATTAACAACCACAAAAAGAGTTCCTAGGAAGAGTGTGATCAACTACAAAGCAAGCCATGGCATCTACCTCCGGGTCAAGCATGTACGAATCTCAATCAACCACCAAACCGCCTTTCTTCAATGGTGATAACTACCCTTTTTGGAAGAAGCGGATGCGTCTCTTCATTAAATCCAACGATTATCTAGTTTGGGATGCCTTTGAAGATGGTCCCTCTATTCCGATGAAGAGAGACGACGAAGGAAGACTTGTGCCAAAGAAGAAAAATGAGATGAGTGAAGAAGAGAGAAAGAAGATTCAAATCAACGATAAAGCTCTTCACATGTTGTTTTGCTCTTTTGTTCCCAACATCTACTCTAAAGTTTCCTCCATCAAAAGTGCTAAGGAGGTGTGGGATACACTTGAGACTACATATGAAGGAACAAGTGATGTGAAGGAGACAAAGATTGGAATTCTCAATCTTAGCTATGAGAATTTCAAAATGGAGCCCGATGAAACCGTTTCGAAGATGTTAGATCGTTTCTCAACAATTGTCAATGGGCTAAAGGGTTTTGGAGAGTTAATCCTGGAAGACAAACTATTCCAAAAGCTACTCTACACACTTCCCGAGTCTTGGGATGGGAAGAGAACCGCCATCACTGAGGCCAAAAATTTGAAGAAACTCAAGCTTGATGAGCTAGTTGGTTCTCTCCTAACTCATGAGATCAGGAAGCAAGGAAGGGAACATGAAAGGAAGAAGGAAGAAGGTAACACCCCAATTTTTGGCTTAGAAGTTTAGGGTCTGAATCGGGCCGGTCTGAGAAACGGTTCAAATCTAAAAGGGAGTTTTAGGGAACACCTAGTTCGGAACACTTAAAAAATATATAAAAATATCTAAAAATCCTCATTTAATATATAAAAGAGAATGGTGAAATCAATTTTACAAAATATGTTTTGGAAATACTACATTTCGGTGTAGTGACCAAATCGTAGTTTTTGCAAAGTTAAGTAGTGACTGTTTTGTAAAGGATTGAAACTTTGAATCTTTAAGGAGCTAATTTACCAAAAATGTTTTCATCAGATTTTTTTCTTAATTTGGGTGATTTAATTAATGATTTAATTAAATAAAATAAATGAGATAAACTACCTTTGACTTTTATAACAACTTTTCTCTAATTTTCTCTCATTTCATTTTCTCACAAAATCCTATCAACCAAACACTTTTCTCCAGCAAATCTTACTTTGATTTCCACTTCATTTGATGAGAATTCCATCACTCATTGATTCCTAATCAATCCTTCATCAAATCTATTTGTTTTCTACATTGAATTTTCATGAAAACTTGCCCAAATCAAGGAGAAATCATCTTTTAGATGTATGATTGTTCTTCTACTCTAAATACTCAGTTCTTTACTGAAATTCTCAAGTTGTCAATCCTTTATTAAAGTTTTATGAATGGATTTAATGTTGGAAACAAGAATTTGGCTTAAAACTCATGATTTTGGAAGAGATCTTGAAGATTTTCGTGGTAATTGATTTGGCTCTGTTTTGAGATGGTTTTCTAATGTATTTTGGATGTTAAATGATGTTAAAAATGAGGTTTTATCAATCCAATCCATAATAGGTGGTTTTCCTAAGTTTTTGCTTGTAAAAATGGTGGTTTTGGGGTGATTTTGGTGTTCTGTTATAGCTGGAGGTATAAGGACGAGTTTAGGGTTGTTTTTTATGTTAATTGATGTTTATAAAAGGTTAGAATTGATAGATCTTGGCTGGGCTTTGTTTTGGGAGAGTTTGGAGGTGATTTCGGTTGTTTTTGGTAGCCGAAATGAGGTTCTTGAGTAGAGCAGCGAGTTGGGTTGTGTGGCTGGTGATTTTAATGCATGGTAGTGCATTAGTTCTCTGCTCTTATGTGTTAAAAACAGGGGAGAGTGATCCGGAAGTGATTGAGGTAGCGTTGGAGGTTTCGGATGCTTGGGAGGCTTGTCGGCTAGCATAGTGTTGTGTATCGGTGAGTGAGATCGTGTTTTCCAGCTTTGGAATGGTTTTTAAAAGTGGTTTGGGAACTTAAATTTAGGCTTGAAACGCCGGTTTAAGTTCGGAAGTAAGTAAAGTGGAATTCTCTCTCAATTCTGCTATTATTGTTTTGAAAACTATCAAAATGGGTTTTGATGTGATTGATTTGTCAATGTGGTTTAATTTGTTGTTTGAGCATGGTTTTAAAGCATGTGAGTTGGTTGTCAAACTTGGTTTGAAGAAGGATGCATGAAATTAATGTTCGTTGAGAGTATGTGTTGTTACTTTGCATCTTAAGGCAATGTCCGGTATTTTGGCCTTGAAGGTGTTGCATGCTTTAAAAACAGTGAGTGTGTTGATACTTTTAACATGATATATTGGCATAGATGATGTAAAGATTACCGGATATATTGATCGATCAATAGGATGTAGAGTGCACTATAAACTAAAATTCGTACGTGCTCTTGGGATTCATCCCAAAGAGAGAGACCAATGATGGGCATTCCATTGGAGTAGGACTTGGTGAAAGATCCAAGCTTTTTGGCAACAAGAGTTAATGCCATGAGACCGATGAGGGGCATACCATCGGGGTAGGACTTGATGAAATACACAAGCTTTTGGCGAAAGTAGAATCGCCATGAGAGTACGGTGTGGTGGAAGCCGCCGAAAGATTATGTTCTAGACGGGTGAGTACGGTGATGGTAGATGCCACCAGAAGTGTCTAGTGAGTTGTCTGCATATCTGTGTACAATAGAGTATGTAAATGCCAATATATGAGAATGTGTGTCACATGTACCAATGCTTGAAATGTTTTATGCTATGAGGTTTGCATATGAGATAGTGAGATTATGAAATGCTTTTGTGTAACAAGCATGAGTGGCTTTGCCATGAGTTTTGCATAGGTTTTATGCATGGGATAGCTAGATGGTTCATGTGGTTTTCAAATGGAGATTTGAGTTCATGAAGTGCTTTTGAGTAACAAGCATGTGTGGCTTTGCCATGAGTTTTGCATTGGTAAAATGCATGAGATAGATTCTTGATACATGAGATTTCAAATGGTGTTTGCTTTGAAATGGTTTTCATGTATGAAAAAGGAAGGGTGTGGAATGGAAATGGTTTTCAAGGAAAATGGCTTAAGTGGAAGTTATGGGAAGAAAGTTGTTTGGGGTTGAGTTGCTTAATGCATTTGAGTTTAACGTTGATCTTATGTTAAGTAATGCTTAATTATAAGGTGTTGATGTTTTATATGAGGTTTTCAAACAATACTTGGTTTATAAAGATGTGTTTACTTTTGAAAAGGGTTTTAAGGTTTGCTACATTGATGGTGTTTTGGTTTTGAGCATTCCTCACTAAGCATTATGTGCTTACGCTCCTTTTTTCCATCAATGCAGATAAATGAATTTGGGACAGCAAGAAGCAAGGGATTCAAGAAGAGCTCCACTTGAGAAGTATGTTTTGGTTTATAGCTATAGATAATAAAGGCAATGGGGGGAGAGTCTTTTACGTTGATGAGTAATGAGATTTTTTATCTTGAACAAGTTCAGTTTTTGGTTTAATACTTGTTGATGATCGTTTTGCGATATTTGGATCTTCTTCTCTATATTTGATATAACTATGTTCTTTGTTTGAAGGTAAGATCTTATGTTGAATGTGATAAATGAGTAGGTGTGCTTAATACTTGTAATGTATCTAGTTTCTGATGCAATATGATGGCTTTAATGCTTAGTATGTTGTTGGTATGTTGTGGAGTGATTTAAAGTGTGTTTGATGGTGATTTGAAGTGAAAAACCAGAAATTTCTGCTCTTTCTGGGCAGGGTGTATCAAAACACCCTTAGCTGTTTCGAAACGGGTGCCTGAAATGGCATGGGCGTTTCAGAACGACTAGAAGTGTTTCGAAACACTTTGGCTACTGGAAGTGTGTGTTTCGGAACTGGTTTCGGAACATACCCGCGTACCGAAACGGTCAACAGCATTTCGATACGGGCGTTCGACACGGGTGTTTCGATACGGTTGTCAGTGTTTCGAAACGGGTTACCGTTGGTCACAGGTTTGAATTGCTTTGAAGTCTGCATGCTTTATATTTTAGTCATGAAAGTTGTAATTGCAATTGCTTGAGCTTGAGATGTCTTTTTAAGATGAAATTTGGTAGAGAGGCTTGAAATATGGTTAATTAAGGTTCGGTAAAACTAAAATCTGCAAAGTCCTTAAGTTTTCCAAAATTTACATTTTGGTCCCTAAATGTGTATTTCTTGCAATTGAGTCCTTAAACGTTTTCCGATCGCTGTGCTTTTCTCTTTCACGGTTCTTGAGCATTCACATAGGCTTAATGCGTATATAGAAAAGATAAAACAAAAAAACAAAACAAAAAAGGGTCGTTAATCAAGGTTGACTTTTGGGTTGACTTTGGTTTTCCCGTGTGATCTTCATAGTTCGGGTCTAACGCCTAGGCTGGGCTAAGGGGGTTACAAAGAAAGAAGAGTGGGGAAGCTTGAGGTACATAAGAAGAAGAAGCTAGGAGTGGCTCTAAAAGCTTCTCTACTTGAGGAGAGCACTTATAGTGAGGAGGAAGACCTGGAAGAATTGGCTATGATAGCTAAAAGGTTCTCACGGTTTATGAGGTCCAGCCAGGGTAGAAAGATTCAAAGAAAAATGGACTTCAAGCCCAAAAACAAAGAAGAAGAGAGGGATCAAATCATTTTCTTTGAGTGCAAAAAATCGGGTCATATTCGTTCCGAGTGCCCTCAACTCAAGAAGAAGTTCTTTGAGAAGAAGAAGAAGCTCAAAGCCAAGCTTGCTACTTGGAGTGATGAGGAGTCATCCGACGATGAGGAACACGAAGTGGCCAACCTTTGCCTTATTGCTCTTGAGGAAGATTCCTCCATGGTAACCTCTAACTCATCTTCATTTGATTTTACATTTGATGAACTGTTTGATGCTTATGATAAGTTACAATAGGTTTATGATGAGTTAGTTGAGAAGTATAAAGAGTCGGTTCTAAAAAATAGAAAAATCATTTCGGAATTAAATGCTAAAAATGACTCACTTTCACAAGCTAATTTAAAATTTGAGAAAAAGATCTTAGGTTTACAAGATGAACTTAAGTTCTTTCAAGATGAAAATGTAGACTTAAACAATCTTATTTCTCAATGCAATAGTGAACACCAAAAGGTGTTAAATGAGCTTAATGAGCTTAAGAAGTCTTTCAATAGTGTTGGTAATGTGAAAAATGAAATAGGTGAACCATCTAGATCAAACTAACCTAAAAGAAAGAACAATAACTACAAACAAAGTGGCTTCCATAGGCATAATAGGACTAAAAGAATTAGAATTGTATGGGTTCCTAAGGAACTTGTCAAGTCTAATAATATTGATGCCATGTCACCTTGGATTCCTAAGGGAACCAAGCTTTTGGGAGCTAACACTCGTGGACCCCAAATGATTTGGGTACCAAAAATCAAAGCTTAATATCTTTGTTTGTAGGGGGAGCATTGCTACAAGGCCAAAGCACAAAGTCAAAACTCATGCTACCTTGATAGTGGATGCTCGAGGCACATGACCGATGACAAGAGTCGATTCATGGACTTAAAGCCTAAAAGTGGAGGAGTAGTGACATTTGTTGATAACTCTGAAGGCCACATTAAAGGTATTGGCTCCATAGGTAATCACTCTACTATACTCATTGAAAATGTTTTATATGTCGATAGTCTTAAACAAAATTTATTGAGCATTAGTCAATTGTGTGATAAAGGATTTAATGTCATGTTTGATAAAAATGGGTGTAAAATTGTTGACAATAAATCAAATAATATAATGCTCATTGGTCATCGCATAGGGAAAATATACATGGTGCATCTAGATGACATTCATACATCCCATGCATGTTTTGTTGCACAAAATGAAAATGACGCATGGCTATGGCATAGGAAACTAGGACATGCTAGAATTAGTGTTTTCGAAAAATTAGTTTCCCTAAATCTAGTTAGAGGTTTACCCAAGATCAAATTATCAAATGATAAAATATGTGATGCACGCTCTAAGGGTAAACAACATAGATCATCCTTTAAATCCATTAGTGATGTTTCTACAAGTAGGTGTTTACAACTAATTCATATGGATTTAATTGGGCCTATTAGAACTATGAGCTTGGGTGGTAAATCGTATGCATTTGTACTTGTTGATGACTATTCTAGATTTACCTGGGTTCTATTTTTAATTACTAAAGACGAGGCTTTAGAAAAATTCATCGTGTTTTCAAAATTAACTCAAATTGATCTTGAACTTAAGATTTCTCATATTAGAAGTGATCATGGAACCGAATTTCAAAATGTAGGTTTTGAAGAGTTTTTAAATGAAATTGGTATTAGCCACAATTTTTGGGCTCCTCGAACTCCTCAACAAAATGGGGTAGTTGAGAGGAAAAATAGGACTTTACAAGAAATGGCTAGAACCATGCTTTGTGAAAACAATTTACCTAAATATTTTTGGGCGGAAGCCACAAACACCGCTTGCTACATTGTAAATTAAGTAATGATTAGGCCACTTTTAAAGAAAACACCATATGAGATTTTAAAATATAAAAAGCCTAACATTAGCTATTTTCATCCATTTGGTTGCAACTGTTTTTTTTTAAATAATGGAAAAGACAACTTAGGTAAATTTGATGCTAAAAGTGATGAAGCTATTTTCTTAGGGTATTCTTTAACCTCTAAAGCCTATCGTGTATTTAATAAGAGAACTTTAGTAGTAGAAGAGTCTATTCAGTTGTATTCGATGATAACCTCCTTCCGAGGAAGGAATATTGTGATGATGATGATGTAGGAATCCTTGATGCCTTTGATGGAGGACAAACTTCAAAGGAGGATGAGATTCCAACTAAAGATGAGGATGCACAAGATCCACCTCTTGAAGCCTTGAAGGACTTGGCTATTGAGGAAAAGGAAGTGAGCTACCCAAGGGAGTACAACTATGTCAAAGGTGGTGAAATTTTGGGTGATCCATCCAAGGGGGTAACTACTAGATCTTCTCTTAAACTCATGAATCATGTTGCTTTTTCTCATGCATAGAGCCTAAGAACATTAAAGAAGCATTAAATGATGATTTTTGGATTATGGCTATGCGAGAAGAGTTAAATCAATTTGAGAGAAGTAATGTATGGACATTGTGAGAAACAAAGCTAGATTAGTTGCTCAAGGTTACACTCAAGAAGAGGGAATTGATTTTGATGAAACCTATGCACCCGTAGCTAGAACTGAAGCTATTAGGATGTTACTTGCATATGCATGTTATCATGATTTCAAGCTTTTTCAAATGGATGTTAAAAGCACATTTTTAAATGGTTTTATTAATGAAGAAGTGTATGTGAAACAACCACCGAGTTTTGAGGATTCAAAATTTCCAAATCATGTTTTCAAACTAACCAAAGCACTTTATGGTCTAAAACAAGCTCCTAGAGATTGATATGAAAGACTTTCAAACTTTTTGATTGAAAAAGGTTTTGAAAAAGGTAAGGTGGATACTACACTTTTCATAAAAAGGTATAAAAATGACATCTTAATAGTACAAATATATGTTGATGATATTATTTTTGGATCTACTAATGAGTGTCATTGCAAAGAGTTTGCTAAGTTAATGCAAGGTGAATTCGAGATGAGCTCATATACAAAGCTTAACAAAGATGAAGGAGGTAAGTGTGTTGACTCTAAGCTTTATCACTCTATGATTGGATCTTTGCTTTATCTTACCGCATGTAGACCAGATATATTGTTTAGTGTTTGCTTGTGTGCTAGGTTTCAAGCTAGTCCTAGAGAGTCTCACCTTATAGCCGTTAAAAGAATCTTTAGGTATCTTAGGGATACTCCTTGTCTAGGTCTTTGGTACCGTAGAGACTCAACCTTCAACCTTCATGCTTATTCGGATGCAGATTATGGGGGGTGTAAAATCGATAGGAAGAGTACTTCGGGAACATGTCAATTCTTAGGTAGTATGCTCATATCTTGGTTCTCTAAGAAACAAAATAGTGTAGCTCTATCTACCACCGAAGTTGAGTACATATCCTTAGGGAGTTGTTGTGCTTAAGTCCTTTGGATGAAGCAACAACTCTTAGATTATGGTATTAAAGTTGAAACCATACCCCTTAAGTGTGACAACACTAGTGCCATATGCTTAACCAAAAATCCCATCCAACACTCTAGAACCAAACATATAGAAATAAGGCATCATTTCATTAGAGACCATGTCCTTAAGGAAGATGTTGTTATAGAGTTTGTTGACACCTTAAACCAACTAGCGGACATTTTCACCAAGCCTTTAGATAAAGAGCATTTTTGGTCCCTTAGGAGAGAGTTAGGTTTAACTAGCCTATCTTGACCTTTTAGGACCTTTTTGTGCTTAAATTGCTTGATTTCTTGCAAAATGCCATGCTTATGTGTTTTTAATCCTAATTTCATTCATGCTTATAGTTAGGGGGAGTATGTTTATGTTTATACATGTTATTGCTGCTCATTCATATCATTTATGCATATATGACTTCATGAAATTCATTTTTATGCAATATTAGAGCCTCATCTGCACCTCCAGGCCTAGGCGTATCAAAATGGTCCAATCTGTTTCAATACGGGTGCCTTAAAAGAGTGATCTATGACCAGGGTTTTTTGAAACACCTAGAAGGGTTTCGAAACGTTTTGCCTCTGCCAAGAAGTGTATCGAAACGAGCTTCGATACGGGTCAACATGTGGGATTCGATACGGTTAAAGTCGTTTCAGAATGGTTAACAGGACTCGAAACGACAATCAACGTTTCGGTACGCACGTTTTCGAACGATCGTGCCTTTTCCGAAACGGCTCTGCGGACAACTTTAAAAGGGGCTTTAAATGATAAAGTTGATTTTAAGTAAAACTACTAAAAACCCTAAACCCGATTTTCCCCTATAAAACCCTCTAAACCTCAATGTTTTTCATCAAATCTTGAGGCCTTTTACTCACAAACTCAAGTGTAAGCAAGCTTCAACAATTTTGTGCAAGTTCTTCTATTCATTCATCTAAAATCCCTATTTGAGGTATATTTTCATCTTTTTCTTTTTCCTTTGATTTTATTCGATTCACAGGTTAGAAAATATTAATTTTTTATAGATTATATGTTTTGAACCTTGGGTTTTTCAAAATTTGTAAAAAAATTCAAAATCTTCAAATTTTTGCTTCGAATATATTAATTTTTACTCATATTTTTTTAAAAAATTATATATATTGTTTTTAAAAGTGTTGTTCTTTAAAACCTAAATGGGATTTGTCATTGGATTGAATTAAGGATGTTCATGCATACACTTAGAATTTTAAATTGCTTGCTTTATGTTTTTAGGAATTTTCCATGGAAAACGTTAACAAGAAACGCAAGATGACTAGAATGGGTGAAGCCTAAAACCAAGAAAATATATGTCCCAATCTCACCCAACTTTTTCTCAAGAGTCTCCGAACTCAAGAAATGAAGGATCGTTTCTATTTCGTCAAGGATATAGCCGTTCGTCGAGAGCGTGTTGTTGATATCACGTTCCTTGATTCCGAGCGTTTTGCTTTCCGGTATCTAGAGCGTTTGCAAGAATGGAACTTCATGGCTTTCTTGAACATACCGGATATTACCTACAAGCATATGGTCCTCCTTTTCTACTCAAATTCCGTGCTCATTGATAATGAAGATCATACCGAGGTGATTGGCATTGAGTCGTATCTCTTGGGGAAGAAGTTCATCATCAACATATCCCTCTTAGAGAATACTCTTGGGCTCAAGAATGAAGGCATTGAGGATGAGAACCACTTTGGTGCATATATCTGATCCGTTCTTTCTTTGGATGCTCATGATTGGTTCCTTCACTTGATGATTTCTTAGTTCATCAGCCCTTTCGGAGGTAAATTCTCTCATATTCGTCAAGTTCATTGTTTTTGGCTAGAGTGCTTTCGCCGAGGAGAACAACCGAATCTTGTCAAATTTATGTTCGCCGAGATGGTCCATAATGTGAAGATTCGTGAAACCGAAGCTCTTACTTCCTTCACTTATGAGACTGTTTTAAGCTATCTCTTTGGTATCCTCAACTTTGATTGCTCCTATGATTCTCCGGAACCCCGCAAGAACAAGATTGGTGAATCTTCTCTCTATAAGTCCGGGTTCCGCTACTCACTTGGCCAATGGGAACGTGTTGATAGGCAAGCCCCTCCACCTCAAGTTGAGCCTCCACCTCAAGCTCCGAGTCCTAACAATGAAGCTCTTATGGCTTTCCTCACCGGGTGGTTCAACACGATGGATACAAACATAGCTTCGGGATTTGGTGCTATCAATACCCGTTTGCAATCCATGGAGAATCGTATCACCACTCTTGAGAATCAACAAACATCGATGGACTTGTCATTCTCTACCTTCTATGGTCAATGGATGACCTTTCGTCGTGCTCAAGCTAAAAACGATGATGATTCTTCGGATGTTGATGGTGACGATGATGACGAGGCTTAGGGTCTTCATTGCATATCATATTAGGACTAAGTTTGCACCTTTTCTATTTTATTTAAGCTTTATGAACCTATGCTTTGATTGCTTTGTTTGGGATTGAGCTTTAAACTCTATTGCTTTAAGTTTTATGTTTGGTTATTTGAACTTTATGAATCTATATTATGTTGTTTGGTTTATTGCTTTTAACCTTGTTTCTTCTCTTGATGAGCCTTGTTTATTATTCTTTTTTATCTAACAAAAAGGGGGAGAAGTAATATAAGAGCCAAACAAATTTAAGCCGATTTTGAGTTTTAAAACTTGAATTATAAATCTTTTCAAAACTTTAAAACACATCTTAAATTTAGTGGGAGTTAGAACATCTCCAAGATTTCAAAACTCGTAAAAATTCTAACTTGATTTTGTTATATCAAAAAGGGGGAGATTGTGAAACCAATAAATTGATTTTGATATAACAAAGGATTTAAGGACTAAATTGAAAAGGAGAAAATGCATTTTTAAGTCCTCAAAACCTCTCTATGTGTTTAAAGAAAAATGTATAAGTCAAAACCTCAACTTGTCAAATATTTTCTAAGTGTTTACCAAGTCAAAACAGTGATTTTGAAGTCACCGTTTCGGAACGGCCTTTGGGCGTTTCGAAACGTTTTGAAACTGTTAACCTCTGTTTCGGAACGTGTTTCGAAACAGATGAAGAACAACGGAACGGTTTGAACCGTTTCGATACGGCAGTATCGAAACGACCTCAAACGTTTCGAAACAGAATTCAATCTTGGTTTTAAAATATGACCGTTGAAGTTTTATAACTGAAATTAAAAATATTGTTAAGGAGTATCGAAACGCTTCTAAGCCGTTTCGATACAGGCTTTGACAGTAGCAAAATGTTTCGAAACGAGTTTCGAAACATGCTCGTATCCTATCGAAACGATCGTGCCCTTTTCGGTACAACATATTTATTACACCTCAATGGCTCTTTCTATTTTGGTCTATTTTGAAATAGGGTCGGGCGTTTCGGAATGGGTAGCTGCAGACTGCATTTATGTAGGGAAGATAACATCCCAACGGCTATTTTAATGAAGGCAACAATCCCAACGGCTAGAATTCAATGAGAAGGTATAAAAATAACCTCTAAAATCTCCAGCAACAACTATTGATCTGAAAGAATTATCCAAACATAAAATCCAAGCAATTGTGCAAAAATCTCATATTTCTTGTAAAGCCCAATTGTGAACTTTGTAATTTCCATTCTTATCAGTTCAATTGGGTTGAGTTCTTGTAAAAGGGCTATATTTTGTATTGAGAGATACTAGTCTTAGCCTTAAACTTCTTTGTGTCACTTGAGTGAGGATTTAGTAAAATTTTGGGTAGAAAATTTGACCAGTATTGTAAAGGTTACCTCCTTAGCCTAGAAAAGAAGAAGAGCAATTAGTTGATTCTTGGAAATTCCTTCGTGAAGCTAAGGTAGTGGATGTAGAGTTCAATTGGAACTTGAAACACTCTAAAATCTCTTGTCTAGCAATTTTTAATTTTTCACTCCACCACCAAAAGTTCTAAAAATCCAATTCACCCCCTTCTTGGCTTATATCATCTCTTTGATCCACTCAACAACTACCAAGCGTTTCGGAATAGTGAGCCTTGTATCGGAACGGTCGTTTCGAAACACGACTGACTATTTTGAAACGCGAGTTCGTTTTGAAACCCCTTTAAGACCCGTTTCGAAATAGAGTTTCACAAAGGCAAAATGTTTCAAAACAAGCCTCACCGTTTCGAAACCCCAAGGCAAATTCATGCCACCGTTTCAAAACAGTCAAGGGTGTTTTGAAACACTTAGGCCTCCAATGTTTGAAAAAGCTAGTTTTACTCGATTTAAAGAATCCGAAAAAATCCTGATACATGACCAAACTTGTTTGCAACTCAAATATACATCAAAGACCAAAAGTACATGGCAAAGGCATCTTCATAGCATCGATATCAATGACAAAAAGTCTAAAGGCATGCTTCCTAAGAGAAATAAGCACCAAAAGGTCAAGTTCAAATTTCAAGCATAAACCAAAGCTTAAACGCCATTTACACATCCATATATGCATAATAAACTTGCATCAAAACAGAAGATACCAAACCAAAAACGTTCATAGCATTGGACACCCCCATTGCCTTTATTACACTAGTTCAAAAAGCTCAACATACTTTTTAAGAGTTTCTTGGAAGGATCCCTTGTAGATGCTGCCTCCAAACACCTAATTGTATGCATTGATGAACAAAGAGAGCATAAGCATACAAGCTTAGTAAGGATTGCTCAAAACCAAAACATCATCAATGTACAAATCCATTTCTCACTCTTTTCAAAACCATCATGTCTCCTTTGACAAAACATGCACTTTATCATCAAAATCATTGTACTAAACATCATGCAACATGATTCATAAAATCAACACATGCATACAAAGATCACTTTATTCAACATCACTTGCCAATATAATCCACATTTCATGCATCCCTCGCTGTTTTTACAAAGCATTCATGATAAGCCATAACTCAAGCATTAAATCATGCTTTTAATCTATTGCATCAACACATGCATACATAGATCATTTACCTAGTGCATCCTTAAACCACATGGCATCATCAAACACATTTTATATACTCAAAAGCATTCTTTAAAATATTAGGTAAATGAAATTTAAAACCAAGTGCAACCAAAGCTCAAACTAGCACAATCTGAGAAGGAAATTCACTTTACTTACTTCCTAACTTAATAAAGTGTTTCAAGCTCTTACTAAGTTCCCAAAACCTTTTCTAAAACGTTTCCATACTGGAAAACCAAGTTCCACTCACCGACATGTGAAGCCACACTTGCCGACGCAACTATCGATCATCCAAAGCCTCCAAAATCAATTCGTTTGATTCCGGATTACTATCCCCTGTTTTCAACACATTAAAACAGAGGTTCAATGCATTAAAATGCATCCAAAACACCAGCACTCTAAAGAAAATCCGCAACCCTACTCTAAAACATCAAAACACAAATCTGAAACAACCGAAAACTCTATCAATTGATCTCCAAACTCAGCCCAGCCATCTACCAACACATCTAACACATTTTAAGCATCAATCAACATCCAAAAACAACATAAAACCATCCTTATACCTCCTACAACTCGGATCTCACCTAAACACCCCAAAAACCAAACCAAAAACACTTCAAAAACCATATATCTCAAGGATTTCGGGATCTCTAAAATTAAGACTCCACTTAAACACCAAAAACTTTCAAAAAACATTTAGAAATCATCTGAAACAAGCCCAACCATCACAACTCCGAAAATCTCTTTAAAACATCCTTTTCAACAAGATTTCAACGTTTTATCAAACTAACAACAAAACCACAATAAAAAACATGAATTAAGAGTCAAATATCTTTGGAATTTCATTAAATAACCTTGATTAGAGGGTTAGCATGAAATTTACCTCCAATCCTTGCTTCTCCTCTAACTTGGCAAGTTTAACTTTCAAGAAACTTGGAAGAAATTGAGAGAAATCACAAAGATGAAATTGGAAATCAAGAGAGGATTTGAGAATGAAGAAAATATGGAAATTGAGAGCAAATAGAGAGTGTTTGGCTGAAGTGAAAAACAAGAGAATGAAAAATGATCGTCAAAACTTTTAACCGATCAACTACCTCTCTAATTTCATTAATTAAAGTCATTTTAATTTTTAAGAAAACATTTAAAACACATGCAAAATTAGAGAAAAGGCCTAATTTCCAAGTAGCTCCCTAAAGATTCTACGATTTTGACTATTCTTGTAAAACACACTTTTCCCAACTTTTAAATCTTTACATTTTGGTCACCGCCCAATATGTATACTTTTAGAAACTTGTTTTGCAAAATTGATTTAACCAAAATCTTAAATATAATTTTAGAAGATTTTAGGAATTTTTATTGTAACGACCTGGTTTTGGGCCTAGATGTTTTTGACATCAGATCGGACTATCGGAAACGGTTCGAATCGTGTTTGGTGATTTAACGAAATCAAGGATCGGGATAGGATAAAAGTATGATAAAAATTTCCAAAATCCTCTAAAATCATGTTTAATAGGTTGGTCAAATCAATTTTACAAAATTGATTTTGGAAGTTGTATATTTTGGGTAGTGACCAAAATGTAATGTTTCAAAATTGGGGAAAATGTAATTTTAAAAGTGGAGCCAAAATATTAGAATCCTTAGGGAGCTTTATGGCAATTGATCCTTTCCTTAATTTGACATGTGTTTAAAATGATTTTTTAAGCTAATTGATTTTAAAAGGCTTTTATTTATTTAATTAATTGGGAAATTGAGAAGTCATTTCACGTAACTAACTTTCATATCAGCAAAATACATCCCCCAACTCTTTTCTCCAGACTTCTTTTCTTCCAAACACTCTCCCTTTGGTTTCTAAACAAATCTCAAGAGTAGTCTTCAAATTCTTCAAGATTTCTTAAGGAAAAACTTGTCAATCATTGAGGAAGGAAAGGATTGGAGGTAAATCCCGTTCTCAACCTTCAATCTAGGTTCTTTATTGAAATTCCCAAGATCTTTGGCTTCTAAATGTTGTTTTTGGCTGAGTTTTGATTTGAGATCAAAATCTTGCAAAATTGTGTTTTAAATCTTGCTTTTCGGATGAGTATTGAGGAGCACTGTTTTGGATTGGTTTTAATTGTGTTTTGAGTTGATTATTATGTTGAAAAAGGGTTTTGATAGAATAGATCTCGAAATCCTTGAGATCCTTGAGTTACTTGATGGTTTTAGTTGGGTTTTTGGGTTGAGATGTTGAAGTTATGGTTGCTGGAGTTATAAGGGAGGGTTTAGGTTGTCTTTAGATGTGTTTTGATGTTTTCTAATGGTTGAAAGTGATGTATGTTGGCTGGGTATGGTTTTGGAAGCAATCGAATGAGTTTTCAGTTTTTTCGGATGGGTAAATTGGTATAGTTTTTGTGAGCAACGAGTTTGTGTTTGGTTGTTGGTGTTGAAATGCATTTTAATGCATTTGGATCTCTGTTTTGATTATGTGAAAACATGGGATCTTGATCCGGTAACGAATGAAGCATATTTGGAGGCTTTGGAGCGGTGATCTTCTTGTCGGCGAGCGAGGTTTCGCGTATCGGTTAGTGGAAATGGATTTTCCAGTTTTGTAACGCTTTGAACGAGGTCTTGGGAGCTTAGTGTATGTTTGAAACACTTAGCTAAGCTCAAGAGTAAGTGATTCGAAAGTCTCTCTCGGAATGTGCTATGTTTTTGTTGGAAATGCACTTGAGTTGAATGTGGTTTTGATTACTATTTTAAAGCATGTTTTAAGCATTGTTGATGCTTGTTTTTTAATTCCATTTTGTTAAGGATGCACTTGGTAGGTGATCCTTGGATTTATGAGATATATGCATTTGAGTTTAAGCATGTTTATGCTTGTGAAAATGGCATTGTGAGTTATGCTTGTAAAATAGTGAAATAATGATGTTGAATGATTATATTGGCAAGTGATGGAAATGGTTTTTGGTTACTTAAATCAGATATAGTTAGCCGGCTATAGGATTGGGTGCACCGTGAATAAAGTCGCCTTGGATGTCGAGGGGTTGTGATTGTGTCGTAATCTCCATCCAAGTACCCTAACGATTGAGGCTAAGATCACAATGGAGGATGGTTTAATCCCGTGTGTGAGTCCTGTAGTATGTGTCTCGTACTCTCGTTAGTGGAATTATACAACTACCGATGAGTGATGTCGAGGGGTTGTGATCACGGGTGTTGAAGGGTTGTGATTGTGCCATGTATCTCCACCTTGTGTAGTCCGGTAGTATGTATGAAGCGTGTGGGACAACGCTTTTAATTCACGTATCTGATTGTGTCAATTGTGTTGGTTTTGATATGTTTTTAGATTAATCACATGCGAGCCAATATAATGTTGATGATTAAAGATTAAGCATGAGATGCTTGTGAATTATGCTAGAATGCATGTGATGCTTGGTTTAAGCATGAGCAAATGATTTTGCTGTTGGTTATAATGATGCAATAAGCATGTGTTTTAAAAGTGCATTGATGCCTTGAAGGGCATGTTTTAAAGGAAATCATGTGTTTTCATATGATGATATGTAGGTTTTATAAATGCATTGATGAATGTTTGGTTTTAGCGATCCTCACTAAGCTTTATGCTTACGCTCATTTGTTTCATCAATGTAGAGAATTGAGCATTAAAGGCAGTCCAAGAGCAAGTGGAATCCAAAAATTTTGATCTAAGCAATGTATGTGGTTTACCTTAGTGTAATAAGAGGCAATGGGTGGGATTTCTACTCTTGGTTTTGTTGGTGATGTTTAACACTTTAAGCATGTTTTGGTTTTTGATTTTTGATTGTAAAAGGCCTCTAATTGGTTTACGGTATTGCTTTTAGTGTTTTGTCTATGCTATGGCTAGTTTCTTTAAGCATGCTTGAGTAGCTTATGATTCACTATGGTTTGATATGCTTGGTCAGTATGTTATACTGTTTGATGATGCTTACATGTTTAGTAGATTTATTATAGCTTGTATGCATGATTTAAGCATGTTTAAATGAGTTAAAATAACTTTTGGAAATGCATCTCCAGTATGCGTATCGATACACGGGGACGCGTATCGATACGCTAAGGCCAAAATCAAGCTTTTTAGCTGAGGTGTACCGATACGATTTGCCCGCGTATCGATACGCCTATGCATATGTTTGAAGGTCGTTTCGATACGAGCTTGGGTGTATCGATACCCTCTTCTCAAAACTTTGCTAATTTCGATTTGCGTATCGATACGGGGAGAAGTGTATCGATACGAGTTAGTTATTTTCAGTTAATGGAATCCTTTAAGTTCTGAATTTATGCATTTTGGTCCTTGAATATTGTTTGTTCTATTAGTTGAGTTTGGATGGTCTGTTTGGGATGAAATTTGATATGCTGCCATGTTACATGACTAATTATGGATTGGTAACTTTAAAAATGAAAAAGTTCTTGTATTTTCTGTAAGTTACATTTTGGTCCCTAAAAGTCAAAATAAACAAATTGAACCCCTAAATGAACTCCGATCGCAGTGCCTTTTTCTTCTAAGTGCTTTGCTGAACACATAGGATAATAATGTGCATCTAGAGAAATTAAAAAGAAAAAAAAAGGGTCGTTAATCGAGGTTGACTTTTACGAGTTGACTTCGGTTTTCTCCGTGTATTCTTCTTAGTTCGGGTCGGGCATCTAGGCCGGGCTAAGGGGGTTACATTTGTTGGTATTAGAGCCATGTTACGAAAGAATTGGGAATGATGGTAAGTGAACTTGGTGTGTTTTGATGTATGTTGTTTGGAAAAATCATGTTTTTTATGTATGTTTGAGCTTATACCATACTTAATTGTCGTGAATCATATGTGAGCTACATATGATTGAATGATGATGATATGATATGACTATGTGCTGATTTTGGGATGAAGTAAAGCATGATGTGTATGATATGCTATGTTATGCTTGAGGGAAATCGGGGTACCCATTGCTTTATTACACTAGTTAAATGTTTTTGTGAACTTGGATCCTTGCTTGAGGCTGGCCTAAATCGTGATTTGTTTTGTTTTGTTGTTATTCCTTGGTAAAATAGCACTATGGGTCCGAGGAGAGAGCTTAGGTCGAACACGGTAGTGCCTGCAGCTGAGCAGGGCTACTAGGGTAACCCAGGGGCTGATGTTCCTCCTGGTGGAATGTAACGCCCTGCTTTTGGGCCTAGATGTTTTAGTGGTTAAATCGGGCAGGTAAAGAATGGTTCGAGTCTTTAAGGGAGGTTTAGGGAACACCTAGTTCGGGATGCTTTAAAAATATGGAAAAATATCTAAAAATCCTCATTTATTATATTAAAGGTTATGGTGAAAACAATTTTACAGAATGTGCTTTGGAAATACAACATTTCAGTGTAGTGACCAAATTGCAGTTTTGCAAAAGTTGACCAGTGACTGTTTTGTAAAGGATTGAAACTTTGAGTTTTTAAGGAGCTAATTTTACCAAAATGTTTTAATCAGATTTCTCTTTAATTTGGGTGTTTTAATAATGATTAAATAAAAAGAATTAAGAGAGAAAATCTATTTTGACTTCTCATAACTACTTTACGATCTTTTTCCCTATTTTCATTTTCTCTCAACTTCCACTCAGCCAAACACTTTTCCCTCACCAATTAACCTTTCGTTTTCATCTCTTTTGCTGAGATTTCATTCTCCTAAGGATTCCTAATCTTTACCTCATCAAAACCTTTTGTTTTTACTTTGGATTTTAAAGAAATCTTGCCCAAATTAAGGAGAAATCAGCCATTAGAGGTAAGCTTCGTCCTTCTCCTCTAATGATCAGTTCTTTACTGAAATTCCCAAGTTCTTAATCCTTTCTTAATGATTTTTGAGTTGCTTTAATGTTAGAAACATGAAATTATGGTAAAACTCAAAATTCTTGGAGAGATCTTGATGATTTTCAGAATTCTTGGTTAGGCTCTGTTTTGAGGTTGATTTGTAATGTATTTTGGATGGTAATTGATGTTATAAATGAGGTCTTATCAAACAAATCATGAATATGTTTGGATTCCTAAGTTTTACATGTTAGATTTGTGGTTTTTGGGGTGTTCTTGGTGTTCTGTTGTTGCTGAAGATATAAGGACGTGTTTATGGTGATTTTTGATGTTTATTGAGGTTTAGAAATGATTAGAATTGATAGATCTTGGCTAGGCTTTGTTTTGGGAAAGTTTGGAGATCATTTCGGTTATTTTGGGTAGCCGAAATGGCGCTTTTGTGTAGTGCAGCGAGATTGTTTGAGTGGCTGGTGATTTCAATGCATGATGATGCATTAATCCTCTGCTCTTAAGAGTAATAAACAGGGGAGACATCTTCGGACGCTTTTGGTGTTGATCCGAAAGTGCCGAGAGCTTAGATATCGTTTCGGCAAGCAAGCGAAACGTAATCGGTGAGTGCGAATGGTTTTAGAAGTCCTTGAGGGACAAAGAATTAAGGTTTGGGGATTTAGGATTGGTTTGAAACACCATCCTAAGTCCGGAAGTAAGTATGGCTAGATTTGCACTCATTATATGGTTGATGCCCCTAAAGGCTTTTACATGCTCTTGTTTTGAGATAGCCAAATTCCTACTGTTTTGTGCATGATTTGTAGTAGGAGATGATGCTATGTAATGATTACATTAGATAGCATGTTGTGGTAAAGAGTTTTGAGATTTGGATTCAATGCAAAGCATGAGATATGGTTTTGAAATGAGATGAGAATGATTTGTGAAATGTTGCATCAAAACAGTAGGTGAGATGATGTTTCTGATATAATATATTGGCATAAATAATGAGATAATTACCGGATATAATTGGTCGACCAATAGGTTGAGAGTGCACTATAAACTAAAAATTCATACGTGCTCTTTGGAGTCGGGCAATGGGGGTAGTGCCATCCCGAACCAAAGTGAGAATCTGATGATGAGAGATACCATCGGGGTAGAACTTGATGGAATACCCAAGCTTTATGGCGAAGAGAGATACCGCCATGAGAGTCCGGTGATGAGAGATTCCATCGGGCTAGGACTTGACCTTGAGTCAAGCTAATCCGCATATCTGAGTAAAGTTGTAATATGAAATGCCAATATATTAAATTGTATTTGATTCACATGTACCAAATGTTGATGAGAAATGCATATGAGATTTATGGTATGAAATGCTTTTGTTTTCATTAAGCATGTGTTTGGCTTTGCAATGAGTTTTGCATTGGTTTAATGCATGAGATAGAATAAAGGTACATGTGTTTTCAAATGGAGAGTTGCGATGAAATGATTTTCAAGCATGAGATAGAAAGAGCATGTTGTAGAAAATGGTTTCAGAGAAAGGGTTAAAGATGCATTGTTGTGTTGGTTTTCCTTAGAGCTTGCCTCACTAAGCAAATGTGTTACGCTCTCTTTTACCAACAATGCAGGGAATTGAGACGTCTTTGGGCAGCAAGGAGGCTAAGGACATCCAAGGAAGTGAGAAGCTCATGTATGGTGAAGTTTTTATATGCTTTAGTATTGATATTTGGCAATGGGGACCTATAGTTGGTTTTGGGAGATGTGTTTTGAACTCCCTATGTTTGTGGCAAGTTTGTTATGGTTTTTGAAGTTTGTAAATGGCCTATATGGTTTTGTTAGGGGTTTGAGGCTTCTATATGGTTTATGTGACTAGGAAGCATGCCTATAGACTCATTGATCATATGTTTGATGCCATGCTTTAGCTTAAGCTTCATAGTAATGTTCTCTGATGTTTAATCATGTTGTTGGTGTGTTATGCTATCATTTGGGATGTGTTTGAGTGTGTAAAGATGTGAAAAACAAGAAAAATATATAGTTGCAGGGTAGGGTGTATCGAAACACCCTTAACTGTTTCGGAACAGGGCCTGAAATGGTCATGGTGTTTCAGAACGGGTAAGTGTGCTTCAGAACACTTTAGCTACTGGAGAGCCATGTTCCGATACGAGTTTCAGAACGGGCCCGAGTACTGAAACGGTCAGTCCAGTTTCGATACGGCCGTTTCGATACGGGGGGTCAGCGTTTCGAAACACTCGAATGTTGGACTGCATTTTGAATGGTTCCCAGTTCTTGTTTCTTACATTTAGTCGTTAATGATTGTGGATGCAATTGGTTGAGTTTGGAATGTCTAATTAGGTTGATATTTGACAGAGACACGTGAATATGACTAATTGAATAATGGTAAACTTAAAATCTGCAAGGTCCTCGTATTTTTGCAATATTTACGTTTTGGTCCCTAAATGTTTAATTTGCGTAATTAAACCCATAGATGATTTTCGATCGCTGTGCCTTCTTCTCCTTGTGATCTTGAGGGTTCACATAGGTTAAAAATGCATTTAGAAAAGATAAAAAGGAAAAAAAGGTCGTTAATCAAGGTTGACTTTTGGGTTAACTTTGGTTTTCCCCGTGTAATCTTCGTAGTTCGGGTCAAGCGTCTATGTCAGGCTAAGGGGGTTACATTTGTTGGTATCAGAGCCAGGTTTGCGAATATTTGGGTTTGGTAAGAGGTTAATGGGTGTGAGTATGAATGGTTATGGCTTTTTGGTGAAAGCATGATGTATGATTGTTAATGTTTTAGCTTTAATGAGATGAATTTGTGATGCTATGCCATGTTGGGGTATAGATGGGGATCCCATTGTCATATCATTACTTTTGGAAAGAATTGTTTTCAAAAATGAGCTTGAGTACTTGGATTACTTGCCTTACATTGCCTAATTGAATTTATTGCATTTTGTCAGTTGCTTTGTTTTTTATATAGGGCCACGTAGAGAGCATAAAATTAATACTCGTGCTACGGCTCAGGATGGTCAGTGTTGATTCAAGCTATTGCTGGAGCTTTTCAGGCAGCAGTAGCTGGAGCTCATGGGGCTGCACCTCAAGATGGTGCTAATGTGAGGTTGTCGTTGGAGCGACTCTGCAGTCTTGGAGGGACTGAGTTTAGAGGGCTGACCTCGTAAGGTTCTGAGTCTTGGTTAGAAAGCACCAAGAGGATTCTTGGCCAGCTGAACTGTAACAATGCTCAGAAGCTGGGATGTATTGTGTCCCTGCTGCATGGTGATTCATATACGTGGTGGACAACCATAATAGCGGGGTTAGATGATGATGAGGTGACTTGGACATTCTTATTGAATGCATTCAAGTGAAAGTATTTGGGAGTCCGCTACCTAGATGAGAAAAAGAGGGAGTTCATGTCCCTTGTGCAAGGGAGTATGACAGTGGCGGAGTATGAGGTGCAATTTGTACGCCTTAGCCGGTATGCACCTGAGCCGATTCCTAGCGAACGAGAGAGATGTGAACAATTCCGATATGGGCTGGTAGCTGACATGAAAACATATATGCTCGCAGCAGACTATACTGATTTTGATGTCTTGGTCACTCAAGCCAAGGACATTGAGGTAAATCTTGGTCTGGCAAGTCGAGCGGGAGGATCTAGCTCAGAGAAGCGACCTGCGAAACGTGATCTTGGGAGAGATCGGTTCAAGAGACATAGGGATATAAGGTCGCATGCGGATGCTAGGCGTGGGGGTGGCAACCCTGGAAGAGTTCAGTAAGGACCAAATGCTTTCTTACGGACTCCTGAGTGCAATCGGTGTGGTAGAAGGCACACTGGTGAGTGTTGGGGCAATCTTGGCACATGCTGGAATTGCGGCAATTGTGGGCACATGAAGAGGGATTGTCCGCAGCCGATGACAGAGGGTCAGGCTCCGGTGAGAGTGGGTGAACCACAGAGAGGTCATGGGCGCGGCCGTGGCAATTTCCAGTGCAAAGATGAAGGTGGAAAGAATGTAGCTCATGTGGTGGCTGTTCAGCCTGAAGGTGGTGGCCAGGCTAGAGTGTATGCCCATCGAGAAGGGAGGAATGACACGGACGTGATCGCAGGTACCTTCACTTTGCAATCCTTGTCATTACTTTCTTTGATTGATTCTGGATCTACAAACTCGTACATATTGCGTGAACATGCTCAAATGCTTGGTTTGCTTGTTGATTCTTTGGATGTGGGTATGCGTGTGACTAGTTCCCTTGGTGAGACGGCTGAAACAGAAATCCGAAGGCCTACCTTCTGCGATATCCTAAACATGCGGTACCAAAGAATCATCCAACAATTGTTTATCCTTAATCAACTGAACTAGAGATGGTTTCACTTGCAATTCAGCAACAAGACCACCATCTCGCGATATGCTCAAGCTAGCAAACATCACCCTTAATTCCACCGCCACTTTCCTGCTCAACGCATCGACCACAACATTGGCCTTCCCCGGATGATACTCGATCGTTAGATCGTAATCCTTAAGCAACTCCACCCAACGTCGTTGCCTAAGATTTAACTCCTTCTGAGACATAAGGTACTTCAAACTTTTATGATACGTGTACACAGTACATTTCTAACCATAGAGATAACGTCTCGAAATCTTTAAAGCAAAAACCACTGCTGCCAGCTCAATGTCATGCGTAGGGTAATTGCACTCATGCACCTTCAACTGTCGCGATGCATAAGCCACAACTCTACCCTCTTGCATCAACATGCACCCCAAACCAACATAGGATACGTCGCTATACACTACAAACTCTTTTGCTGACTCAGGTTGAAACAAGATAGGAGCTTGCGTCAAAGCTTCCTTTAGATTCTCAAAAGCTTGTTGTCTCACTTCCGTCCACTCGAACTTAACATCCTTTTGTAACAACTTCCTCAATGGAGCAACAATTTTAGAAAATCCATCCACGAACCTTCGGTAGTAACCTGCCAACCCAAGGAAACTATGGACTTCATGAACAGACCTAGGAGCCTTCCAGTTAACCATCGCCTCAATCTTCTGAGGATCAACACGAATCCCTTCAGCCGAAACCACATGGCCAAGAAAAACAACCTCCTTTAGCCAAAACTCACATTTACAAAGCTAATTCTCTAACAGCACTTGCAAAACGATCCTCAAATGTTCCTCATGTTCCTCCTCGGTACGAGAGTACACAAGGATATCATCAATGAACACCACAACGAACTTATCTAGGAATTCATGAAACACCCTGTTCATCATATCCATGAAAGCAGTAAGAGCATTCGTCAATCCGAACGGCATCACTAAAAATTCATAATGCCCATATCTCGTTCGAAAGGTTATTTTCGGCACATTAATCAAGCCATTAAACATCATGCATCTCCATGCATCATTACCAATTTAACAATGTGCCAAAACAAGGATCTCTTACCTTGAGCATCCATCGACACATGGCTTTCAAAACCAGCATTAACCATGCTAAAACATGCTTTCAAAACAGAATTTAAATATGCAATTTATAACCAATGCATCAATCCACTTCATAGCACATCAGAGGAAGTTTTTCCGAAAACTTACTCTTGAGCTTAGCTAAGTTGTTTAGACTTAAACTAAGCTCCCAAAACCTCCAAATAATCGTTTCAAAGATGGAATCCCAACTCCACTCACCAAATTCCTTTCGCTAGTTTGCCGAAACGCCAATCAAGCCTCCGGATCAACTCCAAAAGTGTCCGAAGATGTCTCCCCTGTTTTAAACACATCAAAGTAGAGGATTAAAGCATCATTATGCATTGAATTCTTCATCCAACACACCTAAACTCGCTGCTCTACTCAAAACCAACATTTCGGCTACCAAACACAACCGAAAACACCTCCAAACTCTTCCAAAACTTAACCTAGCCAAGATCCATCACTTCTAACTATTTCTAAACATCAATTAACATCCAAACTAAACCTAAACTCGTCCTTATACCTCCAGCTATAACAGAACACCAAAAACACCTCAAAAACCACCATTTTCATAAGCAAAAACTTGGGAAACACAACCTATTTGGGATTGCATTGATTAAACCTCATTTCTAGCATCATTAGACATCCAAAATACATTAGAGAATCATCTCAAAACAGAGCCCAAACAATCACAACGAAGTTCTTCAAGATTCCTTTCAAATCTTGAGTTTTAAGCCAAAATCAAGTTTCTAACATTAAAACCATTTACAAAACTTAAATTAAGGATTGATAACTTGGGAATTTCAGTAAAGAACTGAGTATTTAGAGGAGAAGAACAATCTTACCTCTAAATGGTGATTTCTCCTTGATTTGAGCCAATTTCCTTGAAAATTCAATGAGGAAATCAAAAGGAATTAATTGATGATAGAAATCTCATCAATTGAAGTGAAGATCAATGAAAAAGTTGCTGGAGAAAAAGTGTTTGGATGATGGAATTTTGAGAGAAAAAGGAATGAGAGGAATTTAGGAAAAAGGTAGTTATGAAAATCCAAAAAGTAGTTTCCCTTTTCTTTTAATTAATTAAAACATTAATTAAATCACCCAAATTAAGGAAAAATCTGGAGAAAACATTTTTGGGTAAATTAGCTCCTTAAAGATTCAAAGTTTCAATCCTTACAAAACAGTCACCACTAAACTTTTCAAAAATTGCATTTTAGTCACTACACCGAAATATAGTATTTCCAAACCTTATTTTGTAAAATTCATTTCACCAATCTCTTATATATATTAAAAGAGGATTTTTAGATATTTTCCTATATTTTTAAAGCATCCCGAACTAGGCTTTCCCTAAAACCTCCTTTTATATTCGAACCGAAAATCAGACCGGTCCGGTTTAGACCCTGAACGTCTAAGCCCAAAATTGGGGTGTTACAACTCTCCCCCTCTTAAGAAATTTCGTCCTCGAAATTTACCTGGAGGAAAAAGGTACGGAAATTGCTTCTTCATGTCATCATTTCTTTCCCACGTGGCTTCCTCAACACCACGATTCTTCCACAACACCTTAACCAATTCAATGGTCTTGCCTCGAAGAATTTTACTGTCCGAATCCAGAATTTCAATCGGCTCCTCATCATAAGTCATGTCTGGATTCAACTCCACTTCCTCCACATGCATAACATGCGAAGGATTCGATCTATACCTCCGAAGCATAGAGACATGAAGCACATCATGTATCTTTTCCAACTCTTGCGGTAACCTCAGCTTGTACACAACAGGACCCACACGTTCAATCACCTCGTATGGTCCAATATACCTAGGGCTCAACTTACCCTTCCGGCCAAACCTCATCACCTTCTTCAAAGGCGAAACCTTTAAGAACACACGGTCACCTACCGCAAACTCAATCTCCTTACGCTTCAAATCCGCGTAAGACTTCTATCGATCAGAAGCTGCCTTTAATCGCTCACAAATGAGCTTCACCTTCTCGGTGGTTCCTTTCAACAAAGCCGTCATTGAAACTAACTTCTGACATGTTTCAGCCTAGCAAAGAGGAGTTCTGCACTTCCTCCCGTACAAGGATTCATAAGGTGCCATTTGAATACTTGCTTGGTAGCTATTGTTATAAGCAAACTCCAACAAAGGCAAATGCTTCTCCCATGAACCTTGAAACTCAATCACACAGCACCTCAACATATCCTCAAGCACTTGGATAACACGTTCGGACTTCCCATCCGAATGTGGATGATAAGAAGTACTGAAATTCACCCGCGTACCCAAAGCTTGATGCAAACACTCCCAAAAACGCGATGTAAACCTCGGATCTCTATCCGACACTATAGACTTTGGCACACCATGCAGTCGCACAATCTCAGCAATGTATAGCTCTGCAAGCTTGTCCAAGGTATACGTAGTATGCACAGGTAAGAAATGCCCACACTTCGTAAGGCGATCCACAATTACCCACACCGAATTCTTCTTCGATGGCGACAAAGGCAAACAAGACACAAAGTCCATGGTAATCCTTTCCCACTTACACTCAGGAATCCTCAGCGGTTGCAACAACCCTGAAGGAAACTGATGCTTAGCCTTAACCCGCTGACAAACCATGCACTTACTCACATACTCCGCAACATCTTTCTTCAAACCCACCCAATAGTACTCATCCTTAAGATCACGATACATCTTTGTACTACCAGGGTACATAGCAAAAGGACTACTATGAGCTTCAACCAGAATGGTACGCCTCAACTCCGCATCATTCGGCACTACTATCCGACTCCCAAAACATAGAACTCCATCATTATTAAAACAGAAATTCGATGGTCTATCCTCAGCAATATCCTGACCTTTTGCAATTCAGCCACAAGCCCTCCATCTCGCAAAATACTCAAGCTGGCAAACATAGCCCTTAACTCCACTGCCACCTTCCTACTCAAGGCATCCGCTACAACATTAGCTTTTCCCGGATGGTACTCGATCGTCAGATCGTAATCTTTAAGCAACTCCACCCAACGTCGTTGACTAAGATTCAACTCTTTCTGAGACATCAAATACTTCAAACTTTTGTGATCCGTGTACACAATACATTTCTCACCATACAGGTAGTGTCTCCAAATCTTCAAAGCAAAAACCACCGCAGCTAACTCAATATCATGCGTAGGATAATTGCGCTCATGCACCTTCAACTGGTGCGATGCATAAGCCACCACCTTACCCCTTGCATTAGCACACACCCCAAACCAACATAGGATGCGTCGCTGTACACCACAAACTCTTTCCCTAATTCAGGTTGAACCAAGATAGGAGCTTGCGTCAAAGCTGCCTTAAGCTTCTCAAAAACTTGTTGCCTTGCTTTTGTCCACTCATACTTGACATCCTTTTGCAAAAACCTCGTTAAAGGTGTAGCAATCTTCAAAAATCCATCCACAAACCTCCGATAGTATCCTGCCAACCCAAGGAAACTGCAAACTTCATGAACAGACTTAGGAGGCTTCCAATTCATCACCGCCTCAATCTTCTGAGGATCAACACGAATTCCCTCAGCAGAAACCACATGACCAAGGAAAATAACTTCCCTAAGCCAGAATTCGCACTTGCTCAGCTTAGCATAAAGCTGATTCTCCAACAGCGCCTGCAACACAATCCGCAAATGCCCTTCATGCTCCTCCTCAGTACGAGAGTACACAAGGATATCATCAATGAACACCACAACAAACTTGTCCAAGTGTTCATGGAACACTCTATTCATCATGTCCATAAAAGCTGCAGGAGCATTCGTCAAGCCAAACGGCATCACAAGGACCTCATAATGCCCATACCTCGTTCTAAAGGTTGTTTTAGGCACATCCATATCCTTCACCTTAAGCTGGTAGTAACTTGACCTTAAGTCAATCTTAGAGAACACAGCCGCTCCCCGAAACTGATCAAAAAGATCATCAATCCTCAGCAAAGGATATCGATTCTTGATAGTCAACTTGTTCAGCTGACGATAATCGATGCACATTCTCATAGTGCTATCCTTCTTCTTCACAAACAAGACCGGTGCACCCCAAGGTGACACACTCGGCCGAATGAAACCACGATCAAACAACTCCTGAAGTTGCGTCTTCAGCTCCTTCAACTCCTTAGGTGCCATTCGGTAAGGAGTAATGGACACTGGAGTCGTGTTCTCATACAACTCAATTCCAAACTCCACCTCTCGACTAGGAGGCAGTCCAGGTAACTCCTCCGGAAACACTCCAGGAAACTCTTGCATAGTCCTGATATCTTGAACACGCAACTCATTAGAGCTAGGATTCATCACCAAGACCAGGTAAGCCTCACAACCTTGCTTCAGCATTCGGCTTGCTTCCAACGAAGACACCAAATTAGCAAGAAATTTCACATTCTTGCCAACCACCACTGCCTCGTAATCATCCGCAAGTTTCAACAAAACTCGCTTGTTCTCAAAATCCACTACAGCTCGATGTTCAACAAGCCAATCCATACCAATGATTACATCAAAACCATAGAATGGAAATTCCATGAGATCAACAAGAAAAACATGGTTTTGCACTTCCAAAGGACATCTTCTATACAACCTCCGTGTTACGACTGTCTCACCAAAGGAACTAGTCACACGCATACCAACATCCAAAGGCTCAACAGGTAAGCCGAGCAATTGAGCATGTTCACGCAATATGTATGAGTGTGTAGATCCAGAATCAATCAAGGAAAGTAATGACAATGATTGCAAAGTAAAGGTACCTGCGATCACATCCATATCATTTCTCCCCTCACGCTGAGCATACACTCGAGCCTGGCCACCGCCCTTAGGTTGAACATCCACCACATGCGCCACATTCCTCCCACCATCATCTCTGCGCTGGAAGTTACCACGGCCGCGCCCACGACCTCTCTGTGGTGCAACTACCCCAGGAGCCCGTCCCTGACCACCACTGACCAACAAAGGACACACCCTCCTCATGTGGTCTGCCGAACCACAATTCCAACATGAATTACCGGTCACTGCTAGAGGAGCCTGAACCTCCATCGCTGCTCGAGGATAATCTCGCCTCAAATGGCCATGAGATCCACACGTCCAGCACGTGTTCTGATCAGCCCTCATCCTATCTCCCTGAACAGGCGCACCATGCCCTCCATTACCACGCCTAGCAGAAGATTGATACCTCTTATCTCGTCCTCTCTTGTTTCGTCCCCCACCGGAACAATAATCAGCAGCTCTTTTGCTCGAGCTAGAACTAACACCTCTGGAAGACAAACCCAAGTTCTGCTCGATGTCGTTCGCTCTACTCACAAGCACATCAAAATCTGTATACGCAGCAGCAAGCATAAAAGTCTTCACGTCCGTCACCAAACCATAACGGAAGCGTTCACACCTCTCCCGCTCATCAGGGATTAGCTCAGGTGCGTACTGACTAAGGCGGACAAACTGGACCTCATACTCGGCCACCGTCATGCTTCCTTGCACAAGAGACAAAAATTCTCTTTTCTTCTCATCTAGGTATCGCACACCTAGCTACTTACACCTGAACGCGTTCAAGAAGAACATCCAGGTCACATCATTTTCCTCCATTCCAAAGACAGTGGTCGTCCACCACGTATAAGCATCATCATGCAGCAGTGACACCACAAAACCTAACTTCTGCACATTGTTGCAGTTCATTTGCCCCAAAATCCTCTTGGTGCTCTCCAACCAAGATTCAGATCCTTCAGGAGATAAACCTCTGAACTCAGTCCCTCCCAGACTGCGAAGACATTCCAAAGGCAATCTCACGTTAGCATCACCCTGATGCGCAGCTCCGTGAGCTCCAGCTACTGCTGCCTGAAAGGCTCCCGCAATAACCTGAATCAACACAGTTATGTCACGAGCAGCTTGCCCTTGCACACCTTCAGGTCCAGCGACCCCAGCTCTAGCACCGACACCAGTATTATCACCTCCAGTACCACCACCGCCGAGTGGTCCACTACCAGGGGGAGGAGGTAAATCCACAACACTATCAGTATTTCCCTCATTCTCATTCTGAGCCATAGCTCTCGTATTCATCCTCATCTCTCTACGAGGCCCCATTTACATGAAAACAATGCACTGACACAAATGCAATAAACATAATTAGGCTCAACAAGGTAAGTAATCCAAGTACTCAAGCTCATTTTCCAAAAACAATTCCTTTCATTAGATTTGATATGGCAATGGGTCCCCCTAACATGCTTCAATATAGCATAACATCACAATTACAACCATGCATCACAATTCATAAAACATTCTTTCACATAAAGGTCTGTCATGCAACAACACATACATCACCCACATAACCATTTCCCAACTACACGAGAACCAAGCTCTGATACCACCAAATGTAACCCCCTTAGCCCGCTCTAGACGGTTGACTTGAACTACGAAGATTACACGGGGAAAATCAAAGTCAACCCGAAAGTCAACCTTTATTAACGACCCTTTTTTTCTTTTTAGTCTTGTCTAGATACATGTTAACCCTAGGTGATGATGAGGTGACTTGGACATTCTTCTTGAATGCATTCAAGCGAAAGTATTTGGGAGTCCGCTACCTAGATGAGAAAAAGAGGGAGTTCATGTCCCTTGTGCAAGGGAGTATGACAGTGGCGGAGTATGAGGTGCAATTTGTACGCCTTAGCTAGTATGCACCTGAGCTGATTCCTAGAGAACGGGAGAGATGTGAATGATTCCGATATGGGCTGGTAGCTGACATGAAAACCTATATGCTCGCAGCAGACTATACTTATTTTGATGTCTTGGTCACTCAAGCCAAGGACATTGAGGTGAATCTTGGTCTGGCAAGTCGAGCGGGAGGATCTAGCTCAGGGAAGCGACCTGCGAATGGTGATCTTGGTAGAGATCGGTTCAAGAGACATAAGGATATAAGGTCGCATGCGGATTCTAGGCGTGGGGGTGGAAACCCTGGAAGAGGTCAGTAAGGACCAAATGCTTTCTTACGGACTCCTGAGTGCAATCGGTGTGGTAGAAGGCACACTGGTGAGTGTTGGGGAAATCATGGTACATGCTGGAATTGTGGCAATTGTGGGCACATGAAGAGGATTGTCCGCAGCCGATGAGAGAGGGTCAGGCTCCGGTGAAAGCGGGTGAACCACAGAGAGGTCATGGGCGCGGTCGTGGCAATTTCTAGTGCACAGATGTAGGTGGAAGGAATGTAGCTCATGTGGTGGCTGTTCAGCCTGAAGGTGGTGGCCAGGCTAGAGTGTATGCCCATCGAGAAGGGAGGAATGACACGGACGTGATCGCAGGTACCTTCACTTTGCAATCCTTGTCATTACTTTCTTTGATTGATTCTGGATCTACAAACTCGTACATATTACGTGAACATGCTCAAATGCTTGGTTTGCCTGTTGAGTCTTTGGATGTGGGTAGGCGTGTGACTAGTTCCCTTGGTGAGACGGTTGTAACAAGGAGGTTGTATAGGAGATGCCCCTTAAAGGTGCAAGAGCATGTGTTTTTAGTTGATCTTATGGAATTGCCATTCTATGGATTCGATGTAATCCTTGGTATGGATTAGCTTGTTGACCATAGGGCCGTTGTGAATTTTGAGAATAAGTGAGTTTTGCTGAAACTTGCGGACAATTATGAAGTTGTGGTAGTGGGTGAAAATGTGAAATTTCTATCTAATGTGATGTCGACGCTTGATGCAAGCCGGATGTTGCATCAAGGATGCGAGGCTTATCTAGCATTTGACATGAATCCTAGTACAAAGGAGGTTCGTGTACAGGATATAAGGACAGTGTGTGAATTCCCTGGGTGTTTCTGGAGGAATTACCCAGCTTGCCGCCTAGTCGGGAGGTTGAATTCGAAATTGAGTGGTATGAGAACACAACTCCGGTTTACATTGCTCCCTTTCGCATGGCACCCAAGGAGTTGAAGGAGTTGAAGACGCAACTTCAAGAGTTGCGTGGCCGAGGCTTTATTCGGCCTAGTGTGTCACCTTGGGGTGCACCGGTCTTGTTTGTTAAAAAGAAAGATGACACGATGAGGATGTTCATTGATTATCGTCAACTAAATAAGTTGACTATCAAGAACAAGTATCCTCTGCCCAGGATTGATGACCTTTTCGATCAGTTTCGATGAGCGGTTGTGTTTTCAAAGATAGATCTGCGGTAAGGATATTATCAGTTATAGGTGAAGGATGTAAATGTGCCGAAAATAACCTTTCGAACGAGATATGGGCATTATGAATTTTTAGTGATGCCGTTCGGATTAACGAATGCTCTTACTGCTTTCATGGATATGATGAACAGGGTGTTTCATGAATTCCTAGATAAGTTCGTTGTGGTGTTCATTGATGATATCCTTGTGTACTCTCGTACCGAGGAGGAGCATGAGGAACATTTGAGGATCGTTTTGCAAGTGCTTATAGAGAATTAGCTTTGTGAATGTGAGTTTTGGCTAAAGGAGGTTGTTTTTCTTGGCCATGTGGTTTCGGCTGAAGGGATTCGTGTTGATCCTCAGAAGATTGAGGCGATGGTTAACTGGAAGGCTCCTAGGTCTGTTCATGAAGTCCATAGTTTCCTTGGGTTGGCAGGTTACTACCGAAGGTTCGTGGATGGATTTTCTAAAATTATTGCTCCATTGACGAAGTTGTTACAAAAGGATGTTAAGTTCGAGTGGACGGAAGTGAGACAACAAGCTTTTGAGAATCTAAAGGCAGCTTTGACGCAAGCTCCTATCTTGTTTCAACCTGAGTCAGCAAAAGAGTTTGTGGTGTATAGCGACGCATCCTATGTTGGTTTGGGGTGCATGTTGATGCAAGAGGGTAGAGTTGTGGCTTATGCATCGCGACAGTTGAAGGTGCATGAGTGCAATTACCCTACGCATGACATTGAGCTGGCAGCAGTGGTTTTTGCTTTAAAGATTTCGAGACGTTATCTCTATGGTTAGAAATGTACTGTGTACACGGATCATAAAAGTTTGAAGTACCTTATGTCTCAGAAGGAGTTAAATCTTAGGCAACGACGTTGGGTGGAGTTGCTTAAGGATTACGATCTAACGATCGAGTATCATCCGGGGAAGGCCAATGTTGCGGTCGATGCGTTGAGCAGGAAAGTGGCGGTGGAATTAAGGGTGATGTTTGCTAGCTTGAGCATATCGCGAGATGGTGGTCTTGTTGCTGAATTGCAAGTGAAACCATCTCTAGTTCAGTTGATTAAGGATAAACAATTGTTGGATGATTCTTTGGTACCGCATGTTTAGGATATCGCAGAAGGTAGGCCTTCGGATTTCTGTTTCAGCGACGATGGTGTTTTATGTTTTGCGAGTCGGATAGTGGTGCCAAGTGATGTTGAGTTGAGGCATACCATTCTGACTGAAGCTCATCGTAGTCCTTTTGCTATGAACCCTGTAGTACAAAGATGTACCGTGATTTGAAGGATGAGTACTACTTGGTGGGATTGAAGAAAGATGTTACTGAGTTTGTTAGAAAATGCATGGTTTGTCTGCGGGTTAAGGCTGAACATCAATTTCCTTCAGGGTTGTTGTAACCCCCTTAGCCCGGCCTAGACGGTTGACCCGAACTATGGAGATTACACGGGGAAAATCAAAGTCAACCCGAAAGTCAACCTTGATTAACGACCTTTTTTTTCTTTTTAATCTTGTCTAGATACATGTTAACCCAAGGTGAGCACTCGAGAAACATTTATGTGTAAAGCACAGCGACCGGATTTCAGAAAGGGACTCAATTGCACAATATACAATGTTAGGGACCAAAACGTAAATTCTGTAAATTAGAAGGTCATAACTGATTTTAAAGTTACCAATAAGAAATTAGTCTTATTACATGCTTCCCTGTCAAATTTCACCTTAATTGAACATCTCGAACTCATACAATTGCAAGTCGTCTTTTGGGACTAAAACGTAAAGTTTGCAAACTTCAACACCATTCAAATCAGTGCCCAACGGTCACCTGTTTCGAAACGGCATTGACCGTTCCGAAACACATGTTGGTTCCGAGATTGGTTCCGAAACAGGGCATTCCAGTAGCCAAAACGTTTCGGAACAGCCTCCAGTCGTTTCGAAACACGAAGGCCATTACAGGCCCCCGTTTCGAAACGCTAGTGAGTGTTCCGATACGGCTTGCCCAGAAACTGTAGATTTTTCTGGTTTTTCATACATAAATCCACTCAAACACTACCTAATGACTTCCTAGACATACCAACAAGTCATCATACATATGTGGAGCATGTTTGTAACTCCTAAACACATTCGTAGCATCAACATGAAATTTCACATGTCTATAGGCATGCTTCCTATTATTCAAAACCAAGCAATCAACCAATCTCCAAAACAAGCATTAATAGGCCATTTACAAATTCAAACCATCAAAAACAACATGCCACAACCTAGGGAGTTCAACACATCTCCCAAAACACATCTTAGGTTCCCATTGCCAAAATACCAAAACTAATATTGTATGAAAACATCACCATACATGAGCTTGGTTTCCCTTGGACACTCTTAGCTTCATTGTTGCCCTTAAACACTTCAATTATCTGCATTATTGGTACAAGATAGAGAGCGTAAGCACAATTGATTAGTGAGGCATGCTCTAAAGAAAACAAGACAATAATGCATTTTAGAAAACACTTTCAACAAAGCTTTTAAACACATGCTCATCTCTTTTCATGCAACCTTGCATACTTTACAAGCATCTCATGCTTCACTACATTCAACACATCATATTGGCTTCCAAGTGATAATTCATAACCATTTACAACACAAAACACAATCGGATGCACGAATTACAAGCGTTGTCCCACACGCTTCATGCACACTACCGAACAACGCAAGGTGGAGTTTATCGATACAATCACAACCCCTCAACACCCGTGATGAAGTTTAACGGTATAATCACAACCCCTCAGCATCACTCATCGGTAGTTGTATAATTCCACTAAGGAGAGCAAGGGACACATAACACAAGATCCACGGTGACTTTATTCACAGTGCACCCAATCCTATAGGCGGCTAACTATATCCGATTCAATTACTTTAGAACCAATTCATCACTTGCCAATATAGATCAAATATCATCATCAATTCACTGTTTTAAAGCATTAATCAAGCCATTAAACATCATGCATGTCCATGCATCATTACCAATTTAACAACGTGCCAAAACAAGGATCTCTTACCTTGAGCATCCATCGACACATGGCTTTCAAAACCAGCATTAACCATGCTAAAACATGCATTCAAAACAGAATTTAAATATGCAATTTATAACCAATGCATCAATCTACTTCATAGCACATCCGAGGAAGTTTTTCCGAAAACTTACTCTTGAGCTTAGCTAAATTGTTTAGACTTAAACTAAGCTCCCAAAACCTCCAAATAATCGTTTCAAATATGGAAACCCAACTCCACTCACCAATTTCGTTTCGCTAGTTTGCCGAAACGCCAATCAAGCCTCCGGATCAACTCCAAAAGTGTCCGAAGATGTCTCCCCTATTTTAAACACATCAAAGTAGAGGATTAATGCATCATTATGCATTGAAATCTTCAGCCAACAAACCTAAACTCGCTGCTCTACTCAAAACCAACATTTCGGCTACCAAACACAATCGAAAACACCTCCAAACTCTACCAAAACTTAACGCAGCCAAGATCCATCACTTCTAACCATTTATAAACATCAATTAACATCCAAAATAAACCTAAACTCGTCCTTATACTTCCAGCTATAACAGAACACCAAAAACACCTCAAAAACCACCATTTTCATAAGCAAAAACTTGGGAAACACAACTTATTCGAGATTGCATTGATTAAACCTCATTTCTAACATCATTAGACATCCAAAATACATTAGAGAATCATCTCAAAACAGAGCCCAAACAATCACAAAGAAATTCTTCAAGATTCCTTCCAAATCTTGAATTTTAAGCCAAAATCAAGTTTCTAACATTAAAACCATTTACAAAACTTAAATTAAGGATTGACAACTTGGGAATTTCAGTAAAGAACTGAGTATTTAGAGGAGAAGAACAATCTTACTCTAAATGGTGATTTCTTCTTGATTTGAGTCAATTTCCTTGAAAATTCCATGAGGAAATCAAAAGGATTTTGTGCAAGATTGATTAGGAATTAATTGTTGATAGAAATCTCATCAATTGAAGTGAAGATCAATGAAAAAGTTGCTGGTGAAAAAGTGTTTGGATGATGGAATTTTGAGAGAAAAATGAATGAGAGAAATTTAGGAAAAAGGTAGTTATGAAAATCAAAAAGTAGTTTCCCTTTTCTTTTAATTAATTAAAACATTAATTAAATCACCCAAATTAAGGAAAAATCTGGAGAATTTTTTTGGGTAAATTAGCTCCTTAAAGATTCAAAGTTTCAATCCTTACAAAACAGTCACCACTAAACTTTTCAAAATTCGCATTTTAGTCACTACACTGAAATGTAGTATTTCCAAACCTTATTTTGTAAAATTGATTTCACAAATCTCTTATATATATTAAAAGAGGATTTTTAGATATTTTCCTATATTTTTAAAGCATCCCGAACTAGGCTTCCCTAAAACCTCCTTTTATACTCGAACCGAAAATCAGACCGGTCCGGTTCAGACCCTAAACTTCAAAGTCCAAAATTGGGGTGTTACTGTTGTTGTAGCCGTTGAGGATCCCAAAATTGAAATGGGAGAGGATCACTATGGACTTTTTGTCTAGTTTACCGTTATCACCATCAAAGAATAATTTTGTTTGGGTGATTGTGGATCGCCTTACGAAATGTGCACATTTCTTGTCTGTGCATACTATGTACCTTGGATAAGTTTGCGGAGTTGTACATTGCTGATATTGTACGATTGCATGGAGTGCCAAAATCTATAGTGTTAGATAGAGACCCGAGGTTCACCGTAAGGTTTTGGGAATGTCTACTTCAAGCTTTGGGTACGCGGCTGAATTTTAGTACTTCTTATCATTTGCAGACAGATGGACAGTCAGAGCGTGTTATCCAAGTGCTCGAGGATATGTTGAGGTGTTGTGTTATTGAGTTTCAAGGCTCTTGGGAGAAGCACTTGCCTTTGGTGTAGTTTGCTTATAATAATAGTTACCAGGCAAGTATTCAAATGGCACCTTATGAGGCTTTATATGGGAGGAAGTGCAGAACTCCTCTTTGTTGGGCTGAAACGAGACAAAAGTTTGTGAAGCTCATTTGTGAAGCTCATTTGTGAGCGATTGAAGGCAGAATCGGACCGAAAAAAGTCTTACGCGGATTTGAAGCGTGAGGAGATAGAATTTTCTGTGGGCGAGCGAGTGTTTTTGAAAGTTTCACCTTGGAAGAAGGTGATGAGATTTGGCCGGAAGGGCAAATTGAGTCCAAGGTTCATTGGACCATACGAAGTGATAGAACGTGTGGGTCCTGTTGCCTACAAGTTGAGATTAACTCAAGAGTTAGAAAAGATAGATAATGTGTTTCATGTTTCCATGCTTCAGAGATATAGATCGGATCCGTCGCATGTTATGCCTGTGGAAGAGGTTGAGCTGAATCCAGACTTGACTTATGATGAGGAACCTGTTAAGGTTCTGATGTGGATAGTAAGGTTCTTCCAGGTAGGGCCATTGTGCTGGTCAAAGTCTTGTGGAGACATCGTGGCATTGAGGAAGCCACGTGTGAAAGGAAGGATGACATGAAGAAGCAATTTCCTTACCTTTTTCCTCCAGGTAAATTTCGAGGACGAAATTTCTTAAGTAGGGGAGAGTTGTAACGCCCTGGTTTTGTGCATAGATGCTTTAGTGGTTGAATCGGGCCGATCAAGAATGGTTCGAGTCTTTAAGGGAGGTTTAGGGAACACCTAGTTCGGGATGCTTTAAAAGTATGGAAAAATATCTAAAAATCCTCATTTATTATATTAAAGGTTATGGTGAAAACAATTTTACAAAATGTGCTTTGGAAATACTACATTTCGGTGTAGTGACCAAATTGCAGTTTTTGCAAAAGTTGACTAGTGATTGTTTTGTAAAGGATTGAATCTTTGAATCTTTAAGGAGATAATTTTACCAAAATGTTTTTCATCCAATTTCTCTTTAATTTGGATGTTTTAATAATGATTAAATAAAAAGAATTAAGAGAGAAAATCTATTTTGACTTCTCATAACTATTTTACGATCTTTTTCCCTCTTTTCATTTTCTCTCAACTTGTAACCCCCTTAACCCGGTCTAGACGATTGACTCGAATTAAGAAAGTCACACGGGGAAAACCAAAGTCAACCCGAAAGTCAACCTTGATTAAAGACCTTTTTTTTCTTTTTAATCTTGTCTAGATGCACATTAGCTCTAATTGTGATCACACAAACAACATGCTCAAAGATCACAAACATCAGAGATCAAACAGGGACTCAATTGAACAATTTTACAACTTTAGGGACCAAATTGTAAATTCTGAAAACTTTGAGGACTTAACCAGATTTTAAGTTACCAACTTAAAATTAATCATGTTTCATGCTTCTCAGCCAAATTTCAGCTCAAACGGACATCCCAAACTCATACAATTGCACAAGCAAGTTTCAGGACCAAAATGCAAACATTCTGAAACATTTAACTGCCACTGTCAGCCCCCAACGGTCGGCTGTTCCGAAACAGGGAGAGCCCGTTTCGAAACACGGGGCCGTTCCGCAACGCGTACCGAAACGCGGGCTGGCAGTGACCAATCTGTTTCGGAACGGTGTCACCTGTTTCGGACGCCTGGGTTCATTCAGGGCACCCGTTCCGAAACGGTGTCATCTGTTCCGAAACACCCTGCACAGATTGCAGCATTTTGCTTACTCAAACATACAATTGATCATCCAATCATGCTCCAAAAGCCACCAAACCTTACCAACATGCAATTCAACATATAAGGGACATACTTGCATCAACAATTCAACAAAATGTCAACATATGTGAAAAGCCCCAAATCTATAGGCATGCTTCCTACACAAGCAACCATTCAAGCATAAACTTCCAAATCAATCTCATATTAGCCACAACATGATCCAACAACATTAAAACATCCTTGTCCGAACATATACGAACACATACACATAACCCGAGAGATTCTACCCCCATTGCCTTTATTAACTATAGCTATTCACCGAGACATACATCTCAAATGGAGTCCTCCTTGAATCCCTTGCTTCTCGCTGTCCAAACTTCAAGAATCTGCATTGATGGACAAAAAGGAGCGTAAGCACATAATGCTTAGTGAGGAATGCTCAAAACCAAAACACCACCAATGCAGCGAGTCTTAAAACCTCTTTGAAAAGCAACTCGATTTGTTTACCAAGCAAAGTTTGAAAACTCTTTTTCAACATCATGCTTAAAACCATGCATTGCTCAAACATGAAAACCAACCCTTAGCTTAGCAAGCTAAGAAAACCTTTTCAAAGCATCATTTACAAAATCATCCATTTAACCATTCCATGCATAAACACCATATGCAAAGCTAAAATCAACCTTGGAAAAACACTTCCACTTACATCATACCATTCACATACTTGAATGCCGTTTTAAATTAAGAAACCCTTTTTAAACCATTTACTTAATCAATTAACACATGCATTAAACCATGCAACATATTACCACATCATTCTCATTTGCGTCTCATGACCTTAAAACAAGTCTTAGCAAGACTCCAATGCACTAAAGAGATTTCATGCACACATGCAACATTCTCAATAGATAATCAACACTTGTTCAAACTAACAAGTAAACATGCATTCTCAATTCATTAAGCAATTCTCATGCAACCATGCATCAATTCAAGCATCTCATGCTTCATTATATCAAGAACATTATATTGGCTTCCAAGTGACCAACCAAATCCACTTTTCAACTCAACACCCGATCGGACACGCGGATCACAAGCGTTGTCCCCACGCTTCATACACACTACCAATCCAAGGTCTCCCAAATGGACTTTTAAACACCATTTGACCTTACCATTCACAAGGTTCCCATGTATGGACTTTTAAACACCATACAACCTTAACTTTCACAAGGTTCCCATATATGGACTTTTAAACACCATATAACCTTAACATGCTCAAGGTTCCCATATATGGACTTTTAAACACCATACAACCTTAGCATCACCGATTGGTAGTTGTATAATCATCTAACGAGATCCGGGACACCCTATACAAGATCCACACATGGACTTTAAACCACCATTGTGATCTTAAAAAGCACAAGGTCCTCAAATGGAATTTTAACCACCATTATTACCTTTGCTTAACCAAGGTCCTCGAATGGGATCCCATCAACCATTATGACCTTAACCATCTCGTTAGGAAACTTGGATGGAGTTTACCGGTTCACTCTTAACCACTCCACACCCAAGGCGACTTTATTCACGGTGCACCCAATCCTATAGCCGGCTAACTATATCCGATCAACGAACCAAGAACCACTTGCACACTTGCCAATATAACCATCTTACCACATTAACCTTTAATTCACATGCATAACCATAATGCAACAACCATCATTTACCTTAACCAAGAACCAACCATGGACTTACAAACACCATGTTGTTCTTTAATAAACAAGGCTTACACAAGGACTTTCAACCACCTTTGTAACCTTAAGCATCACTTACCAATGTACATCATTAACAACAATAATCCACTGTTTTAGAGCATCACACAAAAGCCATTAAACAACATGCAACACTATGCATCAAAACCACAATTTCAATGTACAAAACCAAGGATCTCTTACCTTGAGCATCCTTCACATATGGCTTTCAAAACCAGCATTTAACCATGCTAAAATATGCTTTCAAAACAGAATTTAAACCATGCAAAACACATGCATTTCAATCATCAACCATAATTGCTTTAAAAGCCAATTCACAACACAACCAAGAACGAAAATCCATTTACTTACTCTTGAGCTTAGCAAAGTTGTTTAGACTTAAACTAAGCTCCCAAAACCTTCAAACCTTGGTTTAAAAGCTGAAAACCCGACTTCACTCACCGATACACAAAACAATGCTAGCCAACAAGCCTTCCAAGCATCCGAAACCTTCCGCACCACCTCTAAAGCTCACGGATCAAACTCCCCTGTTTCAAGCACACAACAACAGAAGATCAATGCATCATTATGCATCAAAAACACCAGCAACACAACACAACTCGCTGCTCATCACAAATCCAACAATTCGGCTACCAAACACAACCGAAATCACCTCCAAACACTTCCAAAACTTAACCCAGCCAAGATCCATCACTTCTAACCATTTTTAAACATCAATTAACATCCAAAATGATCACAAACACGTCCTTATACCTCCAGGTATAACAGATCACCAAAAACACTCCAAAAACAACCAAAAACTCAAGCAAAACTTAGGAAATTCAACCTATTCGGGATTGCATTAATTACACCTCAACATCTAATCAATTTAGCATTCATTTAACATCAATTTGACACTCCAAAACATTGCCCAAACAGATCACACGAAAATTCCACCAAAATCAAGCAAATCTTGCATTTTAAGCCAAAAATCAAGATTTCAATTGAAAAGCCTTTAACAAATCACAAATCAAGGATTGAGAACTTAGGAATTTCAGTAAAGAACTGATAGTTTAGAGGAGAAGGACGTTCTTACCTCCAAACTTGAGTTTCTCCTTTTTAGAACCAAAAAGCTTGATGAAACAACTTGCAAATGGTGAGGTTTTGTTGTAGAGATGATTAGGAATCAAAAGAGAGTTGAAAGGAGAGATTTAGGTGACAAAATCAGAAGAAATTCTCTGGAGAGAAAGTGTTTGGGTTGAGAGAAAATGAAAATTGGGAGAAAATGAAAAGTTAGTTACAAATAGCCAAAATGGCTTTCCCTCCTCTTTCCTTATGTTTTAAAATCAGAATAAAGCCTTAAAATATCTTAGAAAAATCTGGAGAAACCACTTTTGGAATATTAGCTCCTTAAAGATTCAAAGTTTCAACCCTTTATAAAATAGTCACGCAACTTTCAAAATTTACATTTTGGTCACTAGCCAAAATGTCAACCTTCCGAACCTCATTTTCCAAAATTGATTTCACAGTTCACTTTTATATATTAAAAGATGATTTTAGAACATTTTTCCATATTTTTAATGCAACCCGAACTAGGCTTTCCTAATTTCACCTTTATATATTCGATCAGCACTTTGACCGAACCGGTCAACGCCCAAAACTTCTGAGCCCAAAACCGGGGCGTTACAACTCTCCCCCCCTTAGGAAATTTCGTCCTCGAAATTTCAACTGGAAAAAAGGGAACCACAACCCAACTTCTCAGAGCAACACACAAGGCAACACAAAAGCCTCAATCACTACTGAACACTTCCCACACAAAACTCCACCAAACTCAACACCACCACATGCTGTTCACAAAACCCAGCACACACAAAGATAACCACAATTTAACCTTTCGCACTTCCGACTGCCCACAGCTCTAACATCAACCCGAAGAACTCAATTTTTTTACAGCACACATCACTGTAACACACAACTCCCAAGACTTGCTTACACAGTGACATTAACCAATCCAAACATTCACTATGCAAACTTCTCTACTTCTAAAACTCTTGCAAACTCCCAAACCTCTTCCAAGAATTTTCCCAACAAGCAAAAATTCTTTAGCATCAACTGATTACTCAAACTCCTCAACAATGCTGATAATCCTTCACATCTGCCGCTAACATTACCATAACGACTCACCAGGACTACACACCCAGATTCCAAAATTACATCACAACCCCAACTAGACTCCGTCAGCCGTTCCACACACCACCAACTGACTTCAAACGGAACTTTCTTAACCACAACCAGCCAACCACTTCTCACAAGAACCCAAACAACCAACAATGGCCTTCAACCCTTCATTACTTTTCCACCACAAGCTTGACCACAACACTTGCCTCGCCAGAACATCGCTTAACCCAAACATACATAACAACTTCTCAAAGGTTGCTAAGAACCAACACTTACAAACACAACCCTTCCACAACAACTTAAATGCTAAACTACCTCAGCACTTGGAAAAACAACCACTAAACTGCAACATCACTTAGCACCAAGGAACTACCACTTCCACTAACTATCCAAACCACTTGACCGATTCTAACTTCAACCGGTACTCTTCACCACCAACCCACTATCCTTCTACTAACAGGCTATACTACCCTCACTATCACTAGCAATTAGCTTAACAAACTCCATTACTTCTAACTTCCACTCAGCACCAACACAACCTCTAAAAACCCATCATCCAACCTAACCCAACCACCACACTAACAGATTCGATTAGTTATTAGCGAGTGCGAACATCGTATGCATGATCACCTACATGCCCTATCAATGCCTGATGTACATGTATGCAAAACCTCTAATGTCATGCCACATGTATGCATGGACCAGCACATATATAATATAGCATATAACAATGATTTTAACTGTGCATGAATGCCAATTCACACCCTCCAATTACATCCTCAAAATCTGTCTAAAAACAACCTCCTACCTCACCTCTAACTTATCTAACTCCATCATACCATCAACCATTAACCACAAGATACTCACTAAAGCCCTCTTCACACCAAAGATGCTTCCACAACTACAACCATTACCCCAAGCATGCTAGCAACAAGACTAAACTTACCACGCAAGGAAAACCAACAGAAACCAAACCAAGGTAACTAGAGCAAAGATTACTAAACAAGGTTACCTGGAAACACAACACCACCCTGAAGCTTCATCAGACGAGCTCTCTTCCTCGCGGAACCATCATCCTCCTGCCGCACCGCTGCAGCACCAGCTAACACACTAGGGTCACCACCAACCTCTAGCGGCAAGGAACCTTGGCTATTCCGAGCCAACATCAAACAATCGCGTCTCATGTGTCCAGCAGACCCACATTCCCAGCAATTCTCATTTCCCAAACTCTTCACAACCTTCTGCTCTTTCTGCCACCTCTGAACCTTGCCTCGGCCGTGCCCACGACCTTTCAGAGACCCTTTGGCTATCACCAAAGCTGACTTTACCCCAAGGGGACAATCACGCTTAACATGCATTTTAGAACCACAATTCCAACAAGCACCCGCGCCCCAACAATCTCCAACATGGCGTCTTTCACAACGGTCACATACCGGTGGCTGAGCTTCCACTCCTTGCTCAAACAACACTTGCTCCACAACAGCACTACCTTCACATTGCTTACCCCTTGGAAACTTCTCCCCAAGATACCTTTCATAAAAGGCAGATACAAAGAAATCCCAATCAATATCATGGGTATGTGACGCCACCGCCACAGATGTCCACCAGACACATGCATCCTCCAGCATCAAGGAAACAACACTTCCCAGCTTACAAGCATAATCACAACCTTCCTGATCCAAAATCAGAATCACACTGGCCAACCAGGCCTCAAATGTCTCAGGTGAAGAACCATGATACTCCACATCACCCAAATCCAACAAACGCTGCTTCGGCAAACCCACACATCCCACAGCCAGCACATCCACTGACTTTACCGTCGCTACAACCTGAGATGTTCCCAACACCTCCTGAACAACAGATGATGAACTCTTCATCACAGAACCAGCTTCTTCCTTCTGCCTTAACACCTCAACCCCAGGCACAGAAGACTGAGACAAAACACCTTTACAAAAGAGTGAGTTCCCTGCCTTAACAACCTGCCCTAAGGCAGCAACCATCTCACCCAACTGCCATTCTATCAACGACTTCGCCATACTAGTAACAACAACAAACAACCACAACAAAACAAACAAACAAACCAGTTAGACCAGCTTTAAGCAAGGATTCAAACTCCAACTCCAATATAACACAATAGCTATAATAGTAAGGCAATGGGTATCCCGAATCCTCCCCTTTACATGACATAACAGTCAACACAAACATGGATAACACAACATCAAGCATATCAATCAACATACTTTGATCATGCTTACATCAAACAGCATCCACTTGCAACAACATATTAGCAACATAACATACACATTACACTTTCATCAAGCATAACACCAGCTCACAACATCAGTACATATCCACATTAATTCAACGATGATTCATAAACACAAAGCATGCTTGAAAACATCAGCAACTTGTTCAGAAACGCGTGTTTCAACCAGCTTTCAACCACACAACAAGGTAAACATCAAACACACCTTACAACAACTTACCGTTTTCCCCAAGCATTCGCAACACAGCTCTGATACCACCAAATGTAACCCCCTTAACCCGGTCTAGACGATTGACCCGAATTAAGAAAGTCACACGGGGAAAACCAAAGTCAACCCGAAAGTCAACCTTGATTAACGACCCTTTTTTTTCTTTTTATTCTTGTCTAGATGCACATTAGCTCTAATTGTGATCACACAAACAACATGCTCAAAGATCACAAACATCAGAGATCAAACAGGGACTCAATTGAACAATTTTACAACTTTAGGGACCAAATTGTAAATTCTAAAAACTTTGAGGACTTAACCAGATTTTAAGTTACCAACTTAAAATTAATCATGTTTCATGCTTCTCAGCCAAATTTCAGCTCAAACGGACATCCCAAACTCATACAATTGCACAAGCAAGTTTCAGGACCAAAATGCAAACATTCTGAAACATTTAACTGCCACTGTCAGCCCCCAACGGTCGGCTGTTCCGAAACAGGGAGAGCCCGTTTCGAAACACGGGGCCGTTCCGCAACGCGTACCGAAGCGCGGGCTGGCAGTGACCAATCCGTTTCGGAACGGTGTCACCTGTTTCGGACGCCTGGGTTCATTCAGGGCACCCGTTCCGAAACGGTGTCATCTGTTCCGAAACACCCTGCACAGATTGCAGAATTTTGCTTACTCAAACATACAATTGATCATCCAATCATGCTCCAAAAGCCACCAAACCTTACCAACATGCAATTCAACATATAAGGGACATACTTGCATCAACAATTCAACAAAATGTCAACATATGTGAAAAGCCCCAAATCTATAGGCATGCTTCCTACACAAGCAACCATTCAAGCATAAACTTCCAAATCAATCTCATATTAGCCACAACATGATCCAACAACATTAACAACAACATTAAAACATCCTTGTCCGAACATATACGAACACATACACATAACCCGAGAGATTCTACCCCCATTGCCTTTATTAACTATAGCTATTCACCGAGACATACATCTCAAATGGAGTCCTCCTTGAATCCCTTGCTTCTCGCTGTCCAAACTTCAAGAATCTGCATTGATGGACAAAAAGGAGCGTAAGCACATAATGCTTAGTGAGGAATGCTCAAAACCAAAACACCACCAATGCAGCGAGTCTTAAAACCTCTTTGAAAAGCAACTCGATTTGTTTACCAAGCAAAGTTTGAAAACTCTTTTTCAACATCATGCTTAAAACCATGCATTGCTCAAACATGAAAACCAACCCTTAGCTTAGCAAGCTAAGAAAACCTTTTCAAAGCATCATTTACAAAATCATCCATTTAACCATTCCATGCATAAACACCATATGCAAAGCTAAAATCAACCTTGGAAAAACACTTCCACTTACATCATACCATTCACATACTTGAATGCTGTTTCAAATTAAGAAACCCTTTTTAAACCATTTACTTAATCAATTAACACATGCATTAAACCATGCAACATATTACCACATCATTCTCATTTGCGTCTCATGACCTTAAAACAAGTCTTAGCAAGACTCCAATGCACTAAAGAGATTTCATGCACACATGCAACATTCTCAATAGATAATCAACACTTGTTCAAACTAACAAGTAAACATGCATTCTCAATTCATTAAGCAATTCTCATGCAACCATGCATCAATTCAAGCATCTCATGCTTCATTATATCGAGAACATTATATTGGCTTCCAAGTGACCAACCAAATCCACTTTTCAACTCAACACCCGATCGGACACGCGGATCACAAGCGTTGTCCCCACGCTTCATACACACTACCAATCCAAGGTCTCCCAAATGGACTTTTAAACACCATTTGACCTTACCATTCACAAGGTTCCCATGTATGGACTTTTAAACACCACACAACCTTAACCTTCACAAAGTTCCCATATATGGACTTTTAAACACCATATAACCTTAACATGCTCAAGGTTCCCATGTATGGACTTTTAAACACCATACAACCTTAGCATCACCGATTGGTAGTTGTATAATCATCTAACGAGATCCGGGACACCCTATACAAGATCCACACATGGACTTTAAACCACCATTGTGATCTTAACAAGCACAAGGTCCTCAAATGGAATTTTAACCACCATTATTACCTTTGCTTAACCAAGGTCCTCGAATGGGATCCCATCAACCATTATGACCTTAACCATCTCGTTAGGAAACTTGGATGGAGTTTACCGGTTCACTCTTAACCACTCCACACCCAAGGCGACTATATTCACGATGCACCCAATCCTATAGCCGGCTAACTATATCTGATCAACGAACCAAGAACCACTTGCATCACTTTCCAATATAACCATCTTACCACATTAACCTTTAATTCACATGCATAACCATAATGCAAAAACCATCATTTACCTTAACCAAGAACCAACCATGGACTTACAAACACCATGTTGTTCTTTAATAAACAAGGCTTACACAAGGACTTTCAACCACCTTTGTAACCTTAAGCATCACTTACCAATGTACATCATTAACAACAATAATCCACTGTTTTAGAGCATCACACAAAAGCCATTAAACAACATGCAACACTATGCATCAAAACCACAATTTCAATGTACAAAACCAAGGATCTCTTACCTTGAGCATCCTTCACATACGGCTTTCAAAACCAGCATTTAACCATGCTAAAATATGCTTTCAAAACAGAATTTAAACTATGCAAAACACATGCATTTCAATCATCAACCACAATTGCTTTAAAAGCCAATTCACAACACAACCAAGAACGAAAATCCATTTACTTACTCTTGAGCTTAGCAAAGTTGTTTAGACTTAAACTAAGCTCCCAAAACCTTCAAACCTTGGTTTAAAAGCTGAAAACCCGACTTCACTCACCGATACACAAAACAAGGCTAGCCAACAAGCCTTCCAAGCATCCGAAACCTTCCGCACCACCTCTAAAGCTCACGGATCAAACTCCCCTGTTTCAAGCTGTAACCCCCTTAACCCGGCCTAGACGGTTGACCCGAATTAAGAAAGTCACACGGGGAAAACCAAAGTCAACCCGAAAGTCAACCTTGATTAACGACCCTTTTTTTTCCTTTTTAACCTTGTCTAGATGCGCTTTAGACCTAATTGTGATCACACAACATCATACCAAAAGATCACAAACATCAGAGATCAAACATGGACTCAATTGAACAAATTACAACTTTAGGGACCAAAATGTAAATTCTGCTAAATATGAGGACTTAATCCAAATTAAAGTTACCAACTTGAAATTAATCAGGTTTCATGCTTCTCTGTAAAATTTCAGCTCAAAAGGACTTCCCAAACTCATACAATTGCACAAACAAGTTTCAGGACCAAAACGCAAACATTCCAAAACATATAACTGCCAATGTCAGCCCCCAACGGTCACCCGTTCCGAAACTGGCATAGCCCGTTTCGAAACTCGGGGCCGTTCTGCAACGCGTACCGAAACGGGGGTCTGGTAGTAGCCTTTCCGTTTCGGAACGGCCCCTCCCGTTTCGAACGCCTGGGCACAATTAAGGCACCCGTTCCGAAATGGTAGGTGCTGTTCCGAAACACCCTGCACAAATTGCCTCAAAAAGCATTATTAAACATGCAATTAAACATCCAATCATGCACCAAACGCCACCAAACTTTACCAGCATGCAATTAAACATAGAAGGGACATATAAGCATCTTCAATTCAACAAAATAACATCATAAGCAAAAAGCCCCAAATCTATAGGCATGCTTCCTACACAAGTAAGCCATTCAAGCATAAACTTCCAAAACAAGCATGTAAAGATCCAACACCAAAACCAACCTTCTCAACATCAAACAACATACTTAGGGAGTACTAAACATCTCCCAAAACATATACATTGGTCCCCCATTGCCAAATTACCAAAAGCTAAAATGTACTTAGAAAACCTTCCATACTTAGATCTTTGTTTCCACTTGAATGCTTGCCCTCCTTGCTGCCCTCAAGTACTCTAATGTTCTGCATTATTGAATTAAGAAAACGGAAGAGAGCGTAAGCAAAAGCTTAGTGAGGAATGCTCGTAAAACCATTCAATAATGCATTAACAAAACATTTATAAATCATGCTTCAAAACATCAATTGTACATGCTTAAAAGCTTACTTAAAACAAGCATCTCATGCTTCATGTCATAACATGTCATATTGGCAACAAGTGATAAATTTCATTTCTTTTAACAAGTTCATCATAACTTTCACCCCAAGGACTTTTAAACACCTCGGCCCCAAGGACTTTTAAACACCTTGGCCATGGACTTTTAAACACCATGAAAGAGGACCACACAAGGACTTTTAACCACCTTTGTGTCCACAACAAGTTTCACCCCAAGGACTTTTAAACACCTTGGCCCCAGGGACTTTTAAACACCTTGGCCCCATGGACTTTTAAACACCATGGAATGGATCACACAAGGAATTTTAAACACCTTTGTGTCCGTAGTAAGAATCATCCAAGGACTTTTAAACACCTTGATGTTCTTAAGTAAACAAGGCTCACTCAAGGACTTTTAACCACCTTAGTGACCTTAACCTTTTCAAAACATCACTTGCCAATATACATCATTAACATCATTTAATCCACTATTTTAAAGCATTAAACCAAGCCATACTCATCATGCATTTAAAAGCATTTAACCACATTTAATCAATGCCCAAAATCAAGGAACTCTTACCTTGAGTTTCCTTCAACATATGGCTTACAACAACAGCAAATACCATGCTAAATCATGCTTTCAAAACAGTAATTAAAACATGCAATAAACCACTTTGCATCACACATAGTCATGGCCACCACTAGAGAGAATTTCCGAAAACTTACACTCGAGCTTAGCAAAGTTGTTTAGACTTAAACTAAGCTCCCAAGACATTGGTTTCAAAGCCGAAAACCCAATTTCACTCACCGGTTCCACTTCGCCTCAAGCCAAAGCACCAATTCAAGCTTCCGGATCAACAACTCTTGGATCCAAAGATGCCTCCCCTGATTAAACACATTAAAGCAGAGATTTAATGCATCATCATGCATCAAAAGCTTCAATGAAAGCACTCAAACTCGCTGCTCTCATTCACCCTCCAATTTCGGCCACCAAACACAACCGAAATTGCATCAAAACCACTTCTCAACAAAGCCCAGCCATAAACCAGCAAAACCTAACATCCATTAACACCATTTAACATCTAAAAACAACCTATAAACATCCTTATACCTCCAGCAACATCAGATCCACAAGATCACCACAAAAACATCCAAGAATCACAAGCTAAACTTAGGAAACACAACCTATCCGGGATTGCATTAATCAAAACTCATTTCCTTATCAATTTAGAGTTCATTTAACATCAAAAACACACCTCAAATCACAGATTAATCATATCTAACGAAAATCATCAAAAATCACCAAATCTTGCATTATAAGCCAAGATCCATTTCACCACTTAAAATCCTTTAATAAAACTTCAATTAAGAGTTGAGAACTTGGGAATTTCAGTAAAGAACTGATAGTTTAGAGGAAAAGGACGTTCTTACCTCCAAACTTGTGTTTCTCCACTTTTTGGAATCAAAAACCTTGTTGAATCAACTAGCAAATGATGAGGTTTTGAAGATATGTTGATTAGGAATCAAAAGAATGTTGAAAGGAGGATTTTAGGTGAGAAAATCAGAAACAACTCTCTGGAAAACAAGTGTTTGGATTGAGAGAAAATGAGAGAAAAAAAATAGAAAAGTTAGTTAAGAAAATAGCCAAATGGCCTTTCCCTCCACTTTTGATATGTTTTAAAATCAGAATAAATCTCAAAATATCTTAGAAAAATCTGGAGAAACTACTTTTGGAATAATAGATCCTTAAAGATTCAAAGTTTCAACTCTTTATAAAACAGTCACAAAACTTTCAAAAATTACATTTTGGTCACTAGCCAAAATGTCACTCTTCCAAAACCCATTTTTCAAAATTGATTTCACAGTTCACTTAATTATATTAAAAGATGATTTTAGAACATTTTTCCATATTTTTAATGCAACCCGAACTAGGCTTTCCTAATTTCACCTCTTTAGATTCGAACAGCACTTTGACCAAACCGGTCAACGCCCAAAACTTCTAAGCCCAAAACCGGGGCGTTACAAATCTCCCCCCCTTAAGAAATTTCGTCCTCGAAATTTACCTGAAGGAAAGAGATAAGGAAACTGCTTCAGCATGTCTTCCTTCCGCTCCCGCGTGGCTTCCTCAACACCGCGATGCTTCCACAGCACCTTCACCAACTCAATGGTCTTGCCACGAAGAACCTTGCTATCCGAATCCAGAACCTTCACCGGTTCCTCATCATAGGTCAAATCCGGATTCAGTTCCACTTCCTCCACAGGCATCACATGCGAAGGATCAGATCTATACTTCCGGAGCATAGAAACATGAAACACATCATGGATCTTCTCCAACTCCTGAGGTAACCTCAACCGATACGCAACAGGACCCACACGCTCAACCACCTCATATGGTCCAATGTACCTAGGGCTCAACTTACCCTTCCGACCAAACCGCATCACCTTCTTCCAAGGCGAAACCTTCAAGAACACACGGTCACCCACCGCATACTCTATCTCCTAACGCTTCAAATCTGCGTAAGACTTCTGCCGATCAGAGGCCGCCTTCAACCGCTCACAAATGAGCTTCACCTTCTCAGTGGTCCCTTTCAACAAAGCAGGCATCGAAACCAACTTTTGACCAGTTTCAGCCCAACAAAGAGGAGTCCTACACTTCCTCCCGTACAAAGCCTCAAAAGGTGCCATCTGTATACTCGCCTGATAACTATTGTTATAGGCAAACTCAACCAAGGGCAGATGCTTCTCCCAAGAACCTTGGAACTCAATCACGCAGCACCTCAACATATCCTCCAAAATCTGGATAACTCGCTCAGACTGACCATCCGACTGAGGATGATAGGATGTACTGAAATGCAACCTTGTACCCAGAGCTTGATGTAAACACTGCCAGAAACGCGATGTGAACCTCGGATCCCTATCTGACACAATCGACTTAGGTACACCATGCAGCCGCACAATCTCAGCAATGTACAGCTCTGCCAGCTTATCCAAAGAAAACGTAGTATGCACAGGCAAGAAATGCGCACACTTCGTCAGGCGATCCACAATCATCCAGACCGAATTCTTCTTCGATGGAGACAAAGGTAAACCAGATACAAAATCCATGGTAACCCTCTCCCACTTCCATTCAGGGATTTTCAACGGTTGCAACAACCCTGAAGGAACCTGATGTTCAGCCTTAACTCGCTGACACACCAAACACTTGCTCACAAACTCCGCAACATCCTTCTTCAAACCCACCCAATAGTACTCATCACGAAGATCACGATACATCTTAGTACTACCAGGGTGCATAGCAAAAGGACTACTATGACCTTCAGTCAGAATAGCACGCCTCAACTCAGCATCATTGGGCACTACTATTCGACTCCCAAAACACAGCACACCATCATCATTGAAACAGAAATCCGAAGGTCTACTCTCCGCGATATCCTGAACATGACACCAAGGAATCATCCAACAACTGCTTATCCTTGATCAACTGAACCATAGACGGCTTCACTTGTAACTCAGCCACAAGACCACCATCTCGCGATATGCTCAAGCTAGCAAACATGGCTCTCAGCTCAACAGCTACCTTCCTACTCAAGGCATCCGCAACAACATTAGCCTTCCCAGGATGGTACTCAATCGTCAGATCATAATCCTTGAGCAACTCCAACCAACGCCGCTGCCTAAGATTCAACTCCTTCTGAGACATCAGATACCTCAAACTCTTGTGATCCGTGTACACAGTACACTTCTCACCATACAGATAATGCCTCCAGATCTTCAGAGCAAAAACCACTGCAGCCAGCTCAATATCATGCGTAGGATAATTTTGCTCATGCACCTTCAACTGCCGCGATGCATAAGCCACCACCTTACCCTCTTGTATCAGCACACATCCCAAACCAACATAGGATGCATCACTATAGACCACAAACTCTTTCCCTGATTCAGGCTGAATCAAGATAGGAGCTTGCGTCAAAGCCACCTTCAGCTTCTCAAAAGCCTGCTGTCTCGCTTCTGTCCACTCATACTTAACATCCTTCTGCAACAGCTTTGTCAAAGGAGCAGCAATCTTGGAAAAACCATCCACAAACCTTCGGTAGTATCCCGCCAAACCAAGGAAACTACGGACCTCATGAACAGACTTAGGAACCTTCCAGCTCATCACCGCCTCAATCTTCTGAGGATCAACACGAATCCCCTCAGCTGAGACCACATGTCCAAGAAACACCACCTCCTTAAGCCAGAACTCACACTTGCTCAGCTTAGCATAAAGCTGATTCTCCAACAAAGCTTGTAGCACAATCCTCAAATGCTCTTCATGCTCCTCCTCAGTACGCGAGTACACGAGGATATCATCAATGAACACCACAACGAACTTGTCCAGGTATTCATGAAACACACGATTCATCAAATCCATGAAAGCAGCAGGAGCATTTGTCAAACCAAACGGCATCACAAGGAACTCATAATGCCCATACCTTGTCCTGAAAGCTGTCTTAGGCACATCCACATCTTTCACCTTCAGCTGATAATACCCTGACCTCAAGTCAATCTTAGAGAACACAGCTGCTCCCCGAAATTGATCAAAGAGATCATCAATCCTCGGCAAAGGATACCGATTCTTGATAGTCAACTTGTTCAGCTGACGGTAATCAATACACATCCTCATAGTGCCATCCTTCTTCTTCACAAACAAGACCGGTGCTCCCCAAGGCGACACACTCGGCCAGATGAAACCACGATCAAGCAGCTCTTGCAACTGCGTCTTCAGCTCCTTCAGCTCCTTAGGTGCCATTCTATAGGGAGTAATGGACACAGGAGTTGTATTCTCATACAGCTCAATTCCAAACTCCACCTCGCGATTAGGAGGTAACCCAGGCAACTCCTCAGGAAAAACACCAGGGAACTCCTTCACAACACAAATATCTTGCACCCCCAACTCCTTAGAGCTAGGATTCATCACAAAGGCTAGATAAGCTTCGCAACCTTGCCTCAGCATCCTACTCGCCTCCAAGGTAGACACCACATTGGCAAGAAACTTCACATTCTCGCTCACCACAACAACCTCATAATCATCCGCAAGCTTAAGCAAAACCCGCTTGTTCTCACAATCCACAACAGCACGATGCTCAGCAAGCCAATCCATACCAAGGATCACATCGAAACCATAGAAGGGCAACTCCATAAGACCAACATGGAAAACATGCTCTTGAACAACCAAGGGACACCTTCTATAAAGCTTCCTAGTCACAACAGTCTCACCAAAAGAACTAGTGACTCGAACACCAACATCCAAAGACTCAACAGGCAAACCAAGCAATTCAGCATGCTCACGCAAAATGTATGAATGCGTAGATCCAGAATCAATCAATGAAAGAAATGACAAGGACTGCAAAGTAAAGGTACCTGCAATCACATCCGCATCATTCCTGCCCTCTCGCTGAGCATACACCCTCGCTTGGCCTCCACCCTCAGGCTGAATAGCCACAACATGGGCCACTCCATGACCATCTTCCTCTCTCCTCTGGAAATTACCACGGCCGCGCCCACGACCTCTCTGCGGTGCCGCAACAACAGGAGCACGCACCTGATCACCAGCCAACCTCGGACAATCTCGCCTCAAGTGGTCTGCAGAACCACAACTCCAGCACCCGTTACCAGCAGCCGCAACATGAGCTTGCACCACTCTCTCAGCACGAGGACAGTCACGCTTCAGGTGACCACGGAAACCACAGATCCAACAAGCACTAGGATCAACTCTAGCACTGCCACCCCTAGCAGGTGCACCACCACCTCTCTTGGCTGAGGGCTGATACTTCTGATCACGTCCCCTCTTGTTCCGTCCACCTCCAGAACTAAACTCAGTTGATCGCTTCCCAGCACTTGCTCCAGCACCTCTCACAGATAAACCCAAGCTCATCTCTATATCCTTGGCTCGACCCACCAACACATCAAAATCATCATATTCAGTGGCCAGCACATACATCTTCACTTCCGTCACAAGACCATAACGGAACCTTTCGCACCTTGCCCGCTCATCAGGGATCAACTCCGGTGCATACTGACTGAGTCGCACAAACTGCACCTCATACTCAGCCACACTCATGCTCCCTTGGGTAAGAGACATGAATTCACGCTTCTTCTCATCTAGATATCTTACACCCAGATATCTCCTTTTGAACACACTCAGAAAGAATGTCCAGGTCACATCAGCTTCAACCATACCAGCTATGGTGGTCATCCACCACGTATAAGCATCATCCTGCAGCAAGGACACAACACATCCCAGCTTTTGCACATCCGTGCAGCTCATCTGACCCAAGATACGCTTGGTACTCTCCAACCAAGCTTCCGAACTCTCAGCAGACATACCCCTGAACTCAGTCCCACCCAGACTGCGCAGACGCTCCAAAGATAGTCTAACACCAGCATCACCCTGATGCCCAGCTCCCTGAGCTCCAGCTACTGCTGCTCGAAAAGCACCCGCAATAGCTTGTACCAATAACGTCATGTCAGGCATAGCTTGCCCCTGACCAGTCTCAGGTCCTGCAGCTCCAGCATCAGCTGCTGCATCAGCTCCATCTCCCTCAGCTCCACCACCACCAGGTGGAGGAGGTAAAACCGCACTTTCCTCATTCTCGTTCTCATTAGGAGCCGTAGCTCTCACGTTACTCCTTAACTCTCTACGTGGTGGTGCCATACTTTTACCATGCAACAACAATGCAAATAAAACAAGTCAGGCCCAGCAAGGTAAGCAATCCAAGTATTCAAGCTCAATTTCATTTCAAAACAACATCTTTCCTTTAGCTTTGATTTGGCAATGGGTACCCACTACATGCTACATCACAGCACATACTTCAATTGCATCAAAATCACAAGCCTTTAAACATGCTTTCACTCAACAAGCATACAAGGCATACATACTTCAATCATGCATACATACATTCCCAATTACTCGAGAACTCAGCTTTGATACCACCAAATGTAACCCCCTTAACCCGGCCTAGACGGTTGACCCGAATTAAGAAAGTCACACGGGGAAAACCAAAGTCAACCCGAAAGTCAACCTTGATTAACGACCTTTTTTTTTCCTTTTTAACCTTGTCTAGATGCGCTTTAGACCTAATTGTGATCACACAACATCATACCAAAAGATCACAAACATCAGAGATCAAACAGGGACTCAATTGAACAAATTACAACTTTAGGGACCAAAATGTAAATTCTGATAAATATGAGGACTTAATCCAAATTAAAGTTACCAACTTGAAATTAATCAGGTTTCATGCTTCTCTGTAAAATTTCAGCTCAAAAGGACTTCCCAAACTCATACAATTGCACAAACAAGTTTCAGGACCAAAACGCAAACATTCCAAAACATATAACTCCCAATGTCAGCCCCCAACGGTCACCCGTTCCGAAACAGGCATAGCCCGTTTCGAAACTCGGGGCCGTTCCGCAACGCGTACCGAAACGGGGGTCTGGCAGTAGCCTTTCCGTTTCGGAACGGCCCCTCCCGTTTCGGACGCCTGGGCACAATTAAGGCACCCGTTCCGAAACGGTAGGTGCTGTTCCGAAACACCCTGCACAAATTGCCTCAAAAAGCATTATTAAACATGCAATTAAACATCCAATCATGCACCAAACGCCACCAAACTTTACCAGCATGCAATTAAACATAGAAGGGACATATAAGCATCTTCAATTCAACAAAATAACATCATAAGCAAAAAGCCCCAAATCTATAGGCATGCTTCCTACACAAGTAAGCCATTCAAGCATAAACTTCCAAAACAAGCATGTAAAGATCCAACACCAAAACCAACCTTCTCAACATCAAACAACATACTTAGGGAGTACTAAACATCTCCCAAAACATATACATTGGTCCCCCATTGCCAAATTACCAAAAGCTAAAATGTACTTAGAAAACCTTCCATACTTAGAGCTTTGTTTCCACTTGAATGCTTGCCCTCCTTGCTGCCCTCAAGTACTCTAATGTTCTGCATTATTGAATTAAGAAAACGGAAGAGAGCGTAAGCAAAAGCTTAGTGAGGAATGCTCGTAAAACCATTCAATAATGCATTAACAAAACATTTATAAATCATGCTTCAAAACATCAATTGTACATGCTTAAAAGCTTACTTAAAACAAGCATCTCATGCTTCATGTCATAACATGTCATATTGGCAACAAGTGATAAATTTCATTTCTTTTAACAAGTTCATCATAACTTTCACCCCAAGGACTTTTAAACACCTCGGCCCCAAGGACTTTTAAACACCTTGGCCATGGACTTTTAAACACCATGAAAGAGGACCACACAAGGACTTTTAACCACCTTTGTGTCCACAACAAGTTTCACCCCAAGGACTTTTAAACACCTTGGCCCCAAGGACTTTTAAACACCTTGGCCCCATGGACTTTTAAACACCATGGAATGGATCACACAAGGACTTTTAAACACCTTTGTGTCCGTAGTAAGAATCATCCAAGGACTTTTAAACACCTTGATGTTCTTAAGTAAACAAGGCTCACTCAAGGACTTTTAACCACCTTAGTGACCTTAACCTTTTCCAAACATTCTTTGCCAATATACATCATTAACATCATTTAATCCACTATTTTAAAGCATTAAACCAAGTCATACTCATCATGCATTTAAAAGCATTTAACCACATTTAATCAATGCCCAAAATCAAGGAACTCTTACCTTGAGTTTCCTTCAAAATATGGCTTACAACAACAGCAAATACCATGCTAAATCATGCTTTCAAAACAGTAATTAAAACATGCAATAAACCACTTTGCATCACACATAGTCATGGCCACCACTAGAGAGAATTTCCGAAAACTTACACTCGAGCTTAGCAAAGTTGTTTAGACTTAAACTAAGCTCCCAAGACATTGGTTTCAAAGCCGAAAACCCAATTTCACTCACCGGTTCCACTTCGCCTCAAGCCAAAGCACCAATTCAAGCTTCCGGATCAACAACTCTTGGATCCAAAGATGCCTCCCCTGATTAAACACATTAAAGCAGAGATTTAATGCATCATCATGCATCAAAAGCTTCAATGAAAGCACTCAAACTCGCTACTCTCATTCACCCTCCAATTTCGGCCACCAAACACAACCGAAATTGCATCAAAACCACTTCTCAACAAAGCCCAGCCATAAACCAGCAAAACCTAACATCCATTAACACCATTTAACATCTAAAAACAACCTATAAACATCCTTATACCTCCAGCAACATCAGATCCACAAGATCACCACAAAACATCCAAGAATCACAAGCTAAACTTAGGAAACACAACCTATCCGGGATTGCATTAATCAAAACTCATTTCCTTATCAATTTAGAGTTCATTTAACATCAAAAACACACCTCAAATCACAGATTAATCATATCTAACGAAAATCATCAAAAATCACCAAATCTTGCATTATAAGCCAAGATCCATTTCACCACTTAAAATCCTTTAATAAAACTTCAATTAAGAGTTGAGAACTTGGGAATTTCAGTAAAGAACTGATAGTTTAGAGGAGAAGGACGTTCTTACCTCCAAACTTGTGTTTCTCCACTTTTTGGAATCAAAAACCTTGTTGAATCAACTAGCAAATGATGAGGTTTTGAAGATATGTTGATTAGGAATCAAAAGAATGTTGAAAGGAGGATTTTAGGTGAGAAAATCAGAAACAACTCTCTGGAAAACAAGTGTTTGGATTGAGAGAAAATGAGAGAAAAAAAATAGAAAAGTTAGTTAAGAAAATAGCCAAATGGCCTTTCCCTCCACTTTTGATATGTTTTAAAATCAGAATAAATCTCAAAATATCTTAGAAAAATCTGGAGAAACTACTTTTGGAATAATAGCTCCTTAAAGATTCAAAGTTTCAACTCTTTATAAAACAGTCACAAAACTTTCAAAAATTACATTTTGGTCACTAGCCAAAATGTCACTCTTCCAAAACCCATTTTTCAAAATTGATTTCACAGTTCACTTAATTATATTAAAAGATGATTTTAGAACATTTTTCCATATTTTTAATGCAACCCGAACTAGGCTTTCCTAATTTCACCTCTTTAGATTCGAACATCAGTTTGACCAAACCGGTCAACGCCCAAAACTTCTAAGCCCAAAACTGGGGCGTTACACAAGCACACAACAACAGAAGATCAATGCATCATTATGCATCAAAAACACCAGCAACACAACACAACTCGCTGCTCATCACAAATCCAACAATTCGGCTACCAAACACAACCGAAATCACCTCCAAACACTTCCAAAACTTAACCCAGCCAAGATCCATCACTTCTAACCATTTTTAAACATCAATTAACATCCAAAATGATCACAAACACGTCCTTATACCTCCAGGTATAACAGATCACCAAAAACACTCCAAAAACAACCAAAAACTCAAGCAAAACTTAGGAAATTCAACCTATTCGGGATTGCATTAATTACACCTCAACATCTAATCAATTTAGCATTCATTTAACATCAATTTGACACTCCAAAACACTGCCCAAACAGATCACACGAAAATTCCACCAAAATCAAGCAAATCTTGCATTTTAAGCCAAAAATCAAGATTTCAATTGAAAAGCCTTTAACAAATCACAAATCAAGGATTGAGAACTTAGGAATTTCAGTAAAGAACTGATAGTTTAGACGAGAAGGACGTTCTTACCTCCAAACTTGAGTTTCTCCTTTTTAGAACCAAAAAGCTTGATGAAACAACTTGCAAATGGTGAGGTTTTGTTGTAGAGATGATTAGGAATCAAAAGAGAGTTGAAAGGAGAGATTTAGGTGACAAAATCAGAAGAAATTCTCTGGAGAGAAAGTGTTTGGGTTGAGAGAAAATGAAAATTGGGAAAAAATGAAAAGTTAGTTACAAATAGCCAAAATGGCTTTCCCTCCTCTTTCCTTATGTTTTAAAATCAGAATAAAGCCTTAAAATATCTTAGAAAAATCTGGAGAAACCACTTTTGGAATATTAGCTCCTTAAAGATTCAAAGTTTCAACCCTTTATAAAACAGTCACGCAACTTTCAAAATTTACATTTTGGTCACTAGCCAAAATGTCAACCTTCCGAACCTCATTTTCCAAAATTGATTTCACAGTTCACTTTTATATATTAAAAGATGATTTTAGAACATTTTTCCATATTTTTAATGCAACCCGAACTAGGCTTTCCTAATTTCACCTTTATATATTCGATCAGCACTTTGACCGAACCGGTCAACGCCCAAAACTTCTGAGCCCAAAACCGGGGCGTTACACAACTTCCACTCAGCCAACACTTTTCCCTCACCAATTAACCTTTGATTTTCATCTCTTTTGCTGAGATTTCATTCTCCTAAGGATTCCTAATCTTTAACCTATCAAAACCTTTTGTTTTTTCTTTGGATTTTCAAGAAATCTTGCCCAAATTGAGAAGAAATCATCCATTAGAGGTAAGCTTCGTCCTTCTCCTCTAATGATCAGTTCTTTACTGAAATTCCCAAGTTTTCAATCCTTTGTTAATGATTTCTGAGTTGCTTTAATGTTAGAAACATGAAATTATGGTAAAACTCAAGATTCTTGTAGAGATCTTGATGATTTTCGAAATTCTTGGTTAGGCTATGTTTTGAGGTTGATTTCTAATGTATTTTTTATGGTAATTGATGGTATAAATGAGGTCTTATCAAACAAATCCCGAATAGGTTTGGATTCCTAAGTTTTACTTGTTAGATTTGTTGATTTCTAATGTTTAGAAATGATTAGAATTGATAGATCTTGGATGGGCTTTGTTTTGGGAAAGTTTGGAGATGATTTCGATTATTTTGGGTAGCCAAAATGGTGCTTTTGTGTAGTGCAGCGAGATTGTTTGAGTGGCTGGTGATTTCAATGCATGATCATGCATTAATCCTCTGCTCTTAAGTGTAATAAACAGGGGAGACATCTTCGGACGCTTTTGGTGTTGATCCGGAAGTGCCGGGAGCTTAGATATCGTTTCGGCAAGAAAGCGAAACGTAATGGGTGAGTGCGAATGGTTTTAGAAGTCCTTGAGGGACAAATAATCAAGGCTTGGGGATTAAGGATTGGTTTGAAACACCATCCTAAGTCCGGAAGTAAGTATGGCTAGATTTGCTCTCATTGTGTGGTTGATGCCCCTAAATGCTTTTACATGCTCTTGTTTTGAGATAGACAAATTCCTACTGTTTTGTGCATTATTTGTAGCATGAGATGATGATATGTAATGATTACATGACATAGCATGTTGTGGTAAAGAGTTTTGAGATTTTGATTTAATGTAAAGCATGAGATATGGTTTTGAAATGAGATGAGAATGATTTGTGAAATGTTGCATCAAAATAGTAGGTGAGATGATGTTTTTGATATAATATATTGGCATAAATGATGAGATAATTACCGGATATAGTTGGTCGACCAATAGGATAAGAGTGCATTATAAACTAAAAATTCGTACGTGCTCTTTGGAGTCGGGCAATGGGGGTAGGACTTGGTGGAATACCCAAGCTTTATGGCGAAGAGAGATACCGCCATGAGAGTCCGGTGATGAGAGATTCCACCGGGGTAGGACTTGACCTTGAATCAAGCTAATCCGCATATCCGAGTAAAGTTATAATATGAAATGCCAATATATGAAATTGTATTTGATTCACATGAACCAAATATTGGGAGATGTGTTTTGGCAAGGAGGCTAAGGACATCCAAGGAAGTGAGAAGCTCATGTATGGTGAAGTTTTCATATGCTTTAGTATTGATATTTGGCAATGGGGACCTATAGTTGGTTTTGAGAGATGTGTTTTGAATTCCCTATGTTAGTGGCAAGTTTGCTATGGTTTTTGAAGTTTGAAAATGGCCTATATGGTTTGGTTTGGGGTTTGAGGCTTCTATATGGTTTATGTGACTAGGGAGCATGGCTATAGACTCGTTGATCATATAATTGATGCCATGCTTTAGCTTAAGCTTCATAGTAATGTTCTATGATGTTTAATCATGTTGTTGGTGTGTTATGCTATCATTTGGGATGTGTTTTAATGTGTAAAGATGTGAAAAACTATAAAAATATATAGTTGCAGGGCAGGGTGTATCGAAACACCCTTAACTGTTTCGGAAAAGGGGCCTAAAATGGCCACGGTGTTTCGGAACGGGTTAGTGTGTTTCAGAACATTTTAGCTACTAGAGAGCCATGTTCCGATACGAGTTTCGGAACGGGCCCAAGTACCGAAACGGTCAGTCCAGTTTCGATACGGGGGTCAGCGTTTCGAAACACTCGACCGTTGGACTGCATTTTGAATGGTTCCCAGTTCTTGTTTCTTACATTTTAGTCCTTAATGACTGTGGATGCAATTGGTTAAGTTTGGAATGTCTAATTAGGTTGATATTTGACAGAGACACATGAAATATGGCTAATTGAATAATGGTAAACTTAAAATCAGCAAGGTCCTCGTATTTTGCCAAATTTACGTTTTGGTCCCTAAATGTTTAATTTGCGCAATTAAACCCATAGATGATTTCTGATCGATGTGCCTTTTCCTCCTTGTGATCATGAGGGTTCACATAGGCTGTGCCCTTCTCTCATATGTTTCTTGAGTAATCACATAGGCTTAATGTGCATCTAGAAAAGATAAAAAGAAAAAACGGTGTCGTTAATCAAGGTTGACTTTCGGGTTGACTTTGGTTTTCCCCGTGTAATCTTCGTTGTTCGGGTCAAGCGTCTAGGCCGGGCTAAGGGGGTTACATGGAAACTTACCTCCTCCGTCACCACCTGGAGGTGGAGAGCAGGAGCAACAAGGACACGTTGGTCCAGGTTTGGGTGATCTAGCGCCACTGGTTGAGGCGATCATCGGAGCGCTTTAGGCTGTGGTAGCCGGAGCGCATGTTCAGGCCCCTACAGCTGGGCAGTTGGGTTTACCTTTGGAAAGAATGAGGAGTTTAGGTGCTGTTGAGTTCTATGGTATGTCTCTTGAGGCGTCAGAAGCCTGGTTGGCTAGTACGATCCATATCATGGTTCAGATGGGCTATAATGAGGTGTGCAAGCTGGGATGCAATCTTTCTTTGCTCTAGGGTGATGCATATAGTTGGTGGACGACTATCACCACTGGTGTGGAACCCAATGAGGTCGATTGGGAGTTTTTCCGAAGCGCTTTTAAGAGAAAGTATCTAGGAGTGAGATACTTGGACGAGAAGAAATGTGAATTTATGTCGTTGGTTCAGGGGAACCTTTGTGTGGTTGAGTACGAAGTCCAGTTCGTACGTCTAAGCCAGTACGCCCTTGAGTTGATGCTGAGTGATAGACATTGTTGTGATCGCTTCCGGTATGGGCTGGTGCCGGAAGTCAAGACGTATATGTTGGCTATAGATTATACGGATTTTGATGTGCTCGTATGTCGTGCTAAGGACATTGAGCAGAACTTGGGGTTAGCATCCCGTGGTGTTGGCTCTAGCTCTGTGAAGCGAGCAGCTGAGTATAGTTTCGGAGGTGGACAGAACAAAAGAGGTCGTGATAGGAGACATCAGCCTGATGTGAGGCGAGGTGTTCCAAGACGGGGTGGTCAGGCTCAGGGAGGCCGAGTGAGGTCTGAGCAACACACGTGCTTGACATGTGGAACGAGGACCATCTGAGACGAGATTGCCCACATGCAGCTAGAGAGGTTCAGGCTCCTGTTGTGGTAACAGGGAATTCTTGCGGGAACTCTAGTTCAGCGGACCATATGAGACGTCAGTGTCCTCTGTTGGCCGGTGGAGGTCAGGGACGTGCACCGGTGGTGGCTGCACCTCAGAGAGGCCGTCAGCGCGGCCGAGGGAATTTCCAGAGGAGAGATGAGGGACAGCGTGTCATTGCTCATGTTGTAGCTCTTCGGCCTGAGGGAGGCGGTCCTGTGAGGGTTTATGCTCAGCGCGAGGAGCGCAACAATACTGATGTCATCGCAGGTACCTTTGTTCTCCAGTCTTTATCTCCATCGGCTCTAATTGATTCAGGATCCACACAATCTTATATCTTGAGTGAGCATGCGCATTTTCTTGATATACCTGTTGAGTTGCTTGAAGTAGGAATGCAAGTGACTAGTTCTTTTGGTGAGATTGTAGTCACTAGGAAGTTGTATCGAAGGTGTCCCTTGTCTGTTCAGGGTTATGTTTTCCTTGTGAATTTGAATGAGTTGCCCTTTTATGGTTTTGATGTAATCCTCGTTATGGATTGGTTGTCTGAGCATAGAGCAGTGGTGGACTTTGATGTTAAGCGAGTCACCTTAAAGCTTGCTGATGATTATGAACTGGTGGTAGTAGGCGAGAATGTGAAATTCTTGTTGAATGTGATTTCGGCTTTGGAAGCAAGCCGTATGCTGAGGATGGGTTGTGAGGCTTACCTTGCCTATGTAATGAATCCTGGTACAAAGGATATACATGTGCAGAACATCAGAACCGTTTGCAATTTTTTTTGTCTTTCCGGAAGAATTGTTGGGGTTGCCGCCAAATAGGGAGGTTGAGTTTGGTATTGAGTTGTATGAGAATAGGACTCCGGTGTCCATCGCTCCTTATCGCATAGCACCTAAAGAGCTGAAAGAGTTGAAAACACAACTCCATGAGTTGCTTGATCGAGGGTTTATTCGGCCGAGTGTGTCACCTTGGGGTGCACCGGTCTTATTCGTAAAGAATAAAGATGGGACAATGCTGATGTGTATAGATTATCAGCAACTGAACAAGTTGACGATCAAGAACAAGTATTATTTGCCAAGGATTGATGATCTCTTTTATCAGTTTCGAGGAGCATCTGTGTTTTCCAAGATTGACTTAAGGTCGGGGTATTACCAGTTAAAGTTAAAGGATGTGGACGTACCTAAGATGACTTTTCAGACAAGGTACGGGCATTACGAGTTCTTAGTAATGCCGTTTGGTTTGACCAATGCACTTGCTGCATTCATGGACATGATGAATCATGTGTTACATGAGTTCTTGGATCAGTTTGTGGTGGTGTTCATCGATGATATCCTTGTGTAATCTCATACCGAGGAGGATCATGATAGACACTTGAGGATAGTTTTGCAAGCGTTGTTGGAGAACCAGTTGTATGCTAAACTAAGTAAGTGTGTGTTTTGGCTTAAGGGGGTGGTCTTCCTTGGGCATGTTGTATCAGCTGAGGGTATTCGTGTTGATCCGCATAAAGTAGAGGTTGTGATGAGTTGGAAGGTGCCTAAGTCAGTGATGGAAGTACGAAGCTTTCTTGGTTTAGCTGGGTATTACCGTAGATTTGTCGAGGGTTTCTCAAATATTGATGCACCTTTGACCAAGTTGTTGTAGAAGAATGTTCACTTTGAGTGGACGGGTGTGAGGCAGCAAGCTTTTGAGAAGCTGAAGGAAGCTTTGACGCAGGCTCCTGTCTTGATTCAACTGAGTCTGGTAAGGAGTTTTAGGTCTATAGTGAAGCGTTCATCGTTGGTTTGGGCTGTGTGTTGATGCAGGAGGGTAAGGTAGTAGCCTATGCATCTAGGCAGTTGAAAGTGCATGAGCTTAACTACCCTACTCACGATCTTGAGCTTGCGGCTGTTGTGTTTGCCTTGAAGATCTAGAGGCATTATCTGTATGGCGAGAAGTGTGTGGTGTTCACAGATCATAAGAGCTTGAAGTATCTTATGTCTCAGAAGGAGTTGAATCTTAGGCAACATCGTTGGGTGGAGTTGCTTAAGGATTATGATCTGTCAATCGAGTATCACCCGGGAAAGGCGATGCTTTTAGCATGAAAGTGGCTGTGGAGTTGAGGGCGATGTTTGCTATCTTGAGCATATCAAGGGATGGTGGTCTTGTTGCTGAATTGCAAGTGAAACCATCTTTGATTCAGTTGATTAAGGATAAGCAGTTGCTTGATGATTCTCTTGTCCCTCATGTTCAGGACATTGCGGAGGGTAAGCCTTCAGATTTCAGTTTTAATGATGATGGAGTTCTGAGTTTTGGAAGTCGAATAGTGGTGCCAGATGATGTTGAGTTGAGGCGCACTATTCTGAGTGAAGCTCATAGTAGTCGTTTCGTTATGCACCCTAGTAGTACAAAGATGTATCGTGATTTGAAGGATGAGTACTACTGGGTGGGGTTGAAAAGGGATGTAGCTGAGTTTGTTAGTAAGTGCATGGTGTGTTAGCGAGTGAAAGCTGAACATCAAGTACCTTCTGGGTTGTTGCGGCCTTTGAAAATTCCAGAATTGAAGTGGGAAAGGCTCACCATGGATTTTGTGTCTGGTTTGCCTTTGTCACCATCGAAAAAGAATTCGATTTGGGTGATTGTTGATCGCCTTACGAAGTGTGCACATTTCTTGCATGTGCATACTAAGTATACCCTGGATAAGCTGGCAAAGCTGTACATTGCTAAGATTGTGCGGCTGCATGGAGTGCCAAAGTCCATAATGTCGGATCGGGATCCGAGGTTTACATCGCGGTTTTGGGAATGTCTGCATCAAGCCTTGGGTACACGGTTGAATGTCAGTACTTTTTATCATCCTCAGACGGATGGACAGTCGGAACGTGTGATCCAGGTGCTTGAGGAAATGTTGAGATGGTGCGTTATAGATTTTTAGGGTTCTTGGGGGAAGCATTTACCGTTGGTTGAGTTTGTATATAACAATAGGTACCAGGCAAGTATTCAAATGGCTCCATACGAGGCTTTGTATGGGAGGAAGTGTAGAACCCCTCTTTGTTGGGCAGAAGCTGGGAAAAAGTTGATTTCGATGCCAGCTATGTTGAAAGGAACCACCGAAAAGGTGAATCTAATTTGTGAGCGTTTGAAGGCAACATCAGATCGGCAAAGGTTTTACGCGGATCTAAAGCGTACGGAGATCGAGTTCGCCGTTGGCGAACATGTGTTCTTGAAAGTATCGCCTTGGAAGAAGATGATAAGATTTGGGCGTAAGGGTAAGCTTAGCCCGAGGTTTATTGGAGCTTATGAGGTTGTGGAACGTGTTGGTCCTGTGGCATATCAGTTGAGGTTGCCTTCTGAGTTGGAAAAGATACATGATGCGTTTCATGTCTCGATGTTGCAGAGTTACAGATCAGATCCTTCGCATGCGATGCCTGTTGAGGAGATAGAGCTGAATCCGGATCTGTCATATGATGAGGAACCAGTGAGGATTCTGGATGTGATCAGTAAAGTTCTTTGTGGCAAGACGATAGAGCTTGTGAAGGTGTTGTGGCAACACCGAGGAGTTGAGGAGGCCACTTGGGAAAGCAAGGCAGACATGCTGAAGCAGTTTCGGCACCTTTTTCCTTCAGGTAAAAATTTCAGGGCCAAAATTTCCTAAGAGGGGGAGAGTTGTAACGCCCTGGTTTTGGGCCTAGATGTTGTTGACATCGGATCGGACCGATCGGAAACAGTTATGATCGTGTTTGGTGATTTAAGGAAATCAAGGATCGGTATAGGATAAAAATATGGTAAAAATTGCTAAAATCCTCAAAAATCATGTTTAAGAGGTTGGTACAAAATTGATTTTGGAAGTGGTACATTTTGGGTAGTGACCAAAATTTAAAGTTTCAAAACTGTGGAAAATGTAATTTTAAAAGAGAAGCCAAAATCTTAGAATCTTTAGGGAGCTTTATGGAAATTTAGCCTTTCCTTAATTTGACATGTGTTTAAAATGATTTTTTAAGCTAATTGAATTTAACAGGCTTTTATTTATTTAATAAATTGGGAAATTGAGAACTCATTTCATGTAACTAACTTTCATATAAGAAAAATCAATCTCCCAACTCTTTTCTCCATACTTCTTTTCTCCCAAACACTCTTCCTTTGGTTTCTAAACAAATCTCAAGAGTTCTCTTCAAATTCTTCAAGATTTCTTAAGGAAAAACTTGTCAATCATTGAGGAATGCAAGGATTGGACATAAATCTCGTTCTCAGCCTTCAATCCATGTTCTTTATTGAAATTCCTAAGATCTTTGGCTTCTAAATGTTGTTTTTGGTTGAGTTTTCATTATAGTTTTGATTTGAGATCAAATTCTTGCAAAGTTGTGTTTTAAATCTTGATTTTCGGATGAGTATTGATGAGCTATGTTTTGGATTGGTTTTAATTGTGTTTTGAGTTGATTATTATGTTGAAAAGGGGTTTTGATAGTATAGATCCCGAAATCCTTGAGATCTTTGAGTTTCTTGATGGTTTTAGTTGGGTTTTTTAGGTGAGATGTTGAAGTTATGCTTGCTGGAGGTATAAGGGAGGGTTTAGGTTGTCTTTAGATGTGTTTTGATGTTTTATAATGGTTGAAAGTGAGGTATGTTGGCTGGGCATGATTTTGGAAGCAAACGATTGAGTTTTCGGTTGTTTTGGATGGGTAAATTGGTATAGTTTTGGTGAGCAACGAGTTTGTGTTTTGGTTGCTGGTGTTGAAATGCCTTTTAATGCATTTGGATCTCTGTTTTGATGATGTGAAAACAAGGGATCTTGATCCGGTAACGAACGAGGAATTTTTGGAGGCCTCGGAGGGGTGATCTTCGCGTCGGCGAACGAGGTTTCGCGTATCAGTGAGTGGAAATGGATTTTCCAGTTTTGTAAGGCTTTGAACGAGGTCTTGGGACCTTAGTGTAAGTTTGAAACACTTAGCTAAGCTTAAGAGTAAGTGATTGGAAAGTCTCTCTCGGAATGTGTTATGTTTTTGTTGGAAATGCACTTGAGTTAAATGTGGTTTTGATTACTGTTTTAAAGCATGTTTTAAGCATTGTCGATGTTGTTTTTTTAATGCCATTTTGTTAAGGATGCACTTGGTAGGTGATCCATGGATTTATGAGATATATGCATTTGAGTTTAAGCATGTTTATGCTTGTGAAAATGGCGTTGTGAGTTATGCTTGTAAAACAGTGAAATAATGATGTTGAATGATTATATTGGCAAGTGATGGAAATGGTTTTTGGTTACTTAAATTGGATATAGTTAGCCTGCTATAGGATTGGGTGCACCGTGAATAAAGACACCGTGGATGTCGAGGGGTTGTGATTGTGCCGTAATCTCCATCCAAGTACCCTAACGATTGAGGCTAAGATCACAACGGAGGATGGTTTAATCACGTGTGTGAGTCTTGTAGCATGTGTCTCGTACTCTCGTTAGTGGAATTATACAACTACCAATGAGTGATGTCGAGGGGGTGTGAATGTGCCATTAATCTTCATCACGAGTGTTGAAGGGTTGTGATTGTGCCATGTATCTCCGCCTTGTGTAGTCCGGTAGTATGTATGAAGCGTGTGGGACAACGCTTGTAATCCGCTTATTCGATTGTGTCAATTGTGTTGGTTTTGATATGGTTTGAGATTAATCACTTGCGAGCCAATATAATGTTGATGGTTAAAGATTAAGCATGAGATGCTTGTGAATTATGCTAGAATGCATGTGATGCTTGGTTTAAGCATGAGCAAACGATTTTGTTGTTGGTTATAATGATGCAATAAGCATGTGGTTTTCAAAGTGCATTGATGCCTTGAAGGGCATGTTTTAAATGAAGACATGTGTTTTCAAATGATGATATGTTGGTTTTATAAATGCATTGATGAATTTTTGGTTTTAGTGATCCTCACTAAGCTTTATGCTTAAGCTCATTTGTTTCATCAATGCAGAGAATTGAGCATTCAAGGCAGTCCAAGAGCAAGTGGAATCCAAGCATTTTTTATCTAAGCAATGTATGTGGTTTACCTTAGTGTAATAAGAGGCAATGGGTGGGATTTCTACTCTTGGTTTTGTTGGTGATGTTTAACACCTTAAGCATGTTTTGGTTTCTGATTTTGGATTGTAAAAGGCCTCTAATTGGTTTACGATATTGCTTTTAGCGTTTTGTCTATGCTATGGCTAGTTTCCTTAACCATGCTTGAGTAGCTTATGATTCACTATGGTTTGATGTGCTTGGTGAGTATGTTATACTGTTTGATGATGCTTACATGTTTAGTAGATTGATTATAGCTTGTATGCATGATCTAAGCCTATTTAGATGTGTTCAAATGAGTTAAAATGACTTTTGGAAATGCATCTCTGGTATGCGTATCGATACACGGGGACGTGTACTGATACGCTAAGGCCAAAACCAAGCTTTTCAGCTTAGGTGTACCGATATGATTTGCCCGCGTATCGATACGCCTAGGCATATGTTTGAAGGCCGTTTCGATACAGGCTTCGGCGTATCGATACCCTCTTCCCAAAAGTTTGCTACTGTCGATTTTTGTATCGATACGGGGAGACGTGTATCGATACGGGTTAGTTATTTTCAGTTGATGGAATCTTTTAAGTTCTGAATTTATGCATTTGGGTCCTAGAATATTGTTTGTTCAATTAGTTGAGTTTGGATGGTCTGTTTGGGATGAAATTTGATATGCTGCCATGCTACATGACTAATTATGGATTGATAACTTTAAAAATGGAAAAGTCCTTTTATTTTCGGTAAATTACATTTTGGTCCCTAAAAGTTAAAATATGCAAATTGAACCCCTAAATGAACTTCGATCGCTGTGTCATTTTCTTCTAAGTGCTTTGATCAACACATAGGATAATAATGTACATCTAGAGAAATTAAAAAAGAAAAAAGGGTCGTTAATCGAGGTTGACTTTTACGATTTGACTTCAGTTTTCCCCGTGTATTCTTCTTAGTTCGGGTCGGGCATCTAGGCCGGGCTAAGGGGGTTACATTTATCATATTTTTATCCCATCCCAAACCTTGATTCCCTAAACCACCTTTTACGATTGGAACAACCGATGGCTGGTTCCACCGGCCTAACCCAACACACAAAACACCCAGGCCCAAAACTAGGGCGTTACAACTCTTTCCCACTTAGGAAATTTCGTCCTCAAAATTTTACCTTTAGGAAAAATATGCGGAAATTGCCTCAGCATGTCCGCTTTGCTTTCCCACGTGGCCTCATCAACTCCTCAGTGTCGCCACAACACCTTCACAATCTCAATCGTCTTGCCACGAAGAACTTTGCTACTCGAATCCAGAATTCTCACCGGTTACTCATCATAAGACAAATCCGGATTTAACTCAATTTCCTGAAATGACATCACTATAAACTACAAAATCCTTACCCGATTCTGGTTGAACCAAGACAGGAGCTTACGTCAAAGCCTCCTTCATCTTCTCGAAAGCTTGATGCCTAAAATCCGTCCACTAAAAGCGAACATTCTTTTGCAAAAACTTGGTCAAAGGTGCAACAATTCTAGAAAAACCCTCAACAAACCTTCGGTAATAACCAGCCAAACCAAGGAGACTTCGCACCTCTGTCAGTGATTTAGGCATTTTCCAACTCATCACTGCCTTGACTTTGTGTGGATCAACCCGAATACCTTCGGTTGACACTACATGTCCAAGAAAAACCACCTCTCTAAGCCAAAAACACACACTTGCTCAGCTTAGCATAAAGTTGATTCTCCAATAGCACTTGCAACACAATTCTCGAATGCTTATCATGATCCTCCTCGGTACGTGAATACACAAGAATATCATCGATAAACACCACCACGAACTGATCCAAAAACTCATGGAACACCCTATTCATCATATCCATGAATGCAGTCGGTGCATTGGTCAATCCAAACGGCATCACCAAGAACTCATAATGGTCGTACCTAGTACGAAAAGCTGTCTTAGGTACATCTACATCCTTAACCTTTAGCTGATAGTACCCAAACCTTAAATCTATCTTTGAAAATACCGAAGCACCACGAAACTGGTCAAACAAATCATCGATCCTCGATATAGGGTACTTGCTCTTAATCGTCAATTTGTTCAGCTGCCGATAATGTATGCACATCCGCATCGTACCATCCTTCTTCTTCACAAACAAGTCCGACGCACCCCAAGGTGAAATACTCGGCCTTATGAACCCTCGGTCAAGCAACACATGAAGTTGCATCTTCAGCTCCTTCAACTTATTAGGTGCCATGCGATAAGGAGCAATGGACACTTGAGTCGTATTCTCATACAACTCAATGCCAAACTCAACTTCTCGGTTTGGTGGCAATCCAGGCAACTCTTCCGGGAAAACACTCGGAAACTCACATATGGTTCGTATGTCTTGCACCCGCACTTCCTTAGTACTAGGATTCATCATATACGCCAAGAAAGCTCCGCATCCCAACTCCATCATCCGACTCGCTTCAAGAGGTGAAATTGCGTTAGACAAGAACTTCACGTTCTCGCCTACGATTACTACCTCATACTCATACGCAAGCTTCAGGGTAACTCGCTTAACATCAAAATCCACCACAGATCGATGCTCAACCAACCGGTCTATTCCAAGAATAACATCAAAATCATAAAAAGGTAGTTCCATCAAATCAATAGAAAACACATGGCCCTGAACAGATAATGGGCATCTCCTAAAAAATTTCCTTGTAACAACAGTCTCACCAAAAGAACTTGTTACTTGCATTCCTACATCTAGCATCTATAGATGAATATCAAGCAAATGCGCATGCTCACTCTAGATGTATGAATGTGCAGATCCAGAATCAATCAATGTTAACAAAGACAAGGATTGCAAGGTAAATGTACCTGCAATCACATCGGTGTCGTTACGTCCCTCGCGATGTGCGTACACCCTCGCAGGACCACCTCATTCTGGCTGAACAACAACTACATGGGCCACACCTCTTCGGCCATCCCCTCTCCTCTGAAAGTTACCACCTCCCTCACGATGTGTGTACATCCTCGCGGGTTCAATGCATTAAAATTCATCCAAAACACCAGCACTCTAAAGAAAATCCACATCCCTGCTCTAAAGCATCAAAACACCCATCCAAAAGAACCGAAAACTCAATCGATTGATCTCCAAACTCAGCGCAGCCATCTACCAACACATCTAACACATTTTAAGCATCAATCGACTTAAAAAAACAACCTAAAACCATCCTTATACTTCCAGCAACTCGGATCTCACCTAAACACCCCAAAAACCCAACCAAAAACACTTCAAAAACCAAGGATCTCAAGGATTTCGAGATCTTTATGATTAAGACTACACTTCAACACCAATAACCTTTCAAATCTCATTTAGAAATCATCTCAAACAAGCCCAACCATCACAACTCCGAAAATCTCTTTAAAAATCTTTTTCAACAAGATTTCAACATTTTATCAAACTAAAAACAAAACCACAATCAAAAACATGAATTAAGAGTCAGATATCTTTGGAATTTCATTAAAGAACCTTGATTAGAGGGTTATCATGAAATATACCTCCAATCCTTGCTTCTCCTATAACTTGGCAAGTTTAACTTTCAAGAATCTTGGAAGAAATTGAGAGATATCACAAAGATAAAATTGGAAATCAATAGAGGATTTGAGAATGAAGAAAATCTTGAAATTGAGAGAAAATGGAGAGTGTTTGGCTGAAGTGGAAAACAAGAGAATGAAAAATGATCGTCAAAACTTTTAACAGATTAACTACCTCTCTAATTTAATTAATTAAAGTCATTTTAATTTTTAATAAAACATTTAAATCACATGCAAAATTAGAGAAAATGCCTAATTCCTAATTAGCTCCCTAAAGATTCTAAGATTTTGACTCTTCTTGTAAAACACACATTTCCCAACTTTTAAATCTTTACATTTTGGTCACTTCCCAAAATGTATACTTTTCAAAAACCTGGTTTGTAAAATTGATTTAACCAACATCTTAAATTTAATTTCAGAAGTTTTAGGAATTTTTATCATATTTTTATCCCATCTCGAACCTTGATTCCCTAAACAACCTTTTACGATTCGAACAATTGATAACCAGTTCCACCGGCCTAACCCATTACATAAAACACCCAGGCCCAAAATCAGGGCGTTACAACAAAATTTAATGGTGGGGAAGCAATAGTGAGAAACAATGACCAAATGGTCATTACCGACCAAACAACAAACAACCCAAGGGCAATTAACAACACTCCAAGGTCAAAAATAAAACCCACTGAGGAAAGACGAAGCTTATCCAATCACTTACCTAAACTCAAAATGAAGAACAAGGGTGAGATGAAAATCGAAACGTTTTCCTCATATTCCGATCAAAGCGAGAGGTGCGAGAGTGATCTGATGGAAGGGTTAGGCTCGCGAAAAGGATACGGTCACGATGGTGGTGCCCAATTGTGAAATAGACGGTGACTTGGCACCATCATATCTAGGAATGGACGGTGAAGATGAAACGAGGAAAGCAGAATGGTTTTCTACCACTTCTAAGCAAACGACGACCGATGAAAGGGGAACTAGGGGTTGGGTTTTGATCGCGAAGAGAAGACGAGCAAACAGGTGGTCTCCGATTGATGAACGAATAACAAGAGGGGCTTGGCCGGAGATTCGCCGAAGATGGGTGAGGGTAAGATGAAAACTGAGAGGGAGAGGGTGAAATGAAAACCGAGAGGGAGAGGGGGAATGGGATAGGGAGAGCGGCTGCAAAAATATGAAAAAACCATCAGTTTCACATTCTGATAAAAGGGATTAAATACCCAAATAAATGGGTAAAGTACAAAGGAAGAGTTCCAACTTTTCCCGTGTTACAAAAAGGTCATAGAAGTTCCAATTTTCACAATTAGGTCATCGATTTCATAGCTAAAATTAATTTAATTCCCAATTCATAATTAGGGTTACGAATTATGGATTCCTCAAATTAAGAATTTTTGATTTGGGGAAATTTTGGGGTGTTACATTTGGTCCATCTGTGCCAACAACATCTCGACATTCTCTCTGACATTCCTTCCTACCGTTCTCTTTTCTGCCAATTGCTATCCCAAACCTGGAAAATTTCCAACAAAACAGCCATTCACACTGACATAGACAAAAAATCTAAACTCCTTATCCAAATGCCTGAATTTAACATCTAAGTGCAACTAAATGTACTCAAAAGAAAGAAAGAGTATTGTAAGAATGACATAAAAATCAGTACTTTTGAGGAGGTAACACCCCCCAAACCCAGCTCATTGCTTGTCCTTAATTAATGCAATGAAAACAAAAATTGTGAAAATAGTACCACGGCAAAATTTTGGTCGAAATCCCAACAAGTTCTAGCAAGGAGAAGTTGGCTCTATTTCTGTCCTAAGGTATCTCAGTCCAACAATGCCAAGTAGGTAGTAATTCAAGTGCAGCAATATAACTCTTGTCTAAGTTCATGAAAAGTGCACAATGTGTAGGCTGTATGCATTAAGTATCCTTTTACCCCCTTAGTCAAATTTACTACCTAAACTCATATTTCATTTTGTTTTCTTCTTGCCAAGGGTTTTTTTATTGGCATTAATTTAAGCTTGCTTCGTGACATTGTTTGGCGTGAGAAGTAAGAGGGAGCAAACCACGAAGCTCAATGTGTAGGTTGTATGCATTAAGTATCCTTTTACCCCTCACGTTAATACAAATATCACTAGGCTTTCTCTTCAAATCATACCCTAAGGTTTTGGACTTGAGAACTAAGAGGGAGCAAACCACAAAGGTCAATGTAACTTATTAGTCTGAGCTTAGTTTCAAAAATTCTAAGTTTGCTCGGGAACTAGATGCATACTACGTGTTAAGTGAAAGTTCATTTCCCTAAAGTAGAGATCAATTGCCAAGCAAACCTGGCATAACTATTATGCTGACATGGTATAACTAGAGTTCAAATTAAGCTTGCCTAACCAATTGTTAACAATTTTCAAAATTCGGCTGAGACAAAAATTTCTTTTTCACCTTTTTAATTGTTTGGTATGCAACTAAACTATATGAACTACATGGCATGGCAACAAAAAATTAAACATGGAATGTATGGCATAATTGTGAGATAATTTACACCTCAAACCCAAGATGTGCATTGTCCTCAATGCATGAAAACAACACATTAGTGGAATGCAATGGAGTTTAGGAAGAGGAGGACTCCCCTTCGGATGATACTTCGCGTGTGACACATGACTTTCTCTTCACAAAGGCCCCACGATCTGGGGCATCCTTTTCCTTGCCTTCATGCTTGGCTTTGCGGCATTAGTAGAGGCTCCAACATCTCAGAGAACTTCCTACACAATCTTGGCAGGGTCCGACGCGGCATGAGTAACGGTGGCATCGGAATCAGCAGGTGCACTAAGTGTAGTGGTGGGTTTTGTAACAGACTTAGCTTTGTCAGACTTGGTTTTGGGTTCCTTCAACTCAACTGGGGACTCAAAACTGACGAATTCATATTGAATTGGAGACAATGGGATTGTGGCATCATATGGTGTATGAACTGATTAAGGTATGGCTGGCATGGCCTCATCGCTGATAAATATCTCGGCAAGGAAATCTTGGTGGTTTGGTAAGACACGTGGGGACAGGCCTTCAAGAGTTGTTTGGTGGCAACATCCCTGGCATGAGCATAATGCCAAAACTTGAGATTCCGCTCCTTAGTTGTCTCCAATTTTTGGAGGATAATGTAACCCCCTCCACCCGGTCCAGTCGATAGACCGAACCGAACGGGTCACACAAGAAATATTAAAGTAAACCGGGAAGGTTTATCTCAATAAATGACCCTAATTTTTTTCTTTTTATCTTGTCTAGATGCAATTTAGGTTCCTAGTTGTTCTACAAAGCAGTGGATCAAACCTAGCTCAAACGCTCATCAATTTTATCCAATTTCGGTTTTTAGGGACCTTTTTGTAAACTTAACGAATTCCAAGGGTTTTTGCCAATTTCGGTTTACAAACCTTCAATTAGACTCATTACATGCATCTCTGTCAAAACTCAGCTCAAATTAACCATTAAAACTCATTTAATTGCATCCATAAAATTCAGGGACGAAAGCATAACGATTTAGAACATTCAAAGATGCCATTCAACCAATTTAACTACCAGCGTATCGATATCCTTAGAGTGGGTATTGAGACACCCTCGATGAGCAGACTCCCAAACTCAGCAAAACAAGGCTCGTACCGATACGCTCGAGCACCGTATCGATTCACCCAAGACCAATGGCTAAAATGTGTATCGGTACACCCCTCTACTTTTCGAAGGTCGTATCAATACACTACCAAATGTACCGATACACTACAGTCTGCACTTGTCCATAATGTTGGTTTAACACACTTTAAACCATCTCAAAACATTCCAACACGCAACCTAGACCAACATTCCCACCTTGCATAGGCTACAATTGTCTAGATGCATAGGCTACAACCTTCCCACCTTGAATCAACACGCAACCTAGACCAACATATGATGCATCACTATAAACCACAAACTCCTTACCCGATTCTGGTTGAATCAAGATAGGAGCTTGCGTCAAAGCTTCTTTCAAATTCTCGAAAGCTTGTTGCCTAACCTCCGTCCATTCAAATCGAACATTCTTTTGCAACAACATCGTCAAAGGAGCATCAATCTTAGAAAAACCCTCAACAAACCTTCAATAATACCCATCTAACCCAAGGAAACTACGCACCTCCGTTACTGATTTAGGCATTTTCCAACTCATAACTGCCTCAATCTTGTGTGGATCAACCCGAATGCCCTCGACCGACACTACATGTCCAACAAAAACTAATTCCCTGAGCCAAAACTCACACTTGCTCAGCTTTGCATAAAGCTAGTTCTCCAACAACACTTGCAACACAATCTTCAAATGCTTATCATGATCTTCCTCGGTACGCGAGTACACAAGAATATCATCAGTAAACACTACCACAAACTGATCTAGGAACTCATGGAATACATGTAACCCCCTTAGCCCGACCTAGACGCCCGGCCCGAACTAAGAAGATTACACGGGGAAAACCAAAGTCAACTCGTTAAAGCCAACCTTGATTAACGACCCTTTTTTCTTTTTATCTTCTCTAGATGCACAATATTAACCTATGTGTTTAGCAAGACCATTAGAAAGAAACAACACATCGATCGGAGTTCAATTAGGGGTTCAATAACATACTTATGACTTTTAGGGACCATTTTGCAAATAAGAGAAATTATAGGAACTTTTCATATTTTAAAGTTACCAATACTCAAATAGTCATGTAACATGCTATCACGTAAAATTTCAGCTCAAACTGATCATCAAATCTCATCCAATTGATCAAATAACATTCAAGGACCAAAATGTAACATTTCAAGACTTACAAAGATACTTTTAAATGATTTTTAACTACCCATATCGATACACATGAGTCTGTATCGATACACTAAGGTCAAATCCAAGCATTTCAGTACAGGGGTGTCGGTACGGATTGCCCGCGTATCGGTACGACCTTCAAACTTGGCTTGGGCGTATCGATACGCGGGCAATCCGTACCGACACCCCTGTACTGAAATGCTTGGATTTGGCCTTAGTGTATCGATACACTTCCCCGTGTATCGATACGCATACCAGAAAACACATTCCAATGGTATTTAAACATGCTTAATCATATCCAAACAAGCTTAAATCATGCATACAAGTTATAATCCACCTAATAGACAAGTAAACATCAACAACATGTGAATCACACTCATCAAACTCATCAAACCATGATGACATGTTAGCTATTCAAGGATGCTTAAGAAACCAAGCTAAAGCATAGGAAAAAAACACCATAAGAAAACTGTAAAACCAATTAAAGGCCGATTACAAGTCCAAAATCAGAAACCAAACATGCTTAAAATAACAATCATCACCAACAAATCCAAAAAGAAGGAATTCCCACCCATTGCCTCTTATTACACTAAGGGTGAACCACATACATCGCTTAGTCAAAACTCTTGGAATCCCCTTGCTTTTGGACTGCCTTGAAAGCTCAATTCTCTGCATTGATGAAACAAATGAGCGTAAGCATATAGCTTAGTGAGGATAGCTAAAACAACATCCATCAATGCATTTCATTTAATCATTGCAACATCATTTGCAAACTCGTGCCTTTCTTTTAAACTTGCTCATTTAAGCATTCAATGCACTTTTAAAACCACATGCCTATTGCATCATTAAAACAACAACAAGTTACTTTGCTCATGCTTAAACCAAGCATCACATGCATTCTTGCATCATTCACAAACATCTCATGCTTAATCATTAATCATTAACATTATATTTGCTCGCAAGTGATAATTCTCAAACCAAACCAAAACACATGACACAATCGGATGCGCGGATTACAAGCGTTGTCCCACACGCTTCATACATTCTACCGGACTACACAAGGTGGAGATCAATGGTACAATCACAACCCCTCAACATCACTCATCGGTAGTTGTATAATTCCACTAACGAGAGTACGAGACACATACCACAAGATTCACACACGGGATTAAACCATTCACCGTTGTGATTTTAGCCTCAATCGTTAGGGTACTTGGATGGAGATTACAATACAATCACAACCCCTCACCATCCAAGGCGACTTTGTTCACGGTGCACCCAATCCTATAGCCGGCTAACTATATCCGATTAAAGTAACCAAAAACCATTTCCATCACTTGCCAATATAATCTTTGAACATCAATATTCCACTGTTTTACAACCATAAACACAATGCCATTTTCACAAGCATAAACATGCTTAATATCGAATGTATTTATCATATAAAACCAATGATCACTTACCTAGTGCATCCTTAATATAATGGCATTAAAATCCAACATTAACCATGCTTAAAACATGCTTAAAATAGTAATCAAAACCACATTTAACTCAAGTGCATTTCCATCAAAACATAGCACATTTCCGAGAGAGACTTTCGAATCACTTACTCTTGAGCTTAGCTAAGTGTTTCAAACTTACACTAAGATCCCAAGACCACGCTCAAAGCGTCACAAAGCTAGAAAATCCATTTCCACTCACCGATAGGCGAAGCATTGCCCACCGACACGAAAATTACTCTTGAGTTAAATGCATTTCAACACCAGCAACCAATCACAAAGCTAGAAAATCCAACAACGTCTCGTTTGCTCCCAGATCAAGATCCCCTATTTTCACATCATCAAAAAAGAGATCCAAATGCATTAAAATGCATTTCAACACTAGCAACCAATCACAAACTCGTTGCTCACCAAAACTAAACAAATTTACCCATCCGAAACAATCGAAAACTCAATCGATTGCTTCGTAAACCAAGCCCAACCAACATACATCACTTCCAAACAATTATAAACATCAAAAACACATCAAAAATCACCCTAAACCCTTCCTTATACCTCCGACAAGCATTACTTTATCATATCACCTCAAAAACCGAACCAGAACTATCAAGAAACTCAAGGATCTCAAGGATTTCAGGATCTAAATCAACAAAACCTCTTTTCAACATATTAACCATCTCAATACTCAATTAAAATCAATCCAAAATAGTGCTTAACAAGACAAGTCCGAAAATCAAGAATTTCATCTTATTTTTGGAAGATTTCAATCTCAAATCAATACTATAATGAAAACTCAACTAAAAACATTAATTAGAAGCCAAAGATCTTGGGAATTTCAATAAAGAACCTAGATTGAAGGTTGAGAACGGGATTTACCTCCAATCCTTGGATTCCTCGATGAATGACAAGTTTTCCTTAGCAAAAATCTTGAAGAACTTGAAAGAACTCTTGAAGTTTGTTTAGAAAATATTGAAAGAGTGTTTGGGAGAAAAGAATTCTGGAGAAAATGAGTTAGAATTGTGTTTGGCTGAAAATGAGAAGAGAAAGGTAGTTACGTCAAGTGAAATCTCTTTTTCCTAATTTATTTAATTTTAATTTAATAAAAACCCTTTATTAAATCACTTTAAAATCCCTTTTAAAACACATGTCACATTAAGGAAAAACTAAATTGTCATAAAGCTCCCTAAAGATTCTAAGATTTTGGCTTCTCTTTTAAAATCACATTTTTCCACAGTTTTGAAACTTTATATTTGGTCACTACCCAAAATGTACCTTTTCCAAAACTCTTTTTGTAAAATTGATTTGACCAACCTATTAAACATAATTTTAGAGGATTTTAGCAATTTTTACCATATTTTTACCCTATCTCGATCCTTGATTTCCTTAAATCCCCAAACACGGTTTGAACCAGTCCTAACCGGTCTGACCCGATGTCTAAAACATCTAGGCCCAAAACCAGGGCGTTACAACACTCCCCCACTTAGGAAATTTCATCCTCGAAATTTTACCTAAAAGAAAAAGGTGCAGAAATTGTTTCAGCATGTCCGCCTTGCTTTCCCACGTGACCTCCACAACTCCTCGGTGTCGCCACAACACCTTCACTAGCTCTATCGTCTTGCCAGGAAGAACTTTACAACTCACATCCAGAACCCTCACCGGTTCCTCATCATAAGACAGATCCAGATTCAACTCTCTCTCCTCAACAGGCATCACATGTGAAGGATCCGATCTGTATCTGCGCAACATCGAGACATGGAACACATCATGTATCTTTTCTAGCTCCGAAGGCAATCTCAACCGATATGCCACATGACCAATACGCTCCACAACCTCGTAAGTTCCAATGAACCTTTGGCTAAGCTTACCCTTACGCCCAAATCTCATCACCTTCTTTAAAGGTGATACTTTCAAAAATACACGTTCGCCAACCGCGAACTCAATCTCTTTACGCTTCACATCCACGTAAGACTTTTGCCTATTTGATGCTGCCTTCAGACGTGCACAAATGAGCTTCACCTTCTCGGTGGTTCCCTTTATCATAGCTGGCATCGAAATTAACTTTTGCCCAGCTTCTGCCCAACAAAGAGGGGTTCTACATCTTCTCCCATACAAAGCCTCGTATGGAGCCATTTGAATACTTCCCTGGTAACTATTATTGTAAGCAAACTCAACCAACGGCAAGTGCTTCTCCCAAGAACCCTGAAAATATATCACGCATCATCTCAACATGTCCTCAAGCACCTGGATCACACGTTCCGACTGTCCATCCGTCTGAGGATGATAAGAAGTACTGAAATTCAATCGTGTACCCAAGGCTTGATGCAAACATTCCCAAAATCGCGTTGTAAATATCGGATCCCTATCCGACACGATGGACTTTAGCACACCGTGCAACCGCACAATCTCAGCAATATATAACTCAGCTAACTTATCCAGGGTATACGTAGTATGCACAAGTAGGAAACTTTCACACTTTACAAGGCGATCAACAATCACCCAAACTGAATTCTTCTTTGACGGTGACAATGGCAACCCAAACACAAAATCCATGGTAATTCTCTCCCACTTCCATTTTGGGATTCTCAAAGGCTGCAACAACCCAGAAGGAACCTGATGTTCAGCTTTCACTCGCTGACACGCCATGCACTTGCTAACGAACTCATCAACATCCTTCTCAACCCCACCCAGTAGTACTCATCATTCAAATCACGATACATCTGCGTACTACCAGTGTGCATAGCAAAAGGACTGCTATGAGCTTCTGTCAGAATAGTGTGTCTCAATTCAACATCATCTGCACCACTATTTGACTCCCAAAACACAGAACACCATCATCATTAAAACCGAAATATGAAGGTCTACCCTCCGCAATGTGCTGAACATGAGGAACAAGAGAATCATCTAACAACTGCTTATCTTTGATCAACTGAATCAAGGATGGTTTCACTTGCAATTCCGCAATAAGACCACCATCACGCGATATGCTCAAACGAGCAAACATCACCCTCAACTCCACGGCCACCTTCCGGCTCAAAGCATCAGCTACAACATTAGCCTTGCCCGGGTGATACTCGATCGTCAGATCATAATCCTTAAGCAACTCCACCCAGCGACGTTGCCTAAGATTCAACTCCTTTTGAGACATAAGATACTTCAAGCTCTTATGATCCGTGAACACAACACACTTCTAATCGTACACGTAATGCCTCCAAATCTTCAGGGAAAATACCACAGTAGCAAGCTCAAGATCATGAGTAGGGTAGTTACGCTCATGCTCCTTCAATTGTCTAGATGCATAGGCTACCACCTTACCCTCCTACATCAACACACAGCCCAAACCAACAATGGACGCATCACTATAGACCACAAACTCCTTACCAGACTCAGGTTGAATCAGGACAAGAGCTTGCATCAAAGCTTCCTTCAGCTTCTCAAAAGCTTGCTTCCTCGCATCTGTCCACTCAAAGCAAACATTCTTCTACAACAACTTGGTCAAAGGTGAAGCAATCTTTGAGAAACACTCGACAATCCTACAGTAATACCCAGCTAAACCAAGGAAACTTCGTACCTCTGTTACCAACTTAGGCACTTTCTAACTCATCACAGCCTCTACTTTGTGCGGATCAATGCGAATACCCTCAGATGACACAACATGCTCAAGGAAGACCACCTCCTTAAGCCAAAACTCACACTTACTTAGCTTGGCATACAACTGTTTCTCCAACAACGCTTGTAAAACTATTCTAAGATGTCTATCATGATCCTTCTCAGTACGAGAATACAGAAGGATATCATCGATGAACACCACCACAAACTAATCCAAGATTCATGGAATACACGATTCATCATGTCCATGAAATCAGTAGGTGCGTTGGTCAAACCAAACGACATCTCTTAAACAACTTCCTAGTGACTACAGTCTCAACAAAAGAACTAGTCACTTGCAGTCCTACGTCAACCATTTCAATAGGTATATCAAGCAAATGCGCATGCTCACTCAAGATATAAGAATGCGTGGATCCAGAATCAATCAAATCCAGCAATGATAAAGACTGGAGAACAAAGGTACCTACGATAACATATGTATCGTTGCGCTCCTCGCGTTGAGCATAAACCCTCGTAGGACCGCCTCCTTCAGGCCGAACTGCTACCACGTGTGGAATACCTCATTGACCCTCGTCTCTCCTTTGAAAGTTCCCCCAGCCGCACCCACGACCTCTCTGAGATGCAGCCACAGCAAGTGCACATCCCTGGCCTCCACCAGCCAACAAAGGACACTCTCGCCTCATCTAATCCGCTGAACCACAGTTCCAGCATGAATCCCCTGTCACTACAATAGGGGCCTAAGCCTCTCTAGCTGCTCGAGGACAATCTCGCCTCAGATGGTCCCTCGACCCACATGTCCAGCACGTGTGCTGGTCAGACCTCACTCGGCCTCCCTGGACCCGACCGCCCCGAACCGGAGCACCTCGCTTCACCTCAGGCTGATGTCTCCTATCACGACATCTCTTGTTCCCTCCACCCCCAGAACTATACTCAAATGCTCTCTTCCTAGAGCTAGAACCAACACCTCGAGATGACAAACCCAAGTTCTGTTCAATGTCTTTGGCTCGACACACCAGCACATCAAAATTGGTGTAATTCACAGCTAACATGTACGTCTTGACTTCCTGTACCAGCCCGTACCAGAAGCGATCACAACGGTGCCTCTCACTAGGTACCAGCTCAGGGGCATACTGTCTCAGACGTACGAACTGGACATCGTACTCAGCCACAGAAAAGAGTTCCATGAACTAGCGACATGAACTCGGGTTTCTTTTCATCCAAGTATCTCACTCCCAGATACTTCCTCTTAAAGGCACCCTTGAAAAACTCTCAATCTACCTCGTTGGGTTCCATTCTAGCGGTGGTAGTCGTCCACCAACTATATGCGTTGCCTTGAAGCGAGGAAACTGCGCATCCCAGCTTGCGCACATTGTTGCATCCCATTTGATCCATGATACGGATCGTGCTTGCCAACCAGGCTTCTGACGCCTCAGGAGACATTCTAAAGAACTCAACAGCTCCTAGGCTTCTCAACCTCTCTAAAGGTAAACCTTCCTACCCAGCTGCAAGGACCTGTACATGCACTCCAGCTACTGCAGCCTGAAATGCCCCGATGATCGCCTGAACCAACGGTGCTAGATCACCCAAATCCGGACCAATAGGTCCTTGCTGCTCCTACTCCCCACCTCCAGGTCGTGGCAGAGGAGGTAAGTTTCCACCATGAGGGACATCAGCCCCTTGCTTACCCTAGTCGCCCTACTCAGCCGCTGGCACTATTGAGTTTGACCTTAGCTCTCGTCTCGGACCCATAGTGCTATTTTTAACAGGGATTAACAACAAAAAACAAATCAAACCATTTAGGTCAGCCTCAAGCAAGGATCAAAGTTTACAAAAACATTTAACTAGTGTAATAAGGCAATGGGTTCCCCAATTTCCCTCTAGCATAACATAGCATACAAGAGCATATCAAACTCATCATGCCTTCCATCATCCACAACCAGCATATATCAATATCACATCATCATCATACAATCATATTCATCTCACATGCGATTCATATCAATCAAGCATGGCATAAGCTCCAAAATTCAACAAAAATCATGCTTTTCAATCAACAAATGTAACCCCCTTAGCCCGGTCTAGACGACTGACCCGAACTAAGAAGATTACACGGGGAAAACCAAAGTTAACTCGTTAAATTCAACCTTGATTAACGACCTTTTTTCTTTTTATCTTCTCTAGATGCACAATATTAACCTATGTGTTTAGCAAGACCATTAGAAAGAAACGACACAGCGATCGGAGTTCAATTAGGGGTTCAATTGCATAATTATGACTTTCCGTGACTATTTTGCAAATTACAGAAATTACAGAAACTTTTCAAATTTTAAAGTTACCAATCCTCAATTAGTCATGTAACATGCTATCACGTCAAATTTCAGCTCAAGTCGATAATCCAAACTCATCCAATTGATCAAATAACATTCAAGGACCAAAACGTAACATTTCAAGACTTACAAAGATACTTTTAACAGAATTTTAACTACCCGTGTCGATACACCTGATCATGTATCGATACGTGGGAAGACAATAGCAAAAGATGAGAAGGGCATATCGAAACGCTTCCCTGCGTATCGGTACGGCCTTCAAACTTGGCTTGGGCGTATCGATACGCGGGCAATCCGTACTGATACCCCTGTACTAAAATGCTTGGATTTGGACTTAGTGTATCGATATACTTCCCCATGTATCGATACACATACCAGAAAAACACATTCCAAGGGTGTTTAAACAATCTTAATCATATCCAAACAAGCTTAAATCATGCATACAAGTTATAATCTACCTAATAGACAAGTAAACATCAACAACCAGTGAATCACACTCATCAAACCAAGATGACATGTTAGCTATTCAAGCATGCTTAAGAAACCAAGCTAAAGAATAGGCAAAACACCATAAGCAAACCGTGAAACCAATTAAAGGCCGATTACAAGTCCAAAATCAGAAACCAAACATGCTTAAAACAACAATCATCACCAACAAATCAAGAAAGAAGGAATTCCCACCCATTACCTCTTATTACACTAAGGGTGAACCACATACATCGCTTAGTCAAAACTCGTGGAATCCCCTTGCATTTGGACTGCCTTGAAAGCTCAATTCTCTACATTGATGAAACAAATGAGTGTAAGCATATAGCTTAGTGAGGATCGCTAAAACAACATTCATCAATGCATCTCATTTAATCATTGCAACATCATTTGCAAACACGTGCCTTTCTTTTAAACTTGCTCATTTAAGCATTCAATGAACTTTTAAAACCACATGCATATTGCATCATTAAAACAACAGCAAGTTCCTTTGCTCATGCTTAAACCAAGCATCACATGCATTCTTGCATCATTCACAAGCATCTCATGCTTAACCATTAATCATTAACATTATATTGGCTCGCAAGTGATATTTTTAAAACCAAACCAAAATACATGACACGATCGGATACACAGATTACAAGCGTTGTCCCACACGCTTCATACATACTATCGGACTACACAAGGTGGAGATCAATGGCACAATCACAACCCCTCAACACCCGTGATGGAGATTAATGGCACAATCACAACCCCTCAACATCACTCATCGATTGTTGTATAATTCCACTAACGAGAGTACGAGACACATCCCACAAGACTTACAAACGTGATTAAACCATTCACCGTTGTGATTTTTGCTTCAATCGTTAGGGTACTTGGATGGTGATTACGGCACAATCACAGCCCCTCGACATCCAAGGCGACTTTATTCACGGTGCACCCAATCCTATAGCCGGCTAACTATATCCGATTAAAGTAACCAAAAACCATTTCCATCACTTGCTAATATAATCATTTACCATCAATATTCCACTGTTTTACAAGCATAAACACAATGCCCTTTTCACAAGCATAAACATGCTTAATAAACATCCTTAACATAATGGCATTAAAATCCAGTATTAACCATGCTTAAAACATGCTTAAAACAGTAATCAAAACCACATATAACTGAAGTGCATTTCCATCAAAATATAGCACATTTCCGAGAGAGACTTTTGAATCACTAACTCTTGAGCTTCGCTAAGTGTTTCAAACTTACACTAAGCTCTCAAGACCACGCTCAAAGCGTTACAAAACTGGAAAATCCATTTCCAATCACCGATACGCAAAGCCTTGCCCGCCGACACGAAAATTGCTCTTCCGGAGCCACCAACAACGTCTCGTTTGCTCCCGGATCAAGATCCCCTATTTTCACATCATCAAAACAGAGGTCCAAATGCATTAAAATGCATTAAAATGAAATTTACCTCCAATCCTTGCTTTCCTCAATGAATGACAAGTTTTCCTTAGCAAAAATCTTGAAGAACTTGAAAGAACTCTTGAAGTTTGTTTAGAAAATATTGAGAGAGTTTTTGGGAGATAAGAATTCTGGAGAAAATTGGTTTGACCAACCTCTTAAACATAATTTTATAGGATTTTAGCAATTTTTACCATATTTTTATCCTATCCCGATCCTTGATTTCCTTAAATCCCCAAACACGATTCGAACCGTTCCCGACAAATCCGACCCGATGTCTAAAACATCTAGGCCCAAAACCAGGGCATTACAATACCTGATTCATCATATCCATGAATGCAGCTGGTGCATTTGCCAACCTAAACGGAATCACTAAGAATTCATAATGGTCATACCTTGTCTGAAAAGTTTTCTTAGGTACACCTTCATCCTTAACCATCATTTGATAATATCCCGACCTCAAATCAATATTCAAAAACACTAAAGCACCTCGAAATTGCTCAAACAAATCATCAATCCTGGCAAAGGGTACTTGTTCTAAATCGTCAACTCTTTCAGTTGCCGATAATATATAAACATACGCATCGTGCCATCCTTCTTCATTACAAACAAGACCGGTACACCCCAATATGAAACACTTGGCCTTATGAACCCTCGATCAAGCAACTCTCGAAGTTGCGTTTTCAACTCCTTCAACTCTTTAGGTGCCATCCGTTAAGGAGAAATAGACATTGGAGTCGCATTTTCATACAACTCAATGCCAAACTCAACTTCTCTGTTAGGTGGTAAACTAGGCAACTCTTCTGGAAAGACATCCGAAAATTCACATACTATTCGTATGTCTTGCACTCATAGTTCCTTTGTACCAGGGTTCATCAAATAAGCTAGGAAAGCTTCGCAACCCAACTCCATCATCCGACTCGCTTTAAGAGCAGAAATTGCATTAGACAAGAACTTCACATTCTCGCATACGATTACTACTTCGTAATCATCAGCCAGTTTCAAGGTAACTTTCTTAACATCAAAGCCAACTACAGCTCGATGCTCAGACAACCAATCCATTCCAATAATCACATCAAAACCATAGAAAGGCAATTCCATCAAATCAACTGAAAACACAAGGCCGTGAATAGATAAAGGACATCTCTTATACAGTTTTCCTATAACAACAGCTTCACAAAAAGAGCATCTTACTTGCATTCCTACATCTAGCATCTCAACACGAATATCAAGCAAATGTGCATGCTCACTCAAGATGTATGAATGCGTAGATCCAGAATCAATCAAAGCTAACAAGGACAAGGATTGCAAGGCGAATGTACTTGCAATCACGTCGGTGTTATTACATCCCTCACGATGTACATACACTCTCGCAGGACCACCACCCTCTGATTGAACAACAACAACATGAGCCACACCTCTCTGCCCATCCTCCCTCCGTTGGAAGTTACCACGACTACGCCCACGGCCTCTCTATGGTGCAACAACAGGTGCTCGACCCTGACCACCTCTAGCTAACAAAGGACACTCACGTCTCATATGATCAGCTGATCAACAGTTCCAACAGGAATTAGCCCTAGCCACAAGAGCATGTACCTCACGAGCCACGCGAGGAAAATCTCGCCTCAAGTGCTCTCGCGATCCAAATGACCAGCAAGTATTCTACTCAAACCTCACTCTGTTACCCTAATCTGGCGTACCTCACCTAAAATTACCTCGCCTTGCCTCAAGCCGATACCTACGGTCACGATTCCTTTTTTCTACCTACCACTAAGACCGGAATCTGTAGCTCTCTTACTTGACCTAGAACCATCTACACGAGAGGTCAAACCCAAACTCTTCTCTATATCCTTGGCTCGTGTAACAAGCACATCAAAATCAGTGTAATCGGAAGCGAGCATGAAAGTCTTCACTTCCTGCACCAAGCCATAACAAAAGTGATCACATCGATGCCTATCACTCGGCACCAATTCCGGAGCATACTGACTCAAACTTACGAACTGGACCTCGTACTCAGCTACCGTCATGTTTCCTTGCACTAAGGACATGAACTCACGCTTTTTATCATCCAAGTATCTAACTCCCAAATACTTCTTTTTAAAGGAAGCCTAGAAGAAGTCCCAATCCACCTCATTAGGTTCCATGGACGCGGTCACAGTCGTCCACCAAGAATAAGCATCACCATGCAACAACGAAACATCACATCCCACCTTTCATACATCATTGAACCAGATCTGATCCAAAATTGGGATCGTACTGACCATCCAAGCATCGGATTCCTCATGAGTAAACCATGATATTCAACGCCTTCCAAACATCGCAAGTGCTCCAACGATAACCCAATTACCCAGCAGCAGGCACTTGCACTTGCACTCCAGCAACATCAGTCTAGAATGCCCCAGTCATCGCCTGTACCGAATGAGTCAAATCACCCAACACCGGACCAGCCTGTCCGTGTTGCACTTTCTTCTCACCGAAAGAAGGTGTTGGCGGTGGAGGAGGTAAATTCGCACCAGGGAGTACCTCGTTCTCCTGATTCCTTAGCTCACCAACATGAGCAATTGACCCTGAACGTAGCTCTCTCCTCGATCCCATTGTGCTATTATCATTAAGGCGCGAGTATAAAACAAAACAAGAGATCATGCCAGCTTCTAGCAAGGATCCAAGACCTCAAATTCAATTTAAAACATTTCACAATAGTAATAAGGCAATGGGCATTCCAATTTCCCCCCAAACATAGCATACAACATCCATGTCGCAAGCATCGTGCATCACAAGCATTAAGATTCAGCCCAATCTATCATCACATATAACAGCTCACATTCATATTACAATTACCATACAAAGCATCACCATCACTTGATCAACATTAGCATGCTTATAACATCACTTGATCAACATTAGCATGCTTATAACATTCACCGTACAAAACAAACATCACCAAGTACACACATTCACATCTCAATTACTTTCCATCATCCCAATATTTCGAAACCTAGCCCTGATACCACCAAATATAACCCTCTCGACCCAGCCCAGCCGATAGACCGAACCGAACGGGTCACACGGGAAATATTAAAGTAAAACATGAAGGTTTACCTCAATAAACGGCCTTAATTTTTTTTGTTTTTATCTTGTCTAGATGCAAGTTAGGTTCCTATGTGTTCTACAAAGCAGCGGATTAGACCCAGCTCAAACGCTTATCAATTTTATCCAATTTCAGTTTTTAGGGACCATTTTGTAAACTTAACAAATTCCAAGGGTTTTTTCCAATTTCGGTTTATCAACCTTTAATTATACTCATTACATGCATCTATGTCAAAACACAGCTCAAATTTACCATTAAAACTCAATTAATTGCATCCATAAAATTCAGGGAAGAAAACGTAAAGATTCAGAACATTCAAAGATGCCATTCAACCAATTTAACTACCAGCGTATCGATATCCTTAGAGAAGGTATCGATACACCCTCGATGAGCAGACTCCCAAACCCAGCAAAACAAGGCCCGTACCGATACGCTCGAGCACCGTATCGATACACCCAAGACCAGTGGCTAAAATGTGTATCGATATGCCCATGTGTATCGGTACACCCTTCTACTTTTCGAAGGCATTATCTGTACACTAACAAGTGTACTGATACACTGCAGCCTGGACTTGCCCAAAATGTTGGTTTAACACACTTAAAACCATCCCAAAACCTTCCAACATGCATTTAAACACACATACAACTCAAATAGACATCAAACTCCAAGTACACATGGTAACAACAACATCAAAGCATCGCAATCAACAACAATGTGTTCTAGAGGCATGCTTTCTATGAAAATCAAGCATCCAAAAGCCAAATCTCAAAATCAAGCTTAATCCAACAATTTGAGGTCGTTTACAAACCAATATAGGCATGCCAGACTTGTACCAAAACATGTAATACCAAAACAACCAACTCCAAAATATTGGACACCCCTATTGCCTTTATTACTATAGTCCATAACCAAACATACATTCAAGTGAAGTCTCTTGGGATTCCTTTGCGTGTTGTTGCCTCCAATTACTTAGTTAGCTGCATTGATGAGTAAAAGAGATCATAAGCATACAAGCTTAGTGAGGAATGCTCAAAAACCAAAACACCATCAATGCTTAAAACCATTTTTACACTTTGAAAACCATCATGCCCTCTTTGAAAATCATGCACTTCATCATTAAAATCAGCATGTTATAAATCATGCAACATGTATCAAATACTTCACAGCAACAAAATCATTGCTACACAAAATCAAGCCTTCCATGCATATCCACCAATGTGCAAAGCTTTAAGGTAAAACATGCATTCTCCATATTATGCATCATAAAATTTTCCATAACAATTTAATCAATTATGTTGGCTTACAAGTGATCAACAACGTTCTCATTTCTCAAAAAGTATATCGGATACACAAATTACCAAGTGTTGTCCCAAACACTTCATACACTCTATCGGCACCTCAAGGCTCACACACGGGAGTTACCCTCCATCGTTGTGACACTCGTGGTGGAGTTTTCGGTACAATCACAACCCCTCAACACCCCTCATCGGTAGATGTATAGCCCACTAACGAGAGTCGGAACACCATACAAGGTTCGCACATGGGAGCTATCATCCACCGTTGCAACCTTAAACATTCCTCAATCATTAGGGTACTTGGATGGAATTTTCGGCACAATCACAACCCCTCAACATCAAAGGTGACTTGTTTATAGTGCACTCAATCCTATAGCCGGCTAACTATATTCGATTTCATTTACAAAACACTTTATTCACCATCACTTTCCAATATAATCCACATTCCATGCATACATCATTGTTTTTACAAAGCATTCATGATAAGCCATAACTCAAGCATTAAAGCATGCTTCAAAACTCATGCATCAATACATGCATACAAGGATCGCTTACCTAGTGCATCCTTGAACCACATGGCATCATCAAACATATTTTATAAACTGAAATCATGCTTTAAAACAATAGGTAAACACAATTAAAAACAAGTGCATCCATAAGCTCATAATAGCACAATCCGAGGGAGAAAATCACTTTACTTACTTCCGAACTTAGTAAAGTGTTTCTAACTTACACTAAATTCCCAAAACCTCTTTTAAGATGTTTCAAAGCTGGAAATATCATTTCCACTCACCAACTTGTGAAACCTCAAATGTCGACGCAAAATTCAAGTGTCCAAAGCCTCTAGAACTTTTCCCAAAGCTTCCAAAGAATTCTCTGTTGGGTCACGTCAGCACGCCCCGTAACGCAGCAGAAAGAATAATATGACGTAATCCAGCTAGGATCCATGTACAGGAACGAATCCAGGGTGAAAAGATAAAGAGTTACCTTTTAAAACTCTGGAAACTGGAAAACCGACGATATGTCGGAATAACCACGTCAAGTAAAACCGGAATCGTTACAGGTTCGCAACGACCTCTACGGAGTCCACCCGAACAAAACGAACAAAGTTTCCGCCTCCCTAACACTTAGGGATAAATTTCGACAGGTTGAACACCTTCCAGGGAGAAGTCAAAATCCCCCCAGGGATTCCTGAGGGAGTCTAAAATCGACCAGGGGTTCTACCGGGACTAGGATTCGAACGAGGAAATCGCCAGGAATTTGCCAGGGGGCAAGAGGAACACCAGAAAATTATCGAACAGCTTCTCATAAGAAATATGGGCCTTGTCGAAAATTCCAGAGGGGAATTCCCAGGGATATGTCGAAATTTGCAAGGAGGAATAAGGATGATTTGGTTGCTAGCCCTTGTCCCTTTAAATAGTATTCAAAGACTTAATTCTAGTTGAATACCTTAAATCCAAGTTCAACCAAAATTCATAGAATCTAATTCTACTTGAAATTGGTTTATATTAAATATACAAAGACTTAATCCAAGTTCAACCAAAGAAGGATCATGAGGTTTCATAAACCATTTGCGTTAATGAAAAAATGCACCAGGTAGGTCAACATGAAAGAGAGGTGGCGCACTAGGCACACTTAAGTACCAGGTCTTTGTTGATGCCAATCCTAGACATGCATTTTTCATAACGTGTAACCATAACTCTTATGGATTCACCGTGAAAGATAGTTTGATAACTTTTATCAAATTAGAAGCCCTTTTAGAGATTTCATAAATCTATGAAACTACAAACAACTACTTGTTCTCTAGGCTAACTATTAGTCTCAACATGTTAACATTTAACATTGAAGCAACCTAACATATTTATGATTAACTCTTAATCATTCAGTGATAATCGAAATAAATCTTTATTAGGTATGATATGATAAACGATAAATATCTAAATCGAATCAAACAGCATGCATCTCATACATAAACATCACCCCAAGAATTTAAGTCCGAATTCGTATGATACAAGTGGCTCTGATACCACTGTTGGGACACGTCGGCACGCCATGTGGCGCAGCGGAAAAATAATCCGACGTAATCCAGCCAGGATCCATGTACAGGAATGAATCCGGGGTGAAAAGATGAAGAGTTACCTTTTAAAACTCTGGAAACTGGAAAACTGACGGTATGTCGGAATAACCACGTCAAGTAAAACTGGAATCGTCACAGGTTCGCAACGACCTCTACGGAGTCCACCCGAACAAAATGAACAAAGTTTCCGCCTCACTAACACTTAGGGATAAATTTCGACAGGTTTGAACACCTTCCAAGGAGAAGTCGAAATCCCTCTATGGATTCCTGAGGGAGTATGAAATCGACCAGGGGTTCTACCGGGGCTTGGATTCGAACTAGGAAATCGCCAGGAATTTGCCAGTGGGCAAGAGGAACACCAGAAAATTTTCGAACAGCTTCTCAGAAGAAATCTGGGACTTGTCGAAAATTCCATAGGGGAATTCCCATGGATATGTCAAAATTTGCAAGGAGGAATAGTGATGATTTGGTTGCTAGCCCTTGTCCCTTTAAATAGTATTCAGAGACTTAATTCTAGTTGAATACCTTAAATCCAAGTTCAACCAAAATTCATAGAATCTAATTCTACTTGAAATTGGTTTATATTAAATATACATTATATTTAATAATATTAAATGAAATATATATATATATATATATATATATATATATAATTATGTAGAATCTTATTCTACATAAAACATGGATTTAAATATACATTATATTTAATCCAAATATATATATTTTTATTATATAGAATCTCATTCTATCTTTACTTGGATTTAAATATATTCAAATACATATTTTTAATTATGTAGAATCTAATTCTACATAAACTTGGAATTAAATATACATTATATAAATTTCAAATATATATATTTAAATTTCTAGAATCGTATTCTATAATATTTAAGGCTTTAAATATTTTTCATACTCTAAATAATATTTGATAAATATAATATTAATCCAATATTATTCCTATTTAAGGGAGTTGTCGATTTCCCATATCCCATAGGGGATTTTCGGCAACCTCCCTAAAATATGGAGTATGGTTTCCAATTTTTTTGTTCGTTTCATTCGATGGGTGTGACCCTTGTAGGTTCATGCAACGTTAGCATCAAAATTAGAACTGTTTTAATTTTACAAACAATGAGTGGCATCTAGCAATACATCATTGCTACCTAAGTTGCATGAAATCATGGTTTGACTTTCCTAATTCCTGAATAAACTTCCTCTATGTATTTCATCCTTTTGTCCTTTATATCATAGATGAACACAAGTCATGGGTTAGTCACACTTGCGTTGTCCATCTAGTGTTTCTTGATGTCTTGAGTAGATTATGATAAACGAATCTCTATGATATATCATATTATAATATTCGAGCATGACCATGCATTTTCTAATCTCACTCAATCAAGTGGCCGAAGATATTTCTCCCATTATGTAGGAGGGACAAATCCTTTCTTGATCAACCATATTTCACTACATAGGTCATCATGTATCCAATCATCAGTCTTTATAATGTAGTCAGTTACGACACACGTTTGACTATGTCAAAATACGTAAATCTTTATGTTGAAATCATGTTGATCTCAAGTCTGAGGATTATACATTTGTTTATCATGAGCAATGTTGTGACTGTCCCATAATTACCCAAGAAACATGCTCATAGCGGGTCAATCCAGTAAGCTGTTCTCTAACAAATACTTATGTGTTGATCTTGACATCTCTATGTCAATGACAACGCTTGTCATCAACCACATATTAGTCTTTATATATTATCACTGTCCATACCCGTAATAATATTCGACTAAGGATCTAACAATAATCGTATTATTGTATGGACATTATTATCCAATGGTTAGTTTGATGCACAGAAACATACCAAATGATAATAACAGCAATGCCATTACTTGGTAAATCTAGTAAAATAGTATGTCTATTCAATCATTATATGAATTGTCTTTGGGCATACTCCAACATTCTCCACTATTTATAACACATAAGAATAGAGGACTAATGCATCTCAATGCATTAAAACCACCAACAAACACTAAAATCCCGCAGCTCTGCCCAAAAGCACCAAAATACCCATCGGAAATAACCGAAATCACATTCGATTGATCACTAAGCTCAACCCAGCCATCAAAAACCACTTCCAACACATTTTAACCATAAATCAACATCCAAAAACAGCCTAATACCATCCTTATACCTCTAGCAACTCATATTTCACATTTCCAAGTCAAAAACCCAAAACTAACAACCTAGACAATTAGAGAGCTCAATGATTTCAGGATTCTTATGATCAAATCTCATTATTAACACCATTTAACATCCAAATCAACCCTAAAATCATTCTTAAATCAATCAAAATAGTGCCCAAAGGAAAATCACATTTTATCTAATCTTTTAGCAAGATTTATGCATTTTTACCAAATCAATCATTAAAACCTTAATTAAATCATAAATCAAGAGTTAAATATCTTTGGAATATCATTAAAGAGCCTTGATTAGAGGAGTAGCATGAAATTACCTCCAATCCTTGCTTTTCTTCTAATTTGGCAAGTTTTCATTTCAAGAAACATGAGGAAAATCAAGAGAAATCTTAATGAAAGAGTTGGAAATTGAGTGAGAAAAAGAAAGATGAAGAAATCTAGAAAATGAGAGAAAAGAGAGAGTAATTGGCTGAAGAGAAAATGGGAAATGAAAGAGTTGCGTCAATTTTTGTTTAACAAAATAACCACATCTCTTTTAATTAATACCGATAACGGACGTTTTGTAGGGGTGCTAACCCTTCCCTCCACGTAACTGACTCTTGAACCCAAATTTTATTAAAAGAATATTTGGTCCGCTTTTTATGGTTTCCAGTCTACGAAAGTGACCGGTGGCGACTCCAAAATGATTTTTAAGAAAATAAAGGAAATTTGACTAAAAATGGAAAAGGCCCTAATTTCAAGATCAAATTAAAATGAGAAACCTCAATTTCCAAAACCCTAATCGCCATGTTATTTTTCCACTAACGTGTCTTAAAAACGGTCGCGATAGCTTGGAGACTCTGCTGGGGATAAAATTGAGAGTCAGGCCTATTAATTAATTCCACGTGGCATTTTGGCATTTCGAACATTAATCTGATTTTAATTTTTTCTCAAAGAATCGTTCGGTGGATTTTCAGGAAAATGGGGGTAGCTTTTTTTGTATGTTTTATCTTTCATTCATGCATAAACCCTCAACCCGAGTTTTTCACCCTTAAGTGGAAAAAAGCCAATATCTGACGTGATGCTCTCCAGCTCCGAGTTCAAATTTTTGTCTCCTTCCGGTATACTAACCTTATGCGTCATAGGGCTCACATTTCCATTATAAGGGACATATACTACCGAATCGATGTCTTTCCGTCTTGGTAGACAATAACGATAGTTCGGGAACCAAGAGTCTTGAACAAAGCCCACATTCTGTTTTAGAAGCCCATCCCGCTAGAGCCAGACAAGGACCTAGGACAGGTGTTGCCGGTTTAAATTCATTTCTCTGGTTATTTTATTTGCTACATATTATGTGCTTCTTTGTGTTAATAATTTGTTTATTTGCTTTTCATATTAATTCACAATACTGACAATTTTTTTTTGTTTTGTTTTCTTATTTTTTTACTTGGCATCATTTTACATTCATTGGAGGTATCGATTCGAGGATCAATTAAGTTAGGCAGTGTTCTTAGTGGTCAATGTGTTCGATAGACGAGAAGAAGGCAATACGACGGTGTGGACCTGGTCAGAGAAGACTCAACTCAAGAAAGGGACAATATTCAAGGGAGTCATATGTCAGAATGCAAGCAGCCACAAGAAGCTGTATGAAGAGGTTAAAAGCGCAGTGAGAGAGAAGATTCAGGAATTGATGGATTTGAACGACTGGATCGAGCACAAATTAAAGGGAGAACAAGATTTGAGTCCAGAATCGTCATCACAAGTTCCAAAGCTGGAGAATTTTTTTTAAAAGTGTTCAATAACAAAAAAAGGTCGATCTTTAGTTAGAAAATAAAGAGCTGAAAAAGAAGATGGCATAATTGGAAAGTGTTGTACAACATTTGAAAGATTAGTTCGAAAGTTTCAGGAGGGACACTATAAATGAAGAGTAAGGTACTGAAAGCGGATTTTGAAGTGGCTATCCAGATTATCCAACGACAGAGTTATGAAATGAATAAGTTCAGAAGCCATGCGTTGAGCCGCATGATTCGTACAGATTTTATCCATTGAAGCCATGGGCCTGCATCAACACCTTGACATCAGCACCAAGCTAGGACAAACACTGACTCGGAAGCAAAACATAGTGATTAACCTAGGGATGATGGCAAGCTGATCTATACAATTAAATTATCTATTTCTTCTATTCGAACTTTTGGTTGATGGATGTAGTTCTATAGATTAGTCCTTGAAATCGATACCTCGTGCATTCATGCATTACATTGCATAAATATTGCATTTTAGAAAAATCATCACATTTTTAAAATAACATTTTTTTAAAAAAATAAATAATAATTGCATTTTGCTAAAACAATATTGCATTATTTTTCATATAATAGTGTGAAAGCTGAAAACCAATATTTTGAGAAACATGGGCAATATGCTGGTTATGGTGAAAGAATCTCAAAAGGTTGTTGAGGACCGCTTGGGAAGCATTGAGCAAAAGGTTGATTATTCCTGGAACGAGATGGTAAGACGATGTAACGCCCCGGCTTTGGGCCTACGTGTTTTGCGAGTCGGGTTGGGCCGGTGGAACCGATAGTCGGTTGTTCGAATTGTTAAATGGTGATTTAAAGAAATCAATGTTCGGGATGGGATAAAAATATGACAAAAATTCCTAAAATCCTCTTAAATGATATTTAACAGGTTGTGTAACACCCTAATTTTGGGCTTAGAAGTTTAGGGTCTGAACCGGACCGGTCTGATTTTCGGTTCGAATATAAAAGGAGGTTTTAGGGTACGCCTAGTTCAAGATGCTTTAAAAATATGGAAAAATATCTAAAAATCCTCTTTTAATATATATAAGAGAGTGGAGATATCAATTTTACAAAATAAGGTTTGGAAATGCTACATTTCGGTGTAGTGACTGAAATGCGATTTTTGAAAACTTTAGTGGTGATTGTTTTGTAAGGATTGAAACTTTGAATCTTTAAGGAGCTAATTCAGCCAAAAATGATTTCTCCAGATTTTTCCTTAATTTGGGTGAATTAATTAATGTTTTAATTAATTAAATGAAAAGGGAAACTACTTTTTGGAATTTCATAACTATCTTTTCCTAAAATTTTCTCATTCCTTTTTCTCTCAAAATTCCATCATCCAAACACTATTTCTCCAGCAACTTTTGCATTGATCTTCACTTCAATTGATGAGATTTCTATCATCAATTAGTTCATAAACAATCTTGCATCAAATCCTTTTGATTTCCTCATTGAATTTTCAAGGAAATTGGCTCAAATCAAAGAGAAAATCACCATTTAGAGGTAAGATTGTTCTTCTCCTCTAAATACTCAGTTCTTTACTGAAATTCCCAAGTTGTCAATCATTAATTTAAGTTTTATAAATGGTTTTAATGTTAGAAACTTGATTTTGGCTTAAAACTCAAGATTTGGAAGAAATCTTGAAGAATTTCATTGTGAATGCTTGGGCTCTGTTTTGAGATGATTCTTAAATGTATTTTGGATGTTAATTGATGTTTAGAAATGGTTAGAAGTGATGGATCTTGGCTGGGTTAAGTTTTGGAAGGGTTTGGAGGTGTTTTCGGTTGTGTTTGGTAGCCGAAATGTTGGTTTTGGGTAGAGCAGCGAGTTTAGTTGTGTTGGCTGAAGATTTCAATGCATAATGATGCATTAATCCTCTGCTTTGATGTGTTTAAAATAGGGGAGGCATCTTCGGACACTTTTGGAGTTGATCCGGAGGCTTGATTGGTGTTTCGGCAAGCAAGCGAAACGTAATTGGTGAGTGGAGTTGGATTTTCAGCTTTGAAACGATTATTTGGAGGTTTTGGGAGCTTAGTTTAAGTCTAAACAACATAGCTAAGCTCAAGAGTATGTTTTCCGAAAAACTCCCTCGGATGTGCTATGAAATGGTTTGAAAGCCATTTATTGAAGGATGCTCAAGTCTAAACGATAATTTGCATGTTTAAATTCTGTTTTGAAAGCATGTTTTAGCATGGTTAATGCTTGTTTTGAAAGCCATGTATTGAAGGATGCTCAAGGTAAGAGATCCTTGGTTGGATACATTAAGAATATGGTTTTGATGCATAGTGATGCATGTTGTTCAATGGCTTTGATTAATGCTTTAAAACAGTGAATTGTTGATGGTAAATGATGTATATTGGCAAGTGATGTAATGGTTTAAATGTACTTGAATCGAATGTAGTTAGCCGGCTATAGTATTGGGTGCACCGTGAATTAAGTCGCCTTCGATGTCGAGGGGTTGTGATTGTACTGTAAACTCCATCCAAGTACCCTAACGAGTGAGGTAAGATCACAACGGTGGTTAAAAGTCCGTGTGTGGATCTTGTGTTATGTGTCCCTTGCACTCGTTAGTGGAATTATACAACTACCGATGAGTAATGTGGAGGGGTTGTGATTGTACCGTTAAATTCCACCACGGGTGTCGAGGGGTTGATATTGTACTGATAAACTCCACCTTATGTTATTCGGTAGTGTGTATGAAGCGTATGGGACAACGCTTGTAATCCACGTATCCGATTGTGATTTGTGTTGTAAATGGTTATGAATTATCACTTGAAAGCCAATAGGATGAGTTGAATGTAAAGAAGCATGAGATGCTTGTAAAGTATGCAAGGTTGCATGAAAAGAGATGTGCATGTGTATAAAAGCTTTGTTGAAAGTGTTTTCTAAAATGCATTATTGTGTTGTTTCTTTAGAGCATGCCTCACTAAGCAATTGTGCTTACGCTCTCTCTCTTGTACCAATAATGCAGATAATTGAAGGGTTTAAGGGCAACAAGGAGGTTAGAGTGTCCAAGGGAAACCAAGCTCATGTATGGTGATGTTTTCATACACTATTAGTTTTGGTAATTTGGCAATGGGATCCTAAGATGTGTTTTGGGAGATGTGTTGAGCTCCCTAGTTTGTGGCATGATGCTTTTGATGTTTTGAATTTGTAAATGGCCTTTTAATGCTTGTTTTGGAGTTTGGTTGATTTCTTGGTTTTGGATATTAGGATGCTTGCCTATAGTCATGTGAAGTTTCATGTTTGATGCCATGAATGTGTTTAGGAGTTGCAAACCTGCTCTATATATGTATGATGGCTTGTTGGTATGATTAGGAAGTCTTTAGGTTGTCTTTAGGTTGTTCTTTAGCAATCCTCACTAAGTTTGTATGCTTATGCTCTCTTTGTTCATTAATGCAGATAATTAGGCGTTTGGAGGTCGCATTCTACAAGGGGTTTTCCAAGGGACTTCTCTAAATGTATGTTGAGGTTTTAACTAGTGTAATAAAGGCAATGGGGGTGTCCAATGTTATAAATGTTGATTGTTTGGTATTTTCTAGTTTGTCACAAGTTTGTTATGCATAGTTGGTTATGTAAATGGCCTTTTAAGTGTTGGTTTATGCATGCTTTGAGATTTGACACTTTCAGGTGCTTGTTTTCTCAGGATGCATGCCTTTAGATCTATTTGATAATGCTAATGATGCTAGTTCTGTCATGAATCACTGATTGTTGAAATGTATTTGAGTTGCAAGCATGTTTAGTCATATGTCAGCTTAGTTTCAAATGGTTAAAAGCGAGTTAAACCAGCAATTTAAAGCGTTGCAGGCCCAGGTGTTTCAAAACACCCTTCTATGTTTCGAAACGGGGGCTTGAAAATGCCTTGGCATTTCAAAACTGTGAGGCCTGTTTCGATACGTTTGGCCTCTTTGAAACCCTGTTCCAAAACGAGTCCTAAATGGTTTGAAACGAACTCGCGTTTCGAAACGCTCAACAATGTTTTGATATGACCGTTTCGATACGTGGCCCACTGGTCTGAAACGTTTTACTGTTATTATTGTTTTTGGAATATTCTAAGTTCTTGTTTCTTTGCATTTTGGTCCCTGCTTGTCATGTATGCAATTAAATGAGTTCCAATAGGTATTTTGAGCTGTGTTTTTACAGAGAAGCATGTAATGAAGTTACTTAAGGATTGGTAATTCGAATTTGGTAATGGTCCTTACAAAATGTTGTTTTTACAAAATGGTCCCTAAAATCGAAATTTGTAATAATCGAGATGCGATCGAGATTCCGTTTTATCCGCTGCTTTGAGTGATCACTTAGGAATCTAAATTGTATCTAGACAAGATAAAAACAAAAAGAAAAGGTTGTTTATTGAGGTAAACCTTCCCGATTTACTTCAATATTCCCCGTGTGACTCGTTTGGTTCGATCCATCGGCTAGGTCAGGTCGAGGGGGTTACATTTGGTGGTATCAGAGCTAGGTTACGAAAGGTTGGTTTGATGGTAAGTTGTTGGTAAGTGAGTTTGATGTGAATGTGTGTTCTTGATGAGGTTTGCTTTATCCGGTGAATGTCTTAAGCATGTTAATGTTTAGTATGCGATGGTAATGTTATACATGATGATTGATTATGAATGTGTGCTGATATAAATGATGTTGGAACGGGCCAAATTTTAATGCTTGTGACGCATGATGATTGAGACATGCATTTTGTATGCTTTATGCTATGCTGGGGGGAAATTGGACTGCCCATTGCCGTATTACCTAGTGAGATGTTTTGAATTGGATTTGAAGTCTTGGATCCTTGTTAGAAGCTGGCCTGGTCTTTTGTTTTGTTCTATGTTCATGCTTTAATGTTAATAGCACAATGGGACCGTAGAGAGAGTTACGATATGGGGCAGTTGCTCCTGCTGAGTAGCCACGTAATCAAGAGAACGAGGTTCTGCCTGGTGCAAATTTACCTCCTTCACCGCCACCGCCACCTGGCGGTGGGGTGGAAGAACAACAAGGACAGGCTAGTCTGGTGTTGGGAGATTTGACGCCTTTGGTACAGGCGATGACGGACGTATTCCAGGCTGCTGTTGTTGGAGTGTATGTAAAAGCGCCTGGTGCTGGGAAAACGGGTTTGCCATTGGAGCGCTTGAGAAGTCGAGGAGGAGTAGAATTTTGTGGTTTATCTTCATAGGCATCCGAGGCTTGGATGGCCAGCACGATCCGAATCTTTGATCAAATGGGGTCCAATGATGCACGGAAGTTGGTGTGTGCAGTGTCGTTGTTGCATGGTGATGCATACATATGGTGGACGATTGTGACTGCGGCTTTGGAGCCGGAAGAGGTGGATTGGAGTTTCTTTCAGTATGCTTTTAAGAGAAAGTATCTTGGAGTTAGATACCTGGATGATTAGAAGCGGGAGTTCATGTCCCTGGTGCAAGGGAATATGACTGTGGCTGAGTACAAGGTCTAGTTCGTACGATTGAGCCAGTACGCTCCGAAGTTAGTGTCGAGTGATAGGCATCATTGTGACCGCTTTCGGTACGGCCTGGTGTAGGAACTGAAGACGTTCATGCTTGGGTCTGAATATACAGATTTCGATTTGCTTGTGACTCAAGCTAAGGACATAAAACAGAGTTTAAGTTTGTCATCTCGTATGGGTGGGTCTAGTTCGGGCAAGAGAGCTACTGAAGCTGACCCTAGTGGTGGGCATAACAAGAGAAACTGTGACCGTAGATATCAGCCCGTAGCTAGGCAAGGTAACTTTGGGCGAGGAGCGCCAGCTCAGTGAAACAGGCTGAGGTTTGAGTAGACCACATGGTTGTCATGTGGTTCGCGTGAGCAATTGAGGCGAGATTGTCATGTGCGGCTCGTGAACTCCAGGCTCCGGTGGCTGGGGAAAATTCTTGTTGGAACTGCGGATCTGCTGATCACATGAGGTGGGAGTGTCCATTATTGGCGGGAGGTGGTCAGGGCCGTGCACCTGTTGCTGCACCGTAGAAAGGCTGTGGACACGGCCGTGGCAACTTTCAAAGGAGAGAGGCGGGGCAGAGAGGTGTGGCTCATGTCGTTGCGGTTCAGCTAGAGGGAGGTGGTCCTGCGAGGTTGTATGCACTTCGCAACGGACGAAACGACACTGATGTGATTACAGGTACCTTCACCTTGCAATCCTTGTATTTGTTAGCATTGATTGATTTTGAATCTACAAATTCATATATCTTGAGTGAGCATGCACAATTACTTGATATACATGTTGAGATGCTAGACGTAGGGATGCAAGTGACAAGCTCTTTCGGGGCTTGTTTACTTAGGATGCATGCCTTTATATCTCTTTGATAATGCTAATGATGCTATGATGCTAGTTCTGCCATGAATCTTTGATTGTTGAAATGTATTTGAGTTGCAAGCATGTTTAGTCATATGTCGGGTTAGTTTTCGGATGGTTAAAATCGAGTTAAACCAGCAATTTAAAGCGTTGCAGGCCCAGATGTTTTGAAACACCCTTCCCTGTTTCGAAACGGGGGCTTGAAAATGCCTTGGCGTTTTGAAACGGTGAGGCATGTTTCGATACATTTGTCCTCTGTGAAACCCTATTCCAATATAGGTCTTAAATGGTTTCGGAACGAACCCATGTTTCGAAACGGTCAACAATGTTTCGATACGACCGTTCTGATATGAGGCCCACTTTTCCGAAATGTTTGGCTGTTATTACAGTTTTTGGAATATTCTTAGTTCTGATTTCTTTGCTTTTTGGTCCCTGTTTGTCATGTATGCAATTAAATGAGTTCCAATGGGTATTTTGAGCTGAGTTTTTACAAAGAAGCATGTAATGAACTTAATTAAGGATTGGTAAATTGAATTTTGTAATGGTCCTTACAAAATGTTGTTATTACAAAATGGTCCCTAAAATAGAAATTGGTAATAATCAAGATGCGATCGAGATGTCGTTTTATCCGCTGCTTTGAGTGATCACTTAGTAATCTAAATTGTATCTAGAAAAGATAAAAAGAAAAAAGGTTGTTTATTGAGGTAAACCTTCCCGGTTTACTTCAATATTCCCTGTGTGACTCGTTCGGTTCGGTCCATTGGCTAGGCCGAGTTGAGGGGGTTATACACGAACTACCACATTGCTTGGAATCAGGGAAGCTTAGAAAGAAAAAGTTTTAGATGGAAATACCAACATTTGTGATCATAATGAAAACTTATCTCACACAAAGTTTCAACCCGAAAGAAGTTCAGTCTGGTGCGGTCAAAGTATCGACCAATCATTCAGAAAAATTGGAAATAAACTTTGGAGATGACGTTCCTAGCCTCGATGTGTTGACAAAAACTGATAGAGCTAAACTGGATGTTATCAATCGTACGAATACAGGAAGTTTGAGAAAATGCTTGAATTTTGATGTTTTCCCTAGACTTGTATTTTCCAAGGGTTGTGAGACTATTAAAGAACAAGATGATTCCAATAGAGTTGCAGAACCGCATGTGTTTCCAGAATGTTTATCTGAAAAGATGAAAGCCAAGGATTCAATTGATGTCCAAAATTTTCTCACAATAGAGTTGCCTATATTAAAGAAAAGAGGGGCAAAGAGCATAGAAACAAAAGATAAGGAGGTTGAATGGTTCAACAAGAAAACGAAGATGATTATTTCTATCCCAATGCCATATTCAGATCTGTTGTTGTACCTTGTGCATAATCATTTGCTGATGATGGTGCCACCAAAGTGTTATAAGTCTTTCTATGGCATGAGAAATGCTTGCGGTTATTATTATGGAGATTTCATTCATTATGTGGAAGATTGTATGTTTCTTAAACACATAGTCAGTGGCTTCATCAGGAATGGACATTTATGTTTTGAGAATGGAGAACCTCGATTCTTTAAAAGACTAGCATTGATTAGGAGTATCGAGATAAAAGGAAAGGGGCAAAATTTACAATAGGCTTTTGTGGGCAATCCGCTATAGTTTGGGGTTTACCAGAATAAGAGTAATGTTTGGACATCTCCCTCCCTAAAGTCTCATGTACTGAAGAATATCCCAAAGTCAAATGCTCAAGGTGCTCTTGTCGGTGGAAAATTAGGGACTAAATTGGATCTCATTCATATATCTTATTGTGAGCTGTAGTAAAAGTTACTCGAATCTTCACCACATCTTTTTAAGCACTCAAAGCCCCATCATTCAAGTTGTTGTATCAACGGGAATTATTGTGAATATCATAATGGAGCTCATAATCATGGCATTGAGGACTATTACACTTTTTGGCGTCAAGTTCAAAACTTTTTGAATCAAGGGATTTTAGAGGTCTACACTAATGGCCATTCCATAAGGATTTGCAATCCAGGAGGTAATCAAATGGTTGGTGCCAATGTACCTATATTGCCCGTAAATCAAATGCAGATATATGTCAAGAAAAGAAAGAGGAGAAAGAGTGAAGCAAAACTAATTGAAAATCAACAACTAGCAATGAAGAAACCTCAAAAAGACATGCCCGTTAAAGGTTTCATCACTTCCAACCAACATCTTGTAAAGCAGAGTTCATCTATACGCAGACTAGAGGAGGTTGTTAATTTCCACATGTAGATGATTGAACATTCCATGGAAAAGAGCAAGCAAATTATTGAAGAAACAAGGAATCTCATAAGCAGAATGATCCTACTTCAAGGTTCGATGTGTACATTAGAACATAATTAGAAGGGGCATGTCCTTGTGTTGGCAAAGGGAAATGGAGAATTGTTGATGTTGAAATCCACTCGAGTTTTCATTAAATAAAGATTCACAATTAGACCACAAAAGATCTGCTTGTAACTCTAGGACTGTTATAGAATAATACCCTGAACCATCCCAATCGCTTTTGCCCGCAAGCAATGAGGTCCTTTGTAAGGTATGCTAATCGATTTATTTGTATTAGACGTTTGTTTCTTACATGATTTTTCTCAAATGGAAAACAAGCATCCTAAAATAGTCATTCTCTTCAAGTATATGTACATTTTCCTAATTTCGTTGCAGGCCCCTACTACTCACCTTATGAATGAATAAGATCATGATTCCAAAATAGAGCAGTTCATATGATTGACGGAGGTAAGTGAATGCGAAGATGAAGTTGATGTCACTGAGAAATTGTCAAGACTAATCAGAAATGAGGAAAATAGATTCTGCCTCACAAGCGAGAAATTGAGATTCTGAATTTAGGGACTTGGGACAAAAAGTGAAAAACAAAGATCCGTTCAACTTTCTCAGCGAAAGCTACGTGTGATTTGAATGGTTGCAAGAATTCAAAGACATTATTGCTCGGTTATACCAGGATATACCGGGGGTTGGATCCATCCAATGTTATCCACAAGTTACTCAAAAGACATGTATGCAAAACTATTCAGCAAAAGCTTGGAAGAATAAGTCCAGAAATGTTGTCGAGACATTGTAGTGGGCCAGAAAGACAATCTTCTTTTGATCTGAACGAAGCAGAGAAAACAACATTTACAGTCATATGAGATTCATTTCATTGCATTCTAATGTTACTGGGCAATATATCTGAGGGTCATAGTAACCGAAATAAAGATGTGTGCAAAATTTAAGAATGATTCTCTAGAGATTGCAAAGGTATAGGTTTAGGTCTAATTCGTCAAAACATACTTTTGGAAGTCGCATTTTGGAAACTAATGGGTCAGCAAAAGTGGAATTGAAATTTATCCTGACAAATTGAAAGTTGTTCAAAACCTTCTTCCTCCGGGCAAAAAAAACAACAAATAACAAAAAAGAAGAAAAGGAAAAAACAACTAGCAAGAAGAAAAAGAAAGAAAGCAAAAAAGGAAAGGAAAAGTGAAAAAAAAAAGAAAAACAAAAACAAAAAAGAAGCCATGAGAGATTGAACTATTCATCGTAACAAACAGACAAAAAGTGATTCAATGTTCAAATTGCTAAGAGAGACTGATCCAAAAGTATGAGATGAAGAATACCAAGAAGCCTTATAAAGATCAAGAAGCATTTTTCAAAAGTTCGCAATTCTAGCAACATCAGTTCTAGTTTGGTCATCGATTCTTTAACAGCTTATAAACCTCAATGGGGTGCATTGGGCCAACATGATAAGACATGAAGCAAAGAGCCATTTATTATCAGAGCAAAGAATCATCAGTTACAAAATACGGTATCCACCAATTCAAAAGCCGTGTTGTTTCGGTAGCTTGAGGGCTTAGAAAAAAATATGTTGTGTCAGTCTGCTTTCTCGTTCTCAAGAATCGATCTTTTGAAACTCTTGACGGAAACACTAGCATTGACTAGAGAATGGATCGTTGGCAAATATTATTATCAGAGTTTGATATTGGGTTTCTTGGCGAGATGTGCTTCAAATGATCAAGAGTCCTTGAACTTTAGTCTCCCAGATAAGGATTTGATGTGCATAATAGAAGGAAAAAGAAAGTGAACCTCTGTGAAGATTATGCTTAAGAGAGCACACCGTGTTATCCTGGTTGTGAATGACCACCTTACCAAGGGGATAAAAGTTGCTTCCTACGTCGGTCTTACAAGAATAACGACTTGCAAGATGCTGAACATAGATTATTTGTCGATCTGGTTTCCCAGAGAGAGTAGTCATTGATGGCACCTCTAATATGAAAAACAAGATAATATCGGAAGATTGGTGAACAGTTTAAGAAAAATCATCGTAATTGTGTGATTAATTGCTCGGAGACAAATGGGGCAATAGATTCGGTAGACATAAACACCAAAGGACTACATGAAGGACTTCGAAAGAACGAAATACGAAATTATTGTTAACCTTGAATGTATTTCGATCCATAGTGTGCATCTCAACAGGGGCAACATTGAATTCTTTGGGCTATGGATAGAAGCAACATAACTAAATGGGGTTCATATTCCGTCATCGAGTATTTACATATGTGAAATTAGATGATGCAAAACAAGTAAAAGATCGATAAGGTCAGTTGAATCTCATTGAAGAGAGGAGACTAAAAGTAATTTGACATGGTTAGATGTACGATGCGAGCTCACAACAACGAAAGTTCCTCCAAAAGAATTCCGAGAAAGGGATCTAGTGCTTGAAAAGATCTTGCCAATTCTTAAAGATTTCCGTGGGGAAATGGATACCTAATTGGAAAGGGTTACACATCAAGGAGACCTCTTTCTGAAGAAGCATTGATTTTAACCAAATATGATCAGAGATGTGCCAAGTAATTCGATAAACTAAGACTCGATCAAGAAGTGTTACGCCCGAAGAATTAAAAAAGAGATTGAAGAAAAGGAAAATGAACAAAAAAAGCAGAGTGAAAACCCAAAAAGGGCGCTTCGCAAAATGAAAATATCTATGGTGAAAACCAAAAAGGGTGCCTTAGATATAAAAAATGATCAAAAGAGAAAGAATCAAAAAAAAGAAAAATATAATAAAAAAAGGGGTTCAAGCTGAAAATCCGCATAGGGCGTCTTGAAACCAAAGGAGGATTTGAGCTGAAAACCTGAAATGGCAGTTCGAAAGTGTTTGGCATTAGGCATCCGGCAAGAAACCTTCTCGGAATCTGCAAATTTTGATTAAATTTGAGTTCGGAAGGATCTATTTCGGTTGAAAGGGTCTCGCTCAATCATACATTGGGTACTTGGGGCATTGCATTAAAATTATCATGTTTGCTATGACTTATCAAATTATTCCAACATATTAAAATAATATTTGAGCCTTTCACTTATCGTTTCAACATGCAACTTGCATATAAATCAATTAGATATAAGAAAAGCAAAGGATTACATGGGTATTATTATGATTTACTAATCCTTTAAGTGCAGGCAGAACAGGAGGTAACCTCGATACGTGATTAATGATGGAAGTATGACGACGAAAATGACACAACTCATAGTGTCAAAAACATTTAGAAAAAACTACCCTGGGGCAAAGAGAGAACATGAGCCATATTTTGGAGAAAAGCTGCAGTAGGGTTGATCCATCAAAGGTTCAAAAGCAAAGATCATTACGTCTGAAGATTGTTACTTCTAAGGCATTGCAAGACAAGAAAGCTTTGTGAATGTTAGAATGGAAAAAGGTGATGGTTAAATTCAAGAGTAGGGAAATACTACAGAGAACATTACAGAAGAATGTATGTTTTCCAAAAGATGACGAACTCTTTTGAAACCATGTCTCATGAATATTAAAGGAGAGTTGAAATGGTGAAGATAATGTTCAATCCCACGCCAAAAATTAAACAGAAATGAAAGAATGATGAAGCATTAGATCAAGCTATAGAGGCTTGCAATTTCCTCGATGAGAGTTGAAACCCAAGGTTTGTAATGCTTGTCGCGCAAAAAAAAAGGGGTCATTGTACTAAGTTTTTCCCAGCAGGGATCTCCAAACAATGTACAACCAGTAACTGTTATTGACAACAAAGTCTGCTAGCCGAAGAACAATGATTTTTATCTTTGTGCTCATGCAGGGATGTTCAGAACCACATGTGCAACACATTATCATAGACTCTTGGATCAGGTTGGTTTTTTCGGCATATGATTTGTAGGAACTTGTCTATTCTCTGTCCTATGTGTATCAAAGGAGCACTAGTTTCGTCTCTGTTATTGCTCCTATTTGCTATGCTCACCTGGCAATATCTCAATTGGGACAACTTATGATGTTTGGAAATGCTCTTGAGACATCGTTGAGCCATGATAGTATTACTGCACCTGGAACCATTGTTGTTTGTTAGCTTCCCATATTTGAACGAGAATGTTTGCAGTTCCATGTTCTTCTTTTGAGAAAAGAAATTTGAATTGTTGTTGTCATGCCAATAATATGTTCAGCTTGATAAGAAAAAAGAAAAAGAAAAAAAAGAAAAGGAAAAGGAAAAAGGAAAAATAAGAAAAAAGAGAAAAAGAAAAAGGCGAGGTGAAAACCTAATAGGGAGCCTTAAAAAAGAGAAAAGAAAAAAAGAAAAACCAAGGTGAAAACCCGAAAGGGCGCATTGAGAAAAAGAATGAAAAATAAAGAAAAAAACCAAAGTGAAAAACCCAGAAGGGCGCTTTGAGAAAAGCAATCTAAAGTGAAAACCTGAAAAGGCGCTTTAGAGCAAATAATGCAGAGATCCTGAAGATTAAACCTGAGTGTGAGATGGGTTGCATTGGCAGCAAAAGAGGTTTTAAGGATAAATGGAGCAAGAAAATTTTGAGATTCATTCATGCATCATTCATAGCAAGACATCCATAAGATAGAGCATGCTAACTTATACATTCCAAGCATTTTACATTCTTGCAGGAATTTATAGAAATCAACAAGAAACAAGCCATATTTCAATCTACAACTTCAAGATTTAGAAAGAAGATCCAACAAAGAATTGCAAATATTTCAACTTGATTGAAGAGGCGAATCTCACAAAGTTTCCAATCCGTTTGAAGGGGCGGTTCTCTGCAGAGATATTCGATTGTTTGCACATGAAAGAAAGTGTATTACAACTCTGAATCCTTCAGGTCGTAAGTAAGCTCTTCGGGCGTGATTTCAAATCTGCTAGAAACCCCCCCAAAAATGATGAGAATTTTCTAGATGACGTCATAGTAAGAAAGTTGGGGCAAGGTACCGACAAAAATACTAACCTTTCTGGTTACCAGTTAATAAGAGAGAGAATGGAAAATAAGATAGACTGGCCATGAGCTCAAATGAAGAGGATTCTTAGTTTAACATGTCAAAATATTCAATGTTGAAACACTTGAAGTTTCTTAATGATATGCCCAAGTTGTACATTTGTTTTACAATTATGATGGGAGATTAATGTTAGATTTGACTTTTGCAGGTTACACAATTCCCGAGTATAGAAAGAGATAGTACAATAAAGAAAGTAACAAGAGATCTTATACGAGTTTCAGATTGAAAGATCAAGACACCATACGCAGAAAAGCTGTGATTTTAAAGATTGTAGTGCTTCAAATGGAAAATTGAAGATATCTCATTTTATACCAAGAAGGGTCCTTATTAATTGATGATATTTCTTTTTGCGGGAATGGTGAGCTCCTAATGTGAAGAGCCCGCCCCGGCAAAGAAGGATTCCTAATGAGAAGAGTTCGCCAGCAAAGAAGGACTCTTAATGAAAAGAGTTCGCCGGGCAAAGAAGGGTTCCTAGTGAGAAGAATCCAACCAGCAAAGGTAAGGTTCCTAATGAGAAGAATCCAAGAAACAAAGACAGAGCTCCTAATGAGAAGAGTTCGCCTAGCAAAGACAGAACTCCTAATGAGAAGAGTTCGCCCAGCAATGAAGGATTCCTAATGAGAAGAGTCCGCCCCAGCAAAGAAGAACTCCTAATGAGAAGATTTCGCCAGCAAAGAAGAACTCCTGATGAGAAGAGTTCATCCAGCAAAGAAGGGTTCCTAATGAGAAGAATACACCCAGCAAAGAAGAACTCCTAAACAGAAGAGTTCGCCCTTTTGAAAATAAGGAAGTTCCTAATGAGAAACGATTGCTTATTCGGTGCCTTTACAAAAATGTGGACCAACAAAGAGTGAGGAATGAAGAATTTCATAATAAGAAGAACAACTTCAAATCTTGAAAAATGAAGAATTTCAAAGTGTAATTAAAAAACCTAGAAGACAAAAAAAAATCATAAAGAAAAGAACAACTTCACTCTATGGTTTGGAAGAAGATTGAAGAATTTCATAATCAGAAGAACAACTTCAAGACCGAATGATCAGATGGTTCGGACAAAATCCATGTCCTTTTAGTCTTTGCCCTATTCCTGTTCCACAACAATGAGAAAAGAGGGGCAAATGTAATACCTGTATTTTGTCCGGGTACCCATATATATTAGTTAGTAATTTGATATAAGTAAAATAAAATTAAATAAATACAATAAACCCAATGTTAAATAAATAAATAGTCCAAAAGTCCAAAATAAATGCCTATTATACACAAGGCCCATTTCTTAAATACAAAGGCCAATTTTTAGTGGTTCTCGCCCTATTGCATTATTCTACACCAAACAAACACAGAAGCCCATATGTGCTTTTAATTCCCGCCCAAAAAAGTCCATGTGGCAACTCCCTATTGGTCTGATCATGATTCACACAGATTGAGCTTTGTACAACTGGTGTATGCTGACCTCACCATCATGTCAGCGAGTCAGACCTATAAATACCCAAGAGAGAGAATATAAAATGACAATTAATACCATCATTATACTTACCATTAATAATAATAATAAATAATAATAAAAAAGAAACAGAGAGAAAAGGGTAGAAAGGGAATTACATGCGCGTCTCGGAAGCCGAATAGCTTGTGCAAAGGGGAACAGTCACGGAAAACACCGTTGCACGGTCGAATTATTGCTAGAGGTGTCACGACCACTGTGGAGATCACCAGAAACACGACGAAGAGGTATATCTCGCCTCTTTTATTATTTCCCTGCAAAAATGAAAAATATATTAGAATCAAATGGAAATAACAACAAAAATAATAATAATAAAATGAAGTCGAGATCTGAGTGAGTTGCGCGGTGGTCGGAGCGATTTTAGAGATAGCCAGAGTCGAAAATGAACTGATGAGTGATCGGGAACGGGTAGATTAGGACTAGGAAAGGGCAGAGACGGGTGGATTTTGTCGTATCTGGGTAGACTTAGGGATTAGGTGGAAAAATTGGGTTTCTAGGGTTACGACTACGGTGACGGATGGCGGTTTAACGCCCCGGTTTTGGGCCTAGGTGTTTGCTGAGTTTGGTTAGGCGGTTTGGTTCAAACCCGTTTAGAGATCTAGTCTAATTTTGGGAAATATTTTGATCGGATAAAAATATGGGAAAATTTCCTAAAATCATAATTATATGTATGATTAATTTTGGTAAAGGTAATTTAAAGAAAACAATTTTGGAAATCGGACATTTTGGTTTAGTGACCAAAATGTAAAAATGGTAAAGTTTGATTTAATGGCAAAAACGTAAAAGGTTAATACTTTGAATCTTTAAGAAGCATTATTACCAAGGGCTAATAGGGACTTTTCCTCCTATTTTACAATTTTTAGTTAAATAAATTATATTAAAAGATGGAGGGAAGTTGAAACGGTTTTTCATTCTTTTTACAAAGATTTGACGTAGTTTTTCTTCTATAACTTTTTCTCTCAAATTTTTTCCATCCAAACAGCAAGATTTCAAAGGTAAACTCTAATTTTGATTTAGATTTCAAATATTTTCTATTGATTCTCTATTGAAACTCTTATTTTCTCTTAAGTTTTCTTTTCAAAAAATAGAGGAAGAGCTCATCATGAGAGGTAGGTTCGTTCTTCTCCTCTTATGACATGTTTTTTACTGAAATTCCCATGTAATTAGTCTTTTACATATTGTTTTAATGGGTTTTTTATATGTTCATTGATGAAATTGTGTTTAATTGAGGTTTCTTGAAGATTTATGGTGGATCTTTGAAATAGATGTTAGTTGCTGAGTTAATGGCTGATTATCAATTAGTTGTTAATGGTTAATAATGTTAACTTGATGGATTTTGTTATGTAATCCTGAAACTAGTTAGATTGTTAGATGTTAGTGATGAAATCTTGAGTTTTAGGGGTTGTTGTTGTGGTTTCTTGATAGTTGGAGGTTTATAGAGGTTGGGGAAGTGTTTTAGGTTATAAATGGATGAGGATTGATGGTTTATTTTGTTGGGTAATGATTGGGAACAATTTAGAGTGGTTTTGTCGGTGTTTTCGGTTTGTATCGGTTGTTAATTGCTTGGCGAATGTTGGAGTTGAGTGGGGGTTGTGTTGCTGGAGGTTTTGATGCAAGAGTGTGCATCAATCCTTTGTTTTTCTTTGGCTAGAAGTAGGAAAAGACGATGCTTGATCGTTAGAGGGCATATTTGGAGTTTCGAAGGCTTGGAATAGCTTCGACAAGTGAGGCAAAGTTGTATCGGTGACTGGATGTGGTTTGAACATTTGTCGTAAACTTGGAAACAAGGTTTTGGGAGGTTAGTATAAGCTTGAAATGCCTAGCTAATCTCAGAAGTAAGTATGGTTACTAAAGCTCTCGATTTTCGGTTTAAAGTCCATGTGAATTATCATGCTCATGATTTGAATTATGTTGTTACTCACTGTTATGCATGTTTTATAAGCATGGTTTTGCTCAATTATATCCCATAAAATGTTTTGATTATGTTTCAAGAGGTTATTTTCTTGATGAGATATATTATGCTTATTTTGGGCATGTTTTTAGATGGCATATGTGATGATTTTAATAATGCATTAAAAGCAGTGAGTTGGCGTGGATTTAAATGGTATATTGGCTTAGAGATGAGATTTCTATTATCGGATATATTGGTCGACCAATAGGATGTCAAATGCACTATAATATACAAAATTCGCGTGTAAGATACATTCTTCGATTTCACAATAGTGGTAATGCTATTGTGATGCAAGTAATAGGGGTAGTGCTATCACCAACAGTCAATGCGGGTAGTTTCATCCGTGCCGAAGTGAGATAATGGCGAGGGTTGTTTCACCGTGTGACTTAATGGGGGTAGTGCCATCAAGGTATCCGTATATCCGATCATGAATGGTTAGGAGTAGTGCTACCCAAGGATGGGAGTAGATTCCATCCGGTTCACTTGAAATGCCAATATATGAATTGAACATATATCATGGTTTTAAAATGCTTTTGTGTATAGACTCTTATACATGATGATTATGCTTTATGAGATTTAAGCATGTGAATCTTTGGTTAGGTTTGCATTGAGATATGCATGAGCTAATGATACATGTGGTTTATAAAAGATGTTTTTATTGTGGTTTCAACAGCATGGGAAAGTTTAACATGATGTGGTTAGGTTTTAAAGGGATCATTGGTTTGAAAAGTGTATTGTTGTTGTTTAAATTGAGCTTCCGCTCACTAAGCAAATATGATTACGCTCACCTTTCCAACAATACAGATAAGTGAACCTTTAGGTAGCAAAATAGCAAGGGATTTCACCCAAGACATCACTCGATTTACAAGTATGGGATTTGATACTTTTAACAAGGTATAATTGGAAATTGGGAGGGTATCTCAGTATTTGGGAAATGATTATTTAAACTCCCTGGTTTGGCAAGTGTGTTTCACATTATAGGACTTGTATTAGGCCTTTAAATGTTTTTATGCTTTTTTCTTTGGTTTTTGATACTCTATGTGGATTGCTTATTGGGTGCATGCCTCTAGAGTAGTCATGTTATATAAATCACGTTGCTAGATACATTTGTTGATGTCTATGTGTTGGATAGATATGTTGTTGATGTTTACCTATGATTGCATGATGATTTATGGCCATATGATATGTTTTAAGATGTTTAAATGTTGTTGTTTTAGTGCAGATCTGGTATATGTTTCGAAACAGTAGAATTTGTTTCGATTCAACTTGCATATTTGGTCTCAACGTTTCGGAACACTACTAGACCGTTTTGAGACTTCTAGTTATAATTTGAACCCGTATCGAAACTCGGGGTAGTTTCGATACGTCTCTGTTTTGTCTGAATGTAGGGGAAATCAAATTGGGGATTTGTTTCCGAAACAGGTAAGGTCGTTCCAAGACCAAATGCTACTGTAATGCATGGTTTCGAAACAGGGGGTGACTGTTTCGAAAAGGGGTCGTTAAGTTAGTTAATGGCATGATCGGTCAGTTTTGATTGTTTACATTTCAGTCCCTGTTTATATGATTTGCAATTGTGGATGTTTAAATGATTGTATGATGTTGATATTTCACCAGCAAGCATGTAATGAATCTAACTAAAGGTTGGTAACATTAATTTGTAAATGACCTTATATCGGATTTTTTGCATATAAAAGTACCGTTGAGGTTCGGTTTAAATGAAAATATTTTCGTTGCGCGAGTAAACACTGTAGGACTTAATTATGCATCTAGACAAGTTAAAAGAAAAAAAGGGTTGCTAATCAAGATTTACTTTAACGAGTTGACTTCGGTTTTCCCCGTGTAATTCTCTTAATTTGGGTTAAACGTCTAGATCGGGCTAAGGGGGTTACAGGAGGCCGGGAATCGCCCTGTGGTGGCCGTAGATCGCACCACGACAGCCAAGAATCTCTCCGTGGTGGCCGGAGATCACACCACGGCGACCGAGAATCCCCTTGTGGTGGCCGGAAATCGCACCATGGGGACCGGGCATTTCGGTTGAGAGAGTGTAGAGAGAGAAGAATTGAACAGAGAGAGATAGGATGTCGCAAATGACCAAGTTTGCTCGGTTTTCTCTTTTTTATATAGAGCTCGGCACGACATTGTTTTGAAACCAGGTCAATATGACCCGTGTGTTTTTGAAATGGGCATGGATACGGGGCCGTAACCCGGGTTGGGCCGTTTAGGCTAGTTCAAGCCGTTTAGGGCTAGACCGTTTGGGCTGAACCATTTGGTTTGGGCCAGTTTTGATAAATTCGAGCCAATTTTAGCGGGTTTAGGCCAAAATTCTTGGCAGATTTAGATTTGGGCTTCCTTGTTTGTCCTTTTTTACATTTTGGTCACTAATAGCTAGTAATTTGACCTCCATAGTTCGAATTTAATTCAATTTAGTCTTTTTTATTGCCTTAGTTTAATTGATTTAATTAATTGTTGAAATTACGTGTTTAATGCATTGATTTAAAACTAGCATGTAATACATTTGTTAGATGATTTTAATCACCTAAATTTGGAAATAAATAGAGCCTTAGTATATTAGGTTCTTTAATTAAATTTAATTAATCTAATAGGTGAGATAAGTGTAGAAAATAAATTGGTATTAAATAAACACTTTAATGCCCTACGTTGATTAGTAACACATTGAAAAGTGATGTCAATCAAAATGGTACTTTAGTGAAATATTTAATATTCCATTTTTAACTAAGAATATAATAATCGCGTATAGTTTGTTTAAATAAATCAAAATATGGTTAAATAATTAGTATCACCCAAGTTAGGAAAATTATTATTTTTGGGCCAAATATGGGTAGTGTCCAAATTATTTGGGTGTTACCATTTAAAGCTAAAAAATTAATAATATTAACAAAATTTTAATTAATTAACTAAAGGATCCCTAATTAGGTTTTTACTTAAAAATGACAAGACAATAATTGGACATGAATTAAACATTTTATGTTAAGATACATTTTTGAATATAAATTGGCGTGTCCTAATGTATTTTCTTGTAAAAGGATATTCCTATTCGAAATAGAATATGTTTAATGATTAAAAGATTTAATTAAATTCAGAATAATATTCAAGAATCCAAAATGCTACGTCGGATTAATAAGGCACCGATAACATGTGTTTGTAGGGGTGCTAACCCTTCACTACACGTAACCGGCTCCCGAACCCAAATTTTATTTAAAGAATCTCTGCTCCACTTTTTATGGTGTCCAGTCTACCAAAGTGACCGGTGGCTACTACAAAACGGTTTTTAATGAAATAAGGAAAGTTGACTAAAAATGTAAAAGGCCCTAATTTCAAGATAAAATTAAAATGAGAAACCCCGATTTCCAAAACCCTAATCATCAGGCTGTTTTTTCACAAACGGCTCTTAAAACAGTCACGACAATTAGTAGCTAGCATGGCATGAATAGCATTAAAACCAGGAATCCCTTGCCAACGCTCATCACTCATTTAAACACTCTCATTGACAGCGATAGTTTATTTTACTTTTCTTGTCTTTACTTTATTTTCAAATCCACTCTCAACTAAAACATTCAAAGCAATCGAATTCCAAGTCAATCTTTGTGAGATCGATACTCAGTTTACTATTGTATTACTTGTCGACCGTGTATACTTGTACGTAAAAGACTCAATCTTTGGCACAGTTTTTATCACCTGTCCAATACATTTTTTGCCCCTTTTTCCAGCACTCAGGCGAGTCCAACAATACATCATTTAAAGCACAGGGTATCGTTACAGGCTCCCCGCGTACCGATATCAAAGCCTAGAATTGGCTTCTAAGGCTAATGAAAGCACTTCCCAAGCCCCTAAAATGTAGCATTTAACCCTTTAAACAAACCCCACATCTTATGGGAGTTAATTAGAGTGGTTTGCTACCCTTTTTACACCCTATGTAACCCCCTCGACAAGGCCTAGCCTGTAGGCCGAACCGAATGGGTCACACGGGGAATATTGAAGTAAACCGGGAAGGTTTACCTTAATAAACAACCCTATATTTTTTATTTTTATCGTATCTAGATGTAAATTAGGTTCCTATGTGTTAAACATTGCAGCGGATCAATCGCAACTCAATCATACATCCATTTCATCCAATTACGGATTTTAGGGACCATTTTGTAATTTTCCTGTTTCGTAGGGACTTAAGTCATTTTTGTGTTACCGTCCTTTAATTAGTCTCATTACATGCATCTCGGTCAAAAATCAGCTCAAAATAATCATTCATGTTCATTTAATTGCATCCACAATATTCAAGGACTAAAACGCAAAGAATCTGAACTTCAGAATATTCCAACAACTAACATAACTGCCATCCGTTTTGATACAGGATAGCCCTATCTCTAAACACGGGCTCGTATCGAAATGCCTTTGAGATGTTTCGAAACCATGGTTTCTAGTAGCAAATCGTACCAAAACAGACCTTATCCGTTTCAAAATACTAAGGCCATTTGAGGCACACCGTTTCGGGACAGGCTCGAGTATTTCGAAACACCTGGGCCTATAATGACATATTTTGCTGGTTTTTCACCCAAAAATCCATCTTAAACCAAACTAACATGTTTGAAACATGCATACATCATGCATAAAACATTAATCCTCAAACATTTGCAGCATATTTAGCATCAAAGCCTGGCTAATTACATCAATGAAAAACTAAAGGCATGCAACCTAACAAATAAGCCACTCAAGAGTCAAAATTCAAACAAAAAATCCAAACACCAAATATAGGCCTTTTACAAGAATAAAATCATAAAGAAAACATGCACAAAGGGTGTTCATACACATCACCCAAACAACCCATGAATTCCCCCATTGCCCTTATTACTCTAGTCCATAACCGAAACATACTTTTAAAGTGAAGTCTCTTAGGATTCCCTTGCAAGTTGCTACCTCCAAACACTTAGTTATCTGCATTGATGGACAAAAGAAAGCGTAAGCATACAAGCTTAGTGAGGAGTGCTCAAAACCAAAAAACACCATCAATGCTTAAAACCATTTTACACTTTTGAAGATCATCATGCTTTCTTTAAATCCATGCACTTCATTAACAAAAATCAGCATGTTATACTACATTCATCAAGTATCAAATACTTCAACAGAAAAATCCATTTGCTAACACATAACTTAAGCCTTTCCATGCATAGCTACCAATATGCAAAGCTTAAGAGAAAAACATGCATTTTCATGTTATGCATCCATATACATTTCATAGCAATTAATCAATTATATTGGCTCACAAGTTATCAACAACATCCTCATTTCTCAAAGCGTATCGGATACACGGATTCCCAAGTGTTGTCCCAACACTTCATACATTCACAACCCCTCAACATCCAAGGCGACTTGTTTACAGTTCACTCAATGTTATAGCCGACTAACTATATCTGATCTCATTTGTAAACCACTTTACACAACATCACTTGCAAATATAATTCTCATTTAGTATAAACCTCATTGTTTTCAAAGCATTCACAACAAGCCATATTTCCAAGCATCAAAACATGCTTCATAAAACATGTATAAACACATACATACAATGATCACTTACCTAGTGCATCCTTTAACAATATGGCATCGTCAACAGCAAATCATATACTCAAATCATACTTTAAAACAGTAGGTAAACACATATAAATTCAAGTGCATTCATAAGCTTATAATAACACAATCCGAGGGAGAAAATTACTTTACTTACTTCTGAACTTAGTAAAGCGTTTCAAGCTTACACTAAGTTCCCAAAACAACTTTTAAGATGTTTCAAAGCTGGAAATCTCATTTCCAATCACTGACTCGCGAAACCTCAATTGCCAACGCAAAAATCAAGCGTCTGAAGTCCCCAGAACTTTGCCAAATGCTTCCAAAGAATGCTTCCCTGTTTATACCACACAAGAACAGAGGATTAATGCATCTCAATGCATTAAAACCACCGGCAAACACTAAAAACCCACTGCTCTCCCCAAAAGCTCCAAAATACCCATCTTAAACAACTGAAATCACCTTTGGATGATCACTAAACTCAACCCATCCATCATCAAACACTTCCATCACATTATAACCATAAATCAACATCCAAAAACATCCTAATATCATCCTTATACCTCCAGCAACTAAGATTTCACATTAACAACCTAAAACCCCAAAATCTAACAATTAGAGATCTTAAAAATTTCGGGATTATTATGATCAAAACTCATTATCATCATCAATAATCTTCCAAGACATGATTAGAAACCACCTCAATTGAACCAAAACAAAGCAGGTACGAAAATAACTACATCTTTTTTTTAATAAAACTTCCCTCTTGAACTTTAATTAAAACATTATAATCCCATGTCAATTAAAAGAAAAGGCTTATTTGCCAAAAAGCTCCCTAAAGATTCTAAGAATTTTACTCTCCTTTGAAAATTACACTTTTTCCATAGTTTTAAATCTTTACATTTCGGTCACTGCCCAAAATGTAAATACCCCAAATTTTTTTTGTAAAATTGATTTCACCAAGTCCATCTATATGATTTTTGATAATTTAAAAAAATTACCATATTTTTACCTTTTCCCGAACCATGATTTCCCTGAACCGTTTCTAAAGGCTCGAATCTCTAATTCTAGGTTCAATTAAACGAAACTGATGCCTAAAACATCTAGGCCCAAAACTAGGGCATTACAACTCTCCCTCACTTAGGACGTAATGCCCTAGTTTTGGGCCTAGATGTTTTAGACATCGGACCGGACCGGTCGGAAAGGGTTCGAACCGCGTAAGGTGATTTAAGGAAATCAGGGATTGGGATAGGATAGGATAGGATAGAAATGTGGTAAAAATTGATAAAATCCTATAAAAATATGTTTAAGAGGTTGGTCAAATCAATTTTACAAAATAAGTTTCGGAAGTGGTACATTTTGGGTAGTGATCAAAATTGTAAAGTTTCAAAACTGTGGGAAAATGCAATTTTTAAAGGAGAAGCCAAAATCTTAGAATATTTAGGGAGCTTTATGGAAATTTAGCCTTTCCTTAATATGAAATGTGTTTAAAATGGTTTTAATTAAATAGTTTTTAATTGGCTTTTATTTTATTTAATTAATTAGGTAGTTAATTAGTGAGATTCCATCACGTAACTACCTTTCTATTCTCATTTTCAGCCAAACACCATTTTTAACTCATTTTCTCCAAATTTCTTTTCTCTCAAACACTCTCTTCTTGATTTCTTACTCATTTCAAAAAATTCTTCCTAAATTCTTCATGTTTTGTGAAGCAAAAAGTTGTCATTCATTGAGGAAATCAAGGATTGGAGGTAAATCCCATTCTCAACCACTAATCAAGGTTCTTTATTGAAATTCCCAAGATCTTTGGCTTCTAATTAATGTTTTTGGTTGAGTTTTCATTATAGTTTTGATTTGAGATCAAAATCTTGTAAAAATATGATTAAAATCTTGATTTTCGGATTTGTTTTGTTAAGCTCTGTCTTGGATTGATTTTAATTGAGTTTCAAGTTGGTTATTATGTTGAAATGAGGTTTTTATAGTATAGATCCTTGAGTTTCTTGATAGCTTTGAGTGAGTTTTTGAGGTGAAATGGTGGAATTATGCTAGCTGGAAGTATAAGGATGTGTTTAGGTTGTTTTTATATGTGTTTTGATGTTTTAATTTGATTGGAACTGTTGTATGTTGGCTGGACTTGGTTTAGGAAGCAATCGATTGAGTTTTCGGTTGTTTCGGATGGGTAAATTGGTGTAGTTTGGGTGAGCAACAAGTTTGTGATTGGTTGCTGGTGTTGAAATGCATTTTAATGCATTTAGATCTCTGTTTTGATATTGTGAAAACAGGGGATCTTGATCCGGAAGCAAACGAGGTGTTGTTGGAAGCTCCGGTAAAGTAATTTTCGTGTCGGCGAACAAGGCTTCGTGTATCGGTGAGTGGAAATGCAATTTCCTGCTTTGTAACGCTTTGGGCATGGTCTTGGGAGCTTAGTGTAAGTTTGAAACACTTAGCTAAGCTCAAGAGTAAGTGGTTCGATAATCTCACTTGGAAATGTGCTTTGTTTTGATGAAAATGCACTTGAATTAAAGGTGTTTTTGTTTATTGTTTTTAAGCATGTTTAAGAATGGTTTAATGCTGGATTTTAATTCCATTATGTTAAGGATGCACTAGGTAAGTGATCCTTGGTCTTTCATATGATTGTGCATATGATGTTAAGCATGTTATGCTTGTGGAAATGGCATTGTGGTTATGCTTGAAAAACATTAGATTATTGATTTTAAATGATTATATTGGCAAGTGATGAAAATGGTTTTTGGTTAATTTAATCGGATATAGTTAGCCGGCTATAGGATTGGGTGCACCGTGAATAAAGTCACCTTTGATGTTGAGGGGTTGTGATTGTGTCGTAGTCTCCATCCAAGTACCCTAACGATTGAGGTTAAGACCACAACGATAGATGGTTTAGTCCCGTGTGTGAGTCTTGTGTATGTGTCTCGTACTCTCGTTAGGGGAATTATACAACTACCGATGAGTGATGTTGAGGGGTTGTGATTGTGCCAATAATCTCCATCATGGGTGTTGAGGGGTTGTGATTGTGCCATTGATCTCCACCTTGTGTAGTCAGGTAGTATGTATGCAGCGTGTGGGACAACGCTTGTAATCTGCGTATCCGATTGTGTCTTGTGTGGAAATGGTTTATGGATTATCACTTGCGAGCCAATATAATGTAAAAGATTAATGTTAAGCATGAGATGCTTGTAAATGATGCAAGGATGCATGAGATGCTTGGTGAAGCATGAACAAAGGTTTATTTGCTGATTTTAATGTTGTATATGAGCATGGTTTAGAAAGTGCATTGATTTTCTTGAGTGGACATGTTTTATGTAAAGGAATGAGATATGAAATGGTGGTTTTGCCAATGGTGTGAAATGCATTGATGAATGTTGTATAGCGGTCCTCACTAAGCTTTGTGCTTACGCTCTTTTGTTTCATCAATGCAGAAAACTAGGCTTTCAAGGAAGCAAGTAAGCAAGAGGAATCCAAGCTTTTAACCTTGCAAAGTATGTAGTTTTATTCTGGTGTAGTAAGAGGCAATGGGTAGGAATTATACTTTTGAAGGATTGAGGATGTTTTATTTACTTTGAGCATGTTTGATGGTTTATCTTTGAATTGTAATCGACCATTATGGTTTGAATTTGGATGTGAATGTTGGTCTTAGCTTGTTATGGTTTTGGTGGACTAGGGAGCATGCCTATAGTATCTATGTTTGTGTGTTGGACGACATGTCGTAGCTAATGCTTCAAAATGATGGTCTTTGGTATGTATCTAGGTTGTATGCATGTTGTGTTATGTTTCGGGAATGTTTCGAATGAGAAAAGATGTGACAACCAGCAAAATTTGTTGTTGCAGGGCAAGGCGTATCGGAACGCCCTTGTCTATTTCGGAACAGTGGCCTGAAATGGCTAAGAGGTTTCGGAACGGGCAGAGGCGTATCGAAACGGTTTTGCTACTGGAAATCGGTGTTTCGATACGGGTCTCGGAACACACCCGAATATCGAAACGGTCAACCATGTTTCGAAACGACCGTTTCGGTACAAGGCCATCCGTATCGAAACGTTTAACCATTGATTTTGAATTTGAATTGTTTTAGGTTTCTGTTTCTTACATTTTGGTCCCTGAGTTTTGGTTGCATAAATTAATGAGTTTGAATAATCCGATTGAAGTGAAATTTGACCAAAAGGCACATTATATGATTAATTATGGATTGGTAACATTAAAACTTGTTTAATCCTTATAATTTTGGAATTTTACATTTTAGTCCCTAAAAGAAGTTTCCATGCAATTGAGTCCCTGTTTGGGTTCCGTTCGATGTGTCTCCTCCGCTAAAATGTTTTGCTATTCATATAGGCTATTGATGAGCATCTAGAAAAGATAAAAAGGGAAAAAGGGTCGTTAATCAAGGTTGACTTTTGAGTTGACTTTGGTTTTCCCCGTGTAATCTTCGTGGTTCAGGTCAAGCGTCTAGGTCGGGCCAAGGGGGTTACAACTCAGCTATCAACCCACCATCACGCAATATACTCAACCGAGCAAAAATCGCCCTCAACTCAACAACCACCTTTCTACTCAAAGCATCGGCCACAACATTTTCCTTTCCAAGATGATACTCTAACATCAGATCGTAATCATTAAGCAACTCCAACCATCTTCGTTACCTACGATTCAACTCTCTCATGGTCATTAAATATTTCAAACTCTTGTGATCTGTGTAAACCACACACTTTTCACCGTAAAGGTAGTGCCTCCAAATCTTCAAGGCAAACACATCTGCAGCAAGCTCCAGATCATGAGTAGGATAGTTGCGCTCACGCACCTTCAATTGTCTAGATGCATATGCCACAACCTTCCAATCTTGCATCAACACACAACCTAGACCAACATATGATGCATCACTATAAACCACAAACTCCTTACCCGATTCTGGTTGAATCAAGACAGCAACTTGCGTCAAAGCTTCCTTCAACCTCTCGAAAGCTTGTTGTCTAACATATGTCCCTTCAAAGTGAACATTCTTTTGTAAAAACATATTCAACGGAGTAGCAATCTTAGAAAAACCATCCACAAACCTTTGATAATATCCAGCCAAACCAAGGAAACCATGCACTTCCGTCACCGATTTTGGCGTTTTCCAATTCATCACCGCCTCGATCTTGAGTGGGTCAACCAGTATACCCTCGGCCGACACTACATGTTCCAGAAAGACAACTTTCCTGAGCCAAAACTCACACTTGCTCAGCTTAGCATAACGTTGATTCTCCAACAATACTTGCAACACAATCCTCAAATGCTTATCATGATCCTCCTTGGTACGTGAGTACACGAGAATATCATGGATAAACACTACCACAAACTGATCTAAAAATTCATGGAACACACAATTCATCATATCCATGAATGCAGCCGATGTATTTGTCAACCCAGACGACATCACTTAAAACTCATAATGGTCGTACCTTGTTCAGAAAGATGTCTTAGGAAGATCTAAATCATTAACCTTCAGTTGGTAATATCCAGATCTCAAATCAATCTTCGAGAACACTAAAGCATCTCGAAACTGGTCAAAAAAATCATCTATCCTTGGCAAAGGGTACTTTTTCTTAATCGTCAACTTGTTCACTTGCCGATAATATATAAACATGCGCATAATGCCATCCTTCTTCTTTACAAACAATAATGGTGCACCCCAAGGTTAAACACTTGGCCTTATGAACCCTCAATCAAGCAACTCTTGAACTTGCATTTTCAACTCCTTAGGTGCCATCCAATAAGGAGAAATAGACACTAGAGTCGTATTTTCATACAACTCAATGGCAAACTCAACTTCTTTGTTCGGTGGCAAAGCAGGCAATTCTTCCGGAAAGACACCCGTAAATTTACATACTATGTGTATGTCTTGTACTCGCACCTCCTTTGTACCAGGGTTCATCACATAAGCTAGGGAAGCTTTGCAACCCAACTCCATCATACGACTCGCTTCAAGTGCCAAAATTGCATTAGACAAGAACTTCACATTCTCGCCTACAATTACCACTTCGTAATCATCAGTAAGTTTCGAGGTAACTCGCTTAACATCAAAATTAACTACAACTCAATGCTCAGACAACCAATCCATTCCAAGGATCACATCAAAAACATAGAAAAGTAATTCCACCAAATGAACTGAAAACACATGGCCTTGGCCTGGTAAAGGACCTCTCCTATAAAATTTTCTTGTGATAATAGTTTCACAAAAAGAACTTGTTACTTGCAATCCTACATCTAGCATCTCAACAGGGATATCAAGCAAATGTGCATGCTCACTCAAGATGTAGGAATGCGTGGATCCAGAATCAATTAAAGCTAACAAAGACAAGGATTGCAAGTTGAAAGAACCTGCAATCACATCGGTGTCGTTGCGTCCCTCACTATGTGCATACACTATCGCATGACCACCACCCTTAGGTTGAACAGCAACAACATGAGCAACACATCTCTGTCCATCCTCCCCACATTGGAAATTACCACAACCACCTGCAGGTAGCAAAGGCCACTTACATCTCATATGATCAACTGATCCACAGTTCTAACAAGAATTAGGCGCCCCAGCCACAAGAGCATGTGCCTCTCGAGCCACACGAGAACAATCTTGCCTCAAATGCTCTCGCGATCCACATGTCTAGCAAGTATTCTATTCAGATCTCACCATGTTACCCTGAACTGGCGCACCTCGCCTTGCCTCAAGCCGATAATTACGATAACGATTTCTCTTATTCTATCCACCACTAGGACCAGAATCTACATCTCTCTTACTCGAGCTAGAACCACCCACACGAGAGGTCAAACCCAAACTCTGCTCTATATCCTTGGCTCGCGTCACCAGCACATGAAAATCAATATAATCAGAAGCTAGCATGAAAGTCTTCACTTCCTGCACCAAGCCATAACGGAAGCGATCACATCGATGCCTATCACTCAACACCAATTCCAAAGCATACTGGCTCAAACGTACGAACCGTACCTCGTACTCAGCCACTGTCATGTTCCCTTGCACCAAGGACACGAAATCACGCTTCTTGTCGTCCAAGTATCTAACTTCTAGATACTTCTTTTTAAAGTCAGACTGAAAGAACTCCCAATCCACCTCACTGGGTTCCATGGCCGCGGTCACAGTCGTCCACCAACTGTATGCATCACCATGCAATAAAGAGACAACACATCCTAACTTGCCTGCGTCATTGCACCCCATCTAATCCAAAATCTGGATCGTACTAGCCATCCAAGCCTAGGATGCTCCAGGAGACAATCCACGACACTCAATGCCTCCCAAACTTTGCAAGCGTTCTAACGGCAAACCCAATTGCCTAACCACATGTGCTTGCACTCCAGCAACAGCAGCCTAGAATGCTCCAGTCATCGCCTGTACCAAAGGTGTCAAATCACCCAACACTGGACCGGCCTGTCCGTGTTGTACTTGCTCCTCTCCTCGGTTCCATTGTGCTATTATAATCAAGGCATGAATATAAAACAAAGTAAGAAATCATGCCAGCTTCTAGTAAGGATCCAAAACTTTGGATTCAATTTAAAACACTTCACTACAATAATAAGGAAATGGGCATCCCGATTTCCCCCAAACGTACCAGAAAACCATACAACGTACATGTCACAACCATCGCGCATCACAATCAATAAGAGTCAGCCCACAATATCATCATATATAATAGCTCATACTTACATCACAATCATCATACATAGCATCACTATCATTTACTCAACATTAACATGCTTATAACATTCACCGTGCAAAACAAACATCACCAAATACATACAATTACATCACATTAACTTACCATTAACTTACCATCATCCCATTCTTTCGAAACCTGACTCTGATACCACCAAATGTAACCCCCTTGACCCGGCCTAGTCGGTAGACCGAACCTAACATATAACATGGAGAATATTGAAGTAAACTAGGAAGGTTTACCTCAATAAACAACCCTATTTTTCTTTTTATCTTATCTAGATGCAAATTAGGTTCCTATATGTTAAACATTGCAGCGGATCAATCGCAACTCAATCATACATCGATTTCATCAAATTATGGCTTTTAGGGACCACTTTGTAATTTTTCTGTTTCGTAGGGACTTAAGCCATTTACTGTTATCGTCCTTTAATTAGTCTCATTACATGCATCTCAGTCAAAACTTAGCTCAAAATAATCATTCAGGCTCATTTAATTGCATCCACAACTTTCAAAGACTAAAATGCAATGAATCAGAACTTCAGAATATTCCAACAACTAACATAACAACCATCTGTTTCGATGCAGGCTAACCCTGTTTCGAAACACGGACTCGTATCGAAACTCCTTTGAGATGTTTCGAAACCATGGTTTCCAGTAGCAAATCGTACCAAAACAGAACTTATCCATTTCGAAACACTAAGGCCATTTTAGGGACACCGTTTCGGTACAGGCTCAAGTGTTTCGAAATACCTGGGCTTGTAATGACATATTTTGTTGGTTTTTCACCCAAAAATCCATCCTAAACTAAACTAACATGTTTCAAACACGCACACATCATATACAAACATTGATCCTCAAACATTTGCAGCATATTTAGCATCAAAGCATGGCTAATTGCATCAATGGAAAACTAAAGGCATGCAACCTAACAAATAAGCCACTCAAGAGTCAAAACTCAAACCAAAACTCCAATCATCAAATATAGGCCTTTTACAAGAATAAAACATAAAGCAAACATGCTCAGAGGGTGTTAATACACATCACCCAAATAACCCATGAATTCCCCCATTGCCCTTATTACTCTAGTCTATAACCGAAACATACTTTCAAAGTGAAGTCTCTTAGGATTCCCTTGCAAGTTGCTACCTCCAAACACTTAGTTATCTACATTGATGGACAAAAGAGAGCGTAAGCATACAAGCATAGTTAGGAGTGCTTAAAACCACAAAACACCATCAATGCTTAAAACCATTTTATACTTTTGAAAACCACCATGCTTTTTTGAAATCCATGCACTTCATTAACAAAAATCAGCATGTTATACCACATGCATCAAGTATCAAATACTTCAATAGCCAAATCCATTTGCTAACACGTAACTTAAGCCTTTCCATGCATAGCTACCAATATGCAAAGCTTAAGAGTAAAACATGCATTTTCATGTAATGCATCCATATACATTTCATAGCAATTTATCAATTATATTGGCTAACAAGTGATCAACAACATCTTCATTTCTCAAAACATTGGATAAACGGATTCCCAAGTGTTGTCCCAACACTTCATACATTCTCATCGGCATCTCAAGGTTTACACACGAGAGCTACCCTCTATCGTTATGACACCCGTGGTGGAGTATTCGGTACCTTACAACCCCTCAACACCACTCATCAGTAGATGTATAACCCTACTAACGAGAGACGAGACAGAACTCAATTTCCTCAATCGTTAGGGTACTTCGATTGAGTTTTTGGTACATTTACAACCGCTCAACATCCAAGGCGACTTGTTTACAATACACTCAATCATATAGCCGACTAACTATATCTGATTTCATTTGTAAACCACATTACACAACATCACTTGCCAATATATTTCTCATTTAGTATAAACCTCACTGTTTTCAAATCATTCACAACAAGCCATATTTCCAAGCATCAAAGCATGCTTCGTAAAACATGTAAAAAAACACATAGACACAAGGATCACTTACCTAGTGCATCCTTTAACAATATGGCATCATCAACAACAAATAATATACTCAAATCATGCTTTAAAAAGTAGGTAAACACATATAAACTCAAGTGCATCCATAAGCTTATAATAGCACAATCCGAGGGAGAAAATCACTTTACTTAGTTCCGAACTTTGTAAAGCGTTTCAAGCTTACACTATGTTTCCAAAACCACTTTTAAGAATCCTCCCTTGTTTATACCATACAAGAACAGAGGATTAATGTATCTTAATGCATGAAAATCACCAACAAACACTAAAAACCCACAGCTTTGCTCAAAAGCACCAAAATACCCATCTAAAACAATCCAAATCACATTCGATTGATCACTAAACTCAACCCAGCCATCAGCAAACACTTCCATCACATTTTAACCATATATCAATATCCAAAAACATCCTAATGTCATCCTTATACCTCCAGCAGCTCAGATTTCACATTAACTACCTAAAAACCTAAAATCTAACAATTAGAGATCTCAAAAATATCAGGATTATTATGATCAAAACTCGTTATCATCATCAATAATCTTCCAAAACCTGATTAGAAACCACCTCAAGTGAACCAAAACAAAGCAAGTACGAAAATAACATTTTATTTCCTCTTTTAGCTAGAGTTTGGTATTTTTACCAAATCAACATTAAAACCTCAATTAAAAACATAAATCAAGAGTCAAATACTTTGGAATATCATTAAGAACCTTGATTATGGGTGTAGCACAAAATTGCATCCAATCCTTGCTTTTCTTCCAATTGTCAAGTTTTCAACTCATAAAGCTTTAAGGAATCTTGTAAATTTTTTAGAAGAATCTTTGGAAAAGAGTTGTAAATCAAAAGAGCAAAAGAATGAAAAGAAATTCTGGAAATTGAAAGAAAAGAGGGAGTGATTAACTGAAGAGAAAATGTGAAATGGGCAAGTTACGTCAAAAATGGATTAACAAAATTACTACCTTTTTTTAATAAAACTTCTCTCTTGAACTTTAATTAAAACATTATAATCACATGTTGTAATGACGTTTTTTTTCGAAAACTACTTTTAAAGTATCCCACTTTTTTTGAAAGATATTTGTTAAAAGGGGAAATCAATTAAAAAGGATTTTCTTTTAAAAATTCGTGTTTTGGAAAACGATAAAAAATTTAGAGTCACCATCGCCCACTAAGGTAGGTCGGACACCACAAAAAACCATAGATTCATTTTGAAAAGGGTTTGGGAGTTGGTTACGTGTGGGTAAGGATTAGCACCCCCATTACGCCTAGAAATATGTACCAAAATATTTGTTGCCTTTAATCGATGGAAATTTTTTAAGGTTTGAATTGAATTTAATTATATGTTCTTAACTGAAAATCTGACTCTAATTGTGCGGGCTTTATCAGATTGGTGGTTTCAAATTAATTAGACATTTAATTAAAAAGGATGACGGTACAACGAACCAAAGACTAAACCGACATAATATAAGTCTGACTGTCGTGTTAGTTTAGGGTTCAGATCTTGTACGTCACCTTTATGCATGATGCAAGCAGATAAAATGTGATGTCATGATCTTGTTCGTTTTATTTACTTACGGATTTACCTTTAGACGATACAAATCAATTCGAATATTCAGTGAATATCCAATAAGCTAGGATATCTCAACCCAAATACGCAAATTAATAAGTATCTCCTTTTATGATTAAAATTAATTATCTTGCAAATTAGAGTATTATAAGTCACGTGAATGACAATTAGGGGTGCATGCCAAATAAATATCACATGAAGTAAAACGGGGAAAATACGAATGAGATCCCAAATGTCATATGGACATTACTATAGATAAAAATGTTACATTACAAAGGCAATATACATGTATATATATTATGCGGGTAAACATCATTATATATATATATTATGTTAAAAAAATCATTATATATATATATATTAAATTCATATTTTATATAACCATACATTACATACATACTATATATTATATATAAACTTATATACTATACATAAAATAACGCGTTATGAATATACCATATTATATAAACTATATATTATGTATGAAACTATATACATAAGCTTATGATATGTATAAAATATATATAATAAAAAACAATACATAAACGAACATAAGATGTTAAACAAGACAAAAAAAGCAACCACATAGTATATATATATATATATCTCTACAACAACCACAAATCATATACATATCCATCCACATATCACAAATCAACATGGCAATAACATACACTTAAACATGAACATTATATTTATCAATATGGCAAAAAGCATGAAAATGACTGAAATCTAAGTAATGTAAATACGAGGCAGAAATTAAAATGCATGATAAATAGGAGGATTAAACAACACTGGAATAGGGACCAAAATAAAATGAAAACTGAAATTGTAGGGGGTGAAAAGGATATTAAGCCGCCCAAAACTTGATTAGAATGATAATAGGGACGAGATTGATAGATCTCAAAAACCTGCGAGGACTTGGTGCAGAGTTTCAAAATACGGAATTGCTTATCGCGTGATTATGAAGACACGGGAGGGTTAAAGGCGAATTAGACCATTTTTAAGTTATTAAAACATTATAAAAGTGGGTTTAAAAAACATTTGAGACCCTTTTTTTAACCCTAACCTTCAAACCCCCTCTCTCTTTCTCGACGTCAGAAACGTAGGCCGACGCTAATCAGCGGTCGGCGGACTCGTAAACACCCCAAAACAAAACCCTTTTCTAATCTAAAACCCAATATGACCTTTGATTTTTGAAAACGATCCCCTTTCCTTTTAAACCCTCAAAAACAAAAAATGAAAACTCTTTTTGAAAAGCCAAGAATCAAGCCTCCGTGGGTTACCAGTTCATCCGACTCACCATTCACAGCCACGAAAGGGTCGGAGGGATTATCGTCGGCGAGGGAAAACACCAACTGCGGGAAGGTAATCAGACAACGAAGGTAAAATCAAAACAAAACCCTAGTTTTATGTATGCTTTCGAACCAAAACCTCAGAAAGCTTTTTCTTTTCTCCATATTGTTTGAATGAAATCCCCATTGATGCCCCTCTTTACATTGTTTGGTTTCGGCTTTTATAGCCGAAAATTACATGATTTAGAAAAGTGAAAAAAGAAGATTAATATCCTATTGGTTGCCTATTTTCTCTGAATTTTTTGTCCATATTCATGTCCATCTTCTGAAATTTATGTTGATTTGTTTGCGTGCATCGTGGCTGCTGGGAGAGGACTAGAGAGAGGCTCGGTTTGGGGATCAAGCCTCTGATGTGGATGTCGACGTGACAGATCAACGGTGAGGTGGCATCAGGCCACTAGACTTCTCAGCCGATTTGGAGACAGAGTTGGCAATCCAATAGACGCGCGTGGCTTCTACGCGAGTGATGACACATCACTCATGCGCACATGGGGAGCTCCAACCATCGTGTGTGGGCACGTGGATCATTCTGGTAGCTTCCCTGCGTTGGTTTAAGCCGTCCGATGCAATCTGGATCCAACGGTTACAGTCGATGCGGCGCCAGGGAAAAAGAGAGCCATCTAGGGTTTCCATCGGAGGCTTGATTTGGACCATCAAATCTAGATTAGATCTGACGGTAGAGGATGGGCTGTGCAAAAGAGATACGGAATTAGGGTTTCTATTGTTTTAATTATTGGGCCAAAATATATGTATTTAAAGTTTGGGTTCTTTTAATTGTAAATGGATTGGTAATTTTAAAAGAGACTTGGGCTTTTCATTTATATGTATGGGATGATTTATTTATTATTGGGCTCTTGTTTAATTTAATATAATTCATTTGATTTTACTAATAATAATAATAATAATAATAATAAGATATCAAATGAAAAAAAGATAGGAAAATAACATAACATAATATATTAGTAATGTTTAGATAATAACAATATAATAGTAATTTTTTTTGCTTTTGGATTTTAATAACAGCCACTTACATTTATATAGTTAAAAAATTAAACAACAGCCTATATAAGCCCATTATAATAAAACAAAGTAAAAAAAAGGAAAATTAGTGATTACAGTTGCCCCTCTTTGCTTATCCTTGTGGAACAATGATAAAGCAAAGACCATAAGCACTAATTTTGTCCAACTTCCATGTTTGGGTTATTTGCTCCTCTGAAGCGGCAGTGAACAAACAATTTTCTTTTCAGGAACGACAGTAACAAAGTGGGTAGAGTTGGCATGTCCTTCCTGAACAGCAAGCGACGGATCAAATAATAATTGATTCATTTCTCTGAAGCGGCAGAGAACAAACCCAAACAACTTGCTTTCCCGAAACAACAAATAGAAACTGAGTAGGCCTTTCGGTTTTCCTGCATGAAAATCCTTGAGCTCTTTTGCTCTTAAATCCTGATGCGGCGAGTTCGAAATCCTTCGCCTCAAGTCCTTAGGCTTTGGGTACATGCCTTCTTAGCTTCCAAACCCTGAAGCTGCGAGTCTTTCTTTCTTTGTGTTTTTAATTAACAACCAGGAAACCTGAATTTTGAAAGAAAAAAGAAAACATCCTAAAGGGGGATAAAATTGAGAAATTTGAATTTTGAGAAAGACGTCCTTTGGAAAGGATAAAATTGAGGAACTTGAATTTTGAGAAAAATGTCCTTTTGAAAGGAATAAAAATGAGGAATTTGAATTTTGAGAAAAATGTCCTTTTGGAAGGAATAAAATTGAGGAATTTGAATTTTGAAAAAAATATCCTTTTGGAAGGAATAAAAATGAGGAATTTGAATTTTGAGAAAAATGTCCTTTTGGGAGGAATAAAATTGAGGAATTTGAATTTTGAGAAAAATGTCCTTTTGGAAGGAATAAAATTGAGGAATTTGAATTTTGAGAAAAATGTCCTTTTGGAAGGACTGAAATTGAGGAATTGAGTTTTAAGAAAAACATCATTTGGGAAGGATAAAATTAAGAAATTTGGGTTTTGAGGAGAACATCCTTTTGGAAGGATTGGATTGAGAAATTTGAGTTTTAAGAAAAATATTTTTAAATAAGATAGCATTGATAAATTTGAGTTCAAAAAAACATCCTTTATGAAGGATAATATTGAGAAATTGAGTTTTGAGAAAAACATCCTTTTGGAAGGAATAAAATTGAGGAATTTGAATTTTGAGTAAAATATCAATTGGGGAGGGATTAAAATCAGGGATTAAAAATCTTAATACCAGTCAGAGGACTCTTGGTTCTTATGAGATCTATTTCTCCTCTCGTGAAGTGGTAGATCCACCCCATTATCAATCTTTAAATACTTGTTTAAAATAAACAAAATGCTATGATGGTATGAGTTAACATGCTCCTAACATAGGGATGTCTAGCTACTAATGATGCATGAGCGTGTTTCATGATGCAAAGATGTGTATGGTCATGAGAATGCAAAGATGTACGGCTTTAGATCATCTATGTTCTCTAGGGTTGGTGGTCATCATCTTGGGACTACAACCACTCATCAGTCACATGTCCTAACAAAATTTTCCCTCAACTTGTGTTGCTCATTCCCCGAGCCCAATGACCTTAGTCGTTATCAGAATCATTACCCAAGTACTTTCAAGCCGTATGCCATCTCCCATCTATTCTGATTCAAAATTCTATGTGCAAAAGCCCTTATTGTCCCACGAACAATGATGCCCCTTAACTTCAATGGTCCTTCATCATCCCACATCATGTAGTGCACCTCAATTTTGGTCCTCACTGACGGTGATGCATTTATCTCTGAAGTAATACAATGAATTTTTTGTTTAAAATATATATCATTTCGCTGGTCATCATTCTAATGAAGAATGGATTTTCAGATTAATATGCAGAACCTTGAAGCCAAAATTCTAATTAAAAGAAAAACATAATAGGATGCCCTTAATATCAAATGCAAGAGCGTCTTAGATTCAACTTTCCGATGATCACTTCAAGCATAGCTTGTGTCTATGAAGAATTTGAATGTTGTGGCGATATTTGAAGTTGTGAAACTCATCACAAATTGCTCGGCTCATCCTCATGATTATAGTATTTTCTTGACCAGCTCAATTACTATCCCTTCTAGTTCTCATCATGTTTCTCCACTCATATGTATGTTTAAATTTTCAACTTTTGTTTAGCCCGTGGAACATGGAACATGTCATTCTAAGGACTTTATATGTAAGTGTGTACTTATGATTACCATTGATTTTTTTCAGTGTCCTCAAGGATTCCTCTCCGGGACTTATTCAATTTGTTCATTCATTTTCTCTTTTTTTGGGGAATTCAACTAGTCACAATCCTTTGTCTTGAGGAAAATGATGGAGCATACAAAAATACCCCGAGATACTCAGCATTGTCACGATTTTGAAAATATTATCATCACTCATGAAGGGAAGAGTTTTGGGCTTCAGCGGAGTGCCCCTAAAATTCAAAACTCATATCCAAAAATTCCTATTACAAGGTTTTGAAAATTTGAGTGTTTTTTGTTAATGCTTATTACCAGGTTCTGAAGTTAAAAACATTTTATGTTGAAATAGACATTTTTTTCTTTTCTTCAGGCACATTCAAGAAACTCTATTTGGGCTTTCCTAGGAGATTTTCTTATCATCGAACATCATCGAAGGAATAGTAATCTTGCTTCTATCGATTTATCGACCAGAGCGAACAGAGTGGGAAATCATACTCTATCGTTATCACACCATTCGATCGATCTCTTTCACTAGAATCAATGCCACATCATGCATGTGATATCCGAGGACCTACGGAGGTAAGGAGGGATATACATATATATGATTTCAAGGTCATTGTATGTTAAGCAAAATGCATTTTCATTAGAAAGAAAATTTGCAAACATAACAAGTGCCCTTAAAAAAGATCATTGATATCTTCGGGCAAATGATAGCAATGTTTGTTCTATGCATTACTTCAAGAGAAAATGCAACATGAAAGAAAACGTGAACACACGAGCTCCTAAAAACCTGGGAAACAACACCTCCCAAAAGTCACGCTCATCATTCTTTCATTTCAAAACTTCATCAGACAATTCTCGATCAGTCCTTGAACCTTGTTTTTCAGTGCCCCAAAATTCTCTGTGGTGTGGCCCGTGCTTCCCACATGGTAGTCACTTATGGCACTAACATCATAAACTTCAGGATAAGGAGGATCCTTTGGTTTGGACTGAATTGGGGTCAGAAGCTTCTTCTCAATAAGCACTGGGAGAAAATCGGTGTATGACATAGGAACCGGGTGAAGAACCCTTGGAGGCTTTGCATACCAGGATGCTTGATTATGGTAGCAACATTAAGATTGGCTATTTGGGCGAGAGCCCACCATATGAACTTGGGACCCATGCCCCTTTCTGGTTGTTGTGCTATAGGGATCTACTATCTTTCCTTTCTTGATAGCATCATCAATACGTTCTCCTGTCATGACCATGTTCACAAAGCTATTGGTGGGATTGCTTATCAAGCGATCATACAAGACTCCTTTTAGAGTGTCCACAAACAGAGGAATGATTTCACCTTCTGGAAGTGGGGGCTGCACCTGAGCTGCCACGTCTCGCCAACGCTGGGCATACTCACGAAAACTCTAATTGTGTTTTTGTTCCAAACCTTGTAACATGAGCCGATTTGGAGTCATATCAGTTACATGCTTATACTGACCCACGAACACTTTTGAAACATCTCTCCATGACTTGATGTCGACTCGACTAAGTTGTGTATACCAACGGGTTGCGGAACCAGTTAAACTGTCTTGAAAACAGTGAATAAGTAGCTTCTCATCTTTGATAAAAACTACCATCTTCCAGCAATACATAGTAATGTGCGCCAAGGGGCAAGTAGTTCTATCGTACTTCTTAAAATCGGGAACTTTGAATTTCGGCGGAAGGACTAAATCTGTTACAAGGCTCAAGTCGCTGGCATCATTCCCATGCTCATCCGTCACTTGTAAGGTCTTGAATCTTTCTACAAAGAAGCGAAACCTCTCCTCGTGCTTCTCTTCCATCTCGGCCTTAATCCTCTCCACTTCATCCTCATATCCTACCCCTAAGTTAATGAGCTGATTCGTTGAGGCTCTCCCGTGGTGGCTAGCAGGTGTTCCAATAGTGGGGTTGGCAGAAACTCCTACGAGATTAATGTAAACTCTTTTTTTCAGAATTTGGCACTTTTCGTTGATCCTTCACATCTGATGAAGTACCCTTTTGTTCTTCAATGTTTCAGCTATCCATGGAAACTCCTTCCTCACGTTTCATCTTCAATAACATGTCAGTCATCTGAGCAATAATAGAAGCTAGCGACTGTGCTATCTGATTGATGATATTCTTATTGACCCCATCCAAACGAGTTTCTAAGTCCTTTTGCCCTTTCTCTACCTTGGCCCATCTCTCTTCCATTGCTAGGGTTTGCAAACGGATGTCGTATGAATGTAGATTAAACTTTCAATTTCTGCCATGATATTTCTCGTAATTAATTCATTGATTGATTAATGTATGCAATGTATCATATGTATGAAAATGAGATAATTTAAAGACAAGTATACAAGGAATAATGCAAAAAAAGTGTTGACTGACGAACATCCTCATTAAACAACTTTCCAAAATGGAGATCAAGTCTAATTACAACGAGAAAAAGGAAATATCTACCACATAAAACACAACTAGATGCCTTCTCCGCCAATAATCGGACTAACCGTTGCTCGTCTTATGATCAATCTTGAGCTTTGTGATTCTTCAACCCTTTATGACGGACTCTTTCCCCCATTACAAAAGCCTGCAATTTTGGACTGTTCGCAAATCAACACTTCATACAAAGATGATATGAATGTGCAGAACAAATAAATATAATAAGCAAAATAACACCAAGAAAGAAATGTGTTAGTAACAAACATAAATAATTAAATGAACAAAATTAACTGCAAGGATGAAAGCAATTAACCAAAACAAGACAGATGAAGGAAGAACCTACAACATGAATTCTAGTTCTACGGTAATCCATGGCTCTAACGGGGTGGGCTTCTTAGATTCCCACGCATGGGTTTGGTTCTAATAAGGGTAATCGAACCTATCTTATTACCTACTAAGGCAACAAGAACCCCAATTCTGGCCTATTACAAGCTTGCAAATTGGTTTCGGTTCAAGGGAAAGCACGACCTAGTTACATGGAGGGCTACTCACGTGTCAAAGGCGCTGATTCCGGAAGTGAATTACCGACCAGTGGAGGGATACTCACGTGGGTATGGGTGTTTCACTCCCACTTAAGGGGTATAGCTCGAGTATAGAGCTTAATGACCATGATGCAACACATGTCAGTGACTCCTTAGAAATTAAATGAAGAATTAATTCGAATGCCACCAATTTTCAAAGCACATACAATTTAAGTAATATTTACAAGGAAGAACAACTTCATTAAAGTCAAACTAAACTTCAAAAATTTCCATTGATTAAAAGCAACAAGTACTTTCTTGGCTTAACACTATTTTTTGTTTTGTAAAACAAAATTCGGTCCCCAGCGGAGTCGCCATACTGTAATGACATTTTTTCGAAAACTACTTTTAATGTATCCCACTTTTTTTGAAAGAGATTTGTTAAAAGGGGATTTTCTTTTAAAAATTCATGTTTTGGAAAACGATAAAAAATTTGGAGTTGCCACCGGCCACTAAGGTAGGTCGGACACCACAAAAAACCAGAGATTCATTTTGAAAAGTGTTTGGGAGTTGGTTACGTGTAGGGAAGGATTAGCACCCCCATCAAGCCCGAAAATTGGTACCAAAATATTTGTTGCCTTTAATTGATGGGAATTATTTAAGGTTTGAAGCGAATTTATTTAGATGTTCTTTACTAAAAATCTGACTCTAATTGTACGGCCTTTATCAAATTGGTGGTTTCAAATTAATTAGACATTTTTATTGAAAGGATGATGGTACACTGGACCAAAGACTAAATCGACATCATATAAGTCTAACTGTCGTGTTAGTTTAGGGTTCAGATCCCGTACGTCACCTTTATGCATGATGCAAGCAGATAAAATGTGATGTCATGATCTTGTTCGTTTTATTTAATTACAGATTTACCTTTAGACGATACAAGTCAATTCGAATATTCGTTGAATATCCAATAAGCTAGGATATCTCAACCCAAATACGCGAATTAATAAGTATCTTCTTTTTATGATTAAAATTAATTATCTTACATATTAGAATATTAATTCACGTGAATGACAATTAGGGGTGCATGTCAAATAAATATCACATGAAGTAAAACGGGTCAAATACGAATGAGATCCCAAATGTCATATGGACATTACTATACGTAAAAACGTTACATTACAAAGGCAATATACATGTATATATATTATGCCGGTAAACATCATTATACATATTATGTTAAAAAATCATTATATATATATATATTAAAATCATATTTTATATAACCATACATTATATACATACTATATATTATATATAAACCTATATACTATACATAAAATAATGCGTTATGAATAAACCATATTATATAAAGTATATATTATGTATGAAACTATATATATATATAATATATAAGCTTATGTTATGTATAAACTATATATAATAAAAAACAATACATAAACGAACATAAGATGTTAAACAAGACAAAAAAAAGCAACCACATAGTATATATATATCTACAACAACCACAAATCATATACATATCCATCCACATATCACAAATCAAAATGGCAATAACATACACTTAAACATGAACATTATATTTATCAATATGGCAAAAAGCATGAAAAGAACTGAAATCTAAGAAATGTAAATACGGGGCAGAAATTAAAATACATGATAAATAGGGTGATTAAACAACACTGTAATAGGGACCAAAATAAAATGAAAACTGAAAATTTAGGGGGGTGAAAGGGATATTAAGTCGCTCAAAACCTGATTAAAATCAAAACGGGGACGAGATTGATAGATTTCAAAAACCTGCGAGGACCTGGTATAGAGTTTCAAAACGTGGAATGGCTTATCGCGGGATTATGAAGACACCGAATGGTTAAAGGCGAATTAGACAATTTTTAAGTTATTAAAACATTATAAAAGCGGGTTTAAAAAACTTTTGAGACCCTTTTTAACCCTAACTTGCAAACCCCCTCTTTCGTTCTTGACGCCGGAAATGTAGGCCGACGCTAATCGGCGGTCGACGGACTCGTAAACACCCAAAAGTAGAACCCTTTTCGGATCTAAAGCCCGATTTGACCTTTGATTTTTGAAAACGAACCCCTTTCCATTTAAACCCTCAAAAACAGAAACGAAAACTCTTTTTGAAAAGCCAAGAATCAAGCTTTCATGGGTTACCACTTCATCCGACTCACCATTCACAGCCGTGAAAGGGCTGGAGGGATTATCGTCGGCGAGGGAAAACACCAACCGCGTGAAGGTGATCAGACAAAGAAGGTAAAATCAAAACAAAAACCTAGTTTTATGTATGCTTTCAAACCGAAACAAGAAAAAAGATGGGTATACCTCAGAAAGCTTTTTCTTTTCTCTATATTGTTTGAATGAAATCCCCAATGATGCCCCTCTTTACATTGTTTGGTTTCGACTTTTAAAGCCGAAAATTACATGATTTAGAAAAGAGAAAGAAGAAGATTAATATCCTATTGGTTACCTATTTCTCTGATTTTTTTGTCCATATTCATGTGCATCTTCTTAAATTTTTGTTGATTTGTTTGCATGCGTCGTGGCTGCTTGGAGGGGACCAGAGAGAGGCTTGGTTTGGGGATTAAGCATCTGATGTGGCTGTCGACGTGGCGGATCAACTGTGAGGTGGCATCAGGCCACTAGACTTCTCGGCCGATATGGAGACAGAGTTGGCAATCCAATCGGAGCGCGTGGCTTCCACGCGAGTGATGACACATCGTTCACGCGCGCATGGGGAGCTCCAACTATCGTGAGTTGGCACATGGCTCGTTCTAGTAGCTTCCTTGCGTTGATCTAAGCCATCTGATGCAAAATGGATCCAACAATTGCAGTCAATGCGGCGCCAGGGCAAAAGAGATCCATCTAGGGTTTCCAGTGGAGGCTCGATCTGGACCGTCAGATCTAGATTACATCTGACGGTAGAGATGGGTTGCGCAAAAGAGATAGGGAATTAGGGTTTTTGTTGTTTTAATTATTCGGGCTTATTGGGCCAAAATATCTGTATTTAAAGTTTGGGTTCTTTTAATTGTAAATGGACTGATAATTTTAAAAGAGACTTGGGCTTTTCATTTATATGTATAGGATGATTTATTTATTATTGGGCTCTTGTTTAATTTAATATAATTCATATGATTTTAATAATAATAATAATAATAATAATAATAATAATAATATTAGATGAAAAAAATACAGGAAAATAACATAACATAATATATTAGTAACGTTTAGATAATAACAATATAATTGTAATTTTTTCGCTTTTGGATTTTAATAAAAACCATTTAAATTTATATAGTTAAAAATATTAAACAACAGCCCATATAAGCCCATTATAATAAATCAAAATAAAAAAGGTTATCCCGAACAAAATTAGTGATTACACATGCCAATTAAAAGAAAAAGCTTAATTGCCAAAAAGCTCCCTAAAGATTCTAAGAATTTGACTCTCCTTTAAAAATTATACTTTTTCCAAAGTTTTAAATCTTTACATTTCGGTCACTGCCCAAAATGCATACGTCCTAAAATTCATTTTGTAAAATTGATTTCACCAAGCCAATCTATATGATTTTAGATAATTTTAGAAATTTTTACCATCTTTTAACCTTATCCTGGACCATGATTTCCCCGAACCGTTTCTAAAGGCTCGAATCTCCAATTCTAGGTTCGACTAACCTAAACCGATGCCTAAAATAACTAAGCTCAAAATCGGGGTGTTACACCATATTAACATTTAATCTAGATTTCACCATTAACAGGGCTCTAAGCTACCAAACACCCATATAGCAAACATAAACCTCAACATCAAGCAAATCAATAATTTAATGATCCTCAAGAAGAGTTGGAGTCAGAGATGTACTAGCCTTAAGCAACAAATCCTAGATTTAAGCTTCCAAACAAAGTCCCTTAAACTTACTATTTTCCTTAAGCTTGAAAAGTCTTCAACCCACTTCCCTTAACCACAAATCATTGGAAAATGAATCAAATCTTGAATACCAAAATATGGGAAGAAACCACTCCGAAATTCCAACTCAAAAATCAAAGGAAGAACCCTTAAAGCTTGAGCTTCCAAAAATCTAAAATAACAAACTTACCTTTTAAAGAAAAGAAGACCAATTTTATAAGGCTTAGGTGATGGAGACTAATTTCCTCTTCACTTATGAACCCCGAAAACAACTCTTTGAAGGTAAATATTTGAGCTTTAAACCATGGTGGCTTTAGTTTCCATGGAGGACAAAGGTAAAGAAGAAAGGATGTGTAGATAGGTGATATCATGACCCACCTTTTTATCCCCACAAAGCTTACATGAAGACATAGATGAACAAGGGCAAATCAACCTTTTTTAAAATATGGGTATATTCCCCACATAAAACCTCCAATCTTCACCCTTGTTACATTTTGGTCAGTACCCAAGCCCATGTAGCTCAAATCTCATCCGACAAAGCCCAAACATGGCTCAATGGGTCCAACAATCCAACCTAACACATAGGTTCACAACTCGGGTCAACACCCAATCGTTGACTCAGAAATTCAGGTCGTTACATTATATGTTAAGAACTTTTAAATTTTATGTGTTTACAATGTGATCTTTATAAAAAAATAAATTTAAAAATAAATAAATAAAAAATGCGAACCCGGTACTCAGGATTTACAAGTACCCAGCTAAAGCGGGTCAGGACACAAGCCGACATATGTGATACCCGAATGAATTGGGTACCTAGTTTTTCGGGTAGCTAAAAATCGGTACGCGAGAATGAACATCCCTACCTTTCATTACACTCTCACTATGATGCTTACATTTTTATGGGAAAATTTTCCAAATCATCAGTGAACTTTGCTCCATGACCTATGTAACGCCTCGGTTTTGGGCCTAGATTTTTTGATGAGTCTGGTTGGGTCGGTGGAACCGGTGATGGTGGTTCGAACCAATAAAAGGTGGTTCGAACCAATCAATTTTACAAAACGGGTTTTCTAAAGTGTACTTTTTGGGTAGTGACCAAAATGTAAAGATTCAAAAGTTGGAAAAGTGTGTTTTTCAAGAAGAGTAAAAAATCTTAAAATCTTTAGGGAGCTACTTGGAAATTGTTCATTTTTCCCTAATTTGTCAGGTGTTTTAAATGTTTATTAAATAATTAAAAAGGTTTTATTTAATTAATTAAGGAAAGTTAGTTAATTCGTTAATGAAATTTTTGACGAGCTTTTCATTTCTCACTTTCACTTCAGCCAAACACTCTCCCTTTTCTCTCAATTTTCCAGAAATCATTTTCTCTCAAATCCACTTTTGATTCTTATCTTTTCTTTATTGATTTCTTCCATTTTCCTTCAAGTTTCTTCAAGCAAATCTTGCCAAATAAGAGGAGAAGCGAGGATTGAAGGTAATTTCCATGCTAACCCTCTAATTTAGGTTCTTAAATGAAATTCCAAATATATTTGACTCTTTAATACTGATTTTGATTGAGGTTTTGTTGTTAGATTGTTAAACTCTTGAAATCTTGATTGAAAAATAGATTTTAAGGTGATTTTCGGAGTTTGATTTAAATGGCTGGTTTGAGATTGTTTCTAAATGAGTTTCGAAATGTTTTTGGTGTTGAAGTGGCGTCTTAATCATATAAATCCCGAAATCCTTGAGATATTTAGTTTTTGAAGTGCTTTTGGGTGAGTTTTTGAGGTATTCTTGAGGAATTTCAGTTGCTGGAGGTGAATGCAATAAAATGCATCAAAACTCCAGCACACACAAGAAATCCCGCAGCTCTGCTCTAAAGCACCAAAAAACCCATTCGAAAAAACCGAAAACTCAATCGATTGACCTCTAACCTCAACCTAGCCATTACCCAACTCCTCCAACACATTTTATGCATTAATCAACATCCAAAACCAACTCACCCAAAACCATCATTATACCTCCACCAACTCAAATTCCTCAAGAACACCTCAACAACTCACCCAAAAGCACTTCCAAAACTAAGGATCTCAAGGATTTCGGGATCTATATGATTAAGACTCCACTTCAACACCAAAAAACCTATCAAAACTCATTTAGAAACAAACTCAAACCAGCCATTTAAAGCAAACTCCAAAAATCACCTTAAAATCTATTTTTCAGTCAAGATTCCAAGAGTTTAACAATCCAACAACAAAAACTCAATCAAAATCAGTATTAAAGAGTCAAATATCTTTGGAATTTCATTAAAGAACCTAGATTAGAGGGTTAGCACGAAAATTACCTCCAATCCTTGCTTCTTCTCTAATTTGGCAAGATTTGCTTGAAGAAACTTGAAGGAAAATGGAAGAAATCAATAAAGGAAAGATAGGAATCATGAGAGGATTTGAGAGAAAAAGATTTCTGGAAAATTGAGAGAAAATGGAGAATGTTTGGCTGAAGTGAAAATGAGAAATGAAAAGGTCGTCAAAAATTTCATTAACCGGTTAACTTTCTTTAATTAATTAAATAAAACCTTTTCAATTATTTAATAAACATTTAAAACACATGCCAAATTAGGGAAAAGGCATAATTTCCAAGTAGCTCCCTAAAGATTCTATGATTTTTTACAATTCTTGAAAACACATTTTCCAACTTTTAAATCTTTACATTTTGGTCACTACCCAAAATGTACACTTTAGAAAACCCGTTTTGTAAAATTGGTTTGACCAACCTTTTAAAAACCATTTTAGAGGATTTTAGGAATTTTTATCATATTTTTATCCCATCCAGAACCTTGATTTCCCTAAACCACCTTTTAAATGGTTCGAACAACCGACGTCGGTTCCATTGGCCCAACCTGACTTGCCAAAACATCTAAGCCCAAAATCGGGGCGTTACAACTCTCCCCAACTTAGGAAATGTCATCCTCGAATTTTTTCTTGAAGGAGAAAGGCACGGAACTGACTCAACCTGTCCACCTTACGTTCCTGGAAACCTCCTCAACTCCCCAATGCCATAATAATACTTTCACAAGCTCAATTGTCTTGCCACGAAAAACATTGTTACTCGAATCCAAAATTATCATTTGTTCCTCATCACATGATAAATCTGGATTAACTGAATTCCCTCGACAGACATCACATGCGAAGAGTCCGATCTATACCTCCGCAACATAGATACATAAAACACAGCATAAATCTTTTCAAATTCGAGAGACAACCTCAACCGATAAGCCACATGACCAACTCTCTCCACAACCTCATAGGGTCCAATAAACCTTGAACTAAGCTTTCCCTTACGTCTGAATCTCATCACCTTCTTCTAAGGTGATACCTTAAGGAACACGCGATCTACAACCGCAAACTCAACCTCTTTAAGCTTTAAATTCGCGTAAGACTTTTGACGATCCGATGCAGCCTTTAACCTCTCACATATGAGTTTCACTTTCACAATTTTTCCCTTGAGCACATTCGGCAAGGAAAGTAACTTTTGCCCTGCCTCAGCCCAACAAAGAGGCGTTCTACACTTCCTCCCATACAAGGCCTCATACGGTGCCATTCGTATATTTGTCTGAAAACTGTTACCATAGGCAAACCCAACCAAAGGCAGATACTTTTCCCAAGAACCTTGGAAATCAATCACACGGCATCGAAACATATCCTCTAGCACCTTGATAACTCGTTCCGACTGCCCATCCCACTAGGATGATATGATGTATTGAAATTCAATCTTGTACCCAACACTTAATGTAAACATTCCTAAAACCTCGCTGTAAACCTCGGATCTCTATCCGACACTATGAACTTGGGCACATTGTGCAAACGTACAATCTCAGCAATATACAACTCTGCCAACTAATCCAACGTATATGTAGTATGCACAACCAAGAAATGTGTACACTTCATAAGACGCTCCACAATCACCCATACAGAATTCTTCTTCGATGATGTCAAAGGCAACCCGGACACAAAATCCATCGTGATCCTTTCCCATTTCCACTCCGGTATCCTCAAAGGCTGTAACAAACAAGATGGAAACTGATGCTCAACCTTCACACGCTGGTAAACCATACACTCTCTTACAAAATCAGCTACATCCTTTTTCAACCCCACCCAATAGTACTCATTCTTCAAGCCACGATACATCTTAGTACTACCAGGGTGCATGACAAAAGTACTGCTATGAGCCCTAGTCAAAATAGTGCGCCTCAACTCAACATCTTCTGGCACCACTATTTGACTTTTGAAACATAGAACCCCATCATTATTAAAACAAAAATCTGCAGTCTTACCATGAGCTATATCCGGAACATGAGGCACCAAAGAATAATCCAACAATTGTTTCTCCTTAATCAACTGAATCAAAGAAGGTTTCACCTATAACTCGGCTATCAAGCCACCATCACGCGATATACTCAAACGAGCAAACATAGCTCTCAACTCAACAGCTACCTTCCTACTCAAGGCATCAGCCACCATATTGGCCTTTCCCGAATGATACTCAATGGTCAGATCATAATCCTTAAGAAACTTCATCCATCTTCATTGCCTAAGATTCAACTCCTTTTGAGACATAAGGTACTTCAAACTCTTATGGTCAGTAAAAACCACACACCTTTGACCATAAAGATAGTGTCTCCAAATCTTCAAAGAAAACACCACCGCTGTGAGCTCTAGATCATACGTAGGGTAGTTGCACTCATGCATCTTCAACTATCTAGACGCATAAGCCACAACCTTCCCACCTTGCATCAACACAAAACCCAAACCAACATATGATGCATCGCTACAGACTACAAACTCCTTACCCGATTCTGGTTGAATCAAGTGGGAGCTTGCGTCAAAGCTTCCTTCAACTCCTTGAAAGCTTGGTACCTAACATCCGTCCACTCAAAACGATCATTCTTTTGCAACAACCTGGCCAAATGTACAACAATCTTAGAGAAAACTTCGACAAACCTTCAGTAATATCCATCCAACCCAAGGAAACTACGCAATTCCTTCACTGACTTAGGCGTCTTCCAACTCATCACCACCTCAACCTTACGTGGATCAACTCGAATCCCTTCGGTTGACACCACATGTCTAAGAAAACCATTTCCTGGAACCAAAACTCACTCTTGCTCAGCTTAGTATAAAGTTGATTCTTCAACGGCACTTGCAACACAATTCTCAAGTGCCTACCATGACCCTCCTCAGTACACGAGTACACGAGTATATCATCGATAAACACCACCGCAAACTGATCCAGAAACTCGTGGAACACCCTATTCATCAGATCCATGAATGCAGCCAGTGCATTTGTCAAGCCAAACGGCATCACGAAGAACACAAATTGACCGTACCTCTTATGAAAAGTTGTTTTAGATACATCAACATCCTTAATCTTTAACTTATAATACATTGACCTAAAATAAACCTTCGAAACACCAAAGCACCACAAAATTGGTCAAACAAATCATCGACCCTCGGCAAAAGATTCTTGTTCCTACTCGTCAACTTGTTCAGTTGGCGATAATTTATGCACATACGCATCATATCATATTTCTTCTTTACAAACAAGACCGGTGCACCCCAAGGTGAAACACTTGGCCTTTTGAACCTTCGGTCAAGCAACTCCTGAAGTTGCGTCTTCAACTCCTTAGGTGCCATGCGACAAGGAGCAATGGACACCGGAGTTGTATTCTCGTACAAATCTATACGAAACTCAACCTCTCGGTTGGGTGGCAATCCAGACAACTCTTCCGGAAAGACACCCGCAAACTCACACACAGTTCATATGTCTTGCACTCGCACTTCCTTTCATACCAGGTTTCATCACATACGCTAAGAAAGCTTAACATCCTAACTCCAACATCCTACTCGCTTCAAGAGCTGAAATTATGTTAGAGAAGAACTTCACGTTCTCGCCTACGATTACCACCTCGTAATCATCCACAAGCTTCAGGGTAACTCGCTTAACATCAAAATCCAACACAGCTTGATGCTCAACCAACCATCACATACGCTAAGAAAGCTTAACATCCTAACTCCAACATCCTACTCGCTTCAAGAGCTGAAATTATGTTAGACAAGAACTTCACGTTCTCGCCTACGATTACCACCTCGTAATCATCCACAAGCTTCAGGGTAACTCGTTTAACATCAAAATCCAACACAGCTTGATGCTCAATCAACCAGTTCATTCCAAGAATCACACCAAACCATAAAACGGTATTTCAATCAAATCAACCGAAACACATGGCCTTGAACAGATAAAGGAAATCTCCTATACAGTTTTCTTGTACCAACAGCTTCACCAAAGAAACTAACCACTTTTACCCCCACATCTAACACCTCCGAAATGAACATTCGAGTCACAACTTCCGAGCAACTTACAACAACAGGCGCAAAAAGCTATACCCACCAACCAAATGTGGACAAGCTCGCTTCACATGGTCATGCGATCCACCTACATAATAGGTAACAAATGTTACTCATGCCTTGGCACACTGACCCCACTATCTTGTCCAACAGTACTACAGCCTCACCTCAACCCAGGCGATACTCTTAATACATGACCATTCGTACACTGGCTACCACTAAACTAGAGTTCACAACTCACTTCCTAGCTCTTGAACCCCACGCACGAGCTATTAAACTCAGGTTCCGCTAAAATACATCGCTCGTGTTACCAACACGTCGAAAACAATGTAGCCAGTAAATCAACAATTATAGCTTATCAACAGGCACCAATCCATAAAGGTGCCAACACAATGATGTCTCATATCCACATCCAATCCAGGAGCAAACATGGTCAACTAAACAATATGTACCTTAACTCAACCACAACTTATGGTTTTCGAACCCAACCCAGAGATTCACATTTCTCAACATCCAAGTATCTAACCCTCAGATACTTCTCCTTTAATACAGTTCAAAAGAACTCTTAGAAAACAACATCAGGTTCTATGCCCACAACCACAGTTGTCCACCAACTAAACATATCTCTATATAACCAGATATAACCCACATTTACACTATGGGCATCACTACACTCCATCTATTCCACAATCTTATTCAAACAGGTCATCCACTCATTGAATACCTTCGGTGCCAACCTTCGAGCTCAACTTCTACTCGACCTGCATAAGCGCTAACCGCAACTCACAAACACCCACCAGCTAGTACAGTCACATGAACCTTAGCATTAACAGCTTCACAAGCTCTAAAAATTGCCTCTACACCTGGCGCCATACAATCCAACACTTACCCAACCAACATAGGTTGTACTTACATCGAGGCACATCGAGGCGTCTAGCCCCCATGAGACTTTACACACTCCTATATTCCTTTCCCAAAGGCAACAACAATCATACCAGATCGTTACACTCTCCTCGGTTTATTGTGCTATTATTTTTAATGCATGATAACAACTTACAAAGCAAACAAAACAAATTGCTCAGGCCAGCTCCAAGCAAGGATCCAAGACTTTGATTTCAACTTAAAACATTTCAGTAGGTAATAAGGCGATGGGCATCCCAATTTCCTCCCAGCATAGCATAAAGTATACTACATTCATATCTCAACCATCATGCAAGTCAAGCGTCAAAATTCAGACCAATCAAACATCATAACAACTTGTATTCATGTTCACTCTTAATATAAATCACATCATTATCGCATACTTAACCTTAAAATGCTTTAACATTCACCGATCAAAGCAAACATCACCAAAACATTCTTGATTACAATAACGTCACTTACCAACATCTAACCATCATCCCAACCTTTCGTAACCTGGCTCTGATACCAAAAAATAGAACCCCCTCGATCTGGTCTGGCTGATAGACCGAACTGAATGGAACACACGGGGAATATTGAAGTTTATTGGGAAGGTTTACCTAAATGAACGACCCTTTTTTCTTTTAACTTGTCTAGATGCAACATAAGTTCCTATGTGTACGTACATAAGCAACGGATAAAACACCAACACAGTCGCCCCTCGATTAAATTCGATTAAGGCTTATGAACCATTTTGAGGGTTATTAGCAAATTCGAGTTACCAACCGATAATTAGGTTCATTACATGCTTCTCGGTGAAATCTTAGCTCAAAACAACATTTAGAACTCATCTAATTGCATACAAGGCAAACAGGGACCAAAACGTAAGAAATAGAAACTCAGAAGAATTCAAAAACAGGTTCAACGATCAAACGTTTCGGAACAGAATGCCCCGTATCGGAACAACCATTTCCAAACACATCTGACTGTTTCGATACACAGGTTCGTTTAGAAACTCCTTAAGACACGTTTCGGTACGATGGTTCATAGAGGAAAAATGTTCCGAAACAGGCCTCACTGTTCTGAAACACCAAGGCCATTTCAGGCCACCGTATCGAAACAGGCAAGGGTGTTTCGAAACACTTGGGCATGCAATGTTCAAAAAAACTGGTTTAAGTCGCTTTATGCCCTCCAAAACCATCCCAACACATGCCCTAACATATTGGCAACTTAATTACACATTAATGACCACATATATGAAGCATAAGCACCATCATAGCATCATTCTCACAAGCTATGGAGCTAAAGGAAAGCTTCCTAGAAGTTAAAAGCACCAAGAGGCCAAATTGCATAATCAATCATAAATCAAAGCTTAAAGGTCATTCAAACAACTAAATACGCATATCAAACTTGCACAAACACGGAAAACACTAAAGCAACCAACATTCATAACATCGGACGCCATATTGCCTTTTATTACACTAGTTCCAAAACCATTTTTCACTTTTTTCAAAACCATCAAGCTTCCTTTGACAAAACATGCACTTTAACCTAAAAACATTATAATGAACATCATGTCACATGTTACATATAAATCCAACAATTAAACCATTGCCACCCATAATACAAGCCTTCCACGCATAATCACCTTTATGCTAAGCTTAAACCAAAACATGCATCTTTCAAATTATGCATTAACAACATTTTCCATAATGTTTCATTTCATTATATTGGCTGACAAGTGATAAACAACAATCTAAAAAACATATATCGGATACAATGATTACCAAGGGTTTACCCACACCCTTCATATACTCTACCGGCATTACAAGGCTCACACATGAGAGTGACCCTCCATCGTTGTGACACCCGTGGTGGAGTACTCGGTACAATCACAACCACTCAACACCACTCATTGGTAGATGTATAACCCACTAACAAGAGACGGGACATACACTAGGGTCACACCTGGGAGTTACCCTCAACCGTTGCAACCTTAAACAATCCTCAATCGTTAGGGTACTTGGATGGGGTATTGGGTACAATCACAACCCCTCAACATCCAAGGCTACTTGTTTATAGTGCACTCAATCCTATAGCTGGCTAACTATATCCGATTTCATTTATAAAACATTTTATACAACATCACTTGCCAATGTAATCCATATCACATGCATACCTCATTGTTTTTACAAAACATCCATGATAATCCATAAATCAAGCATTAAACCATGCTTCAAACCCATGCATCAACACATGCATACAAGGTAACTTACCTAGTGCATCCTTAAACTACATGGCATCATCACCCTGATTTCACATATTCAAAACATGCTTTAAAATAGTAGGTAAATGCAAATAAAACCAAGTGCAATCAAAGGTTCAAAACTAGCACAATCCGAGAAAGAAATTCACTTTACTTAATTTCGAACTTACTAAAGCGTTTCAATCTCTTACTATGATCCCCAAACCTTTTCTAAAATGTTTCCACGCTGGATAACCAAGTTCCACTCACCAACTTGTGAAACCACGCTTGCCGACGCAACTATCGATCGTCCGAAGCCTCCAAAATCACTTTGTTTGATTCTGAAATATTATCCCCTATTTTAACACATCAAAACAGAGGTTGAATGCATTAAAATGCATCCAAAACTCTAGCACACACAAGAAATCCCGCAGCCTTGCTCTAAAGCACCAAAACACCCATCTGAAACAACTGAAAACTCAATTGATTCACCTCTAACCTCAGCCCAGCCATTACCCAACTAATCCAACACATTTTAGGCATTAATCAACGTCAAAAACAACTTAAAACCATCCTTATACCTCCGGCAACTCAAATTCCTCATGAACACCTCAAAAACTCACCCAGAAGCCATTTAAAGAGTTTAACAATCCAACAACAAAACCTCAATCAAAATCAGTATTAAAGAGTCAAATATCTTTGGAATTTCATTAAAGAACCTAGATTAGTGGGTTAGCAAAAAAATTACCTCCAATTTGTCAAGATTTGTTTGAAGAAACGTGAAGGAAAATGGAAGAAATCAATAAAGATAAGATGGGAATCATGAGAGGATTTGAGAGAAAAAGGAGAGTGTTTGGCTGAAGTGAAAATGAGAAATGAAAAACTCGTCCAAATTTCATTAACCGATTAACCAACTTTCTTTAATTAATTAAATAAAAAACTTTTTAATTATTTAATAATCATTTAAAACACATGCCAAGATATGGAAAAGGCATAATTGCCAAGTAGCTCCCTAAATATTCTAAGATTTTTTACTCTTCTTGAAAAACACATTTTTCTAACTTTTAAATCTTTACATTTTGCTCACTACCCAAAATTTACACTTTAGAAAACTCGTTTTGTAAAATTGGTTTGACCAACCTCTTAAACACCATATTAGATGATTTTAGGAATTTTTATCATATTTTTATCCCATCCCGAACCTTGATTTCCCTAAACCACCTTTTAAATTGTTCGAACAACCGACACCGGTTCCACCGGCCCAACCCGACTTACCAAAACATCTAAGCCCAAAATCGGAGTGTTACACAGTGTATCCTATATATGTTTTTGAGATTGTTGTTTATCACTTGTGAGCCAATATAATGAAATGAGATATTGTGAAAATGTTGTTAATGTACATTGTGAAAGATGCATGTTTTGGATTAAGCTTAGCATAATGGTGTTTACGCTTGAAAGGCTTGGAAAATGAGTAGAAATGGTTTAATTGCTGATTTTGATTGGATCATGTTGCATGATGTTTAATACAATGATTTTGATGTTAAAGTGCATGGTTTGTTAAGAAAGGCATGAGGGTTTTGAAAAGAGTGGAAACCGGTTTTGTGAATTGATGATGTTTGTGGTTTTGAGCAACCCTCCCTTAGCTTGCATGCCTATGCTCTCTTTGTTCGTCAATGCAGATAATTAGGCTTTTGGAGGCACCATCTTCGAGGAATCTTACCAAGACATTTGCTAAAAGTATGTTGTTCTTTTGAGCTAGTGTAATAGGGGCAATGGGGGTGTCCAATGCTCTGAATGTTTTTAGTTTGGTATTTTCTGCTTTTGTGCAAGTTTGAGATGCATATTTGGACTTGTAAATGGTCTTTGAGTTTTGTTTTATGCTTGCATTTGGATTTTAGCCTTTTGGTGCTTTTAACTTTTAGGAAGCATGCCTTTAGTTCTGTAGCTTATAAGAATGATACTATGTTTTTCATTTTGCTTCGTATATGTGGTCATTAATGTGTAATTAAGTTGCCAATACGTCAGGGCATGTGTCGGGATGGTTTCAAAGGTCATAAAGTGATTTAAACCAGCTTTTTAGAAAATTGCAGGCCCGGGTGTTTCGAAACACCCTTGCTTGTTTCGAAGGCCTTGGTGTTTCGGAACAGTGAGGCCTGCTTCGGTACATATTGCCTCTTTGAACCATCGCACCGAAACGTGTCTTGAGAGGTTACGAAATGAACCCGCGTATCAGAACGGTCAGATGTGTTCCGAAACGGTTGTTTCGATACGAGGCATTATGTTCTGAAACGTTTGACCGTTGAACCTATTTTTGAATTGCTCTGAGTTTTTGTTTCTTACGTTTTGGTCCTTGTATGTCTTGTATGCAATTGGATGAGTTCTAAATGTCATTTTGAGCTGAGATTTCTCCGAGAAGCATGTAATGAACCTAATTAAAGGTTGGTAACTCAAATTTGCTAATAACCCTTACAATTTATGAAAATTTCAAAACGGTCCCTAAACCTTAATCGGCTTTAATCGATGGGCGATTGTGTTGATGTTTTATCCGCTGCCTGTGTACGTACACATATGAAACTAAGTTGCATCTAAATAAGATAAAATTGAAAAGGGGTCGTTTATTGAGGTAAACCTTCCCGGTTTACGTTAATATTCCCCGTATAATCCGTTCGGTTCGGCCTATCGGCTAGGCCGGGTCGAGGGGGTTACATTTAGTGGTATCAGAGAGGTGTGGCACATGTGGTTGTTGTTCAGCCAAAGGGAGGTGGTCCCGCCAGGGTGTATGCACATAGCGAGGGACGTAATGGCACCGATGTGATTGCAGGTACCTTCACCTTGCAATCCCTATCTTTTTTAGCATTGATTAATTCCGAATCTACGCATTCACACATCTTGAATGAGCATGCGCATTTGCTTGATATTCCTGTTGAGATGTGTAGGGCGTGTAGGTGTTCCCTTTTTGTAAGAGCGCAAGTGCACACTCCTGTCAAGTTATAGTGTATAAGATGTCGAATCCCACGAGGACTAGATAGCTTGTTTCGTTTCGTAGTTCCTGCACAATGGTAAAATAAAAGGACAAGTGAATAGGTTGTTTGAGAAGAAAAGTAAATTAAAGCACAAGTAATAGAGAAGGTGAATCAGGTTGATAGAGCAGGCAGGGTTATGCTGCCACTTAGTGTGAAAACTGCATTGTAATAGGTATGAGTTATTCTAAGCTGCCACGGTATGCTGCCTCGGTGGGTATGGCGGGCGGCAAATTACGACCCTATCACGCGGCCGCATCAGGTCACTGCTACTGCAGGGGTGTGTACAGTCTCAGCAGGTGGAATGGAAAGAAGTCCTGGCGGCAAGTCTGGCAAATACTCCTAGTTCGGCAGGATAGTTGACAGTGATCCCTCATATTTCTAGGTTATGATGCTCGAGATTGCTAACTTGAGGACTAGTGTGGAACCAAGTCAGTCAACTCGGTTAGTGATCCCTTTTAGCTGCTGAAACTTGTAAACTTGTGTGGAACCAAGTTAGTCACGCCTTTGCAAGTTGTGACCGCACTTAACCCTTTCGTGAGCCTTGCACTTTCGTGCCCGACAAATGGATTCTCTCAAACGACTGGTGTAGAAAGATTGAAAGAATAAAGTACAATAGATTAAGTAAACTTGGAATATTTTATTGAAGAAATAACTCAAAATCCTAAAACAACCGTTTCTCACTAGTTACAATATAACCCTAACCCAAATAGAATTTAAAACATGGCGGCAGTGAAGAACACAAGAAAGTCTATAGAAAACCTATGATGATTTGAACTAGGAGTACAATGGGTATTTATAGAATTAAAACTAGGTTAAGTGCTCTTTAAAGTAGAAGTCCTCTAAAGTAGCTTTCCTTCTTTATATAGCTTTAAATGACGACTTCTTTGCTTGGAATATGGACACTTTCTCGTTTGCCTTAGCCCGCAAGTAAACTTGGGAATTTTGCTTCGGTAGCTTTAGCCGCTGCTGCAGATGTCAGAAAATCATATGACTTCCGGTGATAGATTCAGGAGTTTTTGCTCTACAAATCACGTTCTAGTTCTCCCAATTTCCATAGTCAGCTGCCGAGGGCAGCAAGGTCGGTAGCAACTCTACTCGGTAGGTGCTTAGCAGCAAGTTATCTTTAGCTGGAACTGCTTCAGTACAGCTCCTGGGTTTGCTCCTCAGCATTGTGTCCTACATTCCTCGGTTCCCTCGTTCAGCTGTTAGTACCTACAACAAAGAATACATTAAAATAATATCTCTTGTTCTCCAATTGAATGATAAGTTATAAAGAAGGGCAGAACATTGAAATACTGTAAAATTCAATGCATGAACCTACTTATGCCTAAAATGTGCTTAAAAACATTCATAATAAGAGTTGGAAAGTGTAAGAAATATAAGACTTTTGGACACTATACACACCCCCAAACTCGAACTATTGCTTGTCCTCAAGCAATGCAACCTAAAGTACTTGCTCTAATAATAGTCAGAAAGAAAAACTCGTTTTTAACCTGATTTTCTGCCTCAAGGCCGTGGCACCTATATATAAAACTTAATGAAGGGAAATAAGCGAGAAAGTAACTCATAATTAAATTTATCATGCATGTGTGATGTTTGCAAATCTGTAAACAAGTCGAATATGCAGAATAAATAATTAAACAAAGATATTGTTGTAATTTAAAGGTTGCTACCAAAGCAGCACAGTTTCAGCACATAAATATTTTTAATCAAGGCAGTGAGGGCTTCAGCTTATCACAACTACTCTTTCAGGTCTGACGTTTAGATAGGAGCAAAATACAGAACCCTAAACCTTTAGAGTAGAGTCATCCCGTGAAGGCTTTCATTCAATCATGCTAATTTGTCCGTCACTTTTCAGCTTTCAAATTTATGGACTTTGATAGCAGCGGAGTGTCCTCCCACATGATTCTTCCTAGAGCCTATTGTGGGCACCTCTAGGGTAACACATCACTTTTCTTTGTTTTTGACTTTGCTATCGTGACAGTTCTGCATTTGTCTGTTACTTTTGCCTGCCTCGGCAGTTACCTGCAATTATCGTTAGAATTTTGTAAAGAATTCTAAAAAAGACAAACAAGCATAACAAACTTTCCTTTTTCGATTATTTCATGCTTTTTCCCAAGATTAAGTTCATTCTTTAATTAGGTGCGACAATAAATTAATCGGCTATCCTATCATAGGCACAAGTCATAACAAACTTTCCTTTTTCGATTATTACTAAGGCAAGTACAATGCAACCTATATGCAACTAAGAAAGCCTACAAATGATGCGAGAGCTATCCCCCCAAACTCAAGATGGGCATTGCCCTCAATGCACAAAATAGAAAAGTTAAGAAAAGAAAACATACATGTTAAAGATAGAAATAAGAAAACAAAATAAATAAAAATAAACGAAAAGAAAATAAATTAAAAGTTTGCTGAGGGTTGAGAGGAGGTTGGATTCTTGTTAGCTGAAGAGGAGGATGATGTTTGGATGACGAAGTGGCAGTTGGCAGATGCCTTGGCAGGGGTTCTAGCAGGTGAGGTCTTTGCTTTCCGTGGCGGCTGGATTCTCTTTCGTGTATGTTGTGGCTCTTCTTGAGGCTCGACAAGGGGAACGGCGGGAGATGCGTCGCTCTCTTCTGACTATTATGTGATGCTTCCTCTTCCTTGTTCTTTCCTCTGTGGGTGTTGCCGGAGGGATGAATGCCATTGGGATGGTTGTTGTTTTCGTTACCACTACTGTTTCTGGTTCTGGAGGCGGCTGCCACTGTATTGGCTGTGCAGGCTGGGGAGAGATTCTGCTGCTACCTCTCAGGTGAGTCTGCCACTGTGTTTGATGGGGTGGCAGCTGAGTGATGCGGAGAATGCATAGGAGAGGGCACATGGCCGTGTGTCTGGCGGGCAGCGGCGGTTGGTGGAGTTCTTTGTGCTTGTGCTGCTGCTGTAAGCTCCGTAGTGAATGTTGGCATTGTGGCCACATCATCGGGGAATTTCTGCAGGAAATATGCCACCGAGGCTTCTTTGGTCTCCCTACGTAGTTCATGAAAGCCAACTATTGCTGCTCTAACTATTTTGTATGTTCTAAGAGTGTGTGCAGCAGCGGGAATACCTCTTTGTCTAGGGCAGCATTAGTACTGCCGGGGGCGGCTGGCGTTTCAAATTGTGTGGCGGAGGGTTGACTCGGCGTTGCTAGTTTTTTCTCTGCATCCTGCCTCATTTGAATATGGACCTTTTTCATCCAGCCCTCCTTGGCAGTTCTAAGCTCATATGTGGGCTCTGCCGGGACTCGAAAGTTGGTGCAGAGACTTGTGATGAGTGATGGAAAGTACAACCTGCCTTTCTTCTTCTTGAAGCAATTGTATATTTCTGTGCAGATGATTTTCCCTACGTTGATCAGCCGGTTCATCAGGATATTGTGAATTAACGCGAGGTGCGGTCGATCAACTATTGAGTTGTGGGATGTGGGCAGCTGACGCCTTTTCACAAATGTGTTCCTTAACATAGCCTTGGGCAGTAGGTAGTGGCGCTGGACAGATCCCACATGTTTGCCCCCAGCCATGGTGTGTTCGGCTTGCAGATTCTGGCCTTGATCTCCTTATAATGGGCAGCCGTCAGTGACTGCCTCCATTCCTCGTGCGGGTTGTTGTTCATATTGAGGCCGTAATAGTTGTTGATGACAGCAGGGTTGAGTTTGACTGGCTCCCTGTGGACGTAGACAAAAGGTTTCTCTTGATAGGGGTGATGGGAGTAGAATTCCCTGACTATTGTGATGTTCGCTATATCAGGTTGTTGAGCGAACATCTCCCATCCCTTGTAGTGGATGGTTCGGAACAAGGCGGGCTCAAGACCTTGATCTCTCGTTTGCTTCGTGTAATGGAAGCCTTGTTCCTCCTATACTGCCTGCTTGGAGAATTTACTTCTATATCTCTCCTCATCCTCTTTGAAGCAAAACCTGTTGTAGATGGGTTTTTGGGTTGATGTTGATGCCATGTGAGCGATTGTTGCTGACTAAAACTAGAAAGAAAATATTATGAGAGAGCATGAGAATAAGTTAGAAGCTAGCAAAAAGATGGAAGTATTGTAAAATGAAGTGAGTGAGTGGTTTGTATAGGAGCTCCGAGAAGTTCCGGGGTGGCATTAAATGATCAACGGTCTGATTTTCTAGTGCACGTTACGGATTTTTCTGCCCGTTATTTTCGGAGTCGTTTGCAGCTAGCCGTTGATGGCCAACTAGTCGTTATGCATTGCTGCACTGGCTGTTGTGTCGGCAGGATGGTGGGCGGGCTTCTTGATGCGCCTCCTTCCTAATCCTTCTCTTTTATTCTTAAACCCTAAATCAAAATCAAAATAAAGATAATTAAATACTTTTTGAAAAATAAAATTCTAATAATTAATCCAATCCTAAAATAACATAAATTCTAATCATAATGCATAAAAATAAAAAAACTAAAATTAAAATTAAGTTATGTTGGGAGTGCATTTGGGTGCATTTCCCAGACATAACCACTTCCTAAGGTGGTTTAGCTTTTTCTCCCCTCCTGGGGTTCCTCTTGTTCTTTCAGATGTTGCGTTATAAGGTTCTCCAATCTGCCCTAGGTCTGGCACGGTAGCTGCTGCTTTGTCATGTTTCCACACTGATCTTGGCAGCTCTTGCATCCGACCATTCCTTTCCATCCTTTGAGGGTTTAAGCACGTTCATCCTTATACACTGATCCTTTACACTCATTGTCAGCTCCCCAAGTTCCACATCTATCAGCGTTCTTCTTGTGGCCAAGAAGAGTCGCCCAAGGATGATAGGGGCTTTCTCATCGGCCTCACAATCAAGGATGAGGAAGTCGGTGGGGAGAATTAGGTTGCCCACCTTTACCAGTATGTCTTCAATCTTTCCCTCCGGTTGCACAAATGAGTGATCAGCAAGTTTATGCATGACGGAGGTTGGTTTGGCAGGTCCAATACCTAGTTTGTCGTAGACAACCTTTGGCATCAAGTTAATGATGGCTCCCGGATCACACAAGGCTCTGGTCTCGTGCTTGTTGCCTAGCCCGCATGGTATAACAAAGCTGCTCGGATCTGTCTGCTTGGACGGCAGCTTGTTATGTAGCATAGTCATGCACTCTTAAGTGACAGCCACCGTCTCGAATTCCCCTATCCTCTTCTTCTTAGAAACCATGTCTATGAGATGCTTGACATATTTTGGCATGCTTTGTATGGCTTCTATCACAGGGATGTAAATATGCACTTGTTTCAGAATATCCAGGAATTTTCTAAATTGGTGCTCTTATTGCTGTTGCTTGAGCTTTTGAGGGAATGGTGCTGGCAAGCGGATGTCCTCTTTTTGCTCCTTGCTTGGGGGCTTAGTCCGTGAAGGATCATCCTTGTCAGGGACGCTTTCATGTTTTGCTGCTGGGGCTGCTGGAGTATGTGTTGCTGCTGGGCGGCTAATATTGGTGTTGCTGAGGCAGGTTTACTTGTTTATTTCGGCTGAGTTCTTAGTTGTTTTACCATCCTTGGTTCATCCAGCTACTTCCCACTTCTTGTAGTTATAGCCTTGCAATGTTCATAAGTGGGCTTGGCTGCTTCTGGCGGGCTGCTGGATGATGCTCCCATAGTCCGGCTGTGGTAGATTTCGGTGAACTCCAGGAGAAGTTGGGATGGTTTCTCCAATTAGGATTATAGGTGTAGAGTCTACTGTCGGGACTGATTCTGCTGGTAGCCTCCCTGTAGCTGTTGTGGATTTGCAGCTATCTTTGGGTTGCTCTAGGAGAAGTTGGGATGGTTTCTCCAATTAGGATTATAGGTGTTCTGAGCAGGCCTGCTATTCCTTTCATATCCTCCCATGTAATTTGTAGATGTGGCACAGTCAGAGGAATCGTGGTTGCCTCTACATTCGCCACAGAATGGCTCAACAGCTTTTACCTCATGGACCTTCCTAGGGGGTTGCACGATCTTCATTACCAGCTCTGTTAATTGATTGAGGCGGGCTTTAACAGATTCTGAGGCTTCTACCTCGTTTATAGTAGCTGGCCGCCTTGTGCCGCCTCGGCGGGCTGTCGGGTATTTATAATCATTTTTAGCTGCTATGTTTAGTAGCCGCAGTGCTTCCTCTGGAGGTCTGTGTAGGATGATCTCGTTGACCGAGGCATCTATCATCATCTGAGTTGGGTAGTTAACCCCGTTGTAGAATATAGATACCTGAGTCCAAGCCGGTAGACCACGTAGTGAGCAGTTATTCGGCATTTGTTGGTACCGCTCCCATACCTCGTACATCGGTGTGTCATCCCCTTGTCTAAAGGTTGTGATCTCATTTCGTAGCCTATCGGCGACGTTGGACGGGCTGAATCGGTCTAGAAAGTCCTTGCAGAGCTCCGCCCGTGAATTGAAAGATCCGGCTAGTTGGTTGTTCAACCACTGTTTCGCCCTATCCCTCAGTGAATATGGAAATAGCCTCAGTTGTAGTACGTCCTGCTAAACCCCATGTATCTCTAATGATTGGCAAATGTCTAGGAATCCTCGTAAATGTTGTTGAGCATCTTCTATGGCAGTCCCTCCGAACTACCCTAGTGTGTTTATCATGTTGAACATGACGGACTTCAGTTCAAAATGGTCTGCCCCTATCTCTGTTTCCGTCACTATTGGCTCGAACCTTTGAAAGTCATGTTCAAGGTAGTCCCTAGTTGTCCGCACTTGGGGTGGATCAGGGGGATCCTGCCTCTGTTGTTCTTGTGGTCTTCTGGGCGGCAAGTCATGATGCCCGCCTCTGTCATTGATGGCATCAATTGGGGGGTCCTCTGTAGAACTAATGTTTTGATATAATAATTGAAAATGTTTTGGACTGATTTAAAAAGAATTCAAAACTATTTCCAAAGTCCAAATAACTTGAAACTATGTTTAGGGATGTTTTTAAAAGGGTTTAACATGTTTTTCAAAGCCAAACTTCACAAAACCTTCCAGGCGTTTTGAAACACCTTTGGGCGTTTCGATACGGTGAATTCCAGTAGCAAAAACGTTTCGATACGCCTACGTGGCATCAACCACAACGGTCATAAACCCCAACGGCTATTTCCCAACTAACATTTAAATGCAGATAGTTTCGATACGGAGTCAGGCATTTCGATACGGGTGTTTCGAAACGGCCAAGGGCGTTTCGATATGGGTGTTGCATCAGACTACAACGGCTCTTTCTACTTAAAGGGTGTTTCGAAACGGTCACAAGTGTTTCAAAACATGGAGCTGCAGAACTGCATTTATGATTGGAAATTAAGTCTCCAACGGCTCCAATTCAACCCCAACGGCTACTAACGACTACAAACTCATCAAGGAGTATAAAATGGACCTCCAAGCATCAAGATATGGTAAATGCTTCAATTGTCAATCAACAAATGATCAAATATTATCTTTGTACTTAAATTGTCATTTCTTGTATAGACAAACACTAGTGAGCCAAAATTGTAAAATTTGCTCAAGTGTTTTAGGTTTTGGGTGAGTGCTTTAATTGTGCAAACAAACACCTATTAGAGGGATTTGTGTTTGCTTTTCTTATCTCTTGTAAAGAGGGTTTGATCAAGGCTTTGGGTAGAAAGCTTGATCGGTGTATAAGGGTTTCCTCCTAAGCCTAGAAAAGGGGACGAATCAATAGTGGATTGATTGGAAATCCTTAGTGGGAAGCTAAGGTAGTGGATGTAGACCTTGGTTAGAAGGTTGAACCACTCTAAAATCATTGTGTCATTTACTTTTTAGCTTCCACACCTCATCCACCCAAAATTCTACCTCTCCACCACTTGGTGAGCAACATTGGTTGAAGGAATCGAGTACCCTACAACTCAACAATTGGTATCAGAGCTTGGCTCAATCGAAGAGGATTAACATCCTATTGAGAAGATCCGGCAAGCTCGATCATCTTTTCACCAACCGGCTCAAATGGCGCAATCCATCGACAAACCGCCTTTCTTCGACGAAACTCACTATGCCCATTGGAAGACCAAGATGAAGTTTTTCATAAAGTCAAGAGACTACAAACTATGGGACATAGTTGAATATGGTTCGTTCGTGCCTTAACGAAACAAAGCAGAGTGGAGTGCCGACGATCGCAAGCAGATGAAGCTAAATTGCAAAGGCTTGCACATCCTCTTTTGTGCTTTTGGCCCAACCATCTATGAAAAGATGTCTTCTTGTGAGAGTGCCAAGGAGGTATGGGACAAGCTTGAAGTCACATACGAGGGAACCGATGACGTTAAGGAGACCAAGATTGGGCTCCTCACCTTAGAGTATGAGAACTTCAAGATGGATCCGGAAGAGAACATCGAGAATATGTTTGATAGGTTCTCCACAATCACCAATGGTCTCAAGGGTTATGGAGAAGCCATTCCGGAGGAGAAACTTGTCCGAAAGCTCATCTACTCACTTCCCGAGTCTTGGGACTCAAAGAGGACCGCCATCATCGAAGCCAAAAATTTGAAGACCTTGAAGCTTGATGAACTCATGGGGTCACTCCTTACTCATCAAATCATGAAGAAGAACAAAGAAGATGAGAAGAAGAGGGAAGAAATTAGAGCTATGGGAGAGAAGAAGCTCAAGGGGCTTAGCATCAACACCAATGCCATTGCTCTCAAGTCCTCCACTTGTCATCATGTAGATTCTAGTGAGGAGGAAAGTGAAGATGAAGAGATGGCCTATCTCTTCAACAAATTTACCCGGTTCATGAAGAGCGAAATGGAAAAATCCAAGCATGAATCGAGGAAGAATATGAAGGAATCCCACAAGCCCAACAAGAGGGGATCATCTTCAAAGCAAGCATATGTGGCCACATGGAGCGATGAAGACTCCACCGATGATGAAGTAGCCCACCTATGCTTGAAGGCCCTCAATGAGGGGGAGGTAACTTCTAACTCATCTAGTTCAAATTCATATTCTTTTGATGAGTTACAAGAAGCCTATGATGAATTGGTTTTTGAGTTCAAGGCTTCATTTTCGAAAAACAAGAAATTGATTTCAAAGTTAAAAACCGAAAATGATTTGCTTTCTAAAACCAATTTAGAGTTTGAAGCAAAAATTAAAGAGTTTGAGCTTAAAGTTTTGGATTTACAAAATTTGCTTCAAACGATGGAAAAAGATCATCAAAAAGAAGTTGATGGTCTTAAAAAGGAAAAAGATTTGATTTTCAATGACTTTCAAAAGAAAAATAATTTAGGAAAATCAAATTTTTATGTAAGCCAATCTAGTGCCCCTAGATTTGTAAAAGGAAAATGTTTTAGAAGTGTTTGGGTCCCAAAAGGACTAACCACTTCAATTAAAAAGGATGACATTGAAAATGGATTCCTAAGGGGACTAAAATTTGTGCTACTAATGTTCATGGATCCAAAGCAATTTGGATACCAACAATTACTTAATTGTGTTTTGCTAGGTGTGATGGAGATTGATCAACAAGTCAAACTTTGAGAGGGAGCTCCATGCACACAAGGAAGAACACATGAAGAAGGAAGGCTTCACATCCTCCCTTGAGTTCAAGTGTGGTAAAATCTAGTTGCCTTTTGTTTTATTTGATTTATTTTTATTTATGTCAACTAGATGATCATAAATGTTGGACTAACACTTTTAATGATGCTTTGAGTAAGGGGGGCCATTTTAAAACCAAATTCTTATTTTTGTCAAATTATTCCTCTATTGTTATTTTGAATTTAATGTTTTAAATCTTTTTTATGTAACAAAAAGGGGGAGAAATGGTTTGAAATGGTTTGAAAAATTGAATTTTCAAATGAATAAGGGGAGCTTTATTTTCATTAATATCTTTAATCTCTTAATCACATTTTTAAAGTTAAAGGGGAGAATCTCAAACAATTTTTCAAGTTACTTTTATTATATCAAAAAGGGGGAGATTGTAGAACTAATGTTTTGATATAATAATTGAAAAATGTTTTGAACTTATTTAAAAAGAATTCAAAACTATTTCCAAAGTCCAAATAACTTGGAACTATGTTTAGGGATGTTTTTAAAAGGGTTTAACATGTTTTTCAAAGCAAAACTTCACAAAACCTTCCAGGCGTTTTGAAACACCTTTGGGTGTTTCGATACGGTTTATTCCAATAGCAAAAACGTTTCGATACGGGTATCGAAACGGGCCTTCCCTGGATGAGATTTTTGCCAGCGTTTCGATACGGGCTATGCCATTTCGATACGCCTACGTGGCATCGACCACAACGATCATAAACTCCAGCAGCTATTTCCCAACTAACATTTAAATGCAGATCGTTTCGATATGTAGTCAGGCATTTCGATACGGGTGTTTCGAAACGGCCAAGGGCGTTTCGATACGGGTGTTGCAACAGACTGCAACGGCTCTTTCTACTTAAAGGGTGTTTTGAAACGGTCACGAGTGTTTCGAAACGGGGAGCTGCAGAACTGCATTTATGGTGGGAAATTAAGTCTCCAGCGGCTCCAATTCAACTCCAACGGCTAGTAACGGCTACAAACTCATCAAGGAGTATAAAAGGGACCTCCAAGCATCAAGATATGGTAAATGCTTCAATTGTCAATCAACAAATGATCAAATATTGTATTTGCACTTAAATTGTCATTTCTTGTATAGACAAATACTAGTGAGCCAAAATTGTCAAATTTGCTCAAGTGTTTTAGGTTTTGGGTGAGTGCTTTAATTGTGCAAACAAACACCTATTAGAGGGATTTGTGTTTGCTTTTCTTATCTATTGTAAAGAGGGTTTGATCAAGGCTTTGGGTAGAAAGCTTGATCGGTGTTTAAGGGTTTCCTCCTAAGCCTAGGAAAGGGGGCGAATCAATAGTGGATTGATTGGAAATCCTTAGTGAGAAGCTATGGTAGTGGATGTAGACCTTGGTTAGAAGGTTGAACCACTATAAAATCATTGGGTCATTTACTTTTTAGCTTCCACACCTCATCCACCCAAAATTCCACCTCTCCACCACTTGGTGAGCAACATCAGTTGAAGGAATCGAGCACCCTACAACTCAACATTCTCGTTTACCATGGTCTCTTCCGTTGCTTTGCCCCTGTCTTTGTTCTTTAAGGCTTCCCAGAGCTCCCTCTTAATCCTTCTAGTTTCACGCTCAAGATCGTCGTAAATAATGAGCGCAAGTGTATACTCCTGTCAAGTTATAGTATATAAGATGTCGAATCCCACGAGGACTGGACAGCTTGTTCCGTTTTGTAGTTCCTGCACAATGGTAAAATAAAAGCACAAGTGAATAGGTTGGTTGAGAAGAAAAGCAAATAAAAGCACAAGTAATAGAGAAGGTTAATCAGGTTGATAGAGCATGCAGGGTTATGCCACCACTCAGTGTGAAAACTGCATTGTAATAAGTATGAGTTATTTTGTGCTGCCATGATATGCTGCATCGTCATGTATGGCGGGCGGCAAACTACGACCCTGTCACACGGTCACAGCAGGTCAGTGCCACTGGAAGGGTGTGTACTGTCTCGGCAGGTGGAATGGAAAGAAGTCCTAGCGGCAAGTATGGCAGATAATCCAAGTTCGGCAGGATAGTCGACAATGATCCCTTATATTTCTAGGTTAGGATGCTCGAGATTTCTAACTTGAGGACCAGTGTGGAACCAAGTCAGTCAACTCGGTTAGTGATCCCTTTTAGCCGCTAAAACTTGTGGACTACTGTGGAACCAAGTTAGTCACGCCTTTGCAAGTTGTGACCGTACTTAACCCTTTCGTGAGCCTTGCACTTTCGTGCCCGACAAATGGATTCTCTCAAATGACTGGTGTAGAAAGATTGAAAGAATAAGGAACAATAGATTAAGTAAACTTGGAATATTTTATTAAAGAAATAACTCAAAATCCTAAAACAATTATTTCTCACTAATTACAACCTAACCCTAACCCAAATAGAATTTAAAACATGGCGGCAGTGAAGAACACAAGAAAGTCTATAGAAAACCTATGATGATTTGAACTAGGAGTACAATGGGTATTTATAGACTCAAAACTAGGTTAAGTCCTCCTTAAACTAGAAGTCCTCTAAAGTAGCTTTCCTTCTTTAGTATAGCTTTACATGCCGACTTCTTTGCTTGGAATATGGACTCTTTCTCATTTGCCTTAGCCCGCAAGTAAACTTGTGAATTTTGCTTCGGTAGCCCTAGCCGATGCTACAGATGTCGAAAAATTATATGAACTCCGGTGATAGATTCGGGAGTTTTTTCTCTACAAATCGCGCTCCAGTTCTCCCAACTTCCATAGTCAGCTGCCAAGGGCAGCAAGGTCGGCGGCAACTCTACTCGGCAGGTGCTCGACAGCAACTTGTCTTCAGCTGGAACTGCTTTAGTACAACTCCTTGGTTTGCTCCTCAGCAATGTTTCCTCCGTTCCTCGGTTCCCTGGTTCAGCTGTTAGTATCTACAAGCAAGAATACACTAAAACAGTATCTATTGTTCTCCAAATGAATGATAAGTTATAAAGTAGGGCAGTACAATGAAATACTGTAAAATGCTATTCATGAACCTACTTATGCCTAAAATGTGCTTAAAACAGTCATAATAAGAGTTGAAAAGTGTATGAAATATAGGACTTTTGCATACTTTACAAGATGCTAAATGTAGGAATGCATGTAACAAGTTCTTTTGGTGAAACTGTTGTTACAAGGAAATTGTATAGGAGGTGCCCGTTGTTAGTTCAAGGTCATGTTTTCTCTATTGATTTGACGAAATTACCTTTTTCTGGCTTTGATGTGATTCTTGGAATGGACTGGTTGGTTGAGCACCGAGCTGTGGTGGATTTTGATGTTAAGCGTGTTACTCTGAGGTTTGCGAATGATTACGAGGTAGTAATTGTAGGCGAGAACATGAAGTTCTTGTCCACCCCAAATTCGGCTCTTGAAGCGAGTCGGATGATGGAGTTGGGATGCGAGGCTTTCTTGGCGTATGTTATGAAATCGGGAGAGTTGTCTGGATTGCCACCCAATCGAGAGGTTGATTTTGGTATCGATTTGTATGAGAATACGACTCCGGTGTCCATTGTTCCTTATCGCATGGCACCTAAGGAGTTGACGGAGTTAAAGATGTAGCTTCAGGAGTTGCTTGATCGAGGATTCATAAGCCCAAGTATTTCACCTTGGGGTGCGCCGATCTTGTTTGCGAAGAAGAAGGATGGTACCATGCGTATGTGCATTGATTATCGGCAACTGAATAAGTTGACGGTTAAGAACAAGTACTCTTTGCCGAGGATCGATGATTTGTTTGACCAGTTTCGTGGTGCTTCGGTGTTTTCAAAGATAGATTTGAGGTCTGGATACTATCAGCTTAAGGTTAAGGATGTGGATGTACCTAAGACAGCTGTTCGGACGAGGTACGACCATTATGAGTTCTTGGTGATACCGTTTGATTTGACGAACTCTCTGACTGTATTCATGGACATAATGAATAAGGTTTTCCATGAGTTTCTGGATCAGTTTGTGGTAGTGTTTATCGATAATATTCTTGTGTACTCACGTACCGAGGAGGATTATGATAGTCACTTGAGAATTGTATTACAAGTGTTGCTGGAGAATCAGCTTTATGCTAAGATGAGCAAGTGTGAGTTTTGGCTCAAGAAGGTGGTTTTTCTTGGACATGTGGTGTCAGCTGAAGGTATTCGAGTTGATCCACACAAGGTTGGCGTGGTGATAAGTTGGAAGACGCCTAAGTCAGTGATGGAAGTGCGTAGTTTCCTAAGGTTGGCTGGTTATTACCGAAGATTTGTCGAAGGTTTCTCTAAGATTGCCACCCTTTGACCAAGTTGTTGCAAAAGAATGTTCGTTTTGAGTGGACGGATGTTAGGCATCAAGCTTTTGAAAAGTTAAAGTAGGCTTTGATGCAAGCTCCTGTCTTGATTCAACCAGAATCGGGTAAGGAGTTTGTAGTCTATAGCGATGCATCTTATGTTGGTTTGGGTTGCGTGCTGATACAAGGTGGGAAGGTTGTGGCTTATGCGTCTAGACAGTTGAAGGTGCATGAGCGCAATTACCCTACGCATGATCTTGATCTCGCGGCGATGGTTTTTGCTTTCATGATTTGGAGACACTACCTTTATGATGAAAGGTGTGTGGTTTATACCGACCATAAGAGTTTGAAGTATCTTATGTTGCAAAAGGTGTTGAACCTTAGGAATCTAAGATGGTTGGAGTTGCTTAAGGATTACGATCTGACCGTCGAGTATCATATGGGTAAGGCCAATGTTGTGGTCGATGCTTTGAGTAGAAAGGTGTCTGTTGAGCTGAGAGTTATGTTTGCTTGTTTGAGTATATCATGTGATGGTGGATTGATAGCTGAGTTACACGTGAAACCTTCTTTGATTCAGTTGATTAAGGAAAAGCAATTGTTGGATGATTCGTTGGTGCCTCATGTCCAGGATATAGCTAATGGTAAGGCTTCTGACTTCTACTTTAATGATGATGGACTTCTATGTTACAAAAGTCGCATAGTGGTGCCGGAAGATGTTGAGTTGAGGCGCACTATTTTGATTGAGGCTCATAGCATACCTTTTTCTATGCACCCTGGTAGTACTACAATGTATCGTGGCTTGAAGGATGAGTACTATTGGGTGGGTTTGAAAAAGGATGTGGTTGATTTTGTAAGCAAGTGAATGGTTTGCCAACGGATGAAGGCTGAGAATCAGTTTCCTTCCGGTTTGTTACAGCCTTTAAGGATACCAGAGTGGAAATGGGAAAGGATTACAATGGATTTCGTATTCAGGTTGCCTTTGACACCACCAAAGAAGAACTCAGTGTGGGTTATTGTGGATCGTCTTATGAAGTGTGCACATTTCTTAGCTGTGTATACTACGTATACGTTGGATAAATTGGCAGAGTTGTATATTGCTGAGATTGTGTCTTTGCACGGTGTGCCCAAGTCCATAGTCTCGGATAGAGATTCGAGGTTCACCGTGAGGTTTTGGGAATTTTTACATCAAGCGTTGGGTACGCGGTTGAATTTCAACACTTCATATCATCCTCAGTCGGATGGGCAGTCGAAATGAGTTATCCAGGTGCTGGAGGATATGTTGCGATGTTGTGTGTTTGATTTCCAAGAGTATTGGGAAAAGCATTTGCCGTTAGTTGAGTTTTCTTATAATAACAGCTTGTAGGCAAGTATACAGATGGCACCGTACGAGGCCCTGGTTGGGAGAAAATGTAGAACGCCTCTTTGTTGGGATGAGGCGGGGCAAAAGTTGCTTTCCTTGCTGGATATGCTCAAGGGAACAATTGAGAAGGTGAAGCTCATATGTGAGCGGTTGAAAGAGGCATCGGATCGTCAGAAGACTTACGCAGATCTTAAGCGTAAAGAGATTGAGTTTGTTGTGGGAGATCGCGTGTTTCTTAAGGTATCGCCTTGGAAGAAGTTGATGAGGTTCGGACGTAAGGGAAAGCTTAGTCTGAGATTTATTGGACCTTATGAGGTTGTGGAGCGGGTTGGTCCTGTGGCTTATCGGTTGAGGTTGCCTTCAGAGTTGGAAATGATCCATGATGTGTTTCAAGTATCTATGTTGCGGAGATATAGATCAGATCATTTGCATGTGATGCCAGTAGAGGAAATTGAATTGAATCTGGATTTGTCCTATGATGAGGAGCCGGTGAAGATTCTGGATACGAGTAGCAAGCTTCTTCATGGCAAGACGATTGAGCTTGTAGAGGTGTTGTGGCAACACCGAGGAGTTGAGGAGGCCACGTGGGAAAGCAAGGCGGATATGTTGAGGCAATTGCCGCATCTTTTTCCTTCAGGTAAAATTTTGAGGACGAAATTTCCTAAGTGGGGGAGAGTTGTAACGTCCCGGTTTTGGGCCTAGATATTTTGATGAGCCGGGTTGGGCCGGTGGAACTAGTGTCGATGGTTCAAACCATTAAAAGGTGGTTTAGGAAAATTAGGGTTCGGGATGGGATAAAAATATGATAAAAATTCCTAAAATCCTATAAAATGGTGTTTAAGATGTTGGTCAAATCAATTTTATAAAAAGGGTTTTCTAAAGTGTACATTTTGGGTAATGACCAAAATGTAAAGATTTAAAAGTTGGAAAATGGGTTTTTCAAGAAGAGTCAAAAATCATAGAATCTATAGAGAGCTACTTGGCAATTATGCTTTTTTCCCTAATTTGGCATGTGTTTTAAATGTTTTTTAAATAATTAAAACATTTTATTTAATTAATTAAGGAATGTTAGTTAATCGGTTAATGAAATTTTTTATGAGCTTTTCATTTCTCACTTTTACTTCAGCCAAACACTCTCCCTTTTCTGAAAATTTTCCAGAAATCCTTTTCTCTCAAATCCTCTTTTGATTCCTATCTTTTCTTTTTTGATTTCTTCCATTTTCCTTCAAGTTTCTTCAAGAAAATCTTGCCAAATTAGAGGAGAAGCAAGGATTGGAGGTAATTTTCGTGCTAACCCTCTAATCTAGGTTCTTTCATGAAATTCCAATGATATTTGACTCTTTAATACTGATTTTGATTGAGGTTTTGTTGTTAGATTGTTAAACTCTTGAAATCTTGATTGAAAAATAGATATAAAGGTGATTTTCGGAGTTTGATTTAAATGGCTAGTTTGAGATTGTTTCTAAATGGGTTTTGAAAGGTTTTTGGTGTTGATGTGGAGTCTTAATCATATAGATCTCGAAATCCTTTAGATCCTTAGTTTTTGAAGTGCTTTTGGGTGAGTTTTTGAGGTGTTCTTGAGGAATTTGAGTTGCTGGAGGTATACGAATGGTCTTAGGTTGTTTTTGGTTGTTGATTAATGCCTAAAATGCTTTGGATTTGTTGGATAATGCCTGGGCTGAAGTTAGAGGTCTATCGATTGAGTTTTCGGTTTTTTATGGGTGTTTTGGTGCTTTAGAGCAGGGCCGCGGGTTTTCTTGTGAGTGCTAGTGTTTTGGATGTATTTTAATGCATTGAGCCTCTGTTTTGGTGTGTTGAAAACAAGGGATATTGTTCCAGAAGCAAACGAAGTGTTTTTGGAGGATTCAGAAGATCGGTAGTGGCGTCGGCAAGCGTGGTTTCGCGAGTAGGTGAGTGGAATTTGGTTTTCCAGCGTGGAAACATTTTAGAAAAGGTTTTGGGAACTTAATAAGAGGTTGAAACGCTTTATTAAGTTCGGAAGTAAGTAAATCAAAATTTCTCCCTCGGTTGTGCTAGTTTTGGGCATTTGGTTGCACTTGATTTTACTTGCATTAACCTACTGTTTCAAAGCATGTTGTGAATGTATAAAATGTGTATGATGATGCCATGTGGCTTAAGAATTCACTAGGTACATGATCCTTGTATGCATGTGTTGATGCTTGAGATTTGAAGCATGGTTTAATGCTTGATTTATGGCTTATCATGAATGCTTTGTAAAAACAGTGAGTTATGCATGAGGTATGAGTTATATTGGCAAGTGATGTTGAATAATATGTTTTATAAATGAAATCGGATATAGTTAGCCGGTTATAGAATTGAGTGCACTATAAATAAGTCACCTTGGATGTTGAGGGGTTGTGATTGTACCGAATACTTCATCCAAGTACCATAACGATTGAGGATTGTTTAAGGTTCCAACGATTGAGGGTAACTCCCGGGTGCAAACCTTGCGTGTGTCATGTCTCTCGTTAGTGGGTTATACATCTACCGATGAGTGGTGTTGAGGGGTATTAATTGTACAGAATACTCCACCACGGGTGTCACAACGATGGAGGGTCGCTCTCTTGTGTGAGCCTTGAAATGCTGGTAGAGTGTATGAAGGGTGTGGGAAACCCCTTGGTAATCCGTGTATCCGATATATGATTTTGAGATTATTGTTTATCACTTGTGAGCCAATATAATGAAATGGGATATTGTGAAAATGTTGTTAATGCACATTGTGAAATATGCATGTTTTGGCTTAAGCTTAGCATAATGGTGTTTATGCTTGAAAGGCTTAGGAAATGAGTAGCAATGGTTTAATTGCTTATTTTGATTGGATCATGTTGCATGATGTTTAATACAATGATTTTGATATTAAAGTGCATGGTTTATTAAGAAAGGCATGAGGGTTTTGAAAAGAGTGAAAGTGGTTATATGCATTGATGATGTTTGTGGTTTTGAGCAACCCTCGCTAAGCTTGCATGCATATGCTCTCTTTGTTCATCAATGCAGATAATTAGGCTTTTGGAGGCAGCATCTTCGAGGAATCTTACCAAGACATTTGCTAAAAGTATGTTGTGCTTTTGAGCTAGTGTAATAGGGGCAATAGGGGTGTCCAATGCTTTGAATGATGTTAGTTTGGTATTTTCTGGTTTTGTGCAAGTTTGAGATGCATATTTGGACTTGTAAATGGTCTTTGAGTTTTGTTTTATGCTTGCATTTGGATTTTAGCCTTTTGGTGCTTTTAACTTTTAGGAAGCATGTCTCTAGTTCCGTAGCTTTTGAGAACGATACTATGATATTGCTCATGCTTCGTATATGTGGTCATTGATGTGTAATTAAGTTGACAATACGTTAGGGCATGTGTCAGGATGGTTTCGAAGGGCATAAAGTGATTTAAACCGGCTTTTTAGAACAATGCAGGCCCAGGTGTTTCGAAACACCCTTGCCTGTTTCGAAACGGTGGACTAAAATGGCCTTGGTGCTTTGAAACAGTGAGGCCTGTTTTGGAACATTTTGCCTCTGCGAACCATCGTACCGAAACGTGTCTTGAGAGGTTTCGAAACGAACCCGCGTATCGGAACGGTCAATTGTGTTTCTGTAACCCCTTTAGCCCGGCCTAGACGTTTGACTCGAACTACGAAGATTACACGGGGAAAACCAAAGTCAACCTGAAACTCAACCTTGATTAATGACCCTTTTTTTCTTTTTAATCTTAACTAGATGCACATTATACCTATGTGAACACTCAAGATTCACTTGGGAGAAAAGCACAGCAATCGGAAAACATTTAGGGACTCAATTGCATAAATTACGAGTTTAGGGACCAAAATGTATTTTTTACAAACTATAAGGTCTTTGAATATTTTAGGTTTACCAACATGTAGTTAGTCATGTTACATGCTCCTCTGTGAAATTTCAGCTTAAAAAGACATCCCAAGCTCAAGGAATTACATCCACAACATTCAGGGCTAAAACGTAAAACATGGAAACTTGTAACAATTCAAAAACCTCAGCCAACGGTCATCCGTTTCGAAACACCAATCCCTCGTACCGAAACGCCGAATCGAAACGGTGTTAATCGTTTTAGTACTCAGGTGTTTTTCGAGACCGGTATCGAATCAGGCCTCACCAGTAGCCAAACTGTTTCGAAACAGCTTCAACTGTTCCGAAACACTATGGACATTACAGGCCCCCGTTTCGAAACTGTTGAGGGTGTTTCGATACACTTTGCCCAGTGACAACAGAATTTGCTGGTTTTTCACCTTTAAAACCTTTCAAACATACTTAAAAGAGCATCAAATCATACCAACAACTCATTTTGACACTAAGGAACATATTTAAGGTCTTTAAGCTAGAGCATGGCATCAAACTGAAAAACATTCATTCTAAAGGCATGCTACCTAGTCACAACTCCAAATATAAGCTCTCAAACCACAAACCAACCAATAGGACCATTTGCAACTCATAAAAGCCATCACAAACAAACCATAAACTTAGGGAGTTCAAAACACATCTCTCAAATACAACCTTGAAGTCCCATTGCCAAATATCAAAACTAAATTGTATTAAAAACATCATCATACATGAGCTTTGCACATCCTTGGATGTTCTTAACCATCTTGCTGCCCAAAACACCTCAATTATCTGCATTATTGGTAAAAGAGAGCGTAAGCACATTTGCTTAGTGAGGCATGCTCTAAAGAAAACCAACACAATAATGCTTATTTCAAAAAACACTTTCGCAAAAGCTTTTTCTACAACATGCTCATTCTATCTCATGCTTGAAAACCATTTCAAAGAAACTTCTCATTGAAACCACATGTACCTCAATTCTATCTCATGCATTTAAACCAATGCAAATCTCATGGCAAGGCCATACACATGCTTGTAAAACCAAAGCATTTCATATACAAGTCACATATGCATTTCTCATAGCATAAGTCATCTCATCAATAGGTACATGTGATTCAAAAGCATTTTCATATATTATATTGGCATTTCACATCTCAATACTACTCGGATATGCGGACAACATTCTCTAACCACTAGACGCTTCCGGTGGAATCTCACATCACCGTACTCACTTGTCTAGTAAATATAGTTTCCGGTGGAATCTCACATCACCGTACTCACATGGCGGAATCTCTCATCACCACAAAGCTTGGGTATTTCACCAAGTCCTACCCGATGGAATGCCCATCATCGGTCTCTCCCTTTGGCTAAGACCAAAGAGCACGTACGAATTTTTAGATTATAGTGTACTCTCATCCTATTGATCGATCAATTATATCTGGTAAGTATCTCATCTTCTATGCCAATATATTATGTTAAAACATCATCTCACCTAATGTTTTTCATGCAACATTTCTCAAATCTTTAACATCTCATTTCAAAACCATAGCATTTGCCATGCTTTAAAACTAAAGCTCAAAACTCATCAATGCAACATGTTATTTCATGAAATCATCTCAAGCATCATCTCATGCTACAAATCATGCATAAAAACAGTAGGAATTTATCTATCTCAAACCATGAGCATGTAAATGCATTTTAGGGGCAACCACCACATATAAGAGAGCAATCTAGCCAATACTTACTTCCAGACTTAGGAAGGTGTTTCAAACCTTTCCTAAATCCCCAAACCTTGTTTCTTTTTCCCTCGAGGACTTCCAAACCATTCGCACTCACCGAGTACGTTTCGCTTGCTCGCCGAAACGCTCTCTAAGCTCCCGGATCAACACCAAAGGCGTCTGAAGATGTCTCCCCTGTTTATAATACATAAGAGCAGAGGATTAATGCATCATCATGCATTGAAATCATCAGCCACACAACCTAAACTCGCTGCTCTACTCAAGAACCTCATTTCGGCTACAAAACACCACCGAAATCATCTCCAAACTCTTCCAAAACAAAGCCCAGCCAAGATCTATCACTCCTAAACATTTCTAAACATCAATCAACATCAAAAACCACCACAAACTCGTCCTTATACCTCCAGCTATAACAGAACACTAAAACCACCCCAAAAACCATCATTCAAGCATACAAAACTTAGGATTCCAAGCCTATTCGAGATTTGTTTGATAAAACCTCATTTATAACATCAATTAACATCCAAAATACATTAGAAAACAACTTCAAAATAGAGTCTAACAATCAACCACGAAAATCATCAAGATCTCTCCAAAAACCTTGAGTTTTAATACAATTTCTTGTTTCTAACATTAAAGCAACTCAAAAATCATTAACAAAGGATTGACAACTTGAGAATTTCAGTAAAGAACTGATCATTAGAGGAGAAGGACGAAGCTTACCTATAATGGCTGATTTCTCCTTGAATTGGGCAAGTTTTCTTGAAAATCCAATGTAAAAATAAGAGGATTTGATGAGGAAAAGATTAGGAAACAAAAGGAGATTGAAATCTCATCAAAAGGAATGAAAATCAAAAGATAATTTTTGGAAGAAATGTGTTTGACTGAAAAGAAATTGAGAGAAAATGAAATGAGAGAAAATTTATGAATGGTAGTTATGAAAAGTCAAAATAGTTTTCCTTCTAATTAATCTTTATTTCCTTTAATTAAAACATTAATAAAATCACCCAAATTAAGAAGAAATATGATTAAAAATATTTTGGTAAAATTAGCTCCTTAAAGATTCAAAGTTTCATTCCTTTACAAAACAGTCACTATTTAACTTTTGCAAAAACTATGATTTGGTCACTACATCGCAATGTAGTATCTCCAAACCTTATTTTGTAAAATTTATTTCACCATAATCATTCATATAATAAATGAGGATTTTTAGATATTTTTCCATATTTTTAAAGCATCCCGAACTAGGTGTTCCCTAAATCCCCCTTTACGATTCGAACCGTCCTCGACCGGTCCGACTCGGACTCTAAAACATCTAGGCCCAAATTTGGGGCGTTACAACTCTCCCCCTCTTAAGAAATTTCGTCCTCAAAATTTACCTGGAGGAAAAAGGTAAGGAAATTACTTCTTCATGTCTTCCTTTCTTTCCCACGTGGCTTCCTCAACACCACGATGTCTCCACAACACCTTGACCAACTCAATGGTCTTACCACGAAGAACCTTACTTTTCGAATCCAAAATCCCAATAGGTTCTTCATCATAAGTCAAATCCGGATTCAACTCAACTTCCTCCACAGGCATAACATGCGAAGGATCCGATCTATACCTCCGAAGCATGGATACATGAAACACATTATGTATCTTTTCTAACTTTTGAGGTGAAACTTTCAAGAACACACGGTCATCCACCGCAAATTCTATCTTCTTACGCTTCAAATCCGCGTAAGACTTTTGCCGATCCGATGCTGCCTTCAACCGCTCACAAATGAGCTTCACCTTCTCGGTGGTTCCTTTCAACAAAGCACAACAAAGAGGAGTGTTGCACTTCCTCCCGTACAAAGCTTCATAAGGTGTCATTTGAATACTCGCCTGGTAACTATTATTATAAGCAAACTCCACCAAAGGCAAGTGCTTCTCCCAAGAGCCTTGAAACGCAATAACACATCACCTCAACATATCCTCAGGCACTTGGATAACACGTTCCGACTGTCCATCCGTCTGCGGATGATAAGAAGTACTGAAATTCAGCCACGTACTCAATGCTTGATGTAAACACTCCCAAAACCTTGCAGTGAACCTCGAATCTCTATCTGACACTATAGATTTTGATACACCATGCAAACGAACAATCTCAGCAATGTACAACTTCGCAAGCTTATCCAAGGTGTACATAGTATGCACAGGCAAGAAATGTATACACTTCGTAAGGCGATCCACAATCACCCAAACAGAATTCTTCTTTGATGGCGATAGAGGCAAACCAGACACAAAGTCCATGGTGATCCTCTCCCACTTCCATTCAGGGATCCTCAACGGCTGCAACAACCCTGAAGGAAACTGGTGTTCAGCCTTAACCCGATGACAAACCATACATCTGCTCACATACTCAGCGACATCTTTCTTCAATCCCACCCAATAGTACTCATCCTTCATATCACGGTACATCTTTGTACTACCACGGTGCATAGCAAACGGACTACTATGAGCTTCGGTCAGAATAGTGCGCCTAAACTCATCATCATTCGGCACCACTATCTGACTTCTAAAACATAAAACACCATCATCATTAAAACAAAAATCTGATGGCCTATCTTCAGCAATGTCCTGAACATGTGGTACCAGCGAATCGTCCAACAACTGTTTATCCTTTATCAACTGAACCAAAGATGGTTTCACTTGCAATTCAGCAACAAGACCACCATCCCGCGATATGCTCAAGCTAGCAAACATTGCTCTCAACTCCACCGCCACTTTTCTGCTCAAAGCATCAGCCACAACATTGGCTTTCCCCAGATGATACTCGATCGTTAGATCGTAATACTTAAGCAACTCCACCCATCGCCGTTGCCTAAGATTCAACTCTTTCTGAGACATCAGGTACTTCAAACTCTTGTGATCCGTGTACACAGTACACTCTCACCATAAAGATAATGTCTCCAGATCTTCAGAGCAAAAACCACTGCAGCCAACTCAATATCATGCGTAGGATAATTGCGCTCATGCACTTTTAGCTGTCGCGATGCATAAGCCACCACCTTACCCTCTTGCATTAACACACACCCCAAACCAACGTAGGATGCGTCGCTATACACCACAAACTCTTTCCCTGATTCAGGTTGAACCAAGATAGGAGCTTGCGTCAAAGCTGCTTTTAGCTTCTCAAAAGCTTGTTGTCTCGCTTTCGTCCACTCATACTTAACATCCTTTTGCAGCAACTTCGTCAAAGGGGCGGCAATCTTTGAAAATCCATCCACAAACCTTCGTTAGTATCCTGCCAACCCAAGGAAACTACGGACTTCATGAACGGACTTAAGAGGCTTCCAATTCATCACCGCCTCAACCTTTTGGGGATCAACTCGAGTCCCTTCCGCCGAAACCACATGACCAAGGAAAACAACCTCCTTTAGCCAAAACTCACATTTGCTCAGCTTAGCATAAAGCTAATTTTCCAACAGCGCTTGCAAAACAATCTTCAAATGACCTTCATGCTCCTCCTCAGTACGAGAGTACACAAGGATATCCTCGATGAACACTACAACAAACTTGTCCAAGAATTCATGGAACACCCTATTCATCATATCCATGATAGCAGCATGAGCATTCGTCAAACCAAACGACATTACAAGGAACCCATAATGCCCATACCTCGTTCTAAAGGATGTTTTCGGCACATCCACATCCTTCACCTTTAACTGATAGTACCCTGACCTCGGATCAATCTTTGAAAACACAGCCGCTCCTCGAAACTGATCAAAAAGATCATCAATCCTCGGCAAGGGATACTTATTCTTGACGGTCAACTTATTCAGCTGATGATAATCGATGCACATTCTCATTATGCCATCTTTCTTTTTAACAAAAAAGACCGGTGCACACCAAGGTGACACGCTAGGCCGAATAAAGACACTTGTTTCTTCAACACTTTCAACTCTTTGGGTGCCATGCGATAGGGAGCAATGGACACCAGAGTTGTGTTCTCGTACAGCTCAATTCCAAACTCAACCTCTCGACTAAGCGGCAAACCAGGTAATTCTTCCGGAAACACTCCAGGGAACTCACTCACGGTCCTTATATCCCGAACGCGCACCTCCATCGAACTAGGATTCATAAAAAAGGCTAGGTAAGCCTCACAACCCTGCCGCAACATCCGACTCACCTCCAACGTAAACACCACATTAGCTAGAAACTTCACATTCTTTCCCACCACCACCACCTCATAATCATCCGCAAGTTTCAACGAAATTCGCTTACTTTTGAAATCCACAATGGCTCTATGCTCAACATGCCAATCTATGCCAAGGATTACATCAAAATCGTAGAATGGAAATTCCATAAGATCAACAAAAAAACACATGATCTTGCACCTTTAGGGGGCATCTCCTATACAACTTTCTTGTTACAACCGTCTCACCAAACGAACTAGTCACACGCATACCAACATCCAAAGACTCAACAGGCAAACCAAGCATTTGAGCATGTTCACGCAATATGTACGAGTGTGTAGATCCAGAATCAATCAAAGAAAGTAATGACAAGGATTGCAAAGTAAAGGTACCTGCGATCACGTCCGTGTCATTCCTTCCCTCACGATGTGCATACACTCGAGCCTGACCACCACCCTCAGGTTGGATAGCCACCACATGCGCTACATTCCTTCCACCCTCATCTCTACGCTGAAAATTGCCACGGCCGCACCCACGACCTCTCTGTGGCTCAGCTGCTCTCACAGGAGCCTATCCCTCTCTCAGCGGCTGAGGACAATATTTCTTCATATGACCTCGGTTTCCACAGTTCCAGCATGTCCCAAGGTTACCCCAACACTCACCAGCGTGTCTCCTACCACACCGGTTACACTCAGGAGTCCTCAAGAAAGCATTAGGTCCTTGCCGACCTCTACCAGGGTTACCACCCCCGCGTCTAGCATCATAGTATGACTTTCTATCCTAATGCCTCTTGTTGTGATCTCTACCATAATCGCGTTCTGCAGCTCGCTTCCCTGAGCTAAAACCTCCTGCTCGACTCGCCAAGCCAAGATTCAACTCAATGTCCTTGGCTCTAGTGACCAAGACATCGAAATCAGTGTAATCAGCTGCGAGAATATAGGTTTTTTCATCTGCCACCAGCCCGTAGCAGAACCGTTCACACCTTTCCCTCTCGCTAGGAATTAGCTCAGGTGCATATTGGCTAAGGCGAACAAACTGAATATCATATTCAGCCATAAACATGCTCCCTTGCACAAGAGACATAAACTCCCTCTTCTTCTCGTCGAGGTAGCGAACTCCCAGGTATTTCCGCTTGAACGCATTCAAAAAGAATGTCCAAGTCACCTCATCATCCTCCATTCCCGAAGTAGTGGTTGTCCACCACGTATATGCATCACCATGCAGTAGTGACACAATGCATCCCAGATTCTGAACATTATTGCAGTTCAGCTGTCCAAAATCCTCTTGGTGCTCTCCAACCAGGACTCAGAACCTTCCGGTGTCAAACCTCTAAACTCAGTCCCTCCCAGACTGCGGAAACGCTCCAACGGCAATCTCACATTAAACACCATCCAGTGGTGCGGCTCCATGAGCTCCATCTACTGCTGCCTGGAAAGCTCCATCAATAGCCTGTATCAGCACGGTCATATCAGGAGCAGCTTGCCCCTGAACACCCTCGGGTCTAGCAACCCCAGCACCAACTCCTGCAGCACCCGCCTCAGCTCCACCACCACCAGGTGGTCCGCCAGGGGGAGGAGGAGGTAACTCCTCAGCATTCTCTACATTCTCATTCTCAGCCATAGATCGAGTATTGCTTCTCAGCTCTCTACGTGGCCCCATAACAAAAACAATGCACTGACAAAAATGCAACAAACTCAATTAGGCATAATAAGGTAAGTAATCCAAGTACTCAAGCTCATTTTTTGAAAACAATTCTTCTCATTAGTATTGATATGGCAATGGGATCCCCAACCACACTCCAAACATAGCATAGCATCACAAATTCATCTCAATTGAATCATACATCAACATTCATACATCATACTTTCACTGAAAAGTCACAATCAAACATAACCACATACAATAACCTCACACCATGCCCCAATTATTCGATAACCTAGCTCTGAAACCAACAAATGTAACCCCTTAGCCCGGCCTAGACATTTGACTCGAACTACGAAGATTATACGGGGAAAACCAAAGTCAACTCGAAAGTCAACCTTGATTAACGACCCTTTTTTCTGTTTAATCTTAACTAGATGCATATTATACCTATGTGAACACTCAAGATTCACTTGGGAGAAAAGCACAGCGATTGGAAAATATTTAGGGACTCAATTGCATAAATTATGAGTTTAGGGACCAAAATGTAATTTTTAGAAATTATAAGGTCTTTGCAGATTTTAGGTTTACCAACATGTAGTTAGTCATGTTACATGCTCCTCTATCAAAATTCAGCTTAAAAAGACATCCCAAGCTCAAGCAATTGCATCCACAACATTCAGGGCTAAAATGTAAAACATGGAAACTTGTAACAATTCAAAAACCTTAGCCAACGGTCATCCGTTTCGAAACACCAATCCCTCGTACAAAAACGCCGTATCGAAACGGTGTTGACCGTTTCGGTACTGGGGTGTGTTTCGAGACTGGTATCGGAACAAGCCTCACTAGTAGCCAAACTGTTTCGAAACAGCTTCAACCGTTCCAAAACACTATGACATTACATGCCCCCGTTTCGAAACTATTGAGGGTGTTTCGATACACTTTGCCCAGTGACAACAGAATTTGTTGGTTTTTTACCTTTAAAACCTTTCAAACATACTTCAAAGAGCATCAAATCATACCAGCAACTCATTTTGACACTAAGGAACATATTTATGGTCTTTAAGCTAGAGCATGACATCAAACTGAAAAACATTCATTCTAAAGGCATGCTACCTAGTCACAACTCCAAATATAAGCTCTCAAACCAAAAACCAACCAATAGGACCATTTGCAACTCATAAAAGCCATCACAAACAAACCAAAAACTTAGGGAGTTCAAAACACATCTCCCAAATACAACCTTGAAATCCCATTGCCAAATATCAAAACTAAAGTGTATAAAAACATCACCATACACGAGCTTTGCACTTCCTTGGATGTTCTTAACCTTCTTGCTGCCCAAAACACCGCAATTATCTACATTATTGGTAAAAGAGAGCGTAAGCACATTTGCTTAGTGAGGCATGCTCTAAAGAAAGCCAACACAATAATGCTTATTTCAAAAAACACTTTCTCAAAAGCTTTTTCTACAACATGCTCATTCTATATCATGCTTGAAAACCATTTCAAAGCAACTTCTCATTGAAACCACAGGTACCTCAATTCTATCTCATGCATTTAAACCAATGCAAATCTCATGGCAAGGCCATACACATGCTTGTAAAACCAAAGCATTTCAAATACAAGTCTCATATGCATTTCTTATAGCATAAATCATCTCATCAATAGGTACATGTGATTCAAAAGCATTTTCATATATTATATTGGCATTTCACATCTCATTACTACTCGGATATGCGGACAACACTCTCTAAACACTAGACGCTTCCGGTGGAATCTCACATCACCGTACTCACTTGTCTAGTAAATATAGTTTCCGGTGGAATCTCACATCACCGTACTCACATGGCGGAATCTCTCATCGCCACAAAGCTTGGATATTTCACCAAGTCCTACCCGATGGAATGCTCATCATCAGTCTCTCCCTTTGGCTTAGACCAAAGAGCAGGTACGAATTTTTAGTTTATAGTGCACTCTCATCCTATTGATCGATCAATTATATCCTGTAAGTATCTCATCTTCTATGCCAATATATTATGTTAAAACATCATCTCACCTACTGTTTTTCATGCAACATTTCTCAAATCTTTAACATCTCATTTCAAAACCATAGCATTTGCCATGCTTTAAAACTAAAGCTCAAAACTCATCAATGCAACATGTTATTTCATGAAATCATCTCAAGCATCATCTCATGCTACAAATCATGCATAAAAACAGTAGGAATTTATCTATCTCAAACCATGAGCATGTAAAAGCATTTTAGGGGCAACCACCACATATAAGAGAGCAATCTAGCCAATACTTGCTTCCGGACTTAGGAAGGTGTTTCAAACCTTTCCTAAATCCCCAAACCTTGTTTCTTTGTCCCTCAAGGACTTCTAAACCATTCGCACTCACCGATTACGTTTCGCTTGCTCGCTGGAACGCTATCTAAGCTTCCGGATCAACACCAAAGGCGTCCGAAGATGTCTCCCCTATTTATAACACATAAGAGCAGAGGATTAATGCATCATCATGCATTGAAATCATCAGCCACACAACCTAAACTCGTTGCTCTACTCAAGAACCTCATTTCGGCTACAAAACACCACCGAAATCATCTCCAGACTCTTCCAAAACAAAGCCCAGCCAAGATCTATCACTCCTAAACATTTCTAAACATCAATCAACATTAAAAACCACCACAAACTCGTCCTTATACCTCCAGCTATAACAGAACACCAAAACCACCCCAAAAACCATCATTCAAGCATACAAAACTTAGGAATCCAAGCCTATTCGGGATTTCTTTGATAAAACCTCATTTATAACATCAAATAACATCTAAAATACGTTAGAAAACAACCTCAAAATAGAGCCTAACCATCAACCACGAAAATCATCAAGAACTCTCCAAAAACCTTGAGTTTTAATACAATTTCTTGTTTCTAACATTAAAGCAACTCAAAAATCATTAACAAAGGATTGATAACTTGGGAATTCCAGTAAAGAACTAATCATTATAGGAGAAGGACGAAGCTTACCTATAATGGCTGATTTCTCCTTGAATTGCGCAAGTTTTCTTGAAAATCCAATGTAAAAAAACAAGAGGATTTGATGAGGAAAAGATTAGGAAACAAAAGGAGATTGAAATCTCATCAAAAGGAATGAAAATCAAAGGATAATTGCTGGAAGAAATGTGTTTGGCTGAAAAGAAATTGAGAGAAAATGAAATGAGAGAAAATTGATGAAAGGTAGTTATGAAAAGTCAAAGATAATTTTCCTTCTAATTAATCTTTATTTTCTTTAATTAAAACATTAATAAAATAACCCAAATTAAGAAGAAATCTGATTAAAAACATTTTGGTAAAATTAGCTCCTTAAATATTCAAAGCTTCAATCCTTTACAAAACAGTCACTATTTAACTTTTGCAAAAACTGCGATTTGGTCACTACACCACAATGTAGTATTTCCAAACCTTATTTTGTAAAATTGATTTCACCATAATCATTCATATAATAAATGAGGATTTTTAGATATTTTTACATATTTTTAAAGCATCTCGAACTAGGTGTTCCCTAAATCCCCCTTTACAATTCGAACCGTCCTCGACCGGTCCGACTCGGACTCTAAAACATCTAGGCCCAAATTTGGGGCGTTACAGTTCCAAATGGTTGTCCCGATACGGGGCATTCTATTCCGAAACGTTTGACCGTTGAACCTGCTTTTGAATTGCTCTGAGTTTCTGTTTCATACGTTTTGGTCCTTGTGAAGCATGTAATGAACCTAATTAAAGGTTGGTAACTCAAATTTGCGAATAACCCTTACAATTTATGAAGATTACAAAATGGTCCCTAAACCTTAATCGGCTTTAATTGATGGGCGATTGTGTTGATGTTTTATTTGTTGCTTGTGTACGTACACATAGGAAGCTAAGTTGTATGTAGACAAGATAAAAGAAAAAATGTCGTTTATTGAGGTAAACCTTCTCGATTTACGCCAATATTTCCCGTGCGATCCGTTCGGTTCGGCCTATCGGCCGGGTCGAGGGGTTTATAACCTACTTTGGTCATTGAACTTTACTTTCCGGCCTATTGTGGTCATTCTGAATTATTTTATTAATATTTTGGTATGACTTGACATATTTTATTACTTTTAAATATAAATAAATAAAAATAAAAAATAAATTATATTTTATTATTATTAAATAAAAAATTAATTTAAACCACTTTCACTCTCACCGGTGTCACCCACCCATTCGCCGACGTCATCCTTACCGACGTCACCGGTGGCCTATTGCAAATCACTTCCTCTCAAGTCCTTATATTATGATATTTTACCGTAGATATGCAAGAGAAGAGCAAAGAAAAGAAACTGTTGGGTTTTTAGGTGCTCGATTCCTTCAACCATTCTTGTTCACCAAGTAGAAAATATTATATTTCTAAGATAAATATTGAGATTCGAACTTATATAAAATGAGTCAATATAATTATTAATCATTCAATTAATTAGTAAATATATATTAAAGTATTGTTATTTATTAGGTACAATGTTCGCGAAAAAAAAAATCCAATATATATAGAGAGAGAGATTTTTAAAGGACACGTATTGTCTTCTCAAATATTTTTTTTAACCTTTTATAGTGACCAAATATTAACCTAATATTTAGTTTATATTATACTATTATATTTAGTTAGTTTTGTTTTATAGTATTTGGTTTGATCTCATAATAGTATTATTATTAGGATAAATATTCTATACACAGCCGTTGGAAACTGAAAGTTTCCATAAGTGCCTTAGTTTTAGGGTATAGGGAGTTAGTTTAGGGTATAGGGTTTAGGGGTTTATGTGTAGGGGGTTAGAATTTAGGAATATTTATTTTAATTTAAGGTTTAGGGTTATAATTTAGGGTTTATAGGTTAAAACCTAAATCCTCACCATATTACCCTAAAAACTAAACCCTAACCTATAAACCCTAAACCTTAAATTGAAACAACTATCCCTAAATTCTAAACTCGTATAACTAAACCCCTAAACCATATACTTTAAACTAACTCCTTATACCCTAAAACTAAGGCGCTTGTGGAAACTGAAAGTTTCCACCGCTAGTGTATAGGATATTAATCCTTATTATTATTATTATTATTATTATTATTATTATTATTATTATTATTATTATTTTGGGCTTTGATAACATAAACATCTTATAACCAAACATACTATTCCAAGGGATGAAATCACTTTGATATATTATATTATGATTTTTTGTTAATTTCTTGATTACAAATTAGTATGTGGTTTAAACTGAACCCAACAAGTGGTTCAAGTTAAAAAGCGGATGATGTTTATTCGAAGGGATTCAGATTCATTCACAAAGTCTATAAGGTGCGTGTGAATAATTTCAAATCATACTCCATATTATATTCTAATTATATTAATAATATTATCATTATTTGATGACAAATAAAGTAAAAGAAAGTGGTGTTAGTTACGAAATGGGAGGTTGACCTACGCCTATCAAAGGAAAACAAAAATGAAAATTTCAAGAAGCAAATCTCCATTGCTCTTAATTGTTTGATCAAGCTGTTCTTGACTCCGATAGAACAATGAATTTCTTCCCAATGGTAGCAGCCATACTTGTCTTGTCGGCTACATTTTTTGGATTCTTCTGTTACAATCAATACATTAAAATCATTGAATTCAGGGATTTCAAACAACAAGAGCCCTTCCAGGAATCTTCAAATTCACAGGAAGAGTGCGATATGTTCACAGGAGAATGGGTTTTGGATCATGGCAATGGGTCATCACACCCTTTATACACAGAGGAAGACTGTGAGTATCTCAATAAAATGGTGACTTGTTTGAAGAATGGAAGGCCAGACTCCTTGTACCAGAAATGGAGATGGCAGCCCAGAGATTGTTCTTTGCCAAAGTAAACACTTCCCTTCTCTATGTACTTGGTAATAGATTCATTCTTTTTATTTAAATCCTGTTTCCAAATTCACTGTCATATTTTGCCATGGATTTGCCTTTTACACATGAATCCGAGTAACTTCTTCTTTTCTGGGTTAAGATTTGAGGCAAAATTATTTCTGGAGAAACTTAGAGGAAAGAGGGTTATGTTTGTTGGGGACTCCATAAATTTTAACCAGATGATCTCGATGGTTTGTATGGTTCAATCTGCCATCCCACTAGAGAAGAAGAGCATGAGCTATGCTACCTATATCACTGTTTTTAAAATGGAGGTAATCGCGTTTTGATTTGACTCAAACAACTTGGAGAGAAAGTGAAGAATTTTGTTTCGACTGTGTAGGATTATAATGCTACAATGGAGTTTTACTGGGCTCCATTTTTGGTTGAGTCCAATGTAGACCCTCCAACAATGAGGGATGGCACAGTGGATCCTGTAGTCAAGCTTGGATCAATCTCAAAACATGGAGAAAACTGGAAAAATGTGGATTTTCTCATCTTCAATACATACATTTGGTGGAGGTACCCCACTGTGAAAGTACTGCAGTAAGTTGCTACCTTTTACTGTCTTTTACATTTTTAGCATATATGGCTCTGAAATACTGGAAAATTTTCACTCAAGTTTTCTTCCTTGGATACTGATTGAAAAGACGAGGATCTTTCGATGATGGGGCGACGGATTGTGTGGAGATGGATCAGAATGTAGCATATGAGAGTGCTTTGAAATCATGGGCCAAATGGGTGGGAGAAAATGTTGATCCTAACCGAACTTCAGTGTTCTTCATCAGTGCGGCTCCTACACATATGAAGTATATAAACTAAGCAAAAACTTTGAAATCCTTTCAATTAGATAGTTCAAATCAGTTACTCACTTAAGTACGTTTTGTTTATGTAAAATTAAACAGGAGCTCTGCCTGGAATAACACGAGTGGGATCAAGTGTTCGAACGAGACAACTCCGATTCTGAACATGTCGACATCCGAAGTGGGCACGAATTGGCAGCTTTTCGCAACTGCGGAAAAGGTCATTCAATCCATTAAAGTACCCCTTCATTTCCTCAACATAACGGGGCTATCCGAATACCGAAAAGATGCACATACAACACTCTATTCGGCTCCGGGCGGCAAGCTGCTGACACAAGAACAAAAATCTGATCCGGCAAGATATGCAGATTGTGTGCATTGGTGTCTGCCTGGATTGCCTGATACATGGAATGAGTTGCTATATACACTTATCATACAACAGACTTGACTTTGATGCCATGATTCATTCATTACAAGAGATGAATCTATGATTGAAGAACTTTTTCGATTTTTATCTGTAACACGATTCACAATACGAAAACTCTGTTTCTTATAAAATTATAATGCAAATTGGAACGATTTTAAATGAACAGAGGTCTGAATTTACATTAGACAATATCAAAATTAGAAGCTTCGAAAAACCAAGAGTCTTAAATATTATACATATTTGAAAATCAACATCTTATTTCCAAGCATGTTGCATGAAAAAGGCGGTCCCTTTGAACATGGAAAGGAATATGCGTATGCATATAAATATATGATCAACTTACGCAACGTAAAACTCTTTAAGTTTTATACGTTTTCTGGATCGTTAGATGAGGAGAATGAATGGCTCAGATTAACTCTTTACTCTCTCTTTTTTTCCAAGTGATAATCTTCTTATATTTATTGTGTAAACGGATCATATATATATTATTTTTTGCCATTTTGCAGCAAACATTGCATGTAATAACCAAAAAAAAATGAAACTTAAATATCATGGTCCAGCTCCACAATAGTAACAAAAAAAATCCTGTTGTTCTTGTTCTCTTTTTCACATCATCAGTTATTTTAACTAGGGATGTAAAAACAGGTAATCGGACAGGTTTCAGGTCGGGTTCTGTCAGGTTGGGTAAAATCGGATACAGGTCATTTCAGGTAAAAAAAAATGACTCGACTCAGGTCGGGTGCGGGTCCATTTCAGGTCGGGTCCATTTCAGGTCGGGTTAGAACGGGTCGGGTCCGAAGCAGATAATTGGTAGGTTAATTCGGGTTCGGATACACTTCAGGTCGGGTCCATTTCAGTTCGGGTTCATTTCAGGTCGGGTTCGTTTCAGGTCGGGTCCATTTCAGGTCGGGTCCGTTTCAGGTCGGGTCTATTTCAGGTCGGGTTCATTTCAGGTCGGGTTCATTTCAGGTCGGGTGCATTTCAGGTCGGGTGCATTTCAGGTCGGGTAATTTCAGGTCGGGTAGCTTCAGGTCGGGGTATTTTTGGGATTGAAATTCGTATTCAGTTTGAGTTTGGTCGTACAATCGTATAAGTAGTTGATAGACATTAGGTTGACCTTCGTCAATCGTCATTAATTTTGAGTTAATTATTTAAAGTCATATCAAATTATATTATAAAACATTAGAGTAATTAAAAAAATAATCAAAATGGGTCGATTTGGACAGAAAATGGGTCAATTTGGGTTACAAATAAAATTTCAGGGATTATAATGAACATAAATATCAAATTAAAATTATAAAACATTAGACAAATTTAAAAAAAAACAAGGAAAATGGGTATTTTGGAATAAAAATAAAGTTTTAGGGACTATAATGAACAAAAATATCAAATTAAAAGTATAAAAATTAGAGTAATGAAAAAAAAAACAATAAGTATATGTCAATTTAGAATAAAAATAAAGTTTTAGGGTTTAGGGTTTAGTGTTGAGCGTTCATGCATTAATATGTACACACGTATATACTTAATTACTTATATACAATAGGGTTGGGTTTGAGTGTTTAGGGTTTATGGTTTAAGGTTTAGGGTTTAGGGTTAATGTATTTATATGTACACACGCACATACTTACATACATTATGGGTTGTGATTTAGTGTTTAAGGTATATGGGTTAAGGATTATGGTTTAGGGTTTAGGGTTGAGCGTTCATGCATTAATATGTACACACGTACATACTTACATACATTAGGGGTTGTGTTTTAGTGTATAGAGTTTATGGTTTAGGGTTCATGGCCCAGGATATAAAATTTAGGGTTTAGGGTTTCAGGTTTAAGGTTTATGGTTAATGTATTTATATGTACACACGCACATACTTACATACATTAGGGGTTGTGGTTTAGTGTTTAGGGTTTAGGGGTTATGGTTTATGGTTTATGGTTTAGGGTTTAGGGTTTTAGTGTTTTAGTGTTTAAGGATTAGGGTTTAGGGTTAATGCATTAACATGTACAGACGCGTATACTTACATACATTAGGGGTTATTTTTTAGTGTTTAGGGTTTAGGGTTTAGTGTTTAGGGTTTAGGGTTTAAGGTTTAGTGTTTATGCATTAATATGTACACATGTACATACTTACATACATTAGGGGTTGTGTTTTAGTGTATAGAGTTTAGGGTTTAAGGTTTAGGATTTAGGGTTTATGGTTTAGGGTTCAAAACCCTAATGATAACCCTATACCCTAAACCTTAAACCCTAAATTGAAACCCATAAAATCAAAATCCTATGTCACATGTTATCGTAACATTAAACCCTAAGCACTATACCCTAGACCCTAACACTAAACCCTAAACCTTACAAACTAATCAATCGAACTAACCTTAGTTCATTACACTACCGTAAACCCTAAATGCATAAATACTTACATACTTTAGGGCTTAGGGTTTAGGGTAAGGGATGAAGAATTTCTTGCTGTTGGGAAAGATGCTTCAGTCTCTGATGTGTCTGTTGAAGATCCACTTCATGGTTAAGGTATAATCTTTTTTCTGTTTTTTTTAATTCTTGTTTTATTTTTATATATAGTTTCTGACTTTGTTTTGTTTTGCAGGAAACACTTTAGAGCTCAGGGGTCAACTATGTTGCTTCTGATGTTAAGTGAGGTATTTCCCTTAACTGTTTTTTTTTAATTCTTATTTTATTTTTCTATATAGTTTCTGACTTGAATCTGTTTTGCAGGAAACGCATTAGAGCTCAGGGGTCAACTATGTTGCTTCTGATTATTAAGTGAGGTATTTCCCTTGACTGTTTTTTTAGTTGACTTAGTGATGTTGTTGTTGTTATTTGGTTTTGCTGAGTGCTCCTCTTTAAGTGGGGTATTCCCTTGACTGTTTTTTAATTGACTTAGTTAAGCTGTTGTTGTTATTTGGTTTTGCTGATTGCTCCTGTTTAAGTAGGTATTTTCTTTGACTTGTTTTTTTATTTGACTTAGTGATGATGTTGATGTTATTTGGTTTTGCTGAATGCTCCTGTTTAAGTGAGGTATTCCCTTGACTGTTTTTTTAATTGACTTAGTGATTCTGTTGTTGTTATTTGGTTTTGCTGAATGCTCCTTTTAAGTTATGTATTTTCTTTGATTGTTTTTTAATTGACTTAGTGATTCTGTTGTTGTTATTTGGTTTTGCTGAATGCTCATATTTAAGTGAGGTATTCCCTTGACTGTGTATTTAATTGACTTAGTGATGCTGTTGTTATTTGGTTTTGCTGAATGCTCCTGTTTTTTTATCTTGCTTACTTCTTAGCTGAATGTTGCTGCTGTTTGTGAGTTGGTGATGTTGTTTGCTGCTGCTGTTAATGGCTTGGTGTTGCTGCTGGTTACTGGTAGCTTGTTGTTCCTCTCTTATCTAAGTGTTGCCCTGGTTTAAATTATGTTGGTTTCTTACCAGTTACCCATAATTAACTTTGTTGGTAGCATTTAGATGAGATAGCTCGATGAAGAATTATCTGGTAGCAAAGTGCTTTTAGCTTTTGTCTTTGCTATAAGATCTGGGAGCTAATTTTATTACAAACTTGTATTTTGTGAGTTTCAGTTTGTAAAATTATAAGTGTAAACTATTCTATCTTGTATTTTTTTTTACATTTTGTGTTGACATTTTTTTAAGTAATCAAGTATTCATAATCTGGAATTCTAGTTATTTTTATGTTATATCTGTTAATTTTTTTTACTTAAGTGTATGAATTCTATTTTATATCTTAACTTAATTCTACATTTTGTAACTTAAGACAACAATTACTTAATCTGTTCTAATTAAGTAAAATCATATATTTTATAACTTTATCAATTTTGAACTGCAAAAATTGTAGGAAGACTTGTTCATAAGTTATAACTTTACTAAATTTTATAACTTCAATCTGTTATACATAAGTTATAACTTTACTTAAGTTATAACGTTAATTTACTTAAGTTTACAATTTTAATATGTTATACATAAGTTATAACATTACTAAGTTTTATACCTTGAATCTGTTAAGTATAAAATAATAAAATTGTAGACTTACAATTTTTTTATAACTTTACTAAATTTACTTAATCATTTTTCAATTATAAATGTTATACATAAGTTATAATTTCACTAAATTTTACAACTTGAATTTGTTAAGTGTTAACTGTTAAGTATAAAAAAAAATTGTAGACTTATAAATTTTTTTTATAACTTTACTAAATTTACTTAATCATTTTTGAACTACAAATGCTATACATATGTTATAACTTTAGTAAATTTTATGAACTACAAATGCATATACAACTTTAGTTAATTTTTGTAGTTCATAAATTAACGTTAAAGACTTATACAATTGTTATTTAATTTTTTATAATTTGTAAGTTTACAATTTTATTCAAGTTAATGAATAAACTTTAAAATTAAAAACAACTCTTCATTTAATTTTTTATTTTCATAAATTATCAATTACTTATTCTTTTTTCAACTTTAGTACTTAATATATATATATATATATGTATGTGCGCATATACATCACCTATATCAATATATGTAAGTGTATATGTATATACATTATATATGTATATGGTATATCAACTTTTATAATTTTTTAATTCATCATGTCATAGGTTTCGGGTTAATTTCAGCTTAGGTCAAGAACAGGTCGGGTCATTTAACAGGTCGGGTTTAAAGCAGGTCGGGTCCATTTCAGGTCGGGTCCATTTCAGGTCAGGTCCATTTTCAGGTCAGGTCCATTTCAGGTCGGGTCCATTTCAGGTCGGGTAAAATCGGATATCGGGTCAATTCAGTCGGGTAATTTCGGTTATTTGCCAGGTCGGGTTCGGGTTCTTTTCAGTCGGACGCAGGTCGGGTTTCAGGTTCAAATTAATAGGTCCAATTCGGGTTCGGGTCGTTTTCAGTCAGACGCAGATCGGGTTCGGTTGCTACAGCAATAGGTCAAATTCGGGTTCGGATCAACAACAGTCGGTTGCAGATCGAGTTCGGATCATTAAAACCTCGGGTCAAATCAGGTTCTGACTCGGGCAGGTTTCAGTCGGGTTTCCAGGTTCTGACTTGTTTTGCATCCCTAATTTTAACGGCTACCTTGGCATCATTTTCATTTTTCTGTTCGTTTTTTTATTGTTAATAAATAAGAGTTCATACCATTTTCTTCTAAAATTACATCCATCTTATTTTTTCTTAGGGGTAATCATAGTTTTAATTTTTTTTTAGTTTGTTCGTATCTTTTCAAAATAGAAATGAAAAAAAAATTATTAAATACTTGAAACAAAATATAGTTAGAAATTATTATTATTATAATAATAAATAAACAATGAATAAATAAACTAAACTTTAAAAAATGGCATTAAAAAGTTTCGAACCCGAAAATTTAAAAAACTCTTATTTTTTATATTTTTTATTTTCGTAAAACATTTTCAATGAAAACATTAAAAACATCTTTTTTATGTTTTCAAGTTTTCACTTATTTTGTTTTCACTTATTTTGTTTTCAATGAATAAATATAGTCGTTCAATTCGGGTTGTTAGAACCAAACCATAATAGATATGAAATCTAAACCTCAGGATCTATCATGTCAAATCATTAAGAACAATAAACTGAATAAACTGAATGCGGAAGCGTACATGAATTCATTGATAGATTGAAAATCTTGAATCTTGATGTGGAAATCTCAAAACTTTGGTATTGATCTTCCAAGAAGATAGGTTATCTCTTGAAGTAAAACTCTCTAACGGGGAAGGAGAGAAAAACAAGTTAACATATTTCTTGGGGACCACTACCTCTTTATATAGTTGATTATTAAATCAAACTATTAAATATTTATAACTTTGCCCCTCATTGAATTATAAATATATCTTATGGTATCTACACTTTTATTTCCATGACATTTTAATATCTATGACACGCTTAACTTAATTGGTCACTTTATTTTTGTGTCATACTTTATAATAGCAACATACATTTTACATATGTGCCCACAATTACGGATTTTAATCCAACAATCTCCTACTTGGGCAACATATGTTTCCTGATAAATGTACAACCTTATGAGCTCAAAATTTTGCTATTATATAATAGATATTCTATAACAATCTCATCCATCAACTACATCCACATAGGATCAAAGCGGTCTTCGCCATATCAATCATGACTGGACCCATCAATGGTCACGTATACAAATATAGTCAAATGACATAGATCAATCATGGATGTGTAGCATGGAAAATTACATGAAATGTGAACCATACATGTCTATTTTCAATTGGTCCTCCTAAACCTTAGTGAGATCAACTTTACTGAATTCAGAGTGTGCATAAACCAAAAGAACTTTATTTCTGCAGAAAATAATCTTAAATAACTTTAAACTGAAGTAACTGAAATTGTGTCTAAAACGAATGAGCATTTTTCAAAATTACAAACTCCCACTAAAACCAAATATCCTTAAATAACATTACACTCACATGAGTAGTGTGCTCATGAAAGACCTAGGGTGACAGTTTCTTAATATGCGCGCAATTATGGAGTTTGTACCAACATGCTCTTTAAGCACACAAACACTCTGAATTTTCTTTAACAACTAGGAACATGATATTTATGTGCTTCAAGTTTGAAGTGTTCCTATTGTGTATAGAATAAATGAATGCATATTTATTGTCACAAAATAACTAAAGTGGTCTTTTTATTCAACCTAAAATTAGCAGCTCATGTGAAAAAATTCGTTTGTATCAATATTCTATTAGAATCGAAGTCTGTAAACCTAATGATCTCTAACTTACCAGAACTTCGACATGTGAGCATGTAATTTTTGTTCTCTAAAGATATCTCATAACTCTATTGGCTGCTATCCAATAGTCCATACTAGAATTTCTTAAATATCTATCTAACATTCCAACAATGTACACAATTTCCGAACGCATACATACTTAAGCATAAATTAGATTCTCAATAGCTTATGTATAGAGAATCTTTTGGAATTTCTAAATTTTCAAGGTTACTTTTAGGGCATTGAGCAAGATAATACTTATCTACTTTAGCAATATGAGTGTCACTTGGTTTACTCCCACTGAACTTGTAGTATATACAAGTGCCAACCAAATTTATCTCAAAACCGAATGAGATAATTAACATGAAATTTATAATTTCATTAATGAAAGTCCTACTTAAGCTCATAAATAGATTTCTTTAATTTACATATCATTGATATTGTATCATAAGACACAACTTTATGATTGTACCATATAAATAGTTTCTTCAATGTCGCAATTGAAAAAAAAAACAAGCTTAACATCTATCTAATGTAGCTTAAGACTAAAACAAGCAACAAGTGTAATAATTATCTTAAAAGAGTCTTTCCATAAAATTGAAGAGAAAGTCTTTAAAAATCAATTTCTTCTTTTAGAGTATATCCTCTAGATACAAGGCGTGCTTTATACTTATCCACATTACCATTTCCATTCCTATTGATTTTAAATATTAATTTACAACCAATTGGTTTGCACCTTAAGGTAATGAGACAAGTTCTTAAACTTTATTGTCTTGCATAAAATTATACTCTTCTTGAATGACATCAATCCACTTTTGAGAGTTAGAACTTTTATGGTCTGATATAAATGATTGAGTCATTTTCTATCATTCCATTATTGCCTTATTTTCTTGAAGAAATATAATAAAATAATCTGAAATAGTATTTTATCTTCCTCTTGTGGACCTCTTTAAAGACACTTGTTTTTTTAAGGTTGTTGAGTTTGTTCTTCTGAAACAATTACCTTATCTTAAATGGGAGTTGTTCAACATTATTTTGCTGAGGTACTTGATTCACTTCTTGATTAATGATAGGTGTGAAAACCTAAACATCATAAAAAGTGATAGTATGAATTAAATTATAATTCAATTCCTCCTCAATAGTAATGTATCGAACCTTATCCCCCAAACTCAACATCCCAAAAAAATTATAAACTCTCCTTAAAATAATCTTAATTGTGGGGTCATAAAATTTACAGCCCATGGATCACTCAAAATAACAGAAGTAGTTGCTCACTTTTGAAGTTTAATTACTTCACATATGTCGTAACTTATACAAAAGAATCAACACTTTGTAACTTATTGTTGTTTCTTTTGACTAGAACCCTTAGCAACTTTATTCTAATATTTTCTTTTATTGCCCTTATTCTTAGAGACACTAACTAAATGAGCACTAACCAAATGAGTACTTTTACACTTATAATGCTTCAACTTTTCTTCCTCTTGAACATAATGAGAAATGAGCCTAATTAGAGTCTATTTCTCCTTTTGGCAATTGTAACTGAATCTGAATTGGTTAAACTGTATAGGAAGCGGTACCAAAATCATAAGAACAAACAATTGTTAGAGAGTTTGATCTTACGTGCCTTAAATTTTGAAGCAATATTAAGAATTTTCATAATCTACTCCCTCACATTTCTTTGACCCTTATACTTCATAGAAGTAAAAAAAAAACATAAGTGATGTCATCTTAACCTTAATGTTTTGGGTAAAACATTTCTTAATTTCGTCAAGGAAACCCTTAGTTTGAGTAGTTTCTTTAAATTTGTGCTCCTAAAAAATTAGAATGTTGTACTTTATGATCATTAGACTCACGCGATTCGAACGATTTCACCTCTCAAAATATTTTTTATAGGTGCTTACCGCATTGAGAGGTGCAAAATGTTCTTTCCTTAGTGCAAAGTCTATGCTCATACAACCAAATACTATATGTAAGTGTCTTTTCTTATTCCTTGAAATTAGTTTCACTAAACATGAGTTTAGAATGTATTTAACAGATATTGTGACAAGAAATGATAAATTAACTAAATATAGAACAAAAATAAATAAATAAAATTAAAACAAGCTCACATAAATATTCATAAGTAAACAAATAAATTCAAAATAATGGCTAGTTCTCCTCAGGATACCAAGCACAACGTTAATATCAAGTCTTTGGACAATAATATTAACTGTAAGCGGTACTCTTGTTGTAGCAATCAAACATTGACAATAAACTATGTCAAACAATAGGCTAATCTTTGGACTAACGTATTGCTCGCATAAAATACCTTATAATTGTCACATATTTATCGCCACAGTTGTCGTTGTAATTCTGCCAAATATTAACTTTCCTTTGGGCCAATTATTAAACGCATGAATTATAAAAACACATAATCATCTTAATATTTTAAATAAACTAATCTACACAAAAGCGGTCACTTTGGTGACATTATGTTTCAACTAATCTATTAAAATATTAAATGTCCGAAGCCAAAATATGAATTTATTTATTTCAAAAAAAAATTCTTAATTTTTTTATCTTTCAATTAAATTAAAAGATAACCAAATTAATAATAAATTTGAATAAAGGTAAACCTCATATTAAGATATCGAACACTCCATTAATATTTCATCGTTGGACAAAACATTAACTTGCAAGTGATATCTTGGTATAGTAATCAAACATTGATAATAAGAACATGCCAAACATAAATATTCCTTTGGGCCGATTTATTGCTCACATATAAAACTGAATAATTATCACATGTTTATTACCACAGTTGCACGTGTAATAATGTTAATTATTAAACTTCCTTTGGGCCGATTAATACTAACATAATCCGACTTACATGCACAAAACCTTCTATATTTTAAAATAAAATAATTTCCACAATAGAGGTCACTTTGGTGACTTAATGTTTTAATTAAATTATTTTAAAATATATACAATAAATATATCGATATCCAAATTTAAAATTTTGTAACAGCCAAAACTGAAATTTCTGATAACACTTGAGTTTTCTAAAATAACCTAAAATAAGGTTGTCTGAATGGGGCTATCAGAAATCGAAAAACCTAAATCCTTGACTGTTTCTTTAAAAAAAATTCCTTAAGTATGCATTTGCCGAAATTAAAGTAGAATTTCAAACAATCAAACTTTAACTAAAAGTCAAAATCAGAAGTATTATACAAATGAGTAATTCATATAATGATCACATAAGACCTTAAAAATATCCATAATAATATAATGATCAAAATTGAAATTTTAATCAAACTGAAACGAATATACATCAATACCAAACTTTAGGGGTAAGGAACTTGCTATATATATTATCCTTATTGAATATAATATTCTATAATCCAATAATCAATGACAATAAACATTACTGGATTCTCCAACTTTAATCGGTAAATGAAGACTGAAACAAAGGTTGAATTTGATTCAACATCCAAGATTAAAATTAATAAAATAATATTCTATAATCCATTATCATATTACATACATATAGGTGCGCCAATACCTATTTGTTACGCATGCAAACATGAAATTGTTACAATTCCCATTAAGCAAATTCTGGAGATATTTTTAATGTATAAAACATCAAGGAAATTTCCCTAATTCCATGATTGTTCAATCTTAGATTTCTCTCAAATCGAATCTTTTGAAGCAAAGCATAACGAGATCTAATCGCATAAATTAAAAAAAACACGTAATAATGACGATTGCAGTAAACCCTAGAAAATTGGATTCACAAATATTTAAACCTAAATTTTCAACCTCAATTTGTAATCCAAATACCAAATCAATATATTGATTTCGTAAAATCATTTGTACGAATCAATCCAAAATTATAAAAAAATTCTTAATAATTCAACATGACGAGGCTCAGATGCCACTTGTTAGAACCAAACCATAATAGATATGAAATCTAAACCCCATGATCTATCATGTCAAATCATTAAGAACAATAAACTGAATAAACTGAATGCAGAAGCGTACTTGAATTCATTGATAGATTGAAAATCTTGAATCTTGATGTGGAAATCCCAAAACTTTGGTATTGATCTTCCAAGAAGATATGTTATCTCTTGAAGTAAAACTCTCTGACGGGGAAGGAGAGAAAAACAAGTTAACCTATTTCTTGGGGACCACTACCTCTTTATATAGTTGATTATTAAATCAAACTATTAAATATTTATAACTCTGCCCCTCATTGAATTATAAATATATCTTATGGTTTCTACACTTTTATTTCCATGACATTTTAATACCTATGACACGCTTAACTTAATTGGTCACTTTATTTTTGTGTCATACTTTATAATAGCAACATACATTTTACATATGTGCCCACAATTACGGATTTTAATCCAACACGGGTTATTTCGGGTCAACTACATTCGATTTAAGATCTATTCATGTCTGGTTCGGTTTTAGTTTGGGTCTATGATGATTTCTGTTTGGGTATTGGGTTAGGTTGGTTGATTTTTTGTTCGGTTGAATTTCGTTTTGTTTAATATCGAGTCGGTTATTTTTTGGGTTGGGTCAATATCGTATTAATAGGAGATCAGTCAGTTTTAGTCGGGTTTTCAGGCCGAGTTAGGTTTTTACACCGACTTTATACAGCTTGTATATTTGATTTTTTGGTGAGTTCTGCAACAGTTCACATCACATCTCATCTTTCTTTATTTATTTTAATATCTTTTCTTTATTTCGGGTTGCCTTCAGTTCGTGCTGCTTTCGGTTCAGGTAATCAATTCAGGTCCATTCGGTTTGGTTGACAATTGATTCGAGTCCATTCGGTTTTGTTGACAATCAGTTCGGGTCAGTTGAAAATCGTTTCGGGTCCTTTTGGTTCGGTTCAAAATCAGTTGTAGTCCATTCGGTTCGGCTGAAAATCAGTTTCAGTCCATTTTTGGTTCAACTAAATTTCGGGCCAGTTTCATTTCGATTCAATTTATGCAGGTTTCAGATCAAATTCAGGTCATCGATTTCGAGTCTCGGGTTAAGTTTTCCAGGTCTAGTCAAAGTAAGTACTTAAAGTATACTTTTTTGGTCAAAATAGGTACTTAAAGTATTTTTTTTGTCAAAATAGGTACCTAAAGTATTTTTTGGTCAAAATACACATCTAAAGTATTTTTTGGTCAAAATAGGCACCTAAAATATTTTTTGGTTAAAATAGGTACCTAAATTATATTTCTATGTCAAAAGAGGTACCTAAAGTATATATATTTTTCATCTATGTTCCTAAAATTTTATTAATAAATACATTAAGTATCTATTTTGACAAAAGAATATACTTTATGTACCTACTTGACGAAAAAATACTTTAGGTACTTAAACAAATAAAGTTTATATAATTTAGGTACATACTTGTGATATAAGACTTTTCTTTATTCTCCTATGTACTTTTGTTATTTGATAAGAATTTTACGCATTTGATTTGTACACAATTCTTTCTGAATAATTTAAACGTGATTACAAGGTAATATTAATGTACATACATATTTTTAATCCTTTGACAATGTACACACCTTGCAGATAAAATGATTGAAACCGAGTCTTTTTGGATGAAGATCATCCGCTTTTTCACTGGGACCAATTTTTTTATTCTACTTTATCTCATATCTTTATATTAATGGTCGTATTTATTTCCACTAATATAAGGTTATTCTCTTAAAAATAATAACTAAAATGCACAATAAACATTTACTAAATAAACCTCATACACAAACCATTCAAAAGCATGTGCATATAGCACCAAACTTAGATTTTAGCTCAGCTACAATGCCAACTATAAGCGAGTGTTAAGTGTGAAAAAAGTACTATATTTTATACCTTTTCTGTAACCCCCTTAACTCGGCCTAGACGTTCGACCCGAATTAAGAAGATCACACGGGGAAAACCAAAGTCAACCCGAAAGTCAACCTTGATTAACGACCTTTTTTTTCCTTTTTAATCTTGTCTAGATGCTCTTTAACCCTAGATGTGTTCACACAAACATCATACTCAAAGATCACAACCATCAGAGAACATTCAGGGACCCAACTGTACAAAACACAACTTTAGGGACCAAACTGTAAATTCTGAATATTATAGGGACTTCACCCAATTAAAAGTTACCAATATAAAATTAGTCATGTTTCATACTTCACTGCCAAATTTCAGCTCAAACGGACATCTCAAACTCATCCAATTTCAAAAACAAGATTCAGGACCAAAACGTAAACATTTCGAAACACATAACCGCCAGTGTCAGCCCCCAACGGTCAGGTGTTCCGAAACAGGTTCACCCTGTTTCGAAACGCGGGGCCGTTCCGCAACGCGTATCAGAACAGGCACTGGCAGTAGCACAAACGTTCCGAAACGGGTCTATCCGTTTCGAAACACCCTGGCCTTTACAGGCCCCCGTTCCGAAACGGTAACACGCGTTCCGAAACGCCCTGCCCAGATTGCAGCATCCTTGCTGGTTAAATGCATCTTTGACCCACCAAACATGATCCGAATGCAACCAAACCACACCAGCAAGTCATATAACATACAAGAGACATATATGCATCAAAAACTAGATACATAACCACCCCTAGGTGCAATAACACATTAAACTCATTCAAGGCTCAATCATGCTTTTAAACAAGAAGCATAGCAATACAACTTAAGCATAGGGAGATTCAAACGTTGCAACATTAATCCACATGATTCAAAACCATAACCCAAACTTGTCCAACATACACAATCTCCTTAAACATCAACATAAGAGATTCTTCCCCCCATTGCCTTTATGAACTATAGCTATTAACCGAGACATACATCTCACTTGGAGTACTCCTTGAATCCCTTGCTCCTCGCTGTCCAAACTTCACTTATCTGCATTGATGGACAAAAAAGAGCGTAAGCACATAATGCTTAGTGAGGAATGCTCAAAACCAAGACACCATCAATGCAGCGAATCATAAAACCATTTTTAAAAGCAAGCTCGATTCGACAAACCAAAGCAATATTTGAAAACCCTTTTTCAACAACATGCTTTAAAATCATGCCTTGCACAAACATGAAAACCAACCCTTAGCTTAGGAAGCTAAGTAAACCTTTTCAAAACATAAACTTGCAAAACCATCAAATTAGCCATTCCATGCAAAAACACCATATGCAAAGCTAATTTCAAACCTTGGAAAACACTTCCACTTTACATCTTAACATTCTCATACTTGAATGTCATTTCAAAGCAAGAAACCCTTTTAAAACCATTTACTCAAACAATCAAACACATGCATTAAACAAATGCAACATATGAACCACATCATTAACAATTGCATCACATGCCCTTTAAAAACAAGTCTCCACAAGACTTCAATGCACTAAAGAGATTTCATGCACACATGCACCATTCTCAATAGATAATCAACACTTGTTCAAACCAACAAGTCAACAAGCATTCATAATACATTTTACACTATTCATGCAACCATGCATCATTTCAAGCATCTCATGCTTCATTATATTCAAGAACATCATATTGGCCTCCAAGTGATAACCAAATCCACTTTTCAACTCAACACCCGATCGGATACGCGGATCACAAGCGTTGTCCCCACGCTTCATACACACTACCAATCCAAGGCCCTCCAAATGGACTTTTAAACACCATTTGACCTTACCGTTCACAAGGTTCCCATGTATGGACTTTTAATCACCATACAACCTTAACATTCACAAGGTTCCCATGTATGGACTTTTAAACACCATACAACCTTAACATTCACAAGGTTCCCATGTATGGACTTTTAAACACCATACAACCTTAACATTCACAAGGTTCCCATGTATGGACTTTTAAACACCATACAACCTTAACATTCACAAGGTTCCCATGTATGGACTTTTAAACACCATACAACCTTAACATTCACAAGGTTCCCATGTATGGACTTTTAAACACCATACAACCTTAACATGCACAAGGTTCTCATGTATGGACTTTTAAACACCATACAACCTTTGCATCACCGATTGGTAGTTGTATAACATCACTAACGAGATCCGGGACACCCTACATAAGATCCACACATGGACTTTACACCACCATTGTGATCTTATCAAGCACAAGGTTCCCATATATGGACTTTTAACCACCATATAACCTTTGCTTACCCAAGGTCCTCGAATGGGAATCTCAACCTCCATTATGACCTTAACCATCTCGTTAGGATACTTGGATGGAGTTTACCGGTTCACTCTTAACCACTCCACATCCAAGGCGACTTAATTCACGGTGCACCCAATCCTATAGCCGGCTAACTATATCCGATCAAAGAAACCAAGAACCACTTACATCACTTGCCAATATAACCATCTTACCACATTAATCCATTAATTCACAAGCATAATCAAAATGCAATAACCACCATGAACTTTAACCAAGAACCAACCATGGACTTTTAAACACCATGTTGTTCTTAAATAAACAAGGCTTACACAAGGACTTTCAACCACCTTTGTAACCTTAACCATCACTTACCAAAATGCATTATTAACAACAATATTCCATTGTTTTAAAGCATCACACAAAGCCATTAACAACATGCAACACTATGCATCAATTCCACAATTCAATGTACAAAACCAAGGATCTCTTACCTCGAGCATCCTTCATATATGGCTTTCAAAACCAGCATTAAACCATGCTAAAATATGCTTTCAAAACAGAATTTAAAACATGCAAATCATATGCATTGCAACCATCAATCACAATTGCTTAAAAAGCCAATTCACAACACAACCAAGAGCGAAAATCCATTTACTTACTCTTGAGCTTAGCAAAGTTGTTTAGACTTAAACTAAGCTCCCAAAACCTTCAAACCTTGGTTTAAAAGCTGAAAACCCAACTTCACTTACCGATACACAAAACAAGGCTAGCCAACAAGCCTTCCAAGCATCCGAAACCTTCCACAACACCTCTAATGCTCACGGATCAACTTCCCCTGTTTCAAGCACACAACATCAGAGGATTAATGCATCATAATGCACTAAAAACACCAGCAACACAACTCAACTCGCTGCTCATTGCAAAACCATCATTTCGGCTACCAAACACAACCGAAATCACCCCCAAACACTTCCAAAACTTAACCCAGCCAAGATCCATCACTTCAAACCATTTTTAAACATCAATTAACATCCAAAATGATCACAAACACGTCCTTATACCTCCAGGTATAACAGATCACCAAGATCACTCCAAAAACAACCAAAAACTCAAGCAAAACTTAGGAAATTCAACCTATTCGGGTTTGCATTGATTAAACCTCAATTTCTCATCAAGTTAACATTCAATTAACATCAATTTAACACCTCAACACACTGCCCAAACAGATCATACGAAAATTTCACCAAAATCAAGCAAATCTTGCATTTTAAAACCAAAATCAAGATTCCAATTGCAAAACCTTTAATAAATCATAAATCAAGGATTGAGAACTTGGGAATTTCAGTAAAGAACTTGAAGTTCAGAGGAGAAGGACGTTCTTACCTCCAAACTTGAGTTTCTCCCTTTTTGGAACCAAAATCTTGAAAATCCAAGTAGCAAATACAAAGGTTTTGTTGAAGGATTGATTAGAAATCAAATGAGGATTGAAATATGATATTTAGGTGACAAAAATCAGAGGAAAAGATCTGGAGAGAATGTGTTTGGTTTGAGAGAAAAGATGAGAGAAAATGGAAAATGGAAAATTTGGAAAGTTAGTTAGAAATGACAAAAATATCTTTCCCTCCTTTTTACTTTTATTTTAAACCATCAATAAATCATTTAATATTCTAGAAAATCTGGAGAAACTCCCCTTTGGGTAAATAGCTCCTTAAAGATTCAAAGTTTCAATCCTTTTTAAAACAGTCACGCAGTTTTCAAAAATTACATTTTGGTCACTATCCCAAAATGTCACCCTTCCAAACCTCGTTTTGCAAAATTGATTTCACAGTTCACTTATATATATTAAAAGAGGATTTTAGAACATTTTCCATATTTTTAATGCAACCCGAACTAGGCTTTCCTAAAAATCACCTTTTATATTCGAACAACACTTTGACCGAACCGGTCAACGCCCAAAACTTCTAAGCCCAAAACCGGGGTGTTACAACTCTCCCCCCTTAGGAAATTTCGTCCTCGAAATTTCATCTGGCGAATAGAGCCCAACCTAACTTCTCAAGCAACACGCAAGCAACACCGGAGACTTAACCTCCACTGAACACTTTCTCCACGAAACTCCACACAACTCAACACCACCACAAACTGTTCCTGAAACTTGTTCACATAGTGACTCCAACCAAACAGTCCAGCCACTATGTAACCCACAACCTTCACTGCTTCTAAAAACCTTTGCAAAACTACTCAACCTTTTCCAGAGATTTCCACCACAAGCAAGCATTCCCAAGCATCAACTGCTTACCCAAACTTCTCAACGAATGCTGGCATTCCATCACATCCGCCGCTATCATTACCATAACAACTCACCAGGACTACTCACCCAAAATCCAAAAATCACATCACAAAACCCCGACCTTGACTCTGCTAGCCGTTCCACACACCACCAGCTGATCTCCAAAAAGAATTCACTTACTCACAACCAGCCAACCACTTCTCACAAGAATCCATCCAACCAACAATGACCTTCGATCTTTCATTACCTTTCCACTTCAAGCTTTGACCATAACACTTGCCTTACAAGAACACCGCCCAACTTAAACATGCACATCACCATCTCAACTCCTCGAAGGTTGCTACGAACCAACACCCAAATAAACAACCTTTCTACTACCACATCAATGCCAAGATACCTCGGCACTCCGAGAACACATCCACTAACCTGCAACATCATCTAGCTTCCATGGAACCATCTCTTCCACAAGCTACTCATAACCACTTGACCGATTCTAACTTGCACCGGTACTCCTCACCACCAAACCACTAAACTCAACAAGTACCAAACACCTTCCTTCCACCATATACTATACCGCACTCACTATTACTAACAACTTGCTTAATACTCTCCACTACCTCTAACTTACACTCATCACCAAAACAACTTCTAAAAACCCATCACCAACCTAAACCAACCACAACACTAACAGACTTGATTAGTTATTAGCAAGTGTGAACGTTCGTATGCATGGTCACCAACATGCCCTATCAATGCCTGATGTACATGTATGCAAAACCTCTAATGTCATGCCACATGTATGCATGGACCAGTACATATATAATATAACATATAACAAATGATTTTAACTGTGCATGTATGTCAGTTCACACCCACCAATAACATCCTCAGAGTCCGTCTAAGAACAACCTCCTATTTCACTTTCAACTTGTCTAACTCCATCATTTTAGCAACCACTAACCACAAGATACCCACTAAAACCTCCTTCACGTTTAAGATGTTTCAAAACAACAACAACATCTACTACCCCAACATGCTAGCAACAAGACCAAACTCACAACACAAGGAAACCCAAACCAAAACCAAACTAGGTTACTAAAACAAGGTTACCTGAAAACACCTCACTGCCCTGAAGCTTCAACAGACGAGCTCTCTTCCTTGCAGAACCATCATTCTCCAGCCACACCGCTGCAGCATCAACTAACACCCTGAGATCACCACCATCTCCTTGCGGTAAAGAACCTTGGCTGTTCCGAGCCAACTTCAAACAATCACGTCTCATGTGTCCAGCAGACCCACATTTCCAACAGATTTCATTCCCCAATTTCTTCACAACTTTCTGCTCTTCCTGCCACCTTTGAACCTTGACTCGGCCGTGCCCCCGACCCTTCAGAGACCCTTTTGCTACCACTGAAGCTGATTTCACTATTTCAGGACAATCTCGCTTCACAGGATCTTTAGAACCACAGTTCCAACAAACACCCGCGTCCCAACAACCTCCAACATGGCGCCTTCCACAACGGTTACATACCGGTAGCTGAGCTTCCACTCCTTGATCAAGCAACTCTAGCCCCAGATTTGCACCACCTTCACATTGCTTAACCCTTGGGAATTTCTCTCCAAGATACCTCTCATAAAAGGCAGACACAAAGAAATCCCAATCAATATCATGGATGTGCGATGACACCGCCACAGATGTCCACCAGGCACAAGCGTCCTCCAACATCAATGTGACAACACTTCCCAGCTTACATGGATAAACACAACCTTCCTGATCCAAAATCAGAACCACACTGGCCAACCAGGCCTCAAACGTCTCAGGTGTCGAACCATGATACTCCACAACACCCAAATCATGCAAACGCTGCCTCGACAAACCCACACATCCCACAGCCTGAGATGTTCCCAACACCTCCTGAACAACAGGTGATGAACTCTTCATCACAGAACCAACCTCTTCCTCCTGAATTACCACCTCAACTACAGGCATAGAAAACTGAGACGAAACACCTCCATTAAAAGGTGAGTTCCACACCTTAACAACCTGCCCCAAGGCAGCAACCATCTCACCCAACTGCCATTCTTTCACCAATTTCACCATACTATTAACAACAAGCAATCACAACAAAACAAACAAAACAATTAGACCAGCTTAAGCAAGGATTCAAACTCCAACTCCAACATAACACAATAGCTATATTAATAAGGCAATGGGTATCCCGAATCCCCCCCTTTTACATGACATAACAGTCAACAAAAGCCTGGATATCACAACATCAAGCATATCAACAACATATCCGATCATGCTTACATCAAACAACATCCACTCGCAACAGCATAACATTAACATATCATACCCATTACACTTCCATCATGCATAACATCAGCTCACAACAACAGCATAAACCACATGAGCTCAACGAAGGTTCATGACCACAAAGCATGCTTGAAAACATAAACAATTTGCTCAGAAACACATGTTTCAACCGGCTTTCAACCATACATCAGGATATACATCAAACACATATCACAACAACTTACCGTTTTCCCAAAACATTCGCAACCTGGCTCTGATACCACCAAATGTAACCCCCTTAACCCGGCCTAGACGTTCGACCCGAATTAAGAAGATCACACGGGGAAAACCAAAGTCAACCTTGATTAACGACCCTTTTTTTTTCCTTTTTAATCTTGTCTAGATGCTCTTTAACCCTAGATGTGTTCACACAAACATCATACTCAAAGATCACAACCATCAGAGAACATTCAGGGACCCAACTGTACAAAACACAACTTTAGGGACCAAACTGTAAATTCTGAATATTACAGGGACTTCACCCAATTAAAAGTTACCAATATAAAATTAGTCATGTTTCATACTTCACTGCCAAATTTCAGCTCAAACGGACATCTCAAACTCATCCAATTTCAAAAACAAGATTCAGGACCAAAACGCAAACATTTCGAAACACATAACCGCCAGTGTCAGCCCCCAACGGTCAGGTGTTCCGAAACAGGTTCACCCTGTTTCGAAACGCGGGGCCGTTCCGCAACGCGTATCGGAACAGGGACTGGCAGTAGCACAAACGTTCCGAAACGGGTCCATCCGTTTCGAAACACACTGGCCTTTACAGGCCCCCGTTCCGAAACGGTAACACGCGTTCCGAAACGCCCTACCCAGATTGCAGCATCCTTGCTGGTTAAATGCATCTTTGACCCACCAAACATGATCCGAATGTAACCAAACCACACCAGCAAGTCATATAACATACAAGAGACATATATGCATCAAAAACTAGATACATAACCACCCCTAGGTGCAATAACACATTAAACTCATTCAAGGCTCAATCATGCTTTTAAACAAGAAGCATAGCAATACAACTTAAGCATAGGGAGATTCAAAAGTTGCAACATTAATCCACATGATTCAAAACCATAACCCAAACTTGTCCAACATACACAATCTCCTTAAACATCAACATAAGAGATTCTTCCCCCCATTGCCTTTATTAACTATAGCTATTAACCGAGACATACATCTCACTTGGAGTACTCCTTGAATCCCTTGCTCCTCGCTGTCCAAACTTCACTTATCTGCATTGATGGACAAAAAGGAGTGTAAGCACATAATGCTTAGTGAGGAATGCTCAAAACCAAGACACCATCAATGCAGCGAATCATAAAACCATTTTTAAAAGCAAGCTCGATTCGACAAACCAAAGCAATATTTGAAAACCCTTTTTCAACAACATGCTTTAAAATCATGACTTGCACAAACATGAAAACCAACCCTTAGCTTAGGAAGCTAAGTAAACCTTTTCAAAACATAAACTTGCAAAACCATCAAATTAGCCATTCCATGCAAAAACACCATATGCAAAGCTAATTTCAAACCTTGGAAAACACTTCCACTTTACATCTTACCATTCTCATACTTGAATGTCATTTCAAAGCAAGAAACCCTTTTAAAACCATTTACTCAAACAATCAAACACATGCATTAAACAAATGCAACATATGAACCACATCATTAACAATTGCATCACATGCCCTTTAAAAACAAGTCTCCACAAGACTTCAATGCACTAAAGAGATTTCATGCACACATGCACCATTCTCAATAGATAATCAACACTTGTTCAAACCAACAAGTCAACAAGCATTCATAATACATTTTACACTATTCATGCAACCATGCATCATTTCAAGCATCTCATGCTTCATTATATTCAAGAACATCATATTGGCCTCCAAGTGATAACCAAATCCACTTTTCAACTCAACACCCGATCGGATACGCGGATCACAAGCGTTGTCCCCACGCTTCATACACACTACCAATCCAAGGCCCTCCAAATGGACTTTTAAACACCATTTGACCTTACCGTTCACAAGGTTCCCATGTATGGACTTTTAATCACCATACAACCTTAACATTCACAAGGTTCCCATGTATGGACTTTTAAACACCATACAACCTTAACATTCACAAGGTTCCCATGTATGGACTTTTAAACACCATACAACCTTAACATTCACAAGGTTCCCATGTATGGACTTTTAAACACTATACAACCTTAACATTCACAAGGTTCCCATGTATGGACTTTTAAACACCATACAACCTTAACATTCACAAGGTTCCCATGTATGGACTTTTAAACACCATACAACCTTAACATGCACAAGGTTCCCATGTATGGACTTTTAAACACCATACAACCTTTGCATCACCGATTGGTAGTTGTATAACATCACTAACGAGATCCGGGACACCCTACACAAGATCCACACATGGACTTTACACCACCATTGTGATCTTATCAAGCACAAGGTTCCCATATATGGACTTTTAACCACCATATAACCTTTGCTTACCCAAGGTCCTCGAATGGGAATCTCAACCTCCATTATGACCTTAACCATCTCGTTAGGATACTTGGATGGAGTTTACCGGTTCACTCTTAACCACTCCACATCCAAGGCGACTTAATTCACGGTGCACCCAATCCTATAGCCGGCTAACTATATCCGATCAAAGAAACCAAGAACCACTTACATCACTTGCCAATATAACCATCTTACCACATTAATCCATTAATTCACAAGCATAATCAAAATGCAATAACTACCATGAACTTTAACCAAGAACCAACCATGGACTTTTAAACACCATGTTGTTCTTAAATAAACAAGGCTTACACAAGGACTTTCAACCACCTTTGTAACCTTAACCATCACTTACCAAAATGCATTATTAACAACAATATTCCACTGTTTTAAAGCATCACACAAAACCATTAACAACATGCAACACTATGCATCAATTCCACAATTCAATGTACAAAACCAAGGATCTCTTACCTCGAGCATCCTTCACATATGGCTTTCAAAACCAGCATTAAAGCATGCTAAAATATGCTTTCAGAACAGAATTTAAAACATGCAAATCATATGCATTGCAACCATCAATCACAATTGCTTAAAAAGTCAATTCACAACACAACCAAGAGCGAAAATCCATTTACTTACTCTTGAGCTTAGCAAAGTTGTTTAGACTTAAACTAAGCTCCCAAAACCTTCAAACCCAACTTCACTCACCGATACACAAAACAAGGCTAGCCAACAAGCCTTCCAAGCATCCGAAACCTTCCACAACACCTCTAATGCTCACGGATCAACTTCCCCTGTTTCAAGCACACAACATCAGAGGATTAATGCATCATAATGCACTAAAAACACCAGCAACACAACTCAACTCGCTGCTCATTGCAAAACCATCATTTCGACTACCAAACACAACCGAAATCACCCCCAAACACTTCCAAAACTTAACCCAGCCAAGATCCATCACTTCAAACCATTTTTAAACATCAATTAACATCCAAAATGATCACAAACACGTCCTTATACCTCCAGGTATAACAGATCACCAAGATCACTCCAAAAACAACCAAAAACTCAAGCAAAACTTAGGAAATTCAACCTATTCGAGTTTGCATTGATTAAACCTCAATTTCTCATCAAGTTAACATTCAATTAACATCAATTTAACACCTCAACACACTGCCCAAACAGATCATACGAAAATTTCACCAAAATCAAGCAAATCTTGCATTTTAAAACCAAAATCAAGATTCCAATTGCAAAACCTTTAATAAATCATAAATCAAGGATTGAGAACTTGGGAATTTCAGTAAAGAACTTGAAGTTCAGAGGAGAAGGACGTTCTTACCTCCAAACTTGAGTTTCTCCCTTTTTGGAACCAAAATCTTGAAAATCCAAGTAGCAAATACAAAGGTTTTGTTGAAGGATTGATTAGAAATCAAATGAGGATTGAAATATGATATTTAGGTGACAAAAATCAGAGGAGAAGATCTGGAGAGAATGTGTTTGGTTTGAGAGAAAAGATGAGAGAAAATGGAAAATGGAAAATTTGGAAAGTTAGTTAGAAATGACAAAAATATCTTTCCCTCCTTTTTACTTTTATTTTAAACCATCAATAAATCATTTAATATTCTAGAAGATCTGGAGAAACTCCCCTTTGGGTAAATAGCTCCTTAAAGATTCAAAGTTTCAATCCTTTTTAAAACAGTCACGCAGTTTTCAAAAATTACATTTTGGTCACTAACCCAAAATGTCACCCTTCCAAACCTCGTTTTGCAAAATTGATTTCACAGTTCACTTATATATATTAAAAGAGGATTTTAGAATATTTTTCCATATTTTTAATGCAACCCGAACTAGGCTTTCCTAAAAATCACCTTTTATATTAGAACAACACTTTGACCGAACCGGTCAACGCCCAAAACTTCTAAGCCCAAAACCGGGGTGTTACATTTTCACTTATATTATTGTTTAGACTTAAACCCATTTAGTTGCATCTATAATCATTCATGCATAAATTCGTAGTCTTTTCGTTTATTAGGTTTGCCTTGCGCTTTTTTATTTTTGTGGAGAAATTACTATTGTTTTGTTCTTTTTGTGCAGGGACGAATTGTTGAGCTATTTGCCAAGCGTTGTCAGGGAAAGTTGGAGACAAAGATCAGATTTTCAAGAATTATGATTTATCATCATCCGTATCCTTATCACATGGGATAAAGCCCAGATTTAAGTAAATAGATGCTGCAGATAAATATAAAGAGATTATCCCTTTTAATTCGAAATTCAAATGGAGATTTCCACCTCTATATAAACGCATCGCATCAACAAAAACATTAGAGAGGAGGATCAAAGCGAGAGTGGGATCGACTAAAGAAGGAGGATCGGTTCAAGGAGGAGTCTGACTCCTCCAGATTTTTTTTATCTTTTGATTAAACCGATGCCTGGGTTTGATTCTCTATTGACTTCTTCAACCACAACCATGAACTAAATTAATTCTCTTGGGTTATTGGGTTTATGGTATTTATGAACGAATGATTTCTTTTGGAATTTAATTCAATATTTCGGTGTTTATCCATTCTTAGCTTTTCACTTTAATTTCAAGTGAACTTGGGAAAGGTGCTTGAATAAATCCATTTATCTAGGCTCGAGAGAGCTAGATTCAAGAAACGAGTGGATACAGTTTCCATTAAAACAATCATTGATGGAAACTAATTCGCCTTAGGGACAAGGAGTGAATTTCATCGAATAAGAGTTCATTGATCAATAATATCCACCCAAGTTTAATGTAGGGATGTATTACCGAGGCATGCACAATCATCAATTCTTCGGTTAGGGATTGAAGACCACTCCGTCGAACATTCAAAGGGAAATTAATTGCCACGACACTTCGGCAGAAGTGCTTGTCGAATCCTGTAGTATTCATTGATTCTTGTCTCTTTCTGTTGCTTGCTTCGGCAGAAGTGCTTGTCGAATCCTGGAGGGAACGCTTCACCGCAAAATATTATTAAGGACAATGTCTAGTGCACACCTAAAGTAAATATCATTTTCACCACTTTTTCGGTTTAACCAAATATTTTTCCTACAACTACATCAGCAGACTCAATAACCCAGTTTTTGGAATTCAATGGTCAAAACTTATCTAATCAAGCAATTAAGCGCAAAGGAAAATATTTATCCTACGAAAAAATCCCAAGACCTCATGCAATCATATTAATGAATGATATAGACAGTAATGAGATTACCTTAATCTCTGAATCAATAATCATGTTGTGCTGAGGTACTGCCTTTTTGAAAGATGACCACCCTCTATAAATATCCACACACGAATTGTAACCCCCTCGACCCGATCTGAGTGAAAGACCAAACCGAACAAATCACACGGGGAATATTGAAGTAAACAGAGAAGTTTACCTCAATAAATGACCTTATTTTTTTCATTTTTATCTGTCTAGATTCTCATTATGATCCTAAGTGTTTAACATCACAGCGGAACAAATTACAACTTGACCAGACAACAATTTGGGACTCAATTGCATAAAATTACATTTTAGGGACCATTTAAGGACGTATGACATTTTTATGTTATCATCCTTTAACTAGTCACATTACATGCCACCGTGTCAAATCTCAGCTCAAACGGACATGAATAGGGCATTCAATTGCAATCACAAGCATTTAGGGACCAAATTGTAAATCTAGTAAATTATAAACATTTACTTGAAAAACGGTTTACCAATCCTTAATTAATCAGGTTCCATGTATACTTGTCCAATTTCAGCTCTAAAAGATCATCCAAACCCAATCAATTGCATGCATAACAACCAGGGACCAAAACAGAAGAATCCAAACCTTTGATAACCAAAATAACCAACTTACCTACCAAGCGTATCGATACGCGAGGGCGTATCGATACGATCCCGATAGTGAATCGATATGGTATTTTCCAGAACCCAAAGGGCGTATCGATACACCTTCAACCGTATCAATACGAGTCCAAAATACACTATACTGTATCGATACCCTTTGGACTTTATCGATACCTCTGGGCCTGAGATGCCCAAAAATGCTGGTTTTTCACACTTTAATCCAAACTAAACCATTTCAACAACCTTCTAACATGCACACAACATATTCAAAACATCAAACCACAATCATACATGATAGAAACAACATCATAACATATCCATATGCATCAATGGAATCTATAGGCATGCAACATATGCAAAAAGGCCATTCAAGAGTCAAAACACAAACCAAGGCATAAACCAACAAGTAAAGGACATTTACAAGTCATTAAGGGCATTTCAAACTTGCCACAAACTAGGGAGTTTCAAAACATATCTCCCAAAATAACAAGGTGTCCTCCCATTGCCAACTATTATTACTAATAAGCAAATGTAAAACCATACTTGAGCTTAACCACACTTCTTGGAATCCTTCTTGCCTCTTTGCTGCCCAAATATGCTAATTCTCTGCATTGTTGGAAAAAGAGAGCGTAAGCACAATTACTTAGTGAGGGATGCTCAAAACAAACCAACCACAACAATGCATTTTAAAACCTTTTCTCATTTAGAAATCTCTATCTCATCATGCTCTTTCTATCTCATGCTTGAAATTATTTTCAAAGCAAAACCACATCTTTTAAAGCATTCATCAAAATGCAAAATCTCAAGGCAAAACCTTACATGCTTAAATCTCATAAAGCATATCTCAAAACATTATCTCATATGCATTTTCAATTCATTTAAATCATTTATAAACAAGGTACATGTGAATCTCATATATTGGCATTTAGCAACATTACTCGGATATTCAGATAGCTTGACTAAAATGTCAAGTCCTACCCCCGTGGAATCTCACATCACCGGACTCTCATGACGACATCTCTCATCTCCACAAAGCTTGATGGAATCTCTCATCATCAAGACCTACCGTGGTGGAATCTCTCATCACCACACTCTCACTTTGGAACAGGATGACACTACCCTCATTGCTCGAACCAAAGAGCACGTATGAATTTTGTATATTATAGTGCACTTCTCATCTTATTGGTCGACCAATTATATCTGGTAACAATAATCTCATTTCATGCCAATATACTCATTTTAAACATCATTTACTTACTGTTTTTCAATGCAGAAACGTAAATCATTCTCATCTCATTTCAAAAGCATGTACAATGCATAGCATTTCTCAAATAGTTCTATATCATTGAAATATCAATTCTATCTCATGGGATCATGAAAATCATCATATTATTTCTCAAAATATGCATAAAACAATAGGTATAATTCTATCTTCAAAACAAAAGCATGATCATAAAACCAATGGGATAATAACCGAGAAACGAGAGCAAAACATCTAAAAGTTACTTCCGGATTTAGGTTAGTGTTTCAAACTTAACCTAAGCCCCCGAACCTTGCTTTCAAGTCTTTGACAGGCTTTTTAAAACCAATTCCACTCACCGACAACGCCACGCTCTTTTTTCCAAAGTGTAATCAAGCTTCTAGAGCTCCCGGAACTTCACCAATCTCGTCTGATATATTCTCTCGTGTTTATAACACACAAGAACAGAGGATTAATGCATCTCAATGCATTATAACCACCAGCAAACAAAGGTACCTCACTGCTCTGCCCAAAAATACCAAATCGGCTATCCAAAACAACCGAAAACACCTTCGATTACTCTTCAAACTCAACCCAGTCAAAACCTAACACTTCTAACCACTTTTAATCATCAAATAACATCTAAAAACCATCTAATTTCATCCTTATACCTCCAGCAACACCAAAACCACGCACACTTCACAAAAACCCCAAATCTAACCATCTAACAACTAGAGATCCAAACAGTAGCATGATAAAATCTTTATTTCAACATCATTTAACATCCAAATCATGATTAATATCAGCCTCAAATCGAGTAAAACAGTAGCATTACGAAAATCATAGATTACAATCAATAATCTTCAATTTAACCAAATTTCCATGATTAATCCATCAAAACAACTTAGAAAACATATGTAAAGGATTGATAACTTGGGAATTTCAGTAAAGAACTAATCATCAGAGGAGGAGAACATACCTTACCTCTAATGGATGAAATCTCTCTCAACCAGATGAGTTTTTTTTCTTGAAAAATCAAAGGAAAACAATAAGGTTTTGTAAATCGAGATTAAAGAATCCTTTAGAAATCAAAAACTCAGTAAATCAAGAGCATAACCTTAAGTTTCTTGAAAATGAAGAGTGTTTGGCTGAGAGAAAACTTTGAGAGAAAATATAAGGAGAGAAAATGACAAAAAATGTGTTTTAATAAAATAACTAACTCTCCTTTTATTAAACCATTTTAATCCTTAATTAAAACCTTTTTAAAATGCTCCTAAATAAGAGAGAAATCTGATAAAAACAAATCGGTAAAATAGCACCCTAAAGATTCAAAGTTTTAATCCCTATACAAAACAGTCACTAAAACAACTTTGTAAAAATCACATTTTGGTCACTAACTCAAAATGTCCCACTTCCAAAATCCTTTTCTTAAAATAGATTTTAGCAAAATCATTTATATAATTAATAATGATTTTTAAGCATTTTCTAACATTTTTATCATAACCCGAACCTTGATTTCCTTAACTGCTCCCGAAAACTTGGATCTCTAGTCTATGCCCTACAAACCTCGAATTGACCTCAAATTATTCTAGGCCCAAAATCGGGGCATTATAACATTCCCCCACTTATGAAATTTCATCCTCAAAAATTTACCTAATTGAAAAAGATAAGGAAACTACTTCTTCATGTCATCCTTTCTTTTCCACGTGGCTTTCCCAACACCACGATGTCGCCACAAGACCTTGACCAACTCAATGGTCTTACCACGAAGAACCTTGATGTTCGAATCCAAGATCTCAACTGGTTCTTCAGGATAGGACAAATCCAGATTCAACTCAATCTCCTCTACATGTATAACATGAGACAGATCCGATCTATATCTCCGAAGCATGGATACATGAAAAATATCATGCATCTTTTCTAATTCCGAAGACAGCCTCAACCTATAAGCAACATGTCCAACATGCTCAAGCACCTCATACAATCCAATAAAACTCGGACTCAGCTTGCCTTTCCGACCAAAACTCATCACCTTCTTCTAAGGTGAAACCTTTACAAACACCTTATCACCTACATCATACTCAATCTCCTTACGCTTCAAATCCGCGTAAGACTTTTGCCTATCCGAAGCTGCTTTCAACCTTTCACTAATAAGCTTCACCTTTTTCTATAGTGCTCTTAAGCACATTAGGCAAAGAAACCAACTTTTGCCCTGCTTCCGCCCAACAAAGAGGCCTTCTACACTTCCTTCCATACAAGGCCTCATAAGGAGCCATTTGAATATTCGCTTGATAACTATTATTGTAAGCGAAATCCACTAAAGGAAACTATTTCTCCCAAGAACCTTGGAAATCAATGATGCAACATCTCAACATATCCTCCAATACTTGAATAAGTTGTTCAAACTGACCATTCGTCTGAGGATGATACGAAGTGCTGGAATTCAAACGTGTACCCAACGCTTGATGAAGGCACTCCCAAAACCTTTCTGTGAAACACGGATCTCGTTCCGATATAATGGATTTAGGCACCCCATGCAACCTCACAATCTAAGCGATGTACAAATCGGCCAACTTGTCTAACGTGTACGTAGTATGCACTGCCAGAAAATGTGCACACTTCGTAAAACGATCAACAATCACCCAAATGGAATTCTTTTTGGACGGTGTCAAAGGCAAACCCGTCATGAAATCCATGGTGATTCTCTCCCATTCCATTCTGGAATCTTCAAAGGTTGAAACAATTCAGAAAGAAATTGATGCTCAGCTTTAACACGTTGACAAACCATGAATGTAACCCCCTCGACCCGGCCTAGGCGAGAGACTGGACCGAACGGGTCACATGGGGAATATTGAAGTAAACCGGGAAGGTTTACCTCAATAAACGACCATATTTTTTCTTTAATACTGTCAAGATGCTCATTACAACCCTAAGTGTTTAACGTTGCAACAGAACATAGATAACATCAATCGCACATCAATTGCATACAAAATTGCTTTTACAGACCAAAATGTAAACTTAATAAATTCCAAGGGTTTTCCCCAATTTTGGATTACCAACCTTTAAATTAGTCCCATTACATGCATCTTTGACAAAACTCAGCTCAAAATAATCATTCAAACTCAATTAATTCCATCCACAACATTCAGACACTAAAATGTAAGAAAAACAAAACATTTGAACAAGCTTTCAACTACCATAACGACCACCGTACCGATACCCTTGAGGAGGGTATCGATACGCCATATACTGATGCAATACTCATAAACGATATGACAGAGGCCGTTCTGATACCCTTCGAGCCCGTATCTGTACGCCCAAAACAAGTAGCCAAAACTGGTATCGATATGCCCCCGCGTATCGGTACCCTCTTCCCAAATTGTAGAACCGTACCGATACTCTATGAAGGGTATTGATACCTTGCAGTCTACAATTACACTAAATGCTGGTTTTACCTATTTAAACTCACTCATAAGGAATCCAACATACATTCAAACATATCCAATGAAAACTAAACAACATTCCCTAAGCAAATATAGCAGTTTCAACAACAAGACATGACAATTATTATCATGATAATCTAAAGGCATGCTTCCTATGAAATCAAGGCCTCGAAAAGTCAAAACTCAAATCAAGGCTTAAACTATCATTTATAGGACATTTACAAGTTAAAAACCAATAACCAAACATGCACATAAAGGGAGTTCAAACACCTCTCCCAAATATACTGTTGAGTTGTAGGGAGCCTGAATCCTTCAACCGAACTTGCTCACCAAGTGGTGGAGAGGTGCAATTTTAGGTGGATATGGTGTGGAAGCTAAAATGTAGACGACATAATGATTTTAGAGTGGTTCAACCTTCTAACCAAGGTCTACATCCACTACCTTAGCTTCCCACTAAGGATTTCCAATCAATCCACTATTGATTCGTCCCCTTTTTTAGGCTTAGGAGGAAACCCTTGTACACCGATCAAGCTTTCTACCCAAAGCCTTGATCAAACCCTCTTTACAAAGAGAAAATATAAGCAAACTTAAATCCCTCTAATAGGTATTTGTTTGCACAATTTGCACTCACCCAAAACCTAAAACACTTGAGCAAATTTGACAATTTTGGCTCACTAGTGTTTGTCTATACAAGAATTGACAATTTAAGTACAAAGACACTTTTTGATCATTTGTTGATTGACAATTGAAGCATTAACCATATCTTGATTCTTGGAGGTCCCTTTTATACTCCTTGATGAATTTATAGCCGTTACTAGTCGTTGGGGATGATTTGGAACCGTTGAGGACTTTATTTCCCTTCATTAATGTTGTTCTGTAGCCTTCCATATCGATACGCTTGGACCCATATCGATACGACCTTCATCAGAAACTAGCCGTTGGGCTCCTGCCAGCCTAGGCGTATTGATACGCTTGAGGGCGTATCGGTACGGTATGACGTTTAAAAGACCGTTGGGAAATATGACCGTTGGGGTTGTTAAATAGGGATCGGTACGCTTACCAGGCGTATCGAAACGATCCCTCACCGTATCGAAACGGCCAAGCATGTTTCGATACAGGTTTTGGCAGTGACCAAACTGGGCAAAAAAGGTATCGATACGGGTTGGACCGTATCGGTACGGGTACTTTGAAAACACAAGTTTGGCTGTTTTAAATCATGAAAAATCTTGCCAAAAACCTTTTAAAATACCTCAAACATATATTCAAGTTGTTTGGACTTAAAACCAAGTTTTAAAATCTTTTCAAATTACTCCAAAACATTTTTCAATTATTATATCAAAACACTAGTTCTACAATCTCCCCCTTTTTGATATAATAAAACCAACTTGAAAAAATGTTTGAGATTCTCCCCCTTTAATTTTAAAAATGTGAATAAGAGAATAAAGATGTGAAATCAAATAAAGCTCCCCCTTATTCATTTAAAAATTCAATTTTTCAAACCATTTCTCCCCCTTTTTGTTATATAAAAAAATTAAAACATTAAGTTCAAAATAACTATAGAGGAATAATTTGACAAAAATAAGAATTTGGTTTTAAAATGGCTCCCCCTTACTGAAAGCATCATTAAAAGCGTTAGTCCAACATTTATGATCATCTAGTTGGCATAATAAAAATAAATCAAATAAAACAAAAGCAACTAGATTTTACCACACTTGAACTCAAGGGAGGATGTGAAGCCTTCCTTCTTCAAGTGTTCTTCCTTAGTGTGCATGGAGCTCCCCCTCATTAGTTGGACTTGTTGATCACTCTCCATCACACCTAGAAAAAGACAATCAAGTAATTTTTGGTATCCAAATTTCTTTGGATCCAAGAACATTAGTAGCACAAATTTTAGTCCCCTTAGGAATCCATTTTTCAATGTCATCCTTTTTAATTGAAGTGCTAAATCCTTTTGGGACCCAAACACTTCTAAAACATTTTCCTTTTACAAAACTAGGGGCACTAGATTGTCTTACATAAAAATTTGATTTTCCAAAACTAATTTTCTTTTCAAGCTCTTTGGAAATCAAATCTTTTTCTTCTTGAACTTTTTGAAGCAAATTTTATAAATCAAAACATTTTAGTTCAAACTCTTCGAGTTTTGCTTCAAGTTCAAGTTTGGTTTTTGAAATCAAATCATTTTGAATTTTTAACTTTGAAATCAATTTATTGTTTTTCAAAATGTGATTTTTAAACTCTAAAACCAAATCATCGTAGGCATCTTGTAATTCATCAAAAGAGTAAGAACATGAAGTAGATGAATTAGAAGTTACCCTTGAATCTTCTTCGATGGCAATAAGGCAAAGGTTGGCTTGTTCATCGTCGGTGGAGTCCTCATCACTCCAAGTAGCCACATATGCCTTCTTCTTATGGCTTGAAGTACTTGCCCTCTCTTTTTTCATGGATTCTCATTCAAGCTCTCTCAAAGCTTTCTTCATGAACGGGGCACACTTCTTGAAGAGATGAACTATCTCTTCTTCTTCATCCTCCTCTTCACTTGAATAAACATGATGGCAAGTGGAGGACTTGAGAGCAATGGAATTGGTGTTGATGCCAAGCCCCTTGAGCTTCTTCTCTCCCATAGCTCTAATTTCTTCCCTCTTCTTCTTATCTTCTTTGTTCTTCTTCATGATTTGATGAGTAAGGAGTGACCCCATGAGTTAATCAAGCTTCAAGGTCTTCAAATTCTTTGCTTCGATGATGGTGGTCCTCTTTGAGTCCCAAGACTCGGGAAGTGAGTAGATGAGCTTTCGGACAAGTTTCTCCTCCGGAATGGCTTCTCCATAACCCTTGAGACCATTGGTGATAGTGGAGAACCTATCAAACATCTTCTCGATGTTTTCTTCTGGACCCATCTTGAAGTTCTCATACTCTAAGGTAAGGAGCCCAATCTTGGTCTCCTTGACTTCATCGGTTCCCTCGTATGTGACTTCAAGCTTGTCTCATACCTCCTTGGCACTCTCACAAGAAGACATCTTCTCATAGATGGTTCGGCCAAATGCACAAAAGAGGACATGCAAGGCTTTGCAATTTAGCTACATCTTCTTGCGATCATTGGCACTCCACTCCGCTTTACTTCGTTGATGCACGAACGGACCATCTTCAACTATGTCACATAGCTTGTAGTCCCTTGACTTAATGAAAAACTTCATCTTTATCTTCCAATGGACATAGTAGGTTTCGTCGAAGAATGGCAGTTTGTCGATGGATTGCGCCATTGACCCGGTTGTGTGAAATGATGATCAAGCTTGCCGGATCTTCTCAATAGGATGTTAATCCTCTAAAATTGAGCCAAGCTCTGATACCAATTGTTGAGTTGTAGGGAGCTCGATTCTTTCAACCGAACTTGCTCACCAAGTGGTGGAGAGGTGGAATTTTAAGTGGATGTGGTGTGGAAGCTATAATGTAAATGACACAATGATTTTAGAGTGGTTCAACCTTATAACCAAGGTCTACATCCACTACCTTAGCTTCCCACTAAGGATTTCCAATCAATCCACTATTGATTCGTCCCCTTTTCTAGGCTTAGGAGGAAACCCTTGTACACCGATCAAACTTTCTACCCAAAGCCTTGATCAAACCCTTTTTACAAAGAGAAAATATAGGCAAACTTAAATCCCTCTAATAGGTATTTGTTTGCACAATTTGCACTCACCCAAAACCTAAAACACTTGAGCAAATTTGACAATTTTGGCTCACTAGTGTTTGTCTATACAAGAATTGACAATTTAAGTACAAAGACACTTTTTGATCATTCGTTGATTGACAATTGAAGCATTAACCATATCTTGATGCTTGGAGGTCCCTTTTATACTCCTTGATGAGTTTATAGTCGTTACTAGCCGTTAGGGATGATTTGGAGCCGTTGAGGACTTTATTTCCCTTCATTAATGCTGTTATGCAGCCTTCCGTATCAATACGCTTGGACCCATATCGGTACGGCCTTCATCAGAAACTAGCCGTTGGGCTCTTGCCAGCCTAGGCGTATCGATACGCTTGAGGGCGTATCGATACGATATGACGTTTAAAAGACCGTTGGGAAATATGACCGTTGGGGTTTTTAAATAGGGATCAATATGCTTACCAGGCGTATCGAAACGATCCCTCACCGTATCGAAACGGCCAAGCCTGTTTCAATACGGGTTTTGGCAGTGACCAAACTGGGCAAAAAAGGTATCGATACGAGTTGGACCGTATCGGTACGAGTACTTTGAAAACACAAGTTTGGCTGTTTTAAAGCATGAAAAATCTTGCCAAAACCTTTTAAAATGCCTCAAACATATATTCAAGTTGTTTGGACTTAAAACCAAGTTTTAAATTCTTTTCAAATTAGTCCAAAACATTTTTTAATTATTATACCAAACACTAGTTCTACATATACTATGGTACTCCTATTGCCCTTATTACTCTAGTATATAAAGCGAAACATACGTTCAAAAGTGAAGTCTCCTTAGATCCCATTGCAAGTTCCTGCTCCAAACACTTAGATATTTGCACAGATGGAGAAGAGAGAGCGTAACCATACAAGCTTAGTGAGGAACGCTCAAAACCAAAAATACCATTAATGCTTAAAAACCATTTTTACACCAGTTGTAAAACCTCATGCCTTTATTTAAATCCAAGCACTTCATTAACAAAATCAACATGTTATTCATCATACAACAAGTATCACATACTTTAAAAGCAAAACCATTTGCTTATGCTCATCTTAAACCTTTCAATGCTTAGCTACCATATGCAAAGTTTCAAGATTAAAAACAAGCTTTTCCATACTATGCATCCACATACATTTTTATAGCATTGTAACAATTATATTGGCTCACAAGTGATTATCAACATATTCATTTCTCAAAACATATCGAATACACGAATTCCCAAGTGTTGTCCCAACACTTCATACATTCTCATCGGCATCTCAAGGTTCACACACTGGAGCTACCCTCTACCGTTGTAACACTCATGGTGGATTATTTGGTACCTTACAGCCCCTCAACACCACTCATCGGTAGATGTATAACCCCACTAACGAGAGACAGGACACAATTCTGTTTCCTCAATCATAAGGGTACTTGGATGGAGTTTTCGGTACATTCACAACCCCTCAACATCCAATGTGACTTGTTTATAGTGCACTACATCCTATAACCGGCTAACTATATCCAATTTCGTTTGTAAACAACTTTAAACAACATCACTTGCCAATATAATTCTCATTTAGTACAAACCTCACAGTTTTTAAAGCATTCATAATAAGCCACATTCCAAGCATTAAACCATGCTTCATAAAACATGTATAAACTTATACATACAAGGATCACTTACCATGTGCATCTTTTAACAATATGACATTATAATCGAAAAATCCCTTACTCAAAATCATGCTTTAAAACAGTGGGTAAACACATATAAAATCAAGTGCATCAACAACCCTATAATAGCACAATCCGAGAGAGAAAATCACTTTACTTACTTCCGAACTTAGGAAAGTGTTTCAAGCTTACACTAAGTTCCCAAAACCACTTTAAAGGTGTTTCAAAGCTGGAAATCCCATTTCCACTCACTGACTCGCGAAACCTCAATCGCCGACACGAAAATCAAGCGTCCGAAGCCCCCAAATCTTCACCGATTGCTTCCAAAGTATCCTCCTATGTTTATACCACACAAGAACAGAGGATCAATGCATCATAATGCATCAAAACCACCAGCAACTTAAACAATCTCGTTGCTCTGTCCTAAAGCACCAAAATACCCATCTGAAACAACCGAAATCAGCTTCGATGGCTCTATAAACTCAGCCCAGCCATCAACTAACACTTCCATCCCATTTTAACCATAAATCAACATCCAAAAATATCCTTAAACTGCCAGCAACTCAGATTTCACATTAACAACCCAAAAAACCCAAATTCTAATAATCTAACAATTAGAGGTCCAGCTCAATTCGAGATTATTATCACAAAACCATTATTTCCTCATCATTTAACATCCAAATTATGATTAAAATATTCACATATTAATAAAAATAGTACCCGAATGAAAATCTTGAAAATCCATCTTTCAAAACTTTAACTAGCAATTTCCATCAATTCATTTACAAAATCTTGTTGATAAACAAAAATAGAGAGCCAAAATAGAGAACTTTAATTAGAGGAGAGAAAAGAAAGATCACCTCTAACACAAGCCTTCCACTTGATTTGCAATGCTTTTGGTGAAATCCTTTAAGAAAACTCTTGCTAAATGTTGTAGAAATCAATGGGCATCATTTAGGAATCAAAAGCTAATGAAATAGGAAAATTCTCTGAATATTTTAGTGCTGAAAAGAGAGTTTGGCTGTTGGGAAAGTTGAGAGAAAAGTTTGAAGAAAAGAAGCTACATGAGAAAATGATTTGGCTAATAGTATCTATTTTCATTAAAGCTCTTTTATTAAAACTTTTAATTAAATCATTTAAAACACCAAATCAAGGGAGACAACTGATACCAACTTGGTGTAATAGCTCCTTAAGTATTCTAAATTTTTGCCCCATTCAATTTAGTCATTAAAAAAGAATTTTCAATTTTTAAATTTTAGTCACCAAGTCTAAATGTCGACTTTCGAAAAATCATTTTTCAAAATTGGTTTCACTTTCCTTCACTACCTATTTAATTAGGATTTTAGAAAATTTTCACATGATTTTATCACATCCCGAACTAATATTTCACTAAACAGACCCGAATCTCTAATCTAGATTCGCCGATCCCTAAACCACTTTTAAAACCTCTAGGCCCAAAATCGGGGCATTACAAAACACTTACTAACAAAATCAACAACGTCTTTCTTCAAACCAACCCAATAGTACTCATCCTTCAACCCACGATACATCTTTGTACTACCAGGATGCATAGCAAAAGGACTGATGTGAGCCTCATGTAAATCCAATATTTGATTTTGATATAACAAATAATCTAAGGACTAAATTGCAAAGTAAATAAATTTTTAAGTAAACAAAATACTTACATTTGACAAGTAAAATACACAAAATTGCCCATACGTTTCGAAACACCCCCAAAGTATTTCGATACATTTTGCCACTAGAAACGTCCATTTTGATACGGACTATTCTGTTTTGAGACAAGGGTTTCAAAACGGGCTTGCCCGTTTCGATATAGCCTTCATCTGGGCTTTTGATTTTTAAGTGTTGTTTCGAAACAGCTCATACCAGTTTTGATACAGGGTTAAGTATTTTCAAAATCGAGCATTAAATGAACTAGTTGTTACTTGTAAGAAATGAACTTTTGAAAATTTGGTTAAGTGTTTCGATACACCATTAGGCTGTTTCAAAACACTAATTTACAGTTTCAAAACATTTCGATACAACCCTTAATCGTTTCGATGCGACCTTCCTTTTACATTTTACAGTTTCAAACTGTTTTGATACATTATATTGTCGTTTCGATACAGACCCTTTCGATAGTTACAAAACAACATTTATAGAGGCAAGAGAGAGCCCCAACTGCTCTATTGATGATCTCAACCACCCAAACGGTTAGAAATCAATGAGAAGGTATAAAAACAAGTCTCCAAAGCACCAACAACAACTATTGAACATTCAAGCAACATCAAAGCATTTATTCCAAACCCTTGAGCCTATTAGAGTCAAATTGTGTACCCAACTTGTAAAATTCTCAATTGTTCATCTTTCTTTCAAGTTTGGGGAGAGTTAGTTTTTAATTTGGCAATATATTAGTCTTGTGAGAGATAAATTTCAAATTTCCTTTTGTTATTTGTAATTGAGAGTCTTGTCATTCAATCTTTGGGTAGAAAGATTGAATTTGTAAAGGTTACCTCTTTGGGAGCTAAGGTAGTGGATGTAGAACTTATTTAGAAGCTTGAACCGCTATAAGTGCCTTGTTCTTGATTTTTAATTGTTCCTTTTTCTCCATTCAATTTTTAAAGGTCCAATTCACCCCCTTTTGGCTATATTGGTTAAATTGATCCACTCAACAATTGGTATCAGAGCCTACCTCTTTGAAGGCTTCACAACTACAAGATGAGATCCTAGAAGAGTGTTGATCAATTTCCATGTCAAGCCATGGCATCTACCTCCGGGCCAAGCATGTACGAGTCTCAATCTACCACCAAAACACCATTCTTCAATGGGGATAATTATCCCTATTAGAAGAACTGAATGCGTCTCTTCATCAAATCAAGTGATTACCTCGTACGAGATGTAGTAGAAGATGGATCAACCATTACCATGAAGAGAGATGAAGAAGAAAGGCTTGTTCCAAAGAAGAAGGTGGAGATGAGTGAAGATGATAGGATGAAATTGCAAGTGATTGACAAAGCCTTGCACATGCTATTTTGTGCTCTCGAACCGGACATCTACTCCAAAGTATCATCGATCACAAGTGCCAAAGAAGTGTGAGAAACTCTTGAAACCGCATATAAAGGAACAAAAGTTGTGAAGGAGACAAAGATCGAGATCCTTAATCTTAGTTATGAGAACTTCAAGATGGAGGCCGGTGAGACCATAACGAAGATGTTTGATCGCTTCTCTGTCATCGTCAATGGTTTGAAGGGCTTCAAAGAGATCATCCCCAAAGATAAGTTAGTCTAGAAGCTACTCTACTCTCTTCCTGAATCATGGGATGTGAAGAGAACCGCCATCATCAAATCAAATAATTTGAAGACCCTAAAGCTTGATGAACTAGTTGGTTCTCTCCTCAAACATGAGATCATGAAGCAAAGGAGAGAAAAAGAGAAGAGAAAAGAAGAAAGAAGAGGTAGAGAAAAAAATCAATGAGTCGCTCTCAAAGCCTCTCTACCACAAGAGTAGAGCACTTCTAGTGAGGAAGATGAATTTGATGAATTGGCTATGATAGCGAAAAGATTCTCAAGGTTCATGAAGTCTAACTGTGGTAGAAAGTTTTCAAGAAGAAAAGACTTCAAGAACAAGAACAAAGAAGAAGAAAAAGACCAACTCATTTGCTATGAGTGCAAGAAGCCGGGTCACATTTGCATCGATAACCCTTAACTAAAGAAGAAGATCTCTGAGAAGAAGAAGAAGCTCAAGGCTCAAGTAGCAACTTAGAGTGATGAGAAGTCATCATCCGAGGATGAGGAGAATGAAGTGGCCAACCTTTGCCTCATGGCCCTTGAGGAGGAATCTATGAAACTCTAACTCATCATCTCTTACTTATGATGAACTATAGGATGCATATTGTAACCCCCTTAGCCCGGCCTAGACGCTTGAACCGAACTACGAAGATTACACGGGGAAAACAAAAGTCAACACGAAAGTCAACCTTGATTAGCGACCTTTTTTTTCTTTTCTAAATGCAATATTAAGCCTATATGATCACTCAAGATCATAGGAAGAAAATACATAGCGATCAGAATTCATTTAAGGGTTTAATTGTAAGAATTAGACTTTTAGGGAGCAAAACGTAAATTTTGCAAATTATGAGGACTTTGCAGATTTTAAGTTTACCAATATGCAATTAGTCATATTTCATGCATCTCTGTCAAATATCAACTTAATTAGACACTCCAAATTCAACCAATTGCATCCATAATCATCAAGGACTAAAATGTAAGAAACAAGAACTTGAAACAATTCAAAATGCAGTCCAATGGTCGGGTGTTTCGAAAGGCTAACCCTTGTATCGAAACGGCCGTATCAAAATAGAGTTGACCATTTCAGTACTAAGGTGCATTCCGAGACCAGTATCAAAACATGGCTCTCTAGTAGCTAAAGTGTTCCGAAACACTCTTACCCGTTCCGAAACACTATGGCCATTTCAGGCCCCTATTCCGAAACAGATAAGGGTGTTTCGATACACCCTGCCCTGCAACTATATATTTTTCTAGTTTTTCTGATCTTTACACATTCAAACACATCCCAAATGATAGTATAACACACCAACAACATGATTAAACATCAGAAATCACTATTATGAGGTTTATGCTAAAGCATGGCATCAAACATATGATCATGAAGTCTATAGGCATGCTCCCTAGTCATGAAAACCATATGCAAACCACAAGCAACAAACTAAACCATATAGGACATTTACAAACTTCAAATACCATATTAAACTTGCAACAACCATAGGGAGTTCAAAATACATCTCCCAAAATCAACCATAGATCCCTATTGCCAAATATCATTACTAAAGCATACGAAAACATCACCATACATGAGCTTCTCACTTCCTTGGATGTCCTTAGCCTCCTTGCTGCCCAAATACGTCTCAATTATCTGCATTGTTGGTAAAAGAGAGCGTAAGCACATTTGCTTAGTGAGGCAAGCTCAAAGAAAACCAACACAACAATGCATCTTTAAAACTCTATCTAAAAAACCATTTTCTACAACATGCTCTTTCTATCTCATGCTTGAAAAACATTTCAAAGCAATTCTCCATTTGAAAACACATGTACCTTTATTCTAACTCATACATTAAACCAATGCAAATCTCATGGCAAAGCCATACATATGCTTAATGAAAACAAAAGCATTTCATACCATAAATCGCTTATGCATTTCTCATAGCATAAATCATCTCAACATTTGGTACATGTGAATCAAATACAATTTCATATATTGGCATTTCATATTACATCTTTACTCGAATATGCGGATTAGCTTGACTCAAAGTCAAGTCCTACTTCGGTGGAATCTCACATCACCGGACTCTCATGGCAGTATCTCTCTTCGCCATAAAGCTTTGGTATCTCACCAAGTCTTACCCCGATGGTATCTCTCATCATCGGATTCTCACTTTGGATCGGGATGACACTACCCCCATTGCCCGACTCCAAAGGGCACGTACAAATTTTTAGTTTATAGTGCACTCTCATCATATTGGTCGACCAATTATATCCGGTAATTATCTCATCATTTATGCCAATATATTATATTAAAATCATCATCTCACCTACTGTTTTGATGCAACATTTCTTAAAACTTTCTCATCTCATTTCAAAATCATATCTCATGCTTTGCATTAAATCAAAATCTCAAAACTCTTTACTACAACATGATATCTCATGAAATCAATACATAGAATCAACTCATGCTACAAATCATGCATAAAACAGTAGGAATTTCTCTTTCTCAAAACAAGAGCATGTTAAAAGCATTTAGGGGCATTAACCACATATTGAGAGCAAATCTAGCCATACTTACTTCCGAACTTAGGTTGGTGTTTCGAACCAATCCTAAATCCCCAAACCTTGTTTCTTTGTCCCTCAAGGACTTCTAAAACCATTCACACTCACCGGTTACGTTTTGCTTGCTTGCCGAAACGATATCTAGGCTTCCGGCACCTCCTGATCAACACCAAAAGCGTCCAAAGATGTCTCCCATTTTTATTACACATAAGAGCAGAGGATTAATGCATCGTCATGCATTGAAATCACCAGCCACTCATTCAAACTCGCTGCACTACACAAAAGCACCATTTCGGCTACCCAAAATAACAGAAATCACCTCCAAACTTTCCCAAAACAAAACCCAACAAAGATCTATCAATTCTAATCATTTCTAAACCTCAATCAACACCAAAAACCTTCATAAACACGTCCTTATATCTCCAGCAATAACAGAACACCAAGAACACTCCAAAAACCACAAATCTAGCATCTAAAACATAGGAAACCAAACCTATTCGGGAATCATTGGTTAAAACCTCATTCATAACATCAATTATCATCCAAAATAAATTAGAAATCAACCTCAAAACAGAGCTAACAAAGAGTTACGAAAATCATCAAGATCTTACCAAGAATCTTGAGTTTTACAACAATTTCATGCTTCTAACATTAAAACAACTCAAAAATCATTAACAAAGGATTGAGAACTTGAGAATTTTAGTAAAGAACTGATCATTAGAGGAGAAGGACGAAACTTACCTCTAATGGCTGATTTCTCCTCAATTTGGGCAAGATTTCTTTAAAATCCAAAGTAAAAACAAAAGGATTTGATGAGATAACGATTAGAAATCCTTAAGAGAATGAAATCTCAACAAAAGAGATGAAAATCAGAGATTAATTGGTAAGGGAATTGTGTTTGGCTGAGTGGAAGTTGAGAGAAAATGAAAAGAGGGAAAAAGATCCTAAAGTAGTATTTCCAAATCACATTTTGTAAAATTGTTTTCACCGCAACCAATTATATAATAAATGAGGATTTTTAGATTTTTTTCCATGTTTTTAAAGCATCCCGAACTAGGTGTTCCTTAAATTGCCCTTAAAGATTTGAACCGTTCTCGACCGGAACAATTCAACCTCTAAAACATCTAGGCCCAAAACTAGGGCGTTACAACTCTCCCCCACTTAAGAAATTTCGTCCTCGAAATTTACCTGGAGGAAAAAGGTAAGGAAATTGCTTCTTCATGTCATCCTTCCATTTCCACATGGCTTCCTCAACGCCACGATGTCTCCACAAGACTTTGTCCAGGTCAATGGTCTTATCCCAAAGAACCTTACTATCCATATCCAGAATCTTAACGGGTTCCTCATCATACGTCAAGTCTGGGTTCAGCTCAACCTCTTCCACATGCATAACATACGACGGATCCGATCTATACCTCCGAAGCATGGATACATGTAACACATTATGTATCTTTTCTAACACTTGAGGCAGTCTCAGCTTGTAGGCAACAGGACCCACACGTTCTATCACCTCGTATGGTCCAATGAACCTTGGACTCAATTTTCCCTTCCGGCCAAATTGCATCACCTTCTTCCAAGGTGAAACTTTCAAAAACACACGCTCGCCCACTGCAAACTCTATCTCCTTACGCTTCAAATCCGCGTAAGACTTTTGTCGATCCGATGCTGCCTTCAAACGCTCACAAATGAGCTTCACCTTCTCGGTGGTTCCTTTCAACAAAGGTGGCATCGAGACCAACTTTTGTCCCGTTTCAACCTAAAAAAGAGGATTTCTCCACTTCCTCTCGTATAACGCCTCATAAGGTGCCATTTGAATACTTGCCTGGTAACTGTTATTATAAGCAAACTCCACCAACGGCAAGTGCTTCTCCCAAGATCCTTGAAATTCAATGACACAACACCTCAACATATCCTCAAGCACTTGGATAACACGCTCTGACTGTCCATCCGTTTGCGGATGATAAGAAGTACTGAAATTCAGTCGTGTACCCAATGCTTGATGCAAACACTCCCAAAACCTTGCGATGAACCTCAGATCTCTATCCGACACTATAGATTTTGGCACTCCATGCAATCGTACAATCTCAGCAATGTACAACTCCACAAGCTTATCCAAGGTATACGTAGTATGCACATGCAAGAAATGCGCACACTTCGTAAGGCGATCCACAATCACCCAAACAAAATTCTTCTTTGATGGCGATAGCGGCAAACCAGACACAAAGTCCATAGTGATCCTCTCCCATTTCCAATCTGGGATCCTCAACGGCTGTAACAACCCAAAAGGAACTTGATGTTCAGCCTTAACCCGCTGGCAAACCATGCATTTGCTAACAAGCTCAGCGACATCTTTCTTCAATCCCACCCAATAGTACTCATCCTTCAAATCACGATACATCTTTGTACTACTAGGGTGCATAGCAAAAGGACTACTATAAGCTTCAGTCAAAATAGTGCGCCTCAACTCAACATCACTTGGCACCACTATTCGACTCCCAAAACATAAAACACCATCATCATTGAAACAGAAATCCGAAGGCCTACCTTCTGCGATATCCTGAACATGAGGCACCAAAGAATCATCCAACAGTTGTTTATCCTTAATCAACTGAACTAGAGATGGTTTCACTTGTAATTCAACAACAAGACCACCATCTCGCGATATGCTCATTCTATTAAACACCACTCTTAATTCCACCGCCACTTTCCTGCTCAAAGCATCGGCCACAACATTGGCCTTTCCCGAATGATACTAGATTGTTAGATCGTAATCCTTAAGCAATTCCACCCAACGTCGTTGCCTAATATTTAACTCCTTCTGAGACATAAGGTACTTCAAACTTTTATGATCTTTGTACACAGTACACTTCTCACCATATAGATAATGTCTCCAAATCTTTAGTGCAAAAACCACCGCTGCCATCTCAATGTCATGCGTAGGGTAATTGTGCTTATGCACCTTCAACTGTCGCGATGCATAAGCCACTACTCTACCCTCTTGCATCAACACACACCCCAGACCAACATAGGATGCGTCACTATACACCACAAACTTTTTTCCTGACTCAGGTTGAACCAAGATAGGAGCTTGCGTCAAAGCTGCCTTTAGCTTCTCAAAAGCTTGTTGTCTCGCTTCTGTCCACTCAAACTTAACATCCTTTTGTAGCAACTTCCTTAATGGAGCAAAAATCTTAGAAAATCCATCCACGAACTTCCGGTAGTAACCTGCCAACCCAAGGAAACTACGAACTTCATGAACAAACCTAGGAGGCTTCCAGTTCACCACCGCCTCAATCTTCTGAGGATCAACACAAATCCCTTCAGCCGAAACCACATGGCCAAGAAAAACAACCTTCTTTAGCCAAAACTCACATTTACTCAGCTTAGCATAAATCTGATTCTCTAACAACGCTTGTAAAACGATCCTCAAATGTTCTTCATGCTCCTCCTCGATACGAGAGTACACAAGGATATCATTGATGAACACCACAACGAACTTATCTAAGAATTCATGAAACACCTTGTTCATCATATCCATGAAAGCAACAGGAGCATTCTTCAATCCGAACGACATCACTAGAAATTCATAATGCCCATATCTCGTTCGGAAGGTTGTCTTCGGCACATCCACATCCTTCACCTTTAACTGATAATATCCTGACCACAGATCTATCTTTGAAAACACAGCCCCTCCTTGAAACTGATCAAAGAGGTTATCAATCCTCGACAACGGATACTTGTTCTTGATAGTCAACTTATTCAACTGACGATAATCAATGCACATCCTCATCGTGCCATCCTTCTTTTTAACAAATAAGACCGGTGCACCCTAAGGTGACACATTAGGCCGAATAAAGCCTCAGTCAAGCAACTCTTGAAGTTGCGTCTTCAACTCCTTGGGTGCCATGCGATAGGGAGCAATGGACACCAGAGTTGTGTTCTCATACAACTCAATTCCGAATTCAACCTCTCGACTAGATGGAAAACCCGGTAATTCCTCCGGAAATACTCCAGGGAATTCACACACGGTCCTTATATCCTGTACATGAACCTCTTTTGTACTAGGATTCATAACAAAGGCTAGATAAGCCTCGCATCCCTGACGCAACATCTGGATTGCTTCAAGCATCGAGACCACATTAGATAGGAATTTCACATTTCTCCCACCACCACAACCTCATAATCATCCGCAAGTTTCAGCGAAACTCTCTTGCTTTCAAAATCCACAACGACCCTATGCTCAAAAAGCCAATCCATACCAAGGATTACATCGAATCCATAGAATGGCAATTCCATAAGATAAACTAGAAACACATGCTCTTGCACCTGTAAGGGACATCTCCTATACAATCTCCTTGTTACAACCGTCTCACCAAAGGAACTAGTCACACGCATACCCACATCCAAAGACTCAACAGGCAAACCAAGCATTTACGCATGTTCACACAATATGTACGAGTGTGTAGATCCAGAATCAATCAAAGAAAGTAATGACAAGGATTGCAAAGTAAAGGTACATGCGATTACATCCTTGTCATTCCTCCCTTCACGATGGGCATACACTCTAGCCTGGCCACCACCTTCAGGCTGAACAGCCACCACATGTGCTACATTCCTTACACCTTCATCTCTACGCTGGAAGTTACCACGGCCGCACCCACGGCCTCTCTGTGGCTCAGCTGCTCTCACCGGAGCCTGACCTTCTCTCATCGGCTACGGACAATCCCTCTTCATGTGCCCACGATTACTACAATTCCAGCATGTACCAAGATTGCCCCAACACTCACCAGTGTGACTTCTACCACACCGATTACACTCAAGAGTCCGTAAGAAAGCATTCTGTCCCTACTAACCTCTTCCAGGGTTGCCACCCCCACGTCTAGCATCCATATGTGACCTTCTATCCTTAGGTCTCTTGAACCGATCTCTTCCAAGATCACAGTCCACAGGTCGCTTTCCTGAGCTAGACCCACCTGTTCGACTTGCCAAACCAAGGTTCAGCTCAATGTCCTTTGCTCGGGTGACCAAGACATCAAAATCACTATAGTCTGCTGTGAGCATATAGTTTTTCACATCAGCCACCAGCCCATATCGGAATCGTTCACATCTCTCACGTTCGCTAGGAATCAGCTCTGGTGCATATTGGCTGAGGCGTACAAATTGCACCTCATACTCCGCCACAGTCATACTCCCTTGCACTAGGGACATGAACTCCATCTTTTTCTCATCTAGGTAGCGGACTCCCAAATACTTTCTCTTGAATGCATTCAAGAAGAATGTCCAAATCACCTCATCATCATCCAACCCCGCTATTGTGGTCATAACCTTTCGGGGTCAGCCCCCTGAACTTAGTCCCTCCAAGACCGCGCAGTCGCTCCAACGACAACCTCACACCAGCACCATCTTGAGGTGCAGCCCCATGAGCTCCGGCTACTGCTGCCTGGAAAGCTCCAACAATAGCTTGTATTAGCACCGACATATCAGGAGCAGCTTACCCCTGAACTCCCTCGGGTCCAGCAACCCCTACACCATCTCCCGCAGCACCAACCCCTGCTCCACCACCACCGGGTGGTCCACCAGGAGGAGGAGGCGATAAATCCTCAACATTCTCATTCTCAGTCGTAGCACGAGTATTAACTCTAAGCTCTCTACATGCCCCCATATGAAAACAATGCAACTGACAAAATACAATAAATTCAATTAGCAATGTAAGGCAAGTAATCCAAGTACTCAAGCTCATTTTTTTCAAAACAATACTTTCCAATAGTAATGATATGACAATGGGATCCCCAACTATACCCCAAACATAGCATAGCATCACAAATTCATCTCATTAGAGCTAAAACATCAACAATCATACACCATGCTTTCACCAAAAAGCCATAACCATTCATACTCACACCCATTAACCATATACCAAGCCCCAAATATTCGCTAACCTGGCTCTGAAACCAACAAAAGTAACCCCCTTAGCCCGGCCTAGACACTTGACCCGAACTATGAAGATTACACGGGGAAAACCAAAGTCAACCTGAAAGTCAACCTTGATTAACGACCCCATTTTTTCTTTTAATCTTTTCTAAATGCAATATTAAGCCTATGTGATCACTCAAGGTCATAGGAAGAAAATACACAGCGATCGGAATATATTTAAGGGTTTAATTGTAAGAATTAGACTTTTAGGAACCAAAATGTAAATTTTGCAAATTACGAGGACTTTGCAGATTTTAAGTTTACCAATATGCAATTAGTCATATTTCATGCATATCAGTCAAATATCAATTTAATTAGACATTCCAAACTCAACCAATTCATCCATAATCAGCAAGGACTAAAATGTAAGAAACAAGAACTTGAAACAATTCAAAATGCAGTCCAACGGTCGGGTGTTTCGAAACGCTGACCCTTGTATCGAAACGACCGTATCAAAACGGAGTAGATCGTTTCGGTACTCGGGTGCGTTCCGAGACCAGTATCGAAACATGGCTCTGCAGTAGCTAAAGTGTTCCGAAACTTTCTTACCCGTTCTGAAACACTATGGCCATTTCAGGCCCCTGTTCCGAAACAGATAAGGGTGTTTCGATACACCCTGCCCTGCAACTATATATTTTACTGGTTTTTCTCATCTTTACACATTCAAACACATCCCAAATGATAGCATAACACACCAACAACATGATTAAACATCAACGATCACTATTATGAGGTTTAAGCTAAAGCATTGCATCAAACATATGATCATGAAGTCTATAGGCATGCTCCCTAGTCATGAAAACCATATGCAAGCCACAAGCTACAAACTAAACCATATAGGACATTTACAAACTTCAAATACCATATTAAACTTGCAACAACCATATGGAGTTCAAAATACATCTCCCAAAATCAACCATAGATCCCCATTGCCAAATATCATTACTAAAGCATACGAAAACATCACCATACATGAGCTTCTCACTTCCTTAGATGTCCTTAGCCTCCTTGCTGCCCAAATACGTCTCAATTATCTACACTGTTGGTAAAAAAGAGCGTAAGCACATTTTCTTAGTGAGGCAAGCTCAGAGAAAACCAACACAACAACGCATCTTTAAAACTCTATCTCAAAAACCATTTTCTACAACATGCTTTTTCTATCTCATGCTTGAAAACCATTTCAAAGCAATTCTCCATTTGAAAACAAATGTACCTTTATTCTAACTCATGCATTAAACCAATGCAAATCTCATGGCAAAGCCATACACATGCTTAATGAAAACAAAAGCATTTCATACCATAAATATCATATGCATTTCTCATAGCATAAATCATCTCAAAATTTGGTACATGTGAATCAAATACAATTTCATATATTGGCATTTCATATTACATCTTTACTCGGATATGTGGATTAGCTTGACTCAAAGTCAAGTCCTACCCCGGTGGAATCTCACATCACCGGACTCTCATGGTTGTATCTCTCTTCGCCATAAAGCTTGGGTATCTCACCAAGTCCTACACCGATGGTATCTCTCATTATCGGATTCTCACTTTGGATCGAGATGGCACTACCCCCATTGCCCGACTCCAAAGAGCACGTATGGATTTTTAGTTTATAGTGCACTCTCATCCTATTGGTCGACCAATTATATCTGGTAATTATCTCATCATTTATGCCAATATATTATATTAAAATCATCATCTCACCTACTGTTTTGGTGCAACATTTCTGAAAACTTTCTCATCTGATTTCAAAGCCATATCTCATGCCGTTTGGTTTTACGCATTCGTACATTTTGCACGAGCATGCTCGGTTGCATGATGTGCCATTATAATTTCTTGATGTGGGTATGAAAGTTACAAGTTCGTTTGGTGAAACCACAATTGTTAGGAAGTTGTATTGAAGGTGTCCTTTGATGGTTCAAGGACATGTATTTCCTATTAATGTAATGGAGTTACTCTTCTATGGTTTCGATGTTATCCTTGGAATGGATTGGTTGTCAGAACTTAAAGTTGTGGTTGATTGTGAGAACAAGCGTGTTTTGTTGAAGCTTGCCGATGATTTTGAAGTTGTGGTGGTGGGTGAGTACATAAAGTTCTTGTCCAATGTTGTCTTGGAGGTGGAAGCTCACAAGTTGATGAGTGGTGGTCGCCAATCTTATTTGGCGTATATGATGAACCCAAATATGAAGGAAGCACGTCCACATGATAATCGGACAATTTGTGATTTTCCAGGGGTCTTTCCGGAAGAGTTACCTGGGTTACCACCAGATAGGGAGGTCGAGTTCTGTATAGAGACGTATGCGGATACGTCTCCAGTATCCATTGCTCCTTATCGAATGGCACCAAATGAGTTAAAGGAATTAAAGACGCAGCTTCAGAAGTTGCTAGATCGTGGTTTCATTAGGCCGAGTATCTCGCCTTGGGGAGCTCCAGTTTTTTTTGTAAAGAAGAAGGATGGGATGATGCAGATGTGTATAGACTATCAACAACTGAATAAGTTGAGGATAAAGAATAAATACCCTTTACCTTGGATTGATGATCTTTTTTATCAGTTTCGTGGCGCGACTGTGTTTTCTAAGATTAATCTAAGGCCGGGGTATTATCAGATTAAGGTGAAGGATAAGGACGTATCGAAGACGGCTTTTCGTACGAGGTACGGGCATTACGAGTTCCTAGTGATGGCTTCTGGTTTGACAAACACACCGACTGCGTTCATGGACATGATGAAACGGGTGTTCCACGAGGTCCTTGATCAGTTTGTGGTGGTGTTTATCGATGATATCCTTATGTACTCTTGTACCGAGGAGGATCACGATAAGCATTTGAGGATAGTGTTGCAGACTTTGTTGGATAATCATCTTTATGCAAAGTTGTGTAAATGTGATTTCTAGATCAGGGAGGTGGTGTTTCTTGGTCATGTGGTGTCAGTCAAGGGAATCCATGTGGATCCTCAAAATATTGAGGCGATATTGGGCTGGAAACAACTGAAACAATAACGGAGGTTCGTAGTTTTCTGGGCTTGGCTGGGTATTATCGTCGGTTTGTGGATGGTTTTTCTAAGATAGCTGCTCTGATGACGAAGTTGCTTCAGAAAGATGTTAAGTTTGAATGGACGGAGGCGAGGCAGCAAGCTTTTCAGAAGTTGAAAGAAGTTTTGGTACAAGCTCCGATCTTGATTCAACCTGAATCGGAAAAAGAGTTTGTGGTGTATAGTGATGTATCTTATGTAGGTTTAGGATGTGTTTTGATGTAGGAGGGTAGAGTAGTTGTAACACCCGGATTTGTTAAAGGGTGATTTAGGGAAATCAAGGTTCGAGATGGGATAAAAATATTACAAAAATTCCTAAAATCCTCTAAAATGGTATTTAAGAGGTTGGTTAAATCAATTTTGCAAAACGAGTTTTTGAAAGTGTACATTTTGGGCAATGACCAAAACGTAAAGTTTTAAAGTTGAGAAAAAGGTGTGTTTTTCAAGAAGAGTCAAAATCCTAGAATCATTAGGGAGCAAATTGGCAATTAAGCCTTTTCTATAATTTGGCATGTGTTTTAAATGTTTTATTAAATATTAAAATGGCTTTAATATATTTAATTAAAAAGGTGGTTAAGTTGGTTAAGAGAAAATTGACGATCATTTAATTTTCATCATTTCTCTTCAGACAAAAACTCTCTATTTTCTCTCAATTTTCAGATTTCATTCACTTTCTTTTTCTCTGTTGATTTTCAACTTCTCCTTGGTGATTTCTTTTATTTTTCTTCAAGTTTCTTTGAAGCTAAATTTGCCAAATTAGAAGAGAAGCAAGGATTGGAGGTAAAATTCGTGCTAACCCTCTAATCAAGGTTCTTTAATGAAATTCCAATGATATTTGTCTCTTTATTCACGTTTTTAATTGAGGTTTTGTTGTTTGTTTGATAAAATGATGAAATATTGGTAGAAAATGGGTTTAATGTGATTTTCAGAGTTTGTTGATTTGATTTGTTTGAGATAGATTCTAATTGAGTTTTGAAATGTTTATGATGTTGAAATATATCATAAATCATATTAATTCTGAAATCCAGTGTAATGTGGAATCTGAGTTTCTAGAGATATAAGGATGGATTTAGGTTATTTTTGGATGTTGATTTATGCCTAAAATGTGTTGGATGTGTTGGGTAATGGCTGGGCTGAGGTTTCAGATCAATCGATTAAGTTTTCGGTTGTATCTAGTGGTTAAATTGTTGCTTTATAGCAGGGCAACGAGTTTCCTTTTTAGTGCTGGTGTTTTGGATGCATTTTAATGCATTGAACCTCTGCTTTGATGTGTTGAAAACAAGGGATAGTGTTCCGGAAGCAAACGAGGTGATTTTGGAAGCTTCAAATGTTTGATTTGTGCGTCGGCTAGTGTGGTTCCGTAAGTCGGTGAGTGGAACTTGGTTTTCTAGCGTGGAAACATTTTAGAAAAAGGTTTTGAGAACTTAGTAAGAGCTTGAAACGCTTTACTATGTTCAGAAGTAAGTAAAGTGAATTTCTCCCCCGAATTGTGCTAGTTTGAGCCTTTGTTTGCACATGGTTTTAAATGTGTTTACCTACTATTTTAAAGCATGTTTTAAGTATGTAAAATGTGTTTGATGATGCCAAGTGGTTTAAGGATGCACTAGGTAAGTGATCCTTGTATGCATGTGTTGATGCATGAGTTTTTGAAATATGGTTTAATGCTTGAGTTATGGCTATCATGAATGCTTTGTAAAAACAGTAAGGTGTGCATGAAACATGGATTATATTGGCAAGTGATGTTGTATAAAGTATTTTATAAATGAAATTGTATATAGTTAGCCAACTATAGGATTGAGTGCACTATAAATAAGTCGCCTTGGATGTTGAGGGGTTGTGATTGTATCGAAAACTCCATCCAAGTACCCTAACGATTGAGGATTGTTTAAGGTTGCAACAATTGAGGGAAGCTCCCGGGTGCGAACCTTGTGTGTGTCCTGTCACTCGTTAGTGGGTTATAAATCTACCGATGAGTGGTGTTGAGGGGTTCTAATTGTACCAGATACTCCACCACGGGTGTCACAACGATGAAGGGTTGCTCTCGTGTGTGAGCCTTGAGATGTCGGTAGAGTGTATGAAGGGTTTGGGACAACCCTTGGTAGTCCGTGTATCTGATATGTTTTTGGGAATGTTGTTTGTCACTTGTGGGCCAATATAATGGAATGAGATGTTATGGAAAATGTTGTTGATGCATATTATGAAAAATGCATGTTTTACTTTAAGCTTAGCATAATGGTGTTTATGCTTGGAAGGCTTGAGATTTGTGTAGCAATGGTTTAATTGCTGGAAAATATGTGGTTTATGTTGCATGATGATTAGCATGCTTATTTTCATGATAAAGTGCATGGTTTTCAAAGGAGGCATGATGGTCTTGAAAAGAATGGAAAATTGTTTTGTGCATTGATGATGTTTTTGATATTTGAGCAATCCTCACTAAGCTTGTATGCTTATGCTCTCTTTGTTCATCAGTGCAGATAATTAGGAGGTTTAAGATAGCAACAACAAGGGATTCTTCCAAGAGACTTCTTAATAGTATGTTGAGGTTTTGAACTAGTGTAATAAAGGCAATGGGGGTGTCCAATGTTATAAATGTTGATTGTTTGGTATTTTCGGGTTTGTCGCAAGTTTGCTATGCATATTTGGTTATGTAAATGGACTTTTAAGGGTTTGTTTATGCTTGGGTTGAGATTTGACCCTTTCGGTGCATGTTTTCTTAGGATGCATGCCTTTAGATCTCTTTGATAATGCTAATGATGTTGTGATGCTAGTTCTTCCATGAACCTTTGATTGTTGAAATGTATTTGAGTTGCAAGCATGTTTAGTCATATGTCGGGTGAGTTTCGGATGGTTAAAATCGAGTTAAACCAGCAATTTAAAATGTTGCAAGCCCAGGTGTTACGAAACACCATGCCTATTTCGAAATGAGGGCTAGAAAATGCCTTTGCATTTTGAAACGGTGAGGCCTGTTTCAATACATTTTGCCTCTGTGAAACCCTGTTCCGAAACGAGTCTTAAATGGTTTTGAAACGAACCCGCGTTTCGAAACGGTCAACAATGTTTCGATGCGACCATTCTGATACGCGACCCACTGTTCTGATACGTTTGGTTGTTATTTCAATTTTTAGAATATTCTGAGTTTATGTTTCTATGCGTTTTGGTCCTTACTTGTCATGTATGCAATTAAGCGATTTCCAATGGGTATTTTGAGCTGATTTTTTACAGAGAATCATGCAATGAACTTAATTAAGGATTGGTAAATTGAATTTTTTAATGGTCCTTACAAAATGTTTTTTTACGAAATGGTCCCTAAAATCAAGAATGGTGATAATCGAGATACGATTGAGGTGTCGTTTTATTCGCTGCTTTGATTGGTCACTTAGGAATCTAAATTGTATCTAGACAAGATAAAAAAGAAAAATACATGGTTGTTTATTGAGGTAAACCTTCTCGGTTTACTTCAATATTCTCCGTGTGACTCGTTCGGTTCGGTCCATCGGCTAGGCCGGGTCGAGGGGTTACATTTGGTGGTATCAGACCCAGGTTACGAAAGGTTGGGATGATGGTAAGTTGTTGGTAAGTGAGTTTGATGTGGATGTGTGTTTTTGGTAATGTTTGCTTTGTCCGTTGAATGTCTTAAGCATGTTAATGTTGAGTATCTGATAATGATGTTATATATGGTGATTGATTATGAATGTGAGATGATATAAATGATGTTGGAATGGGCTGAATTTTAATGCTTGTGATGCATGATGATTGAGACATGCATTTTGTATGCTTTATGCAATGTAGGGGGAAAATTGGAATGCCCATTGCCTTATTACCTAGTGAAATGTTTTTGAATTGGATTTGAAGTCTTGGATCCTTGTTAGAAGCTAGCCTAATCTTTTGTTTTGTTTTATATTCATGCCTTAATGTTAATAGTACAATGGGACCGCAGAGAGAGTTACGATCTGGGGCAGTTTCTCCTGTTGAGGAGTAACGTAATTAGGAGAATGAGGTTCTGCCTGGTGCAAATTTACCTCCTCCATCGCCGCCACCACCCGGGGATGAGGAGTAAGAACAACAAGGGCAGGCTGGTCCGGTGTTGGGGGATTTGATGCCTTTAGTACAGGCCATGACGGGAGCATTCCAGGCTGATGTTTCTGGAGTGCATGTACAAGCGCCTGCTGCTGGGCAAATGGGTTTGCCATTGGAGCGCTTGAGAAGTCTAGGAGGAGTATAATTTCGTAGTTTATCTCCTAAGGCATCCGAGGCTTGGATGGCAAGCACGATCCGTGTAACCCCCTTAACCCGGCCTAGACGATTGACCCGAATTAAGAAGTTTACACGGGGAAAACCAAAGTCAACCCGAAAGTCAACCTTGATTAACGACCCTTTTTTTTTCTTTTTAATCTTACCTAAATGCACATTAACCCTAGATATGTTCATAACAACAGCATGTTCAAAGATCACAGCAATCAGAACACATTTAGGGACTTGATTGCACAAAACATGAATATAGGGACCAAAATGTAAATTCTGGAAATTAAAAGGACTTAACCCACTTTTAAGTTACCATTATGAAATTAGTCATATTTCTTGCTTCTCTGTCAAATTTCAACTCAAACGGACATCTCAAACTCATTCAATTGCATAAACAAGATTCAGGACCAAAACGCAAAGATTTCAAAACATATAACCATCAATTTCAGTGCCCAACGGTCGAGTGTTCCGAAACAGGGAGGACCTGTTCCGAAACGCGGGACCGTTCCGAAACACGTTTTGATACAGGGCTCGGCAGTAGCATTTTCGTTCCGGGACGGTTCCTCCCGTTTCGAAACGCCTAGGCCATTTCAGGCCCCCGTTCCGAAACGGTAGCACCCGTTCCGATACGGCCTGCCCAGATTTGCAGGATTTCGCTGGTTTAACACACAATTGACCCATCAAACATGCTCCAAAGGCAACCAAATTATATCAGCAAGACATTACATGCATAAGGAACATAATTGCATCAACCATACTCAAACATGGCATCAATTAAGCAAATCCCCAATTCTATAGACATGCATCCTATTTAGAAAACCATTCAAGCATCATAATACCCAACCAACTTCACAAAGGCCTATTACATGTTCCATCATCAACAACAACATAAAACCAACTTAGGGAGTCCAAAACATCAACATAGGTTCCCCATTGCCAAATGCCAAAAGCTAATAGTGTAAAGAAACTTTCACCATACATGAGCTTAGTTCTTCACTTGGATTCTTGACCTCTTGCTGCCCTTATACGCACTTCAATGCTCTGCATTATAGGTTTAAGAAAAGAGAGAGAGCGTAAGCTAAAAGCTTAGTGAGGAATGCTCATTTAAAACAACTCAATAATGCATTTATAAAACACTTTTAAAAACCTTAATTCAAAACAACCTTTGTCCATGCACATAAGCATTTAAAACAAGCATTTCATGCTTCAAATTATTAACATGTCATATTGGCCACAAGTGATAATCATAATCTTTCCATTACACAATACAATCAACATAAGATCCACACATGAACTTTTAACCACCATTGTGATCTTACAATTCACAAGGACCACACATGGACTTTTAACCACCATTGTGTCCTTAGCACAAGAATCACCCATGGACTTTTAACCACCATGGTGTTCTTACAATACACAAGGTCCACACAAGGACTTTTAACCACCTTGTGACCTTAACACAAGAATCACCCATGGACTTTTAACCACCATGGTGTTCTTAAAATACACAAGGACTTTTAACCACCTTGTGACCTTAACACAAGAATCACCCATGGACTTTTAACCACCATGTTGTTCTTAACACAAGAACCACCTATGGACTTTTAACCACCATAGTGTTCTTAACCTTTCTCGAAACATCACTTGCCAATAAGCATCATTTAACAACAATAGTCCACTGTTTTAAAGCATTTAACAAAGCCATTAATCATCATGCATCCTTATGCAACAAAACCACATTTTATCAAATGTTCAAAACAAGGATCTCTTACCTTGAGCATCCTTCAACACATGGCTTATAAAACCAGCAAATAAACATGCTAAAGTATGCTTTCAAAACAGAATTTAAAACATGCAAACAATCACATTGCACTCAACCAACTCATGGTTCATCAACAAGAGAGTTTTTCCGAAAACTTACTCTTGAGCTTAGCAACGTTGTTTAGACTTAAACTAAGCTCCCAAACCTTCAAAACATTGGTTTCAAAGCTGAAAACCATAATCCATACACCGATTCCGTTTCCCCACTTGCCGAACACCAATCAAGCTTCCGGATCAACACCACAAGGATCCGAAGATGTCTCCCCTGTTTTAAACACATCAAAACAGTAGATTAATGCACCATCATGCATTAATATCCTCAACCAAGACACCTAAACTCGCTGCTCACATCAACACTCACATTTCGGCTACCAAACACAACTGAAATCACATCCAAACATCTCTACAACACTACACAGCCAAGATCCATCAATTCCAAACATTCATAAACCTCAATTAACATCCAAAATGGATCTCATCACGTCCTTATACCTCCAGCTATATCAGAACATCAAGATCACTCCAAAAACCACCAAAAACTTAAACAAAACTTAGGAAAATCAACCTATTCGGGATTGCATTGATTAAACCTCAATTTCTCATCAATTATACATCCATTTTACATCAAAAACACATCTCAAAACAATGTCCACTCAGATCATACGAATTTCATCAAAATTAAAGCAAATCTTGCATTTTAAAGCCAAGATCAAGAACTCAATTGTAAAACATTTAATAAAACATAATTCAAGGATTGAGAACTTGGGAATTTCAGTAAAGAACTGATAATTTAGAGGAGAAGGACGTTCATACCTCTAAACTTGAGTTTCTCCCCTTTTGGAACCAAGATTCTTGAAAATCCAATAAGCAAATGCTAAGGTTTTGTTGTAGAATTGATTAGAGATCAAATGAGGATTGAAATCTAATCTTTAGTTGTCAAAATCAGAGAGAATTTTGCTGGAGAAAAGTGTTTGGGTTGAGAGGAAATGTAACCCCCGTAGCCCGGCCTAGACGGTTGACCCGAACTACAAAGATTACACGGGGAAAACCAAAGTCAACCCGAAAGTCAACCTTGATTAACGACCCCTTTTTTTTCCTTTTTAATCTTGTCTAGATGCACATTAGTCCTATATGTGATCACTCAAACACCATACTCAAAGATCACAAACATCAGAGATCAAACGGGGACCCAATTGAACAAATTACAATTTTAGGGACCAAATTGTAATTTCTGTTAAATATGAGGACTTAACCCAAATTAAAGTTACCAACTTAAAATTAATCATGTTTCATGCTTCCCTGCCAAATTTCAGCTCAAACGGACAACCCAAACTCATACAATTGCACAAACAAGATTCAGGACCAAAATGCAACTTTTCAAAACATTTAACTGCCAATGTCAGCCCCCAACGGTCACCCATTCCGAAACAGGCTTAGCCCGTTCCGAAACGCGGGGTCGTTCCGCAACGCGTACCGAAACGGGGGTCTGGCAGTAGCCTTTCCGTTTCGGAACGGTCCCTCCCGTTTCGGACGCCTGGGCTTGTTTAAGGCACCCGTTCCGAAACGGTATTGGCTGTTCCGAAACACCCTGCACAGCAAGCCTCAAAATGCATTCTTAAACATGCAATTAAACATCCAATCATGCTCCAAAAGCCACCAAACTTTGCCAACATGCAATTCAACATAAAAGAGGCATACTTGCATCAACAATTCAACAACATGTCAACATACACGAAAAACCCCAATTTCAAGGTTAAGCTTCCAACACAAGCAACCATTTAAACAACATACTTCCAATTCAAACTCATAAGCCAAACCATGTTCCAACAACATCAACAACACAAAACCATACTTGTCCGAACATATACAAACACATACATCAACCCAAGAGATTCTACCCCATTGCCTTTATTAACTATAGCTATTAACCGAGACATACATCTCAAGTGGAGTCCTTCTTGAATCCCTTGCTCCTCGCTGTCCAAACTTCAAGAATCTGCATTGATGGACAAAAAGGAGCGTAAGCACATAATGCTTAGTGAGGAATGCTCAAAACCAAAACACCATCAATGCAGCGAGCCATAAAAACCTCTTTGAAAAGCAACCCGATTTGATTAGCAAGCAAAGTTGGAAAAACCCTTTTCAACAACATGCTTAAAACCATGCATTGCATATACATGAAAACCAACCCTTAGTTTAGCAAACTAAGAAAACCCTTTTCAAAGCACAACTTGCAAAATCAACCATTTAGCCAAACCATGCATAAACACCATATGCAAGCTAAAACAAAACCTTGGAAAACACTCCCATTTCATAACATACCTCTCTTAAACTTGAAAACCAATTCAAGCAAGAATCTTTTAAAACCATTTCACAAACCAACCAACACATGCATTAAACCAAGGCAACATATATGTACCACAACATCAACATCACATGCCTTTAAAAACAAGTCTTAACAAGACTCCAATGCACTAAAGATATTTCATGCTCACATGCATCATTTTCCAAATGATAATCAACACTTGTTCAACTTAACAAGTAAACATGCATTCACAAGCATTATACACTTTCCATGCAACCATGCATCTTTTCAAGCATCTCATGCTTCACATGCAATTATGCATCAATTCAAGCATCCCATGCTTCATCACAATCAAGAACATCATATTGGCCTTCAAGTGATCAACCACATTCACTTTTCAACTCAACACCCAATCGGATACGCAGATTCCGAGCGTTGTCCCTACGCTCCATACACCCTACCAATCCAAGGTCTCCCAAATGGACTTTCAAACACCATTTGACCTCAACATCCTAAGGTTCCCATGTATGGACTTTTAAACACCATACAACCTTAGCTTTCCCGAGGTTCCCATGTATGGACTTTCAAACACCATACAACCTCAACTTTTCCCCAAGGTTCCCATGTATGGACTTTCAAACACCATACAACCTTTGCATTCACCGATTGGTAGTTGTATAACATCACTAACGAGATCCGGGACACCCTACACAAGATCCACACATGGACTTAACACCGCCATTGTGATCTCAACAAGCACAAGGTTCCCACATATGGACTTTTAAACACCATATATCCTTTGCTCAACCAAGGTCCTCGAATGGGCAACACCTCCATTATGACCTCAACCATCTCGTTAGGATACTTGAAGGGAGTTTACCGGTCCACTCTTGACCACTCCACCTCCAAGGCGACTTAATTCACGGTGCACCCAATCCTATAGCCGGCTAACTATATCCGATCAAAGAACCAAGAACCACTTACATCACTTGCCAATATAACCATCTTACCACATTAGGCCAATGTTTCACATGCATATCCATAATGCAAAAACCATCACTTACCAACATTAATTCACTGTTTTAAAGCATTAAACAAAGCCATTGAACAACATGCAACACCATGCATCAAAACCAGATTTTCAATGCATAAAACCAAGGATCTCTTACCTTGAGCATCCTTCACATATGGCTTTCAAAACCAGCATTAAACCATGCTAAAATATGCTTTCAAAACAGATTTAAACCATGCAAAACACATGCATTTCAATCATCAACCACAATTGCTTAAAAGCCAATTCCACAATCATAATTCAAGAGCGAAAATCCATTCACTTACTCTTGAGCTTAGCAAAGTTGTTTAGACTTACACTAAGCTCCCAAAAACCTTCAAACCTTGGTTCAAAAGCTGAAAACCCAACTTCACTCACCGATAACCAAAACAAGGCTAGCCACCAAGCCTTCCAAGCATCCGAAACCTTCCGCAACACCTCTAAATCTCACGGATCAAACTCCCCTGTTTCAAGCACACAAAAACAGCACATTAATGCATCATTATGCATTAAGAACAGCAGCCACACAACCAAACTCGCTGCTCATCACACAACCAACAATTCGGCTACCAAACACAACCGAAATCACCTCCAAACACTACCAAAACTTAACCCAGCCAAGATCCATCACTTCTAACCATTTTTAAACATCAATTAACATCCAAAATGATCACAAACACGCCCCTATACTTCCAGGTATAACAGATCACCAAAAACACTCCAAAAACAACCAAAAACTCAAGCCAAACTTAGGAAATTCAACCTATCCGGGATTGCATTAATTAAACCTCAACTTCTAATCAATTTAGCATTCATTTAACATCATTTTGACACTTCAAAACACTGCCCAAACAGATCACACGAAAATTTCACCAAAATCGCCAAATCTTGCATTTTAAGCCAAAAAGCTTGATGAAACAACTTGCAAATTGAGAGGTTTTGTTGATGAGATGATTAGGAATCAAATGAGAGTTGAAATGAGTGATTTAGATTGACAAAATCAAAGAAGAAAATCTGGAGAATGTGTTTGGGTTGAGAGAAAATGAGAGAAAAGGAAAATTGAGAGAAAATAGAAAAGTTAGTTATAAAATAGTAAAAATGATTTCCCTCCACTTTCTTTATGTTTTAAATCAGAATAAAACCTTAAAATATCTTAGAAAAATCTGGAGAAACTCTTTTGGAATAATAGCTCCTTAAAGATTCGAAGTTTCAATCCTTTATAAAACTGTCACCGAACTTTCAAAAATTACATTTTGGTCACTAGCCAAAATGTCAACCTTCCGAACCTCATTTTCCAAAATTGATTTCACAGTTCACTTAATTATATTAAAAGATGATTTTAGGACATTTTTCCATATTTTTAATGCAACCCGAACTAGGCTTTCCTAAATTCACTCTTATATATTCGATCAGCACTTTGACCAAACCGGTCAACGCCCAAAACTTCTGAGCCCAAAACCGGGGCGTTACAACTCTCCCCCCCCCTTAGGAAATTTCGTCCTCGAAATTTAACCGGCGAAAAGAGAACAACAACTTTCTCAAAACACACACAAGGCAACATAAAAACCTCAACCAACACCGAACACTTTCCACACAAAACTCCACTGAACCCAACACCACCACATGCTGTTCACAAACCCAGAACACTCAAAGATAGCCACAACTTAACCTTTCACATATCCGGACTGTACACAGCCCCAACTTCAATCATGAAGAACTTTAACTCTCACAGCACACATTACTGTAACACACAACTTCCAAGACTGGTTTACACAGGGACTCTAACCAATCCAATTCAACCACTCTGCAAACTTCTCTGCTTCCAAAACTCTTGCAACTCTCAAACCCCTTCCAAGAATTTCCCAATAAGCAAAAATCCTTAAACATAAACTGCTTACCCAAACTCCCCAACGAATGCTGATAAACCCTCACAACTGTTGCTAACATTACCACAACATCTCACCAGGATCACTCACCCAGATTCCAAAAATCACATCGCAACCCCAACTCGACTCCGCCAGCTATTCCATACAGCACCAGCTGTCCTCAAAAGAAAATCACACACACACAACCAGCCAACCACTTCTCACAAGAACCCAAATAACCAACAAAAGCCTTCGATCCTTCATAACCCTTCCACCTCAAACTTCAACCATAACACTTGTCTTACCAGGACATCGCCCAACCTATCATACATACCAACTCCTCAACTCCTCAAAGGTTGCTAGGAACCAGCACTTACAAACACAACCCTTCCACAACAACCCAAATGCTAAGCTACCCCAGCACCTGGAAACACAACCGTTAAACTACAACATCACTTAGCATCAAGGTGCTACCCCTTCCACTAAACTCTCTTTAAGCAACAAACACTATCCTTCTACCATCAGACCATACCACTCTCACTATTACTAGCAACTAGCCTAATATATACTCCATTACGTCTAACTCTCACCCATCACCAAAACAACCTCTAAAAAAAACCCATCATCCAACCTAACCCAACCACCACTCTAACAGATTCGATTAGTTATTAGCGAGTATGAACATCGTATGCATGATGACCAACATGCCCTATCAATGCCTGATAAACATGTATGCAAAACCTCTAATGTCATACCACATGTATGCATGGACCAACATATATAATATAGCATATAACAATGATTTTAACTGTGCATGAATGTCAGTTCACACCCTCCAATAACATCCTCAAAATCCGTCTAAGAACAACCTCCTACCTCACTTCTAACTTATCTAACTCCATCATACCAACAATCATTAACCACAAGATTCTCACCTAAGCCTTCTTCACACCAAAGATGTTTCCAAACTACAACCATTACCCCAAACATTCTAGCAACAAGACTAAACTTACCACGCAAGGAAAACCAACAGAAACCAAACTAAGGTAACTAGAGCAAATATTACTAAACAAGGTTACCTGAAAGCACAACACCACCCTGAAGCTTCATCAGACGAACTCTCTTCCTCGCGGAACCATCATCCTCCTGCCGCACCACTGCAGCACCAGCTAACACACCAGGGTCACCACCAACTCCCTGCAGTAAGGGACCTTGGCTGTTCCGAGCCAACATCAAACAATCACGTCTCATGTGTCAAGCAGACCCACATTTCCAGCAATTCTCCTTTCCCACACTCTTCACAACTTTCTGCTCTTTCTGCCACTTCTGAACGTTGCCTCGGCCGTGCCCACGGCCTTTCTGAGACCCTTTGGCTAACACTAAAGCTGACTTCACTCCAAGAGGACAATCACGCTTAACATGCACTTTGGAACCACAGTTCCAGCAAGCACCCGCGCCCCAACAACCTCCAACATGGCGCCTTTCACAACGGTCACACACCGGTGGCTGAACTTCCACTCCTTGCCCAAGCAACACTTGCTCTACAACAACACCACCGTCACATTGCTCAACCCTTGGAAACTTCCCTCCAAGATACCTTTCATAAAAGGCAGATACAAAAAAATCCCAATCAATATCATGAATATGTGACGCCACTACCACAGATGTCCACCAGACACATGCATCCTCCAACATCAAAGAAACAACACTCCCCAGCTTACAAGCAAGATCACAGCCTTCCTGATCCAAGATCAGAACCACACTGGCCAACCAGGCCTCAAACATCTCCGGTGTAGAACCACGATATTCCACAGCACCCAAATCAAGCAAACGCTGCTTCGGCAAACCCACACATCCCACAGCCAGCACATCCACTGACTTTACCTTTACCACAGCCTGAGATGTTCCCAACACCTCCTGAACATCAGATGATGAACTCTTCACCACAGAACCAGCTTCTTTCCCTTGCCTTATCACCTCAACCCCAGGCACAGAAAACTGAGACAAAACACCTCTACCAAAGGGTGAATTCCACGCCTTAACAACCTGCCCCAAGGCAGCAACCATCTCTCCCAACTGCCATTCTTTCATCGACTTAGCCATACTACTAACAAAAACAAACATACAAACCAGTTAGACCAGCATTAAGCAAGGATTCAAACTCCAACTCCAAAATAACACAATAGCTATATTAATAAGGCAATGGGTATCCCGAATCCTCCCCTTTACATGACATAACAGTCAACACAACATGGATATCACCACATCAAGCATATCAATCTACATACTCGATCATGCTTACATCCAACAGCATCCATTTGCATCAGCATATTATCAACATAACATACTCATTACACAATCATCAAGCATAACACCAGCTCACAACATCAGCACATAACCACATTAATTCAACAATGATTCATAAACGCAAAGCATGCTCGAAAACATCAGCAACTTGACCAGAAACATCAACAATTTGCTCAGAAACATCAGCATCATGCCCAGAAACACGTGTTTCAACCAACATTCAACCAACTTTCATCCACACAACAAGGTAAACATCAACACACATCACAACAACTTACCGTTTTCCCCAAGCATTCGCAACTCAGCTCTGATACCACCAAATGTAACCCCCGTAGCCCGGCCTAGACGGTTGACCCGAACTACGAAGATTACACGGGGAAAACCAAAGTCAACCCGAAAGTCAACCTTGATTAACGACCCTTTTTTTTCTTTTTAATCTTGTCTAGATGCACATTAGTCCTATATGTGATCACTCAAACACCATACTCAAAGATCACAAACATCAGAGATCAAACGGGGACCCAATTGAACAAATTACAATTTTAGGGACCAAATTGTAATTTCTGTTAAATATGAGGACTTAACCCAAATTAAAGTTACCAACTTAAAATTAATCATGTTTCATGCTTCCCTGCCAAATTTCAGCTCAAACGGACAACCCAAACTCATACAATTGCACAAACAAGATTCAGGACCAAAATGCAACTTTTCAAAACATTTAACTGCCAATGTCAGCCCCCAACGGTCACCCGTTCCGAAACGCGGGGCCGTTCCGCAACGCGTACCGAAACGGGGGTCTGGCAGTAGCCTTTCCGTTTCGGAACGGTCCCTCCCGTTTCGGACGCCTGGGCTTGTTTAAGGCACCCGTTCCGAAACGGTATTGGCTGTTCCGAAACACCCTGCACAGCAAGCCTCAAAATGCATTCTTAAACATGCAATTAAACATCCAATCATGCTCCAAAAGCCACCAAACTTTGCCAACATGCAATTCAACATAAAAGAGGCATACTTGCATCAACAATTCAACAACATGTCAACATACACGAAAAACCCCAATTTCAAGGTTAAGCTTCCAACACAAGCAACCATTTAAACAACATACTTCCAATTCAAACTCATAAGCCAAACCATGTTCCAACAACATCAACAACACAAAACCATACTTGTCCGAACATATACAAACACATACATCAACCCAAGAGATTCTACCCTATTGCCTTTATTAACTATAGCTATTAACCGAGACATACATCTCAAGTGGAGTCCTTCTTGAATCCCTTGCTCCTCGCTGTCCAAACTTCAAGAATCTGCATTGATGGACAAAAAGGAGCGTAAGCACATAATGCTTAGTGAGGAATGCTCAAAACCAAAACACCATCAATGCAGCGAGCCATAAAAACCTCTTTGAAAAGCAACCCGATTTGATTAGCAAGCAAAGTTGGAAAAACCCTTTTCAACAACATGCTTAAAACCATGCATTGCATATACATGAAAACCAACCCTTAGTTTAGCAAACTAAGAAAACCCTTTTCAAAGCACAACTTGCAAAATCAACCATTTAGCCAAACCATGCATAAACACCATATGCAAGCTAAAACAAAACCTTGGAAAACACTCCCATTTCACAACATACCTCTCTTAAACTTGAAAGCCAATTCAAGCAAGAATCTTTTAAAACCATTTCACAAACCAACCAACACATGCATTAAACCAAGGCAACATATATGTACCACAACATCAACATCACATGCCTTTAAAAACAAGTCTTAACAAGACTCCAATGCACTAAAGATATTTCATGCTCACATGCATCATTTTCCAAATGATAATCAACACTTGTTCAACTTAACAAGTAAACATCCATTCACAAGCATTATACACTTTCCATGCAACCATGCATCTTTTCAAGCATCTCATGCTTCACATGCAATTATGCATCAATTCAAGCATCCCATGCTTCATCACAATCAAGAACATCATATTGGCCTTCAAGTGATCAACCACATTCACTTTTCAACTCAACACCCAATCGGATACGCGGATTCCGAGCGTTGTCCCTACGCTCCATACACTCTACCAATCCAAGGTCTCCCAAATGGACTTTCAAACACCATTTGACCTCAACATCCTAAGGTTCCCATGTATGGACTTTTAAACACCATACAACCTTAGCTTTCCCGAGGTTCCCATGTATGGACTTTCAAACACCATACAACCTCAACTTTTCCCCAAGGTTCCCATGTATGGACTTTCAAACACCATACAACCTTGACATGCACAAGGTTCCCATGTATGGACTTTCAAACACCATACAACCTTTGCATTCACCGATTGGTAGTTGTATAACATGACTAACGAGATCCGGGACACCCTACACAAGATCCACACATGGACTTAACACCGCCATTGTGATCTCAACAAGCACAAGGTTCCCACATATGGACTTTTAAAAACCATATAACCTTTGCTCAACCAAGGTCCTCGAATGGGCAACACCTCCATTATGACCTCAACCATCTCGTTAGGATACTTGAAGGGAGTTTACCGGTCCACTCTTGACCACTCCACCTCTAAGGCGACTTAATTCACGGTGCACCCAATCCTATAGCCGGCTAACTATATCCGATCAAAGAACCAAGAACCACTTACATCACTTGCCAATATAACCATCTTACCACATTAGGCCAATGTTTCACATGCATATCCATAATGCAAAAACCATCACTTACCAACATTAATTCACTGTTTTAAAGCATTAAACAAAGCCATTGAACAACATGCAACACCATGCATCAAAACCACATTTTCAATGCATAAAACCAAGGATCTCTTACCTTGAGCATCCTTCACATATGGCTTTCAAAACCAGCATTAAACCATGCTAAAATATGCTTTCAAAACAGATTTAAACCATGCAAAACACATGCATTTCAATCATCAACCACAATTGCTTAAAAGCCAATTCCACAATCATAATTCAAGAGCGAAAATCCATTCACTTACTCTTGAGCTTAGCAAAGTTGTTTAGACTTACACTAAGCTCCCAAAAACCTTCAAACCTTGGTTCAAAAGCTGAAAACCCAACTTCACTCACCGATAACCAAAACAAGGCTAGCCACCAAGCCTTCCAAGCATCCGAAACCTTCCGCAACACCTCTAAAGCTCACGGATCAAACTCCCCTGTTTCAAGCACACAAAAACAGCACATTAATGCATCATTATGCATTAAGAACAGCAGCCACACAACCAAACTCGCTGCTCATCACACAACCAACAATTCGGCTACCAAACACAACCGAAATCACCTCCAAACACTACCAAAACTTAACCCAGCCAAGATCCATCACTTCTAACCATTTTTAAACATCAATTAACATCCAAAATGATCACAAACACGCCCCTATACTTCCAGGTATAACAGATCACCAAAAACACTCCAAAAACAACCAAAAACTCAAGCCAAACTTAGGAAATTCAACCTATCCGGGATTGCATTAATTAAACCTCAACTTCTAATAAATTTAGCATTCATTTAACATCATTTTGACACTTCAAAACACTGCCCAAACAGATCACACGAAAATTTCACCAAAATCGCCAAATCTTGCATTTTAAGCCAAAATCAAGATTTCAATTGAAAAGCCTTTAACAAAACACAAATCAAGGATTGAGAACTTGGGAATTTCAATAAAGAACTTGAAGTTCAGAGGAGAAGGACGTTCTTACCTCCAAACTTGAGTTTCTCCTTTTTAGAGCCAAAAAGCTTGATGAAACAACTTGCAAATTGAGAGGTTTTGTTGATGAGATGATTAGGAATCAAATGAGAGTTGAAATGAGTGATTTAGATTGACAAAATCAAAGAAGAAAATCTGGAGAATGTGTTTGGGTTGAGAGAAAATGAGAGAAAAGGAAAATTGAGAGAAAATAGAAAAGTTAGTTATAAAATAGTAAAAATGATTTCCCTCCACTTTCTTTATGTTTTAAATCAGAATAAAACCTTAAAATATCTTAGAAAAATCTGGAGAAACTCTTTTGGAATAATAGCTCCTTAAAGATTCAAAGTTTCAATCCTTTATAAAACTGTCACCGAACTTTCAAAAATTACATTTTGGTCACTAGCCAAAATGTCAACCTTCCGAACCTCATTTTCCAAAATTGATTTCACAGTTCACTTAATTATATTAAAAGATGATTTTAGGACATTTTTCCATATTTTTAATGCAACCCGAACTAGGCTTTCCTAAATTCACTCTTATATATTCGATCAGCACTTTGACCAAACCGGTCAACGCCCAAAACTTCTGAGCCCAAAACCGGGGCGTTACAGGAAAGTTGAGAGAAAAGAAAATAGAAATTTAGAGAAAAGTTAGTTAAAATTTCAAAATATATTTTCCCTCCTTTTGCACTTAATTAAAAACCATTAATTAAATTGATTAATATTCAGAAAAATCTGGAGAAACTCTTTTGGGTAAATAGCTCCTTAAAGATTCAAAGTTTCAATCCTTTTTAAAACAGTCACCTAGTTTTCAAAAATTATATTTTGGTCACTAACCCAAAATGTCACTCTTCCAAACCTCATTTTGTAAAATTGATTTCACCTTTCTCTTACATATAATAAAAGAGGATTTAAAGACATTTTTCCATATTTTTAATGCAACCCGAACTAGGCTTTCCTAAATTCACCCTTATATATTCGAACCGCAACCCGACCGGTCCGGTCCAAACCCAAAACTTCTAAGCCCAAAATTGGGGTGTTACAACTCTCCCCCCCTTAAGAAATTTCGTCCTCGAAATTTACCTGAAGGAAAGAGGTACGGAAACTGCTTCAACATGTCATCCTTCCGTTCCTACGTGGCTTCTTCAACACCACGATGTTTCCACAACACCTTTACCAACTCGATGGTCCTGCCACGAAGAACCTTACTATCCGAATCCAGAATCTTCACTGGTTCCTCATCATAGGTCAAATCCGCATTCAATTCCACTTCTTCCACAGGCATCACATGTGAAGGATCCGATCTATACTTCCGAAGCATAGAAACATGAAACACATCATGGATATTCTCCAACTCTTGCGGTAACCTCAACTTATACGCAACAGGTCCCACACGCTCAACCACCTCGTATGGTCCAATGTACCTAGGGCTCAACTTACCCTTTCGGCCAAACCTCATCACCTTTTTCCAAGGCGAAACCTTCAAAAACACACGGTCACCCACCGCGTACTCAATCTCCTTACGCTTCAAATCCGCGTAAGACTTTTGCCGATCAGAAGCTGCTTTCAAACGCTCACAAATGAGCTTCACCTTCTCGGTGGTTCCTTTCAACAAAGCTGGCATCGAAACCAACTTCTGACCCGTTTCAGCCCAACACAGAGGAGTCCTACACTTCCTCCCGTACAAAGCCTCATAAGGTGCCATTTGAATGCTTGCCTGATAACTATTGTTATAGGCAAACTCCACCAAAGGCAAATGTTTCTCCCATGAGCCCTGAAACTCAATCACGCAGCACCTCAACATATCCTCCAAAACCTGGATAACACGCTCGGACTGACCATCCGACTGAGGATGATAAGATGTACTGAAATTCAACCGTGTACCCAAAGCTTGATGCAAACACTGCCAGAAACGCGATGTAAACCTCGGATCCCTATCCGATACAATCGACTTAGGCACACCATGCAGCCGCACAATCTCAGCAATGTACAGCTCTGCAAGCTTATCCAAAGAATACGTCATATGCACAGGCAAGAAATGCGCACACTTCGTCAAGCGATCTACAAGTTTAGGGACCAAAACGCAAAGGTTTCAAAACATATAACCAACAATTTCAGTGCCCAACGGTCGGGTGTTTCGGAACAGGGATGATCCGTTCCGAAACGCGGGACCGTTCCGAAACGCGTTGCGCAACAGGGCCTGGCAGTGGCCAAACTATTTCGGAACGGCTCTGCCCCTTTCGAAACGCCTAGGCCGTTTCAGGCCCTCTGTTCCGAAACGACAGCACCTGTTCCGAAACAGGCTGCCCAGATTGCAGAAATTTAGCTAGATTATCACACAATTGACCCATCAAAAATGCTCCAAAGGCAACCAAATTAAACCAGCAACACATTACATGCATAAGGAACATAATGGCATCAACAATTCATAAACATGGCATCAAATAAGAAAAGCCCCAATTCTATAGGCATGCATCCTATATTGAAAGACCATTCAACACCAAAACATCAAACAATTCTCATAATGGCCATTTACAAGTTCCATCATCAACAACAACATAAAACCATCCTAGGGAGTCCAAAACATCTCCCAAAACAACAACATAGGTTCCCCATTGCCAAATGCCAAAAGCTAATCAAGTTATGAAAATATTCACCATACATGAGCTTAGTTCTTCACTTGGATTCTTGACCTCTTGCTGCCCTTATATGCACTTCAATGCTCTGCATTATTGGTTTAAGAAAAGAGAGAGCGTAAGCACATAGCTTAGTGAGGAATGCTCATTTAAAACAACACAATAATGTATTTATAAACACATTTATAAATCTCAATTCAAAACTATCTTTAATCATGCATAAAAGCATTTAAAACAAGCATACATGCTTCAAATTATTAACATGTCATATTGACCACAAGTGATACTCATAATCTTTCCATTTCATAGTACAATCAACATAAGACTCACACATGGACTTTTAAACACCATTGTGATCTTACAATTCACAAGGACCACACATGGACTTTTAACCACCATTGTGTCCTTAGCACAAGAATCACCCATGGACTTTTAACCACCATGGTGTTCTTAAAATACACAAGGCTCACACAAGGACTTTTAACCACCTTTGTGACCTTAACACAAGAATCACCCATGGACTTTTAACCACCATGGTGTTCTTAAAATACACAAGGCTCACACAAGGACTTTTAACCACCTTTGTGACCTTAACACAAGAACCAATCATGGACTTTTAACCACCATGTTGTTCTTAACACAAGAACCACCTATGGACTTTTAACCACCATAGTGTTCTTAACCTTTCACGAAACATCACTTGCCAATATGCATCATTTAACAACAATAATCCACTGTTTTAAAGCATTTAACAAAGCCATTAATCATCATGCATCCTTATGCATCAAAACCACATTTTATCAAATGTTCAAAACAAGGATCTCTTACCTTGAGAATCCTTCAACACATGGCTTATAAAACCAGCAAATAAACATGTTATATATGCTTTCAAAACAGAATATGAAACATGCAACCAATCACCTTGCACACAACCAACACATGGTTCATCAACAAGAGAGTTTATCCGAAAACTTACTCTTGAGCTTAGCAAAGTTGTTTAGACTTAAACTAAGCTCCCAAACCTTCAAAACAATGGTTTCAAAGCTGAAAACCAAAATCCACTCACCGATTCCGTTTCGCCACTTGCCGAAACACCAATCAAGCTTCCGGATCAACACCACAAGGATCCGAAGATGTCTCCCCTGTTTTAAACACATCAAAACAGTAGATTAATGCACCATCATGCATTAATATCCTCAACCAAGACATCTAAACTCGCTGCTCACATCAACACTCACATTTCGACCACCAAACACAACCGAAATCACATCCAAACATCTCTACAACACTACCCAGCCAAGATCCATCAATTCCAAACATCTATAAACCTCAATTAACATCCAAAATAGATCTCATCACGTCCTTATACCTCCAGCTATAGCAGAACATCAAGATCACTCCAAAAACCACCAAAAACTTAAACAAAACTTAGGAAAATCAACCTATTCGGGATTGCATTGATTAAACCTCAATTTCCCATCAATTATACATCAATTTTACATCAAAAACACATCACAAAACACTGCCCAATCAGATCATACGAATTTCATCAAAATTAAAGCAAATCTTGCATTTTAAAGCCAAGATCAAGAACTCAATTGCAAAACCTTTAATAAAACATAATTCAAGGATTGATAACTTGGGAATTTCAGTAAAGAACTGAGAATTTAGAGGAGAAGGACGTTCATACCTCTAAACTTGAGTTTCTCCCTTTTTGGAACCAAGATTCTTGAAAATCCAATAAGCAAATGCTAAGGTTTTGTTGTAGAAATGATTAGAGATCAAAAGGAAGTTGAAATCTCATCTTTGAATGTCAAAATCAGAGGGAAGTTTGCTGGAGAAAAGTGTTTGGGTTGAGAGAAAAGTTGAGAGAAAAGAAATGGAAAATTTTAGAAAAAAGTTAGTTATTACCAAAATATCTTTTTCCCTCCCTTTTTCCTTTAATTAAAACCATTAATTAAATTGATTAATATTAAGAAAAATCTAGAGAAACTCCTTTGGGTAAATAGCTCCTTAAAGATTCAAAGTTTCAATCCTTTTTAAAACAGTCACCAAGTTTTTGAAAATTACATTTTAGTCACTAAACCAAAATGTCACTCTTCCAAACCTCATTTTGTAAAATTGATTTCACCTTTCTCTTATATATAATAAAAGAGGATTTTAAGACATTTTTTCATATTTTTAATGCAACCCGAACTAGGCTTTCCTAAATTCACCCTTTTATATTCGAACCGCAACCCGACCGGTCCGGTCCAAACCCAAAACTTCTAAGCCCAAAATTGGGGTGTTACAACTCTCCCCCCCCCCTTAAGAAATTTCGTCCTCGAAATTTACCTGAAGGAAAAAGGTACGGAAACTGCTTCAACATGTCATCCTTCCGCTCCCACGTGGCTTCTTCAACACCACGATGTTTCCACAACACCTTTACCAACTCGATGGTCTTGCCACGAAGAACCTTACTATCCGAATCCAGAATCCTCAACGGTTCCTCATCATAGGTCAAATCCGGATTCAATTCCACTTCTTCCACATGCATCACATGTGAAGGATCCGATCTATACTTCTGAAGCATGGAAACATGAAACACATCATGGATCTTCTCCAACTCTTGTGGTAACCTCAACTTATACGCAACAGGACCCACACGCTCAACCACCTCGTATGGTCCAATGTACCTAGGGTTCAACTTACCCTTTCGACCAAACCTCATCACCTTTTTCCAAGGCGAAACCTTAAAAAACACACGGTCACCCACCGCGTACTCAATCTCCTTACGCTTCAAATCCGCGTAAGACTTTTGCCGATCAGAAGCTGCCTTCAAGCGCTCACAAATGAGCTTCACCTTCTCGGTGGTTCCTTTCAACATAGCTGGCATCGAAACCAACTTCTGACCCGTTTCAGCCCAACACAGAGGAGTCCTACACTTCCTCCCGTACAAAGCCTCATAAGGTGCCATTTGAATGCTTGCCTGATAACTATTGTTATAAGCAAACTCCACCAAAGGCAAATGTTTCTCCCATGAGCCCTGAAACTCAATCACGCAGCACCTCAACATATCCTCCAAAACCTGGATAACACGCTCGGACTGACCATCCGACTGAGGATGATAAGATGTACTGAAATTCAACCGTGTACCCAAAGCTTGATGCAAACACTGCCAGAAACGCGATGTAAACCTCGGATCCCTATCCGATACAATCGACTTAGGCACACCATGCAGCCGCACAATCTCAGCAATGTACAGCTCTGCAAGCTTATCCAAAGAATACGTAGTATGCACAGGCAAGAAATGCGCACACTTCGTCAAGCGATCTACAACCACCCACACCAAATTCTTCTTCGATGGCGACAAGGGTAAACCAGATACAAAATCCATGGTAATCCTTTCCCACTTCCACTCAGGAATTCTCAACGGTTGCAACAAACCTGACGGAAACTGATGCTCAGCCTTAACTCGCTGACACACCATGCACTTGCTTACAAACTCAGCAACATCCTTCTTTAGACCCACCCAATAGTACTCATCACGAAGATCACGGTACATCTTAGTACTACCAGGGTGCATAGCAAAAGGACTACTATGACCTTCAGTCAGAATAGCACGCCTCAAATCAACATCATTGGGCACTACTATCCGACTCCCAAAACACAACACTCCATCATCACTAAAACAGAAATCCGAAGGCCTACCCTCCGCGATATCCTGAACATGCGGTACCAAGGAATCATCCAACAACTGTTTTTCCTTGATCAACTGAACCAAAGATGGTTTCACTTGTAATTCAGCCACAAGACCACCATCACGCGAAATACTCAAACTGGCAAACATAGCCCTCAACTCAACAGCTACCTTCCTATTCAAGGCATCCGCTACAACATTAGCTTTCCCAGGGTGATACTCAATCGTCAAATCATAATCCTTGAGAAACTCCACCCAACGTCGCTGTCTAAGATTCAACTCCTTCTGAGACATCAGATACTTCAAACTCTTGTGATCCGTGTATACAGTACACTTCTCACCATACAGATAATGTCTCCAGATCTTCAAAGCAAAAACCACCGCAGCCAACTCGATGTCATGCGTAGGATAATTGCGCTCATGCACCTTCAACTGCCGTGATGCATAAGCCACCACCTTACCCTCCTGCATCAACGCACATCCCAAACCAACATAGGACGCATCACTATACACCACAAACTCTTTCCCTGAATCAGGTTGAACCAAGATAGGAGCTCGTGTCAGGGCTGCCTTAAGCATCTCAAAAGCCTGCTATCTCGCTTCCGTCCACTCATACTTAACATCTTTCTGCAACAACTTTGTCAAAGGTGCAGCAATCTTCGAAAACCTATCCACAAACCTTCGGTAGTATCCTGCCAAACCAAGGAAACTACGAACTTCATGAACAGACTTAGGAACCTTCCAATTCATCACCGCCTCAATCTTCTGAGGATCAACACGAATCCCTTCAGCAGAAACCACATGACCAAGAAACACCACTTCTCTAAGCCAGAACTCACACTTGCTCAGCTTGGCATAAAGCTGATTCTCCAACAAAGCTTGCAGCACAACTCTCAAATGCGCTTCATGCTCCTCCTCAGTACGCGAGTACACGAGGATATCATCAATGAACACCACAACAAACTTATCCAGGTATTCATGAAATACACGATTCATCATGTCCATGAAAGCTGCAGGAGCATTTGTCAAACCAAACGGCATCACAAGGAACTCATAATGCCCATACCTCGTCCTGAAGGCTGTCTTTGGCACATCCACATCCTTTACCTTCAACTGGTAATACCCTGACCTTAAATCAATCTTAGAGAACACAGCTGCTCCCCGAAATTGATCAAAAAGATCATCAATTCTCGGCAATGGATACCGATTCTTGATAGTCAACTTGTTAAGCTGACGGTAATCAATGCACATTCTCATAGTGCCATCCTTCTTCTTCACAAACAAGACCGGCGCACCCCAAGGTGACACACTTGGCCGAATGAAACCACGGTCAAGCAACTCTTGCAACTGCGTCTTCAGCTCTTTCAACTCTTTAGGTGCCATTCGATAAGGAGTAATGGACACTGGAGTTGTGTTTTCATACAGCTCAATCCCAAACTCCACCTCACGATTAGGAGGCAATCCAGGCAACTGCTCCGGAAACACACCAGGAAACTCTCGCACAGTCCTGATATCTTGCACACGCAACTCCTTAGAGCTAGGATTCATCACAAAGGCTAGATAAGCTTCACAACCTTGCCTCAGCATCCGGCTCGCCTCCAATGTAGACACCACATTGGCAAGAAACTTCACATTCTCACCAACCACAACAACCTCATAATCATCTGCAAGCTTCAACGAAACTCGCTTATTCTCACAATCCACTACAGCACGATGCTCAGCAAGCCAATCCATACCAAGGATTACATCAAAACCATAGAAAGGCAATTCCATAAGATCAACATGAAAGACATGATCTTGCACAACCAAAGGACATCTTCTATAAAGCTTTCGAGTCACAACAGTCTCACCAAAAGAACTAGTGACACGCATACCAACATCCAAAGACTCAACAGGCAAACCAAGCAATTCAGCATGCTCACACAAAATGTATGATTGTGTAGATCCAGAATCAATCAAGGAAAGTAATGACAAGGACTGCAAAGTAAAAGTACCTGCAATCACATCCGCGTCATTCCTCCCATCCCTCTGAGAAAACACTCTAGCCTGGCCTCCACCCTCTGGCTGAACAGCTACAACATGAGCCACATTCCGTCCACCCTCTTCTCTCCGCTGGAAGTTTCCACGGCCGCGCCCACGACCTCTCTGTGGTGCAGCGACTACAGGAGCACGCCCTTGGGCACCAGCCAACATAGGACACTCTCTCCTCAAGTGATCCGTAGATCCACAGTTCCAGCACGAATTACCAGCTGCCACAACAGGAGCTTGCACCTCCCTCACAGCTCGAGGACAATCACGTTTCATATGGCCACGCGATCCACATGTCCAACATGCGTTCGGTTCAGCTCTTGCCTTGCCTCCCTGAGCAGGCGCACCACCACCTCGCTTAGCCACAGGCTGATACCTCTGATCACGTTCCCTCTTGTTCCGTTCACCACCGGAACTATACTCAGCAACTCGCTTACCAGCACCAGAACCAGCACCTTTAGATGATAAACCCAAATTCGTCTCAATGTCCTTTGCTCTCCCAACCAGCACATCAAAATCATTATACTCAGCAGCTAGCATATACGTCTTTACTTCCGTCACCAAACCATAACGGAACCTTTCACACCTCTCCCGTTCATCAGGAACAAGCTCAGGTGCGTATTGACTGAGTCGGACAAACTGAACCTCGTACTCAGCTACAGACATGCTCCCCTGGGTAAGAGACATGAATTCTCTCTTCTTCTCATCTAGGTACCTCACACCCAGATATCTCCTCTTGAACGCATTCTAAAAGAACGTCCAAGTTACATCAACTTCCTCCATTCCAGAGATAGAGGTTGTCCACCAAGTGTATGCATCGTCTTGCAACAATGATACCACACAGCCCAGCTTCTGCACATCAGTGCAATTCATTTGCCCCAAGATCCTCTTGGTACTTTCCAGCCAAGACTCAGAACCTTCAGCAGACAAACCCCTGAACTCAGTCCCTCCCAGACTGCGCAAACGCTCCAAAGGTAGTCTAACTTCAGCGTCTCCCTGATGCCCAGCTCCTTGAGCTCCAGCTACCGCTGCTCGAAAAGCTCCAGCAATGGCTTGAACCAGCATTGTCATGTCAGGAATAGCTTGTCCCTGACCAGCTTCAGGTCCAGCGACCCCAGCATCAGCACCAACAGCAGCTCCTTCACCCCCAGCACCACCACCACCAGGTGGAGGAGGTAAATCCACCATTTTTTCAGCATTCTCTTTATTCTCGTTTTGAGCCATAGCTCGCGTATTAACCCTCAATTCTCTACGAGGTGCCATTCACTAAACAATGCAATCACAATGCAATAAATAAAGTCAGGCCCAGCAAGGTAAGCAATCCAAGTACTCAAGCTCATTTCCAATTAAAAACAACATCATTTCATTAGCTTTGATTTGGCAATGGGTCCCCCTAACATGCTTCACCTTAGCATACATCACAATTGTAACATACTTACAATTCAGACAACATGCTTTCATTCAACAAACATACAAAGCATACATACATTAATCACCCACATAATCATTCCCAATTACTCGAGAACTCAGCTCTGATACCGCCAAATGTAACCCCCTTAACCCGGCCTAGACGGTTGACCCAAATTAAGAAGTTTACACGGGGAAAACCAAAGTCAACCCGAAAGTCAACCTTGATTAACGACCTTTTTTTTCTTTTTAATCTTATCTAGATGCATATTAACCCTAGTTATGTTCATAACAACAGCATAATCAAAGATCAGCTCATTCGGAAAACATTTAGGGACTTAATTGCACAACATACAAGTTTAGGGACCAAAACGCAAAGGTTTCAAAACATATAACCAACAATTTCAGTGCCCAACGGTCGGGTGTTTCGGAACAGGGATGATACGTTCCGAAACGCGGGACCGTTCCGAAACGCGTTGCGCAACAGGGCCTGGCAGTGGCCAAACTATTTCGAAACGGCTCTGCCCGTTTCGAAACGCCTAGGCCGTTTCAGGCCCTCTGTTCCGAAACGACAGCACCTGTTCCGAAACAGGCTGCCCAGATTGCAGAAATTTAGCTAGATTATCACACAATTGACCCATCAAAAATGCTCCAAAGGCAACCAAATTAAACCAGCAACACATTACATGCATAAGGAACATAATGGCATCAACAATTCATAAACATGGCATCAAATAAGAAAAGCCCCAATTCTATAGGCATGCATCCTATATTGAAAGACCATTCAACACCAAAACATCAAACAATTCTCATAATGGCCATTTACAAGTTCCATCATCAACAACAACATAAAACCATCCTAGGGAGTCCAAAACATCTCCCAAAACAACAACATAGGTTCCCCATTGCCAAATGCCAAAAGCTAATCAAGTTATGAAAATATTCACCATACATGAGCTTAGTTCTTCACTTGGATTCTTGACCTCTTGCTGCCCTTATATGCACTTCAATGCTCTGCATTATTGGTTTAAGAAAAGAGAGAGCGTAAGCACATAGCTTAGTGAGGAATGCTCATTTAAAACAACACAATAATGTATTTATAAACACTTTTATAAATCTCAATTCAAAACTATCTTTAACCATGCATAAAAGCATTTAAAACAAGCATACATGCTTCAAATTATTAACATGTCATATTGACCACAAGTGATACTCATAATCTTTCCATTTCATAGTACAATCAACATAAGACTCACACATGGACTTTTAAACACCGTTGTGATCTTACAATTCACAAGGACCACACATGGACTTTTAACCACCATTGTATCCTTAGCACAAGAATCACCCATGGACTTTTAACCACCATGGTGTTCTTAAAATACACAAGGCTCACACAAGGACTTTTAACCACCTTTGTGACCTTAACACAAGAATCACCCATGGACTTTTAACCACCATGGTGTTCTTAAAATACACAAGGCTCACACAAGGACTTTTAACCACCTTTGTGACCTTAACACAAGAACCAATCATGGACTTTTAACCACCATGTTGTTCTTAACACAAGAACCACCTATGGAATTTTAACCACCATAGTGTTCTTAACCTTTCACGAAACATCACTTGCCAATATGCATCATTTAACAACAATAATCCACTGTTTTAAAGCATTTAACAAAGCCATTAATCATCATGCATCCTTATGCATCAAAACCACATTTTATCAAATGTTCAAAACAAGGATCTCTTACCTTGAGAATCCTTCAACACATGGCTTATAAAACCAGCAAATAAACATGCTATATATGCTTTCAAAACAGAATATGAAACATGCAACCAATCACCTTGCACACAACCAACACATGGTTCATCAACAAGAGAGTTTATCCGAAAACTTACTCTTGATCTTAGCAAAGTTGTTTAGACTTAAACTAAGCTCCCAAACCTTCAAAACTATGGTTTCAAAGCTGAAAACCAAAATCCACTCACCGATTCCGTTTCGCCACTTGCCGAAACACCAATCAAGCTTCCGGATCAACACCACAAGGATCCGAAGATGTCTCCCCTATTTTAAACACATCAAAACAGTAGATTAATGCACCATCATGTATTAATATCCTCAACCAAGACATCTAAACTCGCTGCTCACATCAACACTCACATTTCGGCCACCAAACACAACCGAAATCACATCCAAACATCTCTACAACACTACCCAGCCAAGATCCATCAATTCCAAACATCTATAAACCTCAATTAACATCCAAAATGGATCTCATCACGTCCTTATACCTCCAGCTATAGCAGAACATCAAGATCACTCCAAAAACCACCAAAAACTTAAACAAAACTTAGGAAAATCAACCTATTCGGGATTGCATTGATTAAACCTCAATTTCCCATCAATTATACATCCATTTTACATCAAAAACACATCACAAAACACTGCCCAATCAGATCATACGAATTTCATCAAAATTAAAGCAAATCCTGCATTTTAAAGCCAAGATCAAGAACTCAATTGCAAAACCTTTAATAAAACATAATTCAAGGATTGAGAACTTGGGAATTTCAGTAAAGAACTGAGAATTTAGAGGAGAAGGACGTTCATACCTCTAAACTTGAGTTTCTCCCTTTTTGGAACCAAGATTCTTGAAAATCCAATAAGCAAATGCTAAGGTTTTGTTGTAGAAATGATTAGAGATCAAAAGGAAGTTGAAATCTCATCTTTGAATGTCAAAATCAGAGGGAAGTTTGCTGGAGAAAAGTGTTTGGGTTGAGAGAAAAGAAATGGAAAATTTTAGAGAAAAGTTAGTTATGACCAAAATATCTTTTTCCCTCCCTTTTTCCTTTAATTAAAACCATTAATTAAATTGATTAATATTAAGAAAAATCTGGAGAAACTCCTTTGGGTAAATAGCTCCTTAAAGATTCAAACTTTCAATCCTTTTTAAAACAGTCACCAAGTTTTCGAAAATTACATTTTAGTCACTAAACCAAAATGTCACTCTTCCAAACCTCATTTTGTAAAATTGATTTCACTTTTCTCTTATATATAATAAAAGAGGATTTTAAGACATTTTTCCATATTTTTAATGCAACCCGAACTAGGCTTTCCTAAATTCACCCTTTTATATTCGAACCGCAACCCGACCGGTCCGGTCCAAACCCAAAACTTCTAAGCCCAAAATTGGGGTGTTACAATGTAGACACCACATTGGCAAGAAACTTCACATTCTCACCAACCACAACTACTTCATAATCATCCGCAAGCTTCAACGAAACTCGCTTATTCTCACAATCCACTACAGCACGATGCTCAACAAGCCAATCCATACCAAGGATTACATCAAAACCATAGAAAGGCAACTCCATAAGATCAACATGAAAAACATGATCTTGCACAACCAAAGGACATCTTCTATAAAGCTTTTGAGTCACAACAGTCTCACCAAAAGAACTAGTGACACGCATACCAACATCCAAAGACTCAACAAGCAAACCAAGCAATTCAGCAAGCTCACGCAAAATGTATGAGTGCGTAGATCCAGAATCAATCAAGGAAAGTAATGACAAGGACTGCAAAGTAAAAGTACCTGCGATCACATCCGCGTCATTCCTCCCCTCCCTCTGAGCAAACACTCTAGCCTGGCCACCACCCTCAGGCTGAACAGCTACAACATGAGCCACATTCCGTCCACTCTCTTCTCTCCGCTAGAAGTTACCACGGCCGCGCCCACGACCTCTCTGTGGTGCAACAACTACAGAAGCACGCCCTTGGCCACCAGCCAACATAGGACACTCTCTCCTCATGTGATCCGTAGATCCACAGTTCCAGCATGAATTACCAGCTGCCACAACAGGAGCTTGCACCTCCCTCACAGCTCGAGGACAATCGCGTTTCATATGGCCACGCGATCCACATGTCCAACATGCGTTCGGTTCAGCTCTTGCCTTGCCTCCCTGAGCAGGCGCACCAACACCTCGCTTAGCCGAAGGCTGATACTTCTAATCACGTCCCCTCTTGTTCCGTCCACCACCGGAACTATACTCAGCAACTCGCTTACCAGCACCAGAACCAGCACTTCTAGATGATAAACCCAAATTCATCTCAATGTCCTTTGCTCTCCCAACCAGCACATCAAAATCATTATACTCAGCAGCTAGCATATACGTCTTTACTTCCGTCACCAAACCATAACGGAACCTTTCACACCTCTCCCGCTCATCAGGAACAAGCTCAGGTGCGTATTGACTAAGTCGGACAAACTGAACCTCGTACTCAGCTACAGACATGCTCCCTTGGGTTAGAGACATAAATTCTCTCTTCTTCTCATCTAGGTACCTCACACCCAGATACCTTCTCTTGAAAATGTTCTGAAAGAACGTCCAAGTCACATCAGCATCCACCATCCCAGAGATAGTGGTTGTCCACCAAGTGTAAGCATCGTCCTGCAACAACGATACCACACAGCCCAGCTTCTGCACATCAGTGCAATTCATTTGCCCCAAGATTCTCTTGGTACTTTCCAGCCAAGACTCAGAACCTTCAGCAGACAAACCCCTGAACTTAGTCCCTCCCAGACTGCACAAACGCTCTAAAGGTAGTCTAACACCAGCATCACCTTGATGCCCAGCTCCTTGAGCTCCAGCTACCGCTGCTCGAAAAGCTCCAGCAATTGCTTGAACCAGCATTGTCATGTCAGGAATAGCTTGTCCCTGACCAGCTTCAGGTCCAGCGACCCCAGCATCAGCACCAGCAGCAGCTCCTTCACCCCCAGCACCACCACCACCAGGCGGAGGAGGTAAATCCACCACATTTTCAGCATTCTCCTCATTCTCATTTTGAACCATAGCTCGCGTATTAACCCTCAATTCTCTACGAGGTGCCATTCACTAAACAATGCAATCACAATGCAATAAACAAAGTCAGGCTCAGCAAGGTAAGCAATCCAAGTACTCAAGCTCATTTCCAATTAAAAACAACATCATTTCATTAGCTTTGATTTGGCAATGGGTCCCTCTAACATGCTTCACCATAGCATACATCACAATTGTATCACACTTACAATTCACACAACATGCTTTCATTAAACAAGCATACAAAACATACATACATTCATCACCCACATAACCATTCCCAAATACTCAAGAACTCAGCTCTGATACCACCAAATGTAACCCCCTTAACCCGGCCTAGATGATTGACCCGAATTAAGAAGTTTACACGGGGAAAACCAAAGTCAACCCGAAAGTCAACCTTGATTAACGACCCATTTTTTTCTTTTCAATCTTACCTAAATGCACATTAACCCTATATATGTTCATAACAACAGCATGTTCAAAGATCACAGCAATCAGAACACATTTAGGGACTTGATTGCACAAAATATGAATATAGGGACCGAAAGGTAAATTCTGGAAATTAAAAGGACTTAACCCACTTTTAAGTTACCATTATGAAATTAGTCATATTTCTTGCTTCTCTGTCAAATTTCAACTCAAACGGACATCTCAAACTCATTCAATTGCATAAACAAGATTCAGGACCAAAACGCAAAGATTTCAAAACATATAACCATCAATTTCAGTGCCCAACGGTCGAGTGTTCCGAAACAGGGAGGACCTGTTCCGAAACGCGGGACCGTTCCGAAACACATTTCGATACAGGGCTCGGCAGTAGCATTTTCATTCCGGGACGGTTTCTCCCGTTTCGAAACGCCTAGGCCATTTCAGGCCCCCGTTCCGAAACGGTAGCACCCGTTCCGATACGGCCTGCCCAAATTTGCAGGATTTCGCTGGTTTAACACACAATTGACCCATCAAACATGCTCCAAAGGCAACCAAATTATATCAGCAAGACATTACATGCATAAGGAACATAATTGCATCAACCATACTCAAACATGGCATCAATTAAGCAAATCCCCAATTCTATAGACATGCATCCTATTTAGAAAACCATTCAAGCATCATAATACCCAACCAACTTCACAAAGGCCTATTACATGTTCCATCATCAACAACAGCATAAAACCAACTTAGGGAGTCCAAAACATCTCCCAAAACATCAACATAGGTTCCCCATTGCCAAATGCCAAAAGCTAATAGTGTAAAGAAACTTTCACCATACATGAGCTTAGTTCTTCACTTGGATTCTTGACCTCTTACTGCCCTTATACGCACTTCAATGCTCTGCATTATAGGTTTAAGAAAAGAGAGAGAGCGTAAGCTAAAAGCTTAGTGAGGAATGCTCATTTAAAACAACTCAATAATGCATTTATAAAACACTTTTATAAACCTTAATTCAAAACAACCTTTATCCATGCACATAAGCATTTAAAACAAGCATTTCATGCTTCAAATTATTAACATGTCATATTGGCCACAAGGGATAATCATAATCTTTCCATTTCACAATACAATCAACATAAGATCCACACATGGACTTTTAACCACCATTGTGATCTTACAATTCACAAGGACCACACATGGACTTTTAACCACCATTGTGTCCTTAGCACAAGAATCACCCATGGACTTTTAACCACCATGGTGTTCTTACAATACACAAGGTCCACACAAGGACTTTTAACCACCTTGTGACCTTAACACAAGAATCACCCATGGACTTTTAACCACCATGGTGTTCTTAAAATACACAAGGCTCACACAAGGACTTTTAACCACCTTGTGACCTTAACACAAGAATCACCCATGGACTTTTAACCATCATGTTGTTCTTAACACAAGAACCACCTATGGACTTTTAACCACCATAGTGTTCTTAACGTTTCTCGAAACATCACATGCCAATAAGCATCATTTAACAACAATAGTCCACTGTTTTAAAGCATTTAACAAAGCCATTAATCATCATGCATCCTTATGCAACAAAACCACATTTTATCAAATGTTCAAAACAAGGATCTCTTACCTTGAGCATCCTTCAACACATGGCTTATAAAACCAGCAAATAAACATGCTAAAGTATGCTTTCAAAACAGAATTTAAAACATGCAAACAATCACATTGCACTCAACCAACTCATGGTTCATCAACAAGAGAGTTTTTCCGAAAACTTAGTCTTGAGCTTAGCAAAGTTGTTTAGACTTAAACTAAGCTCCCAAACCTTCAAAACATTGGTTTCAAAGCTGAAAACCAAAATCCACTCATCGATTCCGTTTCGCCACTTCCCGAACACCAATCAAGCTTCCGGATCAACACCACAAGGATCCGAAGATGTCTCCCCTGTTTTAAACACATCAAAATAGTAGATTAATGCACCATCATGCATTAATATCCTCAACCAAGACACCTAAACTCGCTGCTCACATCAACACTCACATTTCGGCTACCAAACACAACCGAAATCACATCCAAACATCTCTACAACACTACACAGCCAAGATCCATCAATTCCAAACATTCATAAACCTCAATTAACATCCAAAATGGATCTCATCACGTCCTTATACCTCCAGCTATAGCAGAACATCAAGATCACTCCAAAAACCACCAAAAACTTAAACAAAACTTAGGAAAATCAACCTATTCGGGATTGCATTGATTAAACCTCAATTTCTCATCAATTATATATCCATTTTACATCAAAAACACATCTCAAAACAATGCCCACTCAGATCATACGAATTTCAACAAAATTAAAGCAAATCTTGCATTTTAAAGCCAAGATCAAGAACTCAATTGTAAAACCTTTAATAAAACATAATTCAAGGATTGAGAACTTGGGAATTTCAGTAAAGAACTGAGAATTTAGAGGAGAAGGACGTTCATACCTCTAAACTTGAGTTTCTCCCTTTTTGGAACCAAGATTCTTGAAAATCCAATAAGCAAATGCTAAGGTTTTGTTGTAGAATTGATTAGAGATCAAATGAGGATTGAAATCTAATCTTTAGTTGTCAAAATCAGAGAGAATTTTTCTGGAGAAAAGTGTTTGGGTTGAGAGGAAAGTTGAGAGAAAAGAAAATGGAAATTTAGAGAAAAGTTAGTTAAAATGCCAAAATATCTTTTCCCTCCTTTTGCACTTAATTAAAAACCATTAATTAAATTGATTAATATTCAGAAAAATCTGGAGAAACTCTTTTGGGTAAATAGCTCCTTAAAGATTCAAAGTTTAAATCCTTTTTAAAATAGTCACCCAGTTTTCAAAAATTACATTTTGGTCTCTAACCCAAAATATCACTCCTCCAAACCTCATTTTGTAAAATTGATTTCACCTTTCTCTTACATATAATAAAAGAGGATTTTAAGACATTTTTCGATATTTTTAATGCAACCCGAACTAGGCTTTCCTAAATTCACCCTTATATATTCGAACTGCAACCCGACCGGTCCGGTCCAAACCCAAAACTTCTAAGCCCAAAATTGAGGTGTTACAATCCGGATCTTGGATCAGTGGGGTGCAACAATGCACAAAAGCTGGGGTGTGTAGTGTCGTTGTTGCATGGTGATGCATACACATGGTAGACGACTGCGGCTGCGGCCATGGAGCCAGAAGAGGTGGATTGGACTTTCTTTCAGTCTGCTTTTAAGAGAAAGTATCTTGGAGTTAGATACCTGGACGATAAGAAGCGAGAATTCATGTCCCTGGTGCAAGGGAATATGATAGTGGCTGAGTATGAGGTCAAGTTCCTACGATTGAGCCAGTACGCTCCAGAGTTGGTGCCGAGTGATAGGAATCGTTGTGACCGCTTTCGGTATGGCCTGGTGCAGGATGTGAAGACATTCATGCATGCGTCTAATTATACAGATTTCTATGTGCTTGTGAAACAAGCTAAGGACATAGAACAAAGTTTGGGTTTGTTATCTCGTATGGGTGGATCTAGCTCAGGAAAGAGAGCTGCTACTGTTAGACCTAGTGGTGGGCAGAACAAGAGAAACCGTGACCGTAGATATCAGCCCGTGGCTAGGCGAGGTAATTTTGGGCGAGAAGCGCCAGGGTGAGGTTTGAGCAGAACACATGTTGGTCATGTGGTTTGCGTGAGCACTTGAGGCGAGATTGTCCTCGTGCGGCTCGTGAGGTGCAGGCTCCGGTGGCTGGGGCAAATTCTTTTTGGAACTACAGATTTGTTGATCACTTGAGGCATGAGTGTCCCTTATTGGCGAGAAGTGGTCACGGTCGTGCACCTGTTGCTGCACCGCAGAGAGGCTGTGGGCGCAGCCGTGGGCGCGACCGTGGCAACTTTCAGAGGAGAGAGAACGGGCAGAGAGGTGTGGCTTATGTCATTGCGGTTCAACCAGAGAGAGGTGGTCCTGCGAGGGTGTATGCACATCGCGAAGGACGGAATGACACCGATGTGATTCTAGGTACTTTCACCTTGCAATCCTTATCATCGTTAGCATTGATTGATTATGGATCTATGCATTCATACATATTGAGTGAGCATGCGCATTTGCTCGATATACCCGTTGAGATGCTAGACGTAGGGATGCAAGTGACAAGCTCTTTTGGTGAAACTATTGTTACAAGAAAATTATATAGGAGATCTCCATTATCTATTCAGGGCCATGTGTTTTTATTTGATTTGATGGAATTACCATTTTATTATTTTGATGTGATTCTTGGAATGGACAGGTTGGTTGAGCACCAAGCTGTGGTGGATTTTGATGTTAAGCGAGTCACCTTGAAGCTTGCGGATGATTACGAGGTAGTAATCGTAGGCAAGAATGTAAAGTTCTTGTCTAATGCCATTTCGGCTCTTAAAGCGAGTCAGATGATGGAGTTGGGTTGCGAAGCTTTCTTGGCGTATGTGATGAATCCTGGTACGAAGGAAGTACGGGTGCAAGACATACGAACAGTATGTGAGTTTTTGGGTGTTTTTTTCGGAGGAGTTATCGGGGTTGCCACCAAACCGAGAGGTTGAGTTTGGCATTGAGTTGTATGAGAATACGACTCTCGTGTCCATTTCTCCTTATCGCATGGCACCTAATGGGTTGAAGTAGTTGAAGACGCAACTTCAGGAGTTGCTTGACCGAGGATTCACAAGGCAAAGTATTTCACCTTGGGGTACGCCGGTCTTGTTTGTGAAGAAGAAGGATGGTACAATGCGTATGTGCATAGATTATCGGCAATTGAACAAGTTGATGATTAAGAACAAGTACCCTCTGCCAAGGATCGATGATTTGTTTGACCAGTTTCGTGGTTCTTTGATGTTTTTGAAGATTTATTTGAGGTCAACTTATTACCATCTAAAGGTTAAAGATGTGGATATACGTAAGACAGCTTTTAGGACAAGGTATGGCCATTATGAGTTTTTGGTGATGTCGTTTGGGTTGACAAATGCACCAACTGCATTCATGGGTATTATGAATACGGTGTTCCATGAGTTCCTGGATCAGTTCATGGTAGTGTTTATCGATGATATTCTTGTGTACACGCGTACTGAGGAGGATCATGATAAGCATTTGAGAATTATGTTACAAGTGCTGTTGAAGAATCAGCTTTATGCTAAGCTGAGCAAGTGTGAGTTTTGGCTCAAGGAGGTGATCTTTCTTGGACATATAGTGTCGGCTGAAGGTATTCGGGTTGATCCACATAAGGTCGAGGCGGTGATGAGTTGGAAAATGCCTAAGTCGGTGACGAAGGTGCGAAGTTTCCTTGGTTTGGATGGATATTATCGGAGGTTTGTCGAGGGTTTTTCCAAGATTGATGCTCCTTTAACCAAGTTGTTGAAAAAGAATGTTCGCTTTGAGTGGACGGATGTTAGACAACAAGCTTTCAAGAAGTTGAAGAAAGCTTTGACGCAAGCTCATGCTGTAATTCAACCAGAATCGGGTAAGGAGTTTGTAGTTTATAGTGATGCCTCGTATGTTGGTTTGAGTTGCATGTTGATGCAAGGTGGGAAGATTTTAGCTTATGCGTCTGGGCAGTTGAAGGTGCATGAGCGTAACTATCCTACTCATGATCTAGAGCTAGCTGCAGTGGTGTTTGCATTGAAGATTTGGAGACACTACCTTTATGGTGAAAGGTGTGTGGTTTACACCGACCATAAGAGTTTGAAGTATCTTATGTCATAGAAGGAGTCGAATCTTAGGCAACGAAGGTGGTTGGAGTTGCTTAATGATTATGCTCTGACAATTAAGTATCATCCTAGAAAGGCCAATGTTGTGGTTGATGCTTTGAGTAGGAAGGTAGATGTTGAGCTGAGATCGATGTTTGCTCAGTTGAGTTTATCGCGTGATGGTGGGTTGATAGCCGAGATGCAGGTGAAACCTTCCTTGATTCAGCTGATCAATGAGAAGCAGTTGCTTGATGATTCATTGGTGCCTCGTTTTCAGGATATAGCTGATGGTAATACAACGAACTGTTGTTTCAATGATGATGGAGTTCTATGTTTCAAAAGTCGAATAGTTGTGCCGGAAGATGTGGAGTTGAGGCACACTATTCTGACTGAGGCTCATAGCCGTCCTTTTGCTATGCACCCTGGTAGTACTAAAATGTATTGTGGTTTGAAGGATGAGTATTATTGGGTGGGGTTGAAAAAGGATGTTGCTGATTTTGTAAGCAAGTGTATGGTTTGCTAGGGTGTGAAAGCTGAGCCTCAGTTTCCTTCTGGTCTGTTACAGCCTTTGAGGATACTATAGTGGAAATGGGAAAGGATTACGATGGATTTTGTATCCGGTCTGCCTTTGTTACCATCTAAGAAGAACTCTGTATGAGTGATTATGGATCATCTTACGAAGTGTATACATTTCTTGGTTGTGCATACTATGTATACGTTGGTCAAGGTTGCAAAGTTGTATATTGCTGAGATTGGGCGTTTGTATGGTGTGCCTAAATCTATAGTGTCGGATAGGGATCCGAGGTTTATGGAAAGGTTTTGGGAATGTTTACATCAAGCGTTGGGTACACGGTTGAATTTCAGCACTTCATGTCATGCTCAGTCAGATGGACAGTCGGAACGAGTTATCCAGGTATTGAAGGACATGTTGCGATGCCGTGTGATTGATTTCCAAGGTTCTTTGGAAAAACATCTGCCTTTGGTTGAGTTTGCCTATAATAACAGCTTCCAGGCAAGTATACAAATGGCTCCGTATGAGGCCTTGTATGAGAGAAAGTGTAGAACGCCTCTTTGTTGGGTTGAGGCGGGGCAAAAGTTGGTTTCCATATCGGATATGCTTAAGGGAATTACTGAGAAAGTGAAGCTCATGTGTGAGCGGTTGAAGGCTGCATCGGATTGTTAGAAATCTTACGCATATTTAAAGCATAGGGAAATTGAGTTTGCGGTTGGAGATCGCGTGTTCCTTAAGGTATCGCCTTGGAAAAAGGTGATGAGGTTCGGACGTAAGGGAAAGCTTAGTTCGAGGTTTATTGGACCTTTTGAGGTTGTGGAGCGAGTTGGTCGTGTGGCTTATCGGTTGAGGTTGCCTCCCAAGTTGGAAAGTATTCATGATGTGTTTCATGTTCCTATGTTTCGGAGGTATAAATCGGATCCATCTCATGTGATGCCCGTTGAGGAGATTGAGTTGAACCCGGATTTATCCTATGATGAGGAACCGGCGAGAATTCTGGATTCGAGTAGTAATGTTCTTCGTGGTAAGACGATTGAACTTGTGAAGGTGTTGTGGCGACACTGAAGAGTTGAGGAGGCCACGTGGGAAAGCAAGGCAGGCATGTTGAGGCAGTTTCTGCATCTTTTTCCTTTAGGTAAAATTTCGAGGATGAAATTTCCTATGTGGGGGAGAGTTGTAACGCCCCGATTTTGGGCCTAGGTGTTTTGCGTGTAACCCCCTTAGCCCGGCCTAGACGCTTGACCCGAACTACGAAGATTACACAGGGAAAACCAAAGTCAACCCGTAAGTGAACCTTGATTAACGACCCTTTTTTATTTTAATCTTGTCTATATGCACATTAAGCCTATGTGAATACTCACGAAACATGGAAGAGAAAGGCACAGCGATCGGAAAACATTTAGGGACTCAATTGCATAAATTACGCGTTTAGGGATCAAAATGTAATTTTTGGAAATTAGAAGGACTTAGCTGATTTTAGGTTACCAATTTGAAATTAATCATGTTACATGCTTCTCTGTCAAGTTTCAGCTTAAAAAGACATCCCAAGCTCAAGCAATTGCTTCCACAACATTTAGGACTAAAATGTAAAGCATGGAAACTTAAAACAATTCAAATCAGCATCCAACGGTCAACTGTATCGGAACGCCTACCCTTCGTACCGAAACACCCGTATCAAAACGGTATTGACCATTTCGGTACTCGGGTATTTTCCAACACCAGTATCGAAACAGGCTTCACCAGTAGCCAAACTGTTTCGAAACAGCTTCATCCGTTCCGAACCACCATGGTCATTACAGGCCCCCGTTTCGGAACAGGTGAGGGTGTTTCGTTACACCTTGCCCAGTGACAGCAGAAATTGCTGGTTTTTGACATTTCAAGCCATTCAAACATACTTCAATGAGCATCAAAACATACCAGCAACTCATTTAGCCACTAAGGAACATATTTAAGACCCTTAAACTAGAGCATGGCATCAAACACAAAAGCACACAATCTAAAGGCATGCTCCCTAGTCTCAAAACCAATATAAGCAACCAAACCTCAAACCAAACATTTAGGACCGTTTACAACCCTTAAATGCCATAAAAAACATGCCACAAACTTAGGGAGTTCAAAACATATCTCCCAAATACAACCTTGGTTTCCCATTGCCATATATCAAAACTAAAGTGTATAAAAACATCAGCAGACATGAGCTTTGTACTTCCTTGGATGTTCTTAACCTTCTCGCTGCCCGAAAAAACCTCAATTATCTACATTATTGGTAAAAGAGAGCGTAACACAATTGCTTAGTGAGGCATGCTCTAAGAAAACCAACACAATAATGCATTATTCAAAACACTTTCTCAAAAGCATTTTCCTACAACATGCTCATTTTTTCTCATGCTTGAAAACCATTCAAAGAAACTTCTCATTTAAAACACATGTACCACCATTCTATCTCATGCATTTAAACCAATGCAAATCTCATGGCAAAGCCATACTCATGCTTGTAAAATCAAAGCATTTCATATATGTTGAGTGGATCGAAAGATTGATATGAACCAAGAGGGGGGTGAATTGGAAATTTAAAATTTGTGTGGTGGAAATTGCAAATAAAAAGATTGACAAGGGATTTTAGAGTGGTTCAAGTTCTCCAAATGAACTCTACATCCACTACCTTAGCTTCACTAAGGATTTGCAACAATTCCACTAATTGCTCTTCCCCTTTTCTAGGCTAAGGAGGTAACCCTTACAATTTCAGTTGAATTTTCTACCCAAAATTCAACCCAATCCTCACAACAAGAGAACAAAGAAATTTGTTGGCTAATAGAGTATCTCTCAATACAAATGATAGCCCAATTACAAGCACTCAACCCAATTTAACAAGATAAGAATGAAAAATACAATTTGGGTTTCTAGACAATATGGATTTTTGCACAATTGCTTGGATTTGATGAATAGATGTTTTCTTGAAGATCAATAGTTGTTGCTGATGCTTTTAGATGTCTCTTTTATACATCCTCATTGATTTCTAGTCGTTTGGGTGGTTGGGAACATAAATGGAACCGTTGGAACCCTCTCTTACCACCATAAATGCACTTCTGAAGCAATGCGTATCGGTACATGGGAAGGAGTATCGATACCTGTCTCAAAAAAGAAAGAGCCGTTGTGTGCAATAAATAGGGAGTATCGATACGCACGTAAGCGTATCGGTACCGGGTATCGAAACGGGGGTTTGCCGTATCGATACCTTTTTCTCAACTTAGCTCACTGTCGATTTCTGTATCGGTACGGGGGTTAGGCGTATCGATACGGGTCAACGACCTTTTAAAGTTTGGTTGCCAACCAACTGACACCAACGGTCATATTTTTAAACCGACTTAATATTTAAAAATTATAAATCCCGTATCGATACGAGGGTTTGCCGTATCGGTACGCTATTCAAACTCTTTAAATTTTAACACAGGGGCGTATCGATACGAGGGTTTGCCGTATCGATACGTGTTCCGACAGTAACCAAGTTTGGCAAAAAGGTACCGATACGCTTGGTAGTGTATCGATACACCTGAACGATTTTCAATGGTTTTGCCTTGGAACACTTAGAAAATATTTTGAGTTTGAATTTTACAAATCAGTTTTTAAGTGTTGGTGTTTTAAAACTTATTAAGGGACTTATAAAAACAATTTTAAGTTTTTCAAATTGATCCTTAAAGATCTAGTTATATCAAAATCAAACATAGGTTTTACAATATACAATTCTCATATGCATTTCTCATAACATAAATCATCTCATCAAAGGTACATGTGAATCAAAAGCATTTTCATATTTTATATTGGCATTTCACATCTCATTATTACTCGGATATGCGGACAACATTCTCTAACCACTAGATGCTTCCGGTGGAATCTCACATCACCGTACTCACTTGTCTAGTAACATAATTTTCGGTGGAATCTCACATCACCGTACTCACGTGGTGGAATCTCACATCGCCACAAAGCTTGGGTATTTCACCAAGTCCTACCCGATGGAATGCCCATCATCGATTCTCTCCCTTTGGATTAACCAAAGAGCATGTACGAATTTTTAGTTTATAGTGCACTCTTATCCTATTGATCAATCAATTATATCCGGTAAGTATCTCAACATCTATGTCAATATATTATGTCAAAATATCATCTCACCTTACTGTTTTTCATGCAACATTTCCAAATCATTCTCATCTCATTTCAAAATCATAACATTTGCCATGCTTTAAAACAAAAGCTCAAATCTCAACTATGCAACATATTATTTCATGAAATCATTTCAAGCATCATCTCATGCTATAAATCATGACTAAAAAACAGTAGGAATTTATCTATCTCAAACCATGAGCATGTAAAAGCACTTTAGGGGCAACCGCCACATTTAAAAGAGCAATCTAGCCAATACTTACTTCCAGACTTAGTAAGGTGTTTCAAACCTTTCCTAAATCCCCAAACCTTGATTCTTTATCCCTCAAGGACTTCTAAAACCATACGCACTCACCGATTACGTTTTGCTTGCTCGCCGAAACGCTATCTAGGCTCCCGGATCAACACCAAAGGCGTCCGAAGATGTCTCCCCTATTTTTAACACATAAGAGCAGATGATTAATGCATCATCATGCATTGAAATCATCAGCGACACACCTAAACTCACTGCTCTACTCACAAACCACATTTTAGCTACCAAACACAACCGAAATCATCTCCAAACTCTTCCAAAACAAAGCCCAGCCAAGGTCTACCACTTCTAATCATTTCTAAACATCAATCAAAATCAAAAATCACCACAAACTCGTCCTTATACCTCCAGCTATAACAGAACACCAAAACCACCCCAAAAACCATCATTCTAGCATGTAAAACTTAGGAACCCAAGCCTATTCGGGATTTGTTTGATAAAACCTCATTTATAACATCAATTAACATACAAAATACATTAGAAAACAACCTCAAAACAGAGCCTAACCATCAACCACGAAAATCTTCAAGATCTCTCCAAAAACCTTGAGTTTTAAGACAATTTCTTGTTTCTAACATTAAAGCAACTCAAAAATCATTAACAAAGGATTGATCACTTGGGAATTTCAGTAAAGAACTGATCATTAGAGGAGAAGGACGAAGCTTACCTCTAATGGGTGATTTCTCCTTGATTTGGGCAAGTTTTCTTGAAAATCCAATGTAAAAGCAAGAGGTTTTGATGAGGAGAAGATTAGGAATCAAAAAGGAATTAAAATCCAATCAAAAGAGATGAAAATCAGTAGCCAGTTGATGGAGAAAGAGTGTTTGGCTGAAAAGAATTTGAGAGAAAATAGGATGAGAGAAAATTGACGTAAAGTAGTTATATAAGTCAAAGGTAGTTTCCTCTTAATTAATCTTTATTTTCCTTTAATTAAACATTAATAAAATCACCCAAATTAAGAAGAAATCTGATTAAAAACATTTTGGTAAAATTAGCTCCTTAAATATTCAAAGTTTCAATCCTTTACAAAACAGTCACTATTTAACTTTTGCAAAAACTACGATTTTGTCACTACACCGAAATGTAGTATTTCCAAACCTTATTTTTTAAAATTGATTTCACCATAATCATTCATATAATAAATGAGGATTTTTAGATATTTTTTCATATTTTTAAAGCATCCCGAACTAGGTGTTCCCTAAACCTCCCTTTAAGATTCGAACCGTTCCCAACCGATCCGATTCGAACTCTAAAACATCTAGGCCCAAATTTGGGGTGTTACATTGCGAGTCAGGTTGGGCCGGTGGAACCGGTAGTCATTTGTTTGATTTGTTAAAGGGTGATTTAGGGAAATCAAGGTTCGGGATGGGATAAAAATATGACAAAGATTCCTAAAATCCTCTAAAATTGTGTTTAAGAGGTTGGTTAAATAAATTTTGAAAAATGGGATTTTGAAAGTATACATTTTGGGCAGTGACCGAAATTTAAAGTTTTAAAGTTGAGAAAAATGTATGTTTTTCAAGAAGAGTCAAAATCATAAAATCTTTAGGGAGCTAATTGGAAAATAATCCCTTTCTCTAACTTGGCATGTGTTTTAAATGTTTTATTAAATTTTAAAATTGCTTTAATTGATTTAATTAAAAAGGTGGTTAAGCGAAAACATTTCATTTTCTTCATTTATCTTCAGCCAAACACTCCATTTTCTCTCAATTTTCAGATTTCATTCACTTTCTTTTCCTCTCTTGATTTTCAACTTCTCCTTGGTGATTTCTTTCATTTTCGTTCAAGTTTATTTGAAGCTAAACTTGCCAAATTAGAAGAGAAGAAAGGATTGGAGGTAAAATTCGTGCTAACCCTCTAATCAAGGTTCTTTAATGAAATTCCAAAGATATTTGGCTCTTTATTCACGTTTTTAATTGAGGTTTTGTTGTTTGTTTGATAAAATGATGAAATCTTGTTAGAAAAATGGATTTAATGTGATTTTCGGAGTTTTGTTGATTTGATTTGTTTGAGATATATTCTAATTGAGTTTTTAAAGGTTTATGATGTTGAAATATATCATAAATCATATTAATTGTGAAATTCTTTAGATCCTTGGTTTTCAAGGTGGTTATTGTTGGGTTTTTGGGGTGTAATATGGAATCTGAGTTGTTGGAGATATAATGATAGTTTTAGGTTGTTTTTTTATGTTGATTTATGCCTAAAATGTGTTGGATGTATTGGGTAATGGCTGCGCTGAGGTTTAAATCAATCGATTGAGTTTTCGGTTGTATTGAGTGGGTAAATTGATGCTTTAGAGCAGAGCTGCGGGTTTCCTTTTGAGTGATGGTGTTTTGGATGCATTTTAATGCATTGAACCTCTACTTTGATGTGTTGAAAATAGGGGATAGTGTTCCGGAAACAAATGAAGTGATTTTGGAGGCTTCAGACGTTTGATTTGTGCGTCGGCAAGTATGGTTTCGCAAATCGGTGAGTGGAACTTGGTTTTCCAACGTGGAAACATTTTAGAAAAGGGATTTGGGAACTTAGTAAGAGAATGGAACGCTTTACTAAGTTCGGAAGTAAGTAAAGTGAATTTTTCTCTCGGATTGTGCTAGTTTGAACATTTTGTTGCACTTGGTTTTAAATGCGTTTACCTACTGTTTTAAAGCATGTTTTGAGTATGTAAAATGTGTTTGATGATGCCATGTGGCTTAAGGATGCACTAGCTAAGTGATCCTTGTATGCATGTGTTGATGCATGAGTTTTGAAGCATGGTTTAATGCTTGAGTTGTGGCTATCATGAATGCTTTGTAAAAACAATGAGGTGTGCATGAAATGTGGATTATATTGGAAAGTGATGTTGTGTAAAGTGTTTTATAAATGAAATCGGATATTGTTAGCCGGCTATAGGATTGAGTGCACTATGAACAAGTCGCATTGGATGTTGAGGGGTTGTGATTGTACCAAAAACTCCATCCAAGTACCCTAACGATTGAGGATTGTTTAAGGTTGCAACGGTTGAGTGAAGCTCCCGGGTGCGAACCTTGTGTGTGTCCCGTCTCTCGTTACTGGGCTATACATCTACCGATGAGTGGTGTTGAGGGGTTATAATTGTAACGAATACTCAACCACGGATGTCACAACGATGGAGGGTTGCTCTCATGTGTGAGCCTTGAGATGCTAGTAGAGTGTATGAAGGGTTTGGGACAACCCTTGGTAGTCCGTGTATCCGATATGTTTTTGGGAATGTTGTTTATCACTTGTGAGCCAATATAATGGTATGAGATGTTATGGAAAATGTTGTTGATGCATATTATGAAAAATGCATGTTTTACTTTAAGCTTAGCATAATGGTTTTTATGCTGGGAAGGCTTGAAATTTTTGTAGCAATGGTTTAATTGCTGGAAAATATGTGGTTTATGTTGCATGATGATTAGCATGCTTATTTTGATGATAGAGTGCATGGTTTTCAAAGGAGGCATGATGGTCTTGAAAAGAATGGAAAATGGTTTTGTACATTGATGATGTTTTTGGTTTTTGAGCAATCCTCACTAAGCTTGTATGCTTATGCTCTCTTTGTTCATCAATGCAGATAATTAGGAGGCTTAAGGCAGCAACAACAAGGGATTCATCCAAGAGACTTTTTAATAGTATGTTGAGGTTTTGAACTAATATAATAAAGGCAATGGGGGTGTTCAATGTTATAAATGTTGATTATTTGGTATTTTATTTTTTTGTCGCAAGTTTGCTATGCATATTTGGTTATGTAAATGGCCTTTTAAGGGTTGGTTTATGCTTGGGTTGAGATTTGACCCTTTCGATGCTTGTTTTCTTAGGATGCATGCCTTTAGATCTCTTTGATAATGCTAATGATGCTAGTTTATCCATGAACCTTTGATTGTTGAAAGGTATTTGAGTTGCAAGCGTGTTTAGTCATATGTCGGGTTAGTTTCGGGTGGTTAAAATCGAGTTAAACGCAATTTAAAACATTGTAGGCCCAGGTGTTTCGAAACACCCTTGCATGTTTCGAAACGGGGGCTTGAAAATGCCTTGGCGTTTGAAATGTTGAGGCCTGTTTCGATAAATTTTTCCTCTGTGAAACCCTCTTCCAAAACGGGTCTTAAATGGTTTCGAAATGAACCCGCGTTTCGAAAAGGTCAACAATGTTTCGATACGACCGTTCTGATATGGAGCCCACCATTCTGAAATGTTTGGCTGTTATTTTAGTTTTTGGAACATTTTGAGTTTCTATTTCTATGCGTTTTGGTCCCAGCTTGCCATGTATGCACTTAAGTGAGTTCCAATGGGTATTTTGAGCTAAGTTTTTACACAGAAGCATGTAATGAACTTAATTAAGGATTGGTAAATCGAATTTGGTAATGGTCCTTACAAAATGTTGGTTTTACGAAATGGTCCCTAAAATCAAGAATAAAGATAATCGAGATGCGATCGAGATGTCGTTTTATCAGCTGCTTTAAATTGATCACTTAGGAATCTAAATTGTATCTAGACAAGATAAAAAGAAAAAAAATATGGTTGTTTATTGAGGTAAACCTTCTCGGTTTACTTCAATACTCCATGTGTGACTCGTTATGTTCGGTCCATCGGCTAGGCCGGGTCGAGGGGGTTACAGTAGTTGCTTAAGCGTCGATGTATTTGAAGGTGCATGAGCGTAATTATCCTACTCACGATCTTAAGCTTGCAGCTGTAGTGTTTGCTCTAAAGATATAGAGGTATTATCTTTATGGCGGACGATGTACCATATACACGGATTACAAGAGTCTCAAGTATCTCATATCCTAGAGGGAATTAAATCTTCAGCAACGTCGATGGATGGAATTGCTAAAGAATTACGATCTTACGATCGAGTATCACCCGGGGGAGGCCAATGTGGTGGCCGATGCTTTGAGCCGAAAGGTTGCAGTGGAGTTGAAAGTGATGTTTGCTCGTTTGATTTTGTCTCGTGATGGGGCTTAGTGGCCGAACTTTAGGTAAAACCATCTTTGGTTGAAATGATCAAGGAAAAGTAGTTTCTTAATGATTCCTTGGTACCGCATGTAACGGACATAGCGGAGGGTAATCCTACGGATTACAATTTCAGTGATGATGGCGTTTTGTGTTACTGACATAGCCAGAGGATGTTGAGTTGAGGCGCACTATCTTGACGGAAGCACATGATAGTCCTTTTGCCATACATCCTAGTAGTACTAAGATGTATCGAGGGTTGCGTGATGAGTACTACTGGGTGGGCTTGAAAAAGGATGTGACGGAGTGTGTTAGCAAGTGTTTGGTGTGTCAGCGTGTGAAAGCTGAACATCAGTTTCCATCCAGTTTGTTGCAGCCTTTGAGGATTTCGGAGTGGAAATTGGAGAGGATTGCAATGGATTTTGTGTCGGGTTTGCCTTTGACACCGTCAAAGAAGAATTTCGTGTGGGTGATTGTGGGTCAGTTGACCAAGTGTGCACATTTCTTGCTCGTGCATACTACGTTTACCTTGGATAAGTTGGCAGAGCTTTATGTTGCAGAAGTTGTGTGGTTGCATGGTGTTCCTAAGTCTATAGTTTCAGATAGGGATCCGTGGTTCACATCGAGGTTTTGGGAGTGTTTAAATCGAGCCTTGGGAACGAGGTTGAGCTTTAGCATGTCTTATCATCCTCAGACGGATGGTCAGTCGGAGTGGGTTATCCAGGTGTTGGAGGATATGCTTCGGTGTTGTATGATTGATTTCCATGGTTTGTGGGAAAAGTTGTTGCCGTTGGTAGAGTTTTCCTATAATAATAGCTATCAGACGAGTATTCAAACGGCACCATATGAGGCTTTGTATGGACAAAAGTGCCGTACGCCCGTGTGTTGGGCAGAAGAGAGGAAAAAGTTGGTTTCTTTGTTGGATATGCTCAAGGGTACAACCGATAACGTGAAGCTCATATGTGATCGTCTAAAGGGGGCTTCGAATCGTAAGAAATCTTACGCGAATTTGAAGCGTAAGGAAATTGGGTTTGAGATTGGCGAGAAGGTCTTATTGAAAGTTTCGCCTTGGAAGAAGGTGATAAGGTTCGGGCAAAAGGGCAAGTTGAGCCTGAGGTTTATTGGACCTTACGAGGTGCTTGAAAGGATTGGCCCTGTTGCGTATAGGTTGCAGTTATCGCCAAAGTTTAAGAAGATACATGATGTTTTCCATGTGTCTATGCTTCAGAGGTATCGTTTGGATCCTTCACATGTGTTGTTGGTTGAAGAAGTGGAGCTAAATCCGAATTTATCTTATGGTGAAGAACCAGTAGAGATCTTGGATTCGGATAGTAAAGTGCTTCACGAAAAGACCATGGAATTGGTGAAGGTGCTTTGGTGATACCGAGGTGTCGAGGAAGCGATATGAGAGAGGAAAGAGGATATGAAAAAGCAGTTTCCCCATCTCTTCCCATCAGGTAATTTTCGAGGACGAAATTTCTTAAGTGGGGGAGAGTTATAACGCCCCGATTTTGGGCCTAAGTGCTAGTCGGGTTTGGTTAGGCGGTTCGATTCGAACCAGTTTAGTGGTCTAGTCTAGTTTCGGCAAATAATTAAATTAAAAGGTTTTTGGTCGGATAAAAATATGGGAAAATTTCTTAAAATCATAATTATATATGTGATTGATTTTGGTAAAAGTAATTTAAAGATGGTAAAGTTTGGTTTAATGGCAAAAACGTAAAAGGCTAATGCTTCGAATCTTTAAGGAGCAATAACCAAGGGCTAATAGAGACTTTTCCTCCTATTTTATAATTTTGATTAAATAAATTATATTAAAAAGATGGAGGGAAGTTAAAACGATTTTTCATTTTCTCACAAATCGGTTTTTGACGATAGTTTTATTCTCTCATTTTTCTTTCAAAATCCCTTCATCCAAACAACAATATTTTCAAGGTAAACTCTAAATTTATTTTAGATTTCAAAGATTTATCTATTTTCTATTGATTCTCTATTAAATATCTTGTTTTCTCTTTGGTTTTCTTTTGGTTTCTTTTCAAAAATAGAGGAAGAGCTCATCATTAGATGTAGTTTCGTTCTTCTCCTCTAATGACATGTTCTTTACTGAAATTCCAAGTATTTAGTCTTTTACATGTTGTTTTTAATGGGTTTTTATATATTAATTGATGAAATTATGTTTAATTGAGGTTTCTTGAAGTTTTATGGTGGATCTTTTGATTTAATGTTAATTGCTGAGTTAATGATTGGTTATTAACATGTTGTTATGGGTTAATAATGTTAACTTTATGAATTTTGTTAAGTAATCCCGAAACTAGTTAGATTGCTAGAAGTTAGTGATGAAATTTTGAGTTTTAGGGGGTGGTGTTGTCTTTTCTGGATAGATGGAGGTTTGTAGAGGCTGAGGAAGTGTTTTAGGTTGTAAATGGATGAATATTGATGGTTGATTTTGTTGGATAATGATTGGGAACAATTTAGGTGGTTTTGTCGATGTTTCCGGTTTGTATCGATGATTAATTGCTTGGCGAATGTTGGAGTTGAGTGGGGGTTTGTGTTGCTGGAGGTTTTGATGCAAGAGTGTGCATTAATCCTCTGTTTTTCCTTGATTAGAAGTAGGGCAACACGTTGCTTGATCGTTGAAAGGCACATTTGGAGTTTCGAAAGCTTGGAATAACTTCGGCAAGAGAGGCGAAGTTGTATCGGTGAGTGGATGTGGGTTGAATGTTTTCAAAAGCTTGGAAACAAAGTTTTGGGAGGTTAGTGTAAGCTTGAATTACTTAGCTAATCTTGTAAGTAAGTATGGTTGCTAAAGCTCTCGGTTTTCGGTTTAAAGTTCATGTGGATTGTCATGCTCATGTTTTGGATTTATATTTTTACTCACTGTTACGCATGTTTTATATGCATGGTTTTTCTGAATTATATCCCATAAAATGATTTGATTATGTTCCAAGAGGTTATATTCTTGATGAGATATTTTATGCTATATTTGGTCATGTTTTGAGATGGGATATGTGATGAATTTATTAATGCATTGAAAGAAGTGAGTTAACATGGATTTTAATGATATATTGGCTTAGTGATGATATTTCTATTATCAGATATGTTGGTCGACCAATAGGATGTGAAGTGCACTATAATATATAAAATTCGCGCATGTGATAAATTCTTCGGTTACACAATAAGGGTAGATTCTATTGTGTTGCGAGTGATAGGGGGTATCTTCTATCACCAACGGGCAATGCAGGTAGTGGCATCCCGACCGAAGTGAGATTATGGTGAGGGTTGATTTCACCATGTGACTTGATAGGGGTTGATTCTATCAAGGGCTTGGCAGGGGTTGATTCTGTCAAGTGTATCTGTATATGCGGTCATTAATGGATAGGGGTAGTGCTATCCAAGGATAGGGTAGATTCCATTCGGTTCACTTGAAATGCCAATGTATGAATTGAACATATATCATGGTTTTTGAAATGCTTTTGTATAAAGACTTTTATACATGATGATTATGCTTTATGAGATTTAAGTATGTGAAGCTTTGGTTTGGTTGCATTGAGATATGCATGAGGAAATGATACATGAGGTTTTTAAATGATGCTTTAAATGTGGTTTTAAAAGCATGAGGAAGTTGAGCATGATGTGGTTATGATTTAAAGAAATCATTGGTTTGAAAAAAAATGTATTGTTGTTGTCTAAATTGAGATTTCCCTCACTAAGAAAATATGCTTACGCTCTCCTTTCCAACAATGCAGATAGGTGAGCTAATTGGCAGCAAAATAGAAAGGGGTTTCCCTCAAGACATCACTTGATTTACATGTATGGGTTTTGACACTTTTAATAAAGTAGAAATTGCAATGGGGATGGTACCTCAGTATTTGGGAGAGGATTGTTTAAACTCCTTGGTTTGACAAGTGTGTTTTGCCTCATAAGACTTGTAATAGGCCTTTAAATGTTGGTATGCTTTGCATTGTGGTTTTGGATATTCTATGTGGATTTCTTATAGGTTACATACCTTTAGAGTAATCATGTTTTCCTATTCATGATGCTAGATACCTTTGATGATGCCTATGTGTTGATTCAATATGTGGTTGATGTTTATCATGACGATTTGTGGTCATTTGGTATGTTTTAAAGTGCTTAAATATTGATGTTTTAATGCAGTTCTGATATGTGTTTCGAAATAGTAGCAGCTGTTTTGATACAGGTTGCGTATTTAATCTTAATGTTTCAGAACACTATTAGACTGTTTCGATACACCTAGTTATAATTTGTACCCGTATCGAAACACGGGGTCGTTTCGATACGGCTCTGTTATGTTTGAATGCAAGGGAGGTCAATCTGGGCACTTGGTTTCGAAACGGGTAAAGGTCGTTCTAATACCAAATGCTAATGGAATGCATGGTCTCGAAACAGGGGGTGACTGTTTCGAAACATGGTCGTTAAGTTAGTTAAACTGGCATGATCTACAGTTTTGAATGTTTACATTTTAGTCCCTATTTATATGATATCCAATTGTGGATGTTTGAATGATCGTACGATGTTGATTTTTCACCTGCAAGCTTGTAATGAACCTAATTAAAGTTTGATAACAATAATTTGTAATTTTACCTTATATCGGATTGTTTGCAAATGAATGAATAGTTGAGGTTCGGTTAAAAAGGTAAATATATTCTTTGCGCGAGTAAATTCTATAGGACTTAAATATACATCTAGACAAGTTAAAAGAAAAAAAGGGTTACTAATCGAGATTGAGTTTGACGAGTTGACTTCGATTTTTCTCGTGTAATTCTCTTAATTCGGGTCAATCGCCTAGACCGGGCTAAGGAGGTTACACTAAATTACACTCTTTATTTGCTTTTTAGCCCTTAAATTAGTTTTTATCAATACACGTACCTAGACTATTTTTTCTAATTACTTTAAGTACTTAAACTATTTTTTTTTATCAAAATAAGTTTCTAACCATGCTTTCTTGGTAAGAAAATCTTAGCTACATCAACATCTTATTAATTAAAATATTTCTAAACTTAGATAACTAATGAACTTTAAGTTGTCAGAAATAATAGTTTAAATTATTATTTTGAACAATAAATTTAAGGGTAAACTACATAAATGGTCCCCCGATTATGTTCCAATTATCTTTTGTGTCCCCCGACTATCTAAAGTTACAAATTGGTCCCCCGATTTAAAAAAATAACAAATTGGTCCTACGCCGTTAAAAATTTAACGGTTGACGACGTGGCAGTTAATATAAATTGATATAATTATATAATTAGCCCTCAAGTTCTATACTAATTTTAATTTGACCCTAATTCTAAAAAAATAACCCATAAATTTTAATATTCTATCAATTTAGTCCATATTCTTTTCTATTTCTCCTCTCCTTTAATCTTCAATTCATCTTCTCTTTTTGTTTTTCCTTTTCCTTTCGATTTAAAGAATCAAAATCCAAAAATAAAAAAACCCAACAATATCTACACTTTTACTAATACTAATAATATTTCCATCACCTGAAAGATGCAATGCGAGCAAAAGAAAGGGAAAAAGGTGAGAAAACAAAGCAATAGCCATTGAAAATACTCTGAAACGAAATAAAATGGTAAAGAAAAGGAGTTTCTTTGAATACCCTTTGTTTATTTCTAAGTTACAAAGCGGGGAAACTTGAAAGTAAAGCGACCGGGAGAAACAGTAATGGCTGCAGCCTGCATGTACATGGTTCTTTTATATACTGGAAAAAAGGGAATCAAAGCTTTGTATTATAATAAAATATTAATATAAAAGTGTAGAAAAGAGAGAAGAAGCAAAGAAAATGACGAGGATTGGAGCTTAAAACTGCTATTGAATCCAAGAATAGCGTAACAGATGGACTATTCAAAAACACAAAAAATAATGGGTTTGTTCAAAATTTAATTTTAAATCTGTTCATTAATGAAGTAATCAAAAGGATGAAGGGATTACCTGAAAGCTGCGAGGGAAAATAAATACGGACTGTCACCCATGGTTATGAAAAATTCAAAATCCTGAACAATGAACAAAAAGAAGAGAAATTAAAAGAAAAAGTGATGGAAATGAAGAATGTAATGAGAGAAGACGAGAAGTGATTTACTTTCGGATGTTTCTGAATTGGAAGAAGGTAAAAGTGATTTACTTTTATGGATTTTTGGTGAAAATGAATTGAAGAATTAAAGGAGATGAGAAATAGAAAAGAAGATGGACCAAACTGGTAGAATATTAAAATTAAAATTTGTAGGTTAATTTTATAGAATTAGGGTCAAATTAAAATAAGTGTAGAATTTGAGGGCTAATTATATAATTATATCAATTTACATTAACTGCCACGTCATCGTCCGTTAAATTTTTAACGGCGTTGGACCAATTTGTTACGTTTTTTAAGTCGAGAGACCAATTTGTAACTTTTAATAGTCGAGGGATGCAAAAGATAATTGGAGCATAGTCAGGGGACCATTTATGTAGTTTACCCTAAATTTAAAGATTGAAAGCAAATAGTTAAAAGGCCGAATTTTTACTTGAGCCTGAATTATTTATTAAATTAAGTTTAAATTTTGTTATACAAGTTATTCATATTTGAACTAAACTTTTTTATTTATATTAATATTTAAACTTGTTATTTTTTTATTTAAATATTGTGGGAAGAAAAAGATAAAATGGAAAAAGAAGAGGGCGTGTGAATCACGCTAATTGAAAGGCGGTGATGGTAAAATGGAACAGCTGATCTCTTTGGATTGGGTTAGTTCATGGCCACATAATACGCGCCCTTTTAGCTTTAGATTTTTCTGTGATTTCTGGTCTATGGTTGCCACCAAACCGAAGCATGGCTATTTCTCTTAACTCAGTCTTCGGCTTCAATTTTAAGGTAAGAAACCCAAATCTATATCTTGTTTTATAATTACTACTACTTTGCTTTTCCTTTCTCTCTGCCCGTTTTAGACACTTCCTTGTAAATGGATTGATTTCTTTTGTTTTTATAAAAGCTTTCATGCCATTTTTCGATTGCTTTTACATTTGGGTTCTCTTGTTTTCAGTTTCTTAGCCTTTTCAGTTGTTAAAAACTTAAGTGGTCGAAGCAATAAGCAAAAACCAAAAATGGATTAATGCAAGAACTTGATTTTTCTCTATGATTTATTTAATCTTAACGGTACGGGTGTCTGATTATTGATTTTAACCTAATTCATTTTCATATGTAAAAACTCGTCAATTTTTGTTGGGTTATGACATTATTCTGGTTACACTGCATATTGTGGCTTTGCAGAGATATAACATTTAGGGATTTAAATAGCGGTCCACTATATAGTGAAAAATAACTATCCACAATAACTACAATAGCATCCGTTATGTCCGCAACCGAAAACGCGGTCACAATCGCAATTTAAATATTGCAGTCCAGAGTAGTGTCCGGTGGATTTAAAATTATGTACTGTGTTTATGCCTATACATGCATACATTATACATATTGGTGACTCTACCCCGTCTATTATCTTATCAATTAAAGTTGTAATTTGAATGTCAGTATGTCTCGAGATCTTCTGTTGGAGCTTCAGTACTTAAGGGCAACCCAATTGTGTCTCCCTTGCAAATGTATGGGTCTGTGGGATTTATGCACCAAAAAAGATGGGGACTATGTCTTTCAGTCGCAGACAGTGACCCACTATCTACAGATAGCAGCATAAAGGATTCCGGAGATGCTGAGAGGCTGGTTTCTGATCAAGTTTCGGCCGTGAATCCCCCGTCATTGGATGACAAATCGCGCTTTCAAAACTCTGTGGTTAGTAATGGTTCAATGGTTTTTTCAAATCCAGAGCAGGAGGCGTCATCCTCTCCAAACTTGCAGTCTACAACTAGAAAAGTGTCTCTAACGGCTAAAGAAAGATTAAGGGCAGCTCGGGTTCTCAACCGTTATGCAGAGTCGAAGCCATCTAAATCCGAAATGGGCAGTAAAGTATTGGATGCTATGAGGGAAAGTGACAAGGGGAAAAAGAGATCTCGACTTCCTGAAGCGCCTACGAATTTGTTTGACGACAGCAAGCGAGGATTACCCAAGCCAGGCCTCACTTTTCAGTTTCCGGGGGGAAACGATCTCCTTCTCATCATATTTTCGGTCGTTTTTATCAGCACAGTAATGTTCACTACAACTTACATAGTATGGAAAGTTGGGGCCATACATTTTAATGAGTACTAGGGTAAAGGGCCACTACAAGGTTCAAAAGTTGAAACACGATCGCTGAAGATCGCATGGCAGCTTTGATTTCAGGTACAATTGATGCCCAAGTGTTATGTGGCTGAGTTTTATATTTTCATGAGCCATCTATACATGAATGTAAAAAAGAATTGTGCGAATGATGTTTTGTTATCAATGCTTAACCTACATTTTGATGAGCCATCTATACATGAATGTTTTGTTATCTATACAATCAATGCTTGTTTCAAATAGTATGTTCTCTCTTCAGAATAACTTCAGGTTTTCCCTATCAGTTATTGGATTCTCTGTATTGTTTACTTGCAGCTGTAGTTCTATGATGTTATCATGAATGAAATGAACATTTAGAGATTCGAGCTGTTGAATGTCGTGCAGGTCAGATCGACTTCGCTGCCAAGTCCCTAGTTTCGGTAGTACTGCAGCGCTCAACCGAACCTATCCGGTTTTGGATTTTCAAAAATGAAATCCGAGTTGCCTGCATATGCTTTGTTATGGGTTTCCTCTATGTTCTTATAATGAATGAAGGATGAGATTTCACTAAACATGATGAATTTGATCATTGCTTGCTATCAAGTATTAAGATTAGTAGGAAATGGGTCATTTGCAGAGTGGATTAAAAGGAGAAACAGTTGATACATAAAGAAGATGCTCTTTCAAAATATATTTGTTTTAAAACACCGTTTTAAAAACATTTAACTCTTTCGCCTACTATTATGAATACGAGATCGTAGTGATACATATAGGCTTTAACTATAAGAAAAGTAAATTATACATTTATTTTCTAGGTGTCTAATTTTTTTTTGAAGAAATATGGATATTAACATTTTATACCGTAATTATTTTAATTATTTTAAGTTTTTTTTTTGTCAACGACTGTTAAAAAAACTCTATCATCTAATTATTGCATGACATGTGACCTATTTATTATCTATTATTTAATTTTTAAAAATTATCAAAAAAATTACTAACATTTTTTGAAAAAATCTGAAATTTAAAGTTCTTAAAATCCCCCAATTCCTAAATCTCCTCTCTACCGTCGTCAAACTCACGTTGCTGCTACAACGACGAGGTCTTCTCCTTTTGTCGCACAAGTCGCAAAGTTCACTTCATCATTCGTCTATCCATTGTTCGTCGTTTTTCGTTCAACTGATGATTTCATGTTTGACGTTTGTGGTTCATTTAGTTGCTCTTTTGTCGATTTCTGATGACGTAAAGTTGGTGTTATCGGTTGTGGAAGTTCGGCGAAGAAAGAGGTGGCTAGTAGTGGTTAAATCGATAGTACGGGGAGATGAATTTTGGGTTTAGAGATATAGGGTTAGGAATTGTGGGAATTTTTTAGAAATTAAAGATTTTATAATTTTTAAAAAATATTAAAAAAATTATTGGAATAGGTCACATGTCACATTTTACTTGGATATCATAAAATTTTTAACGTATTATCACAAAAAAAAAACTAAAATAATTTCGGAATGTAAGATTACATATTTATTTCGTCCAAAAGATATTTTAGTGATTAAGCCATAGACATATGAAAGCACAAAAAAAAATCAAGACTTTAAGGTGAAAAATCATTTGAGTCCATTTTCTTAACCCTAAACTACATTATATAAATGTAAAATTAATTTTTATTCTAACTTTATTTTTTTGTCTTCATTTATAACAATATTACAATTACAAGTTAAAAAATAAAAAAATATTTAAATATTTGACTTAGCAAAATTCACGTTGATTTTTCTCTCTCTCGAATTTTTAGAGTTAATGTGAGAGTAAGGGTTTGATTTGCAAAGATGATACAAAAATAATAGAATATTTAAAATTTTATTCAAAATTATGAATAAATTTTATAAAATCATATAAAACTTTTTAGTTTTATTTTAATTAAAAAATTATTCAATCGACATATGCCATGTATTGACGGAAACAACCAACATCATCGTAGAACGTTTTTATTTACTCACTTTCAAAAAGTACATTAAATAAATTAATCTCATTTTCTCAAGAGTAATAAACTTGGGAGAGCGCCTAAATAATCTTTAAACAAAAAAATTTAAGGCAACTAACAATAATTTAGTATTTTAGACCAAAATTGTTAATTTTTCAAATATAAATTGACTCAAATGTTTATTGCAGCTAATTTGTCAACTTCACCATTATTCTCGCTACAAGAGAATTGCAAGCACTACAAAATTTAATACACTACTTGCAACCCCCTCGACCCGGCCTAGGCGATAGACCGAACTGAACGGGTCACACGGGGAATATTAAAGTAAACCAGGAAGGTTTACCTCAATAAACAACCCTATTATTTTATTTTTATCTTATCTAGATGCTCATTAGATTCCTATGTATTTAGCGTCGCAGCGGAACATACACAACAACAATCGAACATCGATTAAGGCTCAATTGCTTTCAAATACGATTTTAGGGACCATTTTGTAAACTTATCAAATTACAAGGGATTCCCCCAATTTTAGATTACCATCTTTAAATTAATCATAATACATGCATCCCTGTCAAAACTCAACTCAAAACAATCATTCATGCTCACTTAATTGCATCCACAACATTAAGGACTAAAATGTAATGAATGAGAATTTAAGAATATTCCATTAACTAACATAACAACCAGCTGTTTCGGTACATGCTAGCCCTGTATCGAAACATGTAACCCACTTAACCCGGCCTAGACGGTTGACCCGAATTAAGAAAGTCACACGGGGAAAACCAAAGTCAACCCGAAAGTCAACCTTGATTAGCGACCCTTTTTTTTTCTTTTTAAACTTGTCTAGATGCACATTAAGCCTAATTGTGATCACACAAACATCATACCAAAAGATCACAAACATCAGAGATCAAACAGGGACTCAATTGAACAATTTACAACTTTAGGGACCAAATTGTAAATTCTGGTAATTAAAAGGACTTAACCCAAATTGAAGTTACCAACTTGAAATTAATCATGTTTCATGCTTCTCTGTGAAATTTCAGCTCAAAAGGACTTCCCAAACTCATACAATTGCACAAACAAGTTTCAGGACCAAAACGCAAACAATTCAAAACACATAACTGCCAATGTCAGCCCCCAACGGTCAACCGTTCCGAAACGGGAGACAGCCCGTTCCGAAACGCGGGGCCGTTCCGAAACAGGCATAGCCCGTTTCGAAACGGGGGTCTGGCAGAAGCCTTTCCGTTTCGGAACGGCCCCTCCCGTTTCGGACGCCTGGGCACGATTAAGGCACCCGTTCCGAAACGGTAGGTGCTGTTCCGAAACACCCTGCCCAGATTGCTCCAAAACTCCACTTTAAACATGCAATTACACAACCAATCATGCTCCGAATGTCACCAAACTTTGCCAACATGCAATTCAACATATAAGGGACATAATAGCATCATCAATTCAACCAAACATCATCATATGCAAAAAGCCCCAATTCTATAGGCATGCTTCCTACACAAGCAAGATATTCAAGCACCAAACTTACAAAACAAGCATATAAAGATCCAATCCAAAGACCAACAATCTTAACATCAAGAAACATACTTAGGGAGTACGAAACACCTCCCAAAACATACACATGGTTTCCCCATTGCCAAATCACCCAAAAGCTAAAATGTTTAACAAAAACCTTCCATACATTGAGCTTTACTTGCACTTGAATTCTTGCCCTTCTTGCTGCCCTCAAAAGGTCTCTAATGCTCTGCATTATTGAATCAAGGAAAACGAAGAGAGCGTAAGCAAAAGCTTAGTGAGGAATGCTCTTAAAAACCATCCAATAATGCATTTGTAAAACACTTTATAAAACATGCTTCAAACCATCATTTACACATGCTCAAAAGCATACTTAAACATGCATCTCATGCATCAAATCATAACATGTCATATTGGCCACAAGTGATAAATTCCATTTCTTTAAACACAAGTTCGTCAACTTTCACCCCAAGGACTTTTAAACACCTTGGCCCCAAGGACTTTTAAACACCTTGGCCTATGGACTTTTAAACACCATAGAATGTAACACATCAAGGACTTTTAAACACCTTGATCCCAAGGACTTTTAAACACCTTGGTCATGGACTTTTAAACACCATGAAACGTAACTCATCAAGGACTTTTAAACACCTTGATCCCAAGGACTTTTAAACACCTTGGCCTATGGACTTTTAAACACCATAGAAAAGGATCACCTAAGGACTTTTAACCACCTTAGTGTCCACAACATGAACCATCCAAGGACTTTTAACCACCTTGATGTTCATAAGTAACAAGGCTCACTCAAGGACTTTTAACCACCTTAGTGACCTTAACATTTTAAAAACATCACTTGCCAATATACATCATTTTCATCACTTACATCACTGTTTTAAAGCATAAAACCAAGCCATATTCATCATGCATTTAAAAGCATTAAACCACATCATTTCAATGTACAAAAGCAAGGAACTCCCACCTAGAGTTACCTTCAACATATGGCTTACATCATCAGCAAAAACCATGCTAAAACATGCTTCAAAAACAGTATGTAAAACATGCAAATTATCATTTCGCATCACAACAAAATCATGGCCACCACTAGAGAGAAATTCCGAAAACTTACGCTCGAGCTTAGCAAAGTTGTTTAGACTTAAACTAAGCTCCCAAGACATTGGTTTCAAAGCCGAAAACCCATTTTCACTCACCGATTCCACTTCGCCACTTGCCGAAGCACGAATTCAAGCTTCCGGATCAACAACTCTTGGATCCAAAGATGCCTCCCCTGATTAAACACATTAAAGCAGAGGTTTAATGCATCATCAAGCATCAAAAGCTTCAATGAAAGCACTCAAACTCGCTGCTCTCATTCATACTCCAATTTCGGCCACCAAACACAACCGAAATTGCATCAAAACCACTTCTCAACAAAGCCCAGCCATAAACCAGCAAAACCTAACATCCATCAACACCAAAAAACATCTAAAAACAACCTACAAACATCCTTATACCTCCAGCAACAACAGATCCACAAGATCACCACAAAAACATCCAAGAAACATAAGCTAAACTTAGGAAACTCAACCTATCCGGGATTGCATCAATCAAAACTCATTTCCTTATCAATTTAGAGTTCATTTAACATCAAAAACACATCTCAAATCACAGATCAATCAGATCTAACGAAAAATCATGAAAAACCATCAAATCTTGCATTATAAGCCAAGATACAATTCCAAACTCAAAAGCCTTTAATTAAACATCAATCAAGAGTTGATAACTTGGGAATTTCAGTAAAGAACTGATAGTTTAGAGGAGAAGGACGTTCTTACCTCCAAACTTGTGTTTCTCCACTTTTTGGAATGAAAATCCTTGTTGAAACACTTAGCAATTGAAGAGGTTTGAAGATACAATGATTTGGAATCAAATGAGAGTTGAATGGAGGGATTTAGGTGAAGAAATCAGATCCAATTCTCTGGAAAAGTAGTGTTTGGTTTGATAGAAAATGAGAGAAAGAAAGTTTAGCAAAGTTGGTTACAAAATCCAAAAATAGCCAAAATGGCTTCCCTCCAATTTTAATAACCTTTAAAATCAGATTTTAGACTTAAAATATCTTAGAAAAATCTGGAGAAATCATCTTTGGATTAATAGCTCCTTAAAGATTCAAAGTTTCAACTCTTTATAAAACAGTCACCAAACTTTCGAAATTTACATTTTGGTCACTAACCAAAATGTCATACTTCCAAAACCCATTTTTCAAAATTGATTTCACAGTTCACCTAATTATATTAAAAGATGATTTTAGAACATTTTTCCATATTTTTAATGCAACCCGAACTAGGCTTTCCTAATTTCACCTCTTAAGATTCGAACAGGACTTTGACCAAACCGGTCAACGCCCAAAACTTCTAAGCCCAAAACCGGGGCGTTACAACTCTCCCCCCCTTAAGAAATTTCGTCCTCGAAATTTACCTGAAGGAAAGAGATAAGGAAACTGCTTCAGCATGTCTTCCTTCCGCTCCCACGTGGCTTCCTCAACACCGCGATGCTTCCACAGCACCTTCACCAACTCAATGGTCTTACCACGAAGAACCTTGCTATCCGAATCCAGAACCTTCACCGGTTCCTCATCATAGGTCAAATCCGGATTCAAAACCACTTCCTCCACAGGCATCACATGCGAAGGATCAGATCTATACTTCCGGAGCATAGAAACATGAAACACATCATGAATCTTCTCCAACTCCTGAGGTAACCTCAACCGATACGCAACAGGACCCACACGCTCAACCACCTCATATGGTCCAATGTATCTAGGGCTCAACTTGCCCTTCCGGCCAAACCGCATCACCTTCTTCCAAGGCGAAACCTTCAAGAACACACGGTCACCCACCGCATACTCTATCTCCTTACGCTTCAAATCCGCGTAAGACTTCTGCCGATCAGAAGCAGCCTTTAACCGTTCACAAATGAGCTTCACCTTCTCTGTGGTCCCTTTCAACAAAGCCGGCATCGAAACCAACTTTTGACCAGTTTCAGCCCAACAAAGAGGAGTCCTACACTTCCTCCCGTACAAAGCCTCATAAGGTGCCATCTGTATGCTCGCCTGATAACTATTGTTATAAGCAAACTCAACCAAAGGCAGATGCTTCTCCCAAGAACCTTGGAACTCAATCACGCAGCACCTCAACATATCCTCCAAAATCTGGATGACTCGTTCAGACTGACCATCCGACTGAGGATGATAGGATGTACTGAAATGCAACCTTGTACCCAGAGCTTGATGCAAACACTGCCAGAACCGCGATGTGAACCTCGGATCCCTATCCGACACAATCGACTTAGGCACACCATGCAGCCGCACAATCTCAGCAATGTACAGCTCTGCCAGCTTATCCAAAGAAAACGTAGTATGCACAGGCAAGAAATGCGCACACTTCGTCAGGCGATCCACAATCACCCAGACCGAATTCTTTTTCGATGGAGACAAAGGTAAACCAGATACAAAATCCATGGTAACCCTCTCCCACTTCCATTCAGGGATTTTCAACGGTTGCAACAAACCAGAAGGAAACTGATGCTCAGCCTTAACTCGCTGACACACCAAACACTTGCTCACGAACTCCACAACATCCTTCTTCAAACCCACCCAATAGTACTCATCACGAAGATCACGGTACATCTTAGTACTACCAGGGTGCATAGCAAAAGGACTACTATGACCTTCAGCCAGAATAGCACGCCTCAACTCAGCATCATTGGGCACTACTATCCGACTACCAAAACACAGCACACCATCATCATTGAAACAGAAATCCGAAGGTCTACCCTCCGCGATATCCTGAACATGAGACACCAAGGAATCATCCAACAACTGCTTATCCTTGATCAACTGAACCAAAGATGGCTTCACTTGTAACTCAGCCACAAGACCACCATCTCGCGATATGCTCAAGCTAGCAAACATGGCTCTCAACTCAACAGCTACCTTCCTACTCAAGGCATCAGCAACAACATTAGCTTTTCCAGGATGATACTCAATCGTCAGATCATAATCCTTGAGCAACTCCAACCAACGCCGCTGCCTAAGATTCAACTCCTTCTGAGACATCAGATACCTCAAACTCTTGTGATCTGTGTACACAGTACACTTCTCACCATACAGATAATGCCTCCAGATCTTCAGAGCAAAAACCACTGCAGCCAGCTCAATATCATGCGTAGGGTAATTACGCTCATGCACTTTCAACTGCCGCGATGCATAAGCCACCACCTTACCCTCCTGCATTAGCACACACCCCAAACCAACATAGGATGCATCACTATAAACCACAAACTCTTTCCCTGATTCAGGCTGAATCAAGATAGGAGCTTGCGTCAAAGCCGCCTTCAGCTTCTCAAAAGCCTGCTGTCTCGCTTCTGTCCACTCATACCTAACATCCTTCTGCAACAGCTTTGTCAAAGGAGCAGCAATCTTGGAAAACCCATCCACAAACCTTCAGTAGTATCCCGCCAAACCAAGGAAACTACGGACCTCATGAACAGACTTAGGAACCTTCCAGCTCATCACCGCCTCAATCTTCTGAGGATCAACACGAATCCCCTCAGCTGAGACCACATGCCCAAGAAAAACCACCTCTCTTAACCAAAACTCACACTTGCTCAGCTTAGCATAAAGCTGATTCTCCAACAAAGCTTGCAAAACAATCCTCAAATGCTCTTCATGCTCCTCCTCAGTACGCGAGTACACGAGGATATCATCAATGAACACCACAACAAACTTGTCCAGGTATTCATGAAACACACGATTCATCATGTCCATGAAAGCAGCAGGAGCATTTGTCAACCCAAATGGCATCACAAGGAACTCATAATGCCCATACCTTGTCCTGAAAGCTGTCTTAGGCACATCCACATCCTTCACCCTCAACTGATAATACCCTGACCTCAAGTCAATCTTAGAGAACACAGCAGCTCCCCGAAATTGATCAAAGAGATCATCAATCCTCGGCAAAGGATACCGATTCTTGATAGTCAACTTGTTCAGCTGACGGTAATCAATGCACATCCTCATAGTGCCATCCTTCTTCTTCACAAACAAGACCGGTGCTCCCCAAGGTGACACACTCGGCCGGATGAAACCACGATCAAGCAAATCTTGCAACTGCGTCTTCAGCTCCTTCAGCTCCTTAGGTGCCATTCTATAGGGAGTAATGGACACAGGAGTTGTATTCTCATACAGCTCAATTCCAAACTCCACCTCGCGGTTAGGAGGTAAACCAGGCAACTCCTCAGGAAAAACACCAGGAAACTCCTTTACAACCCTGATATCTTGCACCCTCAACTCCTTAGAGCTAGGATTCATCACAAAAGCTAGATAGGCTTCGCAACCTTGCCTCAGCATCCTGCTCGCCTCCAAAGAAGATACCACATTGGCAAGAAACTTCACATTCTCACCAACCACCACAACTTCATAATCATCCGCAAGCTTAAGCGAAACACGCTTATTCTCACAATCCACAATAGCACGATGCTCAGCAAGCCAATCCATACCAAGGATCACATCAAAACCATAGAAGGGCAACTCCATAAGATCAACATGAAAGACATGCTCTTGAACAACCAAAGGACACCTTCTATACAACTTTCGAGTCACAACAGTCTCACCAAAAGAACTAGTGACCCGAACACCAACATCCAAAGACTCAACAGGCAAACCAAGCAATTCAGCATGCTCACGAAGAATATATGAATGCGTAGATCCAGAATCAATCAAAGAAAGCAATGACAAGGACTGCAAAGTAAAGGTACCTGCAATCACATCTGCATCATTCCTGCCCTCTCTCTGAGCATACACCCTCGCTTGGCCTCCACCTTCAGGCTGAATAGCTACAACATGAGCTACCCCTCGGCCACCTTCCTCTCTCCTCTGGAAATTACCACGGCCGCGCCCACGACCTCTCTGTGGTGCAGCAACAACAGGAGCACGCACCTGCTCACCAGCCATCCTCGGACAATCTCGCCTTATGTGGTCTGCAGAACCACAATTCCAGCACCCGTTACCAGCAGCCGCAACAGGAGCTTGTGCCACTCTCTCAGCACGAGGACAGTCACGCTTCAAGTGACCACGGGAACCACAGATCCAACAAGCACTCGGATCAGCTCTAGCACCGCCACCCCTAGCAGGCACACCACCGCCTCTCCTGGCTGAGGACTGATACTTCTGATCTCGTCCCCTCTTGTTCCGTCCACCTCCGGAACTATACTCAGCAGCTCGCTTGCCAGCACCCTTAGCAGACAAACTCAGGTTCATCTCAACGTCCTTAGCTCGGCCCACCAACACATCAAAATCAACATACTCGGCGGCCAGCAAATACATCTTAACGTCCGTCACAAGACCGTAACGAAACCTCTCGCACCTAGCCCTCTCATCAGGTATCAGCTCCGGTGCATACTGACTGAGCCGTACAAACTGTACCTCGTACTCAGCCACACTCATGCTCCCTTGGGTAAGAGACATGAATTCCCGCTTTTTCTCATCCAGATATCTCACTCCCAGATATCTTCTTTTAAACACATTCTGAAAGAATGTCCAGGTAACATCAGCTTCAGCCATTCCAGCAATGGTAGTCGTCCACCATGTATAAGCATCGTCCTGCAGCAAGGACACAACACAGCCCAGCTTTTGCACCTCCGTGCAACTCATCTGACCCAAGATACGCTTGGTACTTTCCAGCCAAGCCTCAGAACTCTCAGCTGACAAACCTCTAAACTCAGTCCCTCCAAGACTGCGCAGACGCTTCAAAGGCAATCTGACTCCAGCATCTCCCTGATGCCCAGCTCCCTGAGCTCCAGCTACTGCTGCTCGAAAAGCACCCGCAATAGCTTGTACCAAAACAGACATATCAGGCATAGCTTGCCCCTGACCAACCTCTGGTCCAGCAGCTCCAGCACCAGCATCAGCTGCAGCTTCAGCTCTCGCACCTCCAGCACCACCACCAGGCGGAGGAGGGGGTAACACAGCACTACCAGTGTGCTCTTTATTCTCATTCTCGTTAGGAGCCGTAGCTCTCGCATTACCTCTTAACTCTCTACGTGGTGCCATACTTTTACCATGCAATCATAACACAAATAAAACAAAGTCAGGCCCAGCAAGGTAAGCAATCCAAGTATTCAAGCTCAATTTCATTTCAAAACAACATCTTTCCTTTAGCTTTTGTTTGGCAATGGGTACCCTCAACATGCAACATCAGAGCATACAACTCAACTGCATCAACATTTCAAACCACTGAACATGCTTTCAAACAACAAGCATTCATAGCATACATACTTCAATCATGCATACAAACATTCCCAATTACTCGAGAACTCAGCTCTGATACCACCAAATGTAACCCACTTAACCCGGCCTAGACGGTTGACCCGAATTAAGAAAGTCACACGGGGAAAACCAAAGTCAACCCGAAAGTCAACCTTGATTAGCGACCTTTTTTTTTCTTTTTAAACTTGTCTAGATGCACATTAAGCCTAATTGTGATCACACAAACATCATACCAAAAGATCACAAACATCAGAGATCAAACAGGGACTCAATTGAACAATTTACAACTTTAGGGACCAAATTGTAAATTCTGGTAATTAAAAGGACTTAACCCAAATTGAAGTTACCAACTTGAAATTAATCATGTTTCATGCTTCTCTGTGAAATTTCAGCTCAAAAGGACTTCCCAAACTCATACAATTGCACAAACAAGTTTCAGGACCAAAACGCAAACAATTCAAAACACATAACTGCCAATGTCAGCCCCCAACGGTCAACCGTTCCGAAACGGGAGACAGCCCGTTCCGAAACGCGGGGCCGTTCCGAAACAGGCATAGCCCGTTTCGAAACGGGGGTCTGGCAGAAGCCTTTCCGTTTCGGAACAGCCCCTCCCGTTTCGGACGCCTGGGCACGATTAAGGCACCCGTTCCGAAACGGTAGGTGCTGTTCCGAAACACCCTGCCCAGATTGCTCCAAAACTCCACTTTAAACATGCAATTACACAACCAATCATGCTCCGAATGTCACCAAACTTTGCCAACATGCAATTCAACATATAAGGGACATAATAGCATCATCAATTCAACCAAACATCATCATATGCAAAAAGCCCCAATTCTATAGGCATGCTTCCTACACAAGCAAGATATTCAAGCACCAAACTTACAAAACAAGCATATAAAGATCCAATCCAAAGACCAACAATCTTAACATCAAGAAACATACTTAGGGAGTACGAAACACCTCCCAAAACATACACATGGTTTCCCCATTGCCAAATCACCCAAAAGCTAAAATGTTTAACAAAAACCTTCCATACATTGAGCTTTACTTGCACTTGAATTCTTGCCCTTCTTGCTGCCCTCAAAAGGTCTCTAATGCTCTGCATTATTGAATCAAGGAAAACGAAGAGAGCGTAAGCAAAAGCTTAGTGAGGAATGCTCTTAAAAACCATCCAATAATGCATTTGTAAAACACTTTATAAAACATGCTTCAAACCATCATTTACACATGCTCAAAAGCATACTTAAACATGCATCTCATGCATCAAATCATAACATGTCATATTGGCCACAAGTGATAAATTCCATTTCTTTAAACACAAGTTCGTCAACTTTCACCCCAAGGACTTTTAAACACCTTGGCCCCAAGGACTTTTAAACACCTTGGCCTATGGACTTTTAAACACCATAGAATGTAACACATCAAGGACTTTTAAACACCTTGATCCCAAGGACTTTTAAACACCTTGGTCATGGACTTTTAAACACCATGAAACGTAACTCATCAAGGACTTTTAAACACCTTGATCCCAAGGACTTTTAAACACCTTGGCCTATGGACTTTTAAACACCATAGAAAAGGATCACCTAAGGACTTTTAACCACCTTAGTGTCCACAACATGAACCATCCAAGGACTTTTAACCACCTTGATGTTCATAAGTAACAAGGCTCACTCAAGGACTTTTAACCACCTTAGTGACCTTAACATTTTAAAAACATCACTTGCCAATATACATCATTTTCATCACTTACATCACTGTTTTAAAGCATAAAACCAAGCCATATTCATCATGCATTTAAAAGCATTAAACCACATCATTTCAATGTACAAAAGCAAGGAACTCCCACCTAGAGTTACCTTCAACATATGGCTTACATCATCAGCAAAAACCATGCTAAAACATGCTTCAAAAACAGTATGTAAAACATGCAAATTATCATTTCGCATCACAACAAAATCATGGCCACCACTAGAGAGAAATTCCGAAAACTTACGCTCGAGCTTAGCAAAGTTGTTTAGACTTAAACTAAGCTCCCAAGACATTGGTTTCAAAGCCGAAAACCCATTTTCACTCACCGATTCCACTTCGCCACTTGCCGAAGCACGAATTCAAGCTTCCGGATCAACAACTCTTGGATCCAAAGATGCCTCCCCTGATTAAACACATTAAAGCAGAGGTTTAATGCATCATCAAGCATCAAAAGCTTCAATGAAAGCACTCAAACTCGCTGCTCTCATTCATACTCCAATTTCGGCCACCAAACACAACCGAAATTGCATCAAAACCACTTCTCAACAAAGCCCAGCCATAAACCAGCAAAACCTAACATCCATCAACACCAAAAAACATCTAAAAACAACCTACAAACATCCTTATACCTCCAGCAACAACAGATCCACAAGATCACCACAAAAACATCCAAGAAACATAAGCTAAACTTAGGAAACTCAACCTATCCGGGATTGCATCAATCAAAACTCATTTCCTTATCAATTTAGAGTTCATTTAACATCAAAAACACATCTCAAATCACAGATCAATCAGATCTAACGAAAAATCATGAAAAACCATCAAATCTTGCATTATAAGCCAAGATACAATTCCAAACTCAAAAGCCTTTAATTAAACATCAATCAAGAGTTGATAACTTGGGAATTTCAGTAAAGAACTGATAGTTTAGAGGAGAAGGACGTTCTTACCTCCAAACTTGTGTTTCTCCACTTTTTGGAATGAAAATCCTTGTTGAAACACTTAGCAATTGAAGAGGTTTGAAGATACAATGATTTGGAATCAAATGAGAGTTGAATGGAGGGATTTAGGTGAAGAAATCAGATCCAATTCTCTGGAAAAGTAGTGTTTGGTTTGAGAGAAAATGAGAGAAAGAAAGTTTAGCAAAGTTGGTTACAAAATCCAAAAATAGCCAAAATGGCTTCCCTCCAATTTTAATAACCTTTAAAATCAGATTTTAGACTTAAAATATCTTAGAAAAATCTGGAGAAATCATCTTTGGATTAATAGCTCCTTAAAGATTCAAAGTTTCAACTCTTTATAAAATAGTCACCAAACTTTCGAAATTTACATTTTGGTCACTAACCAAAATGTCATACTTCCAAAACCCATTTTTCAAAATTGATTTCACAGTTCACCTAATTATATTAAAAGATGATTTTAGAACATTTCTCCATATTTTTAATGCAACCCGAACTAGGCTTTCCTAATTTCACCTCTTAAGATTCGAACAAGACTTTGACCAAACCGGTCAACGCCCAAAACTTCTAAGCCCAAAACCGGGGCGTTACAAAACAAGTGTATCAGAACAGGTCCTCATGGCTCGGAACACGGGCCCGTATCGAAACACCCTTGAGGTGTTTCGAAACTGTGGTTTCCAATAGTAAAACGTACTGGAACAATCCTTCCCTGTTTCGAAACCCCTAGGCCATTTCAGGCTTACTGTTTCGGTACAGGCTCGAGTGTACCGAAACACCTTGGCCTGTAATGACACTTTTTGATTGTTTTTCACACTTAAATCCATCCTAAATCAATCCGACATGCTTCCAACATGCATACATCATATTTAGACATTAAGCAGCAAACATTTATGGCATATTCATAGTCAAGTCATGGAAAGTTGTATCCAAGATAAACTATAGGCATGCAACCTATTAAGTAAGCCACTCAAGAGTTAAAACTTAAACCAATGCACAAACTGTGAAACCAAAATTGTGAAACACATATTTTAATTTTGATATAACGAAAAACCTAAGGACTAAATTGAAAAATTCAAAACGAATTTTAAGTCCTCAAAATATCCCCATATAAATTTAAGATTATGCCCAAGTTAAAAACAAAGTTTTTCAAATATTTTTCTAAGTGTTTCAAGTCAAAACAGTGATTTTCAAAGTCCTGTTTCGAAACGGCCCTAAGGCGTTTCGAAACATTTCCATCACTGCCAACCCCTGTTCCGAAACGTGTATCGAAACACTTGACCCTGTTTCGAAACGGTCTCTCACGTTTTGAAACTGTTCTTCATATTTGATTTTAAAAAGGCACAACGGTTGAAATATTTGCTGAATATTTAAAGATAAAAAGGGTGTTTCGAAACGGGCTAAGGACGTTCCGAAACAACCTTTGACAGTAGCAAAACCGTTTCGAAACGAAGCCAAAGCGTTTCGAAACAGGTCTTAAGTTTGAATATAAAATATGACCGTTGAAGTTGTTTTTAACTGATTTTCTGAAAACCGTTAAGGTGTTTTGAAACGGGCTAAGACCGTTTCAAAACGACCCTTGACAGTGGCAAAAGTGTTTCGAAACGGCCCTAAGGCGTTTCGAAACGGGCTTCTTAAATGCACCCCAACGGCTCTTTCTATTTTAGTCCGTTCCGAAACAGGTACCCCGCGTTTCGAAACGGGTTGTTGCAGACTACATTTATGGTGGTGAGATAACATCCCAACGGCTCTATTGATGAGTGCAACAACCACAACGGCTAGAAATCAATGAGAAGGTATAAAAGGGACCTCTAAAAGCACCAGCAACAACTATTGATCCAAAAGCAAACATCCAAACATCAAATCCAAGCAATTGTGCACAAATCCCATTTTTGTCTAAACCCCAATTGTAATTTTCATTCATATCTTGTTCAATTGGGTTGAGTGCTTGTAATTGGGCTATTATTTGTATTGAGAGATATCCAATTAGCCATTAAATTTCTTTGTTCACTTGTGTGAGGATTGGGTTGATTTTTGGGTAGAAAAATCAACCGAAATTGTAAAGGGTTGCCTCCTTGTCCTAGAAAAGGGGAAGAGCAATTTAGTGGAATTGTTGCAAATCCTTAGTGAAGCTAAGGTAGTGGATGTAGAGTTCATTTGGAACTTGAACCACTCTAAATCCCTTGTCCATCATTTTTAATTTGCCAATTTCCACCACAAAACTTTAAATTTCCAATTCACCCCCCTCTTGGTCAATATCGATCTTGCGATCCACTCAACAATTGGTATCAGAGCTTAACTCTTTGAGGATTAACAAACAGAAGAAGAGATCCTTGGAAGAGTGTGATCATCAAAATATCAAGAGATGGCTTCAACCTCCGGTTCCGGCATGTACGAGTCACAATCGACCACAAAGCCTCCCTTCTTCAACGGTGATAACTATTCTTTTTGGAAGAATAGAATGCGTCTATTCATCAAGTCAAATGACTATCTTGTGTGGGATGTCATTGAGGATGGGCCATACATTCCATTGAAGCAAGATGGTGAAGGCAAGATGGTGTTGAAGAAGAAAGTGGAAATGAGTGAAGAGGAGAGGAAAAAGATTCAAGTCAATGATAAAGCTCTCCACATGCTATTTTGTGCTTTCGGTCCGGACATCTACTCAAAGGTCTCATCAATTGAAAGTGCCAAGGAAGTGTGGGACACTCTTGAAACCACTTATGAAGGCACCAATGACGTCAAGGAAACTAAGATTGGAATTCTCAATCTTAGTTATGAAAATTTCAAGATGGAGCCCGATGAGACGGTGTCAAAAATGTTTGATCGATTCTCCACGATTGTCAATGGTCTAAAGGGCTTTGGAGAGATCATACCGGAAGACAAGCTTGTCCGGAAACTACTCTATTCACTTCCCGAGTCTTGGGATGGGAAGAGAACCGCTATCATCGAAGCAAAGAACTTGAAGACATTGAAGCTTGATGAGCTTGTGGGTTCTCTCCTTACTCATGAGATCATGAAGCAAGGAAGGGAAGATGAGAAGAAGAAAGAAGAGAAAATGGTAGAGAAGCTTGAGGTTGAGAAGAAGAAGAAGATGGGAATAGCTCTCAAGGCTAAAGCTTCACAACATGATGAGAGCTCATCTAGTGATGAGGATGAACTTGAAGAATTGGCTACGATAGCCAAACGATTCTCACGCTTTATGAGGTCCAACCGGGGAAGAAAAATCCAAAGGAAGATGGACTTCAAAAGCAAGAACAAGGAAGATGGGAAGGATCAAATCATTTGCTTTGAGTGCAATAAACCCGGCCACATACGTTCGGAGTGCCCTCAACTCAAGAAGAAGGGCTTTGAGAAGAAGAAAGAGCTCAAAGCCAAGCTTGCTACTTGGAGTGATGAGGAGTCATCGGAGGATGACGAACAAGAAGTGGCTAACCTTTGCCTCATGGCACTTGAGGAAGATTCCTCCATGGTAACCTCTAACTCATCTACTTTAGATTTTTCATATGAAGAATTAAATGATGCATATGATGAGTTACAAGAGGTATATGATGAATTAGTTGAGAAATATAAGGAGTCGGTTATTAGGAATAAAAAGATTATTCTAGAATTAAATGAGAAAAATGACTCACTTACTCAAGCTAATTCTAAATTTGAGAAAAAGATATTAGGATTAAAAGATGAACTTAAATTCTTTCAAGATGAAAATGTTGATCTCAATAATCTTTTATCTCAATGTAATTGTGAACACCAAAAGGTGTTGGGTGAGCTAAATGAGCTCAAAAGGTCTTTAAAAAATGTTGGTAGTGTCAAGCATGAAGTAGGAGAATCCTCTAGAACACACCAACCTAAGAAAAAGACTAACTACTACAAACAAGGTAGCTATCCTAGACATAGTAGAACTAAAAGAATTAGAAGTGTATGGGTTCCTAAGGAACTTGTTAAATCTAATAATATTATTGCTATGTCATCTTGGATTCCTAAGGGAACCAAGGTTTTGGGAGCTAACACTCATGGACCCAAAATGATTTGGGTACCAAAAACCAAGGTTTAATATCTTTGTTTGTAGGGGGAGCATTGCTACAAGGCCAAAGCACAAAGTCAAAACTCATGGTACCTTGATAGTGGATGCTCGAGGCACATGACCGGAGACAAGAGTCGATTCATGGATCTAAAGCCAAAAAGTGGAGGAGTAGTAACATTTGGTGACAACTCCAAAGGCCACATTAAAGGTATTGGCTCCATAGGTAATCACTCTACTATTCTCATTGAAAATGTTTTATATGTTGATGGTCTTAAACACAATTTATTGAGCATAAGTCAACTATGTGATAAAGGATTTAATGTTTTGTTTGATAAAAATGGTTGTAAAATCGTAGACATTAAATCTAATAATATTATGCTCATAGGTCATCGCATATGGAATATATACATGGTGCATCTAGATGACATTCATACATCTCATGCATGCTTAGTTGCTCAAAATGAAAATGATGCATGGTTGTGGCATAGGAAGCTAGGACATGCTAGCATAAGTGTTTTGGAAAAACTAGTCTCTCTAAATCTAGTTAGAGGTTTACCCAAGATAAAATTTTCAAATGATAAAACTTGTGATGCATGCTCAAAGGGTAAACAACATAGGTCTTCCTTTAAATCCATTAATGATGTTTCCACTAGTAGATGCTTACAACTAATTCACATGGATTTATTTGGGCCAATTAGGACTATGAGCTTGGGTGGTAAGTCTTATGCTTTTTGTGCTAGTTGATGATTTTTCTAGATTTACTTGGGTTCTCTTTTTAAGTACTAAAGATGAGGCTTTGGAAAAATTCATCACATTTTCAAAACTAACCCAAAATGATCTTGAACTTAGAATTTCACACATTAGAAGTGATCATGGAACCAAGTTTCAAAATTTAGGGTTTGAAGAGTTTTTAAATGAAAATGGTATTAGCCATAATTTTTCGGCTCCTCGAACTCCTCAACAAAATGGGGTAGTTGAGAGGAAAAATAGAACTTTACAAGAAATGGCTAGAACTATGCTTTGTGAAACAATTTACCTAAATATTTTTGGGCGGAAGCCACAAACACCGCTTGTTATATTGTAAATCGAGTAATGATTAGGCCAATTTTAAAGAAAACACCTTATGAGATTTTAAAATCCAAAAAGCCTAACATTAGCTATTTTCACCCTTTTGGGTGCAAGTGTTTTGTTTTAAATAATGGAAAAGACAACTTAGGTAAATTTGATGCAAAAAGTGATGAAGCCATTTTTATAGGTTACTCTTTAACCTCTAAAGCCTATCGAGTATTTAACAAAAGAACTTTAGTAGTAGAAGAATCTATTCATGTTGTATTCGATGATAACCTCCTTCCTAGGAAGGATTCTTGTGATGATGATGATGTAGGGATCATAAATGCCTTTGATGGAGGTCAAACTTCAAAGGAGGATGAGATTCCAACAAAGGAAGAGGACTCACAAGATCCACCTCTTGAAGCCTTGAAGGACTTGGCTATTGAGGAAAAGGAAGTGAGATACCCAAGGGAGTTGAACTATGTCAAAGATGGTGAAATCTTGGGTGATCCATCCAAGGGGGTAACCACTCGTTCTTCTCTTAGATTAATGAACCATGTTGCATTTATCTCATGCATAGAGCCTAAAAATATAAAAGAAGCATTGAAAGATGACTTTTGGATTATGGCTATGCAAGAAGAGTTAAATCAATTTGAGAGAAGTAATGTATGGACATTAGTTGATAGGCCTAGTAATCAATCTACAATAGGAACTAAATGGGTCTTTAGGAACAAACTAGATGAGAGTGGTAACATAGTGAGAAATAAAGCTAGACTTGTAGCACAAGGTTACACTCAAGAAGAGGGAATAGATTTTGATGAAACCTATGCACCCGTAGCTAGAATGGAAGCCATTAGGATGTTGCTTGCATATGCATGTTATCATAATTTCAAGCTTTTTCAAATGGATGTTAAAAGCGCATTTTTAAATGGTTTTATAAATGAGGAAGTGTATGTGGAACAACCACAGGGTTTTGAAGATTCAAAATTTCCAAATCATGTTTTCAAACTTACCAAAGCTCTTTATGGTTTAAAACAAGCTCCTAGAGCTTGGTATGAAAGGCTTTCAAATTTTTTGATTGAAAAAGGATTTGAAAAAGGTAAGGTGGACACTAAACTCTTTATAAAAATGTATAAAAATGACATCTTAGTAGTTCAAATTTATGTTGATGATATCATTTTTGGTTCTACTAATGAATGTCATTGTCAAGAGTTTGCTAAGTTAATGCAAGGTGAATTTGAGATGAGCATGATGGGGGAGCTCTCATTCTTTTTGGGACTCCAAATCAAGCAAAAGAAGGATGGCACCTTCATCAACTAAGCAAAATACATAAAGGATATGCTCAAGAAGTTTGGCTTGGAGAATGCAAAGCCTCAAGCCAGTCCTATGAGCTCATCTACAAAGCTTGACAAAGATGAAGGAGGTAAGTGTGTTGACTCTAAGCTTTATCGTTCTATGATTGGATCTTTGCTTTACCTTACCGCAAGTAGACCGGATATATTGTTTAGTGTTTGCTTGTGTGCTAGGTTTCAAGCTAGTCCTAGAGAGTCTCACCTTATAGCCGTTAAGAGAATCTTTAGATACCTTAGAGACACTTCTTGTTTAGGTCTTTGGTATCCTAGAGAATCTACCTTCAACCTTCATGCTTACTCGGATGCGGATTATGGGGGTTGTAAAATCGATAAGAAAAGTACTTCGGGAACTTGTCAATATTTAGGTAGTATGCTCATATCTTGGTTCTCTAAGAAACAAAATAGTGTAGCCTTATCTACCACCGAAGCCGAGTACATATCCTTAGGGAGTTGTTGTGCTCAAGTCCTTTGGATGAAGCAACAACTCTTAGATTATGGAATTAAAGTTGAAACCATACCCCTAAAATGTGACAACAGTAGTGCAATATGTTTAACAAAAAATCCCATCCAACACTCTAGAACCAAACACATTGAAATTAGGCATCATTTCATTAGAGATCATGTCCTTAAGGAAGATGTTGTTATAGAGTATGTAGACACCTTGAATCAATTAGCGGACATATTTACAAAACCCTTAGACAAAGAGCGTTTTTGGTCCCTTAGGAGAGAGTTAGGTCTAGCTAGCCTATCTTGACCTTTTAGGACCTCTTTTGTGCTTAAATATGCTTGATTTTGTGAAATGCCATGTTTATGTGTTTAATCTCCTAATTTCATCCATGCATATAGTTAGGGGGAGTATGTTTATGCTTGAATATGTTTTGCCTGCTCATTCATAACATTTATGCATGTTAGGCCTCTTAAAACTTCATTTTTCTGCACTTCTAGAGCCTCATATGCACTTCCAGGCCCAGGTGTATCGAAACGGGTGAACCTGTTTCGATACGGATACCTTAAATCCAGTTCTGAGAGAAGGGCGTTTCGAAACGCCTCCAATGCGTTCCGAAACGTTTTTGCTACTGCCAAGGGGTGTATCGAAACATGTTTCGATACGGGTCAACAGGGCTTCGATACGGTCAACACCGTATCGAAACGGTCAGCCTATGGTCTCCAAACGGTCAAACCCTAGTCGCCTCGTTTCGAAACGGTCGGGACCGTTCCGAAACGGCATCGCGGACTGCTTTAATTAGGGCTTTTAATGATAAAGTTCACTTTTTATCAAAACCCTTAAAACCCTAAACCGCCTCCCTCTCTATAAATACCCTCTCAAACTCATTGATTTTCACAAAATTGTGAGGGGTTTTACTCTAAAACTCAAGTCTAAGCAAGTTTCATCAAAATTGTGCAAGGATTTTCATCAAATCATCCAAAATCCCAAAGTAAGGTAATTTTTCTTCTTTTCATTTTCTTTCAATTTATGTTCGAATCTTAGGTTAGAAAATTTTATTTTTGTATACATTATAGTTTTTCCTTTATGGGTTTTCCATATCTTGTAAAAAAATTTCAAAATCCCAAAATTTTTGATTCGAATATAAAATTTTTCAGTCGTCTTTTTCTTACTGTTTTTTTTTAATTTTTAATTTTGTTTCAAAAACCTAAGTGGGATTTATTATTGGATTGATTTCAACTATCCATGTATACACTTAATTTAAATATACTTGCTTAATGTTTTTAGATGGCGGATCAAGCTAACAAAAAACGCAAGGCCGTTCAATCCGGTGATTCGAGCATTCGTCCAAATCTTACCATGCTTTTTCAGAAATCCCTTAAAACTCCGGAGGCGCGTGCTCGCTTCTCTTTTGTCAAGGATTTCGCAGTTCGTAAAGAACGTGTCATTGATCTTGACTTCCTCAATTCCGAGCGATTCCTATTTCGTTATCTCGACTGTTTGAGTGAGTGGAATCTTATCTTGTTCTTGAGCATTCCGGATATTCGCTTCAAACACATGGTACTCCTTTTTTACTCTAATGCTCGTTTTCTTTATGATGAGACCAAAACCGAGATTATAGGAATTGAATCTTCTTTATTGGGCAAAAAGTTTGTTCTTAATGTTGCTCTCTTGGAGTCTATTTTTAAACTTAAAAATGAGGGTCTTGAGGATGAACGTCACTTTGGCAATTTCACCGGTAAAGCACTTAATTTGGATGTGCACGATCGCGTTCTTCACTTGATGGTCTCTTGGTTCATTCGACCTTCCGGAGGTAAATACTCTCATATCCGTCAAACTGATCATTTTTGGCTTGAGTGTTTCCGTAGAGGTGAGCGCCCTAATGTGCCTAAAATAATTTTTGCCGAGATAGTCAATAATATTAAGCTTATTGACACAAATGAGTTGAAGTCGTTTACCTATGGTACTCTCTTGAGCTACATCTTTCATGATCTTGATATCGATTGTACCTACGACTCTCTAGAACCTCGCAAGACCAAGATTGGTGAGTCATCCCTTCGCAAGTCCGGGTTCACATATGTGAATGATGTTTGGGAAAGAGTTGATAGAGAAGCTGTTCCTCCTCCCGTTGCTCCTCCACCGTAAGTTCCGGTTGCAAACAATGAAGCCCTCACGGTTCTCATTACCGAGCGGTTTAATGCTTTGGATACTAGCATTGCTTCGGGTTTTACTTCTATGGACAATCGCTTGAAGAATGTCGAGGATCGTCTTCATACTCTTGAGACTTCCCATGCAAACTTGGATCTATCCTTCTCTACGCTCTATGGGCAATGGACGAAGTTTCACCGTTCTCAAGTCAAGAGCGATGATGATACTTCGGATGATGATGACGAGGCCTAGGATCTTCATCTCATCTCATATCATATTATCTATGCATTTTAGGATTAAGATTGCATCTTTATGTTTTTCTATGTTTTAGGAACCTATGTTTTTGGCTTTTTATTTGGGATTTTATTATGAACTTAATGTTGGTTTATGTTTTGGATATTTTGATGTTATGAATTAATATTATGGTTGCTTATTAATGCTTATTGGTACTAATCCTTTGTCTTCTCTATGAGCTTTTATTATTCTTTTTGATCTAACAAAAAGGGGGAGAAGAAATTTAAGAGCCACAAACTAAAATTCGTTTTAAATTTAAAATTTTTTTTTAAGCTTTACAACTTGGATTTCAAATCAAACATTTTTTTTACTTTAAAAACCTATCTTAAATTAAGGGGGAGTTAGAATATTTTCAAAACCTTCAAAATTCTCAAAAATTCTAACTTTGGTTTTGTTATATCAAAAAGGGGGAGATTGTGAAACAAATATTTTAATTTTGATATAACTAAAAACCTAAGGACTAAATTGAAAAAGTCAAAACGAATTTTAAGTCCTCAAAATATCCCCATATAAATTTAAGATTATGCCCAAGTTAAAAACAAAGTTTTTCAAATATTTTTCTAAGTGTTTCAAGTCAAAACAGTGATTTTCAAAGTCTTGTTTCGAAACGGCCCTAAGGCGTTTCGAAACATTTTCATCACTACCAACCCATGTTCCGAAACGTGTATCGAAACACTTGACCCTGTTTCGAAACGGTCTCTCACGTTTTGAAACTGTTCTTCATATTTGATTTTAAAAAGGCACAACGGTTGAAATATTTGCTGAATATTTAAAGATAAAAAGGTGTTTCGAAACGGGCTAAGGACGTTTCGAAACAACCTTTGACAGTAGCAAAACCGTTTCGAAACGAAGCCAAAGCGTTTCGAAACGAAGCCAAAGCGTTTCGAAACAGGTCTTAAGTTTGAATATAAAATATGACCGTTGAAGTTGTTTTTAACTGATTTTCTGAAAACCGTTAAGGTGTTTCGAAACGGGCTAAGACCGTTTCGAAACGACCCTTGACAGTGGCAAAAGTGTTTCGAAACGGCCCTAAGGCGTTTCGAAACGGGCTTCTTAAATGCACCCCAACGGCTCTTTCTATTTTAGTCCGTTCCGAAACAGGTACCCCGCGTTTCGAAACGGGTTGTTGCAGACTGCATTTATGGTGGTGAGATAACATCCCAACGGCTCTATTGATGAGTGCAACAACCACAACGGCTAGAAATCAATGAGAAGGTATAAAAGGGACCTCTAAAAGCACCAACAACAACTATTGATCCAAAAGCAAACATCCAAACATCAAATCCAAGCAATTGTGCACAAATCCCATTTTTGTCTAAACCCCAATTGTAATTTTCATTCATATCTTGTTCAATTGGGTTGCGTGCTTGTAATTGGGCTATTATTTGTATTGAGAGATATCCAATTAGCCATTAAATTTCTTTGTTCACTTGTGTTATTTTTGGGTAGAAAAATCAACCGAAATTGTAAAGGGTTGCCTCCTTGTCCTAGAAAAGGGGAAGAGCAATTTAGTGGAATTGTTGCAAATCCTTAGTGAAGCTAAGGTAGTGGATGTAGAGTTCATTTGGAACTTGAACCACTCTAAATCCCTTGTCCATCATTTTTAATTTGCCAATTTCCACCACAAAACTTTAAATTTCCAATTCAACCCCCCCTCTTGGTCAATATCGATCTTGCGATCCACTCAACAAAAATTGATTTTGATATAACAACTAGACTTATGGACTAATTTGCAAAACAATATTTTTTTAAATACTCTTCAAATTCTCACTATTGACAAGTCTTTTTGAACCAAACTATATCTCAAGACAAATCTTTCTTAAATGATAAAATTCTTCTAAGTTTTTCTATGTATTTTCAAGCCAAACTTCACTAAAGCGTCCAGGCGTATCGATACCCTTAGGCGTATCGATACTGTTTTTAGTCACTGGAATTTTAATAGACCATAGCATACCGATACGGTATTACCCCGTATTGATACAATATTCACCTGGGCAGCACTTTAAATGATACCGTACCGATACGCATTGCAACCATATCGATACGATTTGCTTATCTTTGCATTTAATTTTCGACCTTTGGCTTGTCATTTAGTTGGTATCCCAAAATTTAAATGACCGTTATACCGTACCGATAAACTAAGTATCCGTACCGATACGCTTTTTATCAAAACCAAAGTTGAGATTCGAGTGAGCAAATTCCGTACCAATACGCCCTTCCGTATCGATACACCCTTCCGTATCGATACGCCCTTCTGTATCGATACGCCCTTCCGTATCGACACGCCCTCTAAGCGTATCCATACGAGATGTTTTTCAGTCAAAACGACTCTTTCTTCTTTGATACAGGTACCGATATGCCCCCGAGCCGTACCGATACGATAGGCAGCTGAGTTGCATTTATTGCGGAAAATTGCATCTCAACGGCTCTATTGATGATCCTAACTACCCAAACGGCTAGAATTCAATGCAAGTGTATAAAAACAAATCTCAATTGAACTAGCAACAACTATTGAACCTACAAGCAACATCAAAGCACTCAGATCCAAACTTTGTACCTTTAGAGTTAAATTCTTGTACCCAACTCTTGTATTCTCATTGTAATCTTTTATTGTGAGTTTAGGGAGTGTGAAATTGTAATTGGGTAAACAATCATCCTTTGAGAGGAACTTTTAGAGTTTACCAAATACTTTTCTTTGTAAAAGTGAGTGGATTAAGCTTTGGGTAGAAAGCTTAATCAAATTGTAAGGTTTCCTCCTCATCTAAGAAAAGGGGAAGAATTCAAGTAGTGAATTGGTTGAAAAACCTTAGTGGGAACTAAGGTAGTAGATGTAGAGTTCGTTTGGAGAACTTGAACCACTCTAATTGCCTTGTGTCACATTTTAATTTTTCCATATTTTCACCCACCAAAATTTTTATCGCCAATTCACCCCCTCTTGACCTTTTGCAATTGTGTGATAAATTCAACACAAACCATCAAATATAGGCCATTTACAAGTATAAAATCATAAAGAAAACATGCACAAAAAGGGTGTTCACACACATCACCCAAATAAATCATGGAACCCCCATTGCCCTTATTACTATAGTCCATAACCGAAACATACATTCAAAGTGAAGTCATTTATGATCCCCTTGCAAGTTGCTGCCTCCAAACACCTAATTATCTGCATTGATGGACAATAGAGAGCGTAAGCATACAAGCTTAGTGAGGTGTAACCCCCTTAGCCCGGTCTAGTCGTAAGATCGAACCAAGTGAGCTACACGGGGGAAACCGAAGAAAAACCCGCTAAGATTTCCTTTCAGTTAGCAACCCTTAGCAACATTTTATTAAGTTTTTATCTTTTCTTGAGGTTTCACATTAATCCTACATGTTCATGCAAGCAGCGGTTAAAACCTCACCTCAATCGGACATCGATTTGAAGTCTAATTGGCGTTTATATCGATTAGGGACCAAAACACAAAGAAACAAAACTTCAGAACAGTCTATAACTAACAAAACAAACACCCGTTTCGGAACAGACCAAGCCTGTTTCGGAACTACTAATTCCAGTAGCAAAACGTACCGAAACAGGGCTCACATGTTTCGAAACCAACATGTCTGGAACGATTTCCCTGCTCAGATACAATAGAAGCGTATCGAAACGCCCTGCGTTTCTATACATGCCTGAAAATGGCCTTGGGGTCTCGGAACGACCCTTATGTGTTTCGGAACATCTAAGACAAATATACATACCGTACCGAAACAGTAGCAACTGTTTCGAAACACATACCATAAACAGACTCAAAACAACAACTTTAAACACTCATTTATGATTCAAACAACATGGTAACTTTAAAAACAACCCTTCTATAGGCAAAAGATCCTAGCACAACCAACCACAATGCAAAAGATGTTGGAGTATGCCCAAAGACCAATCATATGATGATTGAATGGACATACTATTTTACTAGATTTATCAAGTAATGACATTGCCGTTATTATCATTTGGTATGTTTCTGTGCATCAAACTAACCATTGGATAATAATGTCCATACAATAATACGATTATTGTTAAATAGGACCCTTAGTCGAATATTATTACGGGTATGGATAGTGATAATATATAAAGACTAATATGTGGTTGATGACAAGCGTTGTCATTGACATAGAGATGTCAAAATCAACACATAAGTATTTGTTAGAGAACAACATACTGGATTGACCCGCTATGAGCATGTTTCTTGGGTAATTATGTGACAGTTACAACATTGCTCATGATAAACATATGTATAATTCTCAGACTTGAGATCAACATGATTTCAACATAAAGATTTACGTATTTTGACATAGTCAAACGTGTGTCGTAACTGACTACATTTTAAAGACTGATGATTGGATACGTGATGACCTATGTAGTGAAATATGGTTGATCAAGAAAGGATTTGTCCCTCCTACATAATGGGAGAAATATCTTCGGCCACTTGATTGAGTGAGATTAGAAAATGCATGGCCATGCTCGAATATTATGATATGAGATATCATAGAGATTCGTTTATCATAATCTACTCAAGACATCAAGAAACATTAGATGGACAACGCAAGTGTGACTAACCCATGACTTGTGTTCATCTAAGATATAAAGGACAAAAGGATGAAATACATAAAGGAAGTTTATTCAGGAATTAGGAAAGTCAAACCATCACTTCATGTAACTTAGGTACCAATGATGTATTGCTAGATGCCACTCATTGTTTGTAAAATTAGAACAGTTCTAATTTTACTGCAAACGTTGCATGAACCTACAAGGGTCACACCCTTCGAACGAAACGAATAAAAATTGGAAACCATACTCCCTATTTTAGGGAGGTTGCCGAAAATCCCCTACGAGATAAGGGAAATCGGCAACTCCCTTAAATGGGAATAATATTGGATAAATATTATATTTATCAAATATTATTTAGAGTATAGAAAATATTTAGAGACTTAAATATTATAGAATAAGATTCTAAAAATTTAAATATATATTTGGAATTTATATAATGTATATTTAATTCCAAGTTTATGTAGAATTAGATTCCACATAATTAAAAACATATATTTAAATATATTTAAATCCAAGTAAAGATAGAATGAGATTCTATATAATAAAAATATATATATTTGGATTAAATATAATGTATATTTAAATCCATGTTTTATTTAGAATAAGATTCTACATAATTAAATATATATATTTCATTTAATATTATTAAATATAATGTATATTTAATATAAACCAATTTCAAGTAGAATTAGATTCTATGAATTTTGGTTGAACTTGGATTTAAGGAATTCAACTAGAATTAAGTCTCTGAATACTATTTAAAGGGACAAGGGCTAGCAACCAAATTATCCCTCTTCCTCCTCTTGAAGATTTCGACAACACCCATAGGGATTCCCCATTGGAATTCGACATATCCCAGAAAGCTCTCTGAGAAGCTGTTCAATATTTTTCTGGTGTTCTACTTGCCCCCTGGCAAATCCCTGAAGGTTCCTTTGCTCGATTGCAAGTCCGGGTTGAACTCCTGGTCGATTTCAGAATCCCTCAGGAATCCCTGGAGGGATTTCGACTTCTCCCTGGAAGGTGTTCAAACCTGTCGAAATTTATCCCTAAGTGTTAGGGAGGCGGAAACTTTGTTCGTTTTTGTTCGGGTGGACTCCGTAGAGGTCGTTGCGAACCTGTGACGATTCTGGTTTTACTTGACGTGGTTATTCCGACATACCGTCGATTTTCCAGTTTCCAGAGTTTTAAAAGGTAACTCTTCATCTTTTCACCCTGGATTCGTTCTTGTACTGGATCCTAGCTGGATTACGTCGGATTAATTTTTCCGCTGCGCCACGGGGCGTGCCGACGTGACCCAACAAAAGATCACATTTATAAAACTTGAAGCATATATGGAGAACTTTAAACATCCAACACAATAAAACAACCACGTAAGAGGCCAAACTTAAAACCAAACCATCAACTATCATGTAAAGGTCATAAACAAGACTAGATAGGCATCATAAATATGTCTCAACACAGGGAGTCTCAAAACAAAACCTCCCAAAACATAAAGGTCTTATCCCATTGCTAACATACTATTATTTGATGTCAAAACCATACTTGAGCGAAATATAATCTGGTGGACACCTCCTTGCTTCCTTGCTGCCACGAATGGTCTACGAAGCTGCATTGTTGGAAAAGAGAGTGTAAGCAATAATGCTTAGTGAGCGGTGCTCAAAACAACAACAACAACAATGTAGTTTTTAAACTATTTTGCTTGCTTTTGAAAACAAAGCCATTTCACAAATCATTTCTCAAACATAAACCTTCAACATAACATGCTCATTTTAACACATGCTTGAATTACAAATCAAGGCATAACATGCATAACCACATGGAATCATATATCTCAAGCTTAACAACATCATCACACAAAAAGGCATAAGAACAATTTGAGTCACATGAGTATATTGACATTTTAGCAATTTTACTCGGATATGCGGATAACGTTCGGTGGAATGCCCATCACCGTAATCAAGACAACTAGACAACTTCCAGTGGAATGCCCATCATCGTACTCACAACGTCAAGGGAATATAAGCTTCCGGTGGAATGCCCATCACCGTACTCCTTTTTAGTGGAATCTAACATCACTAAGGCCACGCGCGAATTTTACCATTATAGTGCACTCTCATTCTATTGGTCGACCAATTATATCCGGTAATAAAATCTCATCAAGTGTCAATATACTCATTAAGGCCAACGCTTACCCACTGTTTTGCAAGGCCACAAGCATAACATTTCTCATCCCATTTTCATACACATTTCCATGCATAGCATGTACTCAACAACATAAAACTCTTCATAACACAAATCAAAACATGAGATTTACAAGATTCATCATCTTAACATCTCAACACATATTAAAACAACAAAATTAATCATTTGGAACCAGACATATTTAGGCTCAACAAAATCAAGGTAAAATGCCGAAAACAAAGGCGAAAATAACCAAACTTACTCTCGAGCTTAGATTGGGCTTTCAAGCTCAATCTAAACCCCCAAAATCTTGTCATTAACCATGTTAAGGATTTATAGAACATTTCTACTCACCGGCACTACACAAATGCTAGCCGAACATCCAAATTAAGCTTCTGGATTATCTGATATCGCGTCCGAAGTTCCCAGATCAATTTCCCTTGCTTCTAATCAATTCAAAACAGAGCATTAGAGTGATTTCAAGCCTCTAAACTTGTTGCAACTAAAAAACCTAGCACCTAGCAACAATCGCCCATCAATTCATACCCGAAATTAACCGAAAACATCAATAAACCAACTCTAAACAAACTCCAGCCAAAACCCAGCAAGATTATCATCAAAATCACATCTATTAACAACTAAAAACATCAACCCAAAGGCAAGAAACCATCAACCACAGATTCTTCACAAAATCAAACCAAAAACTCAAGAATTCCAACCTTAAACACTATCAACTCAACTAGTTTCAGGTTTTATATTATCAAACCATCATTTCAACATTATCTAACATCAAAAACACATTTATTAACATCCACAAACGCATCAACAAAAACCCATACGAAAATCTCACAAAACCACATTTAACTAGCTTGATTAAGCATATTTCCATCAAACCCAATATAAAACCTTTACACAAACTCTATAAAAGAATCAATAATGTGGGAATTTCAATAAACAACTTCATTAAAAGAGAAAAACGTAGCTCAGCTCTAATGATGGATTTTCCCCCTTTTCCAATGAAAAGCCTTGAGAAACTAAAAGAAATTGATTGGGTTTTAGAGAGGAATCATTGAAAATAAGTTTGATGATGGAAAATCAATGTAAATAAAGATTTACCTTTGAAATCTTGAGAGAAAACGACTGTTTGGATGAAAGCTCTTGAGAGAAATGTTGAGAGAAAAATATAACGTCAAATAGCCTAAAGATGATAACCTTGTTGAAAATATCTTTTATTGAATTTAAAATTCCTTTTTTAAAACATTTTAGAGACCAAAATATTTATGGGAAAAATCTGGAATTAGACTTGGCTAAATAGCTCCTTAAAGATTCAACGTTTTGATTCTTTTACAAACTAGTCACCAAAACAATTCTGAAACTTTGCATTTTAGCCACTAGGCTAAAATGTCCACTTTCCAAAAACAATTTTCCAAAATTGTTTCCACCACAAAACATATATATATATATATATATATATATATATATATATATATATATATATAATGATTTAAAACTAATTTTCCATAATTCAAATCATTCAAAAACCTTTTATTAAAGTAAAACATGAAACTAGTCTAAACCGAGTAATCTAACTCGAACATACCTTTTGTAACACCCTAAAACCACCTTAGTTCGAATTATAGAAAACGACAAGGATAGCGTAAATATTTTATGAATTAACTAAGATTATAATGAAATAAAATAAGCTATGTTTTAGTAAGTTACAAATGGATTAAAGTGCAACATGTAAGTTCATGTGTAAACTTAGAATAATAAAGATCAATTTGTAACTAATATAGATATGTATACTTCGGTGGGTAATATAGTTATGTATATATATATATATATATATATCAAATATATATAAGATTAATATATGATAATTAAAGAATAAAATGCTGAATTAAAATAATAGATAGTGGAATGATACTTGGTTCATAATGAACCAAGTGTCCCACCCTTAAAACTTAAGGGACACTCGGCATTAAGGGGTAAAAACACCCAATTTACATTCATCTTCTTCACCATTCTCAACCACCAAAATTTAAAAGAGAAAGGAGAGAGAGAGTTGAGTTTTGAAGGATCTAACTTGCTGGAAAAATAAGAAGAATTGCATGCATGTTCATCTTAGACTCATGTAAGTGTTCTAACAAAAATTCTGCTCATGTTTTTGTTTGAATGTTCTTGATGAATTGATGTGTTTGTTGAATTGTTTGTGCTGTGAATTTGATTTGAGAATGATTATTGATGTGTTGATAGGTTGTATGTTACATTAGGTTGCTTAAAATGCTAGAAAATTTACATGCATGAAGCTTGAATAATGAGTCTGCCAAGAATTTTTAATTATAAACACCTTTCGGAAATATGGAAAATGGAGCATGTTAGAGTCATTTCTGGAAAAGGTGTTCTTATACAAAGTTGTAGAGGACAAAATTTTACATGTGATAGAGGTAATAATTGTACGAAAATGTTAAGTATAGGTCTCTGAATTGCTATTAGAAGTTACTGGACTGAAACTGGAAGAATCTGGAATCTGCTGGGTTAAATTGCAAAATTCGAAAAATATAGGGATTTAAATAATGCCAATAAAATTCTGAAATTTTTTTCTTGAAACAGAGGATTCATGAAATGAATGAAAATTAAATGTCCAAACTTGAATAAAGTCACAATGGATAGGTTAAATGCATTTAGATCACATATAGGATTAAATGTGACTGTTTTGTGAAAATTGATAAATTGAGGACCTGAATGCTTTGATTTTGAATATTTTATAACTTTATTACTATGCTAATACATGTAAGTTAATATGGTTAAAATATCAGAACCAAATGAATTGTGAAACCTATAATTTATATGCTTTAAATCCACTAAGTTTAGCTTGGACAGATTCGATCTTGAAATTGACCTGTTTTCAAATGCAAAACTGTACTGATTGAGAAATGCTAAAAATATTTTCCATACATGATTTTAATGGTGTGTTTATAAGCTTTCCAGAATGGTATGATATGCTTTATTTGGATTTAGGAATAAAGAGTTATGAACGGATTAATGGACACTGCTCAAAACTGCAATGTTAGGGACAACTTGTGTGTTTATTGTTGTTTGCTTGATTTGGTTGGATTTTTATGCTAAGGTTGATACTAATGGATGTTATATATGTTGTAATATGATTCAAGAGCCTATTGGATTTTTATGCTAAGGACAACAAGTAGCTTGGAGTATTGTGAGTGTAGTTTTGTTTAAAGTGTTTGGATTAGTATCCTAACCTTGTTATTTTTTATTATTAGATAATATGAAGGAAGCATGAAATGAACCTAATAATGGTTGGTAAAAATTAAAATGCTAAGGAAGTAGGATTAAAGGAAAGACTTATGATATGTTGACTATGCTAGTTAGATAAGCTTACTTTGGCCTAGATATGTTACATTGGGTTGATGATTGAATAAACCATATGACATGAACTTATATGATGAGTTTAGCTACTGTATTTTGATGTTTACATGATGAAAATGACAATATGTGCTTGCTGATTTTTCATGTTATCATGAATTGAATGATTGCTCTGAAATAAAGATCGATATTGTTACATTTTTTGTGAATTGTTGAATAACAAGCAATTAGTTTTGTTAATCATATACGCTAAGATAAGACCTTGGTTTGATTAGTGTCTATAGGTAGAAGGGCATGCCTTAGAGTCATTGAGCTCCTCTGATTATTGTTAAGGGATGGTGGTTAGTCACCAATTTACCTTAAGGTGGTAAGTCACCTTGATGCTATGGCATCCTCTGATTACATGTCACGAGTTGGTTACAAAGCATTGATACCTTTGGGTATCCAAAGTCATATGTCACACGTAGACTCGATTACCTTGTTCATTAATCATCCAAGGCAACATATTTAAAAGTTACATGACTTGAAAGATATGTACCTAAATAATAAGTACCAATGAAATGAAATTGATATGCCTACTTGCCTTGTATATGCTAATGCTTTTAAATGATGCTTGCTGTTGTATATGATAATGTTTTGATTGATACTTACTGTATGAATGAACATAAAAGTATGTTGTTTATGTTGCATCAATGGTTACTTGAAATGATTACAAGATTAGCTAAGTCTACTTATGTATGATGGACTAGCTAGGTGAAAGTTGATTAAAGCCTAGTTAGGTAACCTTAAAGATTGAATAATGCTCTAAAAGATAGAAATTAGTAAAGTTTAGGGCTGCCTCACTAAGTACATACCTTGTACATATCACTCTTCTGTTCCCTTCTTCCAAAAATTTCAGGTGCTAGTCCCGAAAGCTAGTCGATTGTCTTAGAGAGCTGACCTTGAAGTCCAAGCACAAGTATGACTCTTTTGGTTATTATAGTTGGTGGCATAGATGTATATAAGTGACACATGCATATGATACATGTATTTTGGATGCTTGTCATGTAATTACTATGTTTAAGACTTGGTTTGGTTTTGTATATATATGTAAGCATAAGCTTGTTTTGTTATAACTTTATTTTGGCAGGTATATAAGTGATATTTGTTAACTTTAAGTTTGATATGATTGTTGCTATGGGATTTAAAGTGTGCTTGTATGATTATCTGATCTTGGAAAATTGATTGTGTTAATGAGACATGACCTATAGGATTGTAATATGCATCTAGATGTATGATATAAAATGAAGATTAAAATGTATTGCTATGCTTAGTTAGAATGTACCTATGGAATGAGCCTTGTTTATATGTATGATTCGAATAGGGTAGATTAAGCAATTGGTTTGGTAACATGATTATGTATTGGTTGTTGAATGTATAAGCATGATTAAATGATTATTTTGTTGTGTTAGTACATCTATGTAATTGTTATGATTGTAACATGATCGCTTGTATGTAATAGTTAAGGTTTTTGTTAGCCCACATATATGTATGTTTACATTTTTGGTTGAATGTTAGAGTAAGCTTCCGCATGTATATGTAGTATAAATCTAAAATATGTTTCATAAAGAAACTTGTATGTCAAGTATGTTATGATAATTGGAATTGTTTATGTGTGTCATGAATATGTATAATATGAGTCCGAATAATAATACGCTGTAAATGTAACGCTCCTCGCTCGCATTCCCGGGCGAGGGGTGTTACATAAATTGGCATTAGAGCTTTAGGTTATAGATCCTAAAATTTGTCCGAACATGTCATGCATCATATAGGATTACACTATGCCACCTAGGAGTCTTAAATTGAATTATTTGTGACTTCGCTCTCTAATTCCGAAATTTCCTCTTAATTTCTTATAGAATGTCTGGTACCAACTTAGCTCGGGACGATGAGAGTCCCCAAGGATCTTCTACTAAGAACGGGGATAGCGTTGCTATGCGACCCCCAGTTGAACCTGAACAACCTCGAGAGCAACCTCGGGTAAAAGTCCCTCCTCCTTTGGACAATGCGACCATCGAAACTGTTCGCCGGGAATGTTTTATCAGTGTCAAAGAAATATTCGATCACTTTGCAACGGGTGTACGAGCAGCCCCGATTGCTGTTGCACCATCTCAAGCTCTGATCGACAAGCTCGCTTCACACCGAGCTACTCCTTTTAGTGGCCTTGATATCGAGAAACCAGAAAAAGGTGAGCAGTGGCTCGATAAAACTATACAAATCTTGACTAAGCAACTCAAATGTTCCGATGAACATAAACTCGAGTGTGCAGTCTCCTTATTATCAGATGACGCCTTAAGCTGGTGGGAAACCACGATCCTGACTACCCCTGCTGAGTCAGTGACTTAGGACTTATTCGTTGATGAGTTTAAGAAGAAGTTCATTAGCGAGCAATATATGGCCGACTGCGGAAATAAATTCCTTTACTTGAAGCAGGCCAATCGGCCGATTGAACAATATGTTGTTGATTTCTACAAATACTGCAAATACGGAGCCGTTTACATTAAGACTGAAGAAGAGAAATGTCGTAAGTTCATCGGTGGTCTGAACGACGAGCTAAATCCGATGTTCACTGCCCTTTGTCTCACAAACTTTCAAACTCTTGTGAACCGAGATATTTTTACTGAAGCTACGATGAGGGTCGCAGAAAAGCGAAATAGTAGTTATCGTCCGGACAAAGGTAAGAAAGGTGATAGTAAGTCCCTCTAGATGAAGAGGTCGAAGCACCAGAATGAGTCCTTCTCTACTTATTCACCTGTCACTCAGAATGATTATCGACCTCTGCCCTCAAACAAGATGGCAATTCCGGTGGTTTCTGTTAACAGCACCAGAAAATCAGAAAGGGCACCTACTTGCAAATTCTATCAAAAACAACACTTCGGCCAATGCCGATTTCATTCTAATCTCTGTTTCGCCTGTGGAGGTAATGATCATTATATTCGTGACTATCCGAAGAAGAATGGCCAAAGTTCTACTCGTCACTCTAATCTGAGCCCGGCACCTTCTGGTCGGAACAAAAATCCGAGGCAGGCTCAATCTAATAATCCGGGAAGAAGCAAGGCTGCCCAATCTAGAGCTCCTATTCATCAGGAATCCCGAGTGCCAGCTCGTGTTTATCATATCCGCGGCCGAGAGGAAGAAGAATTTCCTGATGTTATTGCGGGTACGATTGAGCTAAACCTTAAATCTATTTATGTTTTAATAGATTCAGGGTCAACCCATTCTTTTATCGCTTCCTACTTAATTGATGAACTTAAATTGCAACCCGAACATGTTCAAACCGGGTTAATTGTTTCAAACCCTATAGGGGGTAGTATGCCTATAAATTTGCTTTTTAAGGATTGTCAGATAACAATATGAAATGTACCCTTTTCTTGTAACCTTTATGTGCTACCTAAATGTGAATTCGATTTGGTCCTAGGACTAGATTGGTTGGGAAAACATGAAGCCTGGATAGATTGCCAAAACCGTAGGCTATATTTAAGGGGTTTAGGAAAAGAATCCATTCTGTTAATAGATAAGAAACCAACCTCCATTTTTGCTGCTATGGCATTACAAGATGATCTTGACTTCGGTTTATCTGAAATGCCGATTGTATCTGAATTTTCTAATGCCTTTCCCGAGGAACTCCCTGGTCTTCCCCCAACTCGAGAAGTTGAATTCAAGATTGAAGTTCAACCCGGAACTAATCCTGTGTCCATTGCGCCTTATCGTATGACACCCGTTGAACTGAAAGAATTGAAGAAGCAAATCCAAGAACTCGAAGACAAAGGATTCATTCGACCCAGTATGTTTCCCTGGGGTGCTCTTGTTCTGTTCGTGAAGAAGAAGGACGGTACGATGCGACTCTATATCGATTACCGACAACTTAACAAAGTAACCATCAAGAACAAGTATCCACTACCAAGGATTGAGGATCTGTTCGATCAACTTAAACATGCAGCCGTATTCTCTAAAATTGATCTCCGGTCCGGTTACTATGAAATGAGGGTAAAAGAAGAAGATGTGCCCAAAACAACCTTTAGAACTCGATACGGACATTATGAATTCTTAGTAATGCTGTTCGGTCTAACAAATGCCCCTGCTGCATTCATGGATCTGATGAATCGGGTATTCAAGCCTTATATCGATAAGTTCGTTGTCGTATTCATCGACGACATCCTTGTTTACTCCCGGAACAAGGAAGAACATGCTGATCATCTTCGAATTGTACTTCAGACACTTCGAGAACACCAACTATTCACCAAGTTCTCTAAGTGCGAATTTTGGTTGTCCGAAATTTCCTTCCTCGGACATGTCATTTCGTCCGATGGAATCAAAGTAGACTCTAAGAAAGTACAAGCTATTATTGATTGGAGACCTCCGAGAAATGTGAGTGAGATCCGAAGTTTTCTTGGCTTAGCCGGTTATTACCAAAGATTTGTGAAGGGATTCTCGGTGATTGCTGCACCGTTAACTAAACTTCTCCAAAAGGATGTAACCTTCGAATGGTCAGAAAAGCAGCAACGAAGCTTTGACCAACTCAAACAAGCTCTGACACATGCTCCAGTCCTTATTCAACCTGAATCGGGTAAAGAATTTGTTGTGTACAGTGATGCATCACACTCAGGCCTAGGTTGTGTTCTGATGCAAGAAGGCAACGTGATTGCATACGCCTCTCGACAACTGAAACCACACGAATTGAATTATCCTATGCATGACCTCGAGCTTGCAGCCATTGTGTTTGCACTCAAAATTTGGCGGCACTATCTGTACGGTGAAAGATGCAAGTTGTTCACCGATCACAAAAGCCTGAAGTATTTACTCACTCAAAAGGATTTGAACCTTAGGCAAAGAAGATGGTTAGAGTTACTCAAAGACTACGATTTGATCATAGATTATCATCCCGAAAAAGCCAACGTCGTTGCCGACGCTCTGAGTCGAAAACCGAATCTTGGTATGTTATTTAAAACCGAGAACAATCCATTCTTATGATTTAAGCACTTGTTCGAATTCTTTCTTAATAGTTAAGGAAGAAATTCGAACTCTTCTTACCTATTAAGTAACAATTCGAAAGCCTCTTTAATCATTAAGTAAAAGTTTGGAATCATACATTGAATTGTAAGTAACATATCTAATTTTGTTATTCGTAGCTACCTTGGCTATCAACGCTCATTTCCGGCTATGCAAAACTCGGAATTATCTGAATGAACTTCAAGTTCAATCTACTCTGATCACCAGGATTAAAGAACTTCAACAAATTGATCTGGAACTTCAGAAAATCAATTCTAAGCTTGAGTCTAATCCTGACTTCTCTGTTAAGTCGAACGGTCTCCTATACTTCAAAGATCGTATATGTGTCCTTAATAACCAAGTATTACAAGATGAAATCCTACAAGAAGCGCACCAAAGTTCTTTTTCGATCCACCCTAGATCAGTTAAGATGTACAAGGACCTCAAGCCCTTGTATTGGTGGCCAGAAATGAAAACAGCTATCAACGACTCTGTAGCAAAATGTTCGAACTGCCAACGAGTTAAAGCCGAGCACCAAGTCCCTACTGGTTTTCTCCAACCTCTCAAATTTCCGCAATGGAAATGGGAACAGATCACAATGGATTTCGTAACCGGTCTTCCTTGTTCGCCAAGAAAGTGCGACGTTATCTGGGTGATCGTTGATCGTTTCACCAAGTCAGCACACTTCATTCCGGTGAGAATGAATTTCAGTCTTGAAGTCTTGGCTGAATTATATATCCGAGAAGTAATTCGTTTACATGGAGTTCCAATCTCAATAGTCTCCGATCGAGATCCCCGATTCACAGCTCGATTTTGGAAATCATTACATAAAGCTCTCGGAACCAAACTGAATCTTAGCACAGCTTTCCATCCGCAAAGCGATGGTCAATCTGAGCGAGTAATTCAAATTCTCGAAGACATGCTCAGAGCTTGTATCATTGACTTCGGAAAGAACTGGGAGAAATCGCTACCTTTGGTAGAATTCGCCTACAACAATAGCTTCCAATCTTCGATTCAAATGGCTCCTTTCGAAGCGTTGTATGGAAGAAGATGTCGAACACCTCTATGTTGGTCTGAACTCGGTGATAATAAAGTTTTGGGACCACAATTGCTTCGGGAAACTGAAGAACAAGTTCAAAGCATTCATTCTCGATTGAAGCAAGCTTTCGATCGCTAAAAGTCTTACGCCGATCTGAAACGTAGAGACATTCAACATCAAGTCAGAGATAAAGTGTTTCTTAAAGTCTCCCTGTGGAAGAAAGTATTCCGATTCGGTAAAAGAGGCAAGCTAAGTCCTCGGTTTATCGGACCATTTGAAGTAATTGAAAGAATTGGTCCTGTAGCTTATCGACTCGCTCTTCCTCCCGAGTTCAATAAAATACACAATGTCTTCCACGTCTCAATGCTCAGAAGATATCGATCTGATCCGTCTCACGTTCTTGAGCATGAAGAAGTTGAACTCATTCCTGATCTTTCATACGAAGAAGAGCCTGTTCAAATCCTTGATCGAGAAGTCAAAAGACTTCGAAATAAAAGTGTTCCTCATGTCAAAGTTCTTTGGAGGAATCAAAACGTCGAAGAATAGACGTGGGAACCTGAGGACACGATGAAGAAGCAGTATCCTCATCTGTTCGATTCAGGTAAAATTCGAGGATGAATTTTCTTTAAGGGGGAGGAGTTGTAACACGCTAAAACCACCTTAGTTCGAATTATAGAAAACGACAAGGATAGCGTAAATATTTTATGAATTAACTAAGATTATAATGAAATAAAATAAGCTATGGTTTAGTAAGTTACAAATGGATTAAAGTGCAACATGTAAGTTCATGTGTAAACTTAGAATAATAAAGATCAATTTGTAACTAATATATATATGTATACTTCGGTGGGTAATATAGTTATGTATATATATATATATATATATATCAAATATATATAAGATTAATATATGATAATTAAAGAATAAAATGCTGAATTAAAATAATAGATAGTGGAATGATACTTGGTTCATAATGAACCAAGTGTCCCACCCTTAAAACTTAAGGGACACTCGGCATTAAGGGGTAAAAACACCCAATTTACATTCATCTTCATCATTCTCAACCACCAAAATTTAAAAGATAAAGGGGAGAGAGAGTTGAGTTTTGAAGGATCTAACTTGCTGGAAAAATAAGAAGAATTGCATGCATGTTCATCTTAGACTCATGTAAGTGTTCTAGCTAAAATTCTGCTCATGTTTTTGTTTGAATGTTCTTGATGAATTGATGCGTTTCTTGAATTGTTTGTGCTGTGAATTTGATTTGAGAATGATTATTGATGTGTTGATAGGTTGTATGTTACATTAGGTTGCATAAAATGCTAGAAAATTTACATGCATGAAGCTTGAATAATGAATATCCCCAGAATTTTTAATTATAAACACCTTTCGAAAATCTGGAAATTTGAGCATGTTAGAGTCATTTCTGGAAAAAGTGTTCTTATAAAAAGTTGTTGAGGACAAAAGTTTACATGAGATAGAGGTAAGAATTGCACGAAAATGTTAAGTATAGGTCTCCGAATTGCTATTAGAAGTTACTGGACTGAAACTGGATGAATCTGGAATTTGCTGAGTTAAATTGCAAAATTTGAAAAATATAGGGGTTTAAATAATGCCAATAAAATTCTGGAAATTTTTGCTTGAAACAGGGGAGTCATGAAATGAATGAAAATTAAATGGCCAAACTTGAATAAAGTAACAATGGATAGGTTAAATGCATTTAGATCACATATAGGATTAAAAAAAAGGATTAAATGTGACTGTTTTGTGAAAATTGATAAATTGAGGACCTGAATGCTTTGATTTTGAATATTTTAGAACTTTATTATTTTGCTAATACATGTAAGTTAATATGGTTAAAATATCAGAACCAAATGAATTGTGAAACATATAATTTATATGCTTTAAATCCACTAAGTTTAGCTTGGACATATCGATCCTGAAATTGACCTGTTTTCAAATGCAAAACTGTACTGATTGGGAAATGCTAAAAATATGTGTCATTCATGATTTTAATTTTGTGTTTATAAGCTTTCCAGAATGGTATGATATGCTTTATTTGGACTTGGGAATAAAGAGTTATGAACGGATTAATGGACACTGCTCAAAACTGCCATGTTAGGGACAACTTGTGTGTTTATTGTTGTTTGCTTGATTTGGTTGGATTTTTGTGCTAAGGTTGATACTAATGGATGTTATATATGTTGTAATATGATTCAAGAGCCTATTGAGGAAGATGAAATAGAGGATACAAGGAGTGAACAATCAAGATGGAGAGACAAAGGCATAGTGATAAAGGACAACAAGTTGCTTGGAGTATTGTGAGTGTAGTTTTGTTTAAAGTGTTAGGATTAGTATCCTAACCTTGTTATTTTTTATTATTAGATAACATGAAGGAAGCATGAAATGAACCTAATAATGGTTGGTAAAAATTAAAATGCTAAGGAAGAAGGATTAAAGGAAAGACTTATGATATGTTGACTATGCTAGTTAGATAAGCTTACTTTGGCCTAGATATGTTACATTGGGTTGATGATTGAATAAACCATATGACATGAACTTATATGATGAGTTTAGCTACTGTATTTTGATGTTTACATGATGAAAATGACAATATGTGCTTGCTGATTTTTCATGTTATCATGAATTGAATGATTGCTCTGAAATAAAGATCGATATTGTTACATTTTTGGTGAATTGTTGAATAACAAGCAATTGGTTTTGTTAATCATATACGATAAGATAAGACCTTGGTTTGATTAGTGTCTATAGGTAGAAGGGCATGCCTTAGAGTCATTGAGCTCCTCTGATTATTGTTAAGGGATGGTGGTTAGTCACCAATTTACCTTAAGGTGGTAAGTCACCTTGATGCTATGGCATCCTCTGATTACATGTCACAAGTTGGTAACAAAGCATTGATACCTTTGGGTATCCAAAGTCACATGTCACACGTAGACTCGATTACCTTGTTCATTAATCATCCAAGGCAACATATTTAAAAGTTACATGACTTGAAAGATAAGTACCTAAATAATAAGTACCAATGAAATGAAATTGATATGCCTAATTGCCTTGTATATGCTAATGCTTTTAAATGATGCTTGCTGTTGTATATGATAATGTTTTGATTGATACTTGCTTTATGAATGAACATAAAAGTATGTTGTTTATGTTGCATCAATGGTTACTTGAAATGGTTACAAGATTAGCTAAGTCTACTTATGTATGATGGACTAGCTAGGTGAACTTTGATTAAAGCCTAGTTAGGTAACCTTAAAGATTGAATAATGCTCTAAAAGATAGAAATTAGTAAAGTTTAGGTCTGCCTCACTAAGTACATACCTTGTACATATCACTCTTCTGTTCCCTTCTTCCAAAAATTTTAGGTGCTAGTCCCGAAAGCTAGTCGATTGTCTTAGAGAGCTGACCTTGAAGTCCAAGCACAAATATGACTCTTTTGGTTATTATAGTTGGTGGCATAGATGTATATAAGTGTCACATGCATATGATACATGTATTTTGGATGATTGTCATGTAATTACTATGTTTAAGACTTGGTTTGGTTTTGTATATATATGTAAGCATAAGCTTGTTTTGTAATAACTTTATTTTGGCAGGTATGTAAGTGATGTTTGTTAACTTTAAGTTTGATATGATGGTTGCTATGGGATTTAAAGTGTGCTTGTATGATTATGTGATCTTGGAAAATTGATTGTGTTAATGAGACATGAACTATAGGATTGTAATATGCATCTAGATGTATGATATAAAATGAAGATTAAAATGTATTGCTATGCTTAGTTAGAATGTACCTATGGAATGAGCCTTGTTTATATGTATGATTCGAATAAGGTAGATTAAGAAATTGGTTTGGTAACATGATTATGTAATGGTTGTTGAAAGTATAAGCATGATTAAATGATTATCTTGTTGTGTTAGTACATGTATGTAATTGTTATGATTGTAACATGATCGCTTGTATGTAATAGTTAAGGTTTTTGTTAGCCCACATATATGTATGTTTACATTTTTGGTTGAATGTTAGAGTAAGCTTCCGCATGTATATGTAGTATAAATCTAAAGTATGTTTCATAAAGAAACTTGTATGTCAAGTATGTTATGATAATTGGAATTGCTTATGTATGTCATGAATATGTATGATATGAATCCGAATAATAATACGCTGCAAATGTAACGCTCCTCGCTCGCATTCCCGGGCGAGGGGTGTTACACCTTTAACCAAATCCGGCTAACTTCCGAACCCTAATCTTTGGGCGTTACATGAGGATTGCTGAAAAACCAAAACACCATCAATGCATAAAAACAAATTTTCTATCATTTGAAAACCATCATGCCCTCTTTTAAAAACCATGCACTTTCCTTACAAAATCAGAATGTTAAACATCATGCAACAAGTATTAAATACTCAACAACAAATCCATTTGCTAACACTCAACTTAAGCCTTTCCATGCATAGCTACCGTATGCAAAGCTTAAAGAGTAAAACATGCATTTCACATTATTCATCAATACTCATTTCATAACAATTTATCAATTATATTGGCTCGCAAGTCATCATCAACATACTTATTTCTCAAAACATGTCGGATACACGGATTCCCACGTGTTGTCCCAACACTTCATACATTCTCATTTGAATCTCAAGGTTCACACACGGGAGTTACCCTCCACCGTTGTGACACCCGTGGTGGAGTATTTGGGAGCTACCCTCCACCCTCACTGTTTTCAATGCATGCACAACAAACCACATTTCCAAGCATCAAACCATGCTTCATAACACATGTATAAGCATATATATACAAGGATCACTTACCATGTGCATCATTTGTCAATATGACATCATAAAAAGTAAATCTCTTACTTTAAATCATGCTTTAAACAATAGTTAAAACACATTTAAAATCAAGTGCATCAACAAACTCATAATAGCACAATCCGAGGGAGAAAATCACTTTACTTACTTCCGAACTTAGTAAAGCGTTTCAAGCTTACACTAAGTTCCCAAACCACCTTTAAAGTGTTTCAAAGCTGGAAAACTCATTTCCACTCATTGACTCGGGAAACCAAGATTCACCGACGCGAATTTAAGCGACCGAAGCCCCTAGATCTTCACTGATTGCTTCCAAAGTGTTCTCCCTTGTTTATACCACATAAGAACAGAGGATTAATGCATCATAATGCATTAAAATCACCATCAAGCCATAAAGGACATTTACAAACATCAAATACCATATTAAACTTGCAACAACCACAGGGAGTTCAAAATATATCTCCCAAAACTAACCATGGGTTCCCATTGCCAATTATCATTACTAAAGTATATGTAAATGTCACCGGACTTGAGCTTTTCACTTCCTTGGATATCCTTAGCCTCCTTACTGCTCAATAATTTCTCAGTTATCCGCATTGTTGGTAAAAGAGAGCATAAGCACATTTGCTTAGTGAGGCAAGCTCTAAGAAAACCAACACAAAAATGCAACTTTAAAACTCTATCTCAAAACCATTTTCTACATCATGCTCTTCTATCTCATGCTTGAAAACCATTTTAAAGCAATTCTCCATTTCAAAATCACATGTATGTTCAATCTAACTCATGCGTTTAACCAATGCAAATCTCATGACAAAGCCATACACATGCTTAATGAAAACAAAAGCATTTCATAAACCACAAATCTCATATGAATTTTTCATAGCATAAAACATCTCAACATTTGGTACATGTGACTCAAATACAATCTCATATATTGGCATTTCATATTACATCTTTACTCGGATATACAAATTAGCTTTACTTAAAGCCAAGTCCTACCCCAGTGGAATCTCACATCACCAGACTCTCATAGAGATATCTCTCTTCGCCACAAAGCTTGTGTGTTTCACCAAGACCTACCCCGATGGTATCTCTCATCATCGGATTCTCACTTTGGATAAGGATGGCACTACCCCCATTGCCCGACTCCAAAGAGAACATACGAATTTTTAGTTTATAGTGCACTTTCATCCTATTGGTTGACCAATTATATCCGGTAATCATCACATCATTTATGCTAATATATTACATTAAAATCATCATCTCACCTACTGTTTTGATGCAACTTTTCTCAAATCTTTCTCATCTCATTTCAAAACCATAACTCATGCTTTGCAATAAATCAAAATCTCAAAACTCTTTACTACAACATGCTATCTCATGGAATCAACACATAGCATCATCTCATGCTATAAATCATACATAAAATAGTAGGAATTTTTCTATCTCAAAACAAGAGCATGTTAAAAGCATTTAGGGGCATCAACCACATATTGAGAGCAATTCTAGCCATACTTACTTTCGGACTTAGGATGGTGTTTCAAACCAATCCTAAATCCCCAAACCTTGTTTCCTTGTCCATCAAGGACTTCTAAAACCATTTTCACTCACCGATTACGTTTTGCGTGCTTGCCGAAACGATATCTACGCTTCCGGCACCTCCGGATCAACACCAAAAGCGTCCAAAGATGTCTCCCCTGTTTATTACACATAAGAGCGGAGGATTAATGTATCATCATGCATTGAAATCACCAACCACTCATTGAAACTCGCTGCACTACTCAAAAGCACCAATATGTATCATCCGAAACAACCGAAATCACCTCCAAACTTTCTCAAATCAAAGCCCAGTCAAGATATATCAATTCTAAACACTTCTAAATCTCAATCAACAACAAAAATCACCACAAACACGTCCTTATATCTCCAGCAACAACAGAACACCAAGAACACTCCAAAAACCATAAATCTAGCATCTAAAACATAGGAACACAAACCTATTCGGGAATCATTTGTTAAAACCTCATTCATAACATCAATTATCATCCAAAATAAATTAGAAATCAACCTCAAAATAGAGCTTAACAAAGAGTTACGAAAATCATCAAGATCTCACCAAGAATCTTGAATTTTACAACAATTTCATGCTTTTAACATTAAAACAACTCAAAAATCATTAACAAAGGATTGATAACTTGGGAATTTCAATAAAAAACTGATCATTAGAGGAGAAGGACGAAGATTACCTCTAATGGCTGATTTCTCCTCAATTTGGGCAAGATTTTTTGAAAATCCAAAGTAAAAACAAAAGGATTTAATGAAGAAAAGGTTGGAAATCCTTAGGAGAATGAAATCTCAGCAAAAGGGATGAAAACCAGAGATTATTTGGTGAGGGAAATGTGTTTGGCTGAGTGGAAGTTGAGAGAAAATGAAAAGAGGGAAAAAATATCGTAAGGTAGTTATGAGAAATCAAAAGGGAATTTCTCTTTTAATTCCTTTAATTAAATTATTATTAAAACTCCCAAATTAAAGAGAAATCTGATGAAAAACAATTTGGTAAAATTAGCTCCTTAAAGATTCAAAGTTTCAATCCTTTACAAAACAGTCACTAGTCAACTTTTGCAAAAACTGCAATTAGGTCACTACAACAAAATTTAGTATTTCCAAATCACATTTTGTAAAATTGTTTTCACCATAACCGTTTATATGATAAATGATGATTTTTAGATATTTTCCATATTTTTAAAGCATCCTAAACTAGGTGTTCCCTAAACCACCCCTAAAGGATTCGAACAATTCTCACCCGACCGATTCAACCTCTAAAACATCTAGGCCCAAAACCCAGGTGTTACAACTCTCCCCCACTAAAGAAATTTTGTAACCCCCTTAACCCGGCCTAGACGATTGACCCGAATTAAGAAGTTTACACGGGGAAAACCAAAGTCAACCCGAAAGTCAACCTTGAATAACGACCCTTTTTTTCTTTTTAATCTTGTCTAAATGCATATTAACCCTGGATATGTTCATACAATCGGCATACTCAAAGATCAGCGCATTCGGAAAACATTTAGGGACTTAATTGCACAACATACAAGTTTAGGGACCAAAATGTAAATTCTGGAAATTATAAGGACTTAACCAACTTTTGAGTTACCATTAAGAAATTAGTCATGTTACATGCTTCTCTGCCAAATTTCAACTCAAACGGACATCTCCAACTCATTCAATTGCATACACAAAGTTCAGGACCAAAACGCAAAGGTTTCAAAACATATAACCGTCAATTTCAGTGCCCAACGGTCGGGTGTTTCGGAACATGGATGATCCGTTCCGAAACGCGGGACCGTTCCGAAACCCGTTGCGCAACATGGCCTGGCAGTGGCAAAACTGTTCCGGAACGGCTCTGCCCGTTTCGAAACGCCTAGGCCATTTCAGGCCCTCTGTTTCGAAACGGCAGCACCTGTTCCGAAACAGGCTGCGCAGATTGCAGAATTTTAGCCGGTATAAAACACAATTGACCCATCAAACATGCTCCAAAGGCAACCAAATTATATCAGCAAGACATTACATGCATAAGGAACATAATGGCATCAACAATTCATAAACATGGCATCAAACAAGGAAAGCCCCAATTCTATAGGCATGCATCCAATATTGAAAACCATTCAAACACCAAATCACCAAACAATCCTCTTAAAGGCCATTTACAAGTTCCAACAATATCAAAAGCATAAAACCAACTTAAGGAGTCCAAAACATCTCCCAAAACAACAACATAGGTTCCCCATTGCCAAATGCCAAAAGCTAATAGTGTAAAGAAACTTTCACCATACATGAGCTTAGTTCTTCACTTGGATTCTTGGCCCCCTTGCTGCCCTTAAGCACTTCAATGCTCTGCATTATTGGTTTAAGAAAAGAGAGAGCGTAAGCACATAGCTTAGTGAGGAATGCTCATTTAAAACAACACAATAATGCATTTATAAACACCTTTATATCCTTAGTTCAAAACAACCTTTATCCATGCACAAAAGCATTTAAAACAAGCATACATGCTTCAAATTATTAACATGTCATATTGGCCACAAGTGATAATCATAATCTTTCCATTTCACAAATACAATCAACATAAGATCCACACATGGACTTTTAACCACCATTGTGATCTTACAATTCACAAGGACCACACATGGACTTTTAACCACCATTGTGTCCTTAGCACAAGAATCACCCATGGACTTTTAACCACCATGGTGTTCTTAAAATACACAAGGTCCACACAAGGACTTTTAACCACCTTGTGACGTTAACACAAGAATCACCCATGGACTTTTAACCACCATGGTGTTCTTAAAATACACAAGGCTCACACAAGGACTTTTAACCACCTTTGTGACCTTAACACAAGAACCAATCATGGACTTTTAACCACCATGTTGTTCTTAACACAAGAACCACCTATGGACTTTTAACCACCATAGTGTTCTTAACCTTTCTCAAAACATCACTTGCCAATATGCATCATTTAACAACAAAAATCCACTGTTTTAAAGCATTTAACAAAGCCATTAATCATCATGCATCCTATGCAACAAAACCACATTTTATCAAATGTTCAAAACAAGGATCTCTTACCTTGAGCATCCTTCAACACATGGCTTATAAAACCAGCAATAAACATGCTAAAGTATGCTTTCAAAACAGAATTAAAACATGCAAACAATCACATTGCACTCAACCAACTCATGGTTCATCAACAAGAGAGTTTTTTTCCGAAAACTTACTCTTGAGCTTAGCAAAGTTGTTTAGACTTAAACTAAGCTCCCAAACCTTCAAAACATTGGTTTCAAAGCTGAAAACCAAAATCCACTCACCGATTCCGTTTCGCCACTTGCCGAAACACCAATCAAGCTTCCGGATCAACACCACAAGGATCCGAAGATGTCTCCCCTGTTTTAAACACATCAAAACAGTAGATTAATGCACTATCATGCATTAATATCCTCAACCAAGACATCTAAACTCGCTGCTCACATCAACACTCACATTTCGGCTACCAAACACAACCGAAATCACATCCAAACATCTCCACAACACTACCCAGCCAAGATCCATCAATTCCAAACATTCATAAACCTCAATTAACATCCAAAATGGATCTCATCACGTCCTTATTCCTCCAGCTATAGCAGAACATCAAGATCACTCCAAAAACCACCAAAAACTTAAACAAAACTTAGGAAAAGCAACCTATTCGGGATTGCATTGAATAAACCTCAATTTCTCATCAATTATACATCCATTTTACATTAAAAACACATCTCAAAACAATGCCCAATCAGATCATACGAATTTCATCAAAATTAAAGCAAATCTTGCATTTTAAAGCCAAGATCAAGAACTCAATTGCAAAACCTTTAACAAAACATAATTCAAGGATTGAGAACTTGGGAATTTCAGTAAAGAACTGAGAATTTAGAGGAGAAAGACGTTCATACCTCTAAACTTGAGTTTCTCCCTTTTTGGAACCAAGATTCTTGAAAATCCAATAAGGTTTTGTTGTAGAAATGATTAGAGATCAAAAGGAAGTTGAAATCTCATCTTTGAATGTCAAAATCAGAGGGAAATTTGCTGGAGAAAAGTGTTTGGGTTGAGAGAAAAGTTGAGAGAAAAGAAAATGGAAAATTTGAGAAAGTTAGTTAAAATGACAAAATATCTTCTCCCCTCCCTTTTTACCTTAATTAAAACCATTAATAAAATTGATTAATATTCAGAAAAATCTGGAGAAACTCTTTTGGGTAAATAGCTCCTTAAAGATTCAAAGTTTCAATCCTTTTTAAAACAGTCACCCAGTTTTCAAAAATTACATTTTGGTCACTAACCCAAAATGTCACTCTTCCAAACCTCATTTTGTAAAATTGATTTCACCTTTCTCTTATATATAATAAAAGAAGATTTTAAGAAATTTTTCCATATTTTTAATGCAACCCGAACTAGGCTTTCCTAAATTCACCCTTTTATATTCGAACCGCAACCCGACCGGTCCGGTCCAAACCCCAAACTTCTAAGCCCAAAATTGGGGTGTTACAACTCTCCCCCCTTAAGAAATTTCGTCCTCGAAATTTACCTGAAGGAAAGAGGTACGAAAACTGTTTCAACATGTCATCCTTCCGCTCCCACGTGGCTTCTTCAACCCCACGATGTTTCCACAACACCTTTACCAACTCGATGGTCTTGCCACGAAGAACCTTACTATCCGAATCCATAATCCTCACCGGTTCTTCATCATAGGTCAAATCCGGATTTAATTCCACTTCTTCCACAGGCATCACATGTGAAGGATCCGATCTATACTTCCGAAGCATAGAAACATGAAACACATCATGAATCTTCTCCAACTCTTGTGGTAACCTCAACTTGTACGCAACAGGACCCACACGCTCAACCACTTCGTATGGTCCAATGTACCTAGGGCTCAACTTATTCTTTTTGCCAAACCTCATCACCTTTTTCCAAGGCGAAACCTTCAAAAACACACGGTCACCCACCGCATACTCAATCTCCTTATGCTTCAAATCCGCGTAAGACTTTTGCCGATCAGAAGCTGCCTTCAAACGCTCACAAATGAGCTTCACCTTCTCGGTGGTTCCCTTCAACAAAGCTGGCATCGAAACCAACTTCTGACCCGTTTCAGCCCAACACAAAGGAGTCCTACACTTCCTCCCGTACAAAGCCTCATAAGGTGCCATTTGAATACTCGCCTGATAACTATTATTATAGTCAAACTCCACCAACGGCAAATGTTTCTCCCATGAGCCCTGAAACTCAATCACGCAGCACCTCAACATATCCTCCAAAACCTGGATAACACGCTCGGACTGACCATCCGACTGAGGATGATAAGATGTACTGAAATTCAGCCGTGTACCCAAAGCTTGATGCAAACACTGCCAGAAACGAGATGTAAACCTCGGATCCCTATCCGACACAATCGACTTAGGCACACCATGCAGCCGCACAATCTCAGCAATGTACAGCTCCGCAAGCTTATCCAAAGAATACGTAGTATGCACAGGCAAGAAATGCGCACACTTCGTCAAGCGATCCACAATCACCCACACCGAATTCTTCTTCGATGGCGACAAAGGTAACCCAGATACAAAATCCATAGTAATCCTTTCCCACTTCCACTCAGGAATTCTCAACGGTTGCAACAAACCTGACGGAAACTGATGCTCAGCCTTAACTCGCTGACACACCATGCACTTGCTTACAAACTCAGCAACATCCTTCTTTAGTCCCACCCAATAGTACTCATCACGAAGATCACGGTACATCTTAGTACTACCAGGGTGCATAGCAAAAGGACTACTATGACCTTCAGTCAGAATAGCACGCCTCAAACCAACATCATTGGGCACCACTATCCGACTCCCAAAACACAACACTCCATCATCACTAAAATAGAAATCCGAAGGCCTACCCTCCGCAATATCCTGAACATGCGGTACCAAGGAATCATCCAACAATTGCTTTTCCTTGATCAACTGAACCAAAGATGATTTCACTTGCAATTCAGCCACAAGACCACCATCACGCGAAATACTCAAATTGGAAAACATAGCCCTCAACTCAACAGCTACCTTCCTACTCAAGGCATCCGCTACAACATTAGCTTTTCCAGGGTGATACTCAATCGTCAAATCATAATCCTTGAGCAACTCCACCCAGCGTTGCTGTCTAAGATTCAACTCCTTCTGAGACATCAGATACTTCAAACTCTTGTGATCCGTGTACACAGTACACTTCTCACCATACAGATAATGTCTCCAGATCTTCAAAGCAAAAACCATCGCAGCCAACTCAATGTCATACGTAGGATAATTGCGCTCATGCACCTTCAACTGCCGTGATGCATAAGCCACCACCTTACCCTCCTGCATCAACACACATCCCAAACCAACATAGGACGCATCACTATACACCACAAACTCTTTCCCTGATTCAGGTTGAACCAAGATAGGAGCTTGTGTCAAGGCTGCCTTAAGCTTCTCAAAAGCCTGCTGTCTCGCTTTCGTCCACTCATACTTAACATCCTTCTGCAACAACTTTGTCAAAGGTGCAGCAATCTTCGAAAACCCATCCACAAACCTTCGATAGTATCCTGCCAAACCAAGGAAACTACGAACTTCATGAACAGACTTAGGAACCTTCCAATTCATCACCGCCTCAATCTTCTGAGGATCAACACGAATCCCTTCAGCAGAAACCACATGACCAAGAAACACCACTTCTCTAAGCCAGAACTCACACTTGCTCAGCTTAGCATAAAGCTGATTCTCCAACAAAGCTTGCAGCACAATTCTCAGATGCCCTTCATGCTCCTCCTCAGTACGTGAGTACACGAGGATATCATCAATGAATACCACCACAAACTTATCCAGGTATTCATGAAATACACGATTCATCATGTCCATGAAAGCTGCAGGAGCATTTGTCAAACCAAACGGCATCACAAGGAACTCATAATGCCCATACCTCGTCCTGAAAGCTGTCTTTGGCACATCCACATCCTTCACCTTCAACTAATAATACCTTGACCTTAAGTCAATCTTAGAGAACACAGCTGCTCCCCGAAATTGATCAAAAAGATCATCAATTCTCGGAAATGGATACCGATTCTTGATAGTCAACTTGTTAAGCTGACGGTAATCAATGCACATTCTCATAGTGCCATCCTTCTTCTTCACAAACAAGACCGGCGCACCCCAAGGTGACACACTCGGCCGAATGAAACCACGATCAAGAAACTCTTGCAATTGCGTCTTCAGCTCTTTCAACTCTTTAGGTGCCATTCGATAAGGAGTAATGGACACTGGAGTTGTGTTTTCATACAGCTCAATCCCAAACTCCACCTCACGATTAGGAGGCAATCCAGGCAACTCCTCCGGGAACACACCAGGAAACTCTCGCACAGTCCTGATATCTTGCACACGCAACTCCTTAGAGCTAGGATTCATCACAAAGGCTAGATAAGCTTCACAACCTTGCCTCAGCATCCGGCTCGCCTCCAATGTAGACACCATATTGGCAAGAAACTTCACATTCTCACCAACCACAACCACCTCATAATCATCCGCAAGTTTCAACGAAACTCGCTTATTCTCACAATCCACTACAGCATGATGCTCAACAAGCCAATCCATACCAAGGATTACATCAAAACCATAGAAAGGCAATTCCATAAGATCAACATGAAAAACATGATCTTGCACAACCAAAGGACATCTTCTATAAAGCTTCCGAGTCACAACAGTCTCACCAAAAGAACTAGTGACACGCATACCAACATCCAAAGACTCAACAGGCAAACCAAGCAATTCAGCATGCTCACGCAAAATGTATGAGTGCGTAGATCCAGAATCAATCAAGGAAAGTAATGACAGGGACTGCAAAGTAAAAGTACCTGCAATCACATCCGCGTCATTCCTCCCCTCCCTCTAAGCAAACACTCTAGCTTGGCCACCACCCTCAGGCTGAACAGCTACAACATGAGCCACATTCCGTCCACCCTCTTCTCTCCGCTGGAAGTTACCACGGCCGCGCCCACGACCTCTCTGTGGTGCAACAACTACAGGAGCACGCCCTTGGCGACCAGCCAACATAGGACACTCTCTCCTCATGTGATCCGTAGATCCACAGTTCCAGCACAAATTACTAGCTGCCACAACAGGAGCTTGCACCTCCCTCACAGCTCGAGGACAATCACGTTTCATATGGCCACGCGATCCACATGTCCAACATGCGTTCGGTTCAGCTCTTGCCTTGCCTCCCTGAGCAGGCGCACCACCACCTCGCTTAGCCGAAGGCTGATACTTCTGATCACGTCCCCTCTTGTTCCGTCCACCACCGGAACTATACTCAGCAACTCGCTTACCAGCACCAGAACCATCACTTCTAGATGATAAACCGAAATTCATCTCAATGTCCTTTGCTCTCCCAACCAGCACATCAAAATCATTATACTCAGCAGCTAGCATATACGTCTTTACTTCCGTCACCAAACCATAACGGAACCTTTCACACCTCTCCCGCTCATCAGGAACAAGTTCAGGTGCGTATTGACTGAGTCGGACAAACTGAACCTCGTACTCAGCTACAGACATGCTCCCTTGAGTAAGAGACATAAATTCTCTCTTCTTCTCATCTAGGTACCTCACACCCAGATATCCCCTCTTGAACGCGTTCTGAAAGAACGTCCAAGTTACATCAGCTTCCTCCATTCTAGAGATAGAGGTTGTCCACCAAGTATAAGCATCGTCCTGCAACAACGATACCACACAGCCCAGCTTCTGCACATCAGTGCAATTCGTTTGCCCCAAGATTCTCTTGGTACTTTCCAGCCAAGACTCAGAACCTTCAGCAGACAAACCCCTAAACTCAGTCCCTCCCAGACTGCGCAAACATTCCAGAGGTAGTCTAACTCCAGCATCTCCCTGATGCCCAGCTCCTTGAGCTCCAGCTACCGCTGCTCGAAAAGCTCCAGCAATGGCTTGAACCAGCATTGTCATGTCAGGAATAGCTTGTCCCTGACCAGCTTCAGGTCCAGCGACCCCAGCATCAGCACCAGCAGCAGCTCCTTCACCCCCAGCACCACCACCACCAGGCGGAGGAGGTAAATCCACCACATTTTCAGCATTCTCCTCATTCTTATTTTGAGCCATAGCTCGCGTATTAACCCTCAATTCTCTACGAGGTGCCATTCACTAAACAATGCAATCACAATGCAATAAACAAAGTCAGGCTCAGCAAGGTAAGCAATCCAAGTACTCAAGCTCATTTCCAATTAAAAACAACATCATTTCATTAGCTTTGATTTGGCAATGGGTCCCCCTAACATGCTTCACCACAGCATACACCACAATTGTAACATACTTACAATTCACACAACATGCTTTCATTCAAAAAGCATACAAAGCATACATACATTAATCACCCACATAATCATTCCCAATTACCCGAGAACTCAGCTCTGATACCACCAAATGTAACCCCCTTAACCCGGCCTAGACGATTGACCCGAATTAAGAAGTTTACACGGGGAAAACCAAAGTCAACCCGAAAGTCAACCTTGATTAACGACCCTTTTTTATTCTTTTTAATCTTGTCTAAATGCATATTAACCATGGATATGTTCATACAATCGGCATACTCAAAGATCAGCGCATTCGGAAAACATTTAGGGACTTAATTGCACAACATACAAGTTTAGGGACCAAAATGTAAATTCTGGAAATTATAAGGACTTAACCAACTTTTGAGTTTCCATTAAGAAATTAGTCATGTTACATGCTTCTCTGCCAAATTTCAACTCAAACGGACATCTCCAACTCATTCAATTGCATACACAAAGTTCAGGACCAAAACGCAAAGGTTTCAAAACATATAACCGTCAATTTCAGTGCCCAACGGTCGGGTGTTTCGGAACAGGGATGATCCGTTCCGAAACGCGGGACCGTTTCGAAACCCGTTACGCAACATGGCCTGGCAGTGGCAAAACTGTTCCGGAACGGCTCTTCCCGTTTCGAAACGCCTAGGCCATTTCAGGCCATCTGTTCCGAAACGGCAGCACCTGTTCCGAAACAGGCTGCCCAGATTGCAGAATTTTAGCCGGTATAAAACACAATTGACCCATCAAACATGCTCCAAAGGCAACCAAATTATATCAGCAAGACATTACATGCATAAGGAACATAATGGCATCAACAATTCATAAACATGGCATCAAACAAGGAAAGCCCCAATTCTATAGGCATGCATCCTATATTGAAAACCATTCAAACACCAAATCACCAAACAATCCTCTTAAAGGCCATTTACAAGTTCCAACAATATCAAAAGCATAAAACCAACTTAAGGAGTCCAAAACATCTCCCAAAACAACAACATAGGTTCCCCATTGCCAAATGCCAAAAGCTAATAGTGTAAAGAAACTTTCACCATACATGAGCTTAGTTCTTCACTTGGATTCTTGGCCCCCTTGCTGCCCTTAAGCACTTCAATGCTCTGCATTATTGGTTTACGAAAAGAGAGAGCGTAAGCACATAGCTTAGTGAGGAATGCTCATTTAAAACAACACAATAATGCATTTATAAACACCTTTATATCCTTAGTTCAAAACAACCTTTATCCATGCACAAAAGCATTTAAAACAAGCATACATGCTTCAAATTATTAACATGTCATATTGGCCACAAGTGATAATCATAATCTTTCCATTTCACAAATACAATCAACATAAGATCCACACATGGACTTTTAACCACCATTGTGATCTTACAATTCACAAGGACCACACATGGACTTTTAACCACCATTGTGTCCTTAGCACAAGAATCACCCATGTACTTTTAACCACCATGGTGTTCTTAAAATACACAAGGTCCACACAAGGACATTTAACCACCTTGTGACCTTAACACAAGAATCACCCATGGACTTTTAACCACCATGGTGTTCTTAAAATACACAAGGCTCACACAAGGACTTTTAACCACCTTTGTGACCTTAACACAAGAACCAATCATGGACTTTTAACCACCATGTTGTTCTTAACACAAGAACCACCTATGGACTTTTAACCACCATAGTGTTCTTAACCTTTCTCAAAACATCACTTGCCAATATGCATCATTTAACAACAATAATCCACTGTTTTAAAGCATTTAACAAAGCCATTAATCATCATGCATCCTTATGCAACAAAACCACATTTTATCAAATGTTCAAAACAAGGATCTCTTACCTTGAGCATCCTTCAACACATGGCTTATAAAACCAGCAATAAACATGCTAAAGTATGCTTTCAAAACAGAATTAAAACATGCAAACAATCACATTGCACTCAACCAACTCATGGTTCATCAACAAGAGAGTTTTTTTCCGAAAACTTACTCTTGAGCTTAGCAAAGTTGTTTAGACTTAAACTAAGCTCCCAAACCTTCAAAACATTGGTTTCAAAGCTGAAAACCAAAATCCACTCACCGATTCCGTTTCGCCACTTGCCGAAACACCAATCAAGCTTCCGGATCAACACCACAAGGATCCGAAGATGTCTCCCCTGTTTTAAACACATCAAAACAGTAGATTAATGCACTATCATGCATTAATATCCTCAACCAAGACATCTAAACTCGCTGCTCACATCAACACTCACATTTCGGCTACCAAACACAACCGAAATCACATCCAAACATCTCCACAACACTACCCAGCCAAGATCAATCAATTCCAAACATTCATAAACCTCAATTAACATCCAAAATGGATCTCATCACGTCCTTATTCCTCCAGCTATAGCAGAACATCAAGATCACTCCAAAAACCACCAAAAACTTAAACAAAACTTAGGAAAATCAACCTATTCGGGATTGCATTGATTAAACCTCAATTTCTCATCAATTATACATCCATTTTACATCAAAAACACATCTCAAAACAATGCCCAATCAGATCATACGAATTTCATCAAAATTAAAGCAAATCTTGCATTTTAAAGCCAAGATCAAGAACTCAATTGCAAAACCTTGAACAAAACATAATTCAAGGATTGATAACTTGGGAATTTCAGTAAAGAACTGAGAATTTAGAGGAGAAGGACGTTCATACCTCTAAACTTGAGTTTCTCCCTTTTTGGAACCAAGATTCTTGAAAATCCAATAAGGTTTTGTTGTAGAAATGATTAGAGATCAAAAGGAAGTTGAAATCTCATCTTTGAATGTCAAAATCAGAGGGAAATTTGCTGGAGAAAAGTGTTTGGGTTGAGAGAAAAGTTGAGGGAAAAGAAAATGGAAAATTTGAGAAAGTTAGTTAAAATGACAAAATATCTTCTTCCCTCCCTTTTTACCTTAATTAAAACCATTAAAAAAATTGATTAATATTCAGAAAAATTTGGAGAAACTCTTTTGGGTAAATAGCTCCTTAAAGATTCAAAGTTTCAATCCTTTTTAAAACAGTCACCCAGTTTTCAAAAATTACATTTTGGTCACTAACCCAAAATGTCACTCTTCCAAACCTCATTTTGTAAAATTGATTTCACCTTTCTCTTATATATAATAAAAGAGGATTTTAAGACATTTTTTCCATATTTTTAATGCAACCCGAACTATGCTTTCCTAAATCCACCCTTTTATATTCGAACCGCAACCCGACCGGTCCGGTCCAAACCCAAAACTTCTAAGCCCAAAATTGGGGTGTTACAAATTTTGTCCTTGAAATTTACCTGGAGGAAAAAGGTAAGGAAACTGCGTCTTCATGCAATCCTTCCTTTCTCACATGGCTTCCTCAACTCCACGATGTCTCCACAAGACTTTGACCAGCTCAATGGTCTTACCCCGAAGAACCTTACTATCCAAATCCATAATCTCAACATGCTCCTCATCATACGTCAAATCTGGATTCAGCTCAACTTCTTCCACAAGCATAACATGCGACGGATCCGATCTATATCTCCGAAGCATGGATACATGAAACACATTATGTATCTTTTCCAACTCTTGAGGCAGTCTCAGCTTGTAGGCAACAGGACCCACACGCTCTATCACCTCATATGCTCCAATGAACCTTGGACTCAATTTACCCTTCCTGCCAAACCTCATCACCTTCTTCCAAGGTGAAACTTATAAAAACACATGCTCGCCCACTGCAAACTCTATCTCCTTACGCTTCAAATCCGCATAAGACTTTTTTCGGTCTGATGCTGCCTTCAAATGCTCACAAATGAGCTTCACCTTCTCAGTGTTTCCTTTCAACAAAGCTGGCATCGAGACCAACTTTTGTTCCGTTTCGGCCCAACAAAGAGGAGTTCTGCACTTTCTCCCGTATAAAGCCTCATAAGGTGCCATTTGAATGCTTGCCTGATAACTATTATTATAAGCAAACTCAACCAAAGACAAGTGCTTCTCCCAAGAGCCTTGAAACTCAATAACACAACACCTCAACATATCCTCAAGCACTTGGATAAAACGCTCCGACTGTCCATCCATCTGCGGATGATAAGAAGTACTGAAATTCAGCCGCGTACCCAAAGCTTGATGTAAACATTCCCAGAACCTTGCGGTCAACCTCGGATCTCTATCCGACACTATCGATTTTGGCACTCCATGCAATCGTACAATCTTAGCAATGTTCAACTCCGCAAGCTTATCCAAGGTATACGTAGTATGCACAGGCAAGAAATGTGCACACTTCGTAAGGCGATCCACAATCACCCAAACAGAATTCTTCTTCGATGGTGATAACGGCAAACCAGACACGAAGTCCATAGTGATCCTCTCCCACTTCCATTTTGGGATTTTCAACGGCTGCAACAACCCAAAAGGAACTTGATGTTCAGCCTTAACCCGCTGACAAACCATGCATTTGATAACAAACTCAACGACATATTTCTTCAATCCCAGCCAATAGTACTCAACCTTCAAATCACGGTACATCTTTCTACTACCAGGGTGCATAACAAAAGGACTACTATGAGCTTCAGTCAGAATAGTGTGCCTTAACTCAATATCATTCGGCACCTCTATCCGACTCCCAAAACATATAACACCATCATCATTGAAACAGAAATATGAAGGTCTACCTTCTGCGATATCCTGAACATGCGGTACCAGAGAATCATCCAACAACTGTTTATCCTTTATCAACTGAACTAAAGATGGTTTCACTTGCAATTCATCAACAAGACCACCATCCCGCGATATGCTCAAGCTAGCAAACATCGCCCTAAATTCCACCGCCACTTTTATGCTCAAAGCATCGGCCACAAAATTGGCCTTCCCCGGATGATACTAGATCGTTAGATCATAATCCTTAAGCAATCTTACCCAACGTCGTTGCTTAAGATTTAACTCCTTATGAGCCATAAGGTACTTTAAACTTTTATGATCAGTGTACACAATACACTTCTCATTATATAGATAGTGTCTCAAAATCTTTGAAGCAAAAACCACCACTGCCAGCTCAATGTCATGCGTAGGGTAATTACGCTCATGCACTTTCAACTGTCGCGATGCATAAGCCACTACCCTACCCTCTTGCATCAACACACACCCCAAACAAACATAAGATGTGTCACTATACACCACAATCTCTTTTCCTAACTCAGGTCGAACCAAGATAGGAGCTTGCGTCAAAGCTTCTTTAGCTTCTCAAAAGCTTGTTGTCTCGCTTCCGTCCACTCAAACTTAACATCCTTTTGTAACAACTTCATCAAATGGGCAGCATAGAAAATCCATCCACGAACCTTCGGTAGTAACCTGCCAACCCAAGGAAACTACGAACTTCATGAACAGACCTAGGAGGCTTCCAATTCACCACCGCCTCAATCTTCTGAGGATCAACATGAATCCCCTCAGCCGAAACCACATGGCCAAGGAAAACAACCTCCTTCATCCAAAATTCACATTTACTCAGCTTAGCATAAAGCTGATTCTCTAACAGCGCTTGCAAAATAATCCTCAAATGTTCTTCATGCTCCTCCTCGGTACGAGAGTACACAAGGATATCATCGATGAACACCACGACGAACTTATCTAAGAATTCATGAAACACCCTGTTCATCATATCCATGAAAGCGGCAGGAGCATTCGTCAATCCGAACGACATCACCAGAAATTCATAATGCCCATATCTCGTTCGAAAGGCTGTTTTCGGCACATCTACATCCTTCACCTTCAACTGATAATATCCTGACTGCAGACCTATCTTTGAAAACACAACCGCTCCTCGAAACTGATCGAAGAGATAATCAATCCTCGGTAAAGGATACTTATTCTTGATAGTCAACTTATTCAGCTGACGGTAATCAATGCACATTCTCATAGTGCCATCCTTCTTCTTAACAAACAAGACCGGTGCACCCCATGGTGACACACTAGGCCGAATAAAGCCTCGGTTAAGCAACTCTTGAAGTTTCGTCTTCAGCTCCTTCAACTCCTTGGGTGCCATGCGATAGGGAGCAATGGACACCGAAGTTGTGTTCTCATACAACTTAATTCCGAATTCAACCTCTCGACTAGGCGGCAAACCCGGCAATTCCTCCGGAAACACTCCAGGGAATTCACGCATGGTCCTCATATCCTGTACACGAACCTCCTTTGTACTAGGATTCATAACAAAGGCCAGATAAGCTTCGCATCCCTGACGCAACATCCGGCTTGCTTCAAGCGTCGACACCATATTAGACAAGAATTTAACATTTTCTCCCACCACCACAACCTCATAATCATCCGCAAGTTTCAGCGAAACTCGCTCATTTTCAAAATCCACAACAGCCCTATGCTCAACGAGCCAATCCATACCAAGGATTACATCGAATCCCTAGAATGACAATTCCATAAGATCAACTAGAAACACATGCTCTTGCACCTTTAAGGGACATCTCCTATACAATCTCCTTGTTACAACCGTCTCACCAAAGGAACTAGTCACACACATACCCAAATCCAAAGACTCAACATGCAAACCAAGCATTTGAGCATGTTCACGCAATATGTACGAGTGTGTAGATCCAGAATCAATCAAAGAAAGTAATGACAAAGACTGCAATGTAAAGGTACCTGCGATCACGTCCGTGTCATTCCTCCCTTCTCTATGGGCATACACTCTAGCCTGGCCACCACCTTCAGGCTGAACAACCACCACATGTGCTACATTTCTCGCACCTTCGTCTTTACGCTGGAAATTGCCACGACCGCGCCCACAACCTCTTTGTGGCTTAGCTGCTCTCTCCGGAGCCTGACCCTCTCTCATCGGCTGCGGGCAATATCTTTTCATGTGCCCACGATTACCGCAATTCCAGCACGTACCAAGGTTACCCCAACACTCACTAGTGTGCCTCTTACCATACCGATTACACTCAGGTGTCCGCATGAAAGCATTCGGTCCTTGCTGACCTCTTCCAGGGTTACCCCCTCCATGTCTCACATCCATATGTGACCTTCTATCCTTGGGTTTCTTGAACCGATCTCTACCAATGTCACGATCTGCAACTCGTTTCCCCGAGCTAGATCCTCCCGCTCGACATGCCAGGCCAATGTTCAGCTCAATGTCCTTGGCTCAAGTGACCAAGACATCAAAATCAGTATAGTCTGCTGCGAGCACATAGGTTTTCACATCAGCTACCAACCCATATCTGAACCGTTCACATCTCTCCCGTCCACTAGGGATCAGCTCGGGTGCATACTGACTAAGGCATACTAACTGCACCTCATACTCCGCCACTAACATACTTCCTTGCACTAGGGACATGAACTCCCTCTTTTTCTCATCCAGGTAGCGGACTCTCAAGTAATTTCACTTGAACGCATTCAAGAAGAATGTCCAAGTCACCTCATCATCATCCAACCCCGCTATTATGGTTGTCCACCACGTATACGCATCACTGTGAAGCAACGACACAATACATCCCAATTTCTGACCATTGTTACAGTTTAGCTGCCCGAGAATCCTCTTGGTACTTTCCAACCAAGACTCAGAACCTTCCGGGATCAGCCCCCTGAACTCAATCCCTCCAAGACTACGGAGTCGCTCCAACGGCAGACTCACACCAGCACCAGCCTGAGGTGCAGCCCCATGAGCTCCAGCTATTGCTGCCTGAAAAGCTCTAGCAATAGTTTGTATTAGCACTGACATACAGGGGCAGCTTGCCCTTGTATCCATAAACATCAGGGACTAAAATGTAAGAAACAAGAACTTGAAACAGTTCAAAATCCAGACCAACGGTCAGGTGTTTCGACACGCTGAGCCTTGAATCGAAACGGCCGTATCGAAACAGAGTTGACCGTTTCGGTACTCGGGTGTGTTCCAAGACCCGTATCGAAACATGGCTCTCTAGTAGCCAAAGCGTTCCGGAACACTCTTACCCGTTCCGAAATATTATGGCCATTTCAGGCCCCTGTTCCGAAACAGATAAGGGCATTTCGATACGCCCAGCCCTGCAACTACAAACTTAGCTGGTTTTTCACATTTAAACATGTCAAAAAATGTCCCAAAGCATACCACAACATACTAGCAACATATTTAAACATCAAAGATCATCGCAATGAAGCTTAAACTAAAGCATGGCATCAATAATGCAATCATTGGAACTAAAGGCATGCTCCCTAGTCATGAAAACCAAGTGGAAGCCACAAAACAAAGCAATAAAGGACATTTACAAACCTCATATACCATATTAAACTTGCAACAACCACAAAGAGTTCAAAATACATCTCCCAAAACTAACCATGGGTCCCCATTCCCAATTATCATTACTAAAGTATATGTAAATGTCACCATAGTTGAGCTTTTCACTTCCTTGGATATCCTTAGCCTCCTTACTGCTCAATAATGTCTCAATTATCTGCATTGTTGGTAAAAGAGAGCGTAAGCATATTTGCTTAGTGAGAAAAGCTCTAAGAAAACCAACACAAAAATGCAACTTTAAAACTCTATCTCAAAACCATTTTCTACAACTTGCTCTTCTATCCCATGCTTGAAAACCATTTCAAATCAATTCTCCAATTGAAAATCACATGTACGTTCAATCTAACTCATGCATTTAACCAATGGAAATCTCATGGCAAAGCCATACACATGCTTAATGAAAACAAAAGCATTTCATAAGCCACAAATCTCATATGCATTTGTCATAGCATAAAACATCTCAAAATTTGGCACATGTGACTCAAATACCATCTCCTATATTGGCATTTCATATTACATCTTTACTCGGATATGCAGATTAGCTTGACTTAAAGCCAAGTCCTACCCTGGTGGAATCTCACATCACCAGACTCTCATGGCGGTATCTCTCTTCGCCACAAAGCTTGGGTGTTTCACCAAGACCTACCCCGATGGTATCTCTCATCATTCGATTCTCACTTTGGATCGGGATGGCACTACCCCTATTGCCCGACTCCAAAGAGCACGTATGAATTTTTAGTTTATAGTGCACTTTCATCCTATTGGTCGACCAATTATATCCGGTAATTATCTCATCATTTATGCCAATATATTACATTAAAATCATCATCTCACCTACTCTTTTGATGCAACTCTTCTCAAATCTTTCTCATCTCATTTCAAAACCATAAGTCATGCTTTGCAATAAATCAAAATATCAAAACTCTTTACTACAACATGCTATCTCATGGAATCAACACATAGCATCATCTCATGCTACAAATCATGCATAAAACAGTAGAAATTTGTCTATATTAAAACAAGAGCATGTTAAAAGCATTTAGGGGCATCAACCACATATTGAGAGCAATTCTAGCAATACTTACTTCCAGACTTAGGATGGTGTTTCAAACCATTCCTAAATCCCCAAACCTTGTTTCATTGTCCCTCAAGGACTTCTAAAACCATTCACACTCACTGATTATGTTTCGCGTGCTTGCCGAAACGATATCTAGGCTTCCGGCACCTCCGGATCAACACCAAAAGCGTCCAAACATTTCTCCCTTGTTTATTACACATAAGAGCAGAGGATTAATGCATCATCATGCATTGAAATCACAAACCACTCATTAAAACTCGCTACACTACTCAAAAGCACCATTTTGGCTATCCGAAACAACCGAAATCCTCTCCAAACTTTCTCAAATCAAAGCCCAGCCAAGATCTATCAATTCTAAACACTTCTAAACCTCAATCAACAACAAAAATCACCATAAACACGTCCTTATATCTCCAGCAACAACAGAACACCAAGAACACTCCAAAAACCATAAATCTAGCATCTAAAACATAGGAACCCAAAACTATTCGGGAATCATTTGTTAAAACCTCAATCATAACATCAATTATCATCCAAAATAAATTAGAAATCAACCTCAAAACAGAGCTTAACAGAGAGTTACGAAAATCATCAAGATCTCACCAAGAATCTTGAATTTTACAACAATTTCATGCTTCTAACATTAAAACAACTCAAAAATCATTAACAAAGGATTGATAACTTAGGAATTTCAGTAAAGAACTGATCATTAGAGGAGAAGGGCGAAGCTTACCTCTAATGGCTGATTTCTCCTCAATTTGGGCAAGATTTCTTGAAAATCCAAAGTAAAAACAAAAGGATTTAATGAAGCAAAGGTTGGAAATCTTTAGAAGAATGAAATCTCAGCAAAAGGGATGAAAACCAGAGATTATTTGGTGAGGGAAATGTGTTTGGCTGAGTGGAAGTTGAGAGAAAATGAAAAGAGGGAAAAAAATATCGCAAGGTAGTTATGAGAAATCAAAATGGAATTTCTCTTTTAATTCCTATTTAATCATTATTAAAACTCCCAAATTAAAGAGAAATCTGATGAAAAACAATTTGGTAAAATTTGCTCCTTAAAGATTCAAAGTTTCAATCCTTTACAAAATAGTCACTAGTCAACTTTTGCAAAAACTGCAATTTGGTCACTACACCGAAATGTAGTTTTTCAAAAGCACATTTTGTAAAATTGTTTTCACCATAACCATTTATATGATAAATGAGGATTTTTAGATAATTTTCCATATTTTTAAAGCATCTCGAACTAGCTGTTCCCTAAACCACCCCTAAAGGATTCGAATCGTTCTCGCCCGTCCGATTCAACCTCTAAAACATCTAGACCCAAAACCCGGGCGTTACAGAAAGGATCCACAACATGGGCTTGGACCAGTTCGCACGGCAACCAGAAGGAATCAACAACATCCATGTGCGAGAGTTTTACGCCCACCAGCCAAACCTAGAGAGCCCTTTCGTCTACGTCCGGGGAGAAGGTGTCAAGTTCACTGCTGACATGATTAACAACCTTTACAGCATAGAGGTCAGCGGCGACCCACACAGAGAGTGGGAATCATATCTGACGGGGGCTGACTACAACAAGATCAAGAAGGAGCTCTGTAAGCCAAACACCAATGGCCGACAGGAAAAAAAATTGGTCAGTCAATCACCGCGACTTGCTGCCAGAGGCAGCCCTTTGGAGTTACTTTGTCTAGCACCGCATGATGCCCACCTTGTACAGATCGACAGTAAACAGGCCGTGGCTCGCCCTTATCTACATCATAATCAAGGGGCGACAAATAAACGTTGGAGAGGTAATAATAAAGGATATTTATGCCCACGTAGAAAAGCCAAATGTCAAAGGTCCCCTTTTCTTCCCTGCACTCATTGCTGGCCTGTGTGCCAATTTTAGCGTGTCGCTGCACCAAAAAGACAAAATTCTTCCAGCCAAGGAAGGATGGACAAAAAGGGTACGCCAACAGATGATGCATAGCGCGGAGCCAGACACACGTTCCACTGCCCAGCCACCGTCCTAACCTGCCGCCACCCCAGCCGCATCAGGAAGTACTGAAGCTGCCCTCATGTCTGAGGTGATCCATTTACTACGCAACCTAGTGGAAAGCTGCCAGAGGATTGTGCACAAACATGTGATATTCACCAAATATATAGCGGACGTGCATGAGGCCTTTGTGGCCTACATGCTGGACAAGTATCAGGACGCCGACCTACAGTTGTCCGCCTTTCCGAAGGAGTTAGCAGCTTCCAAGCCAATCCAGATCACTCCAAGACCAGCTGCTGCTCCTACCGCCAATGACATTGAGGGGCCACACCGCCGCCCCAAGAGAAGAACCTCTCCAGCCCCTATCCAACCATACGACCTCTCATCCTCATCAGAATTAGAGAAGGAGGAAGAAACCATTGCTGCCTCCTAAGTAGCCAAAACGGCCGATGCCAAGGACACCAGCTACTCAGACATGGAGATCTCAGACTCCCTTGACGACGAACCAGCGGAGGCAGAAAGAAAAAGGAAGCGATCAACATCAGAACCCCATGGTGGAGGAACTGAAAGGAAATCAAAGAAACCCACACCCAGCCGCATCCAGCCGCCATGTAGCTCGAAGAAGAGCCCAGCCAAAAAACCCTCTGCTACGCGCCGCCTCGTCCTGTTTGCCTTCTTAGATTCCTTCTCTAACGCGGCAGCAACAGAGGGGAACTCCCCAGCTTATAGCACCATTTTTTCTTTTCTCTTTATGTTTTATTTTATTTTATTTTTTGTGTTTAATTTTTCTTTTTTATATTTTATGTTTTAACTTTTGTTTTGTAGAGGCATTGAGGACAATGTCAACCTTAAGTTTGGGGGGAATTAGTCCTCATTGTTTTAGGTTCATTTAGTAGCACTTAAATGCATATGTAAATTCTGCCTTCTAGCACTTAATGAAATAGAAATCTTTAGCTTAAAAACTTGTGTCTATGATAGCTTAGCCGACTACTTATATTCGCACCATTCAAAAAATTGGTATTATTAATTTTTTTCTTTTCTCCAACTATGAGAAGAAGCATGAAAAACACTTAGAAAATTTTTCTTTCTGCCAATTATCTTTACACTTGTCTGTTAAATGCTGAATTTTTGCTTGAGTTTTGAGTTTAACACTCCATGCCTTAATAAAAATTCCTTGATTGAATACAGGTTTGCCGCCACGGCAGCACAGGGCAGTACATAAAAAATGATGGAAAATCTATAGGTGCCTGAAACAGGCTCTAGGAAGAATCATGAGCAAGGACACTCCGCTCCTATCAAAGTCCATGAATCTAAACCAAGTGACGGACAAATTAGTAAGAGTGAATGAAAGTCTTCACGGGATGACTCTATTCAAAGGGTTTCGAAGCTTCATAGAGTGCACCCATCTTAGCCTCAGACCCGGAGAATAGTTGTGATAAGCTGAAGCCCTTAAAGTCATGATCAGAAAAAGAAAACAAAAGTGCCCAACTGTGCTGCCAAGGTAGCAACTCGTATCCTTTCTAGTGATTTAATTATTTTAGGCATTCTTTGTTAACTCAATTATGTCAACATAATTAGCATGAGCACATACTTGCACACAGTGCACTGGCTTTAAGAAAATTAAATCTATGTTATTTCATGCCATTCCCTATCACTAACAGTAAATAGGTGCCACGACCTTGAGGTAAGAAATCAAGTTGAAAGCTAATGTTTCTATTAATTTTGTGCTAAGGGAAGATTTACTAGTTAGGTTACGTTGCTTGAGGACAAGCAATAGTTCGAGTTTGGGTGTGTGTAGAGTGTCCATTAGTTCTATATTTTGTACACATTCCTGCTCGTATTATTGTTGTTCGTAAGCTCATTTAGGCATATTTAGGTGCATTGCATGTATTATAACAGTATCTTCTCTTGTACCATGCTTTTATTGAATATTTTATGTTTGGTTGAGAAAAGTTATTGTTTTAGTTTTGTTCATATTTTGAGGTGCTATAACTAGGAGAGGAGAGAAGAGGACATGACAGGACAGAAAGTTGGAATCAAAAGAGCTGTACTAAAGCAGCTCAATATGCTACCAAGGACGCTGCCGAAGCAGCATTGCCGCCAAGTGCCTCCAGGGCTGGAGTTACACCGACTTAGCCAAGATGGGTCGCGATTTAAAGAGAGAAAATTCCTAAGCCCAATAAGCCCAGTCTTGCAATTTTTTGAAGCCCGTAGCGGCATGTAGAGCTGATCCAAGACCGATAAGTAGAAGCACTAATCCTTACTTGCGGAAGAAGGCAACATCCAAAGAGTCCATATTTAAAGTATAAAGGAGGTTTTATTTAATATAACTTACTTTTAGAAACTCCTACTTCAAGGAGGACTCAAACTTAGGCCATGAGACTTATATATACCCAATGTATGTAAGGGTATAAGGGCATGCATATACATACCTCGGATAGCACTTCGCATATATGAGGACGATAGGATAGATGGGGGGATAGTTAGATGGGTTGGAGATGTTGGGGTTCGCGGCCCAGCTCTCATAGGGTTTAGACGCGTGTATGTAAAGTAGATTGAGGGAAACAATTCTAATAGTTTTGAGTTCTTTTCAATAAACTTCCAAAGTTTGCTTAATCTATGCTCTTTGTTCGTTCAATTAGTCTACACCAGTCAGTTGAAGAGAAAATCCATTTGTCAGGCACGAAAGTGCATGGCTCACGAAAGGGTTAAGCACGGTCACAACAAGCAAAGGCGTGACTAACTTGGTTCCACACTAGTCCACAAGTTTCAGCGGCTAAAAGGGATCACCAACCGAGATGACTAGCCTGTGTTAGGTTGACGTTGAGATTGCTATGTATTGCCTACGTCATGTTAGCTCTCGAGCATCCTAACCTAGAAATATGAGGGATCACTATCGACTATCCCGCCGAACTTTGGAATGTCTTCCAGGCTTGCCACCAAGACTTCTTTCCGTTCCACCTGCCGAGACAGTACAGTCTTATTGTGGCAGTGAGATGCTGCAGCCGCGTGATAGGGTCATAGTTTGCCGCTCACCATAACCGCTGAGGTAACAATTCATGGCAGAACAAAACATACCCAGACTTTACAATGCAGTCCTCATACTACTAAGATGCACTTGTCTTACCCAACCTATCGCCCAAATCTCTCCCTGTCATCTCTCTCATCACTAGCTTTATTTTATTTGTGTTTTTATATTTCCACATCATGAGATTTAATTACGCATTTTCTAAATCTTTGTGCGGGAAGCCATTCATAGGAACTGCTCTAATCCCTATGGGAGACGATATCTTTTATACTATAACTTGATAAGAGTGTGCACTTGCGCTCATAAATAGAGAACACCCAAACGCTCTACACTTGTCCCCTTTTTAATTTAGTCCTTAAAACCAATTTTGTACTTTTTACGAAATGGCCACTTTCTAAAATCTTGACTTTTCAAGACTCGTTTTATAAAATTGATTTTACCAACCTTCGATATATATTTTTAAAAGATTTTAGCAATTTTCTCATGATTTTATCCCATCCCAGACTACGTTTTCCCTGAACCGCCTCTAAAGGCTCGGATCTCTAATTCTAGGTTCGACTAACCCAAACCGATGCCTAAAACATCTAGGCCCAAAACCGGGGCGTTACAACTCTCCCCCACTTAGGAAATTTCGTCCTTAAAATTTTACCTGAAGGAAAAAGGTGTGGAAACTGCCTCAACATGTCTACTTTACTTTCCCATGTGGCCTTCTCAACTCCTCGATGTTGCCACAACAGTTTCATAAGTTCAATCGTCTTACCACGAAGAAATTTGCTACTAGAATCAAGAATCCAAAACTGGTTCCTCATCATAAGAAAACTCCGGATTCAACTCAATCTATTCAACAATCATCACATGAGACTGATCCGATCTATACCTTCGCAACATGGAAACATGAAACACATCATGAATTTTCTCCAACACGGGGGGCAACCTCAACCAATATGCCACAGGACCAACAAGTTCCACAACCTCATAAGGTCCAATAAAACTTATACTAAGTTTACCCTTACGTCGAAACCTCATCCCCTTCTTCCAAGGTGGTACCTTCAAGAACACGCGATCTCCAACCGTAAACTTAATCTCCTTACACTTTAAATTCGTGTAGGACTTTTTACGATCCGATGCAGCCTTCAACCGCTCATATATAAGCTTCACTTTTTCTGTCGTTCCCTTAAGCAAATCCGGTAAGGAAACCAACTTTTGCCCCGCCTCCGCCCAACAAAGAGGCGTTCTACAATTTCTTCCATACAAAGCTTCATACAGAGGCATTTGTATACTCGCTTGAAAACTATTATTATAGGAAAACTCCACTAAGGGCAACTGTTTTTCCCAAGAACCTTGAAAATCTATAACACAACATCTGAACATATCCTCCAACACTCGGATAACTCACTCTGACTGTCCATTCGTTTGAGGATGATACGAGGTACTGAAATTAAGCTTTGTACCCAAAGATATATGCAAGCACTCCCAAAACCACGCTCTAAAGCTCGAATCTCTACCTGAGACTATAGATTTAGGTACACTATGCAAATGTACTATCTCGGCAATGTACAACTCTACCAGCTTATCCAATGTATACGTAGTATACACAACTAAGAAATACGTACACTTCGTAAGGCGATCTACAATCACCCAAATATAGTTCTTCTTTGATGGGGTTAAAGGCAAACCATACACAAAATCCATCGTAATCCTCTCCCATTTCCATTTCGGTATCCTCAAAGGTTGCAACAACTTGGAAGGAAATTGATGTTCAGCTTTCACACGCTGACAAACCATACACTTGCTCGTAAAATCAGCAACATCCTTTTTCAACCCAACCCAATAGTACTCATCCTTAAATCCCTAATAGATCTTCGTACTTCCAGGATGCATAGCAAAAGGACTGCTATGAGCTTTAGTTAAAATAGTGCGCCTCAACTCAGCATCCCCCGGCACAACTATTCGACTTTTAAAACACAAAACACCATCATCATTGAAACAAAAATCTATTGCATTTCCATCTGCTATATCCTGAACATGAGGCACCAAAGAATCATCAAGCAACTGCTTCTCCTTAATCAACTGAATCAAGGAAGGTTTCACTTGTAACTCGGCTATCAACCCACCATCTAGCGATATACTCAACTAAACAAACATCACTCTCAACTCTACAACCACTTTCCTACTCAAAGCATCATCCACAACATTGGCCTTTCCAGGATGATACTCTATCGTCATATCGTAATCTTTGAGCAACTCCAACCACCTTCGTTGCCTAAGATTCAAATCTCTCTGCGACATTAGATATTTCAAACTCTTATGACCCGTGTAGACTACACATTTTTCACCATAAAGGTAATGCCTCCAAATCTTCAAAGTGAACACAACTACATCAAGATCTAGATCATGAGTAGGATAGTTGCGCTCATGCACCTTCAATTACCTAGATGCATACGCTACAATCTTCCCGCCTTGCTTCAACACACAACCTAGACCAACATACGAAGCATCACTGTAAACCACAAACTCCTTACCCGATTCAAGTTGAATCAAGACAAGAGCTTGCATCAAAGGTTCCTTTAACTACTTGAAAGCTTGTTGTCTAACATCCGTCCACTCATAGCGAACATTGTTTTGCAACAATTTAGTTAATGGTACATCAATCTTAGAGAAACCCTCCACAAACCTTTGATAATATCCAGCCAATCCAAGGAAACTACGCACTTTCGTCACCGATTTAGGCGTCTTCCAATTCATCACCGCCTCAATCTTGTGTGGGTCAACTTGGATACCCTCGACCGAGACTACATGTCCATGGAAGACAACTTCCTTGAGCCAAAACCCGCACTTGCTTAACTTAGCATAAAGTTGGTTCTTCAACAACAATTGAAACATAATTCACAAATGCTTGTCGTGATCGTCCTCGGTACGAGAGTACACGAGAATATCATCAATAAACACTACCATGAACTGATCCAAAAATTCATGGAACACACAATTCATCATGTCCATGAATGCAGCTGATGCATTTGTAAATCCAAACGACATCACCAAGAACACATAATGCTCGTACCTCTTACGAAAAGTTGTTTTAGGCACATCTACATCCCTTACCATCAATTGATAATATCTAGACCTCAAATCAATCTTAGAAAATACTGAAGCACCTCGAAACTGGTCAAAAAAATCATCAATCCTTGGAAAAGGATACTTGTTCTTAATCGTTAACTTGTTCAGTTGCCGATAATCTATACACATACGCATCGTGCCATGTTTCTTCTTCACAAACAAGACTCGTGCACCCCCAAGGTGAAACACTTGGCCTTATGAACCCTCGATCTAGTAACTCCTGAATTTGCATCTTCAATTCCTTCAACTTCTTAGGTGCCATCCGATAAGGAGAAATAAATACTGTAGTCGTATTCTAATACAACTCAATGCCAAACTCAATTTCCCTGTTTGGTGGAAAACTAGGTAACTCTTCCGGAAAGACACTCGGAAACTCACATACCATTCGTATGTCTTGTACTCGCACCTCCTTTCTATCAGGGTTCATTACAAAAGCTAGGAAAGCTTCACAACCCAACTCCATCATACGACTCGCTTCAAGAGTCGAAATTACATTGAACAAGAATTTCACGTTCTCACCCATAATTACCACTTCGTAATCATCAGCAAGTTTCAAGGTAACTCGCTCAACATCAAAATGGACCTCATCCCTATGCTCGGTCAACCAATCCATCCCAAGGATTACATCAAAACTATAAAAATGTAACTCCATCAATTCAACTGAACACACCTGGCCTTGAACGAATAAAGGACATCTCCTATATAATTTTCTCTTAATAACATTTTCACCAAAAGAGCTAGTTACTTGCATTCCCACATCTAATATCTCAATAGGGATATAAAGCAAATGTGCATGATTACTCAAGATGTATGAATGCGTAGACCCAGAATCAATTAAAGCTAACAATGACAAGGATTGCAAAGTGAGAGTACCTGCAATCACATCAGTGTCATTACGTCCCTCGCAATGTGCATACACCCTCGCAGAACCATCACCGTTGGATTGAATAGCCACAACATGCGCTACGGCTCTCCGTTTATCCTCTCTACGTTGGAAATTACCACGATCGCGCACACAACCTCTCTGTGGTGCAACAACAGGTGCCCGACCCTTGCCACCTCCAGCTAACACGGGACAATCACGTCTCAAATGATCAGCCAAGCTACAGTTCCAACAAGAATTAGCTGCCCCAACCATAGGAGCCTACGCTTATCGAGCCATACAAGGACAATCTCGCCTTAAATGGTCTCGCGGTCCACATGCCCAACAAGTATTTTGTTTAGATCTCATTCTGTTACGCTGAATTGGTGCACCACGCCCAAAATTACCTCGCCTCGCCTCAGGTCGATACCTACGATCACGATACCTCTTATACTGTCCACCTCGAGGACCAGAATTCGTAGCTCTCTTACCTGAGCTAGAACCACCTACGCGAGAGGACAAGCTCAAACTCTGCTCGATATCCTTTGCTCTCGTCACCAATACATAAAAATCTATATAGTCGGAGGCTAGCATGAAAGTCTTCACCTCCTGCACTAAGCCATAACATAACCGATCACATCGATGCCTATCACTCGCTACCAATTCCGGATTATACTGGCTCAAACGTATGAACTAGACCTCACACTCAGCCACTGTCATGTTACCTTGCACCAAGGACATGAACTCACGCTTCTTGTCGTCCAAGTATCTAACACCTAGATACTTCTTCTTAAAGGCAGCTTAGAAGAACTCCCAATCAACCTCATTGGGGTCCATAGCCGCATTCACGATCGTCCACCAATTGTATGCATCACCATGCAACAAAGAAATAACATATCCTAGCTTGCGTGCATCATTGCACCCCATCCGATCCAAAATCTGGATCGTACTAGCCATCCACACCTCAGATGCTTCAGGAGAAAATCCACGATACTCAATGCCTCCTAAACTTCGCAAGCGTTCCAAAGCCAAACCTATTTGCCCAACAACAAGTGCATGAACTTGCACTCCAGCAATAGCAGCTAGGAATGCCCCAGTCATCGCCTGAACCAAAGGCGTCAAATCACCCAACACAGGACCAACTTGCCCATGTTGTACTTGCTCCTCACCCCAGGTGGAGGCGGTGGGGGAGGTAAATTCCCACCAGGAAGAACCTCGTACTCTTGGTTTCCTTGCTCACTAGTAGGAGCAATCGTACATGATCGTACAAAAGGAAGAACCCCATTGTGCTATTATAATTATGGAATGAATATAAAACAAAGAAAGAAATCAGGTCAGCTTCATGCAAGGATCCAAGACTTCAAATTCAATTTAAAAACACTTTACTATAGTAATAAGGCAATGGGTATCCCAATTTCCCCCAGAAATAGTATAAGGCATACAAAATACATATCACAACCATCATGCATCAGAATCAATCAAATTCCGTCCACAACATCATCATGTATACAATAGCTCATAATACATCACAATCATCATGCATGGCATCACTATTATTAGAACTTCACTAACATGATTATAACAGTCACCATACAAATCAAATATCATCAATCATTTAAAATCACATCATATCAACTTACCGTTAACTTAATATCATCCCATTCTTTCGAAACCTGGCTGTGATACCACAAAATGTAACCCTCTCATCCCGGCCTAGGCGATAGATCGAACCGAACGGGTCACACAGGGAATATTGAAGTAAACCGAGAAGGTTTAACTCAATAAACAACCCTATTTTTTTTCTTTTTATCTTATCTAGATGCTCATTAGAGTCCTATGTGTTTAACGTAGCAGCAGAACATACACAACAGTAGTCGAACATCGATTAAGGCTCAATTGCTTTCAAATACGATTTTTGGGACCATTTTATAAACTTATAAAATTACAAGGGATTCCTCCAATTTTAGATTACCATCTTTAAATTAATCATAATACATACATCTCTACCAAACTCAGCTCAAAACAATAATTCATGCTCACTTAATTGCATCCACAACATTCAGGGACTAAAACGCAAGGAATCAGAACTTCAGAATACTCCATCAACTAACATAACAACCAGTTGTTTTGGTATAGGCTAGCTGTGTATCGGAACGGGTCCTTATGGCTCGGAACACGGGCCCATATCGAAAAACCTTTGAGGTGTTTTGAAACTGTGGTTTCTAGTAGCAAAATGTACTGGAACATACCTTCCATGTTTCGAAACCCCTATGCCTTTTTAGGCTCACTGTTTCGTACAGGCTCGAGTTTACCAAAACACCTGGGCCTGTAATGAAACCTTTTGCTGGTTTTTCACACTTAAATCCATCCTAAACCAATGCAACATGCTTCCAACATGCATACATCATATTTAGACATTAATCCTCAAACATTTATGGCATATTCATCATCAAATCATGGCAAATTGCATCCTTGAAAACTATAGGCTTGCAACCTAACAAATAAGCCACTCAAGAGTCAAAACTCAAACCAATGCACAAACCATCAAATATAGGCCTTTTACAAGTATAAAACCATAAAGAAAACATGCTCAAAAGGGTGTTCACACACATCACCCAAATAAACCATAAAATCCCCATTGCCCTTATTACTCTATTCCATAACCGAAACATACATTCAAAGTGAAGTCTCTTACGATCCCCTTGCATGTTGCTGGCTCCGAACACCTAGTTATCTACATTGATGGACAATAGGGAGCATAAGCATACAAGCTTAGTGAGGAGTGCTCAAAAACCAAAACACCATCAATGCATAAAATCCAATTTTCTATCATTTGAAAACCATCATGCCCTCTTTAAAAACCATGCACTTTCATTAAAAAAATCAGCATGTTAAACATCATGCAACAAATATTAAATACTCAACAGCAAATCCTTTTGCTAACACTCAACTTAAGCCCTTCCATGCATAGCTATCATATGCAAAGCTTAAAGAGTAAAACATGATTTTTTACATTATGCATCCATACAAATATCATAATAATTTATCAATCATATTGAGTCACAAGTGATCATCAACATACTCATTTCTCAAAACATATCGGATACACGGATTCCTAAGTGTTGTCCCAACATATCATACATTCTTACCGGTATCTCAAGGTTCACACACAGAAGCTACCCTCCACAGTTGTGACACCCGTGGTGGAGTATTCGATACCTTACAACCCCTCAACACCACTCATCGGTAGATGTATAACCCCACTAACGAGAGACGGGACACAAATCAATTTCCTCAATTGTTAGGGTTCTTGGATGGAGTATTCGGTACATTCACAACCCCTCAACATCCAAGGCAACTTGTTTATAGTGCACTCAATCCTATAACTGACTAACTATATCCAATTTCATTTATAAACCACTTTTCACAACATCACTTTCCAATATAATTCTCATTTAGTACAAACCTCACTATTCTCAAAGCATGCACAACAAATCACATTTCCAAGCATCAAACCATGCTTCAAAACACATGTATAGGCATATACATACGCAAATCACTTATCATGATTTAAAATTACTTTTCCATAATTCAAATCATTCAAAAACCTTTTATTAAAATAAATCTTGAAACTAGTCTAAACCGGGAAATCTAACTCGAACAGACCTTTAACCAAATTCAGCTAACTTCCGAACCCTAATCTCGGGGCGTTACATGAGGAGTGCTCAAAAACCAAAACACCATCAATGCATAAAAAACATTTTTCTATCATTTGAAAAGCATCATGGTCTCTTCTAAAAACCATGCACTTTCCTTATAAAATCAGCATGTTAAACATCATGCAACAAGTATTAAATACTCAACAACAAATCCATTTGCTAACACTCAACTTAAGCCTTTTCATGCATAGCTGCCGTATGCAAATCATAAATAGTAAAACATGCATTTTCACATTATGCATCCATACTCATTTCATAGCAATTTATCAATTATATTGGCTCACAAGTCATCATCAACATATCGGATACACAGATTCCCAAGTGTTGTCCCAACACATCATACATTCTCACCGGCATCTCAAGGTTCACACACGGGAGCTACCCTCCACCCTCACTGTTTTCAAAGCATGCACAACAAACCACATTTCCAAGCATCAAACCATGCTTCATAACACATGTATAAGCATATACATACAATGATCACTTACCATGTGCATTGTTCGTCAATATGACATCATAAAAAGTAAATCTCTTACTTTAAATCACGCTTTAAACAATAGGTAAAACATACTTAAAATCAAGTGCATCAATAAACTCATAATAACACAATATGAGGGAGAAAATCACTTTACTTACTTCTAAACTTAGTAAAGCGTTTCAAGCTTACACTAAGTTCCCAAACCCACCTTTAAAGTGTTTCAAAGCTAGAAAACTCATTTCCACTCACCGACTCGTGAATCCAAGATTCGCCGACGCGAATTTAAGCGATCGAAGCCTCCAGATCTTCACCGATTGCTTCCAAAGTATTCTCCCCTGTTTATACCAAATAAGAACAGAGAATTAATGTATCATAATGCATTAAAATCACCACCAACTCAAACAATCTCGCTGCTCTACCCAAAACACCAAAAATACCCATCCAAAACAACCGAAAACTCAATCGATCTTGCTCGAAACTTAACCCAGCCATAATCCATCACTTCCATCAACTTTTAACCTTACATCAACAATAAAAAACAGCCTAATAACATCTAATAACTCCCAACAACACCAAATTCACATTTTCATGCCAAAAACCCTTAACTAACAACCTAAACTTTTAGAGACCGAACCTAATCCGAGAATTTTATGATTAAGCCTTTCCTTTAACATCATTTAACATCCAAAAAAACTTTAAAATTATTCTCAAATCAATCAAAACAGTGCCCAAACAAAAATCTTAGAAAGCCATCAACTAAGCCATTTAACCCATTTTTCATTAATCAAATCATGAAACTTAGTTAATAACAATATTTAGGAAGCACAAGACTTGAGAATTTCTTTAAAGAACCTTGATTAGAGGGTTGATCAGCTCTTACCTCCAATCCTAGCTTTTCCCTTCAATTGACAATTTTTTTGCAAGAAACTTCAAAGCTCCATTGATTAAATTGATAGATCACTTTTAGGAAATCAAAAAGAAAGAGAAAAGGTGATAGGAACTGAAATCTTTGAGAGAAAAGAAAGTTTTGGCTATTTAGAAAATGAGAAAAGTGAATGTTACGTAAAACGCTTTTGATCAAAAAAATCCTTTTTAATTAAAAGCTTTTCTTTTTACTCCTTTTTAATAATGCTATTTTAAAATTGGTCAAATTATGGGAAAAAGGTTTTATTCTTCATGTAACCTATTTTAAATTTAAATAATTTATAACTCAAAAAATTAATAAAATAAGTAAAAATCAAACTCAATAAATGTTTCAAATATTAAAAAACTCAATTGCTTAAATAATAATATAACAGTCTAATAAAATAAACTTAAAAAATCCATAAAAGCGTATAGAATAATAATCCCCAAATGTATAGTCCTCAAAGTCTAAAACTACAACAATGTAACAAAATAATAATTGATAATTTGAATAATTGAAAATAGTTTCGTACTGATAAATATGATAACTAGATAAAAATGAGATCCTCCAAGTACCGAGTCACCTATGTCTAAGTATGTCTGAGTATATTTGAAAGAGGAACTATGGGGGAGTAAGATAAAGAGCTTAGTGTGTCTCTAGTGTGCATGCAACCATAAAACAAATTAATATTTTATTTTTGAAAGTAATCTATCATCACGATAAAACTAAACATATGATATGATGTTAGATGCACAACACACACATGCACCATGAAGCATGGAGATTTCCCTCGTGGCAGAGTGGAGGTTTTCCTCAATTATCCTCATTACATACCCAACCTATGGATACAATGATATGCATTTAAAACTCAGAGTTAATAGTTCAGAGATTCAAAGTTTAGTAAATCATGTCTTAATTCAGAAAACCATGTATTTAATTAAAACATAGTCTAAAATGATATGCATGGCGTTTTGAAAATATTCAAATCAAAAAACAGACAGTTCATAAATATAAACACACTTCAGAAGAAACTAACAAGAGTTGGAAGCAATTGTAACCCCCTCGACCCGACCTAGCCGATAGATCGAACCGAACGGAACACACGGGGAATATTGAAGTAAATCATGAAGGTTTACCTCAATAAACGACCCTAATTTTTTTATTTTTATCTTGTCTAGATGCAACTTAGATTCTTATGTATTTACACAAATAGTGGATAAGACAACGTCACACACGCTCATTGATTATTACGAATTTCGAGTTTAGGGGCCATTTTGTAAATTTAACAATTTTTAACGCTTACTACCAAATTCAGATTACTAACCTTTAATTAGGTTCATTACATGCTTATTTGCAAAAAATCATCTCAAGATAACCATCAGAAATTGTTTAGTTGCAAACAAGAAAAACATGGACTAAATTGTAAAGAAGCAGAACCTCAAAACATTCCCATAACTAAAATAACAGCCAGCCGTTTCAGAACAGCATGCCCCGTATCGGAACGGGTGTATCTAAACATGAGCACCTGTTTCGAAACGCGGGACCATACCGAATTGACCCTGGACCCGTTTCGGAACAGGGGTTTACAGTTTCAAAATGTACCGAAACGGATCTCCCTGTTTCGATACCCTAAGGCATTTTCGAACAGCCGTTTCGATACAAGCAAGGGTGTTTCGAAACACCTGGGCCTACAATGTGAATATTTGCTGATTTAACTCGACTTTAATCCTCTGAAACTAATATGATATATATACCTAAGCATGCTTGCAACTCAAATACACTTCAATACTCAAGAATACATGGCAAAGGCACCATCAAAGCATCTCTAGCAATAACAAAGAGAACTAAAGGCGTTCTTCTTAAGAAAACAAGCACCAAAAGGTCATTTCTCAATTGCAAGCATAAATCAACTCTTAAAGGCCATTTACATACCCATATATGCATACCAAACTTGCACCATATAAGAAAAGACTAAAGCAACCAACATTCATAGTGTTGGACACCCCCATTGCCTTTATTACTCTAGTTCATAACCAAACATACCTTCAATCAAAGTCTTTCACCGATCCCTTGCAAGTGCCGCCTCCAAAGCTTAAATTGACTGCATTGAAGGACAAAGAGAGCGTAAGCACAAAATGCTTAGCGAGCAAAGGTCAAAACCAAAAACACCATCAATGTACAAAACGATTTTTCACTCTTTTCAGAACCATCAACCCTTCTTTGATAAACCATGAACTTTAACATTAAAATCAACAAGCTAACACCATGCAACATGAATCACATATTTTCCAACATTTAAACCATTGCTACACAAACATCAAGCCTTCCAAGCATATACACCAATATGTTAAGCTTAAGGTAAAACATGCATTTTTCACAATATGCATCAGCAACACTTCCATAACATTACAATCCATTATATTGGCTTTCAAGTGATTAAAAACAATCTCATTTCTCAAAAAACATATCAGATACACGGATTACCAAGGGTTGTCCCAAACCCTTCATACACTCTACCGGCATCTCAAGGCTCATACACGAGAGAAACCCTCCACCGTTGTGACACCCGTGGTGGAGTATTCGGTACAATTACAACCCCTCAACACCACTCATCGGTAGATGTATAGCCCACTAACGAGAGACGGGACACACGCAAGGTTTGCACCCGAGAGCTGCCCTCGACCGTTGCAACCTTAAACAATCCTCAATTGTTAGGGTACTTTGATAGAGGTTTCGGTACAATCACAACCCCTCAACATCCAAGGCGACTTGTTTATAGTGCACTCAATCCTATAGCCGACTAAATATTTCTGATTTCATTTACAAAACACTTTACACAACATCACTTGGCAATATAATCCATATTTCATGCATACCTCACTATTTTTCCAAAGCATTCATGATAAGCCACAACACAAGCATAAAACCATGCTTCAAACCCCATGCATCATCACATGCATACAAGGACCACTTACCTATTGCATCCTTAAACCATATGGTATCATTAAACACATTTCATAAACTCAAAACATGCTTTAAAACAGTAGGTTAACAAAATTAAATCAAGTGTATTCAAAATTCACAATAGCACATTCTAAGAGAGAAATTCACTTTACTTACTACCGAACATAGTAAAGCATTTATGTAACGCCCCAGTTTTGGGCTCAGAAGTTTTGGGCGTTGACCGGTTTGGTCAAAGTGCTGATCGAATATATAAGAGTGAATTTAGGAAAGCCTAGTTCGGGTTGCATTAAAAATATGGAAAAATGTCCTAAAATCATCTTTTAATATAATTAAGTGAACTGTGAAATCAATTTTGGAAAATGAGGTTCGGAAGGTTGACATTTTGGCTAGTGACCAAAATGTAATTTTTGAAAGTTCGGTGACAGTTTTATAAAGGATTGAAACTTTGAATCTTTAAGGAGCTATTATTCCAAAAGAGTTTCTCCAGATTTTTCTAAGATATTTTAAGGTTTTATTCTGATTTAAAACATAAAGAAAGTGGAGGGAAATCATTTTTACTATTTTATAACTAACTTTTCTATTTTCTCTCAATTTTCCTTTTCTCTCATTTTCTCTCAACCCAAACACATTCTCCAGATTTTCTTCTTTGATTTTGTCAATCTAAATCACTCATTTCAACTCTCATTTGATTCCTAATCATCTCATCAACAAAACCTCTCAATTTGCAAGTTGTTTCATCAAGCTTTTTGGCTCTAAAAAGGAGAAACTCAAGTTTGGAGGTAAGAACGTCCTTCTCCTCTGAACTTCAAGTTCTTTGTTGAAATTCCCAAGTTCTCAATCCTTGATTTGTGTTTTGTTAAAGGCTTTTCAATTGAAATCTTGATTTTGGCTTAAAATGCAAGATTTGGCGATTTTGGTGAAATTTTCGTGTGATCTGTTTGGGCAGTGTTTTGAAGTGTCAAAATGATGTTAAATGAATGCTAAATTGATTAGAAGTTGAGGTTTAATTAATGCAATCCCGGATAGGTTGAATTTCCTAAGTTTGGCTTGAGTTTTTGGTTGTTTTTGGAGTGTTTTTGGTGATCTGTTATACCTGGAAGTATAAGGACGTGTTTGTGATCATTTTGGAAGTGTTTAAAAGTGGTTAGAAGTGATGGATTTTGGCTGGGTTAAGTTTTGGAAGTGTTTGGAGGTGATTTCGGTTGTGTTTGGTAGCCGAATTGTTGGTTGTGTGATGAGTAGCGAGTTTGGTTGTGTGGCTGCTGTTCTTAATGCATAATGATGCATTAATGTGCTGTTTTTGTGTGCTTGAAACAGGGGAGTTTGATCCGTGAGCTTTAGAGGTGTTGCGGAAGGTTTCGGATGCTTGGAAGGCTTGGTGGCTAGCCTTGTTTTTGTTATCGGTGAGTGAAGTTGGGTTTTCAGCTTTTGAACCAAGGTTTGAAGGTTTTTGGGAGCTTAGTGTAAGTCTAAACAAATTTGCTAAGATCAAGAGTAAGTGAATGGATTTTCGCTCTTGAATTATGATTGTGAAATTGGCTTTTAAGCAATTGTGGTTGATGATTGAAATGCATGTGTGTTGCATGGTTTAAATCTGTTTTGAAAGCATATTTTAGCATGGTTTAATGCTGGTTTTGAAAGCCATATGTGAAGGATGCTCAAGGTAAGAGATCCTTGGTTTTATACATTGAAAATGTGGTTTTGATGCATGGTGTTGCATGTTGTTCAATGGCTTTGTTTAATGCTTTAAAACAGTGAATTGATGTTGGTAAACGATGGTTTTTGCATTATGGTTATGCATGTGAAACATTGGACTAATGTGGTAAGGTGATTATATTGGCAAGTGATGTGAGTGGTTCTTGGTTCATTGATCGGATATAGTTAGCCGGCTATAGGATTGGGTGCACCGTGAATTAAGTCGCCTTGGAGGTGGAGTGGTCAAGAGTGGACCGGTAAACTCCCTTCAAGTATCCTAACGAGATGGTTGAGGTCATAATGGAGGTGTTGCCCATTCGAGGACCTTGGTTGAGCAAAGGTTATATGGTGTTTAAAAGTCCATATGTGAGAACCTTGTGCTTGTTGAGATCACAATGGCGGTGTTAAGTCCATGTGTGGATCTTGTGTAGGGTGTCCCGGATCTCGTTAGTGATGTTATACAACTACCAATCGGTGAATGCAAAGGTTGTATGGTGTTTGAAAGTCCATACATGGGAACCTTGTGCATGTCAAGGTTGTATGGTGTTTGAAAGTCCATACATGGGAACCTTGGGGAAACGTTGAGGTTGTATGGTGTTTGAAAGTCCATACAAGGGAACCTCGGGAAAGCTAAGGTTGTATGGTGTTTAAAAGTCCATACATGGGAACCTTAGGATGTTGAGGTCAAATGGTGTTTGAAAGTCCATTTGGGAAACCTTGGATTGGTAGGGTGTATGGAGCGTAGGGACAACGCTCGGAATCCGCGTATCCGATTGGGTGTTGAGTTGAAAAGTGAATGTGGTTGATCACTTGAAGGCCAATATGATGTTCTTGATTGTGATGAAGCATGAGATGCTTGAAATGATGCATAATTGCATGTGAAGCATGAGATGCTTGAAAAGATGCATGGTTGCATGGAAAGTGCATAATGCTTGTGAATGCATGTTTACTTGTTAAGTTGAACAAGTGTTGATTATCATTTGGAAAATGATGCATGTGAGCATGAAATATCTTTAGTGTATTGGAGTCTTGTTAAGACTTGTTTTTAAAGGCATGTAATGATGATGTTGTGGTACATATATGTTGCCTTGGTTTAATGCATGTGTTGGTTGGTTTGTCAAATGGTTGATTTTGCAAGTTGTGCTTTGAAAAGGGTTTTCTTAGTTTGCTAAACTAAGGGTTGGTTTTCATGTATATGCAATGCATGGTTTTAAGCATGTTGTTGAAAAGGGTTTTTCCAACTTTGCTTGCTAATCAAATCGGGTTGCTTTTCAAAGAGGTTTTTATGGCTCGCTGCCTTGATGGTGTTTTGGTTTTGAGCATTCCTCACTAAGCATTATGTGCTTACGCTCCTTTTTGTCCATCAATGCAGATTCTTGAAGTTTGGACAGCGAGGAGCAAGGGATTCAAGAAGGACTCCACTTGAGATGTATGTCTCGGTTAATAGCTATAGTTAATAAAGGCAATGGGGTAGAATCTCTTGGGTTGATGTATGTGTTTGTATATGTTCGGACAAGTATGGTTTTGTGTTGTTGATGTTGTTGGAACATGGTTTGGCTTATGAGATTGAATTGGAAGTATGTTGTTTAAATGGTTGCTTGTGTTGGAAGCTTAACCTTGAGATTGGGGTTTTTCGTGTATGTTGACATGTTGTTGAATTGTTGATGCAAGTATGCCTCTTTTATGTTGAATTGCATGTTGGCAAAGTTTGGTGGCTTTTGGAGCATGATTGGATGTTTAATTGCATGTTTAAGAATGTATTTTGAGGATTGCTGTGCAGGGTGTTTCGGAACAGCCAATACCATTTCGGAACGGGTGCCTTAAACAAGCCCAGGCGTCCGAAACGGGAGGGACCGTTCCGAAACGGAAAGGCTACTGCCAGACCCCCGTTTCGGTACGCGTTGCGGAACGGCCCCGCGTTTCGGAACGGGCTAAGCCTGTTTCGGAACGGGTGACCGTTGGGGGCTGACATTGGCAGTTAAATGTTTTGAAATGTTGCATTTTGGTCCTGAATCTTGTTTGTGCAATTGTATGAGTTTGGGATGTCCGTTTGAGATGAAATTTGGCAGTGAAGCATGAAACCTGACTAATTGCAATATGGTAACTTTAATTTGGGTTAAGTCCTCATATTTAACAGAAATTACAATTTGGTCCCTAAAATTGTAATCTGTTCATTTGGGTCCCCGTTTGATCTCTGATGTTTGTGATCTTTGAGTATGGTGTTTGAGTGATCACATATAGGACTAATGTGCATCTAGACAAGATTAAAAAGGAAAAAAAAAGGGTCGTTAATTAAGGTTGACTTTCGGGTTGACTTTGGTTTTCCCCGTGTAATCTTTGTAGTTCGGGTCAACCGTCTAGGCCGGGCTACGGGGGTTACAATTTAAAGCTCTTACTAAGCATTTCAACTCACCGACTTGCGAAACCACACTTGCTGACGCAATAATCAATCGTCCAAAGCCTCCAAAAACACTTAGTTCGATTCCGGAACACTATCCCATATTTTCAACACATTAAAATAGAGATTCAATGCATCATAATGCATTCAAACACTAGCACTCAAAAGAAAACTTGCAGTCCTTCTCTTAAGCATCAAATTACCCGATCGAAACAACTGAAAACTCAATCGAATGAATTCAAAACTCGGCCCAGCCATCCACCAACACATCCAGCACATTTTAACCATAAATCAACATCCAAATACAACCTAAAACCATCCTTATACCTCCAACAGCTCAGATCTCACATATCACCCCCAAAACCCAACCAAAAACATTTTAAAAACCAACGATCTCAAGGATATTGAGATTAATATGATTAAGACTGTTTCAACATCCTAAACCTTTCAAAATTCAATTAGAAACCATCTCAAACAAACCAAATCAAAACAACTCCGAAAATCACATTTAAAATCTATTTTCTATCAAGATTTCATCATTTTATCAAAACAATAACAAAACCTCAATCAAAAACTTAAATAAAGAGCCAAATATCTTTGGAATTTCATTAAAGAACCTTGATTAGAGTGTTAGCATGAAATTTACCTCCAACCCTTGCTTCTCTTCTAATTTGGCAAGTTTTCTTTCAAAAAACATGAAGAAATTTGAGAGAAATCACAAAGGAGAAGTTGGAAATCAAGAGGGAAAATAAGAGTGAATGAAATCTGGAAAATGAGAGAAAATGGAGAGTGTTTGGCTGAAGTGAAAAGGAGAGAATGAAAAGATCGTCAAATTTTGTTTAACTAAAATAACTACCTTTTTAATTGAACCATTAAAAGCTATATTAATTATTTAATATACCATTTAAAACACATGCCAAATTAGAGAAAAGGCTTAATTGCCATTTAGCTCTCTAAAGATTCTAAGATTTTGACTCTTTTTGAAAAACACACTTTTCCATAGTTTTAAAACTTTACATTTTCGTCACTGCCCAAAATGTATACTTCCCGAAACTCGTTTTGAAAAATTCACTTAACCAACCTCTCAAACTTAATTTTAGAGGATTTTAGAGATTTTCATCACATTTTTATCCCATCCCGAACATTGATTTCCCTAAACCACCTTTTAACGATTAAAACAACCGATTTTGTAACACCCCGGTTTTGGGCTTAGAAGTTTTGGGCGTTGACCGGTTCGGTCAAAGTGTTGTTCGAATAAAAAAGGTGATTTTTAGGAAAGCCTAGTTCGGGTTGCATTAAAAATATGGAAAAATGTTCTAAAATCCTCTTTTAATATATATAAGTGAACTGTGAAATCAATTTTGCAAAACGAGGTTTGGAAGGGTGACATTTTGGGTTAGTGACCAAAATGTAATTTTTGAAAACTGCGTGACTGTTTTAAAAAGGATTGAAACTTTGAATCTTTAAGGAGCTATTTACCCAAAGGGGAGTTTCTCCAGATTTTCTAGAATATTAAATGATTTATTGATGGTTTAAAATAAAAGTAAAAAGGAGGGAAAGATATTTTTGTCATTTCTAACTAACTTTCCAAATTTTCCATTTTCCATTTTCTCTCATCTTTTTCTCAAACCAAACACATTCTCTCAAGATCTTTTCCTCTGATTTTTGTCACCTAAATATCATATTTCAATCCTCATTTGATTTCTAATCAATCCTTCAACAAAACCTTTGTATTTGCTACTTGGATTTTCAAGATTTTGGTTCCAAAAAGGGAGAAACTCAAGTTTGGAGGTAAGAACGTCCTTCGCCTCTGAACTTCAAGTTCTTTACTGAAATTCCCAAGTTCTCAATCCTTGATTTATGATTTATTAAAGGTTTTGCAATTGGAATCTTGATTTTGGTTTTAAAATGCAAGATTTGCTTGATTTTGGTGAAATTTTCGTATGATCTGTTTGGGCAGTGTGTTGAGGTGTTAAATTGATGTTAATTGAATGTTAACTTGATGAGAAATTGAGGTTTAATCAATGCAAACCCGAATAAGTTGAATTTCCTAAGTTTTGCTTGAGTTTTGGTTGTTTTTGGAGTGATCTTGGTGATCTGTTATACCTGGAGGTATAAGGACGTGTTTGTGATCATTTTGGATGTTAATTGATGTTTAAAAATGGTTTGAAGTGATGGATCTTGGCTGGGTTAAGTTTTGGAAGTGTTTGGGGGTGATTTCGGTTGTGTTTGGTAGCCGAAATGATGGTTTTGCAATGAGCAGCGAGTTGAGTTGTGTTGCTGGTGTTTTTAGTGCATTATGATGCATTAATCCTCTGATGTTGTGTGCTTGAAACAGGGGAAGTTGATCCGTGAGCATTAGAGGTGTTGTGGAAGGTTTCGTATGCTTGGAAGGCTTGTTGGCTAGCCTTGTTTTGTGTATCGGTGAGTGAAGTTGGGTTTTCAGCTTTTAAACCAAGGTTTAAAGGTTTTGGGAGCTTAGTTTAAGTCTAAACAACTTTGCTAAGCTCAAGAGTAAGTAAATGGATTTTCGCTCTTGGTTGTGTTGTGAATTGGCTTTTTAAGCAATTGTGATTGATGGTTGCAATGCATATGATTTGCATGTTTTAAATTCTGTTTTGAAAGCATATTTTAGCATGGTTTAATGCTGGTTTTGAAAGCCATATGTGAAGGATGCTCGAGGTAAGAGATCCTTGGTTTTGTACTTTGAATTGTGGAATTGATGCATAGTGTTGCATGTTGTTTATGGCTTTGTGTGATGCTTTAAAATAGTGGAATATTGTTGTTAATAATGCATTTTGGTAAGTGATGGTTAAGGTTACAAAGGTGGTTGAAAGTCCTTGTGTAAGCCTTGTTTATTTAAGAACAACATGGTGTTTAAAAGTCCATGGTTGGTTCTTGGTTAAAGTTCATGGTGGTTATTGCATTTTGATTATGCTTGTGAATTAATGGATTAATGTGGTAAGATGGTTATATTGGCAAGTGATGTAAGTGGTTCTTGGTTTCTTTGATCGGATATAGTTAGCCGGCTATAGGATTGGGTGCACCGTGAATTAAGTCGCCTTGGATGTGAAGTGGTTAAGAGTGAACCGGTAAACTCCATCCAAGTATCCTAACGAGATGGTTAAGGTCATAATGGAGGTTGAGATCCCATTCGAGGACCTTGGGTAAGCAAAGGTTATATGGTGGTTAGAAGTCCATATATGGGAACCTTGTGCTTGATAAGATCACAATGGTGGTGTAAAGTCCATGTGTGGATCTTGTGTAGGGTGTCCCGGATCTCGTTAGTGATGTTATACAACTACCAATCGGTGATGCAAAGGTTGTATGGTGTTTAAAAGTCCATACATGGGAACCTTGTGCATGTTAAGGTTGTATGGTGTTTAAAAGTCCATACATGGGAACCTTGTGAATGTTAAGGTTGTATGGTGTTTAAAAGTCCATACATGGGAACCTTGTGAATGTTAAGGTTGTATGGTGTTTAAAAGTCCATACATGGGAACCTTGTGAATGTTAAGGTTGTATGGTGTTTAAAAGTCCATACATGGGAACCTTGTGAATGTTAAGGTTGTATGGTGATTAAAAGTCCATACATGGGAACCTTATGAACTGTAAGGTCGAATGGTGTTTAAAAGTCCATTTGGAGGGCCTTGGATTGGTAGTGTGTATGAAGCGTGGGGACAACGCTTGTGATCCGCGTATCCGATCGGGTGTTGAGTTGAAAAGTGGATTTGGTTATCACTTGGAGGCCAATATGATGTTCTTGAATATAATGAAGCATGAGATGCTTGAAATGATGCATGATTGCATGAAAAGTGTAAAATGTATTATGAATGCATGTTGACTTGTCGGTTTGAACAAGTGTTGATTATCTATTGAGAATGGTGCATGTGTGCATGAAATCTCTTTAGTGCATTGAAGTCTTGTGGAGACTTGTTTTTAAAGGGCATGTGATGCAATTGTTAATGATGTGGTTCATATGTTGCATTTGTTTAATGCATGTGTTTGATTGTTTGAGTAAATGGTTTTAAAGGGGGTTTCTTGCTTTGAAATGACATTCAAGTATGAGAATGGTAAGATGTAAAGTGGAAGTGTTTTTCCAAGGTTTGAAATTAGCTTTGCATATGGTGTTTTTGCATGGAATGGCTAATTTGATGGTTTTGCAAGTTTATGTTTTGAAAAGGTTTACTTAGCTTCCTAAGCTAAGGGTTGGTTTTCATGTTTGTGCAAGGCATGATTTTAAAGCATGTTGTTGAAAAAGGGTTTTCAAATATTGCTTTGGTTTGTCGAATCGAGCTTGCTTTTAAAAATGGTTTTATGATTCGCTGCATTGATGGTGTCTTGGTTTTGAGCATTCCTCACTAAGCATTATGTGCTTACGCTCCTTTTTGTCCATCAATGCAGATAAGTGAAGTTTGGACAGCGAGGAGCAAGGGATTCAAGGAGTACTCCAAGTGAGATGTATGTCTCGGTTAATAGCTATAGTTAATAAAGGCAATGGGGGGAAGAATCTCTTATGTTGATGTTTAAGGAGACTGTGTATGTTGGACAAGTTTGGGTTATGGTTTTGAATCATGTGGATTAATATTGCAACGTTTGAATCTCCCTATGCTTAAGTTGTATTGCTATGCTTCTTGTTTAAAAGCATGATTGAGCCTTGAATGAGTTTAATGTGTTGTTGCACCTAGGGGTGGTTATGTATCTAGTTTTTGATGCATATATGTCTCTTGTATGTTATATGACTTGCTGGTGTGGTTTGGTTGCATTCGGATCATGTTTGGTGGGTCAAAGATGCATTTAACCAGCAAGGATGCTGCAATCTGGGCAGGGCGTTTCGGAACGCGTGTTACCGTTTCGGAACGGGGGCCTGTAAAGGCCAGGGTGTTTCGAAACGGATGGACCCGTTTCGGAACGTTTGTGCTACTGCTAGTGCCTGTTCCGACACGAGTTGCCGAACGGCCCCGCGTTTCGAAACAGGGTGAACCTGTTTCGGAACACCTGACCGTTGGGGGCTGACACTGGCGGTTATGTGTTTCGAAATGTTTGCGTTTTGGTCCTGAATCTTGTTTTTGAAATTGGATGAGTTTGAGATGTCCGTTTGAGCTGAAATTTGGCAGTGAAGTATGAAACATGACTAATTTTATATTGGTAACTTTTAATTGGGTGAAGTCCCTGTAATTTTCAGAATTTACAGTTTGGTCCCTAAAGTTGTGTTTTGTACAGTTGGGTCCCTGAATGATCTCTGATGGTTGTGATCTTTGAGCATGATGTTTTCGTGATCATATTTAGGGTTAATGAGCATCTAGACAAGATAAAAAAGGAAAATAAATGGGTCGTTAATCAAGGTTAACTTTCGGGTTGACTTTGGTTTTCCCCGTGTGATCTTCTTAATTCGGTTCAACCGTCTGGGCCGGGTTAAGGGGGTTACATTTGGTGGTATCAGAGCTGTGTTGCGAATGTTTGGGGAAAACGGTAAGTTGTTGTGATATGTGTTTGATGTATATCCTGATGTATGGTTGGAAGCCGGTTGAAACATGTGTTTCTGAGCAAATTGTTGATGTTTTCAAGCATGCTTTGTGGTCATGAACCTTCGTTGAGCTCATGTGGTTTATGCTGTTGTTGTGAGCTGATGTTATGCATGATGGAAGTGTAATGGGTATGATATGTTAATGTTATGCTGTTGCGAGTGGATGTTGTTTGATGTAAGCATGATCGGATATGTTGTTGATATGCTTGATGTTGTGATATCCATGCTTTTGTTGACTGTTATGTCATGTAAAAGGGGGAGGATTCGGGATACCCATTGCCTTATTAATATAGCTATTGTGTTATGTTGGAGTTGGAGTTTGAATCCTTGCTTAAGCTGGTCTAATTGTTTTGTTTGTTTTGTTGTGATTGCTTGTTGTTAATAGTATGGTGAAATCGGTGAAAGAATGGCAGTTGGGTGAGATGGTTGCTGCCTTGGGGCAGGCTGTTAAGGTGTGGAACTCACCTTTTAATGGAGGTGTTTCGTCTCAGTTTTCTATGCCTGTAGTTGAGGTGGTAAGGCAGGAGGAAGAGGTTGGTTTTGTGATGAAGAGATCATCACCTGTTGTTCAGGAGGTGTTGGGAACATCTCAGGCTGTGGGATGTGTGGGTTTGTCGAGGCAGCGTTTGCATGATTTGGGTGTTGTGGAGTATCATGGTTCGACACCTGAGACGTTTGAGGCCTGGTTGGCCAGTGTGGTTCTGATTTTGGATCAGGAAGTTTGTGTTTATGCATGTAAGCTGGGAAGTGTTGTCACATTGATGTTGGAGGACGCTTGTGCCTGGTGGACATCTGTGGCGGTGTCATCGCACATCCATGATATTGATTGGGATTTCTTTGTGTCTGCCTTTTATGAGAGGTATCTTGGAGAGAAATTCCCAAGGGTTAAGCAATGTGAAGGTAGTGCAAATCTGGGGCGAGAGTTGCTTGATCAAGGAGTGGAAGCTCAGCTACCGGTATGCAACCGTTGTGGAAGGCGCCATGTTGGAGGTTGTTGGGGCGCGGGTGTTTGTTGGAACTGTGGTTCTAAAGAGCCTGTGAAGCGAGATTGTCCTGAAATAGTGAAATCAGCTTCAGTGGTAGCAAAAGGGTCTCTGAAGGGTCGGGGGCACGGCCGAGACAAGGTTCAAAGGTGGCAGGAAGAGCAGAAAGTTGTGAAGAAATTGGGGAATGAAATCTGTTGGAAATGTGGGTCTGCTGGACACATGAGACGTGATTGTTTGAAGTTGGCTCGGAACAGCCAAGGTTCTTTACCGCAAGGAGATGGTGGTGATCTCAGGGTGTTAGTTGATGCTGCAGCGGTGCGGCTGGAGAATGATGGTTCTGCAAGGAAGAGAGCTCGTCTGTTGAAGCTTCAGGGCAGTGAGGTGTTTTCAGGTAACCTTGTTTTAGTAACCTAGTTTGGTTTTGGTTTGGGTTTCCTTGTGTTGTGAGTTTGGTCTTGTTGCTAGCATGTTGGGGTAGTAGATGTTGTTGTTGTTTTGAAACATCTTAAACGTGAAGGAGGTTTTAGTGGGTATCTTGTGGTTAGTGGTTGCTAAAATGATGGAGTTAGACAAGTTGAAAGTGAAATAGGAGGTTGTTCTTAGACGGACTCTGAGGATGTTATTGGTGGGTGTGAACTGACATACATGCACAGTTAAAATCATTTGATATATGTTATATATGTACTGGTCCATGCATACATGTGGCATGACATTAGAGGTTTGGCATACATGTACATCAGGCATTGATAGGGCATGTTGGTGACCATGCATACGAACGTTCACACTTGCTAATAACTAATCAAGTCTGTTAGTGTTGTGGTTGGGTTAGGTTGGTGATGGGTTTTTAGAAGTTGTTTTGGTGCTGAGTGTAAGTTAGAGGTAGTGGAGAGTATTAAGCAAGTTGTTAGTAATAGTGAGTGCGGTATAGTATGTGGTGGAAGGAAGGTGTTTGGTGCTTGTTGAGTTTAGTGGTTTGGTGGTGAGGAGTACCGGTGGAAGTTAGAATCGGTCAAGTGGTTATGAGTAGCTTGTGGAAGAGATGGTTCCATGGAAGCTAGATGATGTTGCAGGTTAGTGGATGTGTTCTCGGAGTGCCGAGGTATCTTGGCATTGATGTGGTAGTAGAAAGGTTGTTTATTTGGGTGTTGGTTCGTAGCAACCTTCGAGGAGTTGAGATGGTGATGAGCATGTTTAAGTTGGGCGGTGTTCTTGTAAGGCAAGTGTTATGGTCAAAGCTTGAAGTGGAAAGGTAATGAAAGAATGAAGGTCATTGTTGGTTGGATGGATTCTTGTGAGAAGTGGTTGGCTGGTTGTGAGTAAGTGAATTCTTTTTGGAGATCAGCTGGTGGTGTGTGGAACGGCTAGCGGAGTCAAGGTCGGGGTTTTGTGATGTGATTTTTGGATTTTGGGTGAGTAGTCCTGGTGAGTTGTTATGGTAATGATAGCGGCGGATGTGATGGAATGCCAGCATTCGTTGAGAAGTTTGGGTAACAGTTGATGCTTGGGAATGCTTGCTTGTGGTGGAAATCTCTGGAAAAGGTTGAGTAGTTTTGCAAAGGTTTTTAGAAGCAGTGAAGGTTGTGGGTTACATAGTGGCTGAACTGTTTGGTTGGAGTCACTATGTGAACAAGTTTCGGGAACAGTGTGTGGTGGTGTTGAGTTTGGGTGGAGTTTTGTGAAGAGGGAGTGTTCAGTGGTGGTTAAGTCCCTTGTGTTGCCTTGCGTGTTGCCTTGAGAAGTTTGGTTGTGCTCTTCTTGCCAGTTGAAATTTCGAGGACGAAATTTCCTAAGGGGGGGAGAGTTGTAACACCCCGGTTTTGGGCTTAGAAGTTTTGGGCGTTGACCGGTTCGGTCAAAGTGTTGTTCGAATATAAAAGGTGATTTTTAGGAAAGCCTAGTTCGGGTTGCATTAAAAATATGGAAAAATGTTCTAAAATCCTCTTTTAATATATATAAGTGAACTGTGAAATCAAATTTGCAAAACGAGGTTTGGAAGGGTGACATTTTGGGTTAGTGACCAAAATGTAATTTTTGAAAACTGCGTGACTGTTTTAAAAAGGATTGAAACTTTGAATCTTTAAGGAGCTATTTACCCAAAGGGGAGTTTCTCCAGATTTTCTAGAATATTAAATGATTTATTGATGGTTTAAAATAAAAGTAAAAAGGAAGGAAAGCTATTTTTGTCATTTCTAACTAACTTTCCAAATTTTCCATTTTCCATTTTCTCTCATCTTTTCTCTCAAACCAAATACATTCTCTCCAGATCTTTTCCTCTGATTTTTGTCACCTAAATATCATATTTCAATCCTCATTTGATTTCTAATCAATCCTTCAACAAAACCTTTGTATTTGCTACTTGGATTTTCAAGATTTTGGTTCCAAAAAGGGAGAAACTCAAGTTTGGAGGTAAGAACGTCCTTCGCCTCTGAACTTCAAGTTCTTTACTGAAATTCCCAAGTTCTCAATCCTTGATTTATGATTTATTAAAGGTTTTGCAATTGGAATCTTGATTTTGGTTTTAAAATGCAAGATTTGCTTGATTTTGGTGAAATTTTCGTATGATCTGTTTGGGCAGTGTGTTGAGGTGTTAAATTGATGTTAATTGAATGTTAACTTGATGAGAAATTGAGGTTTAATCAATGCAAACCCGAATAGGTTGAATTTCCTAAGTTTTGCTTGAGTTTTGGTTGTTTTTGGAGTGATCTTGGTGATCTGTTATACCTGGAGGTATAAGGACGTGTTTGTGATCATTTTGGATGTTAATTGATGTTTAAAAATGGTTTGAAGTGATGGATCTTGGATGGGTTAAGTTTTGGAAGTGTTTGGGGGTGATTTCGGTTGTGTTTGGTAGCCGAAATGATGGTTTTGCAATGAGCAGCGAGTTGAGTTGTGTTGCTGGTGTTTTTAGTGCATTATGATGCATTAATCCTCTGATGTTGTGTGCTTGAAATAGGGGAAGTTGATCCGTGAGCATTAGAGGTGATGTGAAAGGTTTCAGATGCTTGGAAGGCTTGTTGGCTAGCCTTGTTTTGTGTATCGGTGAGTGAAGTTGGGTTTTCAGCTTTTAAACCAAGGTTTGAAGGTTTTGGGAGCTTAGTTTAAGTCTAAACAACTTTGCTAAGCTCAAGAGTAAGTAAATGGATTTTCGCTCTTGGTTGTGTTGTGAATTGGCTTTTTAAGCAATTGTGATTGATGGTTACAATGCATATGATTTGCATGTTTTAAATTCTGTTTTGAAAGCATATTTTAGCATGGTTTAATGCTGGTTTTGAAAGCCATATGTGAAGGATGCTCGAGGTAAGAGATCCTTGGTTTTGTACTTTGAATTGTGGAATTGATGCATAGTGTTGCATGTTGTTTATGGCTTTGTGTGATGCTTTAAAACAGTGGAATATTGTTGTTAATAATGCATTTTGGTAAGTGATGGTTAAGGTTACAAAGGTGGTTGAAAGTCCTTGTGTAAGCCTTGTTTATTTAAGAACAACATGGTGTTTAAAAGTCCATGGTTGGTTCTTGGTTAAAGTTCATGGTGGTTATTGCATTTTGATTATGCTTGTGAATTAATGGATTAATGTGGTAAGATGGTTATATTGGCAAGTGATGTAAGTGGTTCTTGGTTTCTTTGATCGAATATAGTTAGCCGGCTATAGGATTGGGTGCACCGTGAATTAAGTCGCCTTGGATGTGGAGTGGTTAAGAGTGAACCGGTAAACTCCATCCAAGTATCCTAACGAGATGGTTAAGGTCATAATGGAGGTTGAGATTCCCATTCGAGGACCTTGGGTAAGCAAAGGTTATATGGTGGTTAAAAGTCCATATATGGGAACCTTGTGCTTGATAAGATCACAATGGTGGTGTAAAGTCCATGTGTGGATCTTGTGTAGGGTGTCCCAGATCTCGTTAGTGATGTTATACAACTACCAATCGGTGATGCAAAGGTTGTATGGTGTTTAAAAGTCCATACATGGGAACCTTGTGCATGTTAAGGTTGTATGGTGTTTAAAAGTCCATACATGGGAACCTTGTGAATGTTAAGGTTGTATGGTGTTTAAAAGTCCATACATGGGAACCTTGTGAATGTTAAGGTTGTATGGTGTTTAAAAGTCCATACATGGGAACCTTGTGAATGTTAAGGTTGTATGGTGTTTAAAAGTCCATACATGGGAACCTTGTGAATGTTAAGGTTGTATGGTGATTAAAAGTCCATACATGGGAACCTTGTGAACGGTAAGGTCGAATGGTGTTTAAAAGTCCATTTGGAGGGCCTTGGATTGGTAGTGTGTATGAAGCGTGGGGACAACGCTTGTGATCCGTGTATCCGATCGGGTGTTGAGTTGAAAAGTGGATTTGGTTATCACTTGGAGGCCAATATGATGTTCTTGAATATAATGAAGCATGAGAACCTTGTGAATGTTAAGGTTGTATGGTGTTTAAAAGTCCATACATGGGAACCTTGTGAATGTTAAGGTTGTATGGTGATTAAAAGTCCATATATGGGAACCTTGTGCTTGATAAGATCACAATGGTGGTGTAAAGTCCATGTGTGGATCTTGTGTAGGGTGTCCCGGATCTCGTTAGTGATGTTATACAACTACCAATCGGTGATGCAAATGTTGTATGGTGTTTAAAAGTCCATACATGGGAACCTTGTGCATGTTAAGGTTGTATGGTGTTTAAAAGTCCATACATGGGAACCTTGTGAATGTTAAGGTTGTATGGTGTTTAAAAGTCCATACATGGGAACCTTGTGAATGTTAAGGTTGTATGGTGTTTAAAAGTCCATACATGGGAACCTTGTGAATGTTAAGGTTGTATGGTGTTTAAAAGTCCATACATGGGAACCTTGTGAATGTTAAGGTTGTATGGTGATTAAAAGTCCATACATGGGAACCTTGTGAACGGTAAGGTCGAATGGTGTTTAAAAGTCCATTTGGAGGGCCTTGGATTGGTAGTGTGTATGAAGCGTGGGGACAACGCTTGTGATCCGTGTATCCGATCGGGTGTTGAGTTGAAAAGTGGATTTGGTTATCACTTGGAGGCCAATATGATGTTCTTGAATATAATGAAGCATGAGATGCTTGAAATGATGCATGGTTGCATGAAAAGTGTAAAATGTATTAGGAATGCATGTTGACTTGTTGGTTTGAACAAGTGTTGATTATCTATTGAGAATGGTGCATGTGTGCATGAAATCTCTGTAGTGCATTGAAGTCTTGTGGAGACTTGTTTTTAAAGGGCATGTGATGCAATTGTTAATGATGTGGTTCATATGTTGCATTTGTTTAATGCATGTGTTGGATTGTTTGAGTAAATGGTTTTAAAGGGGGTTTCTTGCTTTGAAATGACATTCAAGTATGAGAATGGTAAGATGTAAAGTGGAAGTGTTTTTCCAAGGTTTGAAATTAGCTTTGCATATGGTGTTTTTGCATGGAATGGCTAATTTGATGGTTTTGCAAGTTTATGTTTTGAAAAGGTTTAATTAGCTTCCTAAGCTAAGGGTTGGTTTTCATGTTTGTGCAAGGCATGATTTTAAAGCATGTTGTTGAAAAAGGGTTTTCAAATATTGCTTTGGTTTGTCGAATTGAGCTTGCTTTTAAAAATGGTTTTATGATTCGCTGCATTGATGGTGTCTTGGTTTTGAGCATTCCTCACTAAGCATTATGTGCTTACGCTCCTTTTTGTCCATCAATGAGGATAAGTGAAGTTTGGACAGCGAGGAGCAAGGGATTCAAGGAGTACTCCAAGTGAGATGTATGTCTCGGTTAATAGCTATAGTTAATAAAGGCAATGGGGGGAAGAATCTCTTATGTTGATGTTTAAGGAGACTGTGTATGTTGGACAAGTTTGGGTTATGGTTTTGAATCATGTGGATTAATATTGCAACGTTTGAATCTCCCTATGCTTAAGTTGTATTGCTATGCTTCTTGTTTAAAAGCATGATTGAGCCTTGAATGAGTTTAATGTGTTGTTGCACCTAGGGGTGGTTATGTATCTAGTTTTTGATGCATATATGTCTCTTGTATGTTATATGACTTGCTGGTGTGGTTTGGTTGCATTCGGATCATGTTTGGTGGGTCAAAGATGCATTTAACCAGCAAGGATGCTGCAATCTGGGCAGGGCGTTTCGGAACGCGTGTTACCGTTTCGGAACGGGGGCCTGTAAAGGCCAGGGTGTTTCGAAACGGATGGACCTGTTTCGGAACGTTTGTGCTACTGCCAGTGCCTGTTCCGATACGCGTTGCGGAACGGCCCCGCGTTTCGAAACAGGGTGAACCTATTTCGGAACACCTGCCCGTTGGGGGCTGACACTGGCGGTTATGTGTTTCGAAATGTTTGCGTTTTGGTCCTGAATCTTGTTTTTGAAATTGGATGAGTTTGAGATGAAATTTGGCAGTGAAGTATGAAAAATGACTAATTTTATATTGGTAACTTTTAATTGGGTGAAGTCCCTGTAATTTTCAGAATTTACAGTTTGGTCCCTAAAGTTGTGTTTTGTACAGTTGGGTCCCTGAATGATCTCTGATGGTTGTGATCTTTGAGCATGATGTTTGCGTGATCATATTTAGGGTTAATGAGCATCTAGACAAGATAAAAAAGGAAAAAAATGGGTCGTTAATCAAGGTTGACTTTCGGGTTGACTTTGGTTTTCCCCGTGTGATCTTCTTAATTCGGTTCAACCGTCTGGGCCGGGTTAAGGGGGTTACAGATTTTTGATTCCTCGAAATTTTACCTGAAGGAAAAAGGTGCGAAACTGCCTCAACATGTCTGCTTTCCTTACCCTCGTGGCCTCCTCAACTCCTCGATGTCACTACAACACCTTCACAAATTCAATCGTCTTATCACGAAGAACTTTGCTACTCGAATCAAGAATCCCCATTGGTTCCTCATCATAGGATAAATTCGGATTCAACTCAATCTCCTCAACTGGCATCACATGAGATACATCCGATCTATAGCTCCGCAACATAGAAACATGAAACACATCATGGATCTTTTCCAACTCGGAAGACAACCTCAACCGATAAGTCACTGACCAACTCGCTCCACAACCTCATAAGGTCCAATAAACCACGAACTAAGATTCCCCTTACGTCCGAACCTCATCACCTTTTTCCAAGGCGATACTTTTAGGAACACGCGATCTCCAACTGCAAACTCAACCTCCCTACGTTTTAAATACGCGTAAGATTTCTGACGATCCGATGGAGCCCTCAACCGCTCACATATGAGCTTCAGTTTCTCAGTTGTTCCCTTAAGCATATCCGATAAGGAAAACAACTTTTCCCCCACCTCAGCCCAACAAAGATGCGTTCTATACTTTCTCCCATACAAAGCCTCATACGGAGCCATTTGCATAATTGCCTGAAAACTGTTGTTATAGGCAAACTCAACCAAAGGCAAATGTTTTCCCAAGAACCATGGAAATCAATCACACAACATTGCAACATGTCCTCCAACAACTAGATAACTCGCTCCGACTGTCAATCCGTCTGAGGATGATACGAAGTGCTGAAATTCAAACGTGTACCCAACTCCTGATGTAAGCATTCCCAAAATCTTGCTGCAAACCTCAGATCTCTATCTGACACTATAGACTTAGGCACACCATGCAAACACACAATCTCAGCAATATACAACTCCGCTAACTTATCCAACGTATATAGAGTATGCACATCCAAGAAATGTGCACACTTTGTAAGATGATCCACAATCACTCATACGAAGTTCTTCTTAGATGGTGTGAAAGGCAGACCGGAAACAAAACCTATCGTAATACTTTCCCATTTCCACTTCAGTATTCTCAAAGGCTGTAAAAGATCAGAAGGAAACTGATGCTCAGCTTTCACACGCTGGTAAACCATACACTTGCTTACAAAGTCAGCAACATCCTATTTCAACCCCATCCAATAGTACTCATCCTTCAAACCACGATACATCTTAGTACTACCAGGATGCATAACAAAAGGACTGCTATGAGCTTCAGTCAAAATAGTGCGCCTCAAGTCAACATCTTACGACACAACTATTCGACTTTTGAAACATAGAACTTCATCATCATTGAAACAGAAGTCCGTTGCATTACCATCAGGCACCAATGAATCGTCAAGCAACTGCTTCTCCTTTATCAACTGAAACAAGGAAGGTTTCACCTGCAACTTGACTATCAACCCACCATCACGTGATAAACTCAACCGAGAAAACACCGATCTCATCTCAGCAACTACCTTAACATCAAAATCAACCACAGCTCGATGCTCAACCAACTAGTCTGTTCCAAGAATCACATCAAAACTAAAAAAACCAATTCCATCAAATCAATTGAAAACACATGGCACTGAACAGATAGAGGACATCTCCTATAAACTTTTCTTGTAACCACAGTTTCATCAAAGGAACTAACTACTCACACTCCCACATCTAACACTTCCGAAACGAACGTTCAAGCCATAACATTCAAAAGTATCGGCAACCACAGGCGCATAAGCTATACCCCACCGATCAAACGTGGCCAAGCTCGCCTCACGAGGTCACACGATCCACTCATTTATTACGTATCAATACTACCCAAGCCTTGACACAATAACCCTACGATCCTCGACCACCATTTCTACAACCTCACCTCAACCTCGGGGATACCCTTTTAGCATGACCATTCTTGCACTGGCTATCACTAAAGCTAGTGTTCATAACTCACTTTCTAGAGCTAGAACCTCTCACACGAATTATTAAACCCATGTTCTGCTCAAATACCTCGCTCGTGTTACCAACACATAAAAAACAATGTAGCCAATAAATCAACATATATGATTTAACATCATGCACAAATCCATAAAAGAGTCAATCATATCGATGTCTCACATCCAAATCTAATCTAAGAGCATGCCTGCTCAACTAAACAATCCATACATTATCTCAACTACAAACTTACAATTTCGAACCCAGACCACAAGTTCACATTTCTCGCCACCCATGTATCTAACTCTCAGATACTTCTCCTATAGATCATTTCAAAAGAACTCTCAGAACACAACATCAGGTTCTATGCCTACAACCACAGTTGTCCACAAACTATAAACATCTCCATAAAACTGAGATATAACTCATCTTTACACTATGAGCATCATTACACTCCATTTGTTCCATAATCCCATTCGTACAGGTCATCCACTCCATGGATACATCTGGTGACAAACATCGAGTACAACTTCTACTCAGATTACGTAAGCGTTATCCGCATCTCACAACGTCCACCAGCTAGTTTAGTCACATGCACTTCAACATTAACAGCTTCACAAGTTCTAGTCATCACCTATATCCCAAGCGCCATTCCATCCAACACTTACCCAATCGACACAAGTTGTACGTATATCGAGGCACAACGAGGTGCCTAGCCCCCAGGAGACTTTACACACTCCTCTATTCCTTGCCCAACGACAACAACAATCATACCAGATCACTACTCTCTCCTTGGTTTATTGTGCTATTATATTAAGGCATGATAACGAACTAACAAACAAAACAAAACACTCAGGTCAGTTTCAACCAAGGATCCAAGACTTCGATTTCAATTTAAAATATTTCACTATAGTAACAAGGCAATGGGCATTCCAATTCCCCCCCCCCCCCAACCTAGCATAAAGCATACTACGCACATGTCACAACTGTCATGCATTTACAAGCTTTATGATTTAGCCCAATCTATCATCACATATGATAGCTCACATTCATATTTCAATCACCATACATAGCATCACCATCACATAATCAACTTTAGCATGGTTAAAACATTCACCGGTCAAAACAAACATTACCAAAAACACATATTCACATCAGAAATAATTACCAACAACTTACCATTATCCCAACCGTTCGTAACCTGGCTCTGATACCATCAAATGTAACCCCCTCAACCCGGCTTAACTGATAGACCGAATCGAATGAGTCACACGAGGAATATTGACGGTTTACCTCAATAAATGAACCTATTTTTTTATCTTGTCTAGATGTAAATTAGATTCTGTTGGGTTTTGAGGTGCTCGATTCCTTCAACCGATGTGTTTGCCAAGTTTGAAGAAGTTGGATATTTGGGTGGTTTTGTGGGAATAGAATGATAGGCAATTGACACAAAAATTTATAGTGGTTCAACCTTCTAACCAAGGTCTACATCCACTACCTTAGCTTTCCACTAAGGATTTCCAAACAAATTCACTAATAATTTCGTCTCCTTTTCTCTGATTAGAAGGAAACTGTTACATCGATCAAGCTTTCTACCCAAAGCTTGATCAAACACTCTCTTACACAAGAAAGACTTAGAAAACTATAAATCCCTCTAGAAGGTATATGTTTGCACAATTAAAGCTCTCACCCAAAACCTAAACACTTGAGGAAATTTGACAATTATGCTCACAAGGGTTGTCTATACAATAAAGCCCTAAGACAAATTCTTGATCATAGTGTTGTTGAAAATTGAAGCATTTACCATTACTTGATGCTTGAAGGTCACTTTTATACTCCCAAATGAGTTTTGGAACAATAAACCCAAAGCATTTACCGTTGAGGACCGTTGGGGTTGTTTTGGAGCCATTGGAGACTTTATTTCCCACATTAAATGCATTTCTGGTGCTGTCCATTTTAGAACAGTCGAGCCCGTATCGGAACGCCCCTCTTCAGAACTAGCCATTGAAGTTTGATGTAGTAATCCGTTTTGAAACACCTATGGTTGTTTCGAAACACCTTGATCCATATCGAAATGGTGGCAACCCCATTTCGGAACGAGTGACAGTTGAGCTGCAAATTAAAAAGCCATTAGGAAAATAGCCGTTGGGGATTTTGACCGTTGAGGTCTTTACCACATAGGCGTATCGAAACGATAAGCAAAATTCTCATCCAGATTAAAGCCTGTTTCGAAACAGCCAGAGCTGTTTCGGAACGTTTTGAAACTGTGAATGGTTGTTTCGAAACGCCTAGGGGTGTTTCGAAACACCTGGGTGGTTTTGTAAAGTTTGGCTTTAGAAAATACTTCAAAACCTCTTAAAATAATCGTCAAAAATATTTTTAAGTTGTTTAGAGTTAAGGGCACTTTTGAAATCTTTTCAATTTAGTCCAAAACTATTTTTCAATTATTATATCAAAACATTAGTTCTTCAATCTCCCCTTTTTTGATATAATAAAACTATCTTGAAAAATTGTTTGGTATTCTCCCCCTTTGTATTTAGAAATTTTAATAAGAGATTTCAAAAATTAAAAGAAGTTAAAACTCCCCGTTATTGTCTTGAAAAGTCAAAAAGACTTTAAATAACTTTAAGTTCAAAATAACTTAGGAGGTTAAAAATAACTTAGGAGGTTAAAAATGACAAAAAAAATAAGAATTTTGGTTTTAAAATTGGCCCCCTTACTCAAAGCATCATCAAGGAATGTTTGTCCAAAACATGATAATCTAGTTGAATTGAAAGAGAATAAATCAAATTAAAATAATAAAAACAACTAGATTTTACCACACTTGAACTCAAGGGAGGATGTGAAGCCTTCCTTCTTCAAGTGTTCTTCCTAGTGTGCATGGAGCTCCCCTCAATATTTGACTTGTTGATCAATCTCCATCACACCTATCATAAGACAATCAAGTAATTTTTGGTATCCAAATTGCTTTGGATCCATAGACATTAGTGGAACAAAATTTAGTCCCCTTAGGAATCCATTTTTCAATTTCATCCTTTTTAGTTGAAGTGGATAGTCCTTTTGGGACCCAAACAATTCTAAAACATTTTCCATTTATAAGTCTAGAGGCACTAGATTGTCTAACATAAAAATTTGATTTTTCAACATGATTTTATTTCAAGCTCTTTGGAAATCAAATCTTTTTCTTTTTCAACTTTCTGAAGCAAATTTTGTAAATCAAAACATTTTTGTTCAAACTCTTCGAGTTTTGCTTCAAGTTCAATTTTGGTTTTAGAAATCAAATCATTTTGAATTTTCAAATTTGAAATCACTTTCTTGTTTTTCACAATGTGATTTTTAAATTCTAAAACCAAATCGTCATAGGCATCTTGTAATTCATCAAATGAATATTAACATGAAATAGATAAATTAAAAGTTACCCTTGAATCTTCTTCGATGGCCATACGACAAAGGTAGGCTTGTTCATCTTTGGTGGAGTCTTCATCACTCCAAGTAGCCACATATGCCTTCTTCTTATGGCTTGAAGTGCTTGCCCTCTTCTTCTTCATGGATTCTCGTTCAAGTTATTTCAAGGCTTTCTTCATGAAATGGGCACACTTCTTGAAGAGATGAACTATCTCTTATTCATCATCCTCCTCTTCACTTGAATCTACATGATGGCATGTGGAGGATTTGAGAGCAATGTCATTTTTGTTGATGCCAAGCCCTTTGAGCTTCTTCTCTCCCATAGCTCTAATCTATTCATTCTTCTCATCTTCTTTATTTTTCTTCATAATTTTGTGAGTGAGAAGTGACCACATGAGCTCATCAAGCTTTAAAGTCTTGTGATTCTTGGCGTTGATGATGGCGGTCCTTTTTGAGTCCTATGACCCAGGAAGGGAGTAGATGAGCTTTCAGACAAGCTTCTCTTCCGAGATGGCTTCTCCATAACCTTTGAGTCCATTGGTGATGGTGGAGAACCTATTGAACATCTTTTCAATGTTCTCTTCTATATCCATTTTGAAGTTTTCATACTCTAGGTTGAGGAGGCCGATCTTGGCCTCCTTTACATCATTTACTTCGTTTGTCCCCTCGATGTTGATGCTAAGTGCACAAAAGATGAAGTGCAATGCCTTGAAATTTAGCTCCATCTTCTTGCGGTCATCGACACTCCACTCCGCCTTGCTTCCTTGTGGTACAAACGGGACATCTTCAATGATATCCAAAAGTTTGTAGTCTTTGGATTTGACAAAGAACATCATCATTGTCTTCCAATAAGCATAATTGGTCCCGTCGAAGAAATGAGGCTTGTCGATGGATTGCGCAATTGAGCCGGTTGATTGAGATATTGATCGAGCTTGCCGGATCACCTCAATAGGATGTTAATCCTCTTCAATTGAGCCTCATTCTGATACCAATTGTTGGGTTTTGAGGTGCTCGATTCCTTCAACCGATGTGTTTGCCAAGTTCGGAGAAGTTGGATATTTGGGTGTTTTGTGAGAATAGAATGATAGGCAATGGAAACAAGAATTTATAGTGGTTTAACCTTTTAAACAAGGTCTACACCCACTACCTTAGCTTCCCACTAAGGATTTCCAAACAAATTCACTAAGAATTCCTTCCCCTTTTCTCGGATTAGGAGGAAACCGTTACACCGATCAAGCTTTCTACCCAAAGCTTGATCAAACACTCTCTTACACAAGAAAGACTTAGGAAATTAGAAATCCCACTAGAAGGTATATGTTTGCACAATTAAAGATATCACCCAATACCTAAACACTTGAGGAAATTTGACAATTAGGCTCACAAGTGTTGTCTATACAATAAATTGAACAATAAAGCCCTAAGACAAATTCTTGATCATAGTGTTGTTGACAATTGAATCATTTACCATTACTTGATGCTTGGAGGTCCCTTTTATACTCCCAAATGAGTTTGTAGCCGTTGAGGACCGTTGGGGTTGTTTTGAAGCCGTTGGAGACTTTATTTTCCACATTAAATGCAGTTGTCGCTCTTCAAAACTAGCCGTTGAAGTCTGATGCAGTAATATGTTTCGAAACACCGCTGTCTGTTTCCAAACACCTTGATCCGTATCAAAACGGTGGAAACCCCATTTCAGAACGAGTGATAGTTGAGCTGCAAATTAAAAGCCGTTGGGAAAATAGTCGTTGGGGATTTTGACTGTTGAGGTCTTTGCCACATAGGCGTATCGAAACAGTGAGGCCGTATCGAAATGCTAAGCAAAATTCTCACCCAGATTAAAGCCCGTTTCGAAACAGTTAGAGCTATTTCAGAACGTTTTGAAACTGTGAATGGTTGTTTCGAAATGCCTAGGGGCGTTTCGAAACACCTGGGTGGTTTTGTGAAGTTTGGTTTTAGAAAACACTTCAAAACCTCTTAAAACAATCGTCAAACATATTTTTAAGTTGTTTGGAGTTAGGGGCACTTTTGAAAACTTTTCAATTTAGTCCAAAACTATTTTTCAATTATTATATCAAAATATTAGTTCTTCACATTCCTATGTGTTTACACAAGCAACGGATAAGGCAACATCACATACGCTCATTGATCATTACCAATTTTGAGTTTAGGGACCATTTTTTACGTTTAACAATTTGTAAGGGTTACTACTGAATTCGTGTTACCAACCTTTAATTAAGATCATTACATGGTTATCTGCAAAAATTCAGCTCAAGATAACCGTCCGAACTCATTTAATTGCAAACAAGACAAACATGGACTAAATTGCAAATAAGTAGAACATCAAAACATTCCCATAACTGAAATAACAACCAGCCATTTCGGAACAGCAAGCCCTGTGTCAGAACGGGTGTACAGAAACAAAAGCACCTGTTTCGAAATGTGGGACTGCATCGAAACGACCCTTGACTAGTTTTGGAATAGGGGTTCACAATTTCAAAACGTATCAAAACACACCTCCCCATTTCGATGCCCTAAGGCATTTTCGAATACCGTTTGAAAACAAGCAAGGTTGTTTCGAAACACTTGGGCATGCAATGTGAAAATTTGATGATTTAACTCTAGTTTAATCCTCCGAAACTAATCCAATATATACCTAAGCATGCTTGCAACTCAAATACACTTCAAAGAGAACTAAAGGCATGCTTCCTAAGAAAAAAAGCACCAAAAGGTCATTTCTCAAATCCAAGCATAAATCAACTCTAAAAGGCCATTTACATACCCATATATGCATATCAAACTTGCACCAAATCAGAAAACACTAAAGCAACCAACATTCATAGTATTGGACACCCCCATTGCCTTTATTACTCTAGTTCATAACCAAACATACCAATCAAAGTCTTTCACCGATCCCTTGCAAGTGCCGCCTCCAAAGCTTAAATTGACTGCATTGATGGATAAAGATAGTGTGAGCACAAAATGCTTCGCGAGGAAAGCTCAAAACCAAAAACATCATCAATGTACAAAACCATTTTTCACTCTTTTCAAAACCATCATGCCTTCTTTGATAAACCATGCACTTTCACATTAAAATCAGCATGCGAAAACCATGCATCACAAATCACATATTTTCCAGCAATTAAACCATTGCTACACAAACATCAAGTCTTCCAAGCATATACACCATTATGCTAAGCCTAAGGTAAAACATGCATTTTTCACAATATGCATCAACAACATTTCCACAACATTACAATCTATTATATTGGCTTTCATGTGATTAACAACAATCTCATTTCTCAAAAACAAATCGGATACACGGATTACCAAGGTATGTCCCAAACCCTTCATACTCTACCGACATCTCAAGGCTCACACACGGGAGCAACTCTCCACCTGTGTGACACACGTGGTGGAGTATTCAGTACAATTAAAACCCCTCAAAACCACTCATCGGTAGATCTATAGCCCACTAACGAGAGACGTGACACACACATGGTTCGCACCCGGGAGCTACCCTCAACCGTTGCAGCCTTAAACAATCCTCAATCGTTAGGGTAATTGGATGGTCTTTTCTGTACAATCACAACCCCTCAACATCCAAGGCGACTTGTTTATAGTGCACTCAATCCTATAGCGGCTAACTATATCCGATTTCATTTACAAAACACTTTACGCAACATCACTTGCCAATATAATCCATATTTCATGCATACCTCACTGTTTTTCCAAAGCATTCATGATAATCCATAATGTAACGGCCCGGTTTAGGGCTTAGGTGTTTTAGCAAGTCGGGTTGGGCCGACGGAACCGGTGTCGGTGGTTTGAATTGTTAAAATGTGGTTTAGGGAAATCAAGGTTCGGGATGGGATAAAAATATGATAAAAATTTCTAAAATCCTCTAGAATTATGTTTAAGAGGTTGGTTAAATCAATTTTACGAAACGGGTTTTTGAGAGTGTACATTTTGGGTAGTGACCAAAATGTAAGGATTTAAAAGTTGGGAAAAATGTGTTTTTCAAGAAGAGTCAAAATCTTAGAATCATTAGGGAGCTACTTGGCAATTATGCCATTTCCCTAATTTGGCATGTGTTTTAAATTTTATTGAAAATTAAAATGGTTTTTAATTAATTGATTTAATTAAGATGGTAGTTAAACGGTTAAAGAAAAATTGACGAGCATTTTAATTTTCTCTTCTTCACTCAGCCAAAAACTCTCCATTTACTCTCAATTTTCCAGAATTTCTTCACTCTCAAATCCTCTTTTGATTTCCATCTTTTCCTTGTTGATTTCTTTCATTTTCTCCAAGTTCCTTTCAAGCTAATCTTGCCAAATTAGAGGACAAGCAAGGATTGGAGGTGAATTTTGTGCTAACCCTCTAATCTAGGTTTTTTAATGAAATTCCAAAGATATTTGACTCTTTATTAATAATTTTTATTGAGGTTTTGTTGTTAGATTGAAAAACTATTGAAATCTTGATAGAAAATGGATTTTAATGTGATTTTCGGAGTTTGATTTAATTGGATGGTCTGAGATTGTTTCTAAATAAGTCTTAATCATAGAGATCCCGAAATCCTTGAGTTTCTTAATATTTGAGGTGTTTTTGATTGAGTTTTGAGGTGTTATTGAGTAATCTGAGTTGCTGGATGTATAAGTATGATTTTAGGTTTTTTTAGATGTTTATTAGTGCCTAAAATGTGTTAGAGGTGTTGGGTAATGGCTGGGCTGAGGTTAAAGGTCAATTGATTGAGTTTTTGAATATTTCATATGGGTGTTTTGGTGCTTTAGAGCAGGGCTACGAGATTTCTTTTGAGTGCTGGTGTTTTGGATGCATTTTAATGCATTGGGCCTTTGTTTTAATGTGTTGGAAACAAGGAATAGCATTCTGGAATCAAACGAAGTGGTTTTGGAGGCTTCAGACGATCGATAGTTGTGTCGACAAGCATGGTTTCACAAGTCGGTGAGTGAAACTTGGTTTTCCAGCGTGGAAACGTTTTAGAAAAGGTTTTCAGAACATGGTAAGAGTTTGAAATGCTTTTTTAAGTTCGAAAGTAAGAAAAGTGAATTTCCTTTTCGGATTGTGCTAGTTTTGAACCTTTGGTTGCAGTTGATTTTAATTGCATTTACCTACTGTTTTAAAGCATATTTGGAATATATGAAATGAGGCAGATGATGCCATGTGGTTGAGGGATGCACTAGGTAAGTGATCCTTGTATGCATGTGTTGATGCATGAGGTTTGAAGCATGGTTTAATGCTTGATTTATGGCTTATCATGAATGCTTTGGAAAAACAGTGATGTATGTATGTGAAATAGATTATATTGGAAAGTGATGGTGTATAAAGTGTTTTATAAATGAAATCAGATATAGTTAGCCGACTATAGGATTGAGTGCACTATAAACAAGTCGCCTTGGATGTTGAGGGGTTGTGATTGTACTGAAAACTTCATCCAAGTACCCTAACGATTTAGGATTGTTAAGGTTGCAAGGGTTGAAGGTATCTTCCGGGTGCGAACTTTGTGTGTATGTCCCGTCTCTCGTTAGTTGGTTATACATCTACCGATGAGTGGTGTTGAGGTATGATAAAGGGGTACGTTGCTTCAGAAACAATGTTCCTTGTCTATAACGGATCTAGGATAGTAGCAAGCATATCTCTGCAATAAAAACAAATATGGATGACATTTTTTGTTCAAAATAACAAGAAAAATAAAAATAAAATAAAATAAAATAAAGAAAAAAGGTGTAGGAATTTCTGGACAGATTTGGACGACGAAAAATGAAGAATGCTTAAGTAGCGTTCATGGCTGTTTCGGTGTCCTAAAAATGGCAAAAACGTTGCTGGAAAATCAGCGAAAGTTTGGCAACGTTAAACTCGAAAGAAGTCGAACAATCTGCTGAATGAACCCGAATCGAATCTGTCTAACGTCAAAGACGGAAAGCTTGAAAGAACCTGCACAATATACTATGCAAACCCGAATCGAATATGCTTCACGTCGGAGGACTTGGACCCACTAGATACCGATCTAGGAACCCAAAGTATCAAATAAATTTGACACAACAAACAACGTCTGAAATGCCAAAGAAAGTTCGGTGAAAAACCGAAATTGAGAGAATAATCTTACAAAAATTTTATTCATAAACCGGCTATCCCTTGTACAAGAGAGATTCATCCATATAAATAATACAAGAGATGGTGGCCGGTTACATAACATGTGGCTGATATTTAGCCTTTTCAAAAATTAAAATTCAAATAATAATTAAAAAAGAACCTCCCAAAGGGGCGGCAATGCACCTTGGCCGTGTATTCCAAAGTTTGGCGGCATGTGGATTAAATCACATGTAAAATGTGCATGTAATTTAAAATTCAAAAATTTTGCACATGTTAAATGTGCATTGGCTGCTTTGAATTTCAAACCCCACTTGTTCTTGCCGCACATTGTAGAGATTGAAGACCAATACTCGGCTGTTGTGTTTTGTGCATCCACGTGTGCTTGGTGGGATTAAAAATAAGAACCCCATCTGCTTGTATTTCATGTGATGACGCAAAATGTGTTGTGCATGGTTTTATAATTTTAAAAGCACACAAAATGTGTGGCTGCTGCTCCTTGCGGCATTAATGCATAATTTGCATGGGATATGTAATTTGGTGAAGGGTTGATCGTACATGACACATGCACACACTTACTCGAGACAACGTCAATTCGGCTCACACTTGTTGTGCTGGCTGCCACACACTTGTAGGACACTTGTTCAGCTGCTACGAGACTTGTCTGCTGCAGTTGAGCTAGTGGAGCTAAAGTTGAGGTGACTGGAAATGAGTTGAGCTGAAACGAACTAGCTGAAAGTGTGATGAGCTGAAAGTGAGCTGGTTACACTCTCCTGAGCTGGGACCGAGCTGCATACACTCTGGTGAGCAGGATATGAGCTGCACACACTAACTTGAGCTGGAGTTGAGCTGCATATTGTCACGGGATCAGAGTCTTGGCGCAGGGACATCTACCCGTGCGGCAACCCAGGGCTATTACCAGCCAAGGGCTAAGCCTTTTCCATCTCCGATGCTCACTGGTTTCGCCCTCCCATGGGCTCATCAGGGAAGCGGGGACAGCTCCCGACCAGTGTGGTGCCTACCAATGCGCCCCATCCGAAGACAAGACGGCTGTACGGCACGTACTACACCCTTAATGCTATCCCGCATCCTACATTAAGCACAACCAGCAAGCATCTCGCGCGGTCCCGCGTGTCACGACGAACGGTCCGTGACATTCTCCCCCACCCGATTCATGCACGCCCTCGTGCATGGGGAGAAACTCTTTCCCTCTTTTGATTGGACCGGATCTAGTGTGCAATTCCCTGCCTGCTCGCCCTCTTCACTTGAGGCTACGACACATTGGCTACGAGTGCTTGGCGAACTTTCGCTATGGCTTCCTGCCTACCCGTCCTCATCTCAATCTCTTTATAGAGGACGCACTCGCGGACACCCCTTCACTTGGAGTGCGAGCTACACACGCTCGTCCACTTGACCCGCTTGCGAACACCCCTACACTCGGAGTGCGAGATACACACGCTCGTCCGGTTGACTCGCTTACGCAGCATTGAGGCGCTTGGCAAACTCACAGCTAGCACACAGACTGGCTCTGATACCACTTGTCACGGGGTCAGTCTTGGCGCAGGGACATCTACCCGTGCGGCAACCCAGGGCTATTATCAGCCAAGGGCTAAGCCTTTTCCATCTCCGATGCTCACTGGTTTCGCCCTCCCATGGGCTCATCAGGGAAGCGGGGACAGCTCCCGACCAGTGTGGTGCCTACCAACGCGCCCCATCCGAAGACAAGACGGCTGTACGGCACGTACTACACCCTTAATGCTATCCCGCATCCTACATTAAGCACAACCAGCAAGCATCTCGCGCGGTCCCGCGTGTCACGACGAACGGTCCGTGACAATATGCTAACTTGAGCTAGTGTCCTCCTACGTACCTACGTCAAAAGGCAACAAGCTTCCATCAAAGCATTATAAACATAATGGAAACAATAATACAAGTCGTAAACACAACATAAGTAATATCAAACTAAGTTAAAACACACCAAACATACTATATACATAGTAAAAACACTAAAATAAATAATATAAGTATAAGAAATGTTACATATCAATATGTAACAAATGAAAAAAAAAACTTCCCTGAAAGTTTAAAGTTGCATCGTTGGGTGGCATAATCGTGCTCACATCAGGTTGTGATTGTACCGAATACTCCACCATGGGTGTCACAACGATGGAGGGTTGCTCTCATGTGTGAATCTTGAGATGCTGGTAGAGTGTATGAAGGGTGTGGGACAACCCTTGGTAATCCGTGTATCCGATATATGTTTTTGAGATTGTTGTTTATCACTTGTGAGCCAATATAATGGAATGAGATAATGTGAAAATTGTTGTTAATGCATAATTTGAAAGATGCATGTTTTGGTTTAAGCTTAGCATAATGATGTTTGTGCTTGGAAGGCTTGGAATATGAGTAGCAATGGTTTAATTGCTGGATTTATATGAATCATGTTGCATGATGTTCAATACCATGAAATTTATGATAAAGTGAATGATTTTTCAAGAAAGGCTTGTTGGTTTTGAATGAGTGAAAAATGGTTTTGTGCATTGATGATGTTTGTGGTTTTGAGCATCCCTCACTAAGCTTGTATGCTTATGCTCTCTTTGTTCATCAATGTAGATAATTAGGCTTTTGGAGGCAGCATCTTCAAGGAATCTTACCAAGACACTCTCTAAAAGAATGTTGTGTTCTAGAACTAGTGTAATAAGGGCAATGGGGGTGTCCAATGAAATGAATGTTGTTAGTTTGGTATTCTCTAGTTTTGTGCAAGTTTCAGATGTATATTTGGACATGTAAATAGCCTCTAAGTTTTGGTTTATGCTTTAAAGTGGGTTATGACCTTTTGGTGCTTTAAATTTTAGGAAGCATGTATTTATTGCTTATGATATTATCAATGATGCTATGATGTTGCCTATGCTTCCTATATGTTGTCTTTGGTGTATATTTGAATTGCTTACATGGTTAGGGGTGTGTCGGGATGGTTTCAAATGGTTTAGATCGAGTTTAAATAGCATTTTCAAACATTGCAGGCCCATTTGTTTCGAAAAATCCTTGTATGTTTCGAAACGGTGGCTTGAAATGGCCTTGGTGTTTCGTAATGGTGAGGCTTGTTCCGAAACATTTTGCCATTGTGAACCAACGTTCCGAAACGAGCCTGAGGGGTTTCAAAATGAACCCGCGTATCGAACGGTCAGCTGTGTTTCGAAATGGCCGTTCTGATATGGTGCTCTCTGTTCCAAAACGTTCGACCGTTAATGCAGTTTTTGAATTGCTCTGAGTTTTTGTTTCATACGTTTTGGTCCCCGTTTGCCTTGTATGAAATTGGATGGGTTATAAAGATCACTTTGAGCTAGGATTTCACCGAGAAGTATGTAATGAACTTAATTAAAGGTTAGTATTCTGAATTTGGTAATAACCCTTATAAGTTATCAAATTTACAAAATGGTCACTAATCATTAGCTTGGTTATAATCGAGGGGCAAATGTGTTGTTGTTCAATTCGCTGCTTGTGTGCGTACAGATAGGAATCTAAGTTGCATCTAGACAAGATAAAAAATGATCGTTTATTGAGGTAAACCTTCTCGGTTTACTTCAATATTCCGCGTGTGATCCGTTCGGTTTGGTCTATCGGCCAGCCCGGGTCGAGGGGGTTACACATAACACAAGCATTAAACCATGCTTCAAACCTCATGCATCATCACATGCATACAAGGACCACTTATCTAGTGCATCCTTAAACCATATGACATCATTAAACACATTTCATAAACTCAAAACATGCTTTAAAATAGTAGGTTAACACAATTAAATCAAGTGCATTCAAAATTCACAATAGCACATTCCGAGAGAGAAATTCACTTTACTTACTACCGAACTTAGTAAAGCGTTTCAAGCTCTTACTAAGTTCCCAAAACCTCTTTTATGGAGTTTCAAAGCAGGAAATCTCGTTTCCACTCACCGACTTGCGAAACCACACTTGCCGACGCAACAATCAATCATCTGAAGCCTTCAAAACCACTTCGTTTGATTCCGGAACACAATCCATTGTTTTCAACACATTAAAACAGAGATTCAATGCATCATGATGCATTCAAACACCATCACTCAAAAGAAAACTCGCAGCCTTGCTCTTAAGCATCAAATTACCCAATCGAAACAACCGAAAACTCAATCGATTGATCTCCAAACTCGGCCCAACCATCCACCAACACATCCAACACATTTTAACCATAAATCAACATCCAAAACAACCTAACACCATCCTTAGACCTCCATCAATTTAGATCTCACATATCCCCGCAAATACCCAACCAAAAACACTTTAAAACCCAATGATCTCAAGGATTTCGGGATTAATATGATTAAGACTCTATTTCAACATCATAAACCTTTCAAAACACAATTATAAACCACCTCAAACAAACCAATTCAAAACAACTCCAAAAATCACATTAAAACCTCTTTTCTATCAAGATTTCATCATTTTATCAAACAATAACAAAACCTCAATCAAAAACATAAATAAAGTGCCAAATATCTTTGGAATTTCATTAAAGAACCTTGATTAGAGGGTTAGCATGGAATTTACCTCCAATCCTTGCTTCTCTTCTAATTTGGCAAGTTTGTTTTCAAAAAACTTGAAGAAATTTGAGTGAAATCTAAAATGAGAAGTTGGAAATCAAGAGAGAAAATAAGAGTGAATGAAATCTAGAAAATTGAGAGAAAATAGAGAGTGTTTAGTTGAAGTGAAAATGAGAGAATGAAAAGATTGTCAAATTTTGTTTAACTAAAATAACAACCTTTTAAATTAAACCATTAAAAGCCATATTAATTATTGGGTAAACTACATAAATGGTCCCTCGACTATGCTCCAATTATCTTTTGCGTCCTCCGACTATCATAAGTTACAAACTGGTCTCCCGACTTAAAAAAGTAACAAATTGGTCCAACGCCGTTAAAAATTTAACGACTGATGACGTGGTCGTTAATATAAATTGATATAATTAGCCCTTAAGTTCTACACTTATTTTAATTTGACCTTAATTCTAAAAAATTAACCCACCTACATTTAATAATCTATCAATTTAATTCCATTTCACCCAACCCCTTTTCTTCTTGCTTTTTCTCCAAATAACCCTATGAAACCACACGTCTTTTCCAATCACACTCCCCAATTATATATATTTTTTGAAATAGAAGATACAATTGCATTGTCAAAATCTACACAAATTACACCAATAAATTCATTGGATGAAATCTGAGTATCCTAACCATAAACCTTACATTCAGAAAATTTTGGAAGGCTTTTTTTGCCATAACAATCATGATTTCTACCCACTTAAAATGAAAAGGGTTAATTTAATACATGTCACTAATCTACTGGAGCAAGAACAAATAAGATTCCCTCCCAGCAGTAGGGAAAAGAATGGAAGAAAGTACGAAGAAAATGAAGAAGGTGTGAGTCATGTACAAATGCCTCTATATTTCGTCTTCATCCTTCCCAAAATTAGTCTCTATAGTATTGATCGCTGCTAATATACATAACTTCCTAATAACCCAAAAAAATAAAAATGTCTATTTTTTCTGTGAATTTCTAACTTGCAAATAAAAACCACCTCTTTCCACATCGCAATGCCCCACAGATTAACCAACTCCGTTTGTACATTGTTGTTACGGGGGCATGCAAACCCAACCTAGCAGAACCCTTTGTTGTTGGAACTTATCCATCCACAAGATTGCTTTATCTCTGTTGGTGAACAATTTCTTACATTGGATTGTTTCCCAGATGTCGATGAGTGCAAGGAGAAGTTGGCCTGCCAATGTGTTGGGACTATTTTTTACTTGAGAGTGAAATGGCATTAAACTGATAGATTATTTGTAACGCCCTGGTTTTGGGCTTAGAAGTTCTGGGCGTTGACCGGTTTGGTCAAAGTGTTGTTCGAACCTAAAGAGGTGAAATTAGGAAAGCCTAGTTCGGGTTGCATTAAAAATATGGAAAAATGTTCTAAAATCATCTTTTAATATAATTAAGTGAACTGTGAAATCAATTTTGAAAAATGGGTTTTGGAAGTATGACATTTTGGCTAGTGACCAAAATGTAAATTTTGAAAGTTTGGTGACTGTTTTATAAAGAGTTGAAACTTTGAATCCTTAAGGAGCTATTAATCCAAAGATGATTTCTCTAGATTTTTCTAAGATATTTTAAGTCTAAAATCTGATTTTAAAGGTTATTAAAATTGGAGGGAAGCCATATTGGCTATTTTTGGATTTTGTAACCAACTTTGCTAAACTTTCTTTCTCTCATTTTCTCTCAAACCAAACACTACTTTTCCAGAGAACTTGATCTGATTTCTTCACCTAAATCCCTCCATTCAACTCTCATTTGATTCCAAATCATTGTATCTTCAAATCTCTTCAATTGCTAAGTGTTTCAACAAGGATTTTCATTCCAAAAAGTGGAGAAACACAAGTTTGGAGGTAAGAACGTCCTTATCCTCTAAACTATCAGTTCTTTACTGAAATTCCCAAGTTATCAACTCTTAATTGATGTTTAATTAAAGGCTTTTGAGTTTGGAATTGTATCTTGGCTTATAATGCAAGATTTGATGGTTTTCATGATTTTTCGTTAGATCTGATTGATCTGTGATTTGAGATGTGTTTTTGATGTTAAATGAACTCTAAATTGATAAGGAAATGAGTTTTGATTAATGCAATCCCGGATAGGTTGAGTTTCCTAAGTTTAGCTTATGTTTCTTGGATGTTTTTGTGGTGATCTTGTGGATCTGTTGTTGCTGGAGGTATAAGGATGTTTGTAGGTTGTTTTTAGATGTTTTATGGTGTTGATGGATGTAGGGTTTTGCTGGTTTATGGCTGGGCTTTGTTGGGAGGTGGTTTTGGTGCAATTTCGGTTGTGTTTGGTGGCCGAAATTGGAGTGGGAATGAGAGCAGCGAGTTTGAGTGCTTTCATTGAAGCTTTTGATGCTTGATGATGCATTAAACCTCTGCTTTAATGTGTTTAATCAGGGGAGGCATCTTTGGATCCAAGAGTTGTTGATTCGGAAGCTTGATTTCGTGCTTCGGCAAGTGGCGAAGTGGAATCGGTGAGTGAAATTGGGTTTTCGGCTTTGAAACCAATGTCTTGGGAGCTTAGTTTAAGTCTAAACAACTTTGCTAAGCCCGAGCGTAAGTTTTCGGAATTTCTCTCTAGTGGTGGCCATGATTTTGTTGTGATGCAAAATGATTATTTGCATGTTTTACATACTATTTTGGAAGCATGTTTTAGCATGGTTTTTGCTGATGATGTAAGCCATATGTTGAAGGTAACTCTAGGTAGGAGTTCCTTGCTTTTGTACATTGAAATGATGTGGTTTAATGCTTTTAAATGCATGATGAATATGGCTTGGTTTTATGCTTTAAAACAGTGATGTAAGTGATGAAAATGATGTATATTGGCAAGTGAGGTTTTAAAATGTTAAGGTCACTAAGGTGGTTAAAAGTCCTTGAGTGAGCCTTGTTACTTATGAACATCAAGGTGGTTAAAAGTCCTTGGATGGTTCATGTTGTGGACACTAAGGTGGTTAAAAGTCCTTAGGTGATCCTTTTTCATGGTGTTTAAAAGTCCATGGCCAAGGTGTTTAAAAGTCCTTGGGATCAAGGTGTTTAAAAGTCCTTGATGTGATACATTTCATGGTGTTTAAAAGTCCATGGCCAAGGTGTTTAAAAGTCCTTGGGATCAAGGTGTTTAAAAGTCCTTGATGTGATACATTCTATGGTGTTTAAAAGTCCATAGGCCAAGGTGTTTAAAAGTCCTTGGGGTGAAAGTTGATGAACTTGTTTTTAAAGAAATGGAATTTATCACTTGTGGCCAATATGACATGTTATGATTTGATGCATGAGATGCATGTTTAAGTATGCTTTTGAGCATGAGCAAATGTGGATTTGAAGCATGTTTTATAAATGTTCTAAGTTGCATTATTGGATGGTTTTTAAGAGCATTCCTCACTAAGCTTTTGCTTACGCTCTCTTCGTTTTCCTTGATTCAATAATGCAGAGCATTAGAGACCTTTTGAGGGTAGCAAGAAGGGCAAGAATTCAAGTGCAAGTAAAGCTCAATGTATGGAAGGTTTTTGTTAAACATTTTAGCTTTTGGGTGATTTGGCAATGGGGAAACAATGTGTATGTTTTGGGAGGTGTTTTGTACTCCCTAAGTATGTTTCTTGATGTTAAGATTGTTGGTCTTTGGATTGGATCTTTACATGCTTGTTTTGTAAGTTTGGTGCTTGAATGTCTAGCTTGTGTAGGAAGCATGCCTATAGAATTGGGGCTTTTTGCATATGATGATGTTTGGTTGAATTGATGATGCTAATATGTTATATATATGTTGAATTGCATGTTGGCAAAGTTTGGTGGCATTTGGAGCATGTTTGGTTGGTCAATTTCATGTTTAAGCATGCATTTTTAGTCAATCTGGGCAGGGTGTTTCGGAACAGAACCTACCGTTTCGGAATGGGTGCCTTAATCGTGCCCAGGCGTCCGAAACGGGAGGGGCCGTTCCGAAACGGAAAGGCCACTGCCAGACCCCCGTTTCGAAACGGGCTATGCCTGTTTCGGAACGGCCCCGAGTTTCGAAACGGGCTATGCCTGTTTCGGAACGGGTGACCGTTGGGGGCTGACATTGGAAGTTATATGTTTTGGAATGTTTGCGTTTTGGTCCTAAAACTTGTTTGTGCAATTGTTTGAGTTTGGGAGGTCCTTTTTAGCTGAAATTTCACAGAGAAGCATGAAATATGATTAATTTCAAGTTGGTAACTTCGATTTGGGTTAAGTCCTTATAATTATCAGAATTTACAATATGGTCCCTAAAGTTGTAAATTGTTCAATTGAGTCCCTGTTTGATCTCTGATGTTTGTGATCTTTTGGTATGATGTTTGTGTGATCACAATTAGGATTAATATGCATCTAGACAAGTTTTAAAAAGAAAAAAAAGGGTCGTTAATCAAGGTTGACTTTCGGGTTGACTTTGGTTTTCCCCGTGTGACTTTCTTAATTCGGGTCAACCGTCTAGGCCGGGTTAAGGGGGTTACATTTGGTGGTATCAGAGCATTTGAGGATTTGAGGATTGTTTTGCAAGCTTTGTTGGAGAATCAGCTTTATGCTAAGCTGAGCAAGTGTGAGTTCTGGTTAAGAGAGGTGGTTTTTCTTGGGCATGTGGTCTCAGCTGAGGGGATTCGTGTTGATCCTCAGAAGATTGAGGCGGTGATGAGCTGGAAGGTTCCTAAGTCTGTTCATGAGGTCCGTAGTTTCCTTGGTTTGGCGGGATACTACCGAAGGTTTGTGGATGGGTTTTCCAAGATTGCTGCTCCTTTGACAAAGCTGTTGCAGAAGGATGTTAAGTATGAGTGGACAGAAGCGAGACAGCAGGCTTTTGAGAAGCTGAAGGCGGCTTTGACGCGAGCTCCTATCTTGATTCAGCCTGAATCAGGGAAAGAGTTTGTGGTTTACAGTGATGCATCCTATGTTGGTTTGGGGTGTGTGCTAATGCAGGAGGGTAAGGTGGTGGCTTATGCATCGCGGCAGTTGAAAGTGCATGAGCGCAATTACCCTACGCATGATATTGAGCTGGCTGCAGTGGTTTTTGCTCTGAAGATCTGGAGGCATTATCTGTATGGAGAGAAGTGTACTGTGTACACAGATCACAAGAGTTTGAGGTATCTGATGTCTCAGAAGGAGTTGAATCTTAGGCAGCGGCGTTGGTTGGAGTTTCTCAAGGATTATGATCTGACGATTGAGTATCATCCTGGAAAAGCTAATGTTGTTGCTGATGCCTTGAGTAGGAAGGTAGCTGTTGAGTTGAGAGCCACGTTTGCTAGCTTGAGCATATCGCGTGATGGTGGTCTTGTGGCTGAGTTGCATGTGAAGCCGTCTATGGTTCAGTTGATCAAGGATAAGCAGTTGTTGGATGATTCCTTGGTGTCTCATGTTCAGGATATCGCGGAGGGTAGACCTTCGGATTTCTGTTTCAATGATGATGGTGTGCTGTGTTTTGGGAGTCGGATAGTAGTGCCCAATGATGCTGAGTTGAGGCGTGCTATTCTGACTGAAGGTCATAGTAGTCCTTTTGCTATGCACCCTGGTAGTACTAAGATGTATCGTGATCTTCGTGATGAGTACTATTGGGTGGGTTTGAAGAAGGACGTTGCGGAGTTCGTGAGCAAGTGTTTGGTGTGTCAGCGAGTTAAGGCTGAACATCAGGTTCCTTCTGGTTTGTTGCAACCGTTGAAAATCCCTGAATGGAAGTGGGAGAGGGTTACCATGGATTTTGTATCTGGTTTACCTTTGTCTCCATCGAAGAAGAATTCGGTCTGGGTGATTGTGGATCGCCTGACGAAGTGTGCACATTTCTTGCCTGTGCATACCACGTTTTCTTTGGATAGGTTGGCAGAGCTGTACATTGCTGAGATTGTGCGGCTGCATGGTGTGCCTAAGTCGATTGTGTCGGATAGGGATCCGAGGTTCACATCGCGTTTCTGGCGGTGTTTGCATCAAGCTCTGGGTACAAGGTTGCATTTCAGTACATCCTATCATCCTCAGTCGGATGGTCAGTCTGAGCGAGTTATCCAGATTTTGGAGGATATGTTGAGGTGCTGCGTGATTGAGTTCCAAGGTTCTTGGGAGAAGCATCTGCCTTTGGTTGAGTTTGCTTATAACAATAGTTATCAGGCGAGCATACATATGGCACCTTATGAGGCTTTGTACGGGAGGAAGTGTAGGACTCCTCTTTGTTGGGCTGAAACTGGTCAAAAGTTGGTTTCGATGCCGGCTTTGTTGAAAGGGACCACGGAGAAGGTAAAGCTCATTTGTGAACGGTTAAAGGCTGCTTCTGATCGGCAGAAATCTTACGCGGATTTGAAGCGTAAGGAGATAGAGTATGCAGTGGGTGACCGTGTGTTCTTGAAGGTTTCGCCTTGGAAGAAGGTGATGCGGTTTGGCCGGAAGGGCAAGTTGAGCCCTAGATACATTGGACCATATGAGGTGGTTGAGCGTGTGGGTCCTGTTGCGTATCGGTTGAGGTTACCTCAGGAGTTGGAGAAGATTCATGATGTGTTTCATGTTTCTATGCTCCGGAAGTATAGATCTGATCCTTCGCATGTGATGCCTGTGGAGGAAGTGGAATTGAATCCGGATTTGACCTATGATGAGGAACCGGTGAAGGTTCTGGATTCGGATAGCAAGGTTCTTCGTGGAAAGACCATTGAGTTGGTGAAGGTGCTGTGGAAGCATTGCGGTGTTGAGGAAGCCACGTGGGAGCGGAAGGAAGACATGCTGAAGCAGTTTCCTTATCTCTTTCCTTCAGGTAAATTTCGAGGACGAAATTTCTTAAGGGGGGGAGAGTTGTAACGCCCCGGTTTTGGGCTTAGAAGTTCTGGGCGTTGACCGGTTTGGTCAAAGTGTTGTTCGAACCTAAAGAGGTGAAATTAGGAAAGCCTAGTTCGGGTTGCATTAAAAATATGGAAAAATGTTCTAAAATCATCTTTTAATATAATTAAGTGAACTGTGAAATCAATTTTGAAAAATGGGTTTTGGAAGTATGACATTTTGGCTAGTGACCAAAATGTAAATTTTGAAAGTTTGGTGACTGTTTTATAAAGAGTTGAAACTTTGAATCCTTAAGGAGCTATTAATCCAAAGATGATTTCTCTAGATTTTTCTAAGATATTTTAAGTCTAAAATCTGATTTTAAAGGTTATTAAAATTGGAGGGAAGCCATATTGGCTATTTTTGGATTTTGTAACCAACTTTGCTAAACTTTCTTTCTCTCATTTTCTCTCAAACCAAACACTACTTTTCCAGAGAACTTGATCTGATTTCTTCACCTAAATCCCTCCATTCAACTCTCATTTGATTCCAAATCATTGTATCTTCAAATCTCTTCAATTGCTAAGTGTTTCAACAAGGATTTTCATTCCAAAAAGTGGAGAAACACAAGTTTGGAGGTAAGAACGTCCTTCTCCTCTAAACTATCAGTTCTTTACTGAAATTCCCAAGTTATCAACTCTTAATTGATGTTTAATTAAAGGCTTTTGAGTTTGGAATTGTATCTTGGCTTATAATGCAAGATTTGATGGTTTTCATGATTTTTCGTTAGATCTGATTGATCTGTGATTTGAGATGTGTTTTTGATGTTAAATGAACTCTAAATTGATAAGGAAATGAGTTTTGATTAATGCAATCCCGGATAGGTTGAGTTTCCTAAGTTTAGCTTATGTTTCTTGGATGTTTTTGTGGTGATCTTGTGGATCTGTTGTTGCTGGAGGTATAAGGATGTTTGTAGGTTGTTTTTAGATGTTTTATGGTGTTGATGGATGTAGGGTTTTGCTGGTTTATGGCTGGGCTTTGTTGGGAGGTGGTTTTGGTGCAATTTCGGTTGTGTTTGGTGGCCGAAATTGGAGTGGGAATGAGAGCAGCGAGTTTGAGTGCTTTCATTGAAGCTTTTGATGCTTGATGATGCATTAAACCTCTGCTTTAATGTGTTTAATCAGGGGAGGCATCTTTGGATCCAAGAGTTGTTGATTCGGAAGCTTGATTTCGTGCTTCGGCAAGTGGCGAAGTGGAATCGGTGAGTGAAATTGGGTTTTCGGCTTTGAAACCAATGTCTTGGGAGCTTAGTTTAAGTCTAAACAACTTTGCTAAGCTCGAGCGTAAGTTTTCGGAATTTCTCTCTAGTGGTGGCCATGATTTTGTTGTGATGCAAAATGATTATTTGCATGTTTTACATACTGTTTTGGAAGCATGTTTTAGCATGGTTTTTGCTGATGATGTAAGCCATATGTTGAAGGTAACTCTAGGTAGGAGTTCCTTGCTTTTGTACATTGAAATGATGTGGTTTAATGCTTTTAAATGCATGATGAATATGGCTTGGTTTTATGCTTTAAAACAGTGATGTAAGTGATGAAAATGATGTATATTGGCAAGTGAGGTTTTAAAATGTTAAGGTCACTAAGGTGGTTAAAAGTCCTTGAGTGAGCCTTGTTACTTATGAACATCAAGGTGGTTAAAAGTCCTTGGATGGTTCATGTTGTGGACACTAAGGTGGTTAAAAGTCCTTAGGTGATCCTTTTTCATGGTGTTTAAAAGTCCATGGCCAAGGTGTTTAAAAGTCCTTGGGATCAAGGTGTTTAAAAGTCCTTGATGTGATACATTTCATGGTGTTTAAAAGTCCATGGCCAAGGTGTTTAAAAGTCCTTGGGATCAAGGTGTTTAAAAGTCCTTGATGTGATACATTCTATGGTGTTTAAAAGTCCATAGGCCAAGGTGTTTAAAAGTCCTTGGGGTGAAAGTTGATGAACTTGTTTTTAAAGAAATGGAATTTATCACTTGTGGCCAATATGACATGTTATGATTTGATGCATGAGATGCATGTTTAAGTATGCTTTTGAGCATGAGCAAATGTGGATTTGAAGCATGTTTTATAAATGTTCTAAGTTGCATTATTGGATGGTTTTTAAGAGCATTCCTCACTAAGCTTTTGCTTACGCTCTCTTCGTTTTCCTTGATTCAATAATGCAGAGCATTAGAGACCTTTTGAGGGCAGCAAGAAGGGCAAGAATTCAAGTGCAAGTAAAGCTCAATGTATGGAAGGTTTTTGTTAAACATTTTAGCTTTTGGGTGATTTGGCAATGGGGAAACAATGTGTATGTTTTGGGAGGTGTTTTGTACTCCCTAAGTATGTTTCTTGATGTTAAGATTGTTGGTCTTTGGATTGGATCTTTACATGCTTGTTTTGTAAGTTTGGTGCTTGAATGTCTAGCTTGTGTAGGAAGCATGCCTATAGAATTGGGGCTTTTTGCATATGATGATGTTTGGTTGAATTGATGATGCTAATATGTTATATATATGTTGAATTGCATGTTGGCAAAGTTTGGTGGCATTTGGAGCATGTTTGGTTGGTCAATTTCATGTTTAAGCATGCATTTTTAGTCAATCTGGGCAGGGTGTTTCGGAACAGAACCTACCGTTTCGGAACGGGTGCCTTAATCGTGCCCAGGCGTCCGAAACGGGAGGGGCCGTTCCGAAACGGAAAGGCCACTGCCAGACCCCCGTTTCGAAACGGGCTATGCCTGTTTCGGAACGGCCCCGAGTTTCGAAACGTGCTATGCCTGTTTCGGAACGGGTGACCGTTGGGGGCTGACATTGGCAGTTATATGTTTTGGAATGTTTGCGTTTTGGTCCTAAAACTTGTTTGTGCAATTGTTTGAGTTTGGGAGGTCCTTTTTAGCTGAAATTTCACAGAGAAGCATGAAATATGATTAATTTCAAGTTGGTAACTTCGATTTGGGTTAAGTCCTTATAATTATCAGAATTTACAATTTGGTCCCTAAAGTTGTAAATTGTTCAATTGAGTCCCTGTTTGATCTCTGATGTTTGTGATCTTTTGGTATGATGTTTGTGTGATCACAATTAGGATTAATATGCATCTAGACAAGTTTTAAAAAGAAAAAAAGGGTCGTTAATCAAGGTTGACTTTCGGGTTGACTTTGGTTTTCCCCGTGTGACTTTCTTAATTCGGGTCAACCGTCTAGGCCGGGTTAAGGGGGTTACATTATTAAAACTATGTGGGTTGATTTTTTAGAATTAGAATCAAATTAAAATAAGTGTAAAACTTGAGGGTTAATTATGTAATCATATTAATTTATATTAACTTCCACGTCATCATCCGTTAAATTTTTAACGGCGTTGGACCAATTTGTTACTTTTTTTAAGTCAATGGACCAGTTTGTAACTTCTGATAGTCATGGGACACAAAAGATAATTAGAGTATAGTCAGAGGACCATTTATGTAGTTTACCCTTAATTATTTAATAAACAATTTAAAACACATGCCAAATTAGAGAAAAGGCTTAATTGTTATTTATCTCCATAAAGATTCTAAGATTTTGACTCTTTTTGAAAAACACACTTTTTCCACAGTTTTAAAACTTTACATTTTGGTCACTACCCAAAATGTATACTTCCCAAAACTGGTTTTGCAAAATTGACTTAACCAACCTCTCAAACATAATTTTAGAGGATTTTATAAAATTTTAACACATATTTATCCTATCCCGAACCTTGATTTCCCTAAACCACTTTTTAACGATTCAAACAACTAATTACTGGTTCCACCGGCCTAACCCGACATGCAAAGCACCCAGGCCTAAAACCGGGGCGTTACAATAATGGCAAGACACAATGCTCTCCTTAGGTGAGAACTTGAGTTCAAACCTTAGAGACGACATTGTTGGGAGCGAGAGCCACAAATCTCGAACATGGACCATAAAATGGGCATGCACTATATAAAAACACTTTAGAAGAAGCATGTAAGGAAGTATATACTTAACCTATTGAATGATGCGCTTTCTATGATCATAAGTACTAGGCCCAGTTGTATCGGTACCTATGTGAATAAATTCTTCATTAATAAATATTATTATGCCACCAAACTACATAAAAAGTCACTAATCTAAGGAACAACTCATGTATAACTCTACAAAAACCAGCATGAGCAGCTTGCACAGGTGGATAAGGGCATAAGTCGTTGGACTCGCGAACATGGGATTCATAATCACCTTTAATACCATAAAAAACTCAAGTCAAACCCAATAATCAATAATCTTCAAAAATACTAAGTAATTTTTTTTGAATAGAAGTACAAATAATTGTAAATAGTAAAACAAGATCCTATGCGAGACTGTATTTTCAGATTTTAGGGATTAATGCCTTAATCCCCTTGTGTCTAGATTGATTCAGGTTTTCAAAGCCATGAGAAAATTCGAGCCAATTTTAGAACTTTGTGGATTTTTGTATTAATCTTTGCACGCATCCATTTGAGTTATCAAGGAAAATGTGAGTGGTCAAGTAAGCGTCGTTCTGCGGGTGTGATGGGGGTGCTAATCCTTCCCCACATGTAATCATGCCCCTAAACCCTCGATTTGGTTGGTTTTTAGGTTTTCGGTCTGCCTAATACAATAAAAGGGTATGATGGTGACTCCGTTGTTATAGCTTGGCAACTATGCTGGGGACTGCTTAAGAGGGCAAAACTTTTACTTGATCACAAAGTATTTTCTTTAGTATTTGTTGCATTTTTTATGTGCATTTTTAGTGTTATAAACTATCATTGCATCATAAAACATAAGCCTTCGACTCGGGCTTTATTAAACTTAAGTGGAAGAAAATAGCTATGTCTTTGTGAGTAACCCTCCGCACGAGCATAGTGGAAATGCATCCCCTTGAAATGTGTTCGATTTGCTAGTCTATAATGGGCCAAGGTCAAACATCTTATCCACCTTACAGTAGAGGGGAAGGACGGTTTGAGAGGCCAAGATCGAAACCTGCATGAGTGTATGTTTTAGAAAGCTCACCCCTTTGGAGCCATGTGAAAAGACGCATGGTTTATTTTCTATATCATCTATTGTTTTTTTCCTTGTATTTTATTTCATTGTTGTTATGTACTAATGCTTTTCTTGCTTTTTTTATTGTACACTAACTCGTTTATTTTGTTTGTTTTGTAGCAGTTAAGTTTATTGTTGCGCATATTCAGTGTCACAGATTTAGTGCAAGTATACACGTTGCCAAGTTATAGAATAAAATATATCGTCTCCACATGGATTGGGGCTACTTCCAGAGTTTATCGTCTCGCACTATAAAAAAATAAAAACACAAGTAATGGTTTGGTAGAGAAAACAACTAAAATAAAAAAAACAAGTAAATTGAGAGATTGAGTAAATATGATGATAGAGTATGCCAAATTATGTTGCGTCGTAGTGTGGAATTTGAATGAAACTGTCTCGGTTTTGAATGCAAACGTCAACTTGATTGCCTCGGCAATGGGAAAAACTATTGCCGCGGTAAAGAACACGACTATTGCCTGGGCAATTGAGCGACAACCTCCAAGGTTCGGCAAAGCTTTCTTCAATGCTTCCTTCTTATCCCTAAGTCGAAACTCTATTGATGTGAAGGCCTTGACAATACCTCCTAGCGTGAACCAACGGTGAACACAAACCAATCTTACGCTTCTCTTAGCCATTGAAACTCATACTTATCCCTAAGTCAAATTGGTCTTCATCGATTGGGATAAAGACTTTGCTTACTCGTTTCGTTAGTCTAACTCTCCCGATATGAGAATAATAGATGCAATCATAATATCCTCTTCCTATTCAATTGCAAGAAAAAGTAAACACCAAGAATAAGAAAACCTTAAACTTAATTGCATTAAAAAAATCTAAACAAATTACAATCGTCTTCTCACAACTACTAAACAAAATAACCCTAGTCTAAAAAAGAATTAGTTCATATTGGTGATAAGAAACACTCTAAATTCTCTATCGAATCTCTCCCTTGTGGCGGCTAGACCTAGGCTTTTATAGAGCATAACCTTGTCGATTTCTTCTTGGAATAGGAGGATAAGTTGGAGTTAAACATAACTTCATAAAATAAATAAATCTCTTTTAATTCATTATTTTATTCCTCCTTATCGATTTCTTTTCCTTGACCTTCCTTTGACTTTTTCATGATCTTCCTAAGCTTCGATCTTCATGAAAAGTATCTCTAAAAATTCAGTGTTTTATGCTCTTCAAGTTGCCTACCACGTTGCATATTTTCTCCCTTGTCGGCAAATGTCTAGGCATTTCCTCGACACTGACTTAGTTATTGCCTCAGCAATGGTTTGTCAGTCTTTTCTACTCGGCAGGGCTCGTTCTCTTGGTTCAGCGTTCCTCAGTAAGGCTTGGCATCAAAGAAGGACTTGGTCAGGATCGTCAAGTCATGGTTCTGCATCGTTATTTCTCCTTCCTTCATTGCCACAACAATACTTGCCCGAGAAGTGGGTAATGAAATCTGCACATGCACAAAAACACATACCAAAGCAATACCTTGTCCACAAAATGTATTCAAATAAATACGATCAAGCATGGTAATGATAAGAACAATGAAATTGTGTATGTATGGCTAATAATGCATCTAAAATGAATTTAAGTCTGACAATAATTGATTTATAAAGGGTCCTAAAATGAATACTTTTACACACCTAACATACCCCAAAACTCGAACTATTGCTTTTCCTCAAGCAATGCAAAACTAACAATCAATTGCCAAAGATTTAATCTTCATGACATTAGCCCTCGGACTTACTTTTTCTTCCATTCTCTAAACCCTGGAATCAAACTATAAGACTCGTGAGTGTGTGCGTGATTGTGAACAAGATGATTTTCCGTGTTCTATGTAAACACTTAAACAATTAACTTACTTTCCTTGGGTTTTCTATTACAACTAGAGCCAATTTTGAGCACCTATAGTATTTCCTTTTGTTTTTAATGATCTAATCGACTAGAGCCAATTTCAAGCACCTCTAGTATTTTATTCTTTTCCTTAAGCTAGAGCCGGTTTTAGGCACCTCTAACTTAAGTTTTTTTTTTACCCAATTTTTCTAAGTAAGTAATTGTCCTAAGTGTCCTAGAACTCCTTCAATCTTTCAAGTCACAAAAGTTTACTTTTTTATTTTCAGCCTCATAGTGTGATTCTAAGTATTCATCCATGGACATCCTAAATTTGAAAGTTCAGTAGAAAATTTTAAGGCTACGGTAAGAGAGAGACATCTATTACCGAGGAATTTTTTTGGATTAAATACTAAGGCAACCGATAAGCATGCATTCTTATAGTCGATATGAAAAAAAGAGGTAACAACTACTTCCCCCAAAACTCAAGAGAAACATTGCCCTCAATGCATGCACATACACAAAATATAGAGAAGGCAAGAGAATAAAATTACAACGACGGGGATATAGATGAGTCATCATCGTCGTCTTGGATGATTAATTTCCTTCTTTCCGTTTGCTTTATCCGTTTGGTTGCCCGTGGTGGTTGGTGACGTGTTAGAGGTGTCGGTTCAAATTTCTTGGTCACCTATTCCTCATCTTCACTGTCAAGGCATATTTCTTCGGTGGTGGAGGTTTTGTGCTTCTTGGTGGATGAAATCGGGACGAATTTGGCTTGGGGAGCAATTGATTCGTCGAAGTCAGAGAAATCGGACCATGTCTCGGTTTGGGTTGGCTCGATTGCATTTGCTTTGGCCTTGTCTACTCGGGCTGGTGAGGGCATCATCAGTCTTTGTTGTCGCGGCAGAGGCAGTTGGAATTGCCGAGGCAGTGTCTCCATGGGTTGCCGAGGTAGTGGCTATCTTCATAGCCGAGGCAGAATCTCTGTGCGTTGCCGCTGCAGAGGCTCTGAGCATTGCCGAGGCAAGGATGTCAGCTGGAAAGATCGGAAATTGCACCATGTTTTCTGGGAACTTCTTTAGGATTACTTGAATGATTGAGTTGTTGAAGTCCCTTATATATTGCCTGAACCGGTGCTGACTTTTTTCGATTGTGTCAATTTTTTGTACAAGGTGCTGAAGTGTTGTTGTTGCGGCATCAGCCTGTGAAATTGCTGGGGCATTGCCCGACGAGGTTGCCACGATAATGCCTTGTATCGATGTGGACTCTAGCTCGACTTCCTTGATATGTATTATTTTGTAGTATTCAACCTTTGACCATCCTTTTCTCGTTGGGATCTGCTCGTCGGCTGGATCGGTAGGTACGTTCTTTTGCTTGCATAATCCGGTGATGAGACTTGGGAAGTAGAGGCGGCCTTTATCCTTTTGGCTACACATGAATATCTCATTGCATATGTTCGATCCAACATTAATAATTCTATTCTAAAATATGGAATAAATAATTGCAAGCCTTGGTTTATCTACGGTGGTGTTGTGCGATGTGGGGATTAAGCATCTTTAAACAAAGGTGTTCCAAAGTTTAGCCTCGGGCCGAAGCCTTCGGCGATTACCGTTCCCTTGTTCGCTCCTTTGTTCCATGCCATGTCGACAATTCACAACTCCTTGAGCATATCTTCATAGTCGTCTGTCGTGAGTTTGTCAACGTACTCCTTGTGTTCAACTTTGGCCACATGAATGCCGTAGTAATGATTGATGGAATCGGTGTCCATTGGTATGTCTTGGCCTCGAACATGTACATATAGATTGTTGGGATTTGGAGAGTGGGCATAGAATTCCCTTACCCAAGTTACGTTGGCCGTCCCCGGTTGGTGGAAAGGATTTGCCATTTTTGATGCTCTATTTTGTTGAAGATGAAAGGCTCAAATCCGAAATTAGTGTGTGATGATGAGTATTGGAAACCTTGCTCTTCCCACACTTGCCGGTCAAAAAATTTGGCGATGTATCTACGTTCGACCTCCTGTGGGGAGAACCATTTGAAGGTTGGTTCTTCGGTTGCTTGAGAGTGCTCTCCTCTTCCTAGATTCAAGGCCATGGTTGAGTGGTTTGTTGGTTGTAAGAAGTCGGGAACTATAGAGAAAGTAAAATGAAAAAAAACTTTTGAGTTCAAGGATGAAGAAGAGAATGGGTGTGATGGTTGAGTGTTTAAAGGGGCGGGTTTAAATAAATGGAGGGGTAATAATTATTTGGCATTCAAAATTTGAATGCCAACGGTTGCGTGTACGACAAGAGTTGTCATGGGAAGTGGGTGAGTTTTGGGCACCAATAAAGGGGGAATTTGAAAGGTTGTCGTGTTTTGGGGGAATGGGAGAGGTTGTCGAGAATGGGTTTTGGTTTGGGATTGGAATTTCTTAACACCAATCGGCCCATCTTCTTCACATCCTTGAACTCCTCATTAGAAACAAAATAATATAAAGAACATTATTTAAAAGTAACACTATTATCCTAAAAAAATAATTTAAAGATGTGGAAAAAAATAAAAATTAAGATACTAAAGGAGTGCATGAGGATGTATCTCCTAAAGTAATCACCTCATTTTCTCTCACGACATGGGTGCCAGTGTAGTACTTCAATCTTTGCCCATTAACTTTAAATTCGTGACCGTCTTTTTGGACTTAATTGTTACAACACCATGGGGGAATGCTTTGACAACTTCGAACGGTCCAGACCATCTCGATCGTAATATCACTGGGAATTGCTTCAATCAATAATTGAAGAGGAGGACTAATTGCCAAAGAAAGATTTTCCGCGGTAATAATCTCTTGTCATACCACCATTTGGTTTTTTCTCTGTAGATCTTGGCGTTATCGTAGGCTAAGGCACGAAACTCCTCTATCTCATTGAGGTCCAATAATCGTTTTCTCTAGCACTCTCCCAATCCATGTTCATTGTCTTGATTGCCCAACACACATTGTGCTCAATTTCCACTGGTAGATGGCATGTTTTACCATACACAAGTCGAAACGGTGACATGCAAAATGGTGTTTTGAATGTTGTCCTATAGACCCAAAGTGCATCATCGAGTCGATGAGACCAGTCTTTGTGGGAGTGATTAACTACCTTCTCAAGGATATTCTTCAACTCTCTGTTCGAGATCTCGGATTGTCCTTTGGTTTCTGGATGGTATGATGTGGCAATTTTGTGTGCCACTCCAAATCTCTGCAATGCCCTGGCAATGAGTTTGTTGTCGAAGTGCTTTCCTTCGTCGCTTATGATTGCCTTTGGCACTCCAAATCGTGTAAATATGTTTTTCTGTAGGAATCTTTGCACGGTTTTGGATTCATTGTTTGGTGTTGCAATTGCCTCTACCCATTTCGACACGTAGTCAACGACAAGTAGGATGTAGAGATTCCCACATGAAGATGGGAAGGCCCACATGAAATTGATTCCCCAAACATCGAATATCTCAACTTCAAGGATGTTCTGCAAGGGCATCTCGTTTTGTTTTGAAATATTTTCGGTCCTTTGACAACGGTCGCATTGCTTGTAGAAAGGTTGGGCGTCCTTATAAAGAGTCGGCCAGTATAGTTCAGATTGTAAGGCTTTGGCCGTCGTACGTGTCCCTCCAAAGTGTCTTCCATAGGGTGAAGAATGTCATTGTTGGAGCATATCTTGTTGTTCTTCTTCTAGAACACATCTTCTTATAACCTGATCTGTACATTGTTTAAACAAAAGAGGCTCGTCCCAAAAATAATGCTTAGCATCATGTCGGAACCGCTTCTTTCCTTGATGGGTAAGGTTATAAGGTAAAATACCACTAACTAAGAAATTCACAAGAACAACATACCATGGTGTCGATGAAAGTGCTGCAACAGTTGCTGAAGTTATTGTCGAGGCAATGTTATCGATACTCGGTGAGGCAGTGCTATCTGGGTTGTCGAGGCAATGCCTTCTGAAGTTGTCGAGGCAATGAGCAATTACTCGTCTGGGATTGCTTCTTGGATTTCTGTGGGAGTGGTCTCTTTCTCTCTTTGTTCTAATCATTATAAATGACCATCAACTTGGTTCACAGTACCTTTTCTGTCCTTGATTTCAATGTCGAACTCTTGTATTAGTAATACCAACGAATCAAGCGAGGCTTGAAATCTTTCTTTGAAAACAAGTACTTGATTGTCGAGTGGTCAGTGTGAACAGTCACCTTTGTTCTGATTAGGTATGGTCAAAACTTGTCAAAAGTAAATACTACTGCTAGTAATTCCTTCTATGTGGTTGTGTAATTAACTTAGGTCTCGTGGAGAGTTTTACTAGCATAGTAGATCACATGGAAGATCTTGCCTTTTCTTTGACCAAGGACTGCTTCTATTGCAAAATCGTTTGCGTCGCACATGAGTTCGAAGGGCATTCTGCAGTCTGGTGGAATCACTATAGGTTCGGTTACAAGCTTTTGTTTTACTGTCTCGAATGCTTCAGTGCATAAGTCATTAAAGTCAAAGGCTCTATCCCGTTCAAGTAGGTTACACAAAGGTTTAATTATTTTAGAAAATTTTCAATGAATCTCGTATAAAAACCTGCATGTCCTAAAAATCTTCGGATTCCTTGAAGTTGGTGGTGGTAGTTTATCGATCACTTCATCTTTGCTTTGTCAACTTCAATTCCCTTGGAGGAGATCTTGTGGCAGAGAACTATGCCTTATCCACCATAAAGTGGCACTTCTCCCAATTTAAGACCAAGTCAGATTCCTCGCATCGTTTAAGTATTTTCTCCAAATTACCTAGGCAATTGTCAAAATCATCTCCAAATACCGAGAAATCATCCATGAAGATTTCATGGAAATCTTCTACCATGTCGGAGAAAATTGCCATCATGCATCGTTGGAAAATTGTCGGTGCATTGCATAGTCTGAAAGGCATCCTTCGAAAGGCATAAGTTTCGTATCGGCATGTGAAGGTGGTATTTTCTTGATCTTCTAGTGCTATGGCAATTTGGTTGTACCTTGAATAACCATCAAGAAAACAATAAAAGGGTTTACATGTAAGATGGTCAAGCATTTGATTAATAAAAGGTAAAGTAAAATGATCTTTCCAAGTAGCTTTATTCAACTTACGGTAATCCATGCAAACCCTCCAACCAATCTTAGTATTGGTTGGGATTAGTTCATTGTTTTCATTACTTGCCACAGTTATACCTCCTTTTTTCGGTACACATTGCACCGGACTTACCCATGTACTGTCAAAAATAGTATAGATTATACCGACATCAATCCAGTTGATGATTGCTTTCCTTACAACCTCTTTCATGACTTGATTAAGTCTCTTTTGTGCCTCAATGGTTGGTTTATGATCATCCTCCAAAGGGATTTTGTGCATATTGACCGCTGGGCTAATTCCCTTCAAATCGGCAATTGTCCATCCTATTGCTTTTTTGTGTAGCTTTAGCATGTCGATCAATCTTTTTTCATGTTCGAGTTGCAACTTAGAAGAGATGATCACGAGAAATGTGTTGTTGGTTCCCAAATAAACACATTTTAATTGTTCTGCAATGACAATGGTTTCAATTCAAGAATCAGTGGTTTCTCGATACAAGGTTTTTTAATTTTTCTTTCTTCCCCTGAGTAATCTAGTGGTTCGAAATACTTACCTCGACGACTTGATATACAATTGACATCATCTTGATCATTGTCGTTTGATCCTTCTTGCTCTTTAGGGTTAGGGTAGTTGTCAAAGTAATTACCGAGGTAGTCGTCATAGGCATTGCCGAGGCAATTTTCACGGTCATTGTTGAGGCCATTTTCATAGCCATTGCCGAGGCAATTGTTTAGGCAATCTGTATCCAGGTCAAACTCAGTTATGACCTGGATGACTTGACATTCTTCTAGGTCATTGGCTTGCTTAACGGTGTGAAAAACATTTAATTTGATTTGCTGATCATTCACCCTCATAGTGTGTTATCCTCTCTCAACGTCGATCAAGGTTCTTCCCATAGCTAGGAATGGCCTCGCAAGGATAATAGGTGCAAACTTATCTGCTTCACAGTCCAAAACAATGAAATCAGCAGGGAAAATGAATTTATCAACTCTTACCAAGATATCCTCAAATTTTCCTCTAGATGAACATAAGATATATCGGTCAGCTGTAGCATCACTGTAGTAGGTCTTGCCTTCCCTATTCCCAATCGTTGAAAGACTAATTTCAGCATAAGGTTTATGCTTGCTCCAAGATCACATAGTGCCTTCTCGACATAGTGATTCTTAATTGCACATGGTATGGTGAAACTATCGGGATCTTTAAGCTTAGGTGGCATTCGATTGTGCAGCATGGCCATACATCCATCCGTTACAGCAACGGTTTCAAATTCCCCAATTATTGTTCTCTTAGAGACAATGTCTTTAAGGAACTTGGCATAGTTCGACATTTGCTCGATTGCTTCTACCAAAGGCAAGTTGATGTGGACTTGCTTCAAGATGTCGAGAAACTTCTTGAATTGGTATTCTTATTTCTGTTATTTCAACCTTTGTGGGAATGGTGGTGGAAGTCGAATGTCCTCAATCCGTTCCTTGCATGGGAATTTGATTTGAGGTATTGAATCATGACCTTTAGAAGCCTTCTTGTTTTCCGAGGTGTCTTTGTCAAGCATTGTCGAGGCAATCTTATCAGCTATTGCCGAGGGAATGTTGTCAAGTTTTTCCGAGGCAATGTTGTTGGGTATTGCCGAGGAAACGTTACTGGGTATTGCTGAGGCAATCAGTTCCTTTGATTCTGTCTCCCCTGTTTCGTACGCTCGGGGTTCCTTGAGTTGTTTACTACTTCGTGTGGTGATTGCCTTGCATTGTTCATGAGCTGTTCCTCTTGGGACCCCAGTATCGCTAGGCAAACCGCCCATTGGTCTCGAGTTCAGGATTTGAGTGAATTTCCCAACCTGAGTTTCCACGGATTTCAAAGTTGCTTCATGGTTCTGCATTCTCATCTCAGTCCTGCCCATAAAAGCATCAGTTTTCTATATAAATTTATCAGAATTATCCATATATGCATTAGTTTAAGACATTAAAGGATTTGCGAAGTTTTCCAAAGAACTGGATGATATTGATTGTTGCTGCGACATTCATTTTTGTTGCATCTGTTGTTGCGGCATCAATTGCCGAGGCATGTTCTGTTGGAATCCCAATGCTGGAGCATTCCTATTGTTCTGATTGAGGGCATTCTTGGGATTGCTTCATGAGAAATTTGGATGTTTCTTTCAGGCTGGATTGTAATTATTGGACATCACATTGTTGTTCCGGTGGTAGTTTCCAACATTAAAATTGGACTCTAGATTCTGTGGGCACTCAGAAGAATCATGGTTACCATTCCATAAATCACAAAAGGAACCTACTACCTTGACCTCCTGTGTGTTGCTCGGTCGTTGTATGTTCTTAACCAAATTGGTTACGGTAGGCAATTGCGAGAGAATTGAATTTGATGACTCAAGTTCTTTTATTGTCGCATGGCGTGTGACTCCTCCTCTTTTGGCTGTTGGGAACTGACAGTCATTTTTAGCAAGTATGTTCAAAATCTCCATTGCCTCTTATGGTGGCTTGTCTAGAAGTATACAATTTGCCGAGGCATCTAGCATCATCCTTGTCGGCATGTTCACTACACTGTAAAACATTTTCACTTGTGTCTATACAGGGAATCCGTCTAGGGGGCATTCGCGCAAAAGCTCTCTGTATCGCTCCCGAGCCTCATACAGGAACTCATCATCTGCATGCGGAAAAGAAGTGATTTTCTTACATAGCTTATCAATCATATTTGTAGGATTAAATCGAGCAAGGAAATCATGACATAAATTAGTCCAAGATCATATAGATCCGGCTAGAATACTTTTTAACAAAGTTTTCGCTCTATCCCTAAGTGAATAGTGGAATAATTTTAGCCTAACATTATCTTCATGGACTCCTTGTAATTTGAATGAATTGCAAATCTCCAGGAAGAACTTGAGGTGTTGTATAGCATCTTCAGTTGACGAGCCGCCAAATTGACCAATTAAATTGATCATATTAAACATTACGGGCTTTAATTCAAAATGCGCAGCTTCGATTGCAGGTGTGACAACTCGTAGGTTCAGTCCGTTCAGATCTTCATCTAAATAATCTCGGACGGTTAGGTTTCTTGCTTGAGCAAATTGAGGTGGCAGAATCTCTCTGTCTCCTACTGCGACATTCTGTTTGTTGTTGGCATTGTTATTGCAGACTGGATCTACCATTGCTGCGTTCAGTTTTTGTTTGAGTTTACGGTAGGTACGTTCAATCTCTGGGTCAATGGGATATTCTGGAGCTGTTTGATTTGCCCTGGTCATACACCAATGCAAAAATGTAACGCCCTGATTTTGGGCCTAGAAGTTTTAGAGTTTGAATCGGGCCGGTCGAGAACGGTTCGAATCTTTAAGGGAGATTTAGGGAACATTTAGTTCAGGATGCTTTAAAAATATGTAAAAATATATAAAAATCCTCATTTATTATATGAATGATTATGGTGAAAACAATTTTACAAAATATGGTTTGGAAATACTACATTTTGGTGTAGTGACCAAATCGCAGTTTTTGCAAAAGTGGACTAGTGACTGTTTTGTAAAGGATTGAAACTTTGAATCTTTAAGGAGCTAATTTTACCAAAATGTTTTTAATCAGATTTCTCTTTATTTTGGGTATTTTAATAATGATTTAATAAAGGGAATTAAAAGAGAAAAATCTATTTTGACTTTCATAACTACTTTACGATCGTTTTTTCCTCTTTTCATTTTCTCTCAACTTCCATTCAGCCAAACACATTTCCTCCATCAATTAGCCTCTGATTTTCACCCCTTTTGATGAGATTTCAATCTCCTTTTGATTCCTAATCTTTTCCTCATCAAATCATCTTGTTTTCACTTTGGATTTTCAAGGAAACTTGCCCAAATTAAGGAGAAATCAACCATTAGAGGTAAGCTTCGTCCTTCTCCTCTAATGATCAGTTCTTTACTGAAATTCCCAAGTTATAAATCCTTTATTAATGATTTTTGAGTTGCTTTAATGTTAGAAACATGAAATTGTGTCAAAACTCAAGGTTCTTGGAGAGATCTTGATGATTTTCGTAACTATTGGTTAGGCTCTGTTTTGAGGTTGATTTCTAATGTGTTTTGGATGATAATTGATGTTATAAATGAGGTTTTATCAAACAAATCCCGAATAGGTTTGGATCCCTAAGTTTTGCATGCTACATTGGTGGTTTTTGGGGTGGTTTTGGTGTTCTGATGTAGCTAGAGGTATAAGGACGAGTTTATGGTGATTTTTGGTGTTGAGAGAGGTTTAGAAATGATTAGAAGTGATAGATCTTGGCTGGGTTATTGTTTTGGAAGAGTTTGGAGGTGATTTTGGTTGTTTTTTGTGGCCGAAATGGTGCTTTTGGGTAGAGCAGCGAGTTTGATTAGTTGGCTAGTGATTTCAATGCATGATGATGCATTAATCCTCTGCTCTTATGTGTAATAAACATGGCAGACATCTTCGGACGCTTTTGGTGTTGATCCGGAAGTGCCGGGAGCTTAAATATCGTTTCGGCGAGCAAGCGAAACGTAATCAGTGAGTGTGAATGGTTTTAGAAGTCCTTGAGGGACAAAGAAACAAGGTTTGGGATTTAGGATTGGTTTGAAACACCATTTTAAGTCTGGAAGTAAGTATGGCTAGATTTGCTCTCAAATACGTGGTTGTTACCCGTAAAATGCTTTTACATGCTCTTGTTTTGAGATGGACAAATTCCTACTATTTTATGCATGATTTGTAGCATGAGATAATGCTTTGTAGAGTTTTCATGAGATAGCATGTTGCATTGAAGAATTTTGAGATTTTGATTTAATGCAAAGCATGAGATGTGATTTTGGAATGAGATGAAAAAGACTTGAGAAATATTGCATAAAAAGAATAGGTGAGATGATGTTTTTAACATATATATTGGCATAGAAGATGAGATACTTACCGGATATAATTGATCGATCAATAGGATGAGAGTGCACTATAAACTAAAATTCGTACGTGCTCTTTGGAGTCGGGCAATGCGGGTAGTGCCATCCCGATCCAAAGTTAGAATCCGATGATGAGAGATACCATTGGGTAGGACTTGGTGAAATACCCAAGCTTTGTGGCGATGGGAGATACCGCCATGAGAGTCCGGTGATGAGAGATTCCACCGGGGTAGGACTTGACCTTGAGTTAAGCTAATCCGCATATCCGAGTAGTGATGAAATGTGAAATGCCAATATAATATATAAAAAATGTATTTGATTCAAATGTACCAAATGTTGAGATGATTTATGCTATGAGAAATACATAAGTTTTGGTTATGAAATGCTTTAGTTTTCACATGCATGTGTATGGCCTTGCCATGAGATTTGTATTGGTTCAAATGCATGAGATAGAATAGAGGTACATGTGGTTTCAAATGAATATTTGCTTGAAATGGTTTTCAAGCATGAGATAGAATGAGCATGTTTTTGAAAATGGCTTTTGAGAAAGTGTTTTGAATAATGCATTGCTGTGTTGGTTTCCTTTAGAGCTTGCCTCACTAAGCAAACATGCTTACGCTCTCTTTTACCAACAATGCAGATAATTGAAGTGATTTTGGGCAGCAACAAGGTTAAGAACATCCAAGGAAGTGTAAAGCTCATGTATGGTGATGTTTTTACATACTTTAGTATTGATATTTGGCAATGGGGCTTCATGGTTGTTTTTGGGAGATGTATTTGGAACTCCCTATGTTTGTAGTAAGTTTGTTATGGATTTTGAAGTTTGTAAATGGTCTTGTATGGTTGGTTTGAGGTCCATATTTGGTTCATGTGACTAGGAAGCATGCCTATAGACTTAATGGTCACTTGTTTGATGCCATGCTTTAGCTTAAGCTTCTTATATATGTTCTCTAATGTCTAATCATGTTGCTGGTAAGTTATGGTATGTTTTGGGATATGTTTGAGTGTGAAAAGATGTGAAAAACCAGAAAATCATGCTCTTGCAGGACAGGGTGTATCGAAACACCCTTGTCTGTTTCGAAATAGGTGCCCGAAATGGCACTAGTGTTTCGGAACGTATGAAAGTGTTTCAAAACACTTTGGCTACTAGAGAGGCTTGTTGCGATACTAGTCTCAGAACGCACCCGAGTACCGAAACGGTCAACACCGTTTCGATACGGGCATTTGGATACGAAGGTCAGCGTTCCGAAACGGCTGGCCGTTAGACTGCAAATTTGAATTGTTTCAAGTTTTCATGTTTTACAGTTTAGTCTTGGATGTTTTGCATGCAATCGATTGAGTTTGGAATGTCCTTTTAAGCTGAAATTTGACAGAGAGGCATGTAATATGAGTAATTACATATTGGTAAGCTTAAAATCTGCAAAGTTGTTATATTTTCCAAAATTTACGTTTTGATCCCCTAAAATGTAATTCTTACAATTGTGTCCTTAAATGATTTCCGATCACTGTGTTTTTCTCTCCTTTGATTCTTGAGTAATCACAAAGGCTTAATGTGCATCTAGAAAAGATAAAAAGAAAAAAAGGGTCGTTAATCAAGGTTGATTTTCAGGTTGACTTTGGTTTTCCCCGTGTAATCTTCGTAGTTCGGGTCAAGCGTCTAGGCCGGGCTAAGGGGGTTACATTTGTTGGTATCAGAGCCAGGTTAGCGAATAAATGGGTCTTGGTAAGTGATTATTGTACGTGATTGTGAAGGAATGTGACTTTTTGGTGAAAGTATGATGTATGAATGATGATGTTTGGTTCTATTGAGATGAGTTTGTGATGCTATGCTATGTTTGGGGTATAGTTGGGGATCCCATTTACATATCATTACTAATAAGAAGAATGGTTTTAAAAAATGAGCTTGAGTACTTGGATTACTTACCTTATTATGCCTAATTGAATTTATTGTATTTTGTCAGTTGCATTGTTTTATTATGGGGCCACGTAGAGAGCTTAGAATCAATACCCGTGCTACGACTGAGAAAGAGAAAGTGGAGAATGTTGAGGATCTACCTCCTCCCCCCTGGTGGACCACCTGGTGGTGGTGGAGCTGGGGTTGGTGCTGCTGGAGTTGGTGCAGGGGTTGCTGGACCCGAGGAAGTTTAGGGGCAAGCTGCTCCTGATATGTCTGTGTTGATACAAGCTATTGTTGGAGCTTTCTAGGCAGCATGGAGCTGCACCACAAGATGGTGCCAATGTAAGGTTTCCGTTAGAGCGACTCCACAGTCTGAAAGGGACTGAGTTCAGAGGGTTGACCCCGGAAGGTTCCGAGTCTTGGTTGGAGAGTACCAAGAGGATACTTGGACAGTTGAACTGCAACAATGTTCAGAAGTTGGGATGCATTGTGTCCTTGCTGCATGGTGATGCATATACATGGTGGAGAACCACGCTATTTGGGATGGATGATGATGATGTGACTTGGACATTCTTCTTGAATGCATTCAAGCAAAAATTCTTGGGAGTTGGTTACCTTGATGAGAAAAAGAGAGAGTTCATGTCCCTTGTGCAAGGGAGTATGACGGTGGCAGAATATGAGGTGCAGTTTGTACGCCTTAGTCAATATGCACCTGAGCTGATTCCTAGCGAGCGAGAAAGGTGTGAACGATTTCGTTACGGCCTAATGGCGGATGTGAAAACCTATATGCTCACAGCAGACTATACTGATTTTGATGTCTTGGTCACCAGAGCCAAGGACATTGAGCTGAATCTTGGTCTGGCGAGTCGAGCAGGAGGATCTAGCTCAGGGAAGCGAGCTGCAGAGCGTGATCTTGGTAGGGATCGCTATAAGAGACATAAGGATAGAAGGCCACTTGGTGATGCTAGATGTGGGGGTGGTAACCCTGGGAGAGGTCAGTAAGGACCGAATGCTTTCTTGAGGACTCCTGAGTGTAACCGGTGTGGTAGGAGGCATACTGCTGAGTGCTGGGGTAATCTTGGTAGATGTTGGAACTGTGGTAATCGAGGGCACATGAAGAAAGATTGTCCTCAGCAATTGAGAGAAGGTTAGGCTCCGATGAGAGTAGTTGAGCCACAGAGAGGTCGTGGGCACAACCGTGCTAACTTTCAGCGCAGAGATGAAGGTGGGAGGAATATTGCACATGTGGTGGCTGTTTAACCTGAGGGTGGTGGCCAGGCTCGAGTGTATGCCCATCGAGAGGGGAGGAATGACACAGACGTGATCGTAGGTACCTTTACTTAGCAATCCTTGTCATTACTTTCTTTGATTGATTCTGGATTTACACACTCGTACATATTGCGTGAACATGCTCAAATGCTTGGTTTGCCTGTTGAGTCTTTGGATGTGGGTATGCGTGTGACTAGTTCCTTTGGTGAGATGGTTGTAACAAGAATATTGTATAGGAGATGCCCCTTAATGGTGCAAGATCATGTGTTTCTGGTTGATCTTATGGAGTTACCATTCTATGGATTTGACGTAATTCTTGGCATGGATTGGCTTGTTGAGCATAGAGCCGTTGTGGATTTTGAAAGCAAGCGAGTTTCGCTGAAACTTTCGGATGATTATAAGGTTGTGGTGGTGGGGGGAAAATGTGAAGTTTTTATCTAATGTGGTGTCGACGCTTGAAGCAAGAGGGATGTTGCATCAAGGATGTGAGGCTTATCTAGCCTTTCTAAGAATCCTAGTACAAAGGAGGTTCGCGTATAGGATATAAGGACCGTGTGTGAGTTTCCATGAGTGTTTCTGGAGGCATTACCTGGTTTGCCGCCTAGTCGGGAGGTTGAATTTGGAATTCAGTTGTATGAGAACACAACTCTGGTGTCCATTGCTCCCTATCGAATGGCACCCAAATAGTTGAAGGAGTTGAAGACGCAACTTCAAGAGTTGCTTGACCGAGGCTTTATTCGGCCTAGTGTGTCACCTTGGGGTGCACCGGTCTTGTTTGTTAAAAAGAAAGATGGCACTGCGAGGATGTGCATTAATTATCGCCAGCTAAATAAGTTGACCATCAAGAACAAGTATCCTTTGCTGAGGATTGATAATCTTTTTGATCAGTTTCGAGGAGCGGATGTGTTATCAAAGATCGATTTGAGGTCAAGATACTATCAGTTAAAAGTGAAGGATGTGGATGTGCCGAAAACAACCTTTCGAACGAGATATGGGCATTATGAATTTCTAGTGATGCCGTTTGGATTGACGAATGCTCATGCTGCTTTCATAGACATGATGAACATGGTGTTTCATGAATTCTTAGATAAGTTCGTTGTGGTGTTCATCGATGATATCCTTGTGTACTCTCATACTAAGAAGGAGCATGAGGGTCATTTGAGGATCGTTTTGCAAGTGTTGTTAGAGAATCAACTTTATACTAAGCTGAGCAAATGTGAGTTCTGGCTAAAGGAGGTTGTTTTTCTTGGCCATGTGGTTTCGGCTGAAAGGATTCGAGTTAATCCTCAGAAGATTGAGGCGGTGATGAATTGGAAGCATCCTAGGTCTGTTCATGAGGTTCGTAGTTTCCTTGGGTTGGTAAGTTACTACCGGAGGTTTGTGGATGGATTTTCTAAGATTGCTGCCCCTTTGACGAAGTTGTTGTAGAAGGATGTCAAGTATGAGTGGACGGAAGTGAGACAACAAGCTTTTGAGAAACTTAAGGCAGCTTTGACGCAAGCTCTTATCTTGGTTCAACCTGAATCAGGAAAAGAGTTTGTGGTGTATAGTGACGCATCCTATGTTGGTTTGGGTGTGTGTTAATGCAAGAGGGTAAGGTAGTGACTTATGCATCGCGACAGTTGAAAGTGCATGAGCGCAATTACCCTACGCATGACATTGAGTTGGCTGCAATGGTTTTTGCTCTAAAGATCTGGAGACATTATCTCTATAGTGCGAAGTGTATTGTGTAACGTATCATAAGAGTTTGAAGTATCTAATGTCTCAGAAAGAGTTGAATCTTAGGCAACGGCGTTGGGTGGAGTTGCTTAAGGATTACGATCTAACGATCGAGTATCATCCGGGGAAGGCCAATGTTGTGGCCGATGCTTTGAGGAGGAAGATGATGGTGGAATTAAAGGCGATGTTTGCTAGCTTGAGCATATCGTAGGATGGTGGTCTTGTTGCTGAATTGCAAGTGAAACCATCTCTAGTTCAGTTGATTAAGGATAAACAACTATTGGATGATTCTTTGGTGCCACATGTTCAGGATATTGCAAAAGGTAGGCCATCTGATTTCCGTTTCAATGATGATGGTGTTTTATGTTTTGGAGTCGGATAGTGGTGCCGAATGATGTTGAATTGGGGCGCACTATTTTGACTGAAGCATATAGTAGTCCTTTTGCTATGCACCCTGGTAGTACAAAGATGTACCGTGATCTGAAGGATGAGTACTATTGGGTGGCATTGAAGAAAGATATCGCTGAGTATGTCAGTAAATGCATGGTTTGTCAGTGGGTTAAGGCTGAACATCAATTTCCTTCAGGGTTGTTGCAACCGTTAAGGATTCCTGAATGGAAGTGGGAGAGGATCACTATGGACTTTGTGTCTGGTTTGCCTTTATCGCTATCGAAGAAAAATTCTGTTTGGGTGATTGTGGATCGCCTCACGAAGTGTGTGCATTTCTTGCCTGTGCATACTACGTACACCTTGGATAAGCTTGCAGAGTTGTACATTGCTGAGATTGTACGGTTGCATGGTGTACCAAAATCTATAGTGTCGGATAGAGATCCGAGGTTCACCGCAAGGTTTTAGGAGTGTTTGCATCAAGCATTGGGTACGTGGCTGAATTTCAGTACTTCTTATCATCTGCAGACAGATGGACAGTCGGAGCGTGTTATCCAAGTGCTTGAGGATATGTTAAGGTGCTGTGTTATTGAGTTTCAAGGCTCTTGGGAGAAGCACTTGCCTTTGGTGGAGTTTGCTTTTAATAACAGTTACCAAGCAAGTATTCAAATGGCACCTTATGAAGCTTTGTACGGGAGGAAGTGCAGAACTCCTCTTTGTTGGGCTGAAACGGGACAAAAGATGGTCTCGATGCCGGCTTTGTTAAAAGGAACCACCGAGAAGGTGAAGCTCATTTGTGAGCGGTTGAAGGCAGCATTAGATCGGCAAAAGTCTTACGCATATTTGAAGCGTAAGGAGATAGAATTTGATGTGGGCGAGCGTGTGTTTTTGAAAGTTTCACCTTGGAAGAAGGTGATGAGATTTGGCCGGAAGGGTAAGTTGAGCCCAAGGTTCATTGGACCATACGAGGTGATAGAACGTGTGGGTCATGTAGCTTACAAGCTGAGATTACCTCAAGAGTTAGAAAAGATACATAATGTGTTTCATGTATCGATGCTTCGGAAGTATAGATCGGATTAGTCGCATGTTATGCATGTGGAAGAGGTTGAGTTGAATCCAGATTTGACATATGATGAGGAACCTGTTGAGATTCTGGATTCGGATAGTAAGGTTCTTCGATGTAAGACCATCGAGCTGGTCAAAGTTTTGTGGAGACATCGTGGTGTTGAGGAAGCCACGTGGGAAAGGAAGGAAGACATGAAGAAGCAATTTCCTTACCTTTTTCCTCCAGGTAAATTTCGAGGACGAAATGTCTTAAGAGGGGGAGAGTTGTAACGCCGTGATTTTGGGCCTAGAAGTTTTAGAGTTTGAATCGGGCCGGTCGAGAACGGTTCGAATCTTTAAGGGAGATTTAGGGAACACCTAGTTCGGGATGCTTGAAAAATATGGAAAAATAACTAAAAATTCTCATTTATTATATGAATGATTATGGTGAAAATAATTTTACAAAATATGTTTTGGAAATGCTACATTTCCGTGTAGTGACCAAATCGCAGTTTTTGCAAAAGTGGACTACTGACTGTTTTGTAAAGGATTGAAACTTTGAATCTTTAAGGAGTTAATTTTACCAAAATGTTTTTAATCAGATTTTTCTTTATTTTGGGTATTTTAATAATAATTTAATAAAGGGAATTAAAAGAGAAAAATCTACTTTGACTTTCATAACTACTTTACGATCTTTTTTTTCTCTTTTCATTTTCTCTCAACTTCCATTCAGCCAAACACATTTCCTCCATCAATTAGCCTCTGATTTTCATCCCTCTTGATGAGATTTCAATCTCCTTTTAATTCCTAATCTTTTCCTCATCAAATCCTCTTGTTTTCACTTTGGATTTTTAAGGAAACTTGACCAAATTAAGGAGAAATCAACCATTAGAGGTAAGCTTCGTCCTTCTCCTCTAATGATCAGTTTTTTACTGAAATTCCCAAGTTACCAATCCTTTGTTAATGATTTTTGAGTTGCTTTAATGTTAGAAACATGAAATTGTGTCAAAACTCAAGGTTCTTGGAGAGATCTTGATGATTTTCGTAACTATTGGTTAGGCTCTGTTTTGAGGTTGATTTCTAATGTGTTTTGGATGGTAATTGATGTTATAAATGAGGTTTTATCAAACAAATCCTGAATAGGCTTGGATTCCTAAGTTTTGCATGATAGATTGGTGGTTTTTTGGGTGGTTTTGGTGTCCTGATGTAGTTGGAGGTATAAGGACGAGTTTATGGCGATTTTTGGTGTTGAGTGAAGTTCAGAAATGATTAGAAGTGATAGATCTTGGCTGGGTTTTTGTTTTGGAAGAGTTTGGAGGTGATTTCAGTTGTTTTTTGTGGCCGAAATGGTGCTTTTGGGTAGAGGAGCGAGTTTGATTAGTTGGTTGATGATTTCAATGCATGATGATGCATTAATCCTATGCTCTTATGTGTAATAAACATGGCAGACATCTTTGGACGCTTTTGGTATTGATCCGGAAGTGCTGGGAGCTTAGTTATCGTTTCGACGAGCAAGCGAAATGTAATCGGTGAGTGCGAATGGTTTTAGAAGTCCTTGAGGGACAAAGAAACAAGGTTTTGGGATTTAGGATTGGTTTGCAACACCATCCTAAGTCCGAAAGTAAGTATGGCTAGATTTGCTCTCAAATATGTGGTTGTTGCCCCTAAAATGCTTTTACATGTTCTTGTTTTGAGATAGACAAATTCCTACTGATTTATGCATGATTTGTAGCATGAGATGATGCTTTGTAGAGTTTTCATGAGATATCATGTTGCATTGAAGAGTTTTGAGATTTTGATTTAATGCAAAGCATGAGATGTGATTTTGAAATGAGATGAAAAATACTTGAGAAATATTGCATAAAAACAGTAGGTGAGATGATGTTTTTAACATAATATATTGGCATAGAAGATGAGATACTTACCGGATATAATTGATCGATCAATAGGATGAGAGTTCACTATAAACTAAAATTCGTACGTGCTCTTTGGAGTCGGGCAATGGGGGTAGTGCCATCCCGATCCAAACTGAGAATCCGATGATGAGAGATACCATCGGGGTAGGACTTGGTGAAATACCCAAGCTTTGTGGCGATGATAGATACCGCCATGAGAGCCCGGTGATGAGAGATTCCACCGGGTTAGGACTTGACCTTAAGTCAAGCTAATCCGCATATCCGAGTAGGGATGAAATGTGAAATGCCAATATAATATATAAAAATGTTTTTGATTCACATGTACCAAATGTTGAGATGATTTATGCTATGAGAAATGCATATGAAATGCTTTAGTTTTCACAAGCATGTGTATGGTCTTGCCATGAGATTTGCATTGGTTCAAAAGCATGAGATAGAATAGAGGTACATGTGGTTTCAAATGAAGATTTGCTTTGAAATGGTTTTCAAGCATGAGATAGAATGAGCATGTTGTTGAAATGGCTTTTGAGAAAGTGTTTTGAATAATGCATTGTTGTGTTGGTTTCCTTTAGAGCTTCCCTCACTTAGCAAACATGCTTACGCTCTCTTTTACCAACATTGCATATAATTGAAGTTATTTTGGGCAGCAAGAAGGTTAAGAACATCCAAGGAAGTGTACAGCTCATGTATGGAGATGTTTTTACATACTTTAGTATTGATATATGGCAATGGGGCTTCATGGTTGTTTTTGGGAGATGTATTTGGAACTCCCTATGTTTGTAGTAAGTTTGTTATGGATTTTGAAGTTTGTAAATGGTCTTATATGGTTGGTTTGAGGTTTGAGGTCCATATTTGGTTCATGTGACTAGGAAGCATGCCTATAGACTCAATGGTCACTTGTTTGATGCCATGCTTTAGCTTAAGCTTCTTATATATGTTCTCTAATGTCTAATCATGTTGCTGGTATGTTGCTGGTATGTTTTTGGGATATGTTTGAGTGTGAAAAGATGTGAAAAACCAGAAAATCATGATGTTGTAGGGCAGGGTGTATCGAAACACCCTTGTCTGTTTCAAAACAGTGGCCCGAAGTGGCCATAGTGTTTTGGAACGGATGAAAGTGTTTCAGAACACTTTGGCTACTGGAGAGGCATGTTTCGATGCAGGTCTCGGAATGCACCCGAGTACCGAAACAGTCAACACCGTTTCGATACGGGTGTTCAATACGAAGGGAAGCGTTCCGAAACGGCTGACCGTTAGACTGCAAATTTGAATTGTTTCAAGTTCTCATGTTTTACATTTTAGTCATGGATGTTGTGCATGCAATCGATTTAGTTTGGAATGTCCTTTTAAGCTGAAATTTGACAGAGAGGCATGTAATATGACTAATTACATATTGAGTCCTTAAATAATTTTCGATCGCTGAGCTTTTCTCTCTTATGATTCTTTAGTAATTACATAGGTTTAATGTGCATCTAGAAAAGATAAAAAGAAAAAAAGGTCCTTAATCAAGGTTGACTTTCGGGTTGACTTTGGTTTTCCCCGTGTAATCTTCGTAGGTCGGGTCAAGCGTCTAGGCCGGACTAAGGGGGGTTACAAAAACCAAATTTTGTTAACCCTTGAGAAACTGAACAATAAAAAGTAAAAATAGAAGTGCAAGAAAATAAAAACAAAGTCGTTTTTCCAATCCCCGGCAACGGCGCCAAAAACTTGTTGTGCGTATTCAGTGTCAAAAATTTAGTGCAAGTATACACTGTAAAAAAATAAAAACACAAGTAATGGTTTGGTAGAGAAAACAACTATAATAAAGAAAATAAGTAAATTAAGAGATTGAATAAATATGATGATAGAGTAGGCCGGATTATGTTGCGTCGTAGTGTGGAATTAGAATGAAACCGTCTCGGTTTTGAATGCAAACGTCAACTTGATTGCCTCGGCAATGGGCAAAAGAATTGCCTCGGTAATGGGCAAAACTATTGTCGCGGCAAAGAACACTGTTGGAGTATGCCCAAAGACAAATCATATGATGATTGAATTGACATCCTATTTTACTATATTTATCAAGTAATGGAATTGTCGTTATTATCATTTGGTATGTTTCTGTGCATCAAACTAACCATTAGATAATAATGTCCATACAATAATATGATTATTGTTAAATAGGATCCTTAGTCGAATATTATTACAGGTATGGACAGTGATAATATATAAAGACTAATATGTGGTTGATGACAAGCGTTGTCATTGACATAGAGATGTCAAAATCAACACATAAGTATTTGTTAGAGAACAACATACTGGATTGGCCCGCTATGAGCATGTTTCTTGGGTAGTAATTATGTGACAGTCACAACATTGCTCATGATAAACATATGTATAATCCTCAGACTTGAGATCAACTTGATTTCAACATAAAGATTTACGTATTTTGACATAGTCAAACGTGTGTCGTAACTGACTACATTATAAAGACTGGTGATTGGATATGTGATGACCTATGTAGTGAAATATGGTTGATCAACAAAGGATTTGTCCCTCCTACATAATGTGAGAAGTATCTTCGGCCACTTGATTGAGTGAGATTAGAAAATGCATGGCCATGCTCGAATATTATGATATGAGATATCATAGAGATTCGTTTATCATAATCTACTCAAGACATCAAGAAACACTAGATGGATAACGCAAGTGTGACTAACCCATGACTTGTGTTCATCTAAGATATAAAGGACAAAAGGATGAAATATATAAAGGAAGTTTATTCAAGAATTAGGAAAGTCAAACCATGACTTCATGCAACCTAGGTAGCAATGATGTATTGCTAGATGCCACTCATTGTTTGTAAAATTAGAACAGTTCTAATTTTGCTGCTAACGTTGCATGAACCTACAAGGGTCACACCCTTCGAATGAAACGAACAAAAATTGGAAACCATACTCCCTATTTTAGGGAGGTTGCCGAAAATCCCCTATGGGATAAGGGAAATCGGCAACTCCCTTAAATGTGAATAATATTGGATAAATATTGTATTTATCAAATATTATTTAGAGTATGGAAAATATTTAGAGACTTTAATATTATAGAATAAGATTCTAGAAATTTAAATGTATATTTGGAATTTATATAATGTATATTTAATTCCATGTTTATGTAGAATTAGATTCCACATAATTAAAAACATGTATTTAAATATATTTAAATCCAAGTAAAGACAGAATGAGATACTATATAATAAAAATATATATATTTGGATTAAATAGAATGTATATTTAAATCGATGTTTTATGTAGAATAAGATTCTACATAATTAAATATACATTTCATTTAATATTATTAAATATAATGTATATTTAATATAATCCAATTTCAAGTAGAATTAGATTCTATGAATTTTGTTTGAACTTGGATTTAAGGAATTCAACTAGAATTAAGTCTCTGAATACTCTTTAAAGGGACAAGGGCTAGCTACCAAATCATCCCTCTTCCTCCTCTTGAAGATTTCGACAACGCCCCTAGGGATTCCCCACTGGAATTCGACATTTCCCAGAAAGCTCTCTGAGAAGCTGTTCGATATTTTTCTGGTGTTCTACTTGCCCCTGGCAAATCCCTGAAGGTTCCTTTGCTCGATTGCAAGTCCCGGTTGAACTCCTGGTCGATTTCAGGCTCCCTCAGGAATCATTGGATGGATTTCAACTTCTCCCTGGAAGGTGTTCAAACCTGCCGAAATTTATCCCTAAGTGTTAGGGAGGCGGAAACTTTGTTCGTTTTTTTCGGGTGGACTTCGTAGAGGTCGTTGCGAACTTGTGACGATTCCGGTTTTACTTGACGTGGTTATTCTGACATACCGTCGGTTTTCCAGTTTCTAGAGTTTTAAAAGGTAACTCTTCATCTTTTCAGCTCGGATTCGTTCCTCTACATGGATCCTGGCTGGATTACGCCAGATTAATTTTTTCGCTGCGCCACGGGGCGTGCCGACGTGACCCAACAGTGGTATCAGAGCCACTTGTATCATACGAATTCGGACTTAAATTCTTGGTTGATGTTTATGTATGAGATGCATGTTGTTTGATTCGATTTAGATATTTATTGTTTATCATATAACACCTAATAAAGACTTATTTCGATTATCACTTAATGATTAAGAGTTAATCATAACTATGTTAGGTTGCTTCAATGTTAAATGTTAACATGTTGAGACTAATAGTTAGTCTAGAGAACAAGTAGTTGTTCGCAGTTTCATAGATTTATGAAATCTCTGAAAGGGCTTCTAATTTGATAAAAGTTATCAAACTATCTTTCACGGTGAATCCATAAAAGTTATGGTTAGATGTTATGAAAAATGCATGTCTAGGATTGGCATCATCAAAGACCTGGTACTTAAGTGTGCCTAGTACGCCACCTCTCTTTCATGTTGACCATCCTGGTGCATTTGTTCGTTAACGCAAATGGTTTATGAAAACTCGTGATCCTTCTTTGGCCTATTAACCGCAACATAGGGATAATCAGTTTAAAACTCTGTAAACACGTCGTTACTTTGTTCGCACGATGTCTGAAATGCATGTTAGATTGCACGGTGTTTGTTTTGCATGGAGATAAAGAAATAACCAAGGTAGCAGCGTGGTGGGCCTTCCCTGGTAGACCGGGCATTTCAGAAGTAGATTCTATCTTTAGTAGAATGGTCCTCCCATTGGCTTGGGACGGGTCGCCTTAGGTTAAGAAGGGCTATAATCATTGCATATTTATTTACCGCTTATATTTACCTTGTATGTGATGCAATGGATGTTTTATAAGCATGATTAAACATAGTTCTATTGATAGGCTCAATGTTGAAATGATGATATAATTAAGTAAATCCCTCACTATAATTCTAAGTCTGTTTTAACCATCCAATATTTACCCTCGTTGAAGCTTTGATCGATATAATGCGAGCTTTGCCAAAGCAATGTCACATTTATCTATCTTAGTTAAGCGCGAAGAATAAGCTAGTGATATTCGCCGGTTGAGATATTGGTATTGACTTAGCTTGGTTGTTCTAATAGGATTAGAAAACCTAGTGGTTAAAAGTTTTGGATAATCATAAGATGATTTAAAGAACAAGAGTTGTTCGCCAAAAGATGAGGAATTACATGAGATGTAATTACTAAGGTGATACTTACATAAATAACCATTTCCTAAAAGACTGGCCAAAGCTGATTTAGGAATGGTGAAATACGGATCCTCACTCACTAGAAAAACTATCGAAACGTTTTTCCAAAATTAAAACTAACGGGTTTTTAATTTTGAAGAAAATAGTCGGAGTAAATTTATAGTAAATACCTATCTATAAATAGTGCGATCTATCCTTGAGAAGGATAAGCTCAATGGCATAAACTTCCTTGACTGATTCCGCAATTTGAGAATTGTTCTCAAACGGGAAAAGAAGGAATATGTCATTGAAGAACTTGTTCCTGATGAACCGGTTGCCACTGCTTCCAGAGCTGACAAAGACAAGTTTAAGAAACACATGGACGACATGTTGGATGTTGGTTGTCTTATGCTTGCCTCCATGACCCCTGAGCTTCAGAAGCAACATGAGGACACGGAAGCTTATGATATGATTCAAAATCTCAAGGAGATTTATGAAGGGCAAGCTCGTCAAGAGAGGTACGAGACCTCTAAAGCACTATTTCAATGCAAGATGAGTGAGGGATCTCCCTTAGGATCTCACGTCATCAAAATGATGGGCTACATCCAAACGTTGGAGAAGCTCGGCTTTCCGCGGAAAGACGAATTAGCTACTGATGTCATCCTGCAATCGTTGTCGGATAGTTTCAATCAGTTCGTCCTTAATTTCAATATGAATGAAATTAACAAGACGCTGCCACAGTTGCTCGACATGTTGAGAACTGCTAAAATCAACCTGAAGAAGGTAGGACCTAAACCTGTTCTGATGGTCCGCAAGGGCAAGAAGAAAGGTAAATCTGCAGCAAAGTCTAAAGGTGATGGTAAGACCAAAACCGATGGAAAGGAGGCATTGAAACCTAAGAAGGGAATCAAGAAGGATGGAAAATGTTTCCATTACGGCAAGACCGGACATTGGAAGAGAAACTGCCCCACACACCTACAAGAAGTCAAGAAAGTAAAAACGAGTGAGGCATCAACCTCAAAGGCTTCTAAAGAGAAGGCTTCATAATAGACATGGACCTGCGAATGGAAATAAAGCAAGAGTTGCTACATCATCCATTAGGACATGTGTTTTTGCTTAAATATATTTGTTTTTGTTTTTAAGATTATTATTTTGTGCCTAAGTTTTAGTTATCTTGTAAGGACAAGATATTTTAATTTTGATATTATTTAAATAAATGTTATTCTTTTAATCTCTTATGGCACAACGAATCAATGATCTTTAAACAAATCAAATCAATAATATTTATAAGATAAATAAAAGAAATGACTAATCTCAAACTCATAAAAAGTATTAAGGTAATTTGATGAGATCAAATTCAAGAATATTTAAAGTTTGATGAACTTTCAAAGAATATGGGATTGTCCCATAATTAAATCCCACAAGTGAAACGAAAAGTCTTTGAAAGAGAATCAAATATGTTAGACATGTTTTGATTCAGAACAAGTCATTTTCGACTACTTTACACACTAGAAAAACAACTCTCATACTTAATCGTGTTTTTTTTCGAAACGTCATATAAGATATGGACTAAGAATTGTTGTAGAATACCTTTGAAGTTTTAAGGTTACTTACATGTTAAAATGTTTACAAAGTTCGAACCTTAAAAACTCTATTTGTTGTTTATCCTAACGAGAACAAAGCGTTTGTTTCTCAAACGAGAGTTTATCTTGAAAGAGATTAATTCTTACAAAGGGATATTATTTCTTCAACTTTAACGAGAACAAAATATTTGTTGCTCAAACGATAGTTTATCTCGAAAGAGAATACTTATCACTAAGGGATTTCATTTTTCAACGAGAACAAAATGTTTGTTGCTCAAACGAGAGTTTCTCTCGAAAGAGATTACCTCTCACAAAAGGAAAAAAAATGGAATTTGGAATGTGAAGAAATTTTAGACAACAAATTTATGAACCAAAGATTGAGAATATTCCACAAATGATCAAGGATCATTGGAACAAAACACAACCATTGGGTTGATCCTTAAGAGAATACCATATACTTGAGAAATATGGATTTCTCACTATCCGTACATGGAAACACTCTTCTTTTCGGATAAAGATAAAGACTAGGTCTTATCAGAAAGAAATGGTGAGCCCAAAATTCGAGAAATGGCTAAGAGCCATGAGATATGAGATGGAATCCATGTTTAAAACCAAGTATATACTTTGGTTACCTAAAAGGGTAAAACCTAAGAGGTATGGATGAGTTTTTCAAAAAGGAAAAACCGACATGGATGATAAAACATACAAAGGATGAGTCATCGCTAAAAGTATTCGACAAACTTCGTAGTATAGTCTATGATAAAGCATCTTCCTTGTAGCTATGTTTAATCCATCTTAATCTCACTTGCAAGTAGTTACATACGATGATTATGGAATCAAATAAAGGAATGTCAAAACCACTTTCCTAAGGGAAAACTTGAAACAGATGTGTACATAACACATCCAGAAGGTTTTGTCACTCCAGTAAACACTTGGAAGGTATGTAAGCTACAAAGGTCTATCTGTAGACTAAGGCAAGCTTCTCGAAGTTGGGATATTCGTTTCAGAAGATACAATCAGAAGGTTTGGTTTATCTAGAAACAAAGGGGAGTCTTGTTTTCAAAAGAGCTAGTGGGAGCATTGTTACTTTCCTAAGTATTGTATGTAGATAACATACTCATCAAAAGGAACTAAAGATCGCAATCTGTTTTGCATTAATAAAAGATGTTGCGAGTTAGCAACATGAGACAGTATCTAACTCTACAACATAGGCTGAATGTATTACAGTCGACATAGCAATAAAGAAGGATGTTTGGATCTAAAGGGTTCACTTCTGAACTAAGGATTGTTCCCAGCATATTAGATGCTACATAACTATGTTATGATGGAACCTTTGCGTAAGCAAATAAAACCCAGATCTCATCAATAAATCCAAACATATTCTAAAGTACTTACATCTTGGAGATGTGAAAGTATGCAACATATGCACAAAGTTGATAACTTTATCAACTCCCTGACAAGGCTTTTGACACAACATAAGCATGTCAGTTACACTAAGCCATGTCGTATTAGATACGAGAATGATTGGTTTTAGTGCTAGTGGGAGATTGTTGGAGTATGCCCAAAGACCAATCATATGATGATTGAATAGAGATACTATTTTACTAGATTTATCAAGTAATGGCATTGTCGTTATTATCATTTGGTATGTTTCTGTGCATCAAACTAACCATTGGATAATAATGTCCATACAATAATACGATTATCGTTAAATAGGATCCTTAGTCGAATATTATTACGGATATGGACAGTGATAATATATAAAGACTAATATGTGGTTGATGACAAGCGTTGTCATTGACATAGAGATGTCAAAATCAACACATAAGTATTTGTTAGAGAACAAAATACTGGATTGGCCCGCTATGAGCATGTTTCTTGGGTAATTATGTGACAGTCACAACATTGCGCATGATAAACATATGTATAATCCTCAGACTTGAGATCAACATGATTTCAAGATAAATATTTGCGTATTTTGACATAGTCAAACGTATGTTGTAACGAACTACATTATAAGGATTGATGATTGGATACGTGATGACCTAAGTAGTGAAATATGGTTGATCAAAAAAGGATTTGTCCCTTCTACATAATGGGAGAAATATCTTCGGACACTTGATTGAGTGAGATTAGAAAATGCATGGCCATGCTCGAATATTATGATATGAGATATCATAGAGATTCATTTATCATAATCTACTCAAGACTTCAAGAAACACTAGATGGACAACGCAACTATGATTAACCCATGACTTGTGTTCATCTAAGATATAAAGGACAAAAGGATGAAATAAATAAAGGAAGTTTATTCAGGAATTAGGAAAGTCAAACCATGACTTCATGCAACTTAGGTAGCAATGATGTATTGCTAGTGCCACTGATTTTTTGTAAAATTAGAACAGTTCTAATTTTGCTGCTAACGTTGCATGAACCTACAAGGGTCACACCCTTCGAATGAAACAAACAAAAATTGAAAACCATACTCCCTATTTAGGGAGGTTGCCGAAAATCCCCTATGGGATAAGGGAAATCGGCAACTCCCTTAAATGAGAATAATATTGGATAAATATTGTATTTATCAAATATTATTTAGAGTATGGAAAATATTTAGAGACTTAAATATTATAGAATAAGATTCTAGAAATTTAAATATATATTTGGAATTTATATAATGTATATTTAATTCCAAGTTTATGTAGAATTAGATTCCACATAATTAAGAACATATATTTAAAGATATTTAAATCCAAGTAAAGATAGAATGAGATTCTATATAATAAAAATATATATATTTGGATTAAATAAAATGTATATTTAAATCCTTGTTTTATGTAGAATAAGATTCTACATAATTAAATATATATATTTCATTTAATATTATTAAATATAATGTATATTTAATATAAACCAATTTCAAGTAAAATCAGATTCTATGAATTTTGGTTGAACCTGGATTTAAGGAATACAACTAGAATTAAGTCTCTGAATATATTTAAAGGGACAAGGGCTAGCAACCAAATCATCCCTCTTCCTCCTCTTGAAGATTTCGACAACACCCCTAGGGATTCCCACTGGAATTCGACATATCCCAGAAAGCTCTTTGAGAGGTTGTTCGATATTTTCCTGCTGTTCTACTTGCCCCCTGGAAAATCCCTGAAGGTTCCCTTGCTCGATTGCAAGTCTCGGTTGAACTCCTGGTCGATTTCAGACTCCCTTAGGAATCCCTGGAGGGATTTCGACTTCTCCTTGGAAGGTGTTCAAACTTGTCGAAATTTATCCCTAAGTGTTACGGAGGAGAAAACTTTGTTCGTTTTGTTCGGGTGGACTCCGTAGAGGTCGTTGCGAATCTATGTTGATTCCGGTTTTACTTGACGTGGTTATTCCGACATACCGTCGGTTTTCAAGTTTCCAGAGTTTTAAAAGGTAACTCTTCATCTTTTCACCCCGGATTCGTCTTGTACATGGATCATGGCTGGATTACATCAGATTAATTTTTCCGCTGCGCCACGGGGCGAGCCGACGTGACCCAACAAACACGACTACTGCTTGGGCAATTGAGCGAAAACATCCAAGGTTTGAAAAGGTGTTCTTCAATGGTTCGTTCTTATCCCTATGTCGAAACTCTATTTGTAATGCTTCAGTTTTGGGCCTAGATGTTTTGACGAGTCAGATTGGGCCGGGGGAACTGGTGTCGGTTGTTCGATCCATTAAAAAGGTGGTTTAGGGAAATCAAGGATCGAGATGGGATAGCAATATGATAAAAATTTCTAAAATCCTCTAAAATTATATTCTAGGGGTTGGTTGAAACAATTTTACAAAATAGGTTTTCAAAAGTATACATTTTGGGCAGTGACCAAAATGTAAAGATTTAAAAGTTAGGAGAATGAGTTTTTCAAGAATAGTCAAAATCTTAGAATATTTAGGGAGCTACATGGAAATTATGCCATTTCCCTAATTTGGCATGTGTTTTAAATGTTTATTAAATAATTAAAAAGTTTTTAATTAAGTGATTAAACAAGAGTTAGTTAAATGGTTAAAAAAAATTGACGAGCCTTTTTATTTCTTTTCTTAATTCAGCCAAACACTCTCCATTTCCTCTCAATTTTCTAGAAATTATTTTCTCTGAAATCCTCTTTTGATTTCTATTCTTTTCCTTATTGATTTCTTCTGTTTTCCTTCAAGTGTCTTCAAGTAAATCTTGCCAAATTAGAGGAGAAGCAAGGATTGGAGGAAATTTTTGTGCTAACCCTCTAATCTAGGTTCTTTAATGAAATTCCAAAGATATTTGAATCTTTAATACTGATTTTGATTGAGATTTTGTTGTTAGATTGATAAACTCTTGAAATTTTGATTGAAAAATGGATTTTAATATAATTTTCGGAGTTTAATTTAAATGGCTGGTTTGAGATTGTTTCTAAATGAGTTTTGAAAGGTTTTTGGTGTTGAAGTAGAGTCTTAATCATATAGATCCCGAAATCCCATAGATCCTTGGTTTTTGAAGTGTTTTTGGGGTGTTCTTGAGGAATTCGAGTTGCTGGAGGTATAAGGATGGTTTAAGTTTGTTTTTGGATATTGATTAATGCCTAAAATGCTTTGGATTAGTTGGGTAATGGATGGGCTAAGGTTAGAGGTCAATCGATTGAGTTTTTGGTTGTTTTCATTTGGGTGTTTTGGTGCTTTAGAGTAGGGCTGCGGGTTTTCTTGCGAGTGCTGGTGTTTTGGATGCATTTTAATGCATTGAACATTTGTTTTTGTGTGTTGAAAACAGGGGATATTGTTCGGGAAGCAAACAAAGTGGGTTTGGAGGCTTTAGACGATCGATAGTTGCGTCGGCAAGCGTGGTTTCGCAAGTTGGTGAGTGGAACTTGGTTTTCCAGCAAGGAAACGTTTTAGAAAAGGTTTTGGGAACTTAGTAAGAGCTTGAAACGCTTTACTAAGTTCAGATGTAAGTAAAGTGAATTTTTACTCTTGGATTGTGCTAGTTTTGGACCAATGTTTGCACTTGATTTTACTTGCATCAACCTACTATTTTAAAGCATGTTTTGAATGTAAAAAATATGTATTATGATGATTCCATGTGGTTTAAGGATGCACTAGGTACGTGATCCTTGTATGCATGTGTTGATGCATGACATTGGAAGCATGGTTAATGCTTGATTTATGGCTTATCATGAATGCTTTGTAAAATCAGTGAGTTATGCATGAGGTATGGGTTATATTGGCAGGAGACGTTGAATAAAATGTTTTATTAATGAAATCAGATATACTTAGCCGGATAAAGGATTGAGTGCACTATAAACAAGTCTTCTTGGATGTTGAGGGGTTGTGATTGTACCGAATAATCCATCCAAGTACCCTAACGATTGAGGATTGTTTGAGGTTGTAACGGTTGAGGGTAGCTCCCGGGTGCGAACCTTGTGTGTGTCCCATCTCCCCTTATTGGATTATACATCTACCGATGACTGGTGTTGAGGGGTTGTGATTGTACTAAATACTCCTGTAACCCCCTTAGCCCGACCTAGACGTTTGTCCCGAACTACGAAGATTACACGGGGAAAACCAAAATCAACCCGAAAGTCAACCTTGATTAACGACCCTTTTTTTCTCTTTTTATATTTTCTAGTTGCACATTAAGCCTAGGTGATTACACAAGAATCGTATGAGAAAAGGGCTCAGCGATCGGAAAGCAATTAGGGACACAATTGCATGAATTACACTTTTAAGGACCAAAATGTAAATTTAAGAAAATATAAGGACTTTGTAGATTTTAAGATTACCAATATGTAATTAGTCATATTACATGCCTCTCTGTCAAATTTCAGCTTAAAAAGATATTCCAAGCTGAAACAATTGCATCCACAACATTTAGGACTAAAATGTAAAACATGTGAACTCAAACAATTCAAAAACCTCATCCAACGGTCATCCGTTTCGAAACAAAGACCCTCGTACCGAAACGCCCGTATCGAAATGGTGTTGACTGTTTTGTTACTCGGGTGCGTTCCGAGACCGGTATCGAAACAGGCCTCTCTAGTAGCCAAAACGTTCCGAAACACCTTCAACCGTTTCGAATACTATGGCCATTACAGACCCCCGTTTCGAAACAGTTAAGGGTGTTTCGATACACCCTGCCCTGCAACAGCAGAAAATGCTGGTTTTCACCTCTTAACCCACTCAAACATGCTTCAAATCATGCCATAACATACCAGCAACTTGTCTAGACACTAGAGATCAAATTTAGGAAACTTAAGCTAGAGCTAGGCATCAAACTCATGAACACTCAATCTATATGCATGCTTCCTAGCCACAAATCCAAATATAAGCTTTCAAACCTCAAACCACCCAAACAAACCATTTACAAACTCCAAAATTCACACCAAACTTGTTACAAACATATGGAGTTCCCAAAACACATCTCCCAACAACAACCATGAAACCCCATTGCCATATATCAATACTAAAGTATGTAAAACATCACCATACATGAGCTTTGCACTTCCTTGGATGTTCTTAACCTTCATGCTGCCCAAAAATCACTTCAACTATCTGCATTGTTGGTAAAAGAGAGCGTAAGCACATTTGCTTAGTGAGGCAAGCTCTATAGAAAACCAACACAACAATGCAACATTCAAAACACTTTCTCAAAAGTCATTTTCTACATCATGCTCATTCTATCTCATGCTTGAAAACCATTTCAAAGCAAATATCCATTTGAAACAACATGTACCTCAATTCTATCTCATGCACTTAAACAATGCAAATCTCATGACAAAGCCATACACATTCTTGTGAAAACTAAAGCATTTCATATACAAATCTCATATGCATTTCTCATAGCATAAATCATCTCAACTTTAGGTACATGTGAATCAAAAATATTTCATATATTTTATTGGCATTTCACATTTCATTATTACTCGGATATGCGGATAACTTTCTCAAACCCACTAGACACTTCCGGTGGAATCTCTCATCACCGTACTCACTCGTCTAGTAAACATAATTTCCGGTGGAATCTCACATCACCGTACTCACATGACGGTATCTCTCATCGCCACAAAGCTTGGGTATTTCACCAAGTCCTACCCGATGGAATGCCCATCATCGGTCTCTCCCTTTGGATTGAATCCAAAGAGCACGTATGAATTTTTAGTTTATAGTGCACTCTCATTCTATTGATCGATCAATTATATCCGGTAAGTATCTCATCTTCTATGCCAAAATATTATGTCAAAACATCATCTCACCAACTGTTTTTCATACAACATTTCTCAAAACTTTCTCATCTCATTCAAAATCATAACATTTGCCATGCTCTAAAACAAAAGCTCAAAACTAATCAATGCAACATGTTATTTCAAGAAATCTTTTCAAGCATCATCTCATGCTACAAATCATGCATAAAAACAGTAGGAATTTATCTATCTCAAAACATGAGCATGTAAAAGCATTTTAGGGGCAACCACCACATATATGAGAGCAATCTAGCCAATACATACTTCCGGACTTATGATGGTGTTTCAAACCTTTCCTAAATCCCCAAACCTTGTTTCTTTGTCCCTCAAAGACTTCTAAAACCATTCGCACTCACCGATTTTGTTTCACTTGCTCGCCGAAATGCTATCTAAGCTCCCGGATCAACACCAAAGGCGTCCGAAGATGTCTCCCCTGTTTATAACACATAAGAGCAGATGATTAATGCATCATCATGCATTGAAGTCATCAGCCACACACCGAAACTCGCTGCTCTACTCAAGAGCCTCATTTCGGCCACCAAAAACAACCGAAATCACCTCCAAACTCTTCCAAAACAAAGCCCAGCCAAGATCGAACACTTCTAATCATTTCTAAACATCAATCAAAATCAAAAACCACCACAAACTCGTCCTTATACCTCCAGCCATAACAGAGCACCAAAACCACCCCAAAAACCACCATTCTATCATGCAAAACTTAGGAATCCAAACCTATTCGAAATTTGTTTTATAAAACCTCATTTATAACATCAATTACCATCCAAAATACATTAGAAAACAACCTCAAAAAAGAGTCTAACCAACAACCACGAAAATCATCATGATCTCTCAAAGAACCTTGAGTTTTAATACAATTTCTTGTTTCTAACATTAAAGCAACTCAAAAATCATTAACAAAGGATTGATAACTTGGGAATTTCAGTAAATAACTGATCATTAGAGGAGAAGGACGAAGCTTATCTCTAATGGCCGATTTCTCCTTGATTTTGGCAAGTTTTCTTGAAAATCCAATGTGAAAACAATAGGATTTGGTGAGAAAAAGATTAGGAATCAAAAGGAGATTGAAATCTCATCAAAAGAAATGAAAATCAGAGGCTAATTGATGGAGGAAATGTGTTTGGCTGAAAAGAAATTGAGAGAAAATGAAATGAGAGAAAATTGACGTAAGGTAGTTATGAAAAGTCAAACATGGTTTTCCCTTTTAATTATCTTTATTTCCCTTAATTAAAGCATTATTAAAATCACCCAAAACAAGGAGAAATCTGATTAAAAACATTTTGGTAAAATTAGCTCCTTAAAGATTCAAAGTTTCAATCGTTTACAAAACAATCACTATTTATCTTTTGCAAAAAACTGCGATTTGGTCACTACACCGAAATGTAGTATTTCCAAACCTTATTTTGTAAAATTGTTTTCACCATAATCATTCATATAATAAATGAGGATTTTTAGGTATTTTTCCATATTTTTAAAGCATCCCGAACTAGGTGTTCCCTAAATCACCCTTAAAGATTCGAATCGTTCTCGACCGGTCCGATTCGAACTCTAAAACATCTAGGCCTAAAATTGTGGCGTTACAACTCTCCCCCTCTAAAGAAATTTCGTCCTTGAAATTTACCTGGAGGAAAAAGGTAAGGAAATTGCTTCTTCATGTCTTCCTTTCTTTCCCACATGGCTTCCTCAACACCACGATGTCTCCACAACACTTTGACCAGCTCAATGGTCTTACCACGGAGAACCTTACTATCCGAATCTAGAATCTCAACAGGTTCCTCATTATATGTAAAATCTAGATTCAACTCAACTTCCTCCATAGGCATAACATGCGAAGGGTCCGATCTATACCTCCGAAGCATGGATACATGAAACACATTATGCATCTTTTCTAACTCTTGAGATAGTCTCAGCTTATAAGCAACATGACCCACACGTTCTATCACTTCGTATGGTCCAATGTACCTTGGGCTCAACTTGCCCTTCTGACAAAATCTCATCACCTTCTTCTAAGGTGAAACTTTCAAAAACACATGGTCACCCACCGCAAATTCTATCTCCTTATGCTTCAAATCCACGTAAGACTTTTGCCGATCTGATGCTGCATCGAGACCAACTTTTGTCCCGTTTCAGCCCAACAAAGAAGAGTTCTGCACTTCCTCTCGTACAAAGCTTCATAAGGTGCCATTTGAATACTTGCCTGGTAACTATTATTATAAGAAACTCCACCAAAGGTAAGTGCTTCTCCCAAGAGCTTTGAAATTCAATAACACAGCACCTCAACATATCCTCAAGAACTTGGATAACACGCTCCGACTGTCCATCCGTTTGCGGATGATAAGAAGTACTAAAATTCAGCCGTGTACCCAATGCTTGATGCAAACACTCCCAAAACCTTGCGGTGAATCTCACATCTCTATCCGACACTATAGAATTCGGTACACCATGCAAACGTACAATCTCAGCAATGTACAACTCGGCAAGCTTATCCAAGGGGTGCGTAGTATGCACAGGCAAGAAATGCGCACACTTCATAAGGCGATCCACAATCACCCAAACATAATTCTTCTTTTGATGGCGATAGAGGCAAACCATACACAAACTCCATGGTGATCCTCTCCCACTTCCATTCAGGGATCCTTAACGGCTGCAACAACCCTAAAGGAAACTGATGTTCAGCGTTAACCCGCTGACAAACCATACATTTGCTAACATACTCAGCGACATCTTTCTTCAATCCCACCCAATAGTACTCATCCTTCAAATCACGATACATCTTTGTACTACCAGGGTGCATAAGAAAAAAACTACTATGAGCTTCAGTCAGAATAGTGCGCCTCAACTCAACATCATTCTGCACCACTATCCGACTCCCAAAACATAAAACGCCATCATCATTAAAACAAAAATTCGATGGTCTATCTTCAGCAATATCCTGAACATGTGGCACCAAGGAATCATCCAACAATTGTTTATCCTTTATCAACTGGATTAGAAATGGTTTCACTTGCAATTCAGCAACAAGACCACCGTCTCGCGATATGCTCAAGCTAGGAAACATCGCCCTTAACTCCACAGCCACTTTCCTTCTCAAAGCATCGACCACAACATTGTCCTTCCCCGGATGATACTCGATCGTTAGATCGTAATCCTTAAGCAACTCCACCCAGCGTCTTTGCCTAAGATTTAACTCCTTCTAAGACATCAAATACTTCAAAGTTTTATGATCCGTATACACAGTACACTTCTCACCATAGATATATTGTCTCTAGATCTTTAGAGCAAAAACCACTGCAGCCAACTCAATGTCATGCGTAGGGTAATTGCGCTAATGCACTTTCAACTGTCGCGACGCATAAGCCACCACATTACCCTCTTGCATTAACAAACACCCCAAACCAACATAGGATGTGTCACTATACACAACAAACTCTTTCCCAGATTCAGGTTTAACCAAGACAAGAGCTTGCATCAAAGCTGCTTTTAGCTTCTCAAAAGCTTGTTGTCTTGCTTCCGTCCACTCATACTTAACATCCTTTTGCAACAACTTCGTCAAAAGGGAATCAATCTTAGAAAATCCATCCACAAACCTCCGGTAGTATCCTGCCAACCCAAGGAAACTGTGGACTTCATGAACGGACTTAGGAGGCTTCCAATTCATCACCGCCTCAATCTTCTGGGGATCAACTCGAATCCCTTCCGCCGAAACCACATGACCAAGGAAAACAACTTCCTTTAGCCAAAACTCACATTTGCTCAGCTTAGCATAAAGCTGATTTTCGAACAGCGCTTGCAAAACAATCCTCAAATAACCATCATGGTCCTTCTCAGTACGAGAATACACAACGATATCGTCGATGAACACCACAACGAAGTTGTCAAAGAATTCAAGGAACACCCTATTCATCATGTCCATGAAAGCAGTAGGAGCATTCTTCAATCTAAACGGCATCACAAGGAACTCATAATGCCCATATCTTGTTCTAAAGGTTGTTTTCGGAAAATCCACACCCTTCACCTTTAACTGATAGTATCCTGACCTCAAATCAATCTTTGAAAACACAGCCGCTCCCCGAAACTGATAAAAAAGATCATCAATCCTCGGCAAAGGATACTTGTTCTTGACGGTCAACTTATTCAACTGGCGATAATCAATGCACATCCTCATCGTGCCATCTTTCTTTTTCACAAACAAGACCGGTGCACCCCAAGGTGACACACTATGCCAAATAAAGCCACTGTCAAGCAACTCCTGATGTTGCGTCTTCAACTCCTTCAACTCTTTGGGTGCCATGCGATAGGGAGCAATGGACACCAGAGTTGTATTCTCGAACAACTCTATTCCAAATTCAACCTCTCGACTAGGAGGCAACCCAGGTAACTCCTCCAGAAACACTCCAGGGAAGTCACACACGGTTCTTATATCCTGAACGCGAACCTCCTTTGAACTGGGATTCATAACAAAGGTTAGGTAAGCCTCACATCCTTGATGCAACATCTGGCTTGCTTCAAGCGTCGACACCACATTAGCTAGAAACTTCACATTTTCTCCCACCACCACAACCTCATATTCGTCCGCAAGTTTCAACGAAACTCGCTTGCTTTCGAAATCCACAACGGCTCTATGCTCCACAAGCCAATCCATGCCAAGAATTACATCAAAACCATAGAATGGCAATTCCATAAGATCAACAAGAAACACATGATCTTGCACCTTTAAGGGGCATCTCCTATACAACTTTCTTGTTACAACCGTCTCACCAAAGGAACTAGTCACACGCATGTTGGGTCACGTCGGCATACCCCGTGGCGCAGCGGAAAAATTAATCCGACGTAATCCAGCCAGGATCCATGTACATGAACGAATCCGGGGTGAAAAGATGAAGAGTTACCTTTTAAAATTTTGGAAACTAGAAAACTGACGATATGTCGGAATAACCACGTCAAGTAAAACCGGAATCATCACAGGTTCGCAATGACCTCTACGGAGTCCACCCGAACAAAACGAATAAAGTTTCCGCCACCCTAACACTCTGGGATAAATTTCGACAGGTTTGAACACCTTCCAGGGAGAAGTCGAAATCCCTCCACGGATTCCTGAGGGAGTCTGAAATCAACCAGGAGTTCAATCGGGACTTGCAATCGAGCAAGGGAACCTTCAGGGATTTGCCAGGGGGCAAGTAGAACACCAGAAAAATATCGAACAACTTTTCAGAGAGCTTTATGAAATATGTCGAATTCCAGTGGGGAATCCCTAGGGGTGTTGACGAAATCTTCAAGAAGAGAGAGAGGGATGATTTGGTTGCTAGCCCTTGTCCCTTTAAATAGTATTCAGAGACTTAATTCTAGTTGAATTCCTTAAATCCAAGTTCAACCAAAATTCATAGAATCTAATTCTACTTGAAATTGGTTTATATTAAATATACATTATATTTAATAATATTAAATGAAATATATTTATTTAATTATGTAGAATCTTATTCTATAAATTTTAAAATTTATAGATAGGTCTTTACTATAAATTTACTCCCACTATTTTCTTCAAAATTAAAAACCCTCTAGTTTTAATTTCGGAAAAACGTTTCGATAGTTTTTCTAGTGAGTGAGGATCTGTATTTCACCATTCCTAAATCAGCTTTGGCCAATCTTTTAGGAAATGGTTATTTAGGTAAGTAACACCTTACTAATTACATCTCATGTAATTCGTCATCTTTTGGCGAACAACTCTTGTTCTTTAAATCATCTTATGATTATCCAAAACTTTTAACCAATAGGTTTTCTAATCCTATTAGAACAACCTAGCTAAGTCAATACCAATATCTCAACCGACGAATATCACTAGCTTATTCTTCGTGTATAACTAAGATAGATAAATGTGACATTGCTTTGGCAAAGCTCGCATTATATCGATCGAAGCTTTAACGAGGGTAAATATTGGATGGTTAAAACAGACTTAGAATTATAGTGAGAGATTTACTTAATTATCTCATCATTTTAACATTGATCCTCTCAATAGAACTATGTTTTATCATGCTTATAAAACATCCATTGCATCACATACAAGGTAAATATAAGCGGTAAATAAATATGCAATGATTATAGCCCTTCTTAACCTAAGGCGGCCCGTCCCAAGCCAATGAGAGGACCATTCTACTGAAGATAAAATCTGCTTCCGAAACGCTCGGTTCACCAGGGAAGGCCCACCACGCTGCTACCTTGGTTCTTGCTTTATCTCCATGAGTATTTATAATTTTCAGAAACTCGTGTTACATGTGAGGGAGTGAGATGAGAAGAGAAATACAATAGAAGTTAGAGAAAGGCACGACACACAGGCCGTACTTATGAAAACCAAAACTATAAAGGCTATGTGCTATAACCATGCAAAACAAACACCGTGCAATCTAACATGCATTTCAAACATCGTGCGAACAAAGTAACGACGTGTTTACGGAGTTTTAAACTGATTATCCCTATGTTGCGGTTAATGGGCCAAAGAAGGATCACGAGGTTTCATAAACCAATTGCGTTAACGAACAAATGCACCAGGTAGGTCAACATGAAAGAGAGGTGGCGCACTAGGCACACTTAAGTACCAGGTCTTTGATGATGCCAATCCTACACATGAATTTTTCATAACGTCTAAACATAACTCTTATGGATTCACCGTGAAAGATAGTTTGATAACTTTTATCAAATTAGAAGCCCTTTCATAGATTTCATAAATCTATGAAACTACGAACAACTACTTGTTCTCTAGACTAACTATTAATCTCAACATGTTAACATTTAACATTGAAGCAACCTAACATAGTTATGATTAACTCATAATCATTCAGTGATAATCGAAATAAGTCTTTATTAGGTGTGATACGATAAATGATAAATATCTAAATCGAATTAAACAACATGCATCTCATACATAAACATCATCCAAGAATTTAAGTCTGAATTCGTAAGATACAAGTGGCTCTGATACCACTGTTGGGTCACGTCGGCACGCCCCGTGGCACAACGGAAAAATTAATCCGACGTAATCCAGCCAGGATCCATGTACAAGAACGAATTTGGGGTGAAAAGATGAAGAATTACCTTTTAAAATTCTAGAAACTGGAAAACCGACGGTATGTCGGAATAACCACGTCAAGTAAAACCGGAATCATCACAGGTTCGCAATGACCTCTACGGAGTCCACCCGAACAAAATGAACAAAGTTTCCGCCTCCCTAACACTTAGGGATACATTTCGACAAGTTTGAACACCTTCCAGGGAGAAGTCGAAATCCCTCTAGGGATTCCTGAGGGAGTCTGAAATCGAACAGGAGTTCAACCGGGACTTGCAATCGAGCAAGGGAACCTTCAGGGATTTGCCAGAAGCAAGTAGAACACCAGAAAAATATCGAACAACTTCTCAGAGAGCTTTCTGGGATATGTCGAATTCTAGTGGGGAATCACTAGGGGTGTTGACGAAATCTTCAAGAAGAGAGAGATGGATGATTTGGTTGCTAGCCCTTGTCCCTTTAAATAGTATTCAGAGACTTAATTCTAGTTGAATTTCTTAAATCCATGTTCAACCAAAATTCATAGAATCTAATTCTACTTGAAATTGGTTTATATTAAATATACATTATATTTAATAATATTAAATGAAATATATATATTTAATTATGTAGAATCTTATTCTACATAAAACATGGATTTAAATATACATTATATTTAATCCAAATATATATAATTTTATTATATAGAATCTCATTCTATCTTTACTTGGATTTAAATATATTTAAATATATGTTTTTTTAATTATGTGGAATCTAATTCTACATGTAACCCCCTTAACCCGGCCTAGACGGTTGACCCGAATTAAGAAAGTCACACGGGGAAAACCAAAGTCAACCCGAAAGTCAACCTTGATTAACGACCCTTTTTTTTCTTTTTAATCTTGTCTAGATGCACTTTAGACCTAATTGTGATCACACAAACATCTTACCAAAAGATCACAAACATCAGAGATCAAACAGGGACTCAATTGAACAACTTACAACTTTAGGGACCAAATTGTAAATTCTGATAAATATAAGAACTTAACCCAACATAAAGTTACCATCTTGAAATTAATCATATTTCATGCTTCTCTGTAAAATTTCAGCTCAAAAGGACTTCCCAAACTCATACAATTGAACAAACAAGATTCAGGACCAAAACGCAAACAAAACAAAACATATAAAGATACTTTTAACTGAATTAACGGTCACGTATCGATACGCCTGGAGTCGTATCGATACGCGGGGAGACAGTAACCAAACTCCAGAAACGGTATCGATACGAGGTCCCGTGTTTCGATACGGCATTCATACTTAGCCTAGACGAGTATCGATACCCACACAACCGTACCGATACGCCTGGGCAGAGATGTGCACATTTGGCTCAGGCGTATCGATACGCAAGCCCGAGTACCGATACCCCTGCCAGGAATCGACTCAAAAACAACAACATACATGCTTCAAACTTCAATTATACAACACCAAATCATACCACATAGTCTACCAACCTGCAAGGACCATAAGTGCAGCACCAATTCAACATATAACAATCACATATGAAAAGCCCCAAATTCTAATGGCATGCTTCCTACACAAGCTAGCTATTCAACACCAAACTTCCAAAACAAGCATATATGGTTCCAATTCAAAAGCCAGCAAACACATCAACATTCAACATACTTAGGGAGTCCAAAACACCTCCCAAAACATACACATTGTTTCCCCATTGCGAAATCACCCAAAAGCTAAAATGTTTAACAAAAACCTTCCATACATTGAGCTTTACTTGCACTTGAATTCTTGCCCTTCTTGCTGCCCTCAATAGGTCTCTAATGCTCTGCATTATTGGATTAAAGAAAACGAAGAGAGCGTAAGCAAAAGCTTAGTGAGAAATGCTCTTAAAAACCATCCAATAATGCAACTTAAAACATTTATAAAACATGCTTCAAATCCACATTTGCTCATGCTCAAAACCTTACTTAAAACAAGCAACTTCATGCTTCAACATAAACATTAAAAACAAGCATCTCATGCTTCATAATATACTTAACATGTCATATTGGCTCAAGTGATACATTTCATTTCTTAAACAAGTTCATCAACTTCCCAAGGACTTTTAACCACCTTGGCCATGGACTTTTAAACACCATGAATTAGATCACCTCAAGGACTTTTAAACACCTTGAGCCCAAGGACTTTTAAACAGATTGGCCTATGGACTTTTAAACACCATAGAAAAGGATCACCTAAGGACTTTTAACCACCTTAGTGTCCACAACATGAACCATCCAAGGACTTTTAACCACCTTGATGTTCATAAGTAACAAGGCTCACTCAAGGACTTTTAACCACCTTAGTGACCTCAACATTTTAAAAACCTCACTTGCCAATATACATCATTTTCATCACTTACATCACTGTTTTAAAGCATAAAACCAAGCCATATTCATCATGCATTTAAAAGCATTAAACCACATCATTTCAATGTACAAAAGCAAGGAACTCCTACCTAGAGTTACCTTCAACATATGGCTTACATCATCAGCAAAAACCATGCTAAAACATGCTTCCAAAACAGTATGTAAAACATGTAAATAATCATTTTGCATCACAACAAAATCATGGCTACCACTAGAGAGAAATTCCGAAAACTTACGCTCGAGCTTAGCAAAGTTGTTTAGACTTAAACTAAGCTCCCAAGACATTGGTTTCAAAGCTGAAAACCCAATTTCACTCACCGATTCCACTTCGCCTCTTGCCGAAGCACGAAATCAAGCTTCCGGATCAACAACCCTTGGATCCAAAGATGCCTCCCCTGATTAAACACATTAAAGCAGAGGTTTAATGCATCATCAAGCATCAAAAGCTTCAATGAAAGCACTCAAACTCGCTGCTCTCATTCATACTCCAATTTCGGCCACCAAACACAACCGAAATTGCATCAAAACCACTTCTCAACAAAGCCCAGCCATAAACCAGCAAAACCTAACATCCATCATCACCATAAAACATCTAAAAACAACCTACAAACATCCTTATACCTCCAGCAACAACAGATCCACAAGATCACCACAAAAACATCCAAGAAACATAAGCTAAACTTAGGAAACTCAACCTATCCGGGATTGCATCAATCAAAACTCATTTCCTTATCAATTTAGAGTTCATTTAACATCAAAAACACATCTCAAATCACAGATTAATCAGATCTAACGAAAATCATGAAAAATCATCAAATCTTGCATTATAAGCCAAGATCCAATTCCAAACTTAAAAGCCTTTAATTAAACATCAATTAAGAGTTGAGAACTTGAGAATTTCAGTAAAGAACTGATAGTTTAGAGGAGAAGGACGTTCTTACCTCCAAACTTGTGTTTCTCCACTTTTTGGAATGAAAATCCTTGTTGAAACACTTAGCAATTGAAGAGGTTTGAAGATACAATGATTTGGAATCAAATGAGAGTTGAATGGAGGGATTTAGGTGAAGAAATCAGATCCAATTCTCTGGAAAAGTAGTGTTTGGTTTGAGAGAAAATGAGAGAAAGAAAGTTTAGCAAAGTTGGTTACAAAATCCGAACTAGGCTTTCCTAATTTCACCTCTTAAGATTCGAACAGGACTTTGACCAAACCGGTCAACGCCCAAAACTTCTAAGCCCAAAACCGGGGCGTTACAACTCTCCCCCCCTTAAGAAATTTGGTCCTCGAAATTTACCTGAAGGAAAGAGATAAGGAAACTGCTTCAGCATGTCCTCCTTTCGCTCCCACGTGGCTTCCTCAACACCGCGATGCTTCCACAGCACCTTCACCAACTCAATGGTCTTGCCACGAAGAACCTTGCTATCCGAATCCAGAACCTTCACCGGTTCCTCATCATAGGTCAAATCCGGATTCAATTCCACTTCCTCCACAGGCATCACATGCGAAGGATCAGATCTATACTTCCGGAGCATAGCAACATGAAACACATCATGAATCTTCTCCAACTCCTGAGGTAACCTCAACCGATACGCAACAGGACCCACACGCTCAACCACCTCATATGGTCCAATGTATCTAGGGCTCAACTTGCCCTTCCGACCAAACCGCATCACCTTCTTCCAAGGCGAAACCTTCAAGAACACACGGTCACCCACCGCATACTCTATCTCCTTACGCTTCAAATCCGCGTAAGATTTCTGCCGATCAGAAGCAGCCTTTAACCGTTCACAAATGAGCTTTACCTTTTCCGTGGTCCCTTTCAACAAAGCCGGCATCGAAACCAACTTTTGACCAGTTTCAGCCCAACAAAGAGGAGTCCTACACTTCCTCCCGTACAAAGCCTCATAAGGTGCCATCTGTATACTCGCCTGATAACTATTGTTATAAGCAAACTCAACCAAAGGCAGATGCTTCTCCCAAGAACCTTGGAACTCAATCACGCAGCACCTCAACATATCCTCCAAAATCTGGATAACTCGCTCAGACTGACCATCCGACTGAGGATGATAGGATGTACTGAAATGCAACCTTGTACCCAGAGCTTGATGCAAACACTGCCAAAACCGCGATGTGAACCTCGGATCCCTATCCGACACAATCGACTTAGGCACACCATGCAGCCTCACAATCTCAGCAATGTACAGCTCTGCCAGCTTATCCAACGAGAACGTAGTATGCACAGGCAAGAAATGTGCACACTTCGTCAGGCGATCCACAATCACCCAGACCGAATTCTTCTTCGATGGAGACAAAGGTAAACCAGATACAAAATCCATGGTAACCCTCTCCCACTTCCACTCAGGGATTTTCAACGGTTGCAACAACCCTGAAGGAAACTGATGCTCAGCCTTAACTCGCTGACACACCAAACACTTGCTCACGAACTCCGCAACGTCCTTCTTCAAACCAACCCAATAGTACTCACCCCGAAGATCACGATACATCTTAGTACTACCAGGGTGCATAGCAAAAGGACTACTATGACCTTCAGTCAGAATAGCACGCCTCAACTCAGCATCATTGGGCACTACTATCCGACTCCCAAAACACAGCACACCATCATCATTGAAACAGAAATCCGAAGGTCTACCCTCCGCGATATCCTGAACATGAGACACCAAGGAATCATCCAACAACTGCTTATCCTTGATCAACTGAACCATAGACGGCTTCACATGCAACTCAGCCACAAGACCACCATCACGCGATATGCTCAAGCTAGCAAACATGGCTCTCAACTCAACAGCTACCTTCCTACTCAAGGCATCAGCAACAACATTAGCTTTTCCAGGATGATACTCAATCGTCAGATCATAATCCTTGAGCAACTCCAACCAACGCCGCTGCCTAAGATTCAACTCCTTCTGAGACATCAGATACCTCAAACTCTTGTGATCTGTGTACACCGTACACTTTTCTCCATACAGATAATGCCTCCAGATCTTCAGAGCAAAAACCACTGCAGCCAGCTCAATATCATGCGTAGGGTAATTGCGCTCATGCACTTTCAACTGCCGCGATGCATAAGCCACCACCTTACCCTCCTGCATTAGCACACACCCCAAACCAACATAGGATGCATCACTGTAAACCACAAACTCTTTCCCTGATTCAGGCTGAATCAAGATAGGAGCTTGCGTCAAAGCCGCCTTCAGCTTCTCAAAAGCCTGCTGTCTCGCTTCTGTCCACTCATACTTAACATCCTTCTGCAACAGCTTTGTCAAAGGAGCATCAATCTTGGAAAACCCATCCACAAACCTTCGGTAGTATCCCGCCAAACCAAGGAAACTACGAACCTCATGAACAGACTTAGGAACCTTCCAGCTCATCACCGCCTCAATCTTCTGAGGATCAACACGAATCCCCTCAGCTGAGACCACATGCCCAAGAAAAACCACCTCTCTTAACCAGAACTCACACTTGCTCAGCTTAGCATAAAGCTGATTCTCCAACAAAGCTTGCAAAACAATCCTCAAATGCTCTACATGCTCCTCCTCAGTACGCGAGTACACGAGGATATCATCTATGAACACCACAACAAACTTGTCCAGGTATTCATGAAACACACGATTCATCATGTCCATGAAAGCAGCAGGAGCATTTGTCAACCCAAACGGCATCACAAGGAACTCATAATGCCCATACCTTGTCCTGAAAGCTGTCTTAGGCACATCCACATCTTTCACCTTCAACTGATAATACCCTGACCTCAAGTCAATCTTAGAGAACACAGCAGCTCCCCGAAATTGATCAAAGAGATCATCAATCCTCGGCAAAGGATACCGATTCTTGATAGTCAACTTGTTCAGCTGACGGTAATCAATGCACATTCTCATAGTGCCATCCTTCTTCTTCACAAACAAGACCGGTGCTCCCCCAGGTGACACACTCGGCCGGATGAAACCACGATCAAGCAACTCTTGCAACTGCGTCTTTAGCTCCTTCAGCTCCTTAGGTGCCATTTTATAGGGAGTAATGGACACAGGAGTTGTATTCTCATACAGCTCAATTCCAAACTCCACCTCGCGGTTAGGAGGTAAACCAGGCAACTCCTCAAGAAAAACACCAGGAAATTCCTTTACAACCCTAATATCTTGCACCCTCAACTCCTTAGAGCTAGGATTCATCACAAAAGCTAGGTAAGCTTCGCAACCTTGCCTCAGCATCCTACTCGCCTCCAAAGAAGACACAACATTGGCAATAAACTTCACATTCTCACCAACCACAACAACTTCATAATCATCCGCAAGCTTAAGCGAAACACGCTTATTCTCACAGTCCACAACAGCACGATGCTCAGCAAGCCAATCCATACCAAGGATCACATCAAAACCATAAAAGGGCAACTCCATAAGATCAACACGAAAGACATGCTCTTGAACAACCAAGGGACACCTTCTATAAAGCTTACGAGTCACAACAGTCTCACCAAAGGAACTAGTGACCCGAACACCAACATCCAAAGACTCAACAGGCAAACCAAGCAATTCAGCATGCTCACGAAGAATATATGAATGCGTAGATCCAGAATCAATCAAAGAAAGCAATGACAAGGACTGCAAAGTAAAGGTACCTGCAATCACATCTACATCATTCCTGCCCTCCCTCTGAGCATACACCCTCGCTTGGCCTCCACCCTCAGGCTGAATAGCTACAACATGAGCTACCCCTCGGCCACCTTCCTCTCTCCTCTGGAAATTACCACGGCTGCGCCCACGACCTCTCTGTGGTGCAACAACAACAGGAGCACGCACCTGCTCACCAGCCATCCTCGGACAATCACGCCTCAAGTGGTCTGCTGAACCACAATTCCAACACCCATTTCCACCAGCATTACCAGCTGTTGCAACAGGAGCTTGTGCCACTCTCTCAGCACGAGGACAGTCACGCTTCAAGTGACCACGGGAACCACAGATCCAACAAGCACTAGGATCAGCTCTAGCACCGCCACTCCTAGCAGGCACACCACCACCTCTCCTGGTTGAGGACTGATACTTCTGATCTCGTCCCCTCTTGTTCCGTCCACCACCGGAACTAAACTCAGCTGACCTCTTCCCAGCACTTGCTCCAGCACCTCTAGCAGACAAACCCAGATTCATCTCAATGTCTTTGGCTCGGCCCACCAAGACATCAAAATCATCATATTCAGTGGCCAGCACATACATCTTAACATCCGTCACAAGACCGTAACGAAACCTCTCGCACCTAGCCCTCTCATCAGGTATCAGCTCCGGTGCATACTGACTGAGCCGTACAAACTGTACCTCGTACTCAGCTACACTCATGCTCCCTTGGGTAAGAGACATGAATTCCCGCTTTTTCTCATCCAGATATCTCACTCCCAGATATCTTCTTTTAAACACATTCTGAAAGAATGTCCAGGTAACATCAGCTTCAGCCATTCCAGAAATGGTAGTCGTCCACCATGTATAAGCATCGTCCTGCAGCAAGGACACAACACAGCCTAGCTTTTGCATATCCGTGCAACTCATCTGACCCAAGATACGCTTGGTACTTTCCAGCCAAGCCTCAGAACTCTCAGCTGACAAACCTCTAAACTCAGTCCCTCCAAGACTGCGCAGACGCTCCAAAGGCAATCTGACTCCAGCATCTCCCTGATGCCCAGCTCCCTGAGCTCCAGCTACTGCTGCTCGAAAAGCACCCGCAATAGCTTGTACCAAAACAGACATATTAGGCATTGCTTGCCCCTGACCAACCTTTGGTCCAGCAGCTCCAGCACCAGCACCAGCTGCAGCTTCAGCTCTCGCACCTCCAGCACCACCACCAGGCGGAGGAGGGGGTAACACAGCACTACCAGTGTGCTCTTCATTCTCATTCTCGTTAGGAGCCGTAGCTCTCGCATTACCTCTTAACTCTCTACGTGGTGCCATACTTTTACCATGCAATCACAACACAAATAAAACAAAGTCAGGCCCAGCAAGGTAAGCAATCCAAGTATTCAAGCTCAATTTCATTTCAAAACAACATCTTTCCTTTAGCTTTTGTTTGGCAATGGGTACCCTCAACATGCAACATCAGAGCATACAACTCAACTGCATCAACATTTCAAACCACTGAACATGCTTTCAAACAACAAGCATTCATAGCATACATACTTCAATCATGCATACAACCATTCCCAATTACTCGAGAACTTAGCTCTAATACCACCAAATGTAACCCCCTTAACCCGGCCTAGACGGTTGACCCGAATTAAGAAAGTCACACGGGGAAAACCAAAGTCAACCCGAAAGTCAACCTTGATTAACGACCTTTTTTTTCCTTTTTAATCTTGTCTAGATGCACTTTAGACCTAATTGTGATCACACAAACATCTTACCAAAAGATCACAAACATCAGAGATCAAACAGGGACTCAATTGAACAACTTACAACTTTAGGGACCAAATTGTAAATTCTGATAAATATAAGGACTTAACCCAACATAAAGTTACCATCTTGAAATTAATCATATTTTATGCTTCTCTGTAAAATTTCAGCTCAAAAGGACTTCCCAAACTCATACAATTGAACAAACAAGATTCAGGACCAAAACGCAAACAAAACAAAACATATAAAGATACTTTTAACTGAATTAACGGTCACGTATCGATACGCCTGGAGTCGTATCGATACGCGGGGAGACAGTAACCAAACTCCAGAAACGGTATCGATACGAGGTCCCGTGTTTCGATACGGCATTCATACTTAGCCTAGACGAGTATCGATACCCACACAACCGTACCGATACGCCTGGGCAGAGATGTGCACATTTGGCTCAGGCGTATCGATACGCAAGCCCGAGTACCGATACCCCTGCCAGGAATCGACTCAAAAACAACAACATACATGCTACAAACTTCAATTATACAACACCAAATCATACCACATAGTCTACCAACCTGCAAGGACCATAAGTGCAGCACCAATTCAACATATAACAATCACATATGAAAAGCCCCAAATTCTAATGGCATGCTTCCTACACAAGCTAGCTATTCAACACCAAACTTCCAAAACAAGCATATATGGTTCCAATTCAAAAGCCAGCAAACACATCAACATTCAACATACTTAGGGAGTCCAAAACACCTCCCAAAACATACACATTGTTTCCCCATTGCCAAATCACCCAAAAGCTAAAATGTTTAACAAAAACCTTCCATACATTGAGCTTTACTTGCACTTGAATTCTTGCCCTTCTTGCTGCCCTCAATAGGTCTCTAATGCTCTGCATTATTGGATTAAAGAAAACGAAGAGAGCGTAAGCAAAAGCTTAGTGAGAAATGCTCTTAAAAACCATCCAATAATGCAACTTAAAACATTTATAAAACATGCTTCAAATCCACATTTGCTCATGCTCAAAACCTTACTTAAAACAAGCAACTTCATGCTTCAACATAAACATTAAAAACAAGCATCTCATGCTTCATAATATACTTAACATGTCATATTGGCTCAAGTGATACATTTCATTTCTTAAACAAGTTCATCAACTTCCCAAGGACTTTTAACCACCTTGGCCATGGACTTTTAAACACCATGAATTAGATCACCTCAAGGACTTTTAAACACCTTGAGCCCAAGGACTTTTAAACACATTGGCCTATGGACTTTTAAACACCATAGAAAAGGATCACCTAAGGACTTTTAACCACCTTAGTGTCCACAACATGAACCATCCAAGGACTTTTAACCACCTTGATGTTCATAAGTAACAAGGCTCACTCAAGGACTTTTAACCACCTTAGTGACCTCAACATTTTAAAAACCTCACTTGCCAATATACATCATTTTCATCACTTACATCACTGTTTTAAAGCATAAAACCAAGCCATATTCATCATGCATTTAAAAGCATTAAACCACATCATTTCAATGTACAAAAGCAAGGAACTCCTACCTAGAGTTACCTTCAACATATGGCTTACATCATCAGCAAAAACCATGCTAAAACATGCTTCCAAAACAGTATGTAAAACATGCAAATAATCATTTTGCATCACAACAAAATCATGGCCACCACTAGAGAGAAATTCCGAAAACTTACGCTCGAGCTTAGCAAAGTTGTTTAGACTTAAACTAAGCTCCCAAGACATTGGTTTCAAAGCTGAAAACCCAATTTCACTCACCGATTCCACTTCGCCTCTTGCCGAAGCACGAAATCAAGCTTCCGGATCAACAACCCTTGGATCCAAAGATGCCTCCCCTGATTAAACACATTAAAGCAGAGGTTTAATGCATCATCAAGCATCAAAAGCTTCAATGAAAGCACTCAAACTCGCTGCTCTCATTCATACTCCAATTTCGGCCACCAAACACAACCGAAATTGCATCAAAACCACTTCTCAACAAAGCCCAGCCATAAACCAGCAAAACCTAACATCCATCATCACCATAAAACATCTAAAAACAACCTACAAACATCCTTATACCTCCAGCAACAACAGATCCACAAGATCACCACAAAAACATCCAAGAAACATAAGCTAAACTTAGGAAACTCAACCTATCCGGGATTGCATCAATCAAAACTCATTTCCTTATCAATTTAGAGTTCATTTAACATCAAAAACACATCTCAAATCACAGATTAATCAGATCTAACGAAAATCATGAAAAATCATCAAATCTTGCATTATAAGCCAAGATCCAATTCCAAACTCAAAAGCCTTTAATTAAACATCAATTAAGAGTTGAGAACTTGGGAATTTCAGTAAAGAACTGATAGTTTAGAGGAGAAGGACGTTCTTACCTCCAAACTTGTGTTTCTCCACTTTTTGGAATGAAAATCCTTGTTGAAACACTTAGCAATTGAAGAGGTTTGAAGATACAATGATTTGGAATCAAATGAGAGTTGAATGGAGGGATTTAGGTGAAGAAATCAGATCCAATTCTCTGGAAAAGTAGTGTTTGGTTTGAGAGAAAATGAGAGAAAGAAAGTTTAGCAAAGTTGGTTACAAAATCCAAAAATAGCCAAAATGGCTTCCCTCCAATTTTAATAACCTTTAAAATCAGATTTTAGACTTAAAATATCTTAGAAAAATCTGGAGAAATCATCTTTGGATTAATAGCTCCTTAAGGATTCAAAGTTTCAACTCTTTATAGAACAGTCACCAAACTTTCGAAATTTACATTTTGGTCACTAGCCAAAATGTCATACTTCCAAAACCCATTTTTCAAAATTGATTTCACAGTTCACTTAATTATATTAAAAGATGATTTTAGAACATTTTTCCATATTTTTAATGCAACCCGAACTAGGCTTTCCTAATTTCACCTCTTAAGATTCGAACAGGACTTTGACCAAACCGGTCAACGCCCAAAACTTCTAAGCCCAAAACTCGTCGAGGTAGCGAACTCCCAAATATTTCCGCTTGAACGCATTCAAAAAGAATGTCCAAGTCACTTCATCATCCTCCATTCCCGCAATAGTGGTCGTCCAGCACGTGTATGCATCACCATGCAACAATGACAAAATGCATCCGAGCTTTTGAACATTGTTGCAGTTCAGCTGTCCAAGTATCCTCTTGATACTCTCTGACCAAGACCCGGAACCTTCCGGGGTCAACCCCCTAAACCCAGTCCCTCCCAGACTGCGAAGACGCTCCAATGACAACCTTACATTAGCACCATTCTGTGGTGCAGCTCCATGAGCCCCAGCTACTGCTGCCTGGAAAGCTCCAGCAATAGCTTGTATCAAAACGGACATATCAGGAGCATCTTGCCCCTAAACTCCCTCGGGTCCAGCAACCCCAGCATCAACTCCAGCACAACCAACCCCAGCTCCACCACCACCAGGTTGTCCACCAGGGGGAGGAGGAGGTAGATCCTCATCATTCTCATTCTCAGCCATAGCTCGAGTATTGATTCTAAGCTCTCTACGTGGCCCCATAATAAAACAATGCACTGACAAAATACAACAAACTCAATTAGGCATAATAAGGTAAGTAATCCAAGTACTCAAGCTCATTATTTTTAAAAACAATTCTTCTCTTTAATAATGATATTGGCAATGGGATCCCCAACTATACCCGAAACATAGCATAGCATCACAAATTCATCTCAATTGAATCATACATCAATATTCATACATCATACTTTCACCAAAAAGTCACAAACATTCATAACTACATACAATAACCACTTACCAAGCCCCAATTATTCGTTAACCTGGCTCTGATACCAACAAATGTAACCCCCTTAGCCCGGCCTGGACGTTTGACCCGAACTATGAAGATTACACAGGAAAACCAAAGTCAACCTAAAAGTCTACCTTGATTAACCACCCTTTTTTTCTCTTTTTATCTTTTCTAGTTGCACATTAAGCCTAGGTGATTACACAACTATCGTATGAGAGAAGGGCACAACGAACGAAAAGCAATTAGAGACTCAATTGCATGAATTACACTTTTAGGGACCAAAATGTAAATTTTAGAAAATATAAGGACTTTGTAGATTTTAAGATTACCAATATGTAATTAGTCATATTACATGCCTCCCTGTCAAGTTTCAGCTTAAAAGGACATTCCAAGCTGAAACAATTGCATCCACAACATTTAGGACTAAAATGTAAAACATGCGAACTCAAACAATTCAAAAACCTCATCCAACGGTCATCCGTTTCGAAACACAGACCCTCGTACCGAAACGCTCGTATTGAAACGATGTTGACCGTTTCGGTACTCGGGTGCGTTTCGAGACCGATATCGAAACAGGCCTCTCCAGTAGCCAAAATGTTCCGAAACACCTTCAAGCGTTCCGAAACACTATGGCCATTACAGGCCCCCGTTTCGAAACAATTAAGGGTGTTTCGATACACCCTGCCCTGCAACAGCAGAAAAATGCTGGTTTTTCACCTCTTAACCCACTCAAACATGCTTCCAATCATGCCATAACATACTAGCAACTTGTCTAGACACTAGAGATCATATTCAGGAAACTTAAGCTAGAGCAAGGCATCAAACTCATGAACACTCAATCTATATGCATGCTTCCTAGCCACAAATCCAAATATAAGCTTTCAAACCTCAAACCACACAAACAAACCATTTACAAACTCCAAAAGTCACACTAAACTTGTTACAAACATAGGGAGTTCCCAAAACACATCTCCCAACAACAACCATGAAACCCCATTGCCACATATCAATACTAAAGTATGTAAAACATCACCATACATGAGCTTTGCACTTCCTTGGATGTTCTAAACCTTCTTGCTGCCCATAAATCACTTCAATTATCTGCATTGTTGGTAAAAGAGAGCGTAAACACATTTTCTTAGTGAGGCAAGCTCTATAGAAAACTAACACAACAATGCAACATTCAAAACACTTTCTCAAAAGTCATTTTCTACATCATGCTCATTCTATCTCATGCTTGAAAACCATTTCAAAGCAAATATCCATTTGAAACCAAATGTACCTTTATTCTATCTCATGCATTTAAACAATACAAATCTCATTGCAAAGCCATACACATGCTTGTGAAAACTAACGCATTTCATATACAAATCTCATATGCATTTCTCATAGCATAAATCATCTCAACTTTAGGTACATGTGAATCAAAAACATTTTCATATATTATATTGGCATTTCACATTTCATTATTACTCGGATATGCGGGTAACTTTCTCAAACCAACTAGACACTTCTGGTGGAATCTCTCATCACCGTACTCACTCGTCTAATAAACATAATTTCCGGTGGAATCTCACATCACCGTACTCACATGGCGGTATCTCTCATCGCCACAAAGCATAGGTATTTCACCAAGTCCTACCCGATGGAATGCCCATCATCGGTCTCTCCCTTTGGATTTCATCCAAAGAGCACATACGAATTTTTAGTTTATAGTGCACTCTCATCCTATTGATCGATCAATTATATCCGGTTAGTATCTCATCTTCTATGCCAATATATTATGTCAAAACATCATCTCACCTACTGTTTTTCATGCAACATTTCTCAAAGCTTTCTCATCTCATTCAAAATCATAACATTTGCCATGCTCTAAAACAAAAGCTCAAAACTCATCATTGCAACATGTTATTTCATGAAATCTTTTCAAGCATCATCTCATGCTACAAATCATGCATAAAAATAATAGGAATTTATCTATCTCAAAACATGAGCATGTAAAAGCATTTTAGGGGCAACCACCACATATATGAGAGCAATCTAGCCAATACTTACTTCCGGACATAGGTAGGTGTTTCAAACCTTTCCTAAATCCGAAAACCTTGTTTCTTTGTCCCTAAAGGACTTCTAAAACCATTCGCACTCACCGATATCATTTCACTTGCTCGTCGAAACGTTATCTAAGCTCCCGGATCAACACCAAAGGCGTTTGAAGATGTCTCCCCTGTTTATAACACATAAAATCAGAGGATTAAGGCATCATCATGCATTGAAATCATCAGTCACACACCTAAACTCGCTGCTCTACTCAATAGCCTCATTTCGGTCACCAAAAACAACCGAAATCACCTCAAAACTCCTCCAAAACAAATCCCAGTGAAGATCCAACACTTCTAATCATTTCTAAACATCAATCAACATCAAAAACCACCACAAACTCGTCTGTATACCTCTAGCCATAACAGAGCACCAAAACCACCCCAAAAACCACCATTCTAGCATGCAAAACTTAGGAATCCAAACCTATTCGAGATTTGTTTGATAAAACCTCATTTATAACATCAATTACTATCCAAAACACATTAGAAAACAACCTCAAAGCAGAGTCTAACAAACAACCACGAAAATCATCAAGATATCTCAAAGAACCTTGAGTTTTAATACAATTTCTTGTTTCTAACATTAAAGCAACTCAAAAATCATTAAAAATGATTGATAACTTGGGAATTTCAGCAAAGAACAGATCATTAGAGGAGAAGGACGAAGCTTACCTCCAATGGCTGATTTCTCCTTGATTTGGGCAAGTTTTCTTGAAAATCCAATGTGAAAACAAGAGGATTTGGTGAGGAAAAGATTAGGAATCATAAGGAGAATGAAATCTCATCAAAAGGAATGAAAATCAAAGGCTAATTGATGGAGGAAATGTGTTTGGCTGAAAAGAAATTGAGAGAAAATGAAATGAGAGAAAATTAACGTAAGGTAGTTATGAAAAGTCAAATATGATTTTCCCTTTTAATTATCTTTATTTCCCTTAATTAAAGCATTATTAAAATCACCCAAAATAAGGAGAAATTTGATGAAAAACATTTTGGTAAAATTAGCTCCTTAAAGATTCAAAGGTTCAATCCTTTACAAAACAATCACTATTTAACTTTTGCAAAAACTGCGATTTGGTCACTACACCGAAATGTAATATTTCCAAACCTTATTTTGTAAAATTGTTTTCACCATAATCATTCATATAATAAATGAGGATTTTTAGGTATTTTCCATATTTTTAAAGCACCACGAACTAGGTGTTCCCTAAATCACCCTTAAAGATTCGAACCGTTCTCGACCAGTCTGATTCAAACTCTAAAACATCTAGGCCCAAAATTTGGGCGTTACAACTCCACCACGGGTGTCACAACGATGGAGGGTCACTCTCGTGTGTGAACCTTGAAATGCCGGTAGAGTGTATGAAGGGTGTGGGACAACCCTTGGTAATCCGTGTATCCGATATATGTTTTTGAGATTGTTGTTTATCACTTGTGAGCTTATTTTTCAAAAGTGGTTTCCAATCCCTTCACTACATATTTAATTAGGATTTTAGAAAATTTTCACATGATTTTATCACATCCAGAACTAAGATTCCCCTGAACCGACCAAAATCTCTAATCTAGATTCGTTGATCCCTAAACCACTTTTAAAACCTCTACGCCCAAAACCGGGGCGTTACAACTCTCTCCCACATAGGAAATTTTGTACACGAAATTTTACCCGTAGGAAAAAGATACATAAACTGTTTCAACATGTCTGCCTTGCTTTCCCACGTGGACCCTCGATCAAGCAACTCTTGAAGTTGCGTTTTAAACTCCTTCAACTCTTAGGTTCCATCCGATAAGGGGCAATAGACACCGGAGTTGTATTTTCATACAACTCAATGCCAAATTCAACTTCTATGTTTGGTGGCAACCAAGGAAACTCTTCCGGAAAAACATTCAGAAACTCACATATTGTTCGTATGTCTTGTACTCACACTTCCTTTGTACCAGGGTTCATCACATTAGCTAGGAAACCTTAATAATCCAACTCCATCATCCGACTCGCTTCAAGAGCCAAAATTGCATTGGACAAGAATTTCACGTTCTCGCATACGATTACTACTTCGTAATCATCAACAAGTTTCAAGGTAACTCGCTTAACATCAAAATCAACTACAGCTTGATGCCCAGACAGCCAATCCATCCCAGAAATCACATCAAAACCATAGAAAGGCAATTCCATCAAATAAACTGAAAACACATGGCCTTGAACAAATAAAAAACACCTTTTTTACTGTTTTCTTGTAACAACAGTTTCACCAAAATAGCTTGTTACTTGCATTCCTACATCTAGCATCCCAATAGAAATATCAAGCAAATGCGCATGCTCACTCAAGATGTATGAATGTGTAGATCTAGAATCAATCAAAGCTAACAACGATAATGATTTAAAGGCGAAAGGACCTGCAATCACGACGGTGTCATTACATCCCTTACGATGTGCATACACCCTCGTAGGTCCACCATCCTCCGGTTGAATAGCAACAACATGAGCCACACCTCGCTGCCCATCCTCCCTCCATTGGAAGTTACCACGTCCGCGCCCACGGCCTCTCTAAGGTGCAACAACAGGTGCTCGACCCTAACCACCTCAAGCTAACAAAGCACACTCACGTCTCATGTGATCATCTGATCCACAGTTTCAACAAGAATTATGTAACCCCCTCAACCCGGCCTAGCCGATAGACCAAACTGAATGGGTCACACGAGGAATATTTAAGTAAACCAGGAAGGTTTACCTCAATAAACGACCCTATTTTTTATCTTGTCTAGATGCAAGTTAGGTTCCTATGTGTTCAACAAGCATCGGATTAAAGAACTACTCGAACGCTCATCGGTTATTGCCAATTTAGTTTTAGGGACCATTTTGTGAACTTAACAAATTACAAGGGTTTTTCCCAAATTTTGTTTACCAACCTTTAATTAAACTCATTTCATGCATCTCTGTACAAACTCAGCTCAAAACAACCATTACAACTCATTTAATTGCATCCATAAGAATTAGGGACTAAAACGTAAAGATTCATAACTTTCAAAGATGTCATCCAACCAATTTAACTAACAGCGTATCAGTACCCTTAGGGAGGGTATCGATACGCCCCCGACGATCAAGCTTACCAAGCCCAGAATTACACGGACCGTATCGGTACGCTAGGGAATCGTATCGATACACCTTTGACCAGTGGCTAAAAAGGGTATCGAGAAGCCCACATGTATCGGTACGCTCCTCCCATCTATGAAGGCCGTATCGATACACTACTAATTGTACCGATACGCTTCAGTCTGCACTTTCCCAAAATACTTGTTTAACACTCCTATATCCATTCCAACACATTTCAACAAGTATTTACACATGCTTGCTACACAAATGCACTTCGACAATCAAGAATACATGGCAATAACACCATCAAGGAATCACTATCATCATCAATGAGTTCTAGATGCATGCTTCCTAAGAAAATCAAGCATCCATAAGTCAAATCTCAAAATAAAGCATAGTCCAACATTTAAAGACCATTTACAACCCATGATAAGCATACCAAACTTGTACCAAACCAGAAAATACCAAAACAACTAATATTCATAGCATTGAGCACCCCCATTGCCCAAAACCAAGACATACATTCAATGAAGTCTCTTGGAGATCCATTGAAAGTTGTTGCCTCCAATCACTTAATTATATGCATTGATGAACAAAAGAGAGCATAAGCATACAAGCTTAGTGAGGAATGCTCAAAACCAAAAACACCATCAATGCTCAAACCCATTTTCACTCTTTTGAAAACCATCATGCCCTCTTTGAAATTACATGCACTTCATCATTAAAATCAGCAAGTTCAACACCATGCAACAAGTATCACACACATCACAACAATTAAACCATTGCTAAACAAAAATCAAGCCTTCCAAGCATACTCACCAATATGCAAAGCTTAAGGTAAACATACAAGGTTCGCTCACGGGAGCAAACCTCAACCGTTGTAACCTTAAACATTCATCAATCGTTAGGGTACTTGGATTGAGTCTTCGGTACAATCACAACCCCTCAACATCCAAGGCGACTTGTTTATAGTGCACTCAATCCTATAGTCGGCTAACTATATCCGATTTCATTTACAAAACTCTTTACACAACATCACTTGTCAATATAATCCACATCTCATGCATACCTCATTGTTTTTCCATAGCATTCATAATAAACTACATTTCAAGCATTGAACCAAGCTTCAAAACTCATGCATCAACACATGCATACAAGGATCACTTACCTAGTGCATCCTTAAACCATATGGCATCATCAACCACATTTTATAAACTCAAAACTTGCTTTAAAACATTAGGTAAACGCAATAAAAACAAGTACATCCAAAAGCTCATAATAGCACAATCAGAGGGAGAAAAGCACTTTATTTACTTCCGGACTTAGTAATATGTTTCAAGCATACACCGAGTTCCCAAAACATCTTATATGAAGTTTCAAAGCTAGAAATCCCATTTCCACTCACTGACTTGCGAAACCACACTTGCCGACACAACAATCAACCGTCCGAAGCCTCCAAAACCACTTCGATCGATCCCAGAACACTATCCCCTATTTTCAACACATTAAAACAAAGATTCAATGCACCATAATGCATCCAAACACTAGCACTTAATTAGAAACCCACTTCCCTGCTTTAAGGCATCAAAATACTGATCCAAAATAACTGTAATCACAATCTATTGATCTATAAACTTAGCCCAGCCATCAACCAACACATCCAACACATTTTAACCATAAATCAACACCCAAAAACAACCTAAAACCGTCCTTATACCTCCAGCAACTTAGATCTCACATAACACCCCAAAAATCCAACCATAAACACCTTTAAAATCAAAGATATCAAGGATTTCGGGATTAATATGATTAATACTCCATTTCAACACCATAAACCTTCCAAAACTTGATTAGAAACCATCTTAAACAAATCAAATCAAAACAACAACGAAAATCACATTAAATCATCTCTTTAAATCAAGATTTTACAATTTTACCAAAATCACAATAAAACTTCAATCAAAAACATAAATCAATAGTAAAATATCTTTGGAATTTCATTAAAGAACCTTGATTAGAGTGTTAGCACGAAAATTACATCCAATCCTTGCTTCTCTTCTAATTTGTCAAGTTTTGCTTTCAAGAATCTTGAAGAGATTTGAGAGAAATCACAAGAGAGAAGTTGAAAATCAAGATAGAAAATGAAAGTGAAAGAAATCTGGAAAATGTGAGAAATGAGAGAGTGTTTGGCTGATGTCAAATGGTGAGAATGAAAATGATCGTCAAATTTACTTGACCAACTTAACCACTTTTCTTTAATTTAATAAAAGCCTCTTTTAATATTTAATAAATCATATGAAACACATGCCAAATTAGAGAAAAGGCTTAATTTCTACTAAGCTCCCTAAAGATTCTATGATTTTGACTCTATTTTTGAAAAACACCCTTTTTCCACAGTTTTAAAATTTTACATTTTGGTCACTGCCAAAAATGCACACTTCCCAAGACTCATTTTGCAAAATTGATTTAACCAACCTCTTAAATATAATTTTAAAGGATTTTAGAAATTTTTTCCACATTTTTATCCCATCCCGAGCTTTGATTTCCCTCAACCATCTTTAACGACTTAAACAACCAATTACCAGTTCGACTAGCCTGACCCGATGCACAAAACACCTAGGCCTAAAACCGGGGCGTTGCAACTCTCCCCCACTTAGGAAATTTTTTCCTCGAAATATTACCTGAAGGAAAAAGATGCGGAAACTGCTTCAACATGTCTGCCTTGCTCTCCCACGTGGCCTCCTCAACTCCTCAGTGTCGCCACAATAACTTCACAAGTTCAATTGTCTTACCACGAAGAACTTTACTCCTCGAATCAAGGATCCCCCTGGTTCCTCATTATAGGATAAATTCGGATTCAACTAAATCTTCTTCAACTTGCATCACATGAGATAGATCCAATCTATACCTCCGTAACATAGAATCATGAAACACATCATGGATCTTCTCCACTTCGGGAGGCAACCTCAATCGATATGAAACAGGACCAACTCGCTCCACAACCTCATAAGGTCCAATAAACCTCGGACTAAGCTTTCCCTTACGTCTGAACCTCATCACCTTCTTCCAAGGAGATACATTTAGGAACACGCAATCGCCAACCGCAAACTCCATTTCCCTACGTTTTAAACATGCATAAGACTTTTGACGATTCAAAGCAGCCTTCAACCGTTCACATATGAGTTTCACTTTCTCAGTTGTTCCCTTCAGCGTATCTGACAAGGAAACCAACTTTTTCCCCGCCTCCGCCCAACAAAGAGGCGTTCTACACTTTCTCCCATACAAGGCCTCATACAGAGCCATTTGTACACTCGCCTGAAAACTGTTATTATGGGCAAACTCAACCAAGGGCAACTGCTTTTCCCAGGAACCTTAGAAATCTATCACACAAAATCGCAACATGTCCTCCAACACATGGATCACTCGCTATGACTGTCCATCCGTTTGAGGATGATACGAATGTTAAAATTCAAACGTGTACCCAGCGTCTGGTGTAAACATTCCCAAAATCTCGTTTTAAACCTCAGATCTCTATCTGACACCATGGACTTAAGCACACCATGCAAACGCACAATCTCAATAATATACAACTCCACTAACTTATCCAACGTGTACGTAGTATGCATAGCCAAGAAATGCGCACACTTCGTAAGATGATATACAATCACCCAGATGGAGTTCTTATTGGATGGTGTCAAAGGCAGACCGGACAAAAAATCCATTGTAATCCTTTCCCATTTCCATTACGGTATCCTTAAAGACTATAACAAACCAGAAGGAAACTGATGCTCAGCCCTCACACGCTGGCAAACCATTCACTTTCTTACAAAAAACATAAACATCCTTTTTCAACCCCACCCAATATGTCTTTTGAATTACCATCAGCTATATCCTCAACATTAGCCCCCAATGAATCATCAAGCAATTGCTTCTCCTTGATTAGCTGAATCAAGGAAGGCCTTACTTGCAAATCGGCTATCAACCCACCATCAAGCGATAAACTCAACCGAGTAATCAACGCTCTCAATTCAACAGCTACCTTCCTACTCAAAGCATCGACGACAACATTGTTTTTTCCAGGATGGTACTCAATCGTCAGCTCACAATCCTTAAGCAACTCAAACCATCTTTGTTGCCTAAGATTCAACTCCCTTTGAGACATGAGATACTTTAAACTTTTATGATCGGTGTAAACAACACACTTTTCACCGTCAGCTCTAGATCATGAGTAGGATAGTTGCACTAATGCACCTTCAATTGTCTAAACGCATAAGCTACAACCTTCCCACCTTGCATCAACACGCAACCCAAACCAACATATGATGCATCACTTTAAACTACAAACTCCTTACCCGATTCTGGTTGAATCAAGAAGTCAGGAGCTTGCGTCAAAGCTTGCTTCAACTTCTCGAAAGCTTGTTACCTAACCTTCGTCCATTCAAAGCAAACATTCTTTTGCAACAACTTGGTCAAAGGAGAAACAATCTTAGAAAAACCTTCAACAAACATTCGATAATAGCCAACCAACCAAAGGAAACTACACACTTCTGTCACCGTTTAGGCGTTTTCCAACTCATCACCGCCTCAATCTTGTGTGGATCAACCCGAATACCCTCGACTGACACTACATGTCCAAGAAAACCACTTCCCTTAGCCAAAACTCACACTTGCACAGCTTAGCATAAAGCCGATTCTCCCACAGCACTTGCAACACAATCCTCAAATGCTTATCACGATCCTCCTCTGTACGCGAGTACACGAGATTATTATCGATAAACACTACCACGAGCTGATATAGGAACTCATGGAACACCCAATTCATCCTATCCATGAATGCAGCCGGTGCATTTGTCAACCCAAACGCCATCACCAAGAACTCATAATGGCCATAACTTGGTCGAAAAGCTGTCTTGGGTACATCCACATCCTTAACCTTTAATTGATAATACCCAGACCTCAAATCAATCTTCTAGAACACTAAAGCACCACGAAACTGATCAAAAAAGTCATCAAACCTTGGCAAAGGGTATTTGTTCTTAATTGTCAACTTGTTCAGCTGTCGATAATCTATACACCTACGCATCGTACCATCCTTCTTCTTCACAAACAAGACCGGTGCACCCCAAGGTGAAACACTTGGCCTTATGAAACCTCGATCAAGCAACTCTTGAAGTTGCGTTTTCAACTCTTTCAACTCTTTAGGCGCCATCCGATAAGGAGCAATGGACACTAGAGTCGTATTTTCATACAACTCAATGACAAACTCAACTTCTCTGTTTGGTGGAAAACCAAGCAACAGTTCTGGAAAAACATACAAAAACTCACATATTGTTCGTATATCTTGCACTCGCACTCCCTTTGTACCAGGGTTCATCACATAAGCTAGGAAAGCTTCGCAACCCAACTCCATCATCAGACTCGCTTCAAGAGCCGAAATTGCATTGGACAAGAACTTCACGTTCTCGCCCATGATCACCACTTCGTAATCATCCGCAAGTTTCAAGGTAACTCGCTTAAAATCAAAATCAACTACAGCTTGATGCTCAGACAAACAATCCATTCCAACAATCACATCAAAACCATACAAAGGTAATGCCATCAAATCAATTGAAAACACATGGCCTTGAAGAGATAAAGGACATCTCATATACAGTTTTCTTGTAACAACAGTTTCACCAAACGAACTTGTTACTTGCATTCCTAAATCTAGCACTCCTGAAACAAATGATTAAGCTATAACTCCAAAAAATTAGCAACAACATGCACATAAAGCTATACACCACTGATCAGTACGCTCCCATGTATCGGTACACCTCCATGTATCGGTACACTCCTCCCATCTATGAAGGTCGTATTGTTACAATACTAAGTGTACCGATACGCTTCAGTCTGCACTTGCCCAAAATACTGGTTTAACACTACTAAAACCATTCCAACACATTACAACAAGTATTTACATATGCTTGCTACTCAAATGCACTTCAACAATCAAGAATACATGTCAATAACATCATCAAATCATCATTATCATCATCAATAAGTTCTAGAGGCATGCTTCCTAAGAAAATCATGCATCAACAAGTCAAATCTCAAAATCAAGCATTGTCCAACATTTAAAGACCATTTGCAACCCATGATAAGCATACCAAACTTGTACCAAACCAGAAAATACCAAAACAACTAACATTCATAGCATTGGACACCCCTATTGCCTTTATTACACTAGTCCAAAACCAAGACATACATTCAATGAAGTCCCTTGGAAATCCTTTGAAAGTTGCTGCCTCCAATCACTTAATTATCTGCATTGATGAGCAATAGAGAGCATAAGCATACAAGCTTAGTGAGGAATGTCCAAAACCAAAAACACCATCAATGCTCAAATACATTTTCACTCTTTTGAAAACCATCATGCCCTCTTTGAAATTCCATGCAGTTCATCATTAAAATTAGCATGTTTAACAGCATGCAACAAGTATCACATACTTTACAACAAATAAACCATTGCTAAACAAAAATCAAGGCTTCCAAGCATATTCACCAATAAACAAAGCTTAAGGTAAAACATGCATTTCCCATAATAAGCATCATCAAAATTTCCATAACATTTCAATCCATTATATTGGCTTACAAGTGATTAATAACATTCTCATTTCTCAAAAAGCATATCGAATACACGGATTACCAAGTGTTGTCCCACACACTTCATACACTCTACCGGCATCACAAGACTCACACACCGGAGCAACCCTCCACCGTTGTGAAACCCGTGGTGGAGTTTTCGGTACAATCACAACTGCTCAACACCATTCATCGGTAGATGTATAACCCACTAACGAGAGACGGGACACATACAAGGTTCACAAACGGGAGCTAACATTCATCGTTGCAACCTTAAACATTCCTCAATCGTTAGGGTACTTGGATGGAGGTTTCGGTACAATCACAACCCCTCAACATCCAAGGCGACTTTTTTATAGTGCACTCAATTCTATAGCCAGCTAACTATATCCGATTTCATTTACAAAACACTTTACACAACATCACTTGCCAATATAATCCACATTTCAAGCATACCTCACTATTTTCCAAAGCATTCATAATAAATCACATTTCAAGCATTAAACCATGGTTAAAAACTCATGCATCAACACATGCATACAAGGATCACTTACCTAGTGCATCCTTAAACCATATGGCATCATCAACCACATTTTATAAACTCAAAACATTCTTTAAAATAGTAGATAAACGCAATAAAACAAGTGCATCCAAAAGCTAATAATAGCACAATCTGAGGGAGAAAATCACTTTACTTACTTCCAAACTTAGTAATGCGTTTCAAGCTTACACTAAGTTCCAAAAACCGCTTTTATGAAGTTTCAAAGCTAGAAATCCCATTTCCACTCACCGACTTGCGAAACCACTCTTGCCAACGCAACAATCAACCATCTGAAGCCTCCAAAACCAATTTGATCGATTACAGAACACTATCCCCTGTTTTCAACACATTAAAACAGAGATTCAATGCACCATAATGCATCCAAACACCAGAACATAATTAGAAACTCACAGCCCTGCTCTAAAGCATCAAAATACCCTTCCAAAACACCCGAAATCACAATCGATTGATCTCTAAACTCAGTCCAACCATAAACCAACACATTCAACACATTTTAACCATAAATCAACATCCAGAAACAACCTAAAAGCATCCTTATACCTCCATCAACTCGGATCTCACATAACACCCCAAAAACCTTACCATAAACACCCTTAAAATCAAAGATCTCAAGGATTTCGGGATTAATATGATTAAGAATCTATTTCAACACCATAAACCTTCCAAAACAAGATTAGAAACCATCTTAAACAGACCAAATCAAAACTACTCTGAAAATCACATTAAATCATCTCTTTATATCAAGATTTCACAATTTTACCTAAACCACAATAAAACTTCAATAAAAAAACATAAATCAAGAGTCAAATATATTTCGAATTTCATGAGAGAACCTTGATTCGAGGGTTAGCATGAAAATTACCTCCAATCCTTGCTTCTCTTCTAATTTGGCAAGTTTTGCTTTCACGAGTCTTGATGAGAGTTGAGAGAAATCACAAGAGAGAAGTTGAAAATCAAGAGAGAAAACGAAAGGGAAAGAAATCTGGAAAATGAGAGAAATGAGAGAGTGTTTGGCTGATGCCAAAGGGAGAGAATGACAATGATCGTCAAATTTACTTAACCAACTTAACCACTTTTCTTTAATTAAATAAAAGCCTCTTTTAATAGTTAATAAATCATTTAAAACACATGCCAAATTAGAGAAAAGACTTAATTTCCACTAAGCTCCATAAATATTATAAGATTTTGTCTATTTTTTTTGAAAAACACCCTTTTTTCCATAGTTTTAAAATTTTACATTTTGGTCACTGCCCAAAATGTACAATTCCCAAAACTCGTTTTGCAAAATTGATTTATCCAACCTCTTAAATAAAATTTTAGAAGAAAAATTCACAGTTTTATCCCATCTTGAAACTTGATTTCCTTGAACCACCTTTAACATCTCTGACAACCGATTATCGGTACCACTAACCTAACCCGACGCACAAAACACCCAGGCCCAAAACCGGGGCGTTACAAATTAGCCCTAGCCATAGAAGCCTGCGCCTCACGAGCCACGCGAGGACAATCTCGCCTCAAGTGCTCTTGCGACCCATATCACCAGCAAGTATTCTGCTCAAACCTCACCCTGTTACCCTGAGCTGGCGCACCTCACCCAAAATTGCCTCTCCTCGCCTCAGGCCGATACATACGGTCACAATTCCTCTTGTTCTGTCCACCACTAGGACCAGACTCTGCTGCTCTCTTGCTCGAGCTAGAGCCACCTACGCGAGAGGTCAAACCCAAGCTTTGCTCTTTTTCCTTGGCTCGTGTCACTAGCACATCGAAATCCGTGTAATCAGTAGCGAGCATAAATGTCTTCAGTTCCTGCACCAAGCCATAACGGAAGCGATCACATCGATTCCTATCACTCGGCACAAATTCCGGGGCATACTGACTCAAACGTACGAATTGGACCTCGTACTCAGCTAACAACATGTTTCCTTGCACCAAGGACATGAACTCATGCTTTTTATCATCCAAGTGTAACCCCCTTTGCCCGCCCTAGACGATTGACCCGAACTACGAAGATTACTCGGGGAAAACAAAAGTCAACCCGAAAGTCAACCTTGATTAACAACCCTTTTTTTCATTTTAATCTTGTCTAGATACATGTTAACCCTAAGGGAGTACTCATGAGTCATGATAGAAAGAGGCACAGCGATCGGATAACATTAAGCGGCTCAATTGCACTTAACACAATATTAGGGACCAAATTGTATTTTTTGTAAAATAGAGGGACTTCATTAATTTTAGGATTACCATTATGAAATTAATCATGTTGCATGCTTCACTGCCAAATTTCATCTTAAAAAGACATCTCAAGCTCCAGCAATTGCAATCACAACATTTAGGACTAAAATGTAAAGCATGCAAACATCAAAACTATTCAAACCTGTGTCCAACGGTCACCCGTTTCGAAACACCCACTTACCGTACCGAAACGTTGTATCGAAACGGTGTTGACCGTTTCGGTACACGGGTATGTTCCGAGACTAGTTCCGGAACACGACATTCAAGTAGCCAAAATGTATCGAAATAGCCCCTTACGTTTTGAAACGCCAAGGCCATTTCAGGCCCCTGTTCCGAAACACCATGGGGTGTTTCGATACACCCTGCCCAGAAACAGCAGCAAGTGCTGGTTTTTGATCCAATAACTCACTCAAACATGCACCAAAGACTCCCAAATCATACCATCAAGTCATCATACATATAAGGAACATATTTGGGAGATTCAAGCACAATCATAGCATTAAACACAAAATCTCATTAGTCTAGAGGCATGCTCTCTAATCTCAAAACCAAAATAGGCAATCCAACCTCAAATCAAGCAATTAAGGCCATTTACAACCCAAACAAGCTAAAACAAACATGCCACAACCTTAGGGAGTTCAACACATCCCCCAAATACAATTCTTAGTTTCCCATTGCTAATATACCAAAACTAAAGTGTATGAAAACTTCACCATATATGAGCTTGGACTTCCTTGGATGAACTTAGCTTCCGGGATGCCCGAAAACACCTCAATTATCTGCATTATTGGTAAAAGAGAGAGCGTAAGCACAAATGCTTAGTAAGGCGTGCTCTAAAGAAAACCAACACAATAATGCATATCTTGAAATCACTTTTTCAAAAGCTTTTAAACCACGTGCTCATTTTATCTCATGCTTAGAAACCTTTCAAAGCAATTTCTCATTGAAAACACATGTACCTTCATTCTATCTCATGCATTTAAACCAATGCAAAACTCATGGCAAAGCCAAACTCATGCTTGTACTCTAAAGCATTTCATAAACATATCACATATGCATTTCTCATAGCATAAACCATCTCATCAAAGGTACATGTGAATGAAAAACCATAACAAATTTTATATTGGCATTTCACATCTCTTTATTACTCGGATATGCGGACATCTCACTAGACACTTCCGGTGGCATCTCTCATCACCGTACTCACTCGTCTAGCAACATAGTTTCCGGTGGAATCTCACATCACCGTACTCACATGGCGGAATCTCTCATCGCCACAAAGCTTGGGTATTTCACCAAGTCCTACCCGATGTAATGCCCATCATCGGTTATCTCCCTTTGGTTTAACCAAAGAGCACGTACAAATTTTTAGTTTATAGTGCACTCTCATCCTATTGATCGATCAATTATATCCGGTAAGTATCTCAACATCTATGCCAACATATTATGTCAAATCATCATCTCACCTACTGTTTTTCATGCTTTAAATCTCAAACATTCTCATCTCATTTCAAAATCATAACATTTGCTATGCTTTAACATAAAAGCTCAAATCTCAACCATGCAACATGTTACTTAATGAAATCATTTCAAGCATCGTCTCATGCTAAAATTCACGCATAAAACAGTAGGAATTTATCAATCTAAAACCTTGAGCATGTAAAAACATTTTAGGGGCAATCACCACATTCAAGAGAGCAATCTAGCCAATACTTACTTCTGGACTTAGGAAGGTGTTTCAAACCTTTCCTAAATCCCCAAACTTTGTTTCTTTGTCCCTCAAGGACTTCTAAAACCATACGCACTCACCAATTACGTTTTGCTTGCTCGCCGAAACGCTATCTAAGCTTCCGGATCAACTCCAAAGGTGTCTGAAGATGTCTCCCCTATTTTAAACACATAAGAGTAGAGGATTAATGCATCATCATGCATTGAAATCACCAGCCACACACCTAAACTCGCTGCTCTACACAAAAACCACATTTCGGCTACTAAACACTACTGAAATCAGTTCCAAACTCTCCCAAAACCAAACCTAGCCAAGATCCATCACTTCTAATCATTTCTAAACATCAATTAACATCAAAAACCAACACAACCACCTCCTTTACCTCCAACTATAGCATAACACCAAAATCACCCAAAAACCATCATTTCAAAAAGCAAAACTTAGGAAAAACAAACCTATTCGGGGTCGGGTTGATAATACCTCATTTATAACATCAATTAACATCCAAAATACATTAGAAAACCAACTCAAAACAGAGCCCAATCAATCACCACGAAAATCTTCAAGATCTCTTCCAAAATCTTGAGTTTTAAGCCAATTTCTTGTTTCTAACATTAAAATCTCTTAAAAATCATTAATAAAGGATTGATAACTTGGGAATTTCAGTAAAGAACTGATCATTAGAGGAGAAGGACGAAGCTTACCTCTAATGGATGATTTCTCCTTGATTTGGGCAAGTTTTCTTGAAAATTCAATGTAGAAATCAGTTGGATTTGATGAGGAATTGATTAGGAATCAAAGAGTGATTGAAATCTCATCAAATGAAGCGGAAATCAAAGTAAATTTTCTAGAGAGAAAGTGTTTGGTTGAAAGGAATTTGAGAGAAAATAAAATGAGGGAAAATTTGTGAAAAGTAGTTATGAAAAAGTCAAAGGTGGTTTTCTATTTTAATCCCCTTTATTTTCTTTAATTAAAACATTAATTAAATCACCCAAATTAAGGAAAAATCTGATTAAAAACATTTTGGTAAAATTAGCTCCTTAAAGATTCAAAGTTTCAATCCTTTACAAAACAGTTAGTACTAAACTTTGCAAAAACTGCGATTTGGTCACTACACCGAAATGTAGTATTTCCAAACCTTATTTTGTATAATTGATTTCACCATTCTCTTTTATATATTAATTGAGGATTTTTAGATATTTTTCTATATTTTTATAGCATCCTGAACTAGGTGTTCCCTAAAACTCTCTTTTAGATTCGAATCGTTTTCCAGACCGATCCGGTTCAGACTCTAAACATCTAGGACCAAATTTGGGGTGTTACAACTCTCCCCCTCTTAAGAAATTTCGTCCTCGAAATTTACATGGAGGAAGAAGGTAAGGAAACTGCTTCTTCATGTCATCTTTTCTTTCCCACGTAGCTTCCTCGACACCACGAGGCCTCCACAACACCTAAACCATCTCAATGGTTTTACCCCGTAGAACCTTATAGTCCGAATCCAAAATTTTAACTGGCTCCTCATCATAGGTCAAATCTGGATTCAACTCAACTTCCTCCACAGGCATAACATGCGAAGGATCCGATCTATACCTCCGAAGCATGGATACATGAAACACATTATGTATCTTCTCTAACTCTTATGGTAGCCTCAACCTATAAGCAACATGACCCATACGTTCTATCACCTCATATGGTCCAATATACCTAGGGCTCAACTTGCCCTTACGGCCAAATCTCATCACCTTCATCCAAGGTGAAACCTTGAAGAACACACGGCCACCCATCGCAAACTCAATCTCATTACGCTTCAAATCCGCGTAAGACTTCTGCCGATCAAAGGCCGCCTTCAACCGCTCAAAAATGAGCTTCACCTTCTCGGTGGTTCCTTTCAGCAAAGCCGGCATCAAGACCAACTTTTGTCCCGTTTCAGCCCAGCAAAGAGAGGTTCTGCACTTCCTCCCATACAAGGTTTCATAAGGTTCCATTTGAATACTTGCCTAGTAGCTATTATTATAAGCAAACTCCAAAAAAGGCAAGTGCTTCTCCCAAGAGCCTTGAAACTCAATCACGCAGCACCTCAACATATCCTCAAGCACTTGGATAACACGCTCAGACTGTCCATCCGTCTGTGGATGATAAGAAGTACTGAAATTCAACCGTGTACCCAAAGCTTGATGCAAACATTCCCAAAATCGCGATGTAAACCTCGGATCTCTATCCGACACTATAGATTTTGGTACACCATGCAAACGTACAATCTCAGCAATGTACAGCTCTTCAAGCTTATCCAAAGTATACATAGTATGCACAGGTCAGAAATGCGCACACTTCTTAAGGCGATCCATAATCACCCACACCGAATTCTTCTTTGATGGTGTCAAAGGCAACCCAGACACAAAATCCATGGTGATTCTCTCCCAATTCCATTCTGGGATCCTCAACGGTTGCAAGAACCCTGAAGGAAACTGATGCTCAGCCTTAACACACTGACAAACCATGCACTTGCTCACATATTCTGCAACATCTTTCTTCAAACCCACCCAATAGTACTCATCCTTCAGATCACGGTACATCTTTGTACTACCAGGGTGCATAGCAAAAGGACTACTATGAGCTTCTATCAAAATAGTACGCCTCAACTCCACATCATTTGGCACTACTATCCGACTACCAAAACATAGAACTCCATCATCATTAAAACAAAAATCAGATGGTTTATCCTCAGCAATATCCTAAATATGTGGCACCAAAGAATCATCCAACAACTGTTTATCCTTTATCAATTGAACCAGAGATGGTTTCACTTGCAATTCAGCAACAAGACCTCCATCTCGCGATATGCTCAAGCTAGCAAACATCGCCCTTAACTCCACTGCCACTTTCCTGCTCAAGGCGTCAACTACAACATTATCCTTTTCCGGATGATACTCAATAGTTAGATCGTAATCCTTAAGCAACTCCACCCATCATCGTTGCCTAAGATTCAACTCTTTCTGAGACATCAAATACTTCAAACTCTTGTGATCCGTGAACACAATACACTTCTCACCATAAAGGTAATGTCTCTAGATTTTCAAAGCAAAAACCACCGCAGCTAACTCAATATCATGCGTAGGATAATTGCGCTCATGCACCTTCAACTATCGCGATGCGTAAGCCACCACCTTACCCTCTTGCATTAGTACACATCCCAAACCAACATAGGATGCGTCACTGTATACCACAAACTCTTTTCCTGATCCAGGTTGAACCAAGATAGGAGCTTGCGTCAAAGTTGCCTTAAGCTTCTCAAAAGCTTGATGTCTTGCTTCCGTCCACTCATACTTAACATCTGTTTGCAACAACTTCGTCAAAGGGGCAACAATCTTTGGAAATCCATCCACAAACCTCCGGTAATATCCTGCCATCCACAAACTCTTTTCCTGATTCAGGTTGATCCAAAATTCGGATCTTATTGGCCATCCAAGCCTCAAATGCCTCAGGAGTGTAACGCCCCAAATTTGGGCCTAGATGTTTTAGAGTTCGGATCGGACCGGTCGAGAATGGTTCGAATCTTAAAGGGAGATTTAGGGAACACCTAGTTCGGGATACTTTAAAAAAAGTGTGGAAAAATAATTAAAAATCCTCATTTATTATATGAATGATTATGGTGAAATCAATTTTACAAAATAAGGTTTGGAAATACTACATTTTGGTGTAGTGACCAAATCGCAGTTTTTGCAAAAGTTAAATAGTGACTGTTTTGTGAAGGATTGAAACTTTGAATCTTTAAGGAGCAAATTTTACCAAAATGTTTTTAATCAGATTTCTTCTTAATTTGGGTGATTTTATTAATGTTTTCATAAAAGGAAATAAAGATTAATTAAAAGGAAAACTATCTTTGACTTTTCATAACTACCTTTCATCAATTTTCTCTCAATTTCTTTTCAGCCAAACACATTTCCTCCATCAACTAGCCTTTGATTTTCATTGCTTTTGATGAGATTTCAATCATCTTTTGATTCCTAATCTTTTCCTCATCAAATCCTCTTGTTTTCAGATTGGAATTTCAAGAAAACTTGCCCAATTCAAGGAGAAATCAACCATTAGAGGGGAGACATCTTCGGACACCTTTGGTGTTGATCCGGGAGCTTAGATAGCGTTTCGGCGAGCAAGTGAAACGTAATCGGTGAGTGCATATGGTTTTAAAAGTCCTTGAGGGACAAAGAATCAAGGTTTGGGGATTTAGGAAAGGTTTGAAACACCTTCCTAAGTCCGGAAGCAAGCATTGGCTAGATTGCTCTCTTATATTTGGTAGATTGCCCCTAAAATGATTTTACATGCTCATGGTTTGAGATAGATAAATTCCAACTGTTTTTATGCATGAATTATAGCATGAGATGATGCTTGAAATGATTTCATGAAATAGCATGTTGCATTGTTGAGATTTGAGCTTTTGTTTTAAAGCATGGCAAATGTTATGGTTTGAAATGAGATGTGAAAGATTTGAGAAATGTTGCATGAAAAACAATAGGTGAGATGATGTTTTGACATAATATATTGGCATAGAAGATGAGATACTTACCGGATATAATTGATTGATCAATAGGATGAGAGTGCACTATAAACTAAAAATTCATACGTGCTCTTTGGTTTAATCCAAAGGGAGAGACCGATGATGGGCATTCCATCGGGTAGGAATTGGTGAAATACCCAAGCTTTGTGGCGATGAGAGATTCTTCCTTGTGAGTACGGTGATGTGAGATTCCACCAGAAGCGTCTAGGGGTTTGAGAATGTTATCCGTATATCCGAGTAATAATGAGATGTGAAATGCCAATATAATATATGAAAATGTTTTTGAATCACATGTACCTATTGATGAGATGATTTATGCTATGAGAAATGCTTGTGAGATTTGTATATGAAATGCTTTGGTTTTACAAGCATATGTATGGCCTTTCCATGAGATTTGCATTGGTTTAAATGCATGAGATAGAATTGAGGTACATGTGTTTTTCATGAGAAGTTTCTTTGAAATGGTTTTCAAGCATGAGATAGAATGAGCATGTTGTAGAAAAAGCTTTTGAGAAAGTGTTTTGAATAATGCATTATTGTGTTGGTTTTCTCTAGAGCACGCCTCACTAAGCAATTGTGCTTACGCTCTCTTTTACCAATAATATAGATAATTGAGGTGTTTTCGGGCAGCAAAAAGGTTGAGAACATCCAAGGAAGTGCAAAGCTCATGTATGTTGATGTTTTCATACACTTTAGTTTTGATATTTCGCAATGGGAAACCATGGTTGTATTTAGGAGATGTGTTTTGAACTCCCTAAGTTTGTGGCATGTTTGTGATGGATTTTATGAGTTGTAAATGGTTCTATTGGTTGGTTTGAGGTTTGAGAGCTCATATTTGGGTTTGTGACTAGGAAGCATGCCTTTAGATTGTATATTTTTGTGTTTGATGCCATGTTCTAGTTTAAGGGTCTTAAATATGTTCCTTAGTATCAAAATGAGTCGCTGGTATGATTTGATGCTCTTTGAGGCATGTTTGATTGATTTAAAAGGTGAAAACCGGCAGTTTCTGCTGTCACTGGGCAAAGTGTATCGAAACACCATCAATTGTTTCGAAACAGAGGCCTGTAATGGCCATAGTATTTCGGAACGGTTGAAGTTGTTTCGAAACAGTTTGGCTACTGGTGAAGCCTGTTTCGATACCGGTCTCGGAACATACCCGAGTACCGAAACGGTCAACACCGTTTCGATACGGGCATTTCGGTACGAAGGGTTGGTGTTCCAATACCGTTGACCGTTGGATGTTGTTTTGAATTGTTTTATGTTTTCATGCTTTACAATTTAGTCCTGAATGTTGTGGATGCAATTGCTTGAGCTTGAAATGCCTTTTTAAGCTGAAATTTGACAGAGAAGTATGTAACTTAATTAATTACATATTGGTAAACCTAAAATCTGCAAAGTCCTTGTAATTTCTAAAAATTACATTTTGGTCCCTAAATGCGTAATTTGTGTAATTGAGTCCTTAAATGATTTCCGATCGTTGTGCCTTTTTCTTCCATGATTCTTGAGTGTTCACATAGGGTAAAGTGCATCTAGAAAAGATTAAAAAGGAAAAAATGGTCGTTAATCAATGTTGACTTTCAGGTTGACTTTGGTTTTCCCCGTGTAATATTCGTAGTTCGGGTCAAGCGTCTAGGCCGAGCTAAGGGGGTTACAAGGAGCCAAACCACAATATTCAAAGCCTCCCAAACTTTGCAAGAGCTCAAACGGAAAACCTAATTGCCCAGCAGCATGTGCTTGCACATGCACTCCAGCAAGAGCACCCAGGAATGCCCCAGTCATCACCTGTACCAAAGGCGTTTAATTCCCCAACATCGGACCAGCCTGTCCGTGTTGCACTTGCTCCTCACCCCCAGGTGGTGGTGGCGGTGGAGGAGGTAAATTTTCACTAGGTAGAACCTCATTCTCCTGATTCCTTTTCTCACCAACAGGAGCAACTGACCCGAGTGTAGCTCTCTCCTCGGTCCCATTTTGCTATTATTATTAAGGCATGAATATAAAACAAAACAAGAGATCAAGCTAGCTTCTAGCAAGGATCCAAGACTTCAGATTCAATTTAAAACATTTCACTTTAGTAATAAGGCAACATGAATTCCAATTTTCCCCCAAACATAGCATAAATCATACAACTTACATGTCACAACCATCATGCATCACAAGCATTAAGATTCAGCGCAATCTATCATCACATATCACAGCTCACATTCATATTACAATCACCATACATAACATCACCATCACAAAACCAACATTAACATGCTTATGACATTCACCGTACAAAACAATCATCACTAAGTACACACATTCACATCTCAATTACTTACCACCAACTTACCACCATCCCAATCTTTTGTAAGTTGGCTCTGATACCACAAAATGTACCCCCCTCGACTTGGCCTAGCCGATAGACCAAACCGAATGGGTCTCATGGTGAATATTGAAGTAAACGGGGAAGGTTTAGCTCAATAAAGACCCTAATTTTTTTCTTTTTATCTTGTCTAGATGCAAATTAAGTTCATATGTGTTCTACAAAGCAGCGGACCAAACACGACTCAAACGCTCATGAATTTTATCCAATCTTAGGTTTTAGGGACCATTTTGTAAACTTAACAAAACCCAAGGGTTTTTGCTAATTTTGGTTTACAAACCTTTAATTAGTTTCATTACATGCATCTCTGTCAAAACTTATCTCCAATTGATCATTAAAACTCATTTAATTGCATCTATAAAATTTAGGTACTAAAACATAAAGACTCAGAACATTCAAAGATGACATTCAACCAATTTAACTACTAGTGTATTGATACCCTTAGAGAGGGGATCGATACACCCTCGATAAGCAGCCTTCCAAACTCAGCAATTCAAAGGTCGTATCGATACACCCAAAACCAGTGGCCAAAATGGGTATCGATATGCCCCCGGTTATCGGTACACCCCTCTAAATTATGAAGGTCGTATCGATACACTATCAAGTGTACCGATACTCTGCAATCTGCATATTCCCATATTTCTAGTTTAACACCCTTAAACCATCCCAAAACATTACAACATGCATTTAAACATTCTTAGAACTCAAATACACTTCAACTATCAAGTACTCATGGCAATAACAACATGAAAGCATCACAAATCATCAACAATGAATTCTAGATGCATGTTTCCTATGAAAATCAAGCATTCAAAAGTCACATCTCAAGATCAAGCTTAATCGAATAATTAGAGGCCATTTACAAACTAAAATTGACATGCCAAACTTGTACCAAACGAGAAAATACCAAAACAATCAATTCCAAAGCATTGGACACCCCATTGCCTTATTTACTATAGTCCAAAACCAATCATACATTCAAGTGAAGTCTCTTAGGATTCATTTGCGAGTTGTTGCCTCCAATTACTTAGTTATTTGCATTGATGAGTAAAAGAGAGCATAAGCATACAATCTTAGTGAGGATTGCTGAAAAACCAAAAACACCATCAATGCTTAAAACCATTTTAACCATTTTGAAAACCATCATGCCCTCTTTGAAAATCCATGCACTTCATCATTAAAATTAGCATGTTAAACACCATGCAACAAGTATCAAATACTTCACATCAACAAAACCATTTCTACACCTAAATCAAGCCTTCCATGCATATCCACCAATATGTGAAGCTTTAAGGTAAAACATGCATTTTCCATATTATGCATCATAAACATTCCCATAACACTTTAGCCAATTATATTGGCTTACAAGTGATCAACAACATTCCCATTTCTCAAAAAGTATATCAGATACACAGATTACCAAGTGTTGTCCCAAACACTTCATACACTCTACCAACACAACAAGGCTCACACATGGGAGCTACCCTCCACCATTGTGACACCCGTGATGGAGTTTTCGGTACAATCACAACCCCTCAACACCACTCATCGGTAGATTTATGCCCCACTAACGAGAGACGAGACACATACAAGGTTTGCACACGTGAGCTAACCTCCATTGTTGCAACCTTAAACATTCCTCAATTGCTAGGGTACTTGGATGGAGTTTTCGGTACAATCACAACCTCTAAACATCCAAAGTGACTTATTTATAGTGCACTCAATCCTATAGTCGGCTAACTATATCCGATTTCATTTGCAAAACACTTTACACAACATCACTTTACAATATAGTCCACATTAAATGCATACCTCACTTTTTTTCCAAAGCATTCACAATAGCAATATTCCAAGCATTAAACCCTGCTTTAAAACCATGCATAAACACATGCATAAAAGGATCACTTATCTAGTGCATCCTTCAACTACATGGAATCATCAACCACATTTAATAAACTCAAAACATGCTTTGAAACAATATGTAAATACAGTTAAAAACAAGTGCATCCAAAAGCTAAGAAGAGCACAATCTGAGGGAGAAAATCACTTTACTTACTTCGGAACTTAGTAAAGCGTTTCAAGCTTACACTAAGTTCTCAAAACCTCTTTTAAGATGTTTCAAACCTATAAATCCCATTTCCACTCACTGACTGGCGAAACCTCAATTGTCGACGCGAAATTCAAGGGTCCAAAGCCTTCGGAACTTCGCCAAAAGCTTCCGAAGAGTTCTCCATTGTTTATACCACATAAAAGCAGATGATTAATGCATTTCAATGCATTAAAACCACCAACAAACACTAAAATCTCGTAGCTTTGCCAAAGGCACTAAAATACCCATATGAAACAACCGAAATAATATTTGATTACTCAATAAACTTAACTTAGCTATCAACCAACACTTCCAACACATTTTAACAATAAATCAACATCCAAAAACAAGATAAAACCATCCTCTTACCTCCAGCAACACAGATTTCACATAATACCCCAAAAACCCAACCATAAACACCTTTAAAATCAAAGATCTCAAGGATTTCACGATTAATATGATTAAGACTCTTTTTCAACATCTTAAACCTTCCAAAACTTGATTAGAAACCATATCAAATAAATAAATAAAAAACAACTCTGAAAATCAAATTAAATCATCTCTTTTATCAAGATTTCGCCATTTTATCAAAAACTGTAATAAAACTTCAATAAAAAATGTTGAGTTGTGAGGAGCTCGATTCGTTCAACCGATAAGGCTCACCAAGTGGGGGAGAGCTGGATTTTTGGGTAGAGGTGGTGTGGAAGCTAAAACAATGATTGACACAATGATTTATAGTGGTTACACCTTCTAACCAAGGTCTACATCCACTACCTTAGCTCCCCACTAAGGATTTCCAATCAATCCACTATTGACCCGTCCCCTTTTCTAGGCTTAGGAGGAAACCATTAATACCAATCAAGCTTTCTACCCAAAGCCTTGATCAAACCCTCTTTTACAAAGAGATAAATAAAGCAAACACAAATCCCTCTAATAGGTGTTTGTTTGCACAATTAAAGCACTCGCCTAAAACCTAAAACACTTGAGCAAATTTGACAATTTTGGCTCACTAGTGTTTGTCTATACAATAAATGACAAATTAAGCTCTAAGACAATTCTTGATCATTTGTTGATTGACAATATGAGCATTAGCCTTTACTTGATGCTTGGAGGTCCCTTTTATACTCCTTGATTAGTTTATAGTCGTTACTAGCCGTTGGGAATGAATTGGAGCCGTTGAGGACTTTAATTCCCACCATAAATGCAGTTCTGTAGCTCTCCGTTTCGAAACGCTCGAACCTGTTTCGAAACACCCTTTAAGTAGAAAGAGCCGTTGTAGTCTGACGTGGACCCGTATCGAAATGCTTTAGTCCGTTTCGAAACATCCATTTCGAAATGCCTGTCCCCGTATCGAAACGACATGCATTTAAAAGTTAGTTGGGAAATAGCCGTTGGGGTTTATGACCGTTGTGGTCAACGCCAAGTGGGCGTATCGAAACAACATAGCCCGTTTCGAAACGCTGGGCAAAATTCTCTTCCAGGGAATTCCCGTTTCGATACCCGTATCGAAACACTTTTGCTACTAGAATGCACCTTATCGAAACGCCCTAAGGTGTTTCCAAACGCCTGGAAGGTTTTGTGAACTTGGGCTTTTGAAAACATGCAAAACCCTTTATAAAATATCCCTAAACATAGTTTCAAGTTAATTGGACTTTGGAAATTGTTTTAAATACTTTTTAAATCAGTCCAAAACATTTTTCAATTATTATATCAAAACATTAGTTCTACAATCTCCCCCTTTTTGATATAATAAACCAACTTGAAAAATTGTTTGGGATTCTCCCCCTTTAACTTTAAAATTGTGAATAAGAGATTAAAGATATGAAATCAAACAATAAAGGTAAAATTTTGACAAAATAAGAATTTGGTTTTAAAATGGCTCCCCTTACTCAAAGCATCATTAAGAGTGTTAGTCCAACATATATGATCATCTAGTTGACATAAATGAAAATAAAACAAATAAACACAAAAGCAACTAGATTTTACCACACTTGAACACAAGGGAGGATGTGAAGCCTTCCTTCTTTAAGTGTGCATGGAGCTCCCCTTCAATGTTTGACTTGTTGAACATCTCCATCACACCTAGAAAAAGACAATCAAGTGATATTTGGTATCCAAATTGCTTTGGATCCATAGACATTAGTAGCACAAATTTTTGTCCCCTTAGGAATCTTTTTTTAATGCCATCTATTTTAATTGAAGTACTAAGTCCTTTTGGGACCCAAATACTTCTAAAAAAATTTCCTTTTACAAATCTAGGAGCACTAGATTGTCTAACATAAAAATTTGATTTTCCAAAATTGTTTTTCATTTCAAGCTCTTTGGAAATCAAATCATTTTCTTCTTGAACTTTTTGAAGCAATTTTTGTAAATCAAAACATTTTAGTTCAAACTCCTTGAGTTTTGCTTCAAGTTCAAGTTTGGTTTTAGAAATCTGTTGAGTAGATCGCAAGATCGATATAAACCAAGAGGGGGTGAATTGGAAATTTAAAGGTTTTGTGGTGGAAATTGCAAATTAAAAATAATAGACAAGGGATTTAGAGTGGTTCAAGTTCCAAATGAACTCTACATCCACTACCTTAGCTTCACTAAGGATTTGCAACAATTCCACTAATTGCTCTTCCCCTTTTCTAGGCTAAGGAGGCAACCCTTACAATTTCGGTTGATTTTTCTACCCAAAAATCAACCCAATCCTCACACAAGTGAACAAAGAAATTTGTTGGCTAATAAGGTATATCTCATTACAGATGATAGCCCAATTACAAGCACTCAACCCAATTGAACAAGATATGAATGAAAATTACAATTGGGGTTTCTAGACAAAATGGGATTTTTGCACAATTGCTTGGATTAGATGTTTGGATGTTTTCTTTAGGATCAATAGTTGTTGCTGGAGCTTTTAGAGGTCCCTTTTATACCTTCTCATTGATTTCTAGCCGTTGTGGTTGTTGCACTCATCAATAGAGCCGTTGGGGATGTTATCTCACCACCATAAATGCAGTCTGCAACAACCCGTTTCGAAACGCGGGGTACCTGTTTCGGAACGGACTAAAATAGAAAGAGCCGTTGGGGTGCATTTAAGAGCCCTTTTCGAAACGCCTTACGGCCGTTTCGAAACACTTTTGCCACTGTCAAGGGTCGTTTCGAAACAGTCTTAGCCCGTTTCGAAACACCCTAACGGTTTTTAGAAAATCAGTTAAAAACAACTTCAACGGTCATATTTTCAATTTAAACTTAAGAACTGTTTCGAAACGCTTGGCCTCGTTTCGAAACGGATTTGCTACTGTCAAGGGTCGTTTCGAAACAGTCTTAGCCCGTTTCGAAACACCCTATTTATCTTTAAATATTCAGTTAAAATATTGCAACCGTTATGCTTTTTCAAATCAAATATGAAGAACAGTTTTGAAACGTGTGAGACCGTTTCGAAACGGGTTCAAGTGTTCTTAAGCCGTTTCGATACACGTTTCGGAACAGGGGTTGGCAGTGATGAAAACGTTTCGAAACGCCTTAGGCCGTTTCGAAACTGGGACATGAAAATCACTGTTTTAGCTTTAAACACTTAGAAAAATATTTTAAAAACTTTGTTTTTAACTTTGGCATAATCTTAAAATTATATGGGGATGTTTTGAGGACTTAAAAATTCGTTTTGACATTTTCAATTTAGTCCTTAGGTTTTTAGTTATATCAAAATTAAAATATTTGTTTCACAATCTCCCCTTTTTGATATAACAAAACCAAAGTTAGAATTTTTAAGAAATTTGAAAGTTTTGAAAATATTCTAACTCCCCCTTAATTTAAGATAGGTTTTTTAAAATTTAAAAAAAAATTGTTTGACTCGAAATCCAAGTTGTAAAGCTTAAAAAACCTTTTAAAAATTTTAAAATGAATTTTAGTTTGTGGCTCTTAAATTTTTTCTCCCCCTTTTTGTTAGATCAAAAAGAATAATGAAAGCTCAAAGAGAAGACAAGGATTAGTACCAATAAGCATTAATAAGCAACAATAATATTAATTCATAATATCAAAATATCCAAAACATAAACCAACATTAAGTTCATAATAAAATCCCAAACAAAAGATCAAAGGCATAGGTTCTTAAAACATAATAAAACATAAAGATGCAATCTTAAACCTAAAATGCATAGATAATATGATATGATATGATATGAAGATCCTAGGCCTCGTCACCATCATCATCATCTGAAGTATCATCATCGCTCTTGACTTGAGAACGGTGAAACTTCGTCCATTGCCCATAGAGAGTAGAGAAGGACAAATCCAAGTTTGAATGGGAAGTCTCAAGAGTATGAAGGCGATCCTCAACATTTTTCAAACGGTTGTTCATGGCATTAAAACCCGAAGCAATGCGAGTATCCAAAACATTGAACCGCTCGGTAATAAGAGCCGTGAGGGCTTCATTGTTTCCAACTTGAACTTGCGATGGAGGAGCAACGGGAGGAGGAGCAGCTTCTCTATCAACTCTTTCCCAAACACCATTCAAATATCGAAACCCGAATTTGCGTAGAGAGGACTCACAAATCTTGGACTTACGAGGTTCCGGAGAGTCGTAGGTACAATCGATACCAAGGTCATTAAAGATGTAGCTCAAGATTGTGCCATAGGTAAAAGACTTCAACTCATTTGTGTCAAAAAGCTTAACATTATTGACCATCTCGGCAACAATAATCTTAGGCACATTAGGGCGCTCACCTCTACGGAAACATTCAAGCCAAAAATGATCAGTTTGACGGATATGAGAGTATTTACCTCCGGAAGGTCGAATGAACCATGAAACCATCAAGTGAAGAACGCGATCGTGCACATCCAAAGTAAGTGCCAAACCGGTGAAAGTGCCAAAGTGACGTTCATCCTCAAGACCCTCATCTTTAAGTTTAAAAGTTGACTCCAAGAGAGCAATATCAACAACAACCTTTTTGCCCAATATGAAAGATTCATTTCCTATAATCTCGGTTTTGGTCTCATCATGAATAAAACGAGCATTAGAGTAAAAAAGGAGTACCATATGTTTGTAGCAAATATCCCGAATGCTCAAGAAAAAGAGAAGATTCCACTCACTCAAACGCTCGAGATAACGGAATAGGAATCGCTCGGAATTGAGGAAATCAAGATCAATGACACGTTTTCTACGAACTTCGAAATCCTTGACATAAGTGAAGCGAGCTCGCATCTCCGTAGTTCGAAGGGATTTTTGAAAGAGCTGAGCGAGGTTCGGACGCATGCTCGAATCACCGGTTTGAATGGCCTTACGCTTTTTGTTAGCTTGTTCCGCCATCTAAAAACATTAAGCAAGTATGTTTTAAAATTAAGTGTATGCATTGATATTTAAAATCAATCCAATAATAAATCCCACTTAGGTATTTGAAACAAAATTAAAAACAAACAAAATAAAAAAACAGTAAAAAAAACACGACTGAAAAATTTTACATTCGAATCAAAAAAATCTGAGATTTTGAATTTTTTTTACAAAATATGGAAAACCCATACATGAAAACATATAATTTATACAAAAATAAAATTTTCTATCCTAAGATTCGAACATAAATTGAAAGAAAAAGAAAAATAAAAAAATACCTTAGTTAGGGATTTTGGATGATTTGATGAAAATCCTTGCACAATGTTGATGAAACTTGCTTAGACTTGAGTTTTAGAGTAAAACCCCTCACAATTTTGTGAAAAACAATGAGTTTGAGAGGGTATTTATAGAGAGGGAGGCGGTTTAGGGTTTTAGGGTTTTTTAAGAGTTTGATAAAAAGTAGAATTTTAACATTAAAAGCCCTAAATGAAGCTATCCGCGATGCCGTTTCGCGGTCAAGACCGTTTCGAAACGAGACGACTAGGGTTTGACCGTTTTGAGACTTTCAGCAGACCGTTTCGATACGGTGTTGACCGTATCGAAGCCCTGTTGACCCGTATCGAAACACGTTTCGATACACCCCTTGGCAGTAGCCAAAACGTTTCGAAACACATTGGAGGCGTTTCAAAACGCCCTTCTCTCAGAATTGGATTTAAGGTATCCGTATCGAAACAGGGTCACCCGTTTCGATACACTTGGGCCTGGAAGTGCAGATGAGGCTCTAAAAGTGCAGAAAAATGAGTTTTTCTTAGGCCTAACATGCATAAATGTCATGAATGAGCAGGAAAAACATATTCAAACATAAACATACTCCCCCTAGCTATAAGCATGGATGAAATTAGGAGTCTAAACACATAAACATGGCATTTCACAAGATCAAGAAAATTTAAACACAAAAGAGGTCCTAAAAGGTCAAGATATGCTAGCTAGACCTAACTCTCTCCTAAGGGACCAAAAACGCTCTTTGTCTAAGGGTTTTGTAAATATGTCCGCTAATTGATTCAAGGTGTCTACATACTCTATAACCACATCTTCCTTAAGGACATGATCTCTAATGAAATGATGCCTTATTTCTATGTGTTTGGTTCTAGAGTGTTGGATGGGATTTTTTGTTAAACATATTGCACTAGTGTTGTCACATTTTAGGGGTATGGTTTCAACTTTAATTCCATAATCTAAGAGTTGTTGCTTCATCCAAAGGACTTGAGCACAACAACTCCCTAAGGATATGTACTCGGCTTCGGTGGTAGATAAGGCTACACTATTTTGTTTCTTAGAGAACCAAGATATGAGCATACTACCTAAGAATTGACAAGTTCCCGAAGTATTTTTCCTATCGATTTTGCAACCCCCATAATCCGCATCCGAGTAAGCATGAAGGTTGAAGGTAGAGTCTCTAGGGTACCAAAGACCTAAACAAGGAGTGTCTCTAAGATACCTAAATATCCTCTTAATGGCTATAAGGTGAGACTCTCTATGACTAGCTTGAAACCTAGCACACAAGCAAACACTAAACAAGATATCCGGTCTACTTGCGGTAAGGTAAAGCAAAGATCCAATCATAGAACGATAAAGCTTAGAGTCAACACACTTACCTCCTTCATCTTTGTCAAGCTTTGTAGATGAGCTCATAGGAGTGGCTTGAGGCTTTGCATTCTCCAAGCCAAACTTCTTGAGCATATTCTTTATGTATTTTGCTTGGTTGATGAAGGTGCCATCCTTCTTTTGCATGATTTGGAGTCCCAAAAAGAATAAGAGCTCCCCCATCATGCTCATCTCAAATTCACCTTGCATTAACTTAGCAAACTCTTGACAATGACATTCATTAGTAGAACCAAAAATAATATCATCAACATAAATTTGAACTACTAAGATGTCATTTTTATACATTTTTATAAAAAGTGTAGTGTCCAACTTACCTTTTTCAAATCCTTTTTCAATCAAAAAATTTGAAAGTCTTTCATACCAAGCTCTAGGAGCTTGTTTTAAACCATAAAGAGCTTTGGTAAGTTTGAAAACATGATTTGGAAATTTTGAATCTTCAAAACCCGGTGGTTGTTTCACATACACTTCTTCATTTATAAAACCATTTAAAATTGCGCTTTTAACATCCATTTGAAAAAGCTTGAAATTATGATAATATGCATATACAAGCAACATCCTAATGGCTTCCATTCTAGCTACGGGTGCATAGGTTTTATCAAAATCTATTCCCTCTTCTTGAGTGTAACCTTGTGCTACAAGTCTAGCTTTATTTCTTACAATGTTACCACTCTCATCTAGCTTGTTCCTAAAGACCCATTTAGTTCCTATTGTAGATTGATTACTAGGCCTATCAACTAATGTCCAAACATTACTTCTCTCAAATTGATTTAACTCTTCTTGCATAGCCATAATCCAAAAGTCATCTTTCAATGCTTCTTTTATATTTTTAGGCTCTATGCATGAGATAAACGCAACATGGTTCATTAATCTAAGAGAAGAACGAGTGGTTACCCCCTTGGATGGATCACCCAAGATTTCACCATCTTTGACATAGTTCAACTCCCTTGGGTAGCTCACTTCCTTTTCCTCAATAGCCAAGTCCTTCAAGGCTTCAAGAGGTGGATCTTGTGTGTCCTCTTCTTTTGTTGGAATCTCATCCTCCTTTGAAGTTTGACCCCCATTAAAGGCATTTATGATTCCTACATAATCATCATCACAAGAATCCTTCCTAGGAAGGAGGTTATCATCGAATACAACATGAATAGATTCTTCTACTACTAAAGTTCTTTTGTTAAATACTTGATAGGCTTTAGAGGTTAAAGAGTAACCTATAAAAATGGCTTCATCACTTTTTGCATCAAATTTACCTAAGTTGTCTTTTCCATTATTTAAAACAAAACACTTGCAACCAAAAGGGTGAAAATAGCTAATGTTAGGCTTTTTAGATTTTAAAATCTCATAAGGTGTTTTCTTTAAAATTGGCCTAATCATTACTCGATTTACAATGTAGCAAGCGGTGTTTGTGGCTTCCGCCCAAAAATATTTAGGTAAATTGTTTTCACAAAGCATAGTTCTAGCAATTTCTTGCAAAGTTCTATTTTTCCTCTCAACTACCCTATTTTGTTGAGGAGTTCGAGGAGCCGAAAAATTATGGATAATACCATTTTCATTTAAAAAATCTTCAAACCCTAAATTTTGAAACTCGATTCCATGATCACTTCTAATATGTGAAATTCTAAGTTCAAGATCATTTTGGGTTAGTTTTGAAAATGTGATGAATTTTTCCAAAGCCTCATCTTTAGTACTTAAAAAGAGAACCCAAGTAAATCTAGAAAAATCATCAACAAGTACAAAAGCATAAGACTTACCACCCAAGCTCATAGTCCTAATTGGCCCAAATAAATCCATATGGATAAGTTGTAAGCATCTACTAGTAGAAACATCATTAATGGATTTAAAGGAAGACCTATGTTGTTTACCCTTAGAGCATGCATCACAAATTTTATCATTTGAAAATTTTATCTTGGGTAAACCTCTAACTAGGTTAAGAGAGACTAGTTTTTCCAAAACACTTATGCTAGCATGTCCTAGTTTCCTATGCCACAACCATGCATCATTTTCATTTTGAGCAACTAAGCATGCATGAGATGTATGTATGTCATCTAGATGCACCATGTATATGTTTCCTATGCGATGACCTGTGAGCATAATATTATTAGATTTAATGTCTACAATTTTGCATCCATTTTTATCAAATAAGACATTAAATCCTTTATCACACAATTGACATATGCTCAATAAATTGTGTTTAAGACCATCGACATATAAGACATTTTCAATAAGAATAGTAGAGTGATTACCTATGGAGCCAATACCTTTAATGTGGCCTTTGGAGTTGTCACCAAATGTTACTACTCCTCCACCTTTTGGCTTTAGATCCATGAATCTACTCTTGTCTCCGGTCATGTGCCTCGAGCATCCACTATCAAGGTACCATGAGTTTTGAATTTGTGCTTTGGCCTTGTAGCAATGCTCCCCCTACAAACAAAGATATTAAACTTTGGTTTTTGGTACCCAAATCATTTTGGGTCCATGAGAGTTAGCTCCCAAAACCTTGGTTCCCTTAGGAATCCAAGATGACATAGCAATAAAATTATTAGATTTTACAAGTTCCTTAGGAACCCATACACTTCTAATTCTCTTAGCTCTACTATGTCTAGGGTAGCTACCTTGTTTGTAGTAGTTAGTCTTTTTCTTAGGTTGGTGTGTTCTAGAGGATTCACCTACTTCATGCTTGACACTACCAACATTTTTTAAAGATTTTTTGAGCTCATTTAGCTCACCCAACACCTTTTGGTGTTCACTATTACATTGAGATAAAAGATTATTAAGATCAACATTTTCATCTTAAAAGAATTTTAGTTCATCTTTTAATCCTAATATCTTTTTCTCAAATTTTGAATTAGCTTGAGTGAGTGAGTAATTTTCTCATTTAGTTCTAAAATAATTTTCTTGTTTTTAATGACCGACTCTTTAAACTTCTCAACTAATTCATCATAGACCTCTTGTAACTCATCATATGCATCATTTAATTCTTCATATGAAAAATCTAAAGTAGATGAGTTAGAGGTTACCATGGAGGAATCTTCCTCAAGTGCCATGAGGCAAAGGTTAGCCACTTCTTGTTCGTCATCCTCCGATGACTTCTCATCACTCCAAGTAGCAAGCTTGGCTTTGAGCTTTTTCCTCTTCTCAAAGCCCTTATTCTTGAGTTGAGGGCACTCCGAACGTATGTGGCCGAGTTGTTTGCACTCAAAGCAAATGATTGGATCCTTTCCTTCTTCTTTTTTCTTGCTTTTGAAGTCCATCTTCCTTTGGATTTTTCTTCCCCGGTTGGACCTCATGAAACGTGAGAATCGTTTGGCTATTATAGCCAATTCCTCAAGTTCATCCTCCTCACTAGATGAGCTCTCATCATGTTGTGAAGCTTTAGCCTTGAGAGCTATTCCCATCTTCTTCTTATTCTCAACCTCAAGCTTCTCTATCCTTTTCTCTCCTTTCTTCTTCTCATCTTCCCTTCCTTGCTTCATGATCTCATTAGTAAGGAGAGAACCCACAAGCTCATCAAGCTTCAAAGTTTTCAAATTCTTTGCTTCGATGATAGCGGTTCTCTTACCATCCCAAGACTCGGGATGTGAATAGAGTAGCTTCCGGACAAGCTTGTCTTCCGGTATGATCTCTCCAAAGCCCTTTAGCCCATTGACAATTGTGGAGAAACGATCAAACATCTTTGACACCGTCTCATCGGGCTCCATCTTGAAATTTTCATAACTAAGATTGAGAATTCCAATCTTAGTTTCTTTAACATTGTTGGTGCCTTCATAAGTAGTCTCAAGAGTGTCCCACACTTCTTTGGCACTTTCAATTGATGAGACCTTTGAATAGATGTCCGGACCGAAAGAACAAAATAGCATGTGGAGAGCTTTATCATTGACTTGAATCTTTTTCCTCTCATCTTCACTCATCTGCACTTTCTTCTTCAAGACCATCTTGCCTTCACCATCTTGCTTCAATGGAATATATGGCCCATCTTCAATGACATCCCACACTAGACAGTCATTTGACTTGATGAATAGACGCATTCTATTCTTCCAAAAAGAATAGTTATCACCGTTGAAGAAAGGAGGCTTTGTAGTGGATTGTGACTCGTACATGCCCGAACCGGAGGTTGAAGCCATCTCTTGATATTTTGATGATCACACTCTTCCAAGGAACTCCTCTTGTGGTTGTTAATCCTCAAAGAGGTAGGCTCTGATACCAATTGTTGAGTGGATTGCAAGATCGATATAAACCAAGATGGGGGTGAATTGGAAATTTAAAGTTTTTGTGGTGGAAATTGCAAATTAAAAATAATAGACAAGGGATTTAGAGTGGTGCAAGTTCCAAATGAACTCTACATCCACTACCTTAGCTTCACTAAGGATTTGCAACAATTCCACTAATTGTTCTTCCCCTTTTCTAGGCTAAGGAGGCAACCTTTACAATTTTGGTTGATTTTTCAACCCAAAAATCAACCAAATCCTCACACAAGTGAACAAAGAAATTTGTTGGCTAATAAGGTATATCTCAATACAGATGATAGCCCAATTACAAGCACTCAATCCAATTGAACAAGATATGAATGAAAATTACAATTGGGGTTTCTAGACAAAATGGGATTTTTGCACAATTGCTTGGATTTGATGTTTGGATGTTTGCTTTAGGATCAATAGTTGTTGCTGGAGCTTTTAGAGGTCCCTTTTATACCTTCTTATTGATTTCTAGCCGTTGTGGTTGTTGCACTCATCAATAGAGCCGTTGGGGATGTTATCTCACCACCATAAATGCAGTCTGCAACAACCCGTTTCGAAACGCGGGGTACCTGTTTCGGAACGGACTAAAATAGAAAGAGCCGTTGGGGTGCATTTAAAAGCCCGTTTCGAAATGCCTTACGGCCGTTTCGAAACACTTTTGCCACTGTCAAGGGTCGTTTCGAAACAGTCTTAGCCCGTTCCGAAACACCCTAACGATTTTCAGAAAATCAGTTAAAAACAACTTCAACGTTCATATTTTCAATTTAAACTTAAGAACTGTTTCGAAACGCTTAACCTCGTTTTGAAACGGATTTGCTACTGTCAAGGGTCGTTTCGAAACAGTCTTAGCCCGTTTCGAAACACCCTATTTATCTTTAAATATTCAGTTAAAATATTGCAACCGTTATGCTTTTTCAAATCAAATATGAAGAACAGTTTCGAAACGTGTGAGACTGTTTCGAAACGGGTTCAAGTGTTCTTAATCTGTTTCGATACACGTTTCGGAATAGGGGTTGGCAGTGATGAAAACGTTTCGAAACGCCTTAGGCCGTTTCGAAACAGGGACTTGAAAATCATTGTTTTAGCTTTAAACACTTAGAAAAATATTTTAAAAACTTTGTTTTTAACTTTGGCATAATCTTAAAATTATATGAGGATGTTTTGAGGAATTAAAAATTCGTTTTGACATTTTCAATTTAGTCCTTAGGTTTTTAGTTATATCAAAATTAAAATATTTGTTTCAGAAAATCAAATCATTTTGAATTTTCAACTTTGAAATCACTTTATTGTTTTTCAAAATGTGATTTTTAAAGTCTAAAACTAAATCATCATAGGCATCTTGTAATTCATCAAAAGAGTAAGAACATGAAGTAGATGAATTAGAAGTTACCCTTGAATCTTCTTCGATGGCCATAAGGAAAAGGTTGGCTTGTTCATCGTCGGTGGAGTCCTCATCACTCCAAGTAGCCACATGTGCCTTCTTCTTATGGCTTGAAGTGCTTGCCCTCTCCTTTTTCTTGGATTCTCGATCAAGCTCTCTCAAAGCTTTCTTCATGAACGATGCACACTTCTTGAAGATATGAACTATCTCTTCTTCTTCATCCTCCTCTTCACTTGAGTAAAAATGATGGCAAGTGGAGGACTTGAGAGCCATGGCACTTGCATTGATGCCTAGCCCTTTGATTTTCTTCTCTCCCATAGCTCTAATTTCTTCCATCTTCTTCTCATCTTCTTTATTTTTCTTCATGATTTGATGAGTAAGGAGTGACCCCATGAGTTCAAAAAGCTTCAAGGTCTTCAAATTCTTGGCTTCGATGATGGCGGTCCTCTTTGAGCCCATGACTCGGGAAGTGAGTAGATGAGCTTTCAGACAAGCTTCTCTTCCGGGATGGCTTCTCCATAACCTTTAACACCATTGGTGATGGCGGAGAACCTATCAAACATCTTCTCGATGTTCTCTTCCGGATCCATTTTGAAGTTCTCATACTCTAAGGTTAGGAGCCCAATCTTGGTCTCTTTGACTTCATCGGTTCCCTCGTATGTGACTTCAAGCTTGTCCCATACCTCATTGGCACTCTCACAAGAAGACATTTTCTCATAGATGGATGGGCCAAATGCACAAAAGAGAATGTGCAAGGCTTTACAATTTAGCTCCATCTTCTTGCGATCATCGGCATTCCACTCCGCTTTGCTTCTTTGAGGCACGAACGGACCATCTTCAACTATTTCTGTAACCCCCTTAGCCCGGCCTAGACGGTTGTCCCGAACTATGAAGATTACACGGGGAAAACCAAAGTCCACCCAAAAGTCAACCTTGATTCACGACCCTTTTTTTCTTTTTAATCTTGTCTAGATACATATTATCCCTAAGTGAGTACTCATGAGATACGATAGAGGAAGGCACATCGATCGGATTTCAAAAAGGGACTCAATTGCATAATATACAAATTTAGGGACCAAAACATAATTTCTGAAAATTAGAAGGTCTTTACTGATTTTAAAGTTACCAATATGAAATTAGACAAGTTACATGCTTCTCTTCCAAATTTCAACTTAATTGGATATCTCAAACTCAAGCAATTGCAACTTTAACATTTGGGACTAAAATGTAAAGCTTGCAAACTTCAGCACCATTCAAATCAGTGCCCAACGGTCACCTGTTTCGAAACACCCACCTGCCGTATCGAAACGCAGGATCGGAACGGCGTTGACCATTTAGATACGCGGGTTGGTTCCGAGAATGGTTCCGAAACGAGGCCTTCCAGTGGCCAAATCGTTTTGAAACATCCCTTATTGTTTCGGAACACGAACGCCATTTCAGGCCCCCGTTTCGAAACACTAGGGGGTTTTTCGATACGGTTTGCCCAGAAACAGCAGCAAATGCTGGTTTTTCATGCACAAACTCGATCGAACCCATCCAAATGACTTCCCAAGCATGTCAACAAGTCAACATACATTCAAGGTACACATATAGAGCCCCTAAACACCTTCATAGCATCCAACAAGAAAATTCATAAGTCTAGAGGCATGCAACCTAATATCCAAACCAAATAGGGAAATCAAACCTCCAAACAAGCAATAAAGGCCATTTACAATTCAAAACAATCAAGGCACACATGCAAAAACCATAGGGAGTTTAATACATCTCCCAAAACAAAACCTAGGTTCCCATTGCCAAATTATCAAAACTAATAGTGTATGAAAACTTCACCATACATGAGCTAGGATTCCCTTGGACACACTTAGCTTCCTTGATGCCCTTAAACACCTCAATTATCTGCATTATTGGTAAAAGAGAGCGTATGCACAAATGCTTAGTGAGACAAGCTCTAAATAAAACCAATACAACAATGCATTTTTAGAAAACACTTTCAACAAAGCTTTTAAACCACAAGCTCATCTCTTTCTCATGCTACCTTACATCATTTTCAAGCATCTCACGCTTCGTTACATTTAAATACATTATATTGGCTTTCAAGTGATAGTTCATAACCATTTCAACACAAAACACAATCGGATACACGGATTACAAGCGTTGTCCCACACGCTTCACACACACTACCGGACTACACAAGGTTCACACTCAAGAGCAATCCCTCCATTGATGTGACACCCGTGGTTGAGTATAACGGTACAATCTCAACCCCTCAACACCACTCATCGTTGTTGTATAATTCCACTAACGAGAGTAAGGGACACATAACACAAGATCCACACACGGAATTTACAACCACCGTTGTGATCTTACCTCAATCGTTAGGGTACTTGGATGGAGTTTACGGTACAATCACAGCCCCTCAACATCCAAGGCGACTCTACTTACGGTGCACCCAATCCTATAGCCGGCTAACTATATCCGATTCAAGTACTTAAAAACCATTTCAACACTTGCCAATATACATCAAATATCATCATCAATTCACCGTTTTAAGCATTAATCAATGCCACTTATCATCATGCATCTTCATGCATCATAACCAAATTAATAACATGTCAAACCAAGGATCTCTTACCTTGAGCATCCTTCAATACATGGCTTTCAAAACCAGCATTAATCATGCTAAAATATGCTTTCAAAACAGTAGCTAAACATGCTTTTCAAAGCTAATGCATCAAACCATAACTTAGCACATCCGAGGGAGTTTTTCCGAAAACTTACTTTTGAGCTTAGCTAAGTTGTTTAGACTTAAACTAAGCTCCCAAAACCTCCAAATAATCGTTTCAAAGCTGGAAAACCATCTCCACTCACCAATTACGTTTTGCCTTGCTCGCCGAACTCTAACTATGCCTCCGATACTCCCGAACCAACACCAAAAGTGTCTGAAGGTGTCTCCCCTGTTTACAACACATAAGAGCAGAGGATTAATGCATCATCATGCATTAAAATCACCAGCCACTTCTCCTAAACTCGCTGCACCACCTACTCTCAACATTTCGGCTACCGAAAACACCTCCAAACTCTTCCAAAACTTAACCCAGCCAAGATCCATCACTTCTAATCATTTCTAAACATCAATTAACATCTAAAACAAACCTAAACTAATCTTTATACCTCCAGCTATAACAGAAAACCAAAAACACCCCAAAAACCACCATTTTCATAAGCAAAAACTTGGGAAAAACAACCTATTCGGGATTGTATTGATAAAACCTCATTTCTAACATCATTTAACATCCAAAATACATTAAAGAACCATCTCAAAACAGAGCCCAATCAATTACAACGAAAATCTTCAAGATCTCTTCCAAAATCTTGAGTTTTAAGCCAAAATCTTGTCTCTAACATTAAATCCATTTATAAAAATTTAAAAAAGGATTGACATCTTGGGAATTTCAGTAAATAACTGAGTATTTAGATGAGAAGAACAATCTTACCTCTAAATGGTGATTTCTCCTTGATTTGTGCAAAATTCCCTGAAAATTCAATGGGGAAATCAAAAGAATTTGCTGCAGGATTTATTGGGAACCAATGAGTGATGGAAATCTCATCAATTGAAGTGAAAATCTATGTGAAAGTTGCTGGAGAAAAAGTGTTTGGATGATGGGATTTTGAGAGAAAAAGGAATGAGAGAAAATTAGGAAAAATGTAGTTATGAAAATCAAAAGGTAGTTTTCCTTTTCTTTTATTTAATTAAAACAATAATTAAATCACCCAAATTAAGGAAAAATCTGGAGAATTTTTTTTGGGTAATTAGCTCCTTAAAGATTCAAAGTTTCAATCCTTTACAAAACAGTCACTACTAAACTTTGCAAAAATCGCATTTTGGTCACTACACCGAAATGTAGTATTTCCAAACCTTATTTTGTAAAATTGATTTCACCACTCTCTTATATATATTAAATGGGGATTTTTAAATATTTTTCTATATTTTTAAAGCATCCCGATCTAGGCTTTCCCTAAAACCTCCTTTTATATTCCAACTATTTCTCAGACCGGTCCGACCAATCCCTAAACTTCTAAGCCCAAAATTGGGGTGTTACAATATCCCATAACTTGTAGTCTCTTGATTTGATGAATAACTTCATCTTTGTCTTCCAATGGGCATAGTGGGTTCCGTAAAAGAAAGGCGGTTTGTCGATTGATTGTGCCATTTGAGTCGGTTGATGAAATAGTGATCGAGCTTGCCGGATCTTCTCAATAGGATGTGAATCCCCTTCAATTGAGTCAAGCTTTAATACCAATTATTGAGTTGTGAGGAGCTCGATTCGTTCAACCGATAAGGCTCACCAAGTGGTGGAGAGGTGGATTTTTGGGTGGAGGTGGTGTGGAAGCTAAAACAATGATTGACACAATGATTTATAGTGGTTCAACCTTCTAAACAAGGTCTACATCCACTACCTTAGCTCCCCACTAAGTATTTCCAATCAATCCACTATTGATTCGTCCCCTTTTCTAGGCTTAGGAGGAAACTCTTTACACCGATCAAGCTTTCTACCCAAAGCCTTGATCAAACCCTCTTTTACAAAGAGATAAATAAAGCAAACACAAATCTCTCTAATAGGTGTTTGTTTGCACAATTAAAGCACTCACCCAAAACCTAAAACACTTGAGCAAATTTGACAATTTTGGCTCACTAGTGTTTGTCTATACAATAAATGCCAATTTAAGTTCTAAGACAATTCTTGATCATTTGTTGATTGAAAATATGAGCATTAGCCTTTACTTGATGCTTGGAGGTCCCTTTTATACTCCTTGATGAGTTTATAGCCGTTTGTAACGCCCCGGTTTTGGGCTTAGAAGTTTTGGGTTTTGGACCGGACCGGTCGAGTTGCGGTTCGAATATAAAAGGTGATTTTTAGGAAAGCCTAGTTCGGGTTGCATTAAAAATATGGAAAAATGTTCTAAAATTCTCTTTTATTATATATAAGAGAAAGGTGAAATCAATTTTGCAAAATGAGGTTTGGAAGAGTGACATTTTGGGTTAGTGACCAAAATGTAATTTTTGAAAACTGTGTGACTGTTTTAAAAAGGATTGAAACTTTGAATCTTTAAGGAGCTATTTACCCAATGGGAGTTTCTCCAGATTTTTCTAAAATATTAAATGATTTATTAAAGGTTTTTAAATAAAAGAAAAGTGGAGGGAAGATATTTTGCCATTTCCAACTAACTTTTCCATTTTCCTTTTTCTCTCATCTTTTCTCTCAAACCAAACACATTTTTCTCCAGAGCTTTTCCTCTGATTTTGTCCCCTAAATATCACATTTCAATTCTCTTTTGATCTCTAATCATCTCTTCAACAAAACCTCACCATTTGCTATTTGGATTTTCAAGATTTTGGTTCCAAAAAGGGAGAAAACTCAAGTTTGGAGGTAAGAACGTCCTTCTCCTCTGAACTTTAGGTTCTTTATTGAAATTCCCAAGTTCTCAATCCTTAATTTGTGTTTTATAAAAGGATTTATTGATTTGTTCTTGGTCTTGGCTTTTAAATGCAAGATTTGCTTGATTTTGTTGAAATTTCGTATGATCTGATTGGGCTGTGTTTTGAGGTGTCAAATTGATGTTAAATGAATGTTAAATTGACGAGAAATTGAGGTTTTATCAATGCAATCCCGAATAGGTTGAATTTCCTAAGTTTTGCTTGAGTTTTTGGTTGTTTTTGGAGTGATCTTGGTGATCTGTTATAGCTGGAGGTATAAGGACGTGTTTGTGATCATTTTGGATGTTAATTGATGATTAAAAATGGTTAGAAGTGATGGATCTTGGCTGGGTTAAGTTTCGGAAGTGTTTGGTGGTGATTTTGGTTGTGTTTGGTAGCCGAAATGTTGGATTTGTGATGAGCAGCGAGTTTAGTTGTGTTGCTGGTGTTTTTAGTGCATTATGATGCATTAATCCTCTGATGTTATGTGCTTGAAACAGGGGAGGAAGATCCGTGAGCATTAGAGGTGGTGTGGAAGGTTTCGGATGCTTGGAAGGCTTGTTGGCTAGCCTTGTTTTGTGTATCGGTGAGTGAAGTTGGGTTTTCAGCTTTTAAACCGAGGTTTGATGGTTTTGGGAGCTTAGTTTAAGTCTAAACAACTTTGCTAAGCTCAAGAGTAAGTAAATGGATTTCTCTCTTGGTTTGTGTTGTGAATTGGCTTTTAAAGTATTTGTGATTGTTGGATGCAATGCATGTGGTTTGCATGTCTTAAATTCTGTTTTGAAAGCATATTTTAGCATGGTTTTATGCTGGTTTTGAAAGCCGTGAGAGAAGGATGCTCAAGGTAAGAGATCCTTGGTTTTGTACATTGAAATTGTGGAATTGATGCATGGTGTTGCATGTTGTTTAATGGCTTTGTTTAATGCTTCAAAAACAGTGGATTGATGATGGTAAATGATGGTTTTTGCATTATGTTTATGCTTGTAAATCAATGGATTTATGTGGTAAGATGGTTATATTGGCAAGTGATGAAAGTGGTTCTTGGTTCTTTGATCGGATATAGTTAGCCGGCTATAGGATTGGGTGCACCGTGAATAAAGTCGCCTTGGATGTGGAGTGGTTAAGTGTGAACCGGTAAACTCCATCCAAGTATCCTAACGAGATGGTTAAGTTTATAATGGTGATTGGAATCCCATTCGAGGACCTTGGGTAAGCAAAGGTAATAATGGTGGTTAAAATTCCATTGGTGGACCTTGTGCTTGTTAAGATCACAATGGTGGTGTAAAGTCCATGTGTGGATCTTGTATAGGGTGTCTCGGATCTCGTTAGTGATGTTATACAACTACCAATCGGTGATGCTAAGGTTATATGGTGTTTAAAAGTCCATATATGGGAACCTTGTGCATGTTAAGGTTGTATGGTGGTTAAAAGTCCATACATGGGAACCTTGTGAAAGTTAAGGTTGTATGGTGTTTAAAAGTCCATACATGGGAACCTTGTGAAAGTTAAGGTTGTATGGTGGTTAAAAGTCCATACATGGGAACCTTGTGAAAGTTAAGGTTGTATGGTGGTTAAAAGTCCATACATGGGAACCTTGTGAAAGTTAAGGTTGTATGGTGTTTAAAAGTCCATACATGGGAACCTTGTGAAAGTTAAGGTTGTATGGTGTTTAAAAGTCCATACATGGGAACCTTGTGAATGGTAAGGTCAAATGGTGTTTAAAAGTCCATTTGGGGACCTTGGATTGGTAGGGTGTATGAAGCGTAGGGGACAACGCTTGTGATCCGCGTATCCGATTGGATGTTGAGTTGAAAAGTGGATTTGGTTTATCACTTGGAAGCCAATATATGTTCTTGAATATAATGAAGCATGAGATGCTTGAAATGATGCATGGTTGCATGAGATATGTATAATGTATTATGAATGCATGCTTACTTGTTAGTTTGAACAAGTGTTGGTTATCTATTGAGAATGGTGCATGTGTGCATGAAATCTCTTTAGTGCATTGAAGTCTTGTGAAGACTTGTTTTTAAGGCATGTGATGCAAAGGTTGGTGATGTGGTTCATATGTTGCATTTGTTTAATGCATATGGTAAATTGAATGAGTAAGTGGTTTTAAGGGTTTCTTGCTTTAAAATGATATTCAAATATGAGCAAGGTATGATGTGAAATGGAAGTGTTTTCCAAAGTTTTGAATTCAACCTTGCATGTGATGTTTATGCTTGGATTGGTTAAATTGTTGATTTTGTAAGTTGTGCTTTGAAAGGGTTTTCTTAGCTCTTCTAAGCTAAGGGTTTGTTTTTCATGTTTGAGCAATGCATGATGTTATGCATGTTGTTGAAAAGGGTTTTCAAACTTGCTTTGGTTTATTGAATCGAGTTTGCTTTTAAAAGTGGTTTTATGACTCGCTGCATTGATGGTGTTTTGGTTTTGGGCATTCCTCACTAAGCATTATGTGCTTACGCTCCTTTTTGTCCATCAATGCAGACATTTGAAGTTGGAGCAGCGAGAAGCAAGGGATTCAAGGGGGAACTCCACTTGAGATGTATGTCTCGGTTAATAGCTATAGATAATAAAGGCAATGGGGGAAGAATCTCTTATATTGTTGTTTAGAGAGGATTTGTATGTTGGACAAGTTTGGTTTATGATTTTGAACTATGTGGTGTAAGCTTGCAACGTTTGAATCTTCTTATGCTTAAGTTGTTATGCTATGCTTCTTGTTTGAAAAGCATGATTGAGTGTTGGATGTGTTGAATGAGTTGGTGCATCTAGGGGTGGTTTTGTATCTAGATTTTGATGCAAATTGGTAGGTTTGATGTTTGGCATGTTGTTGATTTATTGTGGAATGGTTTGGAGCATGTTTGATGGGGTTTAAAGGTGTTAAAACAGGCCAAACTGCTGTTTCTGGGCAGGGTGTTTCGAAACACCCTTGCCTGTTTCGAAACAGGCCCTTGTTTTGGCTAGGGTGCTCCTGAACGGCCTAGCCCGTTTCTGAACACTTTGGCTACTGCCAAGGGGTGTTCCTGAACGGCCTAGACCCGTTTCTGAACACCTGATGGTTTGCAAGCTTTACGTTTTAGTCCCGTTTCTTGTTTGTGCAATTGCTTGAGTTTGAGATGTCCGTTTGAGATGAAATTTTGCAGAGAGGCATGAAACATGACTAATTTCATAATGGTAACTTAAAAATTGGTAAAGTCCTCTTAATTTTCAGAATTTACAATTTGGTCCCTAATTTCGTATTTTGTGCAATTGGGTCCCTTATCGTTTTCCGATTGCTGTGATTTTTGAGTATGCTTATCTCAAGAGTATGCCTAGGTTAAATGTGCATCTAGAAAAGTTTAAAAAGAAAAAAAGGGTCGTTAATCAAGGTTGACTTTCGGGTTGACTTTGGTTTTCCCCGTGTAATCTTCGTAGTTCGGGTCAACCGTCTAGGCCGGGCTACGGGGGTTACACCGTTACTAGCCGTTGGGATTGTATTGGAGCCTTTGAGGACTTTAATTCCCACCATAAATGCAGTTCTGCAGCTCTCCGTTTCGAAACGCTCGAACCCGTTTCGAAACACCCTTTAAGTAGAAAGAGCTGTTGCAGTCTGACGTGGACCCGTATCGAAACGCTTTAGTATGTTTCGAAACATCCGTTTCGAAACGCCTGTCCACGTATCGAAACGACCTGCATTTAAAAGTTAGTTGGGAAATAGCCGTTGGGGTTTATGACCGTTGTGGTCAACGCCACGTGGGCGTATCGAAACGGCATAGCCCGTTTCGAAACACTGGGCAAAAGTCTCATCTAGGGAATGCCCGTTTCGATACCCGTATCGAAACACTTTTGCTACTGGAATGTACCGTATCAAAATGCCATAAGGTGTTTCGAAACGCCTGGAAGGCTTTGTGAACTTTGGCTTTTGAAAACATGCAAAACCCTTTATAAAATATCCCTAAACATAGTTTCAAGTTAATTGGACTTTGGAAATTGTTTTAAATACTTTTTAAATCAGTCCAAAACATTTTTCAATTATTATATCAAAACATTAGTTCTACAAAAAACATAAATCAAGAGTCAAATATCTTTGTAATTTTATTAAAGAACCTTGATTAGATGGTTAGCACGAAAATTACCTCCAATCCTTGCTTCTCTTCTTATTTGACAAGTTTTACTTTCAAGAATCTTGAAAAGATTTGAGAGAAATCACAAGAGAGAAGTTGAAAATCAAGAAAGAAAATGGAAGTGTAACAATTCTGGAAAATGAGAGAATGGGAGAGTGTTTGGCTGAAATGAAATGAAAATGAATGTCAAATTTGTTTAACCAAAATAACCACCTTTTATTAAATTAATAAAAGCCACTTTTAATATTTAATAAACCATTTAAATCACTTGACAAATTAAAGAGAATGCTTAATAGCCTTAAAGCTCCCTATGGATTCTATGAATTTGACTCTTGTTTGAGAAACACCCTTTTTCCACAATTTTAATACTTTACATTTTCGCCACTTTCCAAACTGTACACTTCCCAGAACTCGTTTTGCAAAATTGATTTAACCAACCTCATAAATATAATTTTAGAGGATTTTATAAATTTTTACCATATTTTTATCCTACACCGAAGCTTGATTTCCCTGAACCACCTTTAACGTCTCGAATCGCCGACCTCCGGCTCCACTAGCCTGACCCGACGCACAAAACACCTAGGCCTAAAACCGGGGCATTGCAACCTTCTTCTAAGATAATCCCTTCAAGAGCACGCGATCTCCAACCGCAAACTCAATCCCATCACTTTTGACGATCCGATGTAGCCTTCAACCACTCATATATAAGCTTCACCTTCTCAGTCGTTCCTTTTAACAAATCCGGCAAGGAAATCAACTTTTTCCCCGCCTCGGCCAACAAAGAGGCATTCTACACTTCCTTCCATACAAAGCTTCATACAGAGCCATTTGTATGCTTGTTGGAAACTATAATTTTAGGGAAACTCCACTAAGGGCAACTCCTTTTCCCGAGAACCTCAGAAATCTATAACACAACATCACAACATATCCTCCAGCACTTGGATAACGCGCTCCAACTGTCCATCCGTTTGAGGATGATACGAGGTACTGAAATTAAGCCTTGTACCCAACGCTTGGTGTAGACACTCCCAAAACCATGCTGCGAACCTCGAATCTCCATCTGACACTATAGATTTAGGCACACCATGCAAACACACAATCTCAGCAATATACAACTCTGCTAGCCTACCCAACGAATATGTCGTATGCACAACCAAGAAATGCGCACACTTCGTAAGAAGATCTACAATCACCCAAATGGAGTTCTTCTTTGATGGTGTCAAAGGCAAACCCGACACAAAATCCAACATAATTATTTCCAATTTCCATTCCGGTATCCTTAAAGGCTATAACAAACTGGAAGGAAACTGGTGCTCAGCTTTCACACATTGACAAACCATACACTTGTTCACAAAATCCGAAACATCCTTTTTCAACACAGCCCAACAGTACTCATCTTTCAGACCACGATACATCTTTGTACGACCAGGATGAATAGCAAAAGGACTACTATGAGGTTCAGTCAAAATAATGCGCCTCAACTCAACATCCTTCGGCACAACTATCCTACTTTTCAAACATAAAACACCATCTTCATTGAAATAGAAATATGTTGAATTACCATCACCTATATCTTGAACATGAGGTACCAAAGAATCATCAAGCAACTGCTTATCCTTAATCAAAAGAATAAAGGAACGTTTCACTTGTAACTCGGCTATTAACCCACCATCACTCGATATACTCAATCGAACAAACATCACTCTCAACTCTACAACCACCTTCCTACTCAAAGCATCGACCACAACATTGGCCTTTCCAGGATGGTACTATATATTCATATCGTAATCTTTAAGCAATCACAATCATCTTCGTTGCCTAAGATTCAACTCTCTCTCGGACATTAGATACTTCAAACTTTTATGATCTATGTAAAGCACACACTTCTCATCGTAAAGGTAATGCCTCCAAATCTTCAAAGCAAACACAACTACAACAAGCTCTAGATCTTGAGTAGGATAGTTTCGCTCATGCACCTTCAATTGCGTAGATGCATACTCCTCAACCTTCCCACCTTGCATCAACACACAACCTAGACCAACAAACAATGCGTCACTGTAAACCATAAACTCCTTACCTGATTTTGGTTGAATCGAGACATGAGTTTGTGTCAAAGCTTCTTTCAACTTCTCAAAAGCTTGTTGTCTAACATCCGTCCATTCAAAACGAACATTCTTTTGTAACAATTTAGTCAAAGGAACAATAATCATAGACAAACCCTTAACAAACCTTCGATAATATCCAGCCAAACAAAGCAAACTACGCACATCCGTCACCGAGTTAGGCATTTTCCAATTCATCACCGCCTCGATCTTATGTGGGTCAACCCGAACAACTTCGGCCAAGACTACATGTCCAAGGAAGAGAACTTCCCTGAGCCAAAACTCACACTTGCTCAACTTAGCATAATGCTGATTCTCAAACAATACTTGCAACACAATCCTTAAATGCTTATCACGATCCTCCTTGGTACGCAAGTACCTGAGAATATCATAAATAAACACTACCACGAACTGATCCAAGAACTCCTGGAGCACACGATTCATCATGTCCATGAATGCAGCCGGTGCATTCGTCAACCTAAATGGCATCACAAAGAACTCATAATGCTCGTACCTTGTCCAGAAAGTTATCTTAGGTACATCTACATCCTTGACCTTCAGTTTATAATATCCAGACCTCACATCAATTTATGAAAACACTGAAGCAGCTCGAAACTGGTCAAACAAATCATCAATCCTTGGCAAAGGGTACTTGTTCTTAATCGTCAACTTGCTCAGTTGCCGATAATCTATACACATACGAATCGTCAACTTGTTCTCAATCCTTGACATACCTTTCGTATGTCTTGTACTCGCACCTCCTTTGTACCAAGGTTCATCACATAAGCTTGGAAAGCCTCACAACCCAACTTCATCATACGACTTGCTTCAAGAGCCAAAATTGCATTGGACAATAATTTCACATTCTCGCCTACGATTACCACTTCGTAATCATCAACAAGTTTCAAGGTAACTCGCTTAACATCAAAATCGACCACAGCCCTATGCTCGGTCAACCAATCCATCCCAAGCAGTACATAAAAATCATAGAAAGTCAACTCCATCAAATCAACTAAAAACATATGGCCTTGAACAGATAAAGGACATCTCCTATACAACTTTCTCGTAACAACAGTTTCACCAAAAGAGCTTGTTACTTGCATTCCTACATCTAGCATCTCAACAGGGTTATCAAGCAAATGTGCATGCTCACTCGTGATGTATGAATGCGTAGATCCAGAATCAATTAAAGCTAACAAAGACAAGGATTGCAAGGTGAAAGTACCTACAATTACGTCGGTGTCGTTACGTCCCTCGCGATGTGCATACACTCTCGCAGGACCACCACCCTCGGGTTGAACAACAACAACAACATGTGCTACACCCCTCAGTCCATCCTCTATCCGATGGAAATTACCACACCCGTGCCCACGGCCTCTCTGTGGTGCAACAACAGTTGCCCGTCCATGGCCACCTCGACTAACAAAGGATACTCACGTCTTATATGATCAGCTGATCCACAGTTCCAACAAGAATTGGCCACCCCAACCACAGGAGCATGTGCTTCTCCAGCCACACGAGGACAATCTTGCCTCAAATGCTCTCGCGAACCACATGTCCAACAAGTATTCTGTTTAGACCTCACTCTATTACCCTGAGCTGGCGCACCTCGCCCAAAAGTACCTCGCCTCACCTTAGGCCAATATCTACGATCACGATTTCTCTTATAACAACCTACCCTTAACTCACCTACCCTAGGCGAGCGACCGAGCCGAACGGGTCACATAGGGAATATTGAAGTAAACCGAAATGGTTTACCTCAATAAATGACCCTATAATTTTTTCTTTTTTCTTGTCTAGATGCTCGTTACAAACCTAAGTGTTCAATGTTACATCGGATCAAACATAACATCAATCTTGTATGCAAAATGGCTTTTAGTGACCAAATGGTAAACTTGTCAAATTACAAGGATTTTCCCCAAATTTAGATTAACATCTTAAGATTATTCATGTTACATGCATCTCATTCGAAACTCAGCTCAAAACAATCATTCAAGCTCAAATAATTTCAGAACGTTCAAAGATACATTTTAACTAATTTAACCAATTTAACTAAAGATGTAACCCCCTTAGCCCGATCTAGACTTTTAACCCGGACTATGAAGATTACACGGGGAAAATCAAGGTTAACCCGAAAGTCAACCTTGATTTACGAACCTTTTTTTCTTTTATCTTCTCTAGATGCATATTATTAACCTATAAGTTCAGCAAAGCAATTAGGTGAAAATGGCATAGCGATCGAGGTTCGATTTGGTGTTCAATTGCATACATTTGACTTTTAGGGACTAAACTGTAAATACAATAAAATATAGAGACTTTCATGATTTTAAAGTTACCAATCCTCAATTAGTCATGTAACATGCCAACATGTCAAAATTCAGCTCAAACGGATCATCCAAACACATTCTATTGCACACACAATATTTAGGGACAGAAGTGCAACATTTCCATACCTTAAAAGATACTTTTAACTGAAATTTAACTACCCGTATCGATACACTTGACCCTGTATTGATACGCGGGAAGACATTAGCTAAAGAAGACTCAAGTGTACCGAAACGCTTTCTCGCGTATCGGTACGACCTTCAAACTTGGCCTAGGCGTATCGATGTGCGGGCAATCCGTTTTGATACCCATGTACAAAATTGCCTCATTTTGCCTTAGCGTATCGATACGCTTACCCGTGTATCGATACACATACCATATTGGCTTCAATCAACATCATTTAAACATATCAAATCACACTCAAACAAGCTCAAATCATGCATACAAGATATATTCTATCTAATAAACTTTCAAACACCAACAAACAACAAATCATACTCATCGACCACATCATATCATGATGGCATTTAGCTAATCTAGCATGCTTGAGACATAAAGCTATTAAAAGGGGAAAACACCACAACCAAGCCATAGGACCATATAAAGGCCAATTACAAGTCCACAACCAGAAACTAAACATGCTTATAACAACCAACATCTCCAATCAAAACAGAAAGTAGAAGTCTCACCCATTGCCACTTATTACACTAAGAGTGAACCACAAACATCTCTTTAACAAAGCCTTGGATTCCTCTTGCTTTTGGGCTGCCTTGAAATGATCAATTCTCTGCATTGATGAAACAAATGAGCGTAAGCATATAGCTCAGTGAGGATCACCAAATCACATTCATCAATGCATTTAACATAATTTGTAAAACCACCATTTTATCACATGCTTTTCAAAAACCATGTCTTCTCAAGACAACAAAGCATTTGATAGACACAAGCTCATATGCATCACTTTAGAACAACAATTAAACCATTGCTCATGCTTTACCAAGCATCACTGGCATTCATGCATCATTTACAAGCATATCATGCTTCACATTGTTCATTTACATTATATTGGCTCACAAGTGATAATCCATAAACCATTTAAACACAAGACACAATCGGATACGCGGATTACAAATGTTTTCCCCAATGCTTCATACAAACTACTGGACTACCCAAGGTGGAGATTAATGGCACAATCACAACCCTTCAATACTCGTGATGGAGATTAATGGCACAATCACAACCCCTCAACATCACTCATCGGTAGTTGTATAATTCCACTAACGAGAGTATAGGACACATACACAAGACTCACACACGGGACTAACCATTCACCGTTGTGATCTTAACCTCAATCGTTAGGATACTTGGATGGAGATTACGGCACAATCACAACCCCTCGACATCCAAGGCGACTTTATTCACGGTGCGCCCATTCCTATAGCTGGCTACCTATATCCGATTAAAGTAACCAAAAACCATTTTCATCACTTGCCAATATAATCATTTAACCACATTAATCCACTGTTTTACAAGCATAACCACAAATGCTATTTCCACAAGCATCACATGCTTACCATCATATGCATTTAACACATGCAAACCAAGGATCACTTACCTAGTGCGTCCTTAACATAATGGCATTAAAATCGAGCATTATACCATGGTTAAACATGCTTAAAAATAGTAAACAAATCCACTTTTACATCAAGTGCAATTTCATCAAATATAGCACATTTCCAAGAGAGGGATTAGCGAAACACTTACACTTGAGCTTAAGTAAGTGTGCCAAACTTACACTAAGATCCCAAGATCATGGTCAAAGCATTACAAAGCAGGAAATTGCATTTCCACTCACCGATACACGAAGCCTTGTTCGCCGTCACGGAAATTACACCTTCGGAGCCTCCAAAATCACCTCGTTTGCTTCCGGATCAAGATCCCTTGTTTTCACATCATCAAAACAGAGATCTAAATGCATTAAAATGCATTCTAACCCCAGCAACAAATCACAAACTAGTTGCTCACCCAAACAACACCAAAATACCCATCCAAAACAACCGAAAACTCAATAGATTGCTTCCTAAACCAAGCCCAGCCAACATACATCACTTCAAAAGCATTATAAACATAAAAACACATCTAAAAAACATCCTAACCCAACCTTATACCTCCATCAAGCAAGATTCCACCAAAACTCCTATAAATCTCACCTAAAACAACCAAGAACTTCAAGGATCTCAAGGATTTCAGGATCTATGTTATCCACACATCATTTTGACATATAAATCAACTTAGAACTCAATTAAAATCAACACAAAACAGAGCCCAACTCATCAAGTCCGAAAATCAAGAATCGCATCCCAAATTTGCAAGATTTTGCTCTTAATTCAAAACTATAATCAAAATTCAGTTAAAAATCATAAACGAGAGTCAATAATCTTGGAAATTTCAATAAAGAACCTAGATTGAAGGTTAACAACGAGATTTACCTCCAATCCTTGCTCCCTTGACAATTTGGCAAGTTTTCCTTCCAAAAATCTTGAAGAAAAAGAAGTGAATCTTTGAAAAAGAGTTTAGAGAAGAAGAGAGGAATTTGAGAGAAAATAAATCTGATGAAAAGTTGTTTGACAAATGCATTTGGCTGAAATGAGAGAGGGAAAAGTAGTTACGTGATTAAAACCTCTCTAATTTCTCATTTATTTAATATTTAATTAAAACCATTTTAATTCATTTATTAAAACCCTTTAAAACACATGTCAAATTGAAGGAAGGCTAAATTGTACAAATGGTCCCTAAAGATTCTAAGATTTTGACTCTCTTCTTGAAAATAGCAGTTTTACCACAATTTTAAAACATTACAATTTGGTCACTACTCAAAATGTCCATTTTCCAAAACCCATTTTGTAAAATTGACATGACCAACCCCTTAAATATATTTTTAGAGGATTTTAGCAATTTTTATCTCAATTTTATCATATCCCGATCCTTGATTTCCTTAAATCACCTTACGCGATTCGATCTGTTCTCGACCGGTCCGATCCGATGTCCAAAACATCTAGGCCCAAAACCAGGGCGTTACAACTCTCCCCCACTTAGGAAATTTCGTCCTCGAAATTCTTACCTGAAGGAAAGAGATGCGGAAACTGCCTTAGCATGTCCGCCTTTCTTTCCCACGTGGCCTCCTCAACTTCTCGGTGTCGCCACAACACCTTTACAAGTTCTATCGTCTTGCCACAAAGAACTTTGCTACTCACATCCAGAACCTTCACTGGTTCCTCATCATAAGACAAATCCAGATTTAACTCTATCTCTCCAACAGGCATTACATGCGAATGATTTGATCTGTACTTCCGTAACATAGAGACATGAAACACATCATGTATCTTCTCCAACTCTACAGGCAATCTCAACCGATATGCCACATGACCAATACGCTCCACAATGTCGTAAGGTTCAATGAACCTTGGCCTAAGCTTGCCCTTACGCCCAAATCTCACCACCTTCTTCCAAGGTGATACATTCAAGAACACACGTTCGCCAACCGCGAACTCAATTTTCTTACGCTTCAAATCCGCGTAAGACTTTTGCCTATCAGATGATGTCTTTAAATGCTCACAAATGAGCTTCACCTTCTCGGTGGTTCCCTTAAGCATAGCTGGCATCGAAATCAACTTTTGCCTAGCTTCTGCCCAATAGAGAGGGGTTCTACATCTTCTCCCATACAAAGCCTCGTATGGAGCCATTTGAATACTTTCCTGGTAACTATTATTATATGCAAACTCAACCAACGGCAAGTGCTTTTCCCAAGAACCCTGAAAATCTATCACACAACATCTCAACATGTCCTCAAGCACTTGAATCACACGTTCCGATTGTCCATCCGTCTGAGGATGATAAGAAGTACTGAAATTCAACCATGTACCCAAAGCTTGATGCAAACATTCCCAAAATTGTAACACCCCAAATGTGGGCCTATATGTTTAGAGTCTGAACTGGGTCGGTTTGAAAATCGATTCGAATCTAAAAGGGGGTTTTAGAGAACACCTAGTTCGGGATGCTTTAAAAATATAGGTTAATGTCTAGAAATCCTCATTTAATATATAAAAGAGAATGGAGAAATCAATTTTACAAAATAAGGTTTGGAAATACTACATTTCGGTGTAGTGACCAAATCGTAGTTTTTGCAAAGTTTAGTAGTCACTGTTTTGTAAAGGATTGAAACTTTGAATCTTTAAGGAGCTAATTTTACCAAAAATGTTTTCATCAGATTTTTCCTTAATTTGGATGATTTAATTAATTTTTTAATTAAAGAAAATAAAGGAGAAATAAATGGAAAACTACCTTTGACTTTTCATAACCACTTTTCATTAATTTTCTCTCATTTCATTTTCTCTCAAAATCCTATCAACCAAACACTTTTTCTCCAGCAAGTTTACTTTGATTTCCACTTCTTTTGATGAGATTTCAACCACTCTTTGATTCCTAATCAATCCTTCAACAAATTCACTTGATTTATACATTGAATTTTCAAGAAAACTTTCCCAAATCAAGGAGAAATCATCCATTAGAGGTAAGCTTCGTCCTTCTCCTCTAATGATCAGTTCTTTACTAAAATTCCCAAGTTATCAATCCTTTATTAATGTTTTTAAAGTGGTTTTAGAGTTAGAAAAAAGAAATTGGCTTGAAACTCAAGATTTTGGAAGAGATCTTGAAGATTTTCGTGGTGATTGATTGGGCTCTATTTTGAGATGGTTTTCTAATGTATTTTGGATGTTAAATGATGTTATAAATGAGGTTTTATCAATCCAATCCCGAATAGCTTGTTTTCCTAAGTTTTTGCTTGTTAAAATGGTGGTTTTTGGGGTGATTTTGGTGCTCTGTTATAGCTGGAGGTATAAGGACGTGGTTGTGCTAGTTTTTTATGTTAATTGATGTTTAGGAATGATTAGAAGTGATGGATCTTGGCTGTGTTTGATTTTGGAAGAGTTTGGAGGTGATTTCGGTAGTGTTTTGTAGCCGAAATGTGGTTTTTGTGTAGTGTAGCGAGTTTAGGTGTGTGGCTGATGATTTCAATGAATGATGATGCATTAATCCTCTGCTGTTGTGTGTTTAAAATAGGGGAGACATCTTCGGACACCTTTAGAGTTGATCCGGAAGCTTAGATAGCGTTTCGGCAAGCAAGCGAAACGTAATCGGTGAGTGCGTATGGTTTTAGAAGTCCTTGAGGGACAAAGAATCAAGGTTTGGGGATTTAGGAAAGGTTTGAAACACCTTCCTAAGTCCGAAAGTAAGTATTGGCTGGATTGCTCTCTAGAATGTGGTGATTTCCCCTTAAATGCTTTTACATGCTCATGGTTTTAGATTGATAAATTCCTACTGTTTTTATGCATGAATTATAGCATGAGATGATGCTTGAAATGATTTCATAAAGTAACATGTTGCATATTTGAGATTTGGGCTTTTATGTTGAAGCATAGCAAATGTTATGGTTTTGAAATGAGATGAGAATGATGAGATTGTTGCATGAAAAACAGTAGGTGAGATGATGTTTTAACATTAGATATTGGCATAGATGTTGAGATACTTACCAGATATAACTGATCGATCAATAGGATGAGAGTGCACTATAAACTAAAAATTCATACGTGCTCTTTGGTTAAGCCAAAGGGAGAGAACCGATGATGGGCATTCCATCGGGTAGGACTTGGTGAAATACCCAAGCTTTGTGGAGATGAGAGATTCCGCCATGTGAGTACGGTGATGAGAGATTCCACCGGAAACTATGTTGCTGGACGAGTGAGTACGGTGATGAGAGATGCCACCGGAAGTGTCTAGTGAGATGTCCGCATATTCGAGTAATAAGTAGATGTGAAATGCCAATATAAAATATATTATGGTTTTTGATTAACATGTACCTTGAAGTTATGGTTTATGCTATGAGAAATGCATATGTTGTTTGTTTATGAAATGCTTTAGAGTATATGCATGAGTTTGGCTATGACATGAGTTTTGCATTGGTTTAAATGCATGAGATAGAATGAAGGTACATGTGGTTTCAATGAGAAACTGCTTTGAAAGGTTTTCAAGCATGAGATAGAAATGAACATGTGGTTTAAAAGCTTTTGATGAAAATGTTTTCAAGAAGTGCATTATTGAGTTGGTTTTCTTTAGAGCATGCCTCACTAAGTTCATCCAAGGAAGTCCAAGCTCATGTATGATGAAGTTTTCATACACTTTAGTTTTGATAGGTTGGCAATGGGATACCAAGGATTGTATTTGGGAGATGTGTTAAACTCCCTAAGGTTGTGGCATGTTTGTTTTATCTTGTTTGTGTTGTAAACGGCCCTAATAGCTTGTTTTGAGATTGGTTTGCCTATTTGGGTTTCGAGATTAGGGAGCATGCCTATAGAATAATGGAACATTGTGTTTGATGCTATGGTTGTGCTTGAATGTCCCAAATATATTCCTTGTATGTATGATGACTTGTTGGTATGATTAGAGAGTCCTTAGGACATGTTTGAATAGGTTAAAGGGTGAAAAACCAGCATTTGCTGTTGTTTCTGGGCAAACCGTTTCAAAACACCCTCAAGTGTTTCAGAACGGGGGCCTGTAATGGCCTTTGTGTTTCGAAACGGTGGAGGATGTTTCGAAACGATTTTGCTACTGGAGCTACACGTTTCAGAACTGGTCTCGGAACCAACCCGCGTACCGAAACGGTCAACGCCGTCTCGATACAGCGTTTCAGTACGGTAGGTGGCTGTTTCGAAACAGGTTACCGTTGGACCCAGGTTTGAATTGTTTGGATGTTTGCAAGTTTTACATTTTAGTCCTAAATGTTGATATTGCAATTGCCTGAGCTTGAGATGTCCTTTTAAGTTGAAATTTGGTAGAGAAGCATATAACATGATTAATTTTAAGATGGTAACCTTAAAACCAATGAAGTCCCTCTAATTTATAGGATTTACTTTTTGGTCCCTAAACTTGTGTGAAGTGCAATTGAGTCCCTATATGTTATCCGATCGATGTGCCTTTCTCAATCATGATTCGTGAGTACTCACTTAGGGTTAACATGTATCTAGAAAAGATAAAAATAAAAAGGGTCGTTAATCAAGGTTGACTTTCAGGTTGACTTTGATTTTTCCTAAGTAATTTTCGTAGTTCGGGTCAATCGTCTAGGCCGGGCTAAGGGGGCTACATTTGTTGGGTTCAGAGCTTGGTTCACGAATAATTCGGGTTTGATATGTGGTTGTTGTATGTGTTTATACATGATGGTGACTCTTTGGTGGAAGTGTGATGTTTGAGTAGTGATGTATGATTCAATTGAGATGATTTTGTGAAGCTATGCTATGTTGGAGTGTGGTTGGGCATCCCATTGCCATATCAAAACTAGTGAGAAGAGTTTTTTTCGAAAATGAGCTTGAGTACTTGGATTACTTACCTTATTGTGCCTAATTGTGTTTGTTGCATTTTGTCAGTGCATTATTTTCTATATAATGGGGCCACATAGAGAGCTGAGAATCAATACTAGATCGATGACCGATAATAAGAATGTTGAGAATGCTGAGGACTTACCTCCTCCTCCTAGTGGTGGACCACCCGGTGGTGGTGGTGCTAGAGCGGGTAACGCTGGTGCTGGTGCTGGGGTCGCTGGACCCGAGGGTGCGCAGGGGAAAGCTGCTCCTGATATGACCATGTTGATTTAGGCTATTGCTGGAGCTTTCTAGGCAGCAGTAGCTGGAGCTCATGGAGCTGCGCATCAGGATAATACCAATGTGAGGTTGCCTTTGGAACGTCTTCGCAGTCAAGGAAGGACTGAGTTCAGGGACTTATCTTCGGAAGGATCTGAGTCTTGTTTAGAGAGCACCAAGCGAATTCTGGGTCAGATGAACTGCAATAATGTGCAGAAGCTAGGTTGTGTTGTATCACTACTGCCTGGTGATGCTTACACGTGGTGGACGACCACAATCTCTAGATGGAGGATGACGAGGTGACTTGGACTTTCTTCCTGAATGCGTTCAAGCGGAAGTATCTGGGTGTACGTTATCTAGATGAGAAGAAAAGATAGTTCATGTCTCTTGTGCAAGGCAGCATGACAGTAACGGAGTATGAAATTCAGTTTGTCCACCTCAGTTAGTATGTGCCTGAGTTAATCCCTAGGGAGGTGCGAACGATTCCGTTATGGGCTAGTAGCGGATGTTAAGACTTATATTCTTGCGGCTGATTATACGAATTTCGATGTCTTGGTCACTAGAGCCAAGGACATTGAATCGAATCTTGGTCTGTCTAGTCGAGCGGGTGGATCTAGCTCCGCGAAGCGAGCGGCTGAACGCGATTATGGCAGAGATCACAACAAGAGGCATAAGGATAGGAGGTCGCATTATGATTCTAGGCGTGGGGGTGGTAACCCTGGTAGAGGTCAGCAAGGACCCAATGCTGTTCTGAGAACTCCTGAGTGTAACCGTTGTGGTAGACGGCATGATGTTGAGTGTTGGGGTAACCTTGGGACATGATGGAATTGTGGGAACCTTGGACATTTGAAGAAATATTTTCCTCAGTCTTTGCGAGAGGGACAATCTCCGACGAGAGTAGCTGAGCCACAGAGAGGTCGTGGGCACGGCCGTGGTAATTTTCAGCGTAGGGATGATGGTGGCAGGTATGTAGCACATGTGGTGGCCGTTCAACCTGAGGGTGGCAGTCAGGCTCGAGTGTATGCTCATCGTGAGGGAAGGAATGATACGGATGTGATCGCAGGTACCTTTACTTTGCAATCCTTGTCATTACTTTCTTTGATTGATTCTGGATCTACTCACTCGTACATTTTGCGTGAACATGCTCAAATGTTTGGTTTACCTGTTGAGTCTTTGGATGTTGGTATGCGTGTGACTAGTTCATTTGGTGAGACGGTTGTAACGCATAAGTTGTATAGGAGATGTCCCTTGAAAGTACAAAACCATGTTTTTCCTGTTGATCTCATGGAATTGCCATTCTATGGCTTTGATGTAATCCTTGGCATGGATTGGCTTGTGGAGTATAGAGCTGTAGTGGATTTTGAAAGCAAGCGAGTTTCGTTGAAACTGGCGGATGAGTATGAAGTGGTGGTTGTGGGCGAGAATGTGAAGTTTCTTGCCAATATGGTTTCTACATTGAAAGCAAGTCGAATGTTGAGGCAGGGTTGCGAGGCTTACCTATCTTTGGTGATGAATCATAGTTCAAAGGAGTTGCGCGTTCAGGATATAAGAACTGTACGTGAGTTCCCTGGAGTGTTTCCGGAGAAGTTACCTGGATTTTCGCCTAGTCGAGAGGTGGAGTTTGGAATTGAGTTGTATGAAAACACAACTCCGCTGTCCATTTCTACTTATCGCATGGCACCCTAAGAGTTGAAGAAGTTGAAGACGGAACTTCAGGAGTTGCTTGACCATGGGTTAATTCGGCCTAGTGTGTCACCTTGGGGTGCACCGGTCTTGTAGGTGAAAAATAAGGATGGCACTATGAGAATGTACATTGATTATCGTCAGTTGAACAAGTTGACTATCAAGAACAGGTATCCTTTGCCGAGGATTGATGATCTTTTTGATCAGTTTCGGGGAGCGGCTTGTTTTCCAAGATTGACTTGAGGTCAGGGTACTATCAGCTTAAGGTGAAGGATGTGGATGTTGATGTGCCGAAAACAGTCTTTAGAACGAGGTATGGGCATTATGAGTTCCTTGTAATGTCGTTTGGTTTGACGAATGCTCCTGTAGGTTTCATGGACATGATGAATAGAGTGTTCCATGAATATTTGGATAAGTTCGTTGTGGTGTTCATCGACGATATCCTTGTGTACTCTCGTACTGAGGAGGAGCATGAGGGTCATTTGAGAGTTGTTTTGCAAGCGCTTCTGGAAAATCAGCTTTATGCCATGCTGAGTAAGTGTGAGTTTTGGCTTAAGGAAGTTGTGTTCCTTGGTCATGTGGTGTCCGCTGAGGGGATTCAAGTTGATCCTCAAAAGGTTGAGGCTGTAACACCCCGGTTTTGGGCTTAGAAGTTCTGGGCGTTGACCGGTTTGGTCAAAGTGCTGTTAGAATCTAAAGAGGTGAAATTAGGGAAGCCTAGTTCGGGTTGCATTAAAAATATGGAAAAATGTTCTAAAATCATCTTTTAATATAATTAAGTGAACTGTGAAATCAATTTTGAAAAATGGGTTTTGGAAGTATGACATTTTGGCTAGTGACCAAAATGTAAATTTTGAAAGTTTGGTGACTGTTTTATAAAGAGTTGAAACTTTGAATCCTTAAGGAGCTATTAATCCAAAGATGATTTCTCCAGATTTTTCTAAGATATTTTAAGTCTAAAATCTGATTTTAAAGGTTATTAAAATTGGAGGGAAGCCATTTTGGCTATTTTTGGATTTTGTAACCAACTTTGCTAAACTTTCTTTCTCTCATTTTTCTCTCAAATCAAACACTACTTTTCCAGAGAATTGGATCTGATTTCTTAACCTAAATCCCTCCATTCAACTCTCATTTGATTCCAAATCATTGTATCTTCAAATCTCTTCAATTGCTAAGTGTTTCAACAAGGATTTTCATTCCAAAAAGTGGAGAAACACAAGTTTGGAGGTAAGAACGTCCTTCTCCTCTAAACTATCAGTTCTTTACTGAAATTCCCAAGTTATCAACTCTTAATTGATGTTTAATTAAAGGCTTTTGAGTTTGGAATTGTATCTTGGCTTATAATGCAAGATTTGATGGTTTTCATGATTTTTCGTTAGATCTGATTGATCTGTGATTTGAGATGTGTTTTTGATGTTAAATGAACTCTAAATTGATAAGGAAATGAGTTTTGATTAATGCAATCCCGGATAGGTTGAGTTTCCTAAGTTTAGCTTATGTTTCTTGGATGTTTTTGTGGTGATCTTGTGGATCTGTTGTTGCTGGAGGTATAAGGATGTTTGTAGGTTGTTTTTAGATGTTTTATGGTGTTAATGGATGTTAGATTTTGCTGGTTTATGGCTAGGCTTTGTTGAGAAGTGGTTTTGATGCAATTTCGGTTGTGTTTGGTGGCCGAAATTGGAGTGGGAATGAGAGCAGCAAGTTTGAGTGCTTTCATTGAAGCTTTTGATGCTTGATGATGCATTAAACCTCTGCTTTAATGTGTTTAATCAGGGGAGGCATCTTTGGATCCAAGAGTTGTTGATACGGAAGCTTGATTTCGTGCTTCGGCAAGTGGCGACGTGGAATCGGTGAGTGAAATTGGGTTTCGGCTTTGAAACCAATGTCTTGGGAGCTTAGTTTAAGTCTAAACAACTTTGCTAAGCTCGAGTGTAAGTTTTCGGAATTTCTCTCTAGTGGTGGCCATGATTTTGTTGTGATGCAAAATGATTATTTGCATGTTTTACATACTGTTTTGGAAGCATGTTTTAGCATGGTTTTTGCTGATGATGTAAGCCATATGTTGAAGGTAACTCTAGGTAGGAGTTCCTTGCTTTTGTACATTGAAATGATGTGGTTTAATGCTTTTAAATGCATGATGAATATGGCTTGGTTTTATGCTTTAAAACAGTGATGTAAGTGATGAAAATGATGTATATTGGCAAGTGAGGTTTTAAAATGTTAAGGTCACTAAGGTGGTTAAAAGTCCTTGAGTGAGCCTTGTTACTTATGAACATCAAGGTGGTTAAAAGTCCTTGGATGGTTCATGTTGTGGACACTAAGGTGGTTAAAAGTCCTTAGGTGATCCTTTTTCATGGTGTTTAAAAGTCCATGGCCAAGGTGTTTAAAAGTCCTTGGGATCAAGGTGTTTAAAAGTCCTTGATGTGATACATTTCATGGTGTTTAAAAGTCCATGGCCAAGGTGTTTAAAAGTCCTTGGGATCAAGGTGTTTAAAAGTCCTTGATGTGATACATTCTATGGTGTTTAAAAGTCCATAGGCCAAGGTGTTTAAAAGTCCTTGGGGCCAAGGTGTTTAAAAGTCCTTGGGGTGAAAGTTGATGAACTTGTTTTTAAAGAAATGGAATTTATCACTTGTGGCCAATATGACATGTTATGATTTGATGCATGAGATGCATGTTTAAGTATGCTTTTGAGCATGTGTAAATGATGGTTTAAAGCATGTTTTATAAAGTGTTTTACAAATGCATTATTGGATGGTTTATTGAGCATTCCTCACTAAGCTTTTGCTTACGCTCTCTTCGTTTTCCTTAATTCAATAATGCAGAGCATTAGAGACCTTTTGAGGGCAGCAAGAAGGGAAAGAATTCAAGTGCAAGTAAAGCTCAATGTATGGAAGGTTTTTGTTAAACATTTTAGCTTTTGGGTGATTTGGCAATGGGGAAACCATGTGTATGTTTTGGGAGGTGTTTTGTACTCCCTAAGTATGTTTCTTGATGTTAAGATTGTTGGTCTTTGGATTGGATCTTTATATGCTTGTTTTGTAAGTTTGGTGCTTGAATATCTAGCTTGTGTAGGAAGCATGCCTATAGAATTGGGGCTTTTTGCATATGATGATGTTTGGTTGAATTGGTGATGCTAATAAGTTATATACATGTTGAATTGCATGCTGGTAAAGTTTGGTGACATTCGGAGCATGATTGGTTGTGTAATTGCATGTTTAAAGTGGAGTTTTGGAGCAATCTGGGCAGGGTGTTTCGGAACAGCACCTACCGTTTCGGAACGGGTGCCTTAATCGTGCCCAGGCGTCCGAAACGGGAGGGGCCGTTCCGAAACGGAAAGGTCACTGCCAGACCCCCGTTTCGAAACGGGCTATGCCTGTTTCGGAACGGCCCCGCGTTTCGAAACGGGCTGTCTCCCGTTTCGGAACGGTCGACCGTTGGGGGCTGACAGTGGCAGTTATGTGTTTTGAATTGTTTGCGTTTTGGTCCTGAAACTTGTTTGTTCAATTGTATGAGTTTGGGAAGTCCTTTTGAGCTGAAATTTCACAGAGAAGCATGAAACCTGATTAATTTCAAGTTGGTAACTTCAATTTGGATTGAGTCCTCATAATTATCAGAATTTACAATTTGGTCCCTAAAGTTGTATCTTGTTCAATTGAGTCCCTGTTTGATCTCTGATGTTTGTGATCTTTTGGTATGATGTTTGTGTGATCACAATTAGGCTTAATATGCATCTAGACAAGTTTTAAAAAGAAAAAAAAGGGTCGTTAATCAAGGTTGACTTTCGGGTTGACTTTGGTTTTCCCCGTGTGACTTTCTTAATTCGGGTCAACCGTCTAGGCCGGGTTAAGGGGGTTACAGAGGCGATGATGAATTGGAAGCCTCCTAAGTCTGTTCATGAAGTCCGTAGTTTCCTTGGGTTGGCAGGATATTACAGGAGGTTTGTGGATGGATTTTCAATGATTGCTGCCCCTTTAACGAAATTGTTGCAAAAATATGTTAAGTATGAGTGGACGGAAGCGACACAACAAGCTTTTGAGAGGCTTAAGGCAGCTTTGACGCAAGCTCCTATCTTGGTTCAACCTGAATCAGGAAAAGAGTTTGTGGTGTACAGTGACGAATCCTACGTTGGTCTAGGGTGTGTGTTAATGCAAGAGGGTATGGTGGTGGCCTATGCATCGCGACAGTTGAAGGTGTATGAGCGCAATTATCCTACGCATGATATTGAGTTAGCTGCGGTGGTTTTTGCTTTGAAGATCTAGAGATATTATCTTTATGGTGAGAAATGTACTGTGTACATTGATCACAAGAGTTTGAAGTATTTGATGTCTCAGAAAGAGTTAAATCTTAGGCAACATCGATGGGTGGAGTTGCTTAAGGATTAAGATCTAACGATCAAGTATCATCCGGGAAAAGCTAATGTTGTGGCGGATGCTTTGAGTAGAAAGGTGGCGGTAGAGTTAAGGGCTATGTTTGCTAGCTTGAGCATATCGCGAGATGGAGGTCTTGTTGCTGAATTGCAAGTAAAACCATCTCTGGTTCAATTGATCAAGGATAAGTAGTTTTTTGATGATTTATTCGTGCCACATAAGCAAGATATTGCTGAGGATAGACCATCGGATTTTTGTTTTAATGATGATGGAGTTCTATGCTTTAGAAGTCGGGTAGTAGTACCGAATGATGTGGAGTTGAGGCGTACTATCCTGACCGAAGCTCATAGTAGTCCTTTTGCTATGCACCCTGGTAGTACAAAGATGTATCGTGATTTGAAGGATGTGTACTATTGGGTGGGATTGAAGAAAGACGTTGCGGAATATGTGAGTAAAGGCATGGCTTGTCAGCGGGTTAAGGCTGAGCATCAGTTTCCTACAGGGTTGTTGCAACCGTTGAGGATCCCTGAATGGAAGTGGGAGAGAATCACCATGGACTTTGTGTCTGGTTTTCCCTTGACGCCATCAAAGAAGAATTCTGTGTGGGTGATTGTGGGTTGCCTTACGAAGTGTGCGCATTTCTTACCTGTGCATACTACATATACCTTGGATAAGCTGGCAGAGTTGTACATTGCTGAGATTGTACGTCTGCATGGTGTACCAAAATCTATAGTGTCAGATAGGTATCCGAGGTTCACATCGCGATTTTGGGAATGTTTGCATCAAGCATTGGGTACACGGCTGAATTTCAGTACTTCTTATCATCCACAGACGGATGGACAGTCTGAGCGTGTTATCCAAGTGCTTGAGGATATGTTGAGGTGCTGTGTGATTGAGTTTCAAGGCTCTTGGGAGAAGCATTTGCCTTTGGTGGAGATTGCTTATAATAACAGCTACTAGGCAAGTATTCAAATGGCACCTTATGAGGCCTTGTATGGGAGGAAGTGCAGAACTCCTCTTTGTTGGGCTTAAATGGGACAAAATTTGGTCTCGATGCCGGCATTGTTGAAAGGAAATACCGAGAAGGTGAAGCTCATTTGTGAGCGGTTGAAGGCAGCTTTTGATCGACAGAAGTCTTACGCGGATTTGAAGCGTAAGGAGATTGAGTTTGCAGTGGCTGACCGTGTGTTCTTAAAGGTTTCACCTTGGAAGAAGGTGATGAGGTTTGGCCAGAAGGGTAAGTTGAGCCCTAGGTATATTGGACCATATGAGGTAGTAGAATGTGTGGGTCATGTTGCTTATAAGCTGAGGCTACCACAAGAGTTAGAGAAGATACATAATGTGTTTCATGTCTCCATGCTTCGGAGGTATAAATCGGATCCTTCGCAAGTTATGCATGTGGAGGAAGTTGAGATGAATCCAGATTTAACCTATGATGAGGAGTCGGTTGAGATTTTGGATTCGAACAGTAAAGTTCTTCGAGGTAAGACCATTGAGCTGGTTAAGGTGTTGTGGAGGCATCGTGGTGTTGAGGAAGCCACGTGGGAAAGAAAGGATGACATGAAGAAGTTGTTTCCTTACCTTTTTCCTCCAGGTAAATTTCGAGGACGAAATTTCTTAAGAGGGGAGAGTTGTAACACCCCAAATGTGGGCCTAGATGTTTAGAGTCTGAACCATATCGGTCTGGAAATCAGTTCGAATTTAAAAGGGGGTTTTAGGGAACACCTAGTTCGGGATGCTTTAAAAATATAAAAAAAATGTCTAGAAATCCTAATTTAATATATAAAAGAGAATGGTGAAATCAATTTTACAAAATAAGGTTAGGAAATACTACATTTCGGTGTAGTGACCAAATCGTAGTTTTTGCAAAGTTTAGTAGTGACTGTTTTGTAAAGGATTGAAACTTTGAATCTTTAAGGGGCTAATTTTACAAAAAAAGTTTTCATCAGTATTTTCCTAAATTTGGGTGATTTAATTAATGTTTTAATTAAAGAAAATAAAGGTGAATTAAATGGAAAACTACCTTTGACTTTTCATAACCACTTTTCATTAATTTTCTCTCATTTCATTTTCTCTCAAAATCCTATCAACCAAACACTTTTTCTCCAGCAAGTGTACTTTGATTTCCACTTCTTTTGATGAGATTTCAACCACTCTTTGATTCCTAATCAATCTTTCAACAAATCCACTTGATTTCTACAATGAATTTTCAAGAAAACTTGCCCAAATCAAGGAGAAATCATCCATTAGAGGTAAGCTTCGTCCTTCTCCTCTAATGATCAGTTCTTTACTGAAATTCCCAAGTTATCAATCCTTTATTAATGTTTTTAAAGTGGTTTTAGTGTTAGAAACAAGAAATTGGCTTGAAACTCGAGATTTTGGAAGAGATCTTGAAGATTTTCGTGGTGATTGATTGGGCTCTGTTTTGAGATGGTTTTCTAATGTATTTTGGATGTTAAATGATGTTATATATGAGGTTTTATCAATCCAATCCCGAATAGGTTGTTTTCCTAAGTTTTTGCTTGTTAAAATTGTGGTTTTTGGGGTGATTTTGGTGCTCTGTTATAGCTGGAGGTATAAGGACGTGGTTGTGTTAGTTTTTTATGTAAATTGATGTTTAGAAATGATTAGAAGTGTTGGATCTTGGCTGGGTTTGATTTTGGAAGAGTTTGGAGGTGATTTTGGTAGTGTTTGGTAGCCGAAATGTGGTTTTTGTGTAGAGCAGCGAGCTTAGGTATGTGGCTGATGATTTCAATGCATGATGATGCATTAATCCTCTGCTCTTATGTGTTTAAAACAAGGAGACATCTTTGGACACCTTTGGAGTTGATCTGGAAGCTTAGATAGCGTTTTCGGCAAGCAAGCGAAACGTAATCGGTGAGTGCGTATGGTTTTAGAAGTCCTTGAGGGACAAAGAATCAAGTTTGGGGATTTAGGAAAGGTTTGAAACACCTTCCTAAGTCCGGAAGTAAGTATTGGCTAGATTTCTCTCTAGAATGTGGTGATTGCCCCTTAAATGCTTTTACATGCTCTTGGTTTTAGATTGATATATTCCTACTGTTTTTATGCATGAATTATAGCATGAGATGATGCTTGAAATGATTTCATAAAGTAACATGTTGCATATTTGAGATTTGGGCTTTTATGTTGAAGCATAGCAAATGTTATGGTTTTGAAATGAGATGAGAATGATTAGATTTGTTGCATGAAAAACAGTAGGTGAGATGATGTTTTAACATAAGATATTGGCATAGATGTTGAGATACGTACCGGATATAATTTATAGATCAATAGGATGAGAGTGCACTATAAACTAAAAATTCGTACACACTCTTTGGTTAAGCCAAAGGGAGAGAACCAATGATGGGCATTCCATCGGGTAGGACTTGGTGAAATACCCAAGCTTTGTGGCGATGAGAGATTCCACCATGTGAGTACGGTGATGAGAGATTCCACCGGAAACTATGTTGCTAGACGAGTGAGTACGGTGATGAGAGATGCCACCGGAAGTGTCTAGCGAGATGTCCGCAAATCCGAGTAATAAATAGATGTGAAATGCCAATATAAAATATGTTATGGTTTTTGATTCACATGTACCTTGAAGTAATGGTTTATGCTATGAGAAATGCATATGTGGTTTGTTTATGAAATGCTTTAGAGTATATGCATGAGTTTGGCTATGCCATGAGTTTTGCATTGGTTTAAATGCATGAGATAGAATGAAGGTACATGTGGTTTCAATGAGAAACTGCTTTGAAAGGTTTCCAAGCATGAGATAGAAATGAACATGTGGTTTAAAAGCTTTTGATGAAAATGTTTTCAAGAAGTGCATTATTGAGTTGGTTTTCTTTAGAGCATGCCTCACTAAGTTCATCCAAGGAAGTCCAAGCTCATGTATGGTGAAGTTTTCATACACTTTAGTTTTGATAGATTGGCAATGGGATACCAAGGATTGTATTTGGGAGATGTGTTAAACTCCCTAAGGTTGTGGCATGCTTGTTTTAGCTTGTTTGTGTTGTAAACAGCCTTAATAGCTTGTTTTGAGATTGGTTTGCCTATTTGGGTTTCGAGATTAGGGCGCATGCCTATAGAATAATGGAACATTGTGTTTGATGCTATGGTTGTGCTTGAATGTCCCAAATATGTTCCTTGTATGTATGATGACTTGTTGGTATGATTAGAGATTCCTTAGGACATGTTTGAATAGGTTAATGAGTAAAAAACTAGCATTTGCTGTTGTTTCTGGGCAAACCGTATCGAAACACCCTCAAGTGTTTCGGAACGGGGGCTGTAATGGCCTTTGTGTTTCGAAACGGTGGAGGATGTTTCGAAACGATTTGGCTACTGGAGCTACACGTTTCAGAACTGGTCTCAGAACCAACCCGCGTATCGAAATGGTCAACGCCGTTTCGATACAGCGTTTCGATACGGTAGGTGGCTGTTTCGAAACAGATTACCGTTGGACCCAGGTTTGAATTGTTTGGATGTTTGCATGCTTTACATTTAAGTCCTAAATGTTGATATTGCAATTTCCTGAGCTTGAGTTGTCCTTTTAAGTTGAAATTTGGCATAAAAGCATATAACATGATTAATTTTAAGATGGTCACTATAAAACCAATGGAGTCCCTCTAATTTACAGGATTTACTTTTTGATCCCTAAATTTGTGTGAAGTGCAATTGAGTCCCTATATATTATCCGATCGATGTGCCTTTCTCAATCATGATTCGTGAGTACTCACTTAGGGTTAACATGTATCTAGACAAGATAAAAATAAAAAGGGTCGTTAATCAAGGTTGACTTTCGGGTTGACTTCGCTTTTTCCCGTGTAATCTTCGTAGTTTGGGTCAATCGTCTAGGCCGGGCTAAAGGGGTTACATTTGTTGGTATCAGAGCTTGGTTTACGAATAATTGGGGTTTGATATGTTGTTGTTGTATGTGTTTATGCATGATGGTGACTCTTTGGTGGAAGTGTGATGTTTGAGTAGTGATGTATGATTCAATTGAGATGATTTTGTGATGCTATGCTATGTTGTAGTGTGGTTGGGGATCCCATTGCCATAACAAAACTAATGAGAAGAGTTGTTTTCGAAAATGAGCTTGAGTACTTGGATTACTTACCTTATTGTGCTTAATTGTGTTTGTTGCATTTTGTCAGTGCATTGTTTTCTATATAATGGGGCCACGTAGAGAGCTGAGAATCAATACTAGATCGATGACCGATAATGAGAATGCTGAGAATGTTGAGAATGCTAAGAACTTACCTCCCCCTCCTGGTGGTGGTGCTGGAGCGGGTAACGCTGGTGTTGGTGCTGGGGTCGCTGGACACGAGGGTGCGCATGGGCAAGCTACTCCTAATATTACCTTGTTGATTCAGGCTATTGTTGGAGCTTTCCAAGCAGAAGTGGCTGGAACTCAAGGAGCTATGCATCAAGATGATGCCAATGTGAGGTTGCCTTTGGAACGTCTTCGCAGTTTAGGAGGGACTGAGTTCAAGGGCTTATCTCCGGAAGGATCTGATTCTTGGTTGGAGAGCACCAAGCGAATTTAGGGTTAGATGAACTACAATAATGTACAGAAGCTGGGTTGTGTTGTATCACTGCTACATGGTGATCTTATACATGGTGGACGACCACAATCTCTGGGATGGAGGATGACGATGTGACTTGGACGTTCTTCCTGAATGCGTTCAAGCGGAAGTATCTAGGTGTACGTTATCTAGATGAGAAGAAAAGTGAGTTTATGTCTCTTGTGCAAGGCAGCATGACAGTAGCGGAGTATGAAATTCAGTTTGTCCACCTCAGTCAGTATGCGCCTGAGTTAATCCCTAGTGAGCGGGAGAGGTGCGAACGATTCCGTTATGGGCTAGTAGCTGATGTTAAGACTTATATGCTTGGGGCTGATTATACGGATTTCAATGTCTTGGTCACTAGAGCCAAGGACATTGAATCGAATCTTGGTCTGTCTAGTCGAGCGGGTGGATCTAGCTCCGGGAAGCGAGCGGCTGAACGCGATTATGGTAGAGATCGCAACAAGAGGCATAAGGTAATGAGGCCGCATTATGATGCTAGGCGTGGGGGTGGTAACCCTGGTAGAGGTCAACAAGGACCCAATGCTAGGCTTGGGGCTGATTATACGGATTTCGATGTCTTGGTCACTAGAGCCAAGGACATTGAATCGAATCTTGGTCTGTCTAGTTGAGCGGGTGGATCTAGCTCCGGGAAGCGAGCGGCTGAATGCGATTATGGTAGAGATCGCAACAAGAGGCATAAGGATATGAGGTCGCATTATGATGCTAGGCGTGGGGGTGGTAACCTTGGTAGAGGTCAACAAAGACCCAATGTTGTTCTGAGAACTCCTGAGTGTAACCGTTGTGGTAGACAGCATGGTGGTGAGTGTTGGGGTAACCTTAGGACATTCTAGAATTGTGGGAATCATGGATATTTGAAGAAAGATTGTCCTCAGCCTTTGTGAGAGGGACAAGCTCCGGCGAAAGCAGCTGAGCCACAGAGAGTTCGTGGGCGCGGCCGTGGTAATTTTCAGCGTAGGGATGATGGTGGCAGCAACATAGCACATGTGGTGTCCGTTCAACCTCAGGGTGCCGGTCAGGCTCGAGTGTATGCTCATCGTGAGGGAAGGAATGATACTGATGTGATCGCAGGTACCTTTACTTTGCAATCCTTGTCATTACTTTCTTTGATTGATTCTGGATCTACACACTCGTACATTTTGTGTGAACATGCTCAAATGCTTGGTTTACTTGTTGAGTCTTTGGATGTTGGTATGCATGTGACTAGTTCCTTTGGTGAGACGGTTGTAACGCGGATGTTGTATAGGAGATGTCCCTTGAAAGTGCAAAACCATGTTTTTCCTGTTGATCTCATGGAATTGCCATTCTATGGCTTTGATTTAATCCTTGGCATGGATTGGCTTGTGGAGCATAGAGCTGTAGTGGATTTCGAAAGCGGGCGAGTTTCTTTGAAACTGGCGGATGAGTATGAAGTTGTGGTTGTGGGCGAGAATGTGAAGTTTCTTGCCAATATGGTGTCTACATTGGAAGCAAGTCAAATGCTGAGGCAGGGTTGCAAGGCTTACCTAGCCTTTGTGATGAATCCTTGTTCAAAGGAGTTGCGCGTTTAGGATATAAGAACTGTACGCGAGTTCCCTAGAGTGTTTCCGAAGGAGTTACCTGGATTGCCGCCTAGTGGAGAGGTGGAGTTTGGAATTGAGCTGTATGAAAACACAACTCCGATGTCCATTGCTCCTTATCGTATGGCACCCAAAGAGTTGAAGGAGTTAAAGACGCAGCATCAGGAGTTGCTTGACCGTGGGCTCATTCGGCCTAGTGTGTCACTTTGGGGTGCACCGATCTTGTTTGTGAAAAAGAAGGATGGCACTATGAGAATGTGCATTGATTATCGTCAGTTGAACAAGTTCACTATCAAGAACATGTATCCTTTGCCAAGGATTGATGATTTTTTTTGATCAGTTTCGGGGAGCGGCTATGTTTTCCAAGATTGACTTGAGGCCAGGGTACTATCAACTTAAGGTGAAGGATGTGGATGTGTCGAAAATAGCCTTTAGAACGAGGTATGGGCATTATGAGTTCCTTGTAATGTCGTTTGGTTTGACGAATGCTCTTGCTGCTTTCATGGACATGATGAATAGAGTGTTCCATGAATACTTGGATAAGTTCGTTGTGGTGTTCATCGACGATATCCTTTTGTACTCTCGTACTGAGGTGGAGCATGAGGGTCATTTGAGAGTTGTCTTGCAAGCGCTTCTGGAAAATCAGCTTTATGCCAAGCTGAGTAAGTGTGAGTTTTGGCTTAAGGGATTCGAGTTGATCCTCAGAAGGTTGAGGCGGTGATGAATTGGAAGCCTCCTAAGTCTGTTCATGAAGTCCGTAGTTTCCTTGAGTTGGCAGGATATTACCGGAGGTTTATGGATAGATTTTCAAAGATTGTTGCCCCTTTAACGAAATTGTTGCAAAAAGATGTTAAGTATGAGTGGACGGAAGCGAGACAACAAGCTTTTGAGAGGCTTAAGGCAGCTTTGATGCAAGCTCCTATCTTGGTTGAACTTGAATCAGGAAAAGAGTTTGTGGTGTACAGTGATGCATCCTACGTTGGTCTAGGGTGTGTGTTAATGCAAGACGGTAAGGTGGTGGCTTATGCATCGCCACAGTTGAAGGTGCATGAGCGCAATTATCCTACGCATGATATTGAGTTAGCTGCGGTGGTTTTTGCTTTGAAGATCTGGAGACATTATCTTCATGGTGAGAAATGTACTGTGTACACGGATCACAAGAGTTTCAAGTATTTGATGTCTTAGAAGAGTTTGAAGTATTTGAAGTAATTGGTTCCAAAATCGTGCTGTAAACCTCGAATCTCTATCCGACACAATGGACTTTGGCACACCGTGCAACCGCACAATCTCAGCTATGTATAGCTCAGCCAACTTATCCAAAGGATAAGTAGTATGCACAGGCAGAAAATGCACACACTTCGTAAGCCGATCCACAATCACCCAAATAGAATTCTTCTTTGTCGGTGACAAAGGCAAGCAAGACACAAAATCCATGGTTATTCTCTCCCACTTCCATTCTGGGATTCTCAAAGGCTGCAACAACCCAGAAGGAACCTGGTGCTCAGCCTTCACTCGCTGACACACCATGCACTTACTAACACACACAGCCACATCCTTTTTTAACCCCACCCAGTAGTACTCATCTTTTAGGTCACGATACATCTTTGTACTACCCGGATGCATTGCAAAAGGACTACTATGAGCTTCAGTTAGAATAGTGTGCCTTAACTCAGCATCATCTGGCACTACTATTCGACCCCAAAGCACAAAACACCATCATCACTAAAGCTAAAATCCGAAGGACTACCTTCCGCAATGTTCTGAACATGCGAAACAAGAGAATCGTCAAGCAACTGCTTATCTTTGATCATATGTATCAGAGATGGATTCACTTGCAATTCTGCAATAAGACCACCATCACGCGTTATGCTCAAACAAGAAAACATCACTCTCAACTCCACAGCTACTTTCCTGCTCAAAGCATCAGCCACAACATTAGCCTTACCCAGGTGATACTCAATCGTCAAGTCATAATCTTTAAGCAACTCTACCCAGCGACGTTGCCTAAGATTCAACTCCTTTTGAGACATGAGGTATTTCAAACTCTTATGGTCTGTAAACACAACACACTTCTCACTATATAGGTAATGCCTCCAAATTTTCAAGGCAAACACCACAGCCGCAAGCTCAAGCTCATGAGTAGGGTAGATGCGCTCATGCACCTTCAACTGCCTAGATGCGTATGCCACTACCTAACCCTCATGCATCAACACGCAACCCAAACCAACAATGGACGCATCACTATAGACCACAAACTCCTTACCAGATTCAGGTTGAATCAGAACAGCAGCTTGCATCAAAGCTTCTTTCAACTTCTCAAAACCTTGTTGTCTCGATTCCGCCCACTCAAAGCGAACATTCTTTTGCAACAACTTGGTCAAAGGCGCTACTATCTTCGAGAAACCCTCGACAATCCTACGGTAGTACCCAGCCAATCCAAGGAAACTTCGTACCTCTGTCACTGACTTAGGCACTTTCCAGCTCATCACAGCTTCTACCTTGTGTGGATCAACGCGGATACCCTCAGCTGATACAACATGCACAAGGAAGACCACCTCCCTAAGCCAAAACTCACACTTACTCAGCTTGGCATACAACTGATTTTCCAGTAACGCTTGCAAAACAATTCTCAAGTGCCTATCATGATCCTCCTCGGTACGTGAATACACAAGGATATCATCGATGAACACCACTACAAAGTGATCCAAGAATTCATGGAATACACGATTCATGATGTCCATCAAAGTAGTCGGGGCATTGGTCAAACCAAACGGCATCACCAAAAATTCATAATGTCCATACCTCGTGCGAAAAGTTGTCTTAGGTACGTCCACATCCTTCACCTTTAACTGATAATACCCTGATCTCAAGTCTATCTTAGAAAACTCTGAGGCTCCCGGTAACTGATCAAAGAGATCAACAATTCTAGGCAAGGGATACTTGTTCTTGATCGTCAACTTGTTCAGTTGCTGATAATCTATGCACATTCTCATTGTCTCATCTTTCTTCTTTACAAAAAAGACCGGTGCACCCCAACGTGACAAACTCGGCCGGATGAAACCTCGATACAACAACTCCTGCAACTGCGTTTTGAACTCTTTTAACTCTTTGGGTGCCATGCGATGGGGAGCAATGGACACCGGAGTTGTATTCTCGTACAACTCTATACCAAACTCAACTTCCCTGTTTGGTGGCAATCGAGGCAATTCTTCCGGAAAGACACTCGGAAAATCGCGAACAGTTCGGATGTCCTGCACACGTACATCCTTGGTATCAGGATTCACCACATAGGCAAGATAAGCCTCGCAACCCAACCTCATCATACAGTTTGCTTTCAAAGCCGAAATCACATTCGACAAGAATTTCACATTCTCGCCTACTACCACTACTTCATAATCATCAGCTAACTTTAAGGTGACTCGATTAACATCAAAGTCAAGAACTACCCTATGCTCCGTCAACCAATCCATACCAAGGATTACATTGAATCCATAGAAAGATAACTCCATCAAAGCCACAAGAAAAACATGACCTTGCACAGACAAAGGGCATCTCCTATACAACTTCCTAGTGACTACAATCTCACCAAAAGAACTAGTCACTTGCATTCCAATTTCAAGCATCTCAACGGGTATATCAAGCAAATGCGTATGCTCACTCAAGATATAAGAATGCATGGATACATAATCGATCAAAGCCAGCAAAGATAAAGACTGAAGAGCAAAGGTACCTGTGATGACATCGGTATCGTTGCGCTCCTTGCGCTGAGCATACACCCTCGCTGGTCCTCCTCCATCAGGTCGTACATCTACAACATGAGCAATACCACGTTGCCTCTCATCTCTCCTCTGAAAGTTCCCACGGCCGCGCCCACGACCTCTCTGAGGTGCAGCTACCAAAAAAGCACGTCCTTGGCCACCACCAGCCAACAAAGGACACTCCCTTCTCATATGATTTGTCGAACCACATTTGCAACAAGAATTCCCTGTCACCACAATAGGAGCCTAAACCTCTCTAGCTGCTCGAGGACAATCTCGCCTCAAATGGTCCCTCGAAACACATGTCCAACATGTATGCTGCTCAGATCTCACACGACCTCCTTGAGCCTGACCACCTCGACCCAGAACACCACGCCTTCCCTCAGGCTGATGTCTCCTATCACGACCTCTTTTGTTCCGTCCACCACCGGAAATATACTCAACGGCTCTCTTCCCAGAGCTAGAAACAACACCTCTAGATGACAAACCCAGATTCTGCTCGATGTCCTTTGCCCGACAAACAAGCACGTCAAAATCAGTATAATCTGCAGCTAGCATGTACGTCTTAAATTCCTGTACCAACCCGTACCAGAAGCGATCGCATCGATGCCTCTCACTAGGTACCAACTCAGGGGCATATTGGCTCAAGCGTACGAACTGGACCTCGTACTCAGCCACAGATAGATTGCCCTGAACAAGAGACATAAACTCATGTTTCTTTTCATCCAAGTGATCTCACCCCTAGATACTTCCTCCTGAAGGCACCTCTGAAAAACTCCCAATCAACCTCATTGGGTTCCATACTAGCCGTGGTAGTTGTCCACCAGCTGTAGGCATCGCCTTACAGCAAAGATACTGTGCATCCTAGCTTGCGCACCTCATTACAGCCCATCTGATCCATGATATGGATCGTACTCGTTAACCAGGCCTCAGACGCCTCAGGATACATACAAAAGAACTCTACAGCTCCTAAGCTCCTCAATCTTTCCAACGGTAAGCCCGCCTGCCCAGCTGCAGGGGCTTGTACATGCACTCCGGCAACATCAACCTGAAACGCACTGGTGATCGCCTGAACAGTAGCGCCAATTCACCCAAACCAGGACCAGTAGGCCCTTGCTGCACCTTCTCCCCACCTCTAAGTTGTGGCAGAGGAGGTAGATTTCCTCCAGGAGGGACATCAGCCCCTTGTGCACCCTGGTCACCCTGCTCAGCCACATGTATGATCGTACTAGACCTCAACTCCCTTCTAGGTCCCATTGTGCTAATTTAAACAAAACACAACAACAAAAAACAAATCAACCATTTAGGCCAGCTGGAAGCAAGGATCCAAGATTACTAAAAAAACATTTGATTAGTGTAATAAGGCAATGGGCACCCCGACTTCCCCTAACATGACATAGCATACAAAGACTCATCAAGCTCAACATGCTTTTCATCATTCAAATTCAGCATACAACAACATTACATCACCATCACGCACTCATATCCATTTCACATGCAATTTATACAAATCAAGCATTGTATAAGCTTCAGAGTTCAACCAATTTTCATGCTTTTCAATCAACATACAACGATACATATCTGTTGCGTGTAAAAGAGTCTATCACAATTGTAGTGCAAGTGTACACGACGCAAGTAGTAAAGTGATACGAAGTATCGGATATCGTCTCCACAGGGATTGGGCCAATAGCTTCACCTAATTTCACTGCACGAAGTAAAGGAAATAATTGAGAGTTGTCACGAGAATAATAAAGGAAAACGTAAATAAAAGAATAGAGTAATCAAGATAGAAAGAATGGGCTGGTATTGAATTGCTCAGTAGTGCAGGTATTGTATTGTTTAGGAATTCCAGTTCTGTCGTCGCGCCTGTCGCTGGCAGCACCTGTCGCGGCAGCTGTCCGTTGGTCGTCGCGGTAGCAAACACACCAACTCAGTACGTTCAAGTTTGGCAAGAATCCCAGATCTGCCTTGGCCTATCCCTAGGTCCAAGTCTGTCGATGATCACGTCTTTGATGATACCTCCCGGCGTGAATCGAAGGATGAACACCGATGTGTATGAATTCTTCTTTAGCCACTTAACCTCGCCCTATCCCTAGGCACGAGATAGTTCACTAATAAACTAGAGAACTTGCTCTTATTTCTTTCGTATACTTAACTCTCTCGATGCTAAGTAAATAGATAACCTCACAATGCTCTCCCGATGCTCTTGCAAGATATTAAAACCAAAATAAGAGAACTTGAAGTTTATTTTATTGAACTTGGAAAATCCTAAAACAAAACAACCCTTGTAACTACTTTAGAAAACAACCCGTGGCCCTAGGGGGAATTTAGAACATGTCGACGACGGGTAAACGGCGGAGGGGTTTAGGTTATCGGTTATGGGGTCCTCCTTCTCCTAGGTTTAATCTATGCCCTTATATAAGCTTTGGGCTCAAGTATTCTAAGTTAACAAGGATTACAACTTTAATGAAAAGTAAGATTCTAATAAATGCTTAATCTTTAAGGATTCCTACTTTTCAGCCGCCTCCTTGTTGCATGGGAATTCCTCTCCTTGAGCTTTGGCTTGACATATCTTTTGATCCGGGGCTTGGAAAAATATTTGGCTTTCACACGACAGACGAGCAGATTTTTCTCTATCTATCGAGGTCCATTTTACTTTTCCTCTTCATAAGGCTGCTATCACCTTGCTGTCACGACAGATCCATGGTAGCTTCTTCCTTGTCATCTGCTTGTCCAGTTTAACTCTTCTGCTTCTCTGCCCTGCGCCCGCCTTCACCGTCTACGATGGCAGCAACCTGCAAAATAAACCATCTTTTAGTAGAATCCGTGCCTTTAATCCATTTGTGATGTTTTACTGTAAACTAACCTAAATGCAATGCAATGATGCTTGAATGCAGCAGAAATATGGGTTAAAAGGGGTGTAAATAATAGAACTTTTACACACTCAACACACCCCCAAACTCAAGTTTTTGCTTGCCCTCAAGCAACTAAGACCTAAAAGAAAAAAGAATATAAAATTTTTTTGTGTTGGCCTTCAAACATTGAACTGTCCCTTACCCGTCGCTCATTCTCTGTAACGGCAGCTACCTGTCGGAAAGATTAGGATCTGTCCGGAATCTCCCTATAGTCCTCGTGCAGTGTGTGCATGCTTGTGAACAGTTATATGCTAAGACTCTCTTAGTTTCACTAGAATATTCAACCCTTAACTTGAATTTTTATGCCAAAGTTTATCTTTTTGAAGGCACATTTGCATGCTTCTTTGATTTTCTGTTTTGACTTGCTTTTTATTTTTCAAGCTAAAGTTTCACTAGAGCCGGTTTCGGGCACCTCTAGCTAACTTCCTAGAGCCGGTTTCGGGCACCTCTAGGGCTATTGAGTCTATTTTGCTAAACTTCTTTCCTAGAGCCAGTGTTAGGCACCTCTAGGGGCTATTCAAGTGCTAAGCTTTCATATTCTACTTTGGCTAAAAGAAATCTAAGCAGTATAACAGTCACAATGGTGTTTAAGTTTTCAGAACTATAGAAAGGCTCTAAACTTCTCCTTAATCTGTCCTAAAGATGCTGCCACGACAGAGCTGTCATGACAGGTAAGTTAACTTCACAGTTTTAAGCCAACAGTTTAATCTTTTCTGATTTTTTTAAGAACTTAATTAAATAAAAGACACAACAAATTAATAAAAAGATGTATTAGACTCCATTAAGATGGAGGGTTGCCACCCCCAAACTCGAGGGTTGCATTGCCCTCAATGCAAAATGACAGATAAAGATGAAGACAGGTACATCACAAAATAAGGATAAAGCAAACAGCAAGAAAAGAAAAATAAAAGACTTAAATTTTAGTCGTTGTCCTCGCTGCTGCTGCTGACACGGATCTGATGGCGGCGTCTGGGCTGTGGAGGAGGCTGGGCAGGTTGTTCTACGAGCTGGACGTCTGAACTGCTGCCGCTATCCCACGTGCTGCTAGTGGTGGTGCTAGCCTTGGGCATCAGCTTCCTGTCTGCCACGTGCTTCTGCCTCTTGACAGGCGTAAACTCCCTTTCCAAATTCCTCCTAATCAGAGGTTCTTCCTCGCTGTCGGCTGTGGCTGGCCGCTTCGTTCCACATGCGGGGCTGTCGGCCGGAGGACTCGCAGCTGCCATCCGGGCAGGTGAAGGGGTAGAAGCAGCAGAGTGTGCATGGGGGGAGGCAGGAGGTGTAGATGTGTGGACAGGGGTGGGGATGTGGAAAAAATGGGCAGGAAAAGTAGGGAAATTGACATCGGGATAATTTAAAGTGTTGGTAATGAAGTTTACCGTCGAATTGGTGAAATCCTGGATGAAGGTCATCAATCCCATTTGTCGCTCTTCCACCCGTTGTAGCGCAGCAAGGATGTGGGCAGACTGGTTTGTCGGGGCGGTGGCGGCGGCAGGTTCGGTGGCAGGTTCCTCATCTGAGTCTGCTGGGGAGGCAGGTGGGTTGAAGGAGTTGATGGGTGTTGCGACTATGAGCTCCATAAGGCTGGTGATGTTGTTGTCGGTCCAGCCACGACCATGGACTAGTTTGTCGGTGGATGCCTCAGGGACAGCAGCACAGCGGCATAGGGAAGTTATTGTGAACGGCAGGCAGAGGCGAGAATCTGTTCGATAGGTGCAATCCAAAATGCTCTCCCTCATATAATGACCCATGTTGATAGGCCTGTCGTGCATGATTGAATGGATAAGGGCGAGCCGCTGCTGGTTCACCGTCGTGTGATGGGAAGAAGGCATGATACGCTTTTTGATGAAAGCGTTCCAGAGTTTAGCTTCTGGGAGCAGCTGCCCCCTTTTTACGGAGTTTGGGTTTTTCTTGCTTGTTGTCCACTCCGTTCCTTCTTCCGTTACCTCCGCCATGACATCACCATAGGCGGCAGGATCGAGGGTGTCGAGAAATTTCTGGTGGGCATCATCATCGGGGCCAAAGTATAGGCCGTACATGTGGTTGATGCTGTCAGCCGTGAATGGCACCTTTACGCCTCGGACGGTGACAGATGTTGCCGTTCTGCTGTCGATGGCAGCATAGAACTCCCTCACCAAGGTGTCGTTTAGTTCTGCTGGCTGTTCTGCGAATTGCTCCCATAGTTGAGCTCGTATGGCCCTCGCAATGAATGGTCGGAGCCCCATGTTTGGTGCCTTGCGGATGTAGATGAAGCCTCTCTCTTCCCATAATTCCTTGTTGGCGAACGGCGATGCTGCTGCTGATGAGGAGGCTGAGGCAGCACTGCGGCGGGTCTGTCTAGTAGACATATTAGTTGAAAGGGTTTGAAAGTAAAGAAAACAAGAAAAACTAGAGGAGAAAGCAAGTAAGAGTAAGCAGAAGTGAGGAAAATGAAAATGAGAACGGGGTTTTATAGCGGTCGAGGTGCTGCCCGTTTAATGTTGTAACGGCAGGCGTGAATAACGGAGCGACTATTGGGATTTAGCGTGTCTGACGCGTCTGACATGCATTTATGCGTCTGCTACGCGTCTGTCACACGCTTCTGCGTCTGCCGTGTCAGTCTGTTGACAGCCTGTCTTATCCGTCTGCGGCGGCAGCCGAAACGACAGGCTTCAATAAATGGGCTCTGTTGGGCAGATGGATGGATGGTCGGCTTGGGTCACTTCTCCTTTTCTTCCTGACTCCTTTATTTCCTAAAGACAGAAAAATAAAAACATTATTCGACTAAAATGAACCTAATTTCCTAATAAATAATAAATAATATAAATAATTAAATAATAAAACTTAGGTTAAATTAGGGATGCCTTGTGGGGCATCTCCTAAAGTAACCACTTCCTGTATTCCTGGGGCTTCAGTCCCTTGATAATGCTTGAGGCGTTGTCCATTAACTTTGAATTGGTGCCCGTCTTTTAATGATTGGATTGTGATGGCACCATGGGGAAAAACTTGTACCACTTGGAACGGGCCAGACCATCTAGACTTTAGCTTTCCTGGGAAGAGTTTCAGTCTAGAATTGAACAACAACACAAGCTGCCCTGGAAAGAACTGTCGTGGCAGCAATTTCTTGTCATGCCACTTCTTAGTTTTCTCCTTGTAGATTCTTGCATTGTCGTAGGCCATTGTCCGTATTTCTTCAATCTCGTTCAGATCCAATAGCCTTTTCTGGCCTGCCTTGTCCAAGTCCATATTCACTGCCTTGATAGCCCAATATGCTTTATGCTCTATCTCGACAAGCAAGTGGCAGGTTTTTCCATAAATCAGTCGGTATGGAGACATGCCCAACGGAGTCTTAAAAGCTATCCTATATGCCCATAATGCATCATTCAGAAGTAAAGACCAATCTTTCCTAGTTGGCTTAACCATCTTCTCAAGAATGTTCTTCACTTCCTTATTGGATATCTCAGCCTGTCCATTGGTCTGTGGGTGGTATGCTGTCGCGATCCGGTGCTTGACACCATATTTCTTCAAGGCGGCAGCAATAACCCTATTGTCCAAATGTCTCCCTTCATCACTGATAATCGCCTTGGGGATGCCAAACCTCGAAAAATGTTTTTGTGTAAAAACTTTTGGACCGTCTTGGCATCATTCTTTTGTGTGGCGATAGCTTCAACCCACTTAGAGACATAATCTACTGCTAGGAGGATGTATAAATTTCCACATGAAGATGGAAAAGGTCCCATGAAATCAATCCCCCAAACATCGAAGATCTCGACCTCTAAAATGTTCTGCAGTGGCATCTCGTTTCTCCTCGAGATGTTACCTGTCCGCTGGCATCTTTCACAGTTCTTGTAGAAGTTCTGTTCATCTTTATACAGTGTCGGCCAGTAGAACCCTGATTGCAGCACCTTGGCATCAGTTTTATTGCCTCCTAAGTGTCCTCCATACTGTGAAGCATGGCAGTGATGGAAAATGTCCTCTTGCTCTTCTTGTGGTACGCACCTCCTTATAACCTGATCTGCGCATAGTTTGAAAAGAAGAGGTTCGTCCCAATAATAATGCTTAACATCATTTTGGAACCTCTTCATGGCTTGATAATTAAGATCAGAAGGAAGTATTCCGCTAACTATAAAATTAACGAAATCAGCATACCAGGGGAGTTCAGAAAACTTACCTGCCGCCATGGCTGTTGCGGCAGCGGTTGCAGCAGCAAAGAGCTGCTCATCTGGGAAGGTCTCCAGTATGTTTGTCTCATCGATTGGTAGACTCTGTCCCTTCTCCAACCTTGACAAGTGGTCTGCCACCTGATTTTCTGTTCCTTTTTTGTCCTTGATCTCAAGGTCGAATTCTTGTAATAGCAAGATCCACCGTATCAATCTAGGCTTTGCATCCTTCTTTGCGAACAAATACTTCAGGGCAGAATGGTCTGTGTGCACTATTACCTTCGTCCCAAGTATTTAAGAACGAAACTTGTCAATGGAGAACACCACAGCTAATAGCTCCTTTTCTGTGGTGGTGCAGTTTACTTGGGCGTCATTTAATGTCTTGCTGGCGTAGTATATGACATGAAACAACTTATTTCTGCGCTGCCCAAGTGCTGCCCCGACAGCATAGTCACTAGCATGACACATAATCTCAAATGGCTGTGTCCAGTCTGGTGGCTGTACTATGGGGGCTGTTACTAGTTTTTCCTTCAGAACCTTGAATGCTTCAGTACATTCTTCATTAAAGTCAAAGGGTCGGTTCTGCTCTAGGAGATGGCATAGGGGCTTGGTAATTTTTGAGAAATTTGAAATGAATCTTCGATAAAAACCAGCATGCCCTAAAAAAACTCCTAATGCCCTTGACTGTGGTCGGTGGCGGTAGCTTTTCTATGACTTCTATTTTGGCCATGTCGACTTCTATCCCACGGCAGCTAATCTTATGGCCGAGAACTATCCCTTCATCCACCATAAAGTGGCATTTTTCCCAATTCAAAACAAGATTAGCTTTTTCACATCTTTCAAGTACCTTTTGAAGATTGTCGAGGCAGCTGTCAAAATCGTCTCCAAAGACGGAAAAATCATCCATGAAAATTTCTAGGAAGTCCTCTACCATGTCGGAGAATATGGCCATCATGCACCTTTGGAAGGTGGCAGGTGCATTACAGAGTCCAAACGGCATTCTCCTAAAAGCGTATGTTCCGTAGGGGCATGTGAAAGTCATCTTTTCTTGATCCTCTGGTGCGACAGCAATTTGGTTGTAACCTGAGTAACCATCAAGAAAACAATAGTAAGATTTACCCGCTAATCTATCAAGCATTTGATCAATAAAGGGTAAAGGAAAGTGGTCCTTTCGGGTAGCTTTTTTAAGCTTCCGATAGTCCATACAAACCCTCCAACCGGTCACAGTCCTGGTTGGGATTAACTCATTGTTCTCGTTGGTCACCACGGTCATTCCTCCTTTCTTTGGAACGCATTGCACCGGGCTCACCCATTTGCTGTCGGAGATGGCGTAAATAATACCAGCATCTAACCATTTGATTATCTCTTTACGCACCACCTCTTTCATCGCATGGTTTAGCCGCCTTTGGGCATCAATAGTCGGCTTATGATCTTCCTCTTGGAGGATTTTGTGCATGCATAACGCCAGACTAATGCCTTGAATGTCTGCTATCGTCCATCCAATCGTCTTTTTGTGCTGCCTTAGCATGCTGATTAGTTGTCGTTCCTGTTCCTGCGGCAGCTTAGAATAGATGATTACGGGCAACGTATCATTTGAACCAAGAAAAGCATATTTAAGCTGCCCTGGCAGAGGCTTCAGTTCTAAGGCAGGTGGTTCAATAGTAGATGGCTTTTGGATTAAATGGTTATCCGAAGTGTAATTCAAAGGTTCGAATAACTTACCTGGACGATGGCCTAACCAGTTTACCTCCTCCTGATCTTCAGTATCAGATGTATCGGAGTCAGAGGAGTTGCTGTCGTCGGTGCTATCTTCGTTGCTGTCGTGACAGGCCTGTAAGTGGTTGTCGCAGCAGTGACCAAAGTTTATATCATGATAGCCTGACCTAATGTATGGATGATCAAGGGTTACTTCAATGATAGCCTTGCATTCCTCATCCACATCAGCATGTTTCATCGCTTGGAGAACATTTAACTTAATCTCTTGATCGTTCACGCGCATGGTGAGTTCTCCTTTCTCCACATCAATCAGTGATCTTCCCGTGGCTAAGAAGGGTCGCCCAAGGATGACTGGTGCATTTTCGTCTGCCTCACAATCTAAAACAAGAAAGTCAGCAGGAAAAATAAACTTATCCACTCTTACCAGAATATCTTCAATCTTTCCCTCTGGATGACCGTAAGAGCGGTCTGCCAGCTGCAGAGTTATTGTCGTGGGTTTGCCTTTCCAATACCTAATTTCTGAAAAACAGACTTTGGCATTAAATTAATACTAGCACCAAGATCACAAAGTGCCTTACCCACAAATTTGTCTCCGATTACACAAGGTATGATGAAGCTCCCCGGATCCTTCTTTTTCTGGGGTGGCTGCCGATGAAGAATACTCATGCAACCATCTGCCATCCTTACCGTTTCAAATTCCCCAAATTTATATTTCTTTGACATGACATTTTTGAGAAATTTGGCGTAACCGGGCATCTCCCTAACGACATCTAATAGTGGAATATTAATTTGAACCTGCTTAAAAATATCATAAATCTTTTTAAGTTGAGATTCCTGCTTAGTTTGTTGTATCCGTTGAGGAAAAGGTGGCGGGGGACGGTAATCAGCAATACGTCCTTCCCACTGTATACGAATCTGAGGACGATGTTCTTCATTTTTCTCCTCTGTCGCTTCTGCTGTCGTGACAGGCTCATCGGCATCAGTCTGTTTATCACCTGTCGGGGCAGCTTCCTCGGCAGGTTTATCCAAGGCTGGTTCCTTTACTTTTTCAGCTTCTTTTTCCGGCCCTGGTAATTTCTTCCCACTCCTAGTAGTAATTGCCTTACATTGCTCATGTGTGGGTGGTCTAGCATTTTCAGTATTGCTAGGGAATCCTCCATTCTGCCTTGGCTTAATATGTTGAGAAACCTGACCCATTTGTGTCTCCAGAGATTTCAAGGTGGCTTCATGATTCGTCATCCTCATCTCTGTCTTGTCCATGAAATTCTCTGTCTTCTTGACAAACTGATTCATATTCTCAATATAAGTACCGGTTTGAGACATAAAGGTGGCCAGAGTCTGTTCCAATATACTGCTCGTGGCAGCTAGTGGCTGCTGTTGTTGCTGTGGCGGCAGGTTCTGCGACAGTTGCTGTGGCAGTTGCTGTCGCGTCAGCAATCTAGGTCCTCCCTGATTCTGATTGTGTGCTTGAGGATTCAGGGCATTGTTAGGATTACTCCAAGAGAATTTGGGATCCTTCCTCCAATTGGGTTTATAATTGTTGGAATTGTAATTTGGCTTGTAATTTCCAACATATTTTCCCTCTTCTACATTTATTGGGCATTCATCCCGACTATGATTTCCCTCACAGATATCGCATACTTCCTCAACAGCAAATCCTTGTAATCCATCATCATTCAATAACCTTTTCATTGCTTTAGTAAGGAATGCTACCTGTGATTTCATAGTGCTGTCGGCTTCATAGTCCTTGACAGCAAGTACCCGTTTACCCCCTCTTCTTGCAGTCAGAAACTGCTCCTCATTCTTAGCCAGATTTTTCAAAACTTGCAATGCCTCGTCCGGATCTTTATCCAATAATAGTCCATTTGCTGCAGAATCAATTCGAATGTGAGTTTGTAAGTTAGCAGCATTATAGAACTTAGCTACGTGATTCCAGACGGGGAATCCATGCATGGGGCAGTTTCGAAGAAGAGTAGTAAATCTGTCCCAGGCCTCGTGCATCGGCTCATCATCTTCCTGTTGAAAAGTAGCAATTTCGTTACGTAATCGCTCAGATAAATGCGAAGGATTAAAACGAGATAAGAATTCACGAGACAAATCTGCCCAAGTTACGATTGAACCCTGTGTTAGTTTATTCCACCAAGTTTTAGCTCTGTCCCTCAAGGAATGGGGGAATAACCGAAGCCTCAGTATCTCCGGATTAACTCCTGGTAGTCTAAACGAACCACAGATCTCCTGGAACGTTTTGAGATGCTCCCTAGCATCTTCTGTCACAGCACCACTAAACTGCCCGACATTGTTGATCATACTAAACATGACAGGTTTAAGCTCAAAGTTGTCAACTTCAATATCCGGCAGCGTGATCTCCAGTTCTACATGATCGTTCAGCATGTAGTCACGACATGACCGTCGTCCAGCTGCTGCGGGCGGGTCACCGACAGGCGGGTTAAGACCGCCAAGGGGTGGTATACCACCACCAGCAGGTTGGTTATGGCCCATTTTCTCTAGCTGTTCTTCGAGGTATTCGTTTCTATCTAAAAGTCGGCGAAGTTGTTTCTTGAGATTGAAGGAACGTTCAACTTCCGGATCTAATGGATACTCAGGATCTTCACCTCTTTTAGATCTGCGCATAAACAAGAAAACCTCGTGAAAAGTGAGAGTTGAAAGCACAAAAGAAAAATTAAAGAAAAATAAAAACAAAAACGAAAATAAAAGTAAAAACGAAAAGTGCAATAAAAGAAAGATGTAGTTATGTTGCCAATCCCCGGCAATGGCGCCAAAAACTTGTTGCGTGTAAAAGAGTCTATCGCAATTGTAGTGCAAGTGTACACGACGCAAGTAGTAAAGTGATACGAAGTATCGGATATCGTCTCCACAGGGATTGGGCCAATAGCTTCACCTAATTTCACTGCACGAAGTAAAGGAAATAATTGAGAGTTGTCACGAGAATAATAAAGGAAAACGTAAATAAAAGAATAGAGTAATCAAGATAGAAAGAATGGGCTGGTATTGAATTGCTCAATAGTGCAGGTATTGTATTGTTTAGGAATTCCAGTTCTGTCGTCGCGCATGTCGCTGGCAGCACCTGTCGCGGCAGCTGTCTGTTGGTCGTCTCGGCAGCAAACACACCAACTCAGTACATTAAAGTTTGGCAAGAATCCCAGATCTGCCTTAGCCTATCCCTAGGTCCAAGTCTGTCGATGATCACGTCTTTGATGATACCTCCCGGCGTGAATCGAAGGATGAACACCGATGTGTATGAATTCTTCTTTAGCCACTTAACCTCGCCCTATCCCTAGGCACGAGATAGTTCAACTATAAACTAGAGAACTTGCTCTTATTTCTTTCGTATACTTAACTCTCCCGATGCTAAGTAAATAGATAACCTCACAATGCTCTCCCGATGCTCTTGCAAGATATTAAAACCAAAATAAGAGAACTTGAAGTTTATTTTATTGAACTTGGAAAATCCTAAAACAAAACAACCCTTGTAACTACTTTACAAAACAACCCGTGGCCCTAGGGGGAATTTAGAACATGTCGACGACGGGTAAATGGCGGAGGGGTTTAGGTTATCGGTTATGGGGTCCTCCTCCTCCTAGGTTTAATCTATGCCCTTATATAAGCTTTGGGCTCAAGTATTCTAAGTTAACAAGGATTACAACTTTAATGAAAAGTAAGATTCTAATAAATGCTTAATCTCAAAGGATTCCTACTTTTCAGCCGCCTCCTTGTTGCATGGGAATTCCTCTCCTTGAGCTTTGGCTTGACATATCTTTTGATCCGGGGCTTGGAAAAATATTTGGCTTTCACACGACAGACGAGCAGATTTTTCTCTATCTATCGAGGTCCATTTTACTTTTCCTCTTCATAAGGCTGCTGTCACCTTGCTGTCACGACAGATCCATGGCAGCTTCTTCCTTGTCACCTGCTTGTCCAGTTTAACTCTTCTGCTTCTCTGCCCTGCGCCCGCCTTCACCGTCTACGATGGCAGCAACCTGCAAAATAAACCATCTTTTAGTAGAATCCGTGCCTTTAATCCATTTGTGATGTTTTACTGTAAACTAACCTAAATGCAATGCAATGATGCTTGAATGCAGCAGAAATATGGGTTAAAAAGGGTGTAAATAATAGAACTTTTACACACTCAACAATATCAATTTCACATACCAACATTCCCAATTCTTTCGTAACCATGCTCTGAGACCAACAAATGTAACCCCCTTAGCCCGGTCTAGACGTTTAACCCGGACTATGAAGATTACACGGGGAAAACCAAGGTCAACCCGAAAGTCAACCTTGATTTGTGACCCTTTTTTCTTTTATCTTATATAGATGCATATTATTAACCTATAAGTTCAGCAAAGCAATTAGGTAAAAACGGCACAGCGATCGGGGTTCGATTAGGGGTTCAATTGCAAACATTTGACGTTTAGGGACTAAACTGTAAATACCATAAAATACAGAGACTTTCATGATTTTAAAGTTACCAATCCTCAATTAGTCATGTAACATGCCAACATGTCAAAATTCAGCTCAAACGGATCATCCAAACACATTTTATTGCACACACAATATTCAGGGACCAAAGTGCAATGTTTCCAAACAATAAAAGATACTTTAACTGAAATTTAACTACCCGTATCGATGCACTTGGCCCTGTATCGATACGCAGGAAGACAGTAGCTAAAGAAGACTCAAGCGTATCGAAACGATTCCTCGCGTATCGGTATGGCCTTCAAACTTGGCCTAGGCGTATCGATACGCGGGCAATCCGTTTCGATACCCATGTACAGAATTGGCTCATTTTGCCTTAGCGTATCGATACGCTTCCCCGTGTATTGATATGCATACTAGATTGGCTTCAATCAACATCATTTAAACATATCAAATCACACTCAAACAATCTCAAATCATGCATACAAGATATATTCTATCTAATAAACTTTCAAACACCATCAAACAGCAAATCATACTCATCGACCACTTCATATCATGATGGCATTTAGCTAATCTAACATGCTTGAGACATAAAGCTATTAAAAGGGGAAAACACCACAACCACGCCATAGGACCATATAAAGGCCAATTAAAAGTCCACAACCATAAACTAAACTTGCTTATAACAACCAACATCTCCAATCAAAACAGAAAGTAGAAGTCCCACCCATTGCCATTTATTACACTAAGAGTGAACCACATACATCTCTTTAACAAAGCCTTGGATTCCTCATGCTTCTGGGCTGCCTTGAAATGATCAATTCTCTGCATTGATGAAACAAATGAGCGTAAGCATATAGCTTAGTGAGGATCACCAAATCACATTCATCAATGCATTTAACATAATTTGTAAAACCACCACTTTATCACATGCTTTTCAAAAACCATGTCTTCTCAAGAAAACAAAGCATTTAATAGACACAAGCTCATATGCATCACTTTAGAACAGCAATTAAACCATTGCTCTTGCTTTACCAAGCATCACAGGCATTCATGCATCATTTACAAGCATCTCATGCTTCACATTGTTCATTTACATTATATTTGCTCACAAGTGATAATCCATAAACCATTTCAACTCAAGACACAATCGGATGCGCGGATTACAAGCGTTGCCCCCCACACTTCATACAAACTACCGAACTACCCAAGGTGGAGATTAATGGCACGATCACAACCCCTCAACACCCGTGATGGAGATTAATGGCACAATCACAACCCCTCAACATCACTCATCGATAGTTGTATAATTCCACTAACAAGAGTATAGGACACATACACAAGACTCACACACGGGACTAACCATTCATCGTTGTGATCTTAACCTCAATCGTTAGGGTACTTGGATGGAGATTACGACACAATCACAACCCCTCGACATCCAAGGCGACTTTATTCACGGTGCACCCAATCCTATAGCCGGCTAACTATATTTGTTTAAAGTAACCAAAAACAATTTTCATCACTTGCCAATATAATCATTTAACCACATTAATCTATTGTTTTACAAGCATAACCACAATACCATTTCCACAAGCATCACATGCTTACCATCATATGCATTTAACACATGCAAACCAAGGACCACTTACCTAGTGCATCCTTAACATAATGACATTAAAATCCAGCATTAAACCATGCTTAAACATGCTTAAAAACAGTAAACAAATCCACTCTTACATCAAGTGCAATTTCATCAAACATAGCACATTTCCAAGAGAGGGATTACCGAAACACTTACACTTGAGCTTAGTTAAGTGTGTCAAACTTACTCTAAGCTCCCAAGATCACGCTCAAAGCGTTACAAAGCAGGAAATTGCATTTCCACTCACTGATACGCAAAGCCTTGTTCGCCGACACAGAAATTACACCTCTGAAGCCTCCAAAATCACCTTGTTTGCTTTCGGGTCAAGATCCCCTATTTTCACATCATCAAAACAGAGATCTAAATGCATTAAAATGCATTCTAACACCAGCAACAATTCACAAACTCGTTGCTCACCCAAATAACACCAAAATACCCATCCAAAACAACCGAAAACTCAATCGATTGCTTCCTAAACCAAGCCCAGCCAACATACATCACTTCCAAAGCATTATAAACATCAAAACACATCTAACAAATATCCTAACCCAAACTTATACCTCCAGCAAGCAAGATTCCACGCAAACACCCCAAAATCTCACCTAAAACAACTAAGAACTTCAAGGATCTCAAGGATTTCGGGATCTATGTTATCAACACATCATTTTGACATATAAATCAACTTAGAACTCAATTAAAATCAACACAAAACAGAGCCCAACTCATCAAGTCCGAAAATCAAGAATCACATCCCAATTTTACAAGATTTTGCTCTTAATTCAAAACTATAATCAAAATTCAGTTAAAAATCATAAATGAGAGTGAATAATCTTGGGAACTTCAATAAAGAACCTAGATTGAAGGTTAAGAACGAGATTTACCTCCAATGCTTGCTCCCTTGACAATTTGGCAAGTTTTCCTTCCAAAAATCTTGAAGAAAAAGAAGTGAATCTTTGAAAAAAGAGTTTAGAGAAGAAGAGAGGAATTTGAGAGAAAAGTAGTTACGTGATTAAAACCTCTCTAATTTCTCATTTATTTAATATTTAATTAAAACCATTTTAATTCCTTTATTAAAACCCTTTAAAAACACATGTCAAATTGAAGGATGGTTAAATTGTACAAAAGCTCCCTAAAGATTCTAAGATTTTGACTGGCTTCTTGAAAATGGCATTTTTCCACAGTTTTAACACTTTACAATTTGATCACTACTTAAAATGTCCATTTTCAAAAACCCATTTTGTAAAATTGACTAGACCAACCCCTTAAATATATATTTAGAGGATTTTAGCAATTTTTATCACAATTTTATCCTATCCCGATCCTTGATTTCCTTAAATCACCTTACGCGACTCGAACCGTTCTCGACCGATCCGATCCGATGTCTAAAACATCTAGGCCCAAAACCAGGGCGTTACAAAAGATTTAGAACGTTCAAAGATACCTTTTAACCAATTTAACTACCACCATATCAATTTCCTTAGAGAGGGTATCGATACTCCCTCGATGACAAGCCCGAAAGACACATTCAACAAGCTGGTATCGATACCCTAAAGGGATGGTGTCGATACCCTTAAGGCTGGTATGGATACCTGTAAAACTAGTAGCCAAAAACGATATCGATACACCCCCGTGAATCGTTAACCCCTTCCAAATTACATAGGCCGCACCGACACCCTTACAAAGGTATCGATACTTTGAGGCATGTAATGTCAAATTTGATAGTTTTAACTCATTTTAATCCATTCCTATGCATACCAACTTGCTTCTAACATACATACAACTCATGTAAACATCAATTCTCAAGTATACATGGGAATAACAACATCATAACATGGCAATTATCATCAAGGTGTTCTAGAGGCATGCTTCCTATGAAATTCAAGCATCCAAAAGTCAAAGCTCAAACCAAAGCTTAAACCATCATATAGATGCCTTTTACAATCATAAAACCAGTAACAAAACATGCTCAAATATTGAGTTTCAACACATCTCCCAAATAAACCGTGGATCCCCATTGCCCTTATTACATTAGTCCATAAAACGAAACATACATTCGAAGCGAAGTCTCTTATGATTCCCTTGCAAGTTGATGCCTCCAAACACATAGTTATCTGCATTAATGGAAAAAAGAGAGCTTAAGCATACAAGCTTAGTGAGGAGCTCTCAAAACTAAAAACATCATAAATTCTTAAAATCATTTTACACCTTTTGGAAACCATTATGGCCTTTTTGAAATCCATGCACTTCATTAACAAAATCAACATGTTATACATCATGCTACAAGTATCACATACTTCAACAGCAATACCACTTGCTAAAACTCATTTTAAGCCTTTCCATGCATAGCTACCATATGAAAAGCTTAAAGAGTAAAACATGCATTTTTCATGTTATGCATCATATACTTTTCATAGTAATTTATCAATTATATTGGCTAACAAGTGATCATCAACGTTCTTATTTCTCAAAACATATTGGATACACAGATTCCCAAGTGTTGTCCCAACACTTCATACATTCTCATCGGCATCTCAAGGTTTACACACGGGAGCAACCCTTTACCGTTCTGACATCCGTGGTGGAGTATTTGGTACCTTACAACCCCTCAGCACCCCTCATCGGTAGATGAATAACCCCACTAACGAGAGACGAGACACAACTCAATTTGCTCAATCGTTAGGGTACTTGGATGGAGTTTTCAGTATATTCACAACCCCTCAACATCCAAGGCGACTTGTTTATAGTGCACTCAATCCTATAGCCGGCTAACTTTATCTGATTTCATTTATAAACCACTTTACACATCACTTGCCAATATATTTCTCATTTAGTACAAACCTCACTGTTTTCAAAGAATCCAAAATAAGTCATATTTCCAAGAATCAAACCATGCTTCATAAACCATGTATAAACAAATACATACAAGGATCACTTACCATGTGCATCCTTTAACAATATGGCATCATAAACAGCAAACCTCTTAATCAAAATCATGCTTAAAAACAATAGGTAAACATACATAAAATCAAGTGCATCAACAAGCTTACAATAGCACAATCCGAGGGAGAAAATCACTTTACTTACTTCCTAACTTAGTGAAGTGTTTCAAGCTTACACTAAGTTCCCAAAACCATTTTAAAGGTGTTTCAAAGCTGGAAATCCCATTTCCACTCACCTACTCGTGAAACCTCAATCGTCGATGCGAAAATCAAGCGTCTGAAGCCCCCCAGATCTTCATCGATTGCTCCCAAAGTATTCTCCCCTTTTTATATCACAAAAAAACAGAGGACCAATGCATCATAATGCATTAAAACCACCAATAACCCAAACAACTCGTTGCTCTGCCCTAAAGGACCAAAATACCCATCTAAAACAACTGAAATCACCTTCGATTGCTCTCTAAACTCAGCCCAGCCATCAATAAACACTTCCATCATATTTTAACCATAAATCAACAACCAAAAACATCCTAATATCATTATTATACCTCCAACAACTCTAATTTCACATTAACATCCCAAAAAACAAAAACCTAACAACCTAACAATTAGAGATCCAAATCAGTTCAGGATTACATTCATAAAACCATTATTTACTCATAATTTAAAACCATTCACAAATCAATCAAAACAGTGCCCAAACAAAAATCTTGAAAATGCATCTTTCAAAGCTTTAATTAGCAATTTTCATCAATTCAATTACAAAATATTGTTAATAAACAAAAATAGAGAGCCAAAGACTTGGGAATTTCAATAAAGAACCTTGATTAGAGGAGAGAAAAGAAAGATCACCTCTAACATAAGCTTTCCCCTTGATTTGCAATGATTTTGATGAAATCCTTCAAGAAAACTCTTGCTAAATTTTGTAGAAATCCATGGGCATCATTTAGGAATTAAAAGCAAATGAAATAGGAAAATTCTCTGAAGATTCTAGTGATGAAAAGAGATTTTGAATGCTAGGAAAGTTGAGAGAAAAGTTTGAAGAAAAGAAGTTACGTGAGAAAATGATTTGACTAATAATATATATTTTTATTAAAACTATCTTATTAAAACTTTTAATTAAATCATTTAAAACACCAAATCAAGTGACATAGCTGATACCAACTTGGTGTAATAGCTTCCTAAGGATTCTATGTTTTGGCTCCCTTCAATTTTGCCATTAAAACAGAATTTTTACATTTTTACAATTTAGTCAACAAGCCAAAATGTCAACTTTCCAAAACATATTTCTCAAAATTGATTTCACTTCCCTCCACTATATGTTTAATTAGGATTTTAGAAATTTTCCACATAATTTTATCACATCCCAAACAAAGTTTCCCCTGAACTGACCCAGATCTCAAATCTAGATTCACTGATCCCTAAATTGCTTTTAAAACCTCTAGGTCCAAAACCGGGTCATTATAGCCTCGACAATGGCATGTCAGTCTTTTCCGCTCGGCAGGGCTCGTTCTCTTGGTTCAGCAATCCTTAGTAAGGCTTGACATTAAAGAATGGCTTGGTCTGGATCATCAAGTGATGGTTTCGCACAATTATTTCTCCTTCCTTCATTGACACGACAATACTCATTCGAGCACTGGGTTGTAACGCCCTGGTTTTGGGCCTAGACGTTTTAGGCATCGGATCAGACCGGTCGAGAACGGTTCGAATCGTGTAAAGTGATTGAAGGAAATCAAGGATCAGGATATGATAAAAATGTGGTAAAAATTGCTAAAATCCTCTAAAAATATTTTTAAGAGGTTGGTCAAGTCAATTTGACAAAGCGGATTTCGGAAATGAGACATTTTGAGTAGTGACCAAATTGTAAAGTTTCAAAACTGTGGAAAATGTGATTTTTAAAGAAAAAGCCAAATTCTTAGAATCTTTAGGGGGCTTTATGACATTTTAGCCTTTCTTTAATATGAAATATGCTTTAAATGGTTTTATTTGGTTTTACTTTAATTAATTAAATTAGGTAGTTATTTAGAGATTTCCAATTACGTAACTACCAACTTCTTTTCATTTTAAGCCAAACACTACTTTCATTCATCTTTTTCCAGAAAATCTTTTCTCCCAAACACTCTCCTAACATTTCCTAATCAATTCTAAAGAAATCCTATCAAGCTTTTCAAGATTTGGCTAAAGAAAACTTGTCATTCGTTGAGGAAAGCAAGGATTGGAGGTAAATCCCATTATCAACCTCTAATCAATGTTATTTATTGAAATTCCCAAGATATTTGGCTTCTAAATACTATTTTTTGTTGAGTTTTCATTATAGTTTTGATTGGAGATCAAAATCTTATGAAATTATGGTTGAAATCTTAATTTTTGGACTTGATGTGTTAAGCTCTGTTTTGTACTTATTTTAATTGAGTTCTAAGTTGATTAATATGTTGAAATGAAGTGTTGATAACATAGATCCCGAAATCCTCGAGATCCTTGAGTTTCTTGGCTGTTTTAAGTGAGTTTTTGAGGTGAAATGGTGGAATATTGCTTGCTGGAGGTATAAGGTTGGGTTAGGTTGTTGTTAGATGTGTTTTGATGTTTATAATGGTTTAGAAGTGATGTATGTTGGCTGGGCTTGGTTTAGGAAGCAATCGATTGGGTTTTCGGTTGTTTTGGATGTGTAATTTGGTGTAGTTTGGGTGAGCAACGAGATTGTGAATTGTTTCTGGTGTTGAAATGCATTTTAATGCATTTGGATCTCTGTTTTGATGATGTGATAACATGGGATCTTGATCTGGAAGCAAACGAGGTGTTGTTGAAGGCTCTAGAAGAGTAATTTTAGCGTCAGTGAGCAAGGCTTCGCGTATCGGTGAGTGGAAATGCAATTTCCTGCTTTGAGCATGGTCTTGGAAGCTTGGTGTAAATTTGATACACTTAGCTAAGCTCAAGAGTAAGTGATTCGGAAATCTCTCTCTTGGAAGTGTGCTATGTTTGATGAAAATGCACTTGAGTTAAGTGTGGATTTGTTTTCTGTTTTAAAGCATGTTTTAAGCATGAATGTTGCTGGATTTTAATGCCATTATGTTAAGGATGTACTAGGTAAGTGATCCTTGGTTTTCCTGTGTTAAATGCATGTGATGTTAAGCATGATATGCTTGTGGAAATGGCATTGAATTTATGCTTGTAAAACAATGGATTAATGAGGTTAAATGATTATATTGGCAAGTGATGGAAATGATTTTTGGTTGTGTTAATCAGATATAGTTAGCCGACTATAGGATTGGGTGCACCGTGAATAAAGTCGCCTTGGATGTCGAGGGGTTGTGATTGTATCGTATACTCCATCCAAGTACCCTAACGATTGAGGTTAAGATCACAAGGGTGGATGTGAATCCCGTGTGTGGATCTTGTGTTATGTGTCTCGTGCTTTCGTTAGTGGAATTATACAACTACCGATGAGTGGTGTGAGGGGTTGTGATTGTACCGTTATACTCCACCACGGGTGTCACAACGATGGAGGGTTACTCTCGTGTGTTAGCCTTGTGTAGTCCGATAGTGTGTATGAAGCATGAGGGACAACGCTTGTAATCCGCGTATCCGATTGTGTCTTTTGTGGTATGGTTTATGGATTATCACTTGTGAGCCAATATAATGTTAATGATTAATGTGAAGCATGAAATGCTTGTAAATGATGCAAGAATGCATGAGATGCTTGGTAAAGCATGAGCAAAGGCTTATTTGCTATTTTCAAATGTTGCATATGAGCATGTATTTATAAGGTGCATTGATGTCTTGAGAAGACATCTTTTATGAAAAGGCATGTGTTGAAATGTGGTGGTTTTACAAGTCATGTGGCACGCATTGATGAATGTTGTTTAGCGATCCTCACTAAGCTTTGTGCTTACACTCATTTGTTTCATCAATGCAGAGAATTAGGAGATTGAGGCAGCACACAAGCAAGGGAATCCAAGCATTTTGTTTTAGAAAAGTATGTAGCTTTACTTTGGTGTAATAACAAGCAATGGGTGGGAATTTATACTCTTGGATGGTTGTATATGCTCCTTTTTACTTTGAGCACGTTTGGTTGCTGGTCCTTGAGTTGTAAATTGCCTTTATGGATTGAATAATGTTTAAATGTTGATTTTAGCTTTGTATGGCTTTGGTGCTGTCGTCGGTGCTGTCGTCATCGCTGTCGTGACAGGTCTGTAGATGGTTGTCGCAGCAGTGACCAAATTTTTTATCACGGCAGCCCGACCTGATGTAGGGGTAATCAAAGGTCACCTCAATGATGGCCTTGCATTCCTCGTCCAAATCAGCACGTTTCATTGATTGGAGAACATTCAACTTAATCTCTTGATCGTTTACTCGCATGGTGAGTTCTCCTTTCTCCACATCAATCAGTGATCTTCCCGTGGCTAAGAAGGGTCGCCCAAGGATGACTGGTGCGTTTTCATCTGCCTCACAATCTAAAACAAGAAAGTCAGCAGGAAAAATAAACTTATCCACTCTTACCAGAATGTCTTCAATCTTTCCCTCTGGATAAACGTAAGAGCGGTCGGCTAGCTGTAGGGTAACTGGCGTGGGCCGCGCCTTCCCAATACCTAATTTCTGAAAAACAGATTTGGGCATTAGATTAACACTAGCTCCAAGATCGCAAAGTGCCTTACCCACAAATTTGTCACCGATTACACAAGGTATGAGGAAGCTCCCTGGATCCTTCTTCTTCTGGGGTGGCTGCCGATGAAGAATACTCATGCAACCATCTGCCATCCTTACCGTTTCAAACTCCCCAAGTTTATATTTCTTTGACATGACATCCTTGAGAAATTTAGCATAACCGGGTGTAACCCCCTTAACCCGGCCTAGACGGTTGACCCGAATTAAGAAAGTCACACGGGGAAAACCAAAGTCAACCTGAGAGTCAACCTTGATTAACGACCCTTTTTTTTCTTTTTAAAACTTGTCTAGATGCATATTAAGCCTAATTGTGATCACACAAACATCATACCAAAAGATCACAAACATCAGAGATCAAACAGGGACTCAATTGAACAATTTACAACTTTAGGGACCAAATTGTAAATTCTGATAATTATAAGGACTTAATCCAAATTGAAGTTACCAAATTGAAATTAATCATGTTTCATGCTTCTCTGCAAAATTTCAGCTCAAAAGGACCTCCCAAACTCATACAATTGCACAAACAAGTTTCAGGACCAAAACGCAAACAATTCAAAACACATAACTGCCAATGTCAGCCCCCAACGGTCAACCGTTCCGAAACGGGAGACAGCCCGTTCCGAAACGCGGGGCCGTTCCGAAACAGGCATAGCCCGTTTCGAAACGGGGGTCTGGCAGTGGCCTTTCCGTTTTGGAACGACCCCTCCCGTTTCGAACGCCTGGGCACGATTAAGGCACCCGTTCCGAAACGGTAGGTGCTGTTCCGAAACACCTTGCCCAGATTGCTCCAAAACTCCACTTTAAACATGCAATTACACAACCAAACATGCTCCAAATGTCACCAAACTTTACCAGCATGCAATTCAACATATAAGGGACATATAGGCATCATCAATTCAACCAAACATCATCATATGCAAAAAGCCCCAATTTCTATAGGCATGCTTCCTACACAAGCTAGATATTCAAGCACCAAACTTACAAAACAAGCATAAGAAGGCCAACCAGAAAACCAGCATTCTCAACAACATTCAACATACTTAGGGAGTACAAAACATCTCCCAAAACATACACATTGGTCCCCCATTGCCAAATCACCCAAAAGCTAAAATGTTTAACAAAAACCTTCCATACATTGAGCTTTACTTGCACTTGAATTCTTGCCCTTCTTGCTGCCCTCAAAAGGTCTCTAATGCTCTGCATTATTGAATCAAGGAAAACGAAGAGAGCGTAAGCAAAAGCTTAGTGAGGAATGCTCAATAAAACCATACAATAATGCATTTGTAAAACACTTTATAAAACATGCTTCAAACCATCATTTACACATGCTCAAAGCATACTTAAACATGCATCTCATGCATCAAATCATAACATGTCATATTGGCCACAAGTGATAAATTCCATTTCTTTAAACATAAGTTCATCAACTTTCACCCCAAGGACTTTTAAACACCTTGGCCCCAAGGACTTTTAAACACCTTGGCCTATGGACTTTTAAACACCATAGAATGTAACTCATCAAGGACTTTTAAACACCTTGATCCCAAGGACTTTTAAACACCTTGGCCATGGACTTTTAAACACCATGAAACGTAACTCATCAAGGACTTTTAAACACCTTGATCCCAAGGACTTTTAAACACCTTGGCCTATGGACTTTTAAACACCATAGAAAAGGATCACCTAAGGACTTTTAACCACCTTAGTGTCCACAACATGAACCATCCAAGGACTTTTAACCACCTTGATGTTCATAAGTAACAAGGCTCACTCAAGGACTTTTAACCACCTTAGTGACCTTAACATTTTAAAAGCATCACTTGCCAATATACATCATTTTCATCACTTACATCACTGTTTTAAAGCATAAAACCAAGCCATATTCATCATGCATTTAAAAGCATTAAACCACATCATTTCAATGTACAAAAGCAAGGAACTCCTACCTAGAGTAACCTTCAACATATGGCTTACATCATCAGCAAAAACCATGTTAAAACATGCTTCCAAAACAGTATGTAAAACATGCAAATTATCATTTCGCATCACAACAAAATCATGGCCACCACTAGAGAGAAATTCCGAAAACTTACGCTCGAGCTTAGCAAAGTTGTTTAGACTTAAACTAAGCTCCCAAGACATTGGTTTCAAAGCCGAAAACCCAATTTCACTCACCGATTCCACTTCGCCTCTTGCCGAAGTACCAATTCAAGCCTCCGGATCAACAACTCTTGGATCCAAAGATGCCTCCCCTGATTAAACACATTAAAGCAGAGGTTTAATGCATCATCAAGCATCAAAAGCTTCAATGAAAGCACTCAAACTCGCTGCTCTCATTCCCACTCCAATTTCGGCCACCAAACACAACCGAAATTGCACCAAAACCACTTCTCAACAAAGCCCAGCCATAAACCAGCAAAACCTAACATCCATTAACACCATAAAACATCTAAAAACAACCTACAAACATCCTTATACCTCCAGCAACAACAGATCCACAAGATCACCACAAAAACATCCAAGAAACATAAGCTAAACTTAGGAAACTCAACCTATCCGGGATTGCATTAATCAAAACTCATTTCCTTATCAATTTAGAGTTCATTTAACATCAAAAACACATCTCAAATCACAGATCAATCAGATCTAACGAAAAATCATGAAAAACCATCAAATCTTGCATTATAAGCCAAGATACAATTCCAAACTCAAAAGCCTTTAATTAAACATCAATTAAGAGTTGAGAACTTGGGAATTTCAGTAAAGAACTGGTAGTTTAGAGGAGAAGGACGTTCTTACCTCCAAACTTGTGTTTCTCCACTTTTTGGAATGAAAATCCTAGTAGAATCAAGAAGCAATTGAAGAGGTTTTGAAGATATGTTGATTAGGAATCAAATGAGAGTTAAAAGGAGAGATTTAAGTGAGAAAAACAGAATCAAATCTCTGGAAATGGTGTGTTTGGTTTGAGAGAAAAAGAGAGAAGAAAATTGGAAGTTAGTTGAGAAAATTGCCAAATGAGTTTTTCCCTCCTTTTGATTCACTTTAAAATCAGAATTAAAACTCTAAATATCTTAGAAAAATCTGGAGAAATCACCTTTGGATTAATAGCCCCTTAAAGATTCAAAGTTTCAACTCTTTATAAAACAGTCACCAAACTTTCAAAATTTACATTTTGGTCACTAGCCAAAATGTCATTCTTCCAAAACCCATTTTTCAAAATTGATTTCACAGTTCACTTAATTATATTAAAAGATGATTTTAGAACATTTTTTCCATATTTTTAATGCAACCCGAACTAGGCTTTCCTAATTTCACCTTTTTAGATTCGAACAGCACTTTGACCAAACCGGTCAACGCCCAGAACTTCTAAGCCCAAAACCGGGGCGTTACAACTCTCCCCCCCTTAAGAAATTTCGTCCTCGAAATTTACCTGAAGGAAAGAGATAAGGAAACTGCTTCAGCATGTCCTCCTTTCGCTCCCACGTGGCTTCCTCAACACCGCGATGCTTCCACAGCACCTTCACCAACTCAATGGTCTTGCCACGAAGAACCTTGCTATCCGAATCCAGAACCTTCACCGGTTCCTCATCATAGGTCAAATCCGGATTCAAAACCACTTCCTCCACAGGCATCACATGCGAAGGATCAGATCTATACTTCCGGAGCATAGAAACATGAAACACATCATGAATCTTCTCCAACTCCTGAGGTAACCTCAACCGATACGCAACAGGACCCACACGCTCAACCACCTCATATGGTCCAATGTATCTAGGGCTCAACTTGCCCTTCCGGCCAAACCGCATCACCTTCTTCCAAGGCGAAACCTTCAAGAACACACGGTCACCCACTGCATACTCTATCTCCTTACGCTTCAAATCCGCGTAAGACTTCTGCCGATCAGAAGCAGCCTTTAACCGCTCACAAATGAGCTTCACCTTCTCCGTGGTCCCTTTCAACAAAGCCGGCATCGAAACCAACTTTTGACCAGTTTCAGCCCAACAAAGAGGAGTCCTACACTTCCTCCCGTACAAAGCCTCATAAGGTGCCATCTGTATGCTCGCCTGATAACTGTTGTTATAAGCAAACTCAACCAAAGGCAGATGTTTCTCCCAAGAACCTTGGAACTCAATCACGCAGCACCTCAACATATCCTCCAAAATCTGGATAACTCGCTCAGACTGACCATCCGACTGAGGATGATAGGATGTACTGAAATGCAACCTTGTACCCAGAGCTTGATGCAAACACTGCCAGAAACGCGATGTGAACCTCGGATCCCTATCCGACACAATCGACTTAGGAACACCATGCAGCCGCACAATCTCAGCAATGTACAGCTCTGCCAGCTTATCCAAAGAAAACGTAGTATGCACAGGCAAGAAATGCGCACACTTCGTCAGGCGATCCACAATCACCCAGACCGAATTCTTCTTCGATGGAGACAAAGGTAAACCAGATACAAAATCCATGGCAACCCTCTCCCACTTCCATTCAGGAATTTTCAACGGTTGCAACAAACCTGAAGGAAACTGATGCTCAGCCTTAACTCGCTGACACACCAAACACTTGCTCACGAACTCCGAAACATCCTTCTTCAAACCAACCCAATAGTACTCATCACGAAGATCACGATACATCTTAGTACTACCAGGGTGCATAGAAAAAGGACTACTATGACCTTCAGTCAGAATAGCACGCCTCAACTGAGCATCATTGGGCACTACTATCCGACTCCCAAAACACAGCACACCATCATCATTGAAACAGAAATCCGAAGGTCTACCCTCCGCGATATCCTGAACATGAGACACCAAGGAATCATCCAACAACTGCTTATCCTTGATCAACTGAACCATAGACGGCTTCACATGCAACTCAGCCACAAGACCACCATCACGCGATATGCTCAAGCTAGCAAACATGGCTCTCAACTCAACAGCTACCTTCCTACTCAAGGCATCAGCAACAACATTAGCTTTTCCAGGATGATACTCAATCGTCAGATCATAATCCTTGAGCAACTCCAACCAACGCCGCTGCCTAAGATTCAACTCCTTCTGAGACATCAGATACCTCAAACTCTTGTGATCTGTGTACACAGTACACTTCTCACCATACAGATAATGCCTCCAGATATTCAGAGCAAAAACCACTGCAGCCAGCTCAATATCGTGCGTAGGGTAATTGCGCTCATGCACTTTCAACTGCCGCGATGCATAAGCCACCACCTTACCCTCCTGCATTAGCACACACCCCAAACCAACATAGGATGCATCACTGTAAACCACAAACTTTTTCCCTGATTCAGGCTGAATCAAGATAGGAGCTTGCGTCAAAGCCGCCTTCAGCTTCTCAAAAGCCTGCTGTCTCGCTTCTGTCCACTCATACTTAACATCCTTCTGCAACAGCTTTGTCAAAGGAGCAGCAATCTTGGAAAACCCATCCACAAACCTTCGGTAGTATCCCGCCAAACCAAGGAAACTACGGACCTCATGAACAGACTTAGGAACCTTCCAGCTCATCACCGCCTCAATCTTCTGAGGATCAACACGAATCCCCTCAGCTGAGACCACATGCCCAAGAAAAACCACCTCTCTTAACCAGAACTCACACTTGCTCAGCTTAGCATAAAGCTGATTCTCCAACAAAGCTTGCAAAACAATCCTCAAATGCCCTTCATGCTCCTCCTCAGTACGCGAGTACACGAGGATATCATCAATGAACACCACAACAAACTTGTCCAGGTATTCATGAAACACACGATTCATCATGTCCATGAAAGCAGCAGGAGCATTTGTCAACCCAAACGGCATCACAAGAAACTCATAATGCCCATACCTTGTCCTGAAAGCTGTCTTAGGCACATCCACATCCTTCACCTTCAACTGATAATACCCTGACCTCAAGTCAATCTTAGAGAACACAGCAGCTCCCCGAAATTGATCAAAGAGATCATCAATCCTCGGCAAAGGATACCGATTCTTGATAGTCAACTTGTTAAGCTGACGGTAATCAATGCACATTCTCATAGTGACATCCTTCTTCTTCACAAACAAGACCGGTGCTCCCCAAGGTGACACACTCGGCCGGATGAAACCACGATCAAGCAACTCTTGCAACTGCGTCTTCAGCTCCTTCAGCTCCTTAGGTGCCATTCTATAGGGAGTAATGGACACAGGAGTTGTATTCTCATACAGCTCAATTCCAAACTCCACCTCGCGGTTAGGAGGTAAACCAGGCAACTCCTCAGGAAAAACGCCAGGAAACTCCTTTACAACCCTGATATCTTGCACCCTCAACTCCTTAGAGCTAGGATTCATCACAAAAGCTAGATAGGCTTCGCAACCTTGCCTCAGCATCCTACTTGCCTCCAAAGAAGACACAACATTGGCAAGAAACTTCACATTCTCACCAACCACAACAACTTCATAATCATCCGCAAGCTTAAGCGAAACACGCTTATTCTCACAATCCACAACAGCACGATGCTCAGCAAGCCAATCCATACCAAGGATCACATCAAAACCATAGAAGGGCAACTCCATAAGATCAACATGAAAGACATGCTCTTGAACAACCAAAGGGCACCTTCTATACAACTTTCGAGTCACAACAGTCTCACCAAAAGAACTAGTGACCCGAACACCAACATCCAAAGACCCAACAGGCAAACCAAGCAATTCAGCATGCTCACGAAGAATATATGAATGCGTAGATCCAGAATCAATCAAAGAAAGCAATGACAAGGACTGCAAAGTAAAGGTACCTGCAATCACATCTGCATCATTCCTGCCCTCTCTCTGAGCATACACCCTCGCTTGGCCTCCACCTTCAGGCTGAATAGCTACAACATGAGCTACCCCTCGGCCACCTTCCTCTCTCCTCTGGAAATTACCACGGCCACGCCCACGACCTCTCTGTGGTGCAGCAACAACAGGAGCACGCACCTGCTCACCAGCCATCCTCGGACAATCTCGCCTTATGTGGTCTGCAGAACCATAATTCCAGCACCCGTTACCAGCAGCCGCAACAGGAGCTTGTGCCACTCTCTCAGCACGAGGACAGTCACGCTTCAAGTGACCACGGGAACCACAGATCCAACAAGCACTGGGATCAGCTCTAGCATTGCCTCCTCTAGCAGGCACACCACCACCTCTCCTGGCTGAGGACTGATACTTCTGATCACGTCCTCTCTTGTTCCGTCCACCTCCGGAACTATACTCAGCAGCTCGCTTGCCAGCACCCTTAGCAGACAAACTCAGGTTCATCTCAATGTCCTTTGCTCGGCCCACCAACACATCAAAATCAACATACTCGGCGGCCAGCAAATACATCTTGACATCCGTCACAAGACCGTAACGAAACCTCTCGCACCTAGCCCTCTCATCAGGTATCAGCTCCGGTGCATACTGACTGAGCCGTACAAACTGTACCTCGTACTCAGCTACACTCATGCTCCCTTTGGTAAGAGACATGAATTCCCGCTTTTTCTCATCCAGATATCTCACTCCCAGATATCTTCTTTTAAACACATTCTGAAAGAATGTCCAGGTAACATCAGCTTCAGCCATTCCAGAAATGGTAGTCGTCCACCATGTATAAGCATCGTCCTGCAGCAAGGACACAACACAGCCCAGCTTTTGCACATCCGTGCAACTCATCTGACCAATGATACGATTGGTACTTTCCAGCCAAGCCTCAGAACTCTCAGCTGACAAACTTCTAAACTCAGTCCCTCCAAGACTGCGCAGACGCTCCAAAGGCAATCTGACTCCAGCATCTCCCTGATGCCCAGCTCCCTGAGCTCCAGCTACTGCTGTTCGAAAAGCACCCGCAATAGCTTGTACCAAAACAGACATATCAGGCATAGCTTGCCCCTGACCAACCTCTGGTCCAGCAGCTCCAGCACCAGCATCAGCTGCAGCTTCAGCTCTCGCACCTCCAGCACCACCACCAGGCGGAGGAGGGGGTAACACAGCACTACCAGTGTGCTCTTCATTCTCATTCTCGTTAGGAGCCGTAGCTCTCGCATTACCTCTTAACTCTCTACGTGGTGCCATACTTTTACCATGCAATCACAACACAAATAAAACAAAGTCAGGCCCAGCAAGGTAAGCAATCCAAGTATTCAAGCTCAATTTCATTTCAAAACAACATCTTTCCTTTAGCTTTTGTTTGGCAATGGGTACCCTCAACATGCAACATCAGAGCATACAACTCAACTGCATCAACATTTCAAACCACTGAACATGCTTCCAAACAACAAGCATTCATAGCATACATACTTCAATCATGCATACAAACATTCCCAATTACTCGAGAACTCAGCTCTGATACCACCAAATGTAACCCCCTTAACCCAGCCTAGACGGTTGACCCGAATTAAGAAAGTCACACGGGGAAAACCAAAGTCAACCCGAGAGTCAACCTTGATTAACGACCCAATTCTAACTTTGAATCTTTAAGGAGCTATTTACCCAATGGGAAAATGTTCTAAAATCATCTTTTAATATATAAAGGTGAACTGTGAAATCAATTTTGGAAAATGAGGTTCGGAAGGTTGACATTTTGGCTAGTGACCAAAATGTAATTTTTGAAAGTTCGGTGACAGTTTTATAAAGGATTGAAACTTTGAATCTTTAAGGAGCTATTTACCCAATGGGAGTTTCTCCAGATTTTCTAAATATATTAAATGATTAATTAAATGTTTTTAAACTAAAGAAAAGTGGAGGGAAGATATTTCCCTAATTCTAACTAACTTTTCTCTCAACCATTTTCTCTCATCTTTTCTCTCAAACCAAACACATTCTCTCCAGATTTCCTCCTCTGATTTTGTCACTCAAATCACTCATTTCAACTCTCATTTGATTCCTAATCATCTCATCAACAAAACCTCTCAATTTACAAGTTGTTTCATCAAGCTTTATGGCTCCAAAAAGGAGAAACTCAAGTTTGGAGGTAAGAACGTCTCTCTCCTCTAAACTATCAGTTCTTTACTGAAATTCCTAAGTTCTCAATCCTTGATTTGTGTTTTGTTAAAGGCTTTTCAATTGAAATCTTGATTTTGGCTTAAAATGCAAGATTTGGCGATTTTGGTGAAATTTTCGTGTGATCTGTTTGGGCAGTGTTTTGAAGTGTCAAAATGATGTTAAATGAATGCTAAATTGATTAGAAGTTGAGGTTTAATTAATGCAATCTCGGATAGGTTGAATTTCCTAAGTTTTGCTTGAGTTTTTGGTTTATTTTGGAGTGTTTTTGGTGATCTATTATACCTGGAAGTATAAGGACGTGTTTGTGATCATTTTGGATGTTAATTGATGTTTAAAAATGGTTAGAAGTGATGGATCTTGGCTGGGTTAAGTTTTGGAAATGTTTGGAGGTGTTTTCGGTTGTGTTTGGTAGCCGAATTGTTGGTTGTGTGATGAGCAGCGAGTTTGGTTGTGTGGCTGCTGTTCTTAATGCATAATGATGCATTAATGTGCTGTTTTTGTGTGCTTGAAACAGGGGAGTTTGATCCGTGAGCTTTAGAGGTGTTGCGGAAGGTTTCGGATGCTTGGAAGGCTTGGTGGCTAGCCTTGTTTTGTGTATCGGTGAGTGAAGTTGGGTTTTCAGCTTTTAAACCAAGGTTTGAAGGTTTTGGGAGCTTAGTTTAAGTCTAAACAACTTTGCTAAGCTCAAGAGTAAGTAAATGGTTTTTCGCTCTTGAATTATGATTGTGAAATTGGCTTTTAAGCAATTGTGGTTGATGATTGGAATGCATGTGTTTTGCATGGTTTAATGCTGGTTTTGAAAGCCATATGTGAAGGATGCTCAAGGTAAAAGATCCTTGGTTTTATACATTGGAAATGTGGATTTGATGCATGGTGTTGCATGTTGTTCAATGGCTTTGTTTAATGCTTTAAAACAGTGAATTGATGTTGGTAAATGATGGTTTTTGCATATTGGTTATGCATGTGAATCATTTGATTAATGTGGTAATGGTTTTGCATATTGGTTATGCATGTGAAACATTGGACTAATGTGGTAAGGTGGTTATATTGGCAAGTGATGTAAGTGGTTCTTGGTTCTTTGATCGGATATAGTTAGCCGGATATAGGATTGGGTGCACCGTGAATTAAGTCGCCTTGGAGGTGGAGTGGTCAAGAGTGGACCGGTAAACTCCCTTCAAGTATCCTAACGAGATGGTTGAGGTCATAATGGAGGTGTTGCCCATTCGAGGACCTTGGTTGAGCAAAGGTTATATGGTGTTTAAAAGTCCATATGTGAGAACCTTGTGCTTGTTGAGATCACAATGGCGGTGTTAAGTCCATGTGTGGATCTTGTGTGGGATGTCCCGGATCTCGTTAGTGATTTCTACAACTACCAATCGGTGATGCAAAGGTTGTATGGTGTTTAAAAGTCCATACATGGGAACCTTGTGCATGTTGAGGTTGTATGGTTGTCCATACATGGGAACCTCGGGAAAAGCTAAGGTTGTATGGTGCTTAAAAGTCCATGCATGGGAACTTTAGGCTTGTAAGGTCAAATGGTGTTTAAAAGTCCATTTGGAGAGACCTTGGATTGGTAGGGTGTAGGGAGCGTAGGGACAACGCTCGGAATCCGCGTATCCGATTGGGTGTTGAGTTGAAAAGTGAATGTGGTTGATCACTTGAAGGCCATTATAATGTTCTTGATTGTGATGAAGCATGGAATGCTTGAATTGATGCATAATTGCATGTGAAGCATGAGATGCTTGAAAAGATGCATGGTTGCATGGAAAGTGTATAATGCTTGTGAATGCATGTTTACTTGTTAAGTTGAACAAGTGTTGATTATCATTTGGAAAATGATGCATGTGAGCATGAAATATCTTTAGTGCATTGGAGTCTTGTTAAGACTTGTTTTTAAAGGCATGTGATGATGATGTTGTGGTTCATATATGTTGGCTTTGGTTTAATGCATGTGTTGGTTGGTTTGTGAAATGGTTTTAAAAGATTCTTGCTTGAATTGGCTTTCAAGTTTAAGTAAGGTATGTTGTGAAATGGGAGTGTTTTCCAAGGTTTTGTTTTAGCTTGCATATGGTGTTTATGCATGGCTTGGCTAAATGGTTGATTTTGCAAGTTGTGCTTTGAAAAAGGGTTTTCTTAGTTAGCTAAACTAAAGGTTGGTTTTCATGTATGTGCGATGCATGGTTTTGAGCTTGTTGTTGAAAAGTAGTTTTCAAACATGGCTTTGGTAAACAAATCGAGTTTGTTTTAAAAGTGATTTATGGCTCGCTGCATTGATGGTGTTTTGGTTTTGAGCATTCCTCACTAAGCATTATGTGCTTACGCTCCTTTTTGTTCATCAATGCAGATTCTTGAAGTTTGGACAGCGAGGAACAAGGGATTCAAGAAGGACTCCACTTGAGATGTATGTCTCGGTTAATAGCTATAGTTAATAAAGGCAATGGGGTAGAATCTCTTGGGTTGATGTATGTGTTTGTTTATGTTCGGACAAGTATGGTTTTGTGTTGTTGATGTTGTTGGAACATGGTTTGGCTTATGAGTTTGAATTGGAAGTATGTTGCTTAAATGGATTGCTTGTGTTGGAAGCTTAGTCTTTAAATTGGGGCTTTTCATATATGTTGTGATTTTGTTGAATTGTTGATGCAAGTATGCCTCTTTTATGTTAAATTGCATGATGGCAAAGTTTGGTAGCGTTTGAAGCATGTTTGGTTGGCCTATTGCATGTTTAAGTAGGCAAATTTCTGCATTTTGTGCAGGGTGTTTCGGAACAGGGTGAACCGTTTCGGAACGGGTGCCTTGAAGCAGCCCAGGCGTTCGAAACGGGTGACACCGTTCCAAAACGGAAAGGCTACTGCCCGACCCCCGTTTCGGTACCCGTTTCGGAACGGCCCCGCGTTTCGAAACGGGCTGTCTCCCGTTTCGGAACGGTTGACCGTTGGGGGCTGACAGTGGCAGTTATGTGTTTCAAAATGTTTGCATTTTGGTCATGAATCTTGTATGTGCAATTGTATGAGTTTGAGATGTCCGTTTGAGCTGAAATTTGGCCGAGATGCATGAAACATGACTAATTTTAAGTTGGTAACTTAAAATCTGGTTAAGGCCTCAAAGTTTTCAGAATTTTCAATTTGGTCCCTAAAGTTGTGTTTTGTGCAATTGGGTCCCTGAATGATCTCTGATGGTTGTGATCTTTGAGTATGATGTTTGTGTGATCACATCTAGGGATTAATGAGCATCTAGACAAGATTAAAAAGAAAAAAAAAGGGTCGTTAATCAAGGTTGACTTTGGTTTTCCCCGTGTAATCTTCTTAATTCGGGCCAACCGTCTAGGCCGGGTTAAGGGGGTTACAATGGCCTTGCATTCCTCGTCCAAATCAGCACTTTTCATTGATTGGAGAACATTCAACTTAATCTCTTGATCGTTTACTCGCATGGTGAGTTCTCCTTTCTCCACATCAATCAGTGATCTTCCCGTGGCTAAGAAGGGTCGCCCAAGGATGACTGGTGCGTTTTCATCTGCCTCACAATCTAAATCAAGAAAGTCAGCAGGAAAAATAAACTTATCCACTCTTACCAGAATGTCTTCAATCTTTCCCTCTGGATGAACGTAAGAGCGGTCGGCTAGCTGTAGGGTAACTGTCGTGGGCCGCGCCTTCCCAATACCTAATTTCTGAAAAACAGATTTGGGCATTAGATTAACACTAGCTCCAAGATCGCAAAGTGCCTTACCCACAAATTTGTCACCGATTACACAAGGTATGAGGAAGCTCCCTGGATCCTTCTTCTTCTGGGGTGGCTGCCGATGAAGAATACTCATGCAACCATCTGCCATCCTTACCGTTTCAAACTCCCCAAGTTTATATTTCTTTGACATGACATCCTTGAGAAATTTAGCATAACCGGGCATCTCCCTAACGGCATCTAACAGCGGAATATTAATCTGAACCTGCTTAAAAATATCATAAATCTTTTTAAGTTGAGATTCTTGTTTAGCTTGCTTTATCGGTTGAGGAAAGGGTGGTGGGGGACGGTAATCAGCAACACGTCCTTCCCACTGCATACGAATCTGAGGACGATGTTCTTCATTTTTCTCCTCTGTCGCTTCTGCTGTCGTGACAGGCTCATCGGCAGCAGTCTGTTTATCACCTGTCGGGGCAACTTCCTCGGCAGGTTTATCTAAGGCAGGTTCCTTTTCTGTTTCAGCTTTTTCCGGTCCTGGTAACTTTTTCCCACTCCTAGTAGTAATCGCCTTACATTGCTCATGTGAAGGCGGTCTAGCATTTTCAGTATTGCTAGGAAAACCTCCATTCTGCCTTGGCTTAATATGCTGGGACACCTGACCCATTTGTGTCTCTAGAGATTTCAAGGTAGCCTCATGATTTGTCATTCTCATCTTGGTTTCATCCATAAAGTTTTCCGTCTTCTTGACAAACTGATTAATATTGTCCATATACGTACCAGTCTGAGACATAAAAGTGGCCAGAGTCTGCTCCAATACACTACTCGTGGCAGGTGGTGGCTGCTGTTGTTGTTGCGGCGACAGGTTCTGCGGCAGGTTCTGCGGCTGTTGTTGTTGTCGCGTCAACAATCTAGGACCCCCTTGATTCTGATGATGCGCTTGCGGATTCAAAGCATTGTTGGGGTTACTCCAAGAAAATTTGGGATCTTTCCTCCAATTAGGATTGTAGTTGTTGGAATTGTAGTTTGGCTTGTAATTTCCAACATATTTTCCCTCTTCTATATTTATAGGGCATTCATCCCTACTATGATTTCCCTCACAAGTAGCACAAACTTCCTCGACAGCAAATCCTCATATGTCCTCTTCATTCAATAAGTGTTTCATGGCTTTAGTAAGGAATGCTACCTGTGATTTCATAGTGTTGTCGGCCTCATAGTCCTTGACAGCAAGTACCCGTTTACCCCCTCTTCTAGCTGTCGGAAACTGTTCTTCATTCTTAGCTAGATTTTTCAGAACTTGTAGTGCCTCGTCAGGATCTTTATCCAATAATAGTCCATTTGCTGCAGAATCAATTCTAATGCGAGTTTGTAAGTTGGCAGCATTATAGAACTTCGTAACCTGATTCCAGACGGGGAATCCATGCATAGGGCAGTTTCGAAGAAGAGCAGTAAACCTGTCCCAGGCCTCGTGCATTGGCTCGTCATCTTCCTGTTGAAAAGTAGCAATTTCGTTACGTAATTGCTCATATAAATGCGAAGGATTAAAACGAGATAAAAATTCACGAGTTAAATCTGCCCAAGTCATAATGGAACCCGATGTTAGTTTATTCCACCAAGTTTTAGCTCTGTCCCTCAAGGAATGGGGAAATAACCGAAGCCTCAGTATCTCCAGACTAACTCCTGGCAGTCTAAACGAACCACAGATCTCCTGGAACGTTTTGAGATGCTCCCTAGCATCTTCTGTCGCAGAACCACTAAACTGTCCGGCGTTGTTGATCATACTAAACATGACAGGTTTAAGCTCGAAGTTATCAACATCAATATCCGGCAGCGTGGTCTCCAGCTCTACATGATCATTCAGCATGTAGTCACGACATGACCGTCGTCCACCTGCTGCGGGCGGATCGCCGACAGGTGGGTTATTATTGCCAAGGGGTGGTATGAAACCACCAGCAGGTTGGTTATGGGCCATCTTCTCTAGCTGTTCTTCGAGATATTCGTTTCTGTCTAAAAGTCGGCGAAGTTGTTTCTTGAGATTGAAGGAACGTTCGATCTCCGGATCTAATTTATACTCAGGATCTTCACCTCTTTTGGATCTGCGCATAAACAAGAAAACCTCGTGAAAAGCAAGAGTTGAAAACACAAAAGAAAAATTAAAGAAAAGAAAAAAATAAAAACGAAAATAAAAAATAAAAGCAAAAAGTGCAATAAAAGAAAGATGTAGTTATGTTGCCAATCCCCGGCAACGGCGCCAAAAACTTGTTGCGTGTAAAATAGTCTATCGCAATTGTAGTGCAAGTGTACACGACGCAAGTAGTAAAGTGATACGAAGTATCGGATATCGTCTCCACAGGGATTGGGCTAATGACTTCACCTTGTTTACTGCACGAAAGTAAAGGAAATAATTAAGAGTTGTCACGAGAATAATAAGGTAAAAAAATAAAGAATTGAGAAATCAAGATAGAGAGAATGGGCTGGTATTGAGTTGCTCAGTAGTGCAGGTATTGAATTGCTTAGGATCTCCAGTTCTGTCGTCGCGCCTGTCGCCGACAGCACCTGTCGCGGCAGCTGTCCGTTGATCGTCGCGGCAGCAAACACACCAACTCCGTACTTCAAGCTTGGCAAGAATCCCATATCTGCCTTGCCCTATCCCTAGGCACAAGTCTGTCGATGATCACGTCTTTGATGATACCTCCCGGCGTGAATCGAAGGATGAACACCGATGTGTATGAATTCTTCTTTAGCCACTTAACCTCGCCCTATCCCTAGGCACGAGATGGTTCAACTATAAACTAGAGAACGCGCTCTTATCTCTTTCGTATACTTAACTCTCCCGATGCTAAGTAAATGGATAACCTCACAATGCTCTCCCGATGCTCTTGCAAGATATTAAAACCAAGATAAAAGAACTTGAAGTTTATTTTATTGAACTTAGAAAATCCTAAAACAAAGCAACCCTTGCAACTACTTTACAAAACAACCCGTAGCCCTAGGGGGGATTTAGAACATGTCGGTGACGGGTGGACGACAGGGGGTTTAGGTTTCGGTTATGGGGTAATCGGTCATGCCTCCTAGGATAAATCTATGCCCTTATATAAGCTTTGGGCTCAAGTCCTCTAAGGTAACAAGGATTACAACTTTAATTAAAAGTAAGATTCTAATAAAGACTAAATCTCTAAAGACTCCTACTTTCCAGCCGCCATCCTTGTTTCTAGGAATTTCCTCTCCTTGAGCTTTGGCTTGACATATCTTTTGATCCGGGGCTTGGAAAATTATTTGGCTTTCACACGACAGACGAGCAGATTTTTCTCTATCTATCGAGGTCCACTTTACTTTTCCTCTTCATAAGGTTGCTGTCACCTTGCTGTCACGACAGGTCCACGACAGGTTCGTCTTCTTCGTCTGCTTGTCCAGTTCAGCCCTCCTGCTTCTCTGCCCTGCGCCTGCCTTCAACATCTACTATGGCAGATACCTGCAAAAATAGCCATCTTTTAGTAGAATCCGTGCCTTTAGTCCATTTGTGATGTTTTACTGAAAACTAACCTAAATGCCATGCAATTATGCTTGAATGCAGCAGAAATATGGGTTAAAAAGGGTGTAACTAATAGAACTTTTACACACTCAACATATGGCTTTGGTGGACTAGGGAGCATGCCTATAGTTTCATTATTTACGTGATCGATGTTATGCTTTAGCTTTGCCTTTATAATGATGATCCTTGACGTATAAATATGTTGTATGTTTGTTGTAGCACATGTTGAGATGTAATCGAGCATGAAAAGATGTGATTAACCAGCAAAATCTGTTGTTGCAGGGTAAGGCATATCGGAATGCCCTTTGCCTCTTTCGGAACAGAGGCCCGAAATGGCCATGAGGTTTCGGAACGGGTGGGGACGTACTGAAACGGTTTTGCTACTGGAATGGGGTGTTTCGATACGGGTCTCGGAATGCACCCAACAATTGAAACGGTCAACCTGGTTTCGAAACGACCGTTCCGATTCAGGTCTATGCGTTTTGGAACACATGATCGTTGAAGTTCGAATTTGAATTATTTCAGGTTTCTGTTTCGTGCATTTTGGTCCCTGAACCTTACGTGATTAATTAAATGAGTTTGGTTGATCTTTTTAAATTGAAATTTACCATGTTTGTTTATTATAAGTCTAATTTTGGATTGGTAACCTTTCATCTTGTTAAGTCCTCTAAATTTTGGAAATTTACGTTTTAGTCTCTAAAAGACGTTTCTATGAAATTGAACCCCTGTTTGAACTCCGTTCGCTGTGTCGCTTCCGCTGAAATGCTTTGTTAATCATGTAGGATAATAAGGTGCATCTAGATAAGATAAAAAGAAAAAAAGGGTCGTTAATCAAGGTTGACTTCCGAGTTGACTTTGGCTTTCCCTGTACAATATTCGTAGTTCGGGTCGGGCGTCTAGGCAGGACTAAGGGGGTTACATTTGTTGGTATCAGAGCCAGGTTACGAAAGAATTGGGGATGTTGGTATGAGAAATTGATATGTAATGACATATGTTGTTTGATAAGCATGATATTGGTTGAAATTTTGAAGCTTATGCTATGCTTGATTAATGTGAAAGGCGTGTGGAATGAATATGATTGCGTGATGATGATGCAATGTTGTTATGTGCTAATTTTGGATGATGGAAAGCATGTTGAGCATGATGTTTCATGTATGCCATGCTACGTTGAGGGAAATGGGGGTGCCCATTGCCTTATTACACTAATCAAATGTTTTGTAAACTTGGATTCTTGCTTGCAGCTGGCCTAAATGGTTTGACTTGTTTTGTTGTTATGCTTGTTTAATATAGCACTATGGGTCCGAGAAGATAGCTGAGGTCGAATACAATAGTACCTCAGGGTGACCAGGGTGAGCGAGGGGCTGATGTCCCTCATGGTGGAAATTTACCTCCTCCGCCACCACCTGGAGGTGGGGAGCAGGTGCAGCAAGGACCTGCTTGTCCTGGTTTGGGTGATTTGGCGCCATTGGTTCAGGCGATCACTAGATCGTTTTAGTCCCTTGTTGCTGGAGCGCATGTTCAGGCCCTTGTAGCTGGGCAGGCGGGCTTACCATTGGAAAGGTTGAGGAGCTTAGGGGCTGTGGAGTTCTATGGTATGTCTCCTGAGGCGTCAAAAGCCTGGTTAGCGAGTACGATCCGTATCATGGATCAGATGGGCTGTAGCGATGTGCGCAAGCTGGGATGTGTAGTTTCTTTGTTGCAAGGCGATGCCTACAGCTGGTGGACGACTACCACTGCTGGTTTGGAACCAAGGTGGATTGGGAATATTTCAGAGGTTCCTTCAAGAGGAAGTATCTAGGGGTGAGATACTTGGACGAAAAGAAACGCGAGTTTATGTCTCTTGTTCAGGGAAACCTTTTAATGGCTGACTAGGAGGTCCAGTTCGTACGCTTGAGCCAGTATGCCCCTGAGTTAATACCTAGTGCGAGGCACCATTGTGATCGCTTTCGGTACATTCTGGTACAGGAAGTCAAGGCGTACATGTTGGCTGCGGATTACACCGACTTTGATGTGCTTGTGTGTCGAGCCAAAGACATCGAACATAATTTGGGTCTGACGTCTCGAGGTGTTGGTTCTAGCTCTGGGAAGAGAGTAGCTGAGTCTAGTTCCGGTGGTGGACGGAACAAGAGGGGACGAGACAGGAGATACCAGCCTGCTGCTAGACGGGGTAATGGTGGACATTGTACACCTGTTCAGGGAGATAGGATGAGGGTTGAACATAACACATGTTTGATGTGTGGTTCTCGGGGTCGTTTGAGGCGAGATTGTCCTCAGGAAGCTAGAGAGGTCCAGGCTCATGTTGTGGTAACAGGGAACTCATGTTAGAATTGTGGATCGGCGGATCACATGAGGAGGGAGTGTCCTTTGTTGGCTGGTGGAGGCTAAGGACATGCTCCTGTTGTAGCTGTACCTCAGAGAGGCCGTGGGAACTTTCAGAGGAGAGGCGAGGGGCAGCGAGGTATTCCTCATGTAGTAGTCGTTCGACCTGAGGGAGCTGGACCAGCGAGGGATTATGCTCAGCGCGAGGAGCGCAATGATACAAATGTCATTGCAGGTACCTTTGTTCTTCAGTCTTTATCTTTGCTGGCTTTTTGATTGATTATAGATCCACGCATTCTTATATCTTGAGTGAGCATGCACATTTCTTGATATACCTGTTGAGTTGCTTGAGGTAGGAATGCAAGTGACTAGTTCTTTTGGTGAGACTGTAGTTACTAGGAAGTTGTATAAAAGATGCCCTTTATATGTACAAGGACATGTTTTTCTTGTGGGTTTGATGGAGTTACCTTTCTACGGATTTGATGTAATTCTTGGCAAGGATTGGTTGACGGAGCATAGGGCGGTGGTAGATTTTGATGTCAAAAGGGTGACCTTAAAACTGGCTGATGATTATGATGTAGTGATAGTAGGCTAGAATGTGAAATTCTTGTCGAATGTGATTTCAGCTTTTGAAGCAAACCGTATGTCTTTCCGGAAGAATTTCCTGGGTTGCCACCAAACAGGGAAGTGGAGTTTGATTTCGAGTTGTACGAGAATACGATGCCGGTGTCCAGTGCACCTTATTGTACGACACCTAAAGAGCTAAAAGAGTTGAAAATGCAGTTACAGTAGTTGTTGGATCGAGGTTTCATCCGGCCGAGTTTGTCACCTTGGGGTGCACCGGTCTTGTTTGTTAAGAAGAAGGATGGGACAATGCGGATGTGCATAGATTATCGACAATTGAACAAGTTGACGATTAAGAATAAATGTCCCTTGCCTAGAATTGATGATCTCTTTGATCATTTTCGTGGAGCCTTAGTGTTTTCTAAGATAGATTTGTGATCGGGGTACTATCAGCTGAAGGTGAAGGATGTGGACGTACCTAAGATAGCTTTTCGGACGAGGTTCATACATTATGAATTCTTGGTGATGCTGTTTGGTTTGACCAACGCGCTTGTTGCTTTCATGGACATGATGAATCGTGTTTTCCATGAATTATTGGATCAGTTTGTGGTGGTGTTCATCGATGATATCCTCGTGTATTCGCGTACCGAGGAGGATCATGATAGACACTTGAGAATTGTTTTGCAAGCGTTGTTGGAAAATCAGTTGTATGCCAAGCTTAGTAAGTGTGAGTTTTGGCTTAGAAAGGTGGTCTTCCTTGGACATGTTGTGTTAGCTGATGGTATTCGCGTTGATCCGCATAAGGTAGAGGCTGTGATGAGTTGGAAAGTACCTAAATCAGTGACAAAGGTACGGAGTTTTCTTGGTCTAGCTGGGTATTATCGTAGGTTTGTCGAGGGTTTCTCGAAGATAGCATCACCTTTGACCAAGCAGCTGCAAAAGAATGTTCGCTTTGATTGGATAGACATGAGACAACAAGCTTTTGAGAAGCTGAAAGAAGCTTTGACGCAAGCTCATGTTCTGATTCAACCTGAGTCTGGTAAGGAGTTTATGGTCTATAGTGATGCGTCCATTATTGGTTTGGGCTGCGTGTTGATGCAGGAAGGTAAGGCAGTGGCCTATGCATCTAGGGAGTTGATGTTGAAGTATGCCCAAAGACCAATCATATGATGATTGAATAGACATACTATTTTACTATATTTATCAAGTAATGGCATTATCGTTATAATCATTTGGTATGTTTCTGTGCATCAAACTAACCATTGGATAATAATGTCCATACAATAATACGATTATTGTTAAATAGGATCCTTAGTCGAATATTATTACGGGTATGGACAGTGTTAATATATAAAGACTAATATGTGGTTGATGACAAGCGTTGTCATTGACATAGAGATGTCAAAATCAACACATAAGTATTTGTTAGAGAACAACATACTGGATTGACCCGCTATGAGCATGTTTCTTGGGTAATTATGTGACAGTCACAACATTGCTCATGATAAACATATGTATAATCCTCAGACTTGAGATCAACATGATTTCAACATAAATATTTACGTATTTTGACATAGTCAAACGTGTGTCGTAACTGACTACATTATAAAGACTGATGATTGGATTCGTGATGACCTATGTAGTGAATGGTTGATCAAGAAAGGATTTGTCCCTTCTACATAATGGGAGAAATATCTTCGACCACTTGATTGAGTGAGATTAGAAAACGCATGGCCATGCTCGAATATTATGATATGAGATATCATAGAGATTCGTTTATAATAATCTACTCAATACATCAAGAAACACTAGATGGACAACGCAAGTGTGACTAACCCATGACTTGTGTTCATCTAAGATATAAAGGACAAAAGGATGAAATACATAAAGGAAGTTTATTCAGAAATTAGGAAAGTCAAACCATAACTTCATGCAACTTAGGTAGCAATGATGTATTGCTAGATGCCACTCATTGTTTGTAAAATTAGAACTGTTCTAATTTTGCTGCTAACGTTGCATGAACCTACAAGGGTCACTCCCTTCGAATGAAACAAACAAAATTGGAAACCATACTCCCTATTTTAGGGAGGTTGCCGAAAATCCTGATTGGATAAGGGAAATCGGCAACTCCCTTAAATGAGAATAATATTAGGTAAATATTGTATTTATTAAATATTATTTAGAGTATGGAAAATATTTAGAGACTTAAATATTATAGAATAAGATTCTAGAAATTTAAATATATATTTGGAATTTATATATTGTATATTTAATTCCAAGTTTATGTAGAATTACATTCCACATAATTAAAAACATATATTTAAATATATTTAAATCCAAATAAAGATAGAATGAGATTCTCTATAATAAATATATATATATATGGATTAAATATAATATATATTTAAATCCATGTTTTATGTAGAATAAGATTCTACATAATTAAATATATATTTCATTTAATATTATTAAATATAATGTATATTTAATATAAACCAATTTAAAGTAGAATTATATTCTATGAATTTTGGTTGAACTTGGATTTAAGGAATTCAACTAGAATTAAGTCTCTGAATACTATTTAAAGGGACAAGGGCTAGCAACCAAATCATCCCTCTTCCCCCTCTTGAAGATTTCGACAACACCCCTAGGAATTCCCCACTGGAATTCGACATATCCCAGAAAGCTCTCTGAGAAGCTGTTCGATATTTTTCTGGTGTTCTACTTGCCCCCTGCAAATCCCTGAAGGTTCCCTTGCTCGATTGCAAGTCCCGGTTGAACTCCTGGTCGATTTCAGACTCCCTCAGGAATCCCTGGAGGATTTCAACTTCTCCCTGGAAGGTGTTCAAACCTGTCGAAATTTATCCCTAAGTGTTAGGGAGGCAGAAACTTTGTTCGCTTTGTTCGGGTGGACTCCATAGAGGTCGTTGTGAACTTGTGACGATTCCGGTTTTACTTGACGTGGTTATTTTGACATATCGTCGGTTTTCAAGTTTCTAGAGTTTTAAAAGGTAACTCTTCATCTTTTCACCCCAGATTCATTCCTGTACATGGATCCTGGCTAGATTACGTCAGATAAATTTTTCCGCTGCGCCACGGGGCGTGCCGACGTGACCCAACTATGGAATCAGAGCCACTTGTATCATACGAATTCAGACTTAAATTCTTGGGTGATGTTTATGTATGAGATGCATGTTGTTTGATTCGATTTAGATATTTATCGTTTATCGTATCACACCTAATAAAGACTTATTTCGATTATCACTTAATGATTAAGAGTTAATCATAACTATGTTAGATTGCTTCAATGTTAAATGTTAACATGTTGAGACTAATAGTTAGTCTAGAGAACAAGTAGTTGTTCGTAGATTCATAGATTTATGAAATATCTGAAAGGGCATCTAATTTGATAAAAGTTATCAAACTATATTTCACGGTGAATCCATAAGAGTTATGGTTAGACATTATGAAAAATACATGTCTAGGATTGGCTTCATCAAAGACCTGGTACTTAAGTGTGCCTAGTGTGCCACCTCTCTTTCATGTTGACCTACCTGGTGCATTTGTTCGTTAACGCAAATGGTTTATGAAACCTCGTGAACCTTCTTTGGCACATTAACCGCAACATAGGGATAATCAGTTTAAACTCCGTAAACACGTCGTTACTTTGTTCGCACGATATTTGAAATGCATGTTAGATTGCACGATGTTTGTTTTGCATGGTTATAGACCATAGCCTTTATAGTTTTGGTTTTTATAATACAACATGCGTGTCATGCCTTTCTCTATCTTCTATTGTACTTCTCTTCTTATCTCACTCCCTCGCATGTAACGCGAGTTTCTGAAAATTGTAAATACTCATGGAGATAAAGCAAGAACCAAGGTAGCAGCGTGATGGGCCTTCCCTGGTGGACCGGGCGTTTCAGAAGCAGATTATATCTTCATTAGAATGGTCCTCCCATTGGCTTGGGACGGGTTGCCTTAGGTTATAAAGGGCTATAATCATTGCATATTTATTTACCGCTTATATCTACCTTGTATGTGATGCAATGGATGTTTTATAAGCATGATTAAACATGGTTCTATTGATAGGGTCAATGTTAAAATGATGAGATAATTAAGTAAATCCCTCACTATAATTCTAAGTCTGTTTTAACCATCCAATATTTACCCTCGTTAAAGCTTCGATCGATATAATGCGAGCTTTGCCAAAGCAGTGTCACAATTATCTATTTTAGTTAAACGCGAAGAATAAGCTAGTGATATTCGCCGGTTGAGATATTGGTATTGACTTAGCTGGGTTGTTCTAATAGGATTAGAAAACCTAGTGGTTAAAATTTTGGATAATCATAAGATGATTTAAAGAACAAGAGTTGTTCGCCAAAAGATGAAGAATTATATGAGATGTAATTAGTAAGGTTTTACTTACCTAAATAACCATTTCCTAAAAGACTAGCCAAAGATGATTTAGGAATGGTGAAATACGGATCCTCACTCACTAGAAAAACTATCGAAACGTTTTTCCGAAATTAAAACTAGAGGGTTTTTAATTTTGAAGAAAATAGTGGGAGTAAATTTATAGTAATGACCTATCTATAAATTTTATAATTTAGTAAAACTTATGTAGCATATTTTCTTTGTTGTAGAATTAATGGCAAATAATACTCTATTTCTGCGATCTATCCTTGAGAAGGATAAGCTCAATGGCATAAACTTCCTTGACTGGTTCCGCAATTTGAGAATTGTTCTCAAACAGGAAAAGAAGGAATATGTCATTGAAGAACCTGTTCCTGATGAACCGGTTACCACTGCTTCCAGAACTGACAAAGACAAGTTAAAAAAAACACATGGATGACATGCTGGATGTCGGTTGTCTTATGCTTGCCTCCATGACCCCTGAGCTTCAGAAGCAACATGAGGACATGGTAGCTTATGATATGATTCAAAATCTCAAGGAGATTTATGAAGGGCAAGCTCGTCAAGAGAGGTATGAGACCTCTAAAGCTCTGTTTCAATGCAAGATGAGTGAGGGATCTCTCGTAGGAGCTCACGTCATCAAAATGATGGGTACATCCAAACGTTGGAGAAGCTCGGCTTTCTGCTGAAAGACGAATTAGCTACTGATGTCATCCTGCAATCGTTGCCGGATAGTTTCAATCAGTTCGTCCTTAATTTCAATATGAATGAAATTAACAAGACGCTGCCACAGTTGCTCGGCATGTTGAGAACTGCTGAAATTAACCTGAAGAAGGTAGGACCTAAACTTGTTCTGATGGTCCGCAAGGGCAAGAAGAAAGGTAAATCGGCAGCAAAGTCTGGTAAGACCAAAACCGATGGAAATGAGGCATTGAAACCTAAGAAGGGAATCAAGAAGGATGGAAAATGTTTCCATTGCGGCAAGACCGGACATTGGAAGAGAAACTGCCCCACACACCTACAAGAAGTCAAGAAAGCAAAAATGAGTGAGGCATCAACCTCAGAGGCTTTTAAAGAGAAGGCATCAGAATAGACATGGACCTGTGAATGGAAATAAAACAAGAGTTGCTACATCATCCTTTAGGACATGTGTTTTTACTTAAATAGATTTGTTTTAGTTTTTAAGATTATTGTTTTGTGCTTAAGTTTTAGTTATCTTGTAAGGACAAGATATTTTAATTTTGAGATTATTTAAATAAATGTCATTCTTTTAATCTCTTATGGCACAACGAATCAATGATCTTTAAACAAATCAAATCAATAATATTTATAAGAAAAATAAAACAAATGACTAATCTCAAACTCATAAAAAGTATTAAGGTAATTTGATGAGATCAAATTCAAGAATATTTAAAGTTTGATGAACTTTCAAAGAATATGGGATTGTCCCATAATTAAATCCCACAAGTGGAACGAAAAGTCTTTGGAAGAGGATCAAATATGTTAGACATGTTTTGATTCAGAACAAGTCATTTTCGACTTCTTCACACACTAGAAAAACAAGTCTCATACTTAACGTGTTTTTTTTCAAAACGTCATATAAGATATGGACTAAGAATTGTTCTAGAATACATTTGAAGTTTTAAGGTTACTTACATGTTAAAATGTTTACAAAGTTCGAATCTTAAAAACTCCATTTGTTGTTTATCCTAACGAGAACAAAGCGTTTGTTTCTCAAACGAGAGTTTATCTTGAAAGAGATTAATTCTCACAAAGGGATATTATTTCTTCAACTTTAAAGAGAACAAAATATTTGTTGCTCAAACGATAGTTTATCTCGAAAGATAATACTTATCACTAAGGGATTTCATTTTTCAACGAGAACAAAATGTTTGTTGCTCAAACGAGAGTTTCTCTCGAAAGAGATTACCTCTCACAAAAGGAAAAATGGAATTTGGAATGTGAAGAAGTTTTAGACAACAAATTTATGAACCAAAGATTAAGAATGTTCCACAAATGATCAAGGAACATTGGAACAAAGCACAACCATTGTGTTGATCCTTAAGAGAATACCATATACTTGAGAAATATGGATTTCTCACTATCCCTATATGGAAACACTCTTCTTTTCGGATCAAGATAAAGACTAGGTCTTAATAGAAAGCAATGGTGAGCCCAAAATTCGAGAAATGGCTAAGAGCCATGAGATGGAATCCATGTCTAAAACCAAGTATAGACTTTGGTTACCTAAAAGGGTAAAACCTAAGAGGTATGGATGAGTTTTTCAAAAAGGAAAAACCGACATGGATGATAAAACATACAAAGGATGATTCGTCGCTAAAAGTTTTCGACAAACTTTATAGTATAGACTATGATAAATCATCTTCCTTCTAGCTATGTTTAATCCATCTTAATCTCACTTGTAAGTAGTTACATACGATGATTATAGAATCAAATAAAGGAATGTATAAACCACTTTCCTAAGGGAAAACTTGAAACAAATATGTACATGACACGTCCAGAAGGTTTTGTCACTCCAGTAAACACATGGAAGGTATGTAAGCTACAAATGTCTATCCGTAGACTAAGGCAAGCTTCTCGAAGTTAGGATATTCGTTTAAGAAGATACAATCAGTAGGTTGGGTTTATCTAGAAACAAAGGGGAGTCTTTTTTCAAAAGAGCTAGTGGGAGCATTGTTACTTTCCTAAGTATTGTATGTAGATAACATACTCATCAAAATGAACTAAAGATCGCAATCCGTTTTGCATTAAGAAAAGATATTGCGAGTTAGCAACATGAGACAATATCTAACTCTACAACATAGGCTGAATGTATTACAGTCGACATAGAAATAAAGAAGGATGTTTGGATCTAAAGGGTTCACTTCTGAACTAAGGGTTGTTCCCAGCATATTAGATGCTACATATCTCTGTTATGATGGAATCTTTGCGTAAGCAAATAAAACCCAGATCTCATCAGTAAATCCAAACATATTCTAAAGTACTTACATCTTGGAGATGCGAAAGTATGCAACATACGCACAAAGTTGATAACTTTGTCAACTCCCTGACAAAGCTTTTGACACATCATAAGCATGTCATTTACACTAAGCCATGTCGTATTAGATACGAGAATGATTGGTCTTAGTGCTAGTGGGAGATTGTTGGAGTATACCCAAAGACCAATCATATGATGATTGAATAGACATACTATTTTACTAGATTTATCAAGTAATGGCATTGCCGTTATTATCATTTGGTATGTTTCTGTGCATCAAACTAACCATTTGATAATAATGTCCAAACAATAATACAATTATTGTTAAATAGGATCCTTAGTCGAATATTATTACGGGTATGGATAGTGATAATATATAAAGACTAAAATGTGGTAGATGACAAGTGTTGTCATTGACATAGAGATGTCAAAATCAACACATAAGTATTTGTTAGAGAACAACATACTGGATTGACCCGCTATGAGCATGTTTCTTGGGTAATTATGTGACAGTCACAACATTGCTCATGATAAACATATGTATAATCCTCAGACTTGAGATCAACATGATTTCAACATAAAGATTTACGTATTTTGACATAGTCAAACGTGTGTCGTAACTAACTACATTATAAAGACTGATGATTGGATACGTGATGACCTATGTAGTGAGGTATGGTTGATCAAGAAAGGATTTGTCCCTCCTACATAATGGGAGAAATATCTTCGGCCACTTGATTGACTGAGGTTAGAAAATGCATGGCCATGCTCGAATATTATGATATGAGATATCATAGAGATTCGTTTATCATAATCTACTCAAGACATCAAGAAACACTATATGAACAACGCAAGTTTGACTAACCCATGACTTGTGTTCATCTAAGATATAAAGGACAAAAGGATGAAATACATAAAGTAAGTTTATTCAGGAATTAGGAAAGTCAAACCATGACTTCATGCAACTTAGGTAGCAATGATGTATTGCTAGATGCCACTCATTGTTTGTAAAATTAGAACAGTTCTAATTTTGCTGCTAACGTTGCATGAACCTACAAGGGTCACACCCTTCGAATGAAATGAACAAAATTGGAAATCATACTCCCTATTTTAGGGAGGTTGCCGAAAATCCCACATAGGATAAGGGAAACCGGCAACTCCCTTAAATGGGAATAATATTGGATAAATATTGTATTTATCAAATATTATTTAGAGTATGGAAAATATTTAGACTTAAATATTATAGAATAAGATTCTAGAAATTTAAATATATTTGGAATTTATATAATGTATATTTAATTGCAAGTTTATGTAGAATTAGATTCCACAAAATTAAAAACATATATTTAAATATATTTAAATCCAAGTAAAGATAGAATGAGATTTTATATAATAAAATTATATATATATGGATTAAATATAATGTATATTTAAATCCATGTTTTATGTAGAATAAGATTCTACATAATTAAATATATATATTTCATTTAATATTATTAAATATAATGTATATTTAATATAAACCAATTTAAAGTAGAATTAGATTCTATGAATTTTGGTTGAACTTGGATTTAAGGAATTCAACTAGAATTAAGTCTCTGAATACTATTTAAAGGGACAAGGGCTAGCAACCAAATCATCCCTCTTCCACCTCTTGAAGATTTCGACAACACCCCTATGGATTCCTCATTGGAATTCGACATATCCCAAAAAGCTCTCTGAGAAGCTGTTCGATATTTTTCTGGTGTTCTACTTGCCCCCTGGCAAATCCCTGAAGGTTCTCTTGCTCGATTGCAAGTCCCGGTTGAACTCCTGGTCGATTTCAGACTCCCTCGGGAATCCCTGGAGGGATTTCGACTTCTCCCTGGAAAGTGTTCAAACCTGTCGAAATTTATCCCTAAGTGTTAGGGAGGCGGAAACTTTGTTCATTTTGTTCGGGTGGACTCCGTAGAGGTCGTTGCGAACCTGTGACGATTCCGGTTTTACTTGACGTGGTTATTCCGACATACCGTCGGTTTTCCAATTTCTAGAGTTTTAAAAAGGTAACTCTTCATCTTTTCACCCCAGATTCGTTCCTGTACATGGATCCTGGCTGGATTATGTCGGATTAATTTTTCCGCTGCGCCACAGGGCGTGCCGACGTGACCCAACAGTTGAAGGTGCATGAGCGCAACTACCCTACTCATGATCTTGAGCTTGAGGCTGTGGTGTTTGCTCTGAAAATTTGGAGGCATTACTTGTACGGTGAGAAGTGTGTTGTGTTTACAGATCATAAGAGCTTGAAGTATCTTATGTCTCAAAAGGAGTTGAATCTTAGGCAGCGTCGCTGGGTAGAGTTGCTTAAATATTATGATATGACAATCAAGTACCACCCGGGAAAGGCTAATGTTGTGGCTGATGCTTTGAGTCAGAAAGTGGCTGTGGAGTTGAGGGCAATGTTTGCTCGCTTGAGCATTTCACGTGATGGTGGTCTTATGGCGGAATTGCAAGTGAAACCATCTTTGATTCAGTTGATCAAAGATAAGTAGTTGCTTGATGATTCTCTTGTTTTGCATGTTCAGGACATTGCGGAGGATGTTGAGTTAAGGCGCACTATTCTGACTGAAGCCCATAGTTGTCCCTTTGCTATGCATCCTGGTAGTACAAAGATGTACAATGATTTGAAGGATGAGTACTAATGGGTAGGGTTGAAAAAGGATGTGGCTGAGTTTGTTAGTAAGTGCATGGTGTGCCAACGAGTGAAGGCTGAACATCAGGTTCCTTTTGGGTTGTTGCAGCCTCTGAAAATCCCAGAATGGTTGATGAGAATCACCATGGATTTTGTGTCTGGATTGCCTTTGTCACAGTCAAAGAAAAATTTGGTTTGGGTGATTGTGGATCGGCTTACGAAGTGTGCACATTTTCTGCATGTGCATACTACGTATAACTTGGATAAGTTGGTTGAGCTGTACGTAGCTGAGATTGTGCGGTTGCACGGTGTGCCAAAGTGTATAGTGTCGGATAGGGATCTGAGGTTTACAACACGATTTTGGGAATGTTTGCATCAAGCCTTGGGTACACGGTTGAATTTCAGTACTTCTTATCATCCTCAAACGGATAGACAGTCGGAACGTGTGATCCAAGTGCTTGAGGACATGTTGAGATGCTGCGTGATAGATTTTCAGGGTTTTTGGGAGAAGCACTTGTCGTTGGTTGAGTTTGCGTATAATAACAGTTACCAGGCAAGTATTCAAATGGCTCCATACGAGGCTTTGTATGGGAGAAGGTGTAGAACCCCTCTCGGTTGGGCAGAAGCTGGGAAAAAGTTGATCTTGATGCCAGCTATGCTAAAGGGAACCACCGAGAAGGTGAAGCTCATTTGTGAGCGTTTGAAAGCAGCATCGGATAGGCAAAAGTCTTACGTGAACCTGAAGCGTAACGAGATTGAATTCGTGGTTGGAGAACGTGTATTCTTAAAAGTAGCGCCATGGAAGAAGGTGATGAGATTTGGGCGTAAGGGTAAGCTTACCCCAAGGTTCATTGGACCTTACGAGATTGTGCAGCGTATTGGTCCTGTGGCATATCGGTTAAGATTGCCTGCGGAGTTGGAGAAGATACATGATGTGTTTCATGTCTCTATGTTACGAAGGTACAGATCGGATCCTTCGCATTTGATGCATGTTGAGGAGATAGCGTTGAATCCAGATCTGTTGATGATGAGGAACCAGTGAAGGTTTTGAATGTGAGTAGCAAAGTTCTTCGTGGCAAGACGATAGAGCTTGTGAAGGTGTTGTGGCGACACGGAGGAGTTTAGGAGGCCACGTGGGAACGCAAGGCGGACATGCTGAGCCAGTTTCTGCACCTCTTTCCATCGGGTATGAATTTCGACGACAAAATTTCCTAAGTGGGGGAGAGTTGTAACGCACTGCTTTTGGGCCTAGACATCGGATCAGACCGGTCGAGAAAGGTTCGAATCGCGTAAAGTGATTTAAGGAAATCAAGGATCGGGATAGGATAAAAATGTGGTAAAAATTGCTAAAATCCTCTAAAAATATGTTTAAGAGGTTGGTCAAGTTAATTTTACAAAACATATTTCGGAAATGAGACATTTTGAGTAGTGACCAAATTGTAAAGTTTCAAAACGGTGGAAAATGTGATTTTTAAAGAAGAAGCAAAATTCGTAGAATCTTTAGGGGGCTTTATGGCAATTTAGCCTTTCCTTAATATGACATGTGCTTTAAATGGTTTTATTTGGTTTTACTTTAATTAATTAAGTTAGGTAGTTATTTAGAGACTTCCAATTACGTAACTACCAACTTCTTTTCATTTTCATCCAAACACTACTTTCATTCATCTTTTTTTCCAGAAATATTTTCTCCCAATCACTCTCCTAACATTTCCTAATCAATTATCAAGAAATCCTTTCAAGCTTTTCAAGATTTAGCTAAAGAAAACTTGTCATTCATTGAGGAAAGCAAGGATTGAAGGTAAATCTCGTTCTCAACCTCTAATCAAAGTTCTTTATTGAAATTCCCAAGATATCTGGCTTCTAAATACTATTTTTTGTTGAGTTTTCATTATAGTTTTGATTAGAGATCAAAATCTTGTGAAATTGCAGTTGGAATCTTAATTTTCGGACTTGATGTGTTAAGCTATGTTTTGTACTAATTTTAATTGAGTTCTAAGTTGATTAATATGTTGAAATGAAGTGTTGATAACATAGATCCCGAAATCCTTGAGATCCTTGAGTTTCTTGGTTGTTTTAAGTGAGTTTTTGAGGTGAAATGGTGGAATCTTGCTTGCTGGAGGTATAAGGTTAGGCTAGGTTGTTGTTAGATGTGTTTTGATGTTTATAATGGTTTGGAAGTGATGTATGCTGGCTGGGCTTGGTTTAGGAAGCAATTGATTGGGTTTTCTGTTGTTTTGGATTGGTAATTTGGTGTAGTTTGGGTGAGCAACGAGACTGTGAATTGTTGCTGGTGTTGAAATGCATTTTAATGCATTTGGATCTCTGTTTTGATAATGTGAAAATAGGGGATCTTGATCTGGAAGCAAAGGAGGTGTTGTTGCAGGCTCCGGAAGAGTAATTTTCGCGTCGGCGAGCAAGGATTTGCGTATCGGTGAGGGGAAATGCAATTTCTTGCTTTGTAACGCTTTGAGCATGGTCTTGGGAGCTTGGTGTAAGTTTGATACACTTAGCTAAGCTCAAGATTAAGTGATTCGGAAATCTCTCTCTTGGAAGTGTGCTATGTTTGATGAAAATGCACTTGAGTTAAGTGTGGATTTGTTTACTGTTTTAAGCATGAATGTTGTTGGATTTTAATGCCATTATGTTAAGGATGCACTAGGTAAGTGATCCTTGGTTTTCATGTGTTAAATGCATGTGATGTTAAGCATGATATGCTTGTGGAAATGACATTGTATTTATGCTTGTAAAACAGTGGATTAATGAGATTAAATGATTATATTGGCAAGTGATGGAAATGGTTTTTAGTTGTGTTAATCGGATATAGTTAGCTGGCTATAAGATTGGATGCACCGTGAATAAAGTCGCCTTGGATGTCGAGGAGTTGTGATTGTACAATATACTCAATCCAAGTACCCTAACGATTGAGGTTATGATCACAACGGTGGATGTTAATCCCGTGTGTGGATCTTGTGTTGTGTATCTCGTGCTTTCGTTAGTGGAATTATACAACTACCGATGAGTGGTGTTGAGGCGTTGTTATTGTACCGTTATACTCCACCACGGGTGTCACAACGATGGTGGGTTACTCTCGTGTGTGAGACTTGTGTAGTCCGGTAGAGTGTATGAAGTGTGGGGGACAACGCTTGTAATCCGCGTTTTCGATTATGTCTTTTGTGGTATGGTTTATGGATTATCACTTGTGAACCAATATAATGTTAATGATTAATGTGAAGAATGAAATGCTTGTAAATGATGCAAGAATGCATGAGATGCTTGGTAAAGCATGAGCAAAGGTTTATTTGTTGTATTAAATGTTGCATATAAGCATGTATTTATAAGGTGCATTGATGTCTTGAGAAGACATCTTTTATGAAAAGGCATGTGTTGAAAAGTGGTGGTTTTACAAGTCACGTGGCATGCATTGATGAATGTTGTTTAGCGAACCTCACTAAGCTTTGTGCTTACACTCATTTGTTTCATCAATGCAAAGAATTGGGAGATTGAGGCATCACACAAGCAAGGGAATCCAAGCATTTTGTTTTAGCAAAGTATGTGGCTTTACTTTGGTGTAATAAGAGGCAATGGGTGGGAATTTATACTCTTGGATGGTTGTGGATGCTCCTTTTTACTTTAAGCATGTTTGGTTGCTGGTCCTTGAGTTGTAAATGGCCTTTATGGATTGAATAATGTTTAAATGTTGATTTTAGCTTTGTATGGCTTTGGTGGACTAGGGAACATGCCTATACTTTCATTATTTATGTGATCGATGTTATGCTTTAGCTTTGGCTTTATATTGATGATCCTTGACGCATAAATATGTTGTATGTTTGTTGTGGCACATGTTGGGATGTAATCGAACATGAAAAGATGTGATTAACTAGCAAAATCTGTTGTTGCAGGGCAAGGCATATCGGAACGCCCTTGCCTGTTTCGGAACAGAGGCCCGAAATGGCCATGAGGTTTCGGAACGGGTGGGGACGTACCGAAACAGTTTTGCTACTGGAATGGGGTGTTTCGATACGGGTCTCGGAACACACCCGAGTATCGAAACAGTCAACCTGGTTTCGAAACGACCGTTCCGATACATGTCTATGCGTTTCGGAACACCTGACCGTTCAAGTTCGAATTTGAATTATTTCATGTTTCTGTTTCTTGCATTTTGGTCCCTGAACCTTACGTGTTTAATTAAATGAGTTTGGTTGATCTTTTTAAATTGAAATTTACCATGTTGGTTTATTATAAGTCTAATTTTGGATTGGTAAGCTTTCATCTTGTTAAGTCCTCTAAATTCTAGAAATTTACGTTTTAGTCCCTAAAAGACGTTTCTATGTAATTGAACCCCTGTTTGAACTCCGTTCGCTGTGTCGCTTCCGCTGAAATGCTTTTCTAATCACGTAGGTTAATAATGTGCATCTAGATAAGATAAAAAGAAAAAAAGGTTGTTAATCAAGGTTGACTTTGGTTTTCCCCGTGTAATCTTCGTAGTTCGGGTCGAGCGTCTAGGCCGGACTAAGGGGGTTACATGGGTAATGAAATATGTACATGCACAAAACACATTCCAAAGTATTACCTTTTCCACCAAATATATTCAAATAAAGACGATCAAACATGGCAATGATAAGAACAATGAAATTGTGTATGTATGGCTAGTAATGCAACTAAAATGAACTTAAGTCTGACAATAATTGAGTCATAAAGGGTCATAAAATGAATATTTTTACACACCTAACATTTATATTTAAAAAAAACATTAATTTCATTTGTCCTTTTTATAATGATTATTTATTTCGGACCCTAACTCGTTTATTTTGTTTGCTTTGCAGCGGCTAGATCTATATCTTCTCAATATTTTTCTAAAAATGGTTTTTTATTGCAAACACTAACTCTTTTATTTTGTTTGTTTTGCAGTGGTTAAGTTTGTCTATTTCCTATATAGTTTTATTGTGATTATTTGTTGCACAATGGTTAGGCTTATCTCTTTTAAAGCATTAATTTATCTTTTTATTTGTTTCAGATACTGACTTGTTTATTTGTTGTAGTGATTAGGTTTATCATTTTTACCATGATTTAATTTGTTACGGTTGTTTATTCGAGATACTGAACTATTTCTTTGATTGTTTGCTTTACATTGCATCCCATTGAGTTCATCAATAACTCATGCACATCAGCATGTCCATTTGCATCACATCCGAAGCAATTATAGAAAGATCTGTGAACTAAGCTCAAGCAGAAAAAGTATGGTACTCACGCGCAAACCAGAATCATGGCCATTGAAGATAAAGAAAGATTTGAGAAATGAAATTGCACAAGCTCAGCAAGACACTGTTCCCATATAGCAGCAATGGCGATTAAGGCGGTTGACACCAAGCTCGGAGTAGCTTATTTTCACTCAAAGGCCCATGAAAGGGAATATTTCAAATCCATATTCCGGTGGAGTCAAGAATTTGAAGTTTCCAATCCAGACGAGGGCAATTCCTCCAAAACTCAGGGTCCTAGAACTTGACATGTACGACAAACAGAATCAATGGCGGTCCAAGCACTGAGGACTAGGGCAACCCAAATGAACATGAAAAGAAGAAATTAAAACTTTGATATCATTAAAAGATGTTCAAGGTGGACATGAGCCTTGATACAAAGATTCCCATGCAAACAATTCTAAATGCTCTACAAACAGGAATTTAAGAATTCACGCTGAAGGTGCTTATGGCGGCGTGCAACTAGACAAAGGTGTGTACTTGTTCTCCAGTTTGTCTTCCATGACAATCAGAACAATCGGAGTAGGTGTCTTGGGATATAGATGTTTTCATTATAGATGTTTTCATTTGAGCCACTTAAGGAGGCCTTTTCATTTAATATTTGTGTATCAACTACAATGATAGCTCAACTTGGTCTGTAGTGGCATCTTTGCTTGCCAATCAAGATGCTGGAGACCCTCACTCCCTAGATCAAGGCTAGAGAAGCGCTTAAGAATCATGCCTACTAACCAAGAGTACAAGATCACTGGATTGAGTGAGCAGAACAAAAAGAGAATGAAAAAAAACAGACAGTGGACATCTGCAATATTTTGATGATTTGCTATGCAAGACAAAGTGCCCTGTTGATCTTTGCTCTTGGTTATATTGGCAACACTATACGAGAGCTCAAACCACCTCCCAAATAGCATCCTTGTTTGAAAGTTCAGGGCATGAGCCACATAGAAGAATGAATGAATGTATAATGGTACCAGACCTGCGGTCATCCAGGTTGAAGGATATGTCCTACAAAGTCAAAGGAAAGTAACAACGCAGATTCCATTCCAAAGAATGGGCATTGGAATTTCAACAATAAGAAACTGGCGATGTCAGCTACAATTAGAAGAGGGGCTATTGCTAACTTATCTGCTTCAAAGCCTAATTTAGTATACGCCTTCCACCTATCGCCAGAGTTGACGTTTTAGATTATATGATCCAAGCTCACTAAAGCTCCACTACTTCTTCTTTGTCCGTTACATGATTTCTGCAAATGTTTACGGATTTGGTATTGCAACTCAGAACATAACACCAATTGATGTGAATGACCAACACCCTCTGGAAATGAATGCCAAGCTCCATAGTTCAAATTTGATGTTAACCGCTAAGAAATCAATACCTATGGATCCATTGAAGGAATGCAAGAATAATACGAGTGATATAAGAACATCGAGGTGGCCAGATACGTGATGGTCAAGGAAGTTGCAACCCTCTTGTAACACCCCTCACCCTGTTTAGTTATAAATCAACTAAGAAGTGTTACTTAAAGCGAGGAAAACACGAACCAATTAATATTTTTCATAACTCACCCCTAATAGGTAGGTTATGCTTCTAATTTAACAAGAAAACAACATGAATCAATAGCATTCAATCTAGAACACTAGCGCACAAGCCATTATAGGTTACTACTATTCAACCTAAACATCATGATCTAAATTCAAGAAGTGTAATCATTTAATCACACTAGTAAAGCGTTCGAACCACATGAGCACAACAAGATCAACCAAAGCATATCATTTGAATCGTGACATTTCATTTACTAACAAGCATATTATCGTACCTAGAATTATATTCTAATCATGTGATTCAATACCTATGATCAATTATACATAGAAAAGATAGACATATTACATTCCATTCGAAGGGTTCAAACAACAACAAGGACCAATCGAGTTTCCTACTTTCATTCGAATAGGGCATACTTGAAGAACAAGAAATCAAACTTGAACATGGCCTTAATACTTGAATATGTATTACATCTAGATCAACATAGTCAATAGCAACAAGAAACATGTCATACATGATCTCAAACTATTCATTTTGCCTATACAAACCTAGCATATCATTCTCAATGGTAACATGGCATTTCAAGACAAGATCCAGTAAGTAAACATCCATTAATCATCTCATGACAAGAATTCAAAACATGAATCAAACTATTTAACAATCTTCTAGGCTTTCAAGACATAAGTTCACACTCTATTTGATCAACCATAATCATATATCATAACATAACACCTAGATTAGATAGACTACAAGTTCCAAGCCATAATAACATTTCTTTACATCACCACATCATACCAAGTATATACAAGCCTTCCGAGTATCCAAAATGCATGATAACTAGACTATATACATGTCTATAGCCACCAACTAGGAGCTTACAAAAGTAACATGAACCATACATGAGCTTGAGCTTGTGTTGCCTTGCCTCAACTCTAGGATAGCTTTCAATCCACTTAACATGTAGATCGAGAAGAATGGAAATGTAACCCCCTCGACCCGGCCTAGCCGATAGACCAAACCGAACGGGCTACAAAGGGAATATTGAAGTAAACCGGGAAGGTTTACCTCAATAAACAACCCTATATTTTTTCTTTATATTATATAGATGAAAAATAGGTTCCCATGTTTTAAACATTGTTGCGGATCAATCACAACTCAATCATACATCAACTTCGTCCAATTATGGCTTTAGGGACAATTTTGTAATTTTATAGTTTCGTAGGGACATAAGCCATTTTTGTGTTACCGTCATTAATAAGTTTCATTAAATGCATCTCAGTCAAAACTCAACTCAAAATAATCATTCAAGCTCATTTAATTGCATCCAGAACATTCAGGGTCTAAAATGCAAAAAATCAGAACTTCAGAATACTCTAGCAACTAGCATAACTGTCATCCGTTTCGGAACAGACTAGCCCTGTTTCGAAACACGGTCTCGTATCGAAACGCCCTTAAGGTGTTTCAAAACTAAGGTTTCCAGTAGCAAATCGTACCGAAACAGACCTTATCCGTTTTGAAACCCTTAGACAATTTCAGACATATCGTTTCTATACAAGCTCGAGTGTTTCGAAACACATGGGCCTGTAATGACATTTTTTGCTAGTTTTTCACCCTAAAATCTATCCTAAACCAATCCAACATATTTTTAACATGCATACATCATACATAAACATTATTCCTCAAAATTTTGCAACATATTTAGCATCAAAGCATGGCTAATTGCATCAATAGAAAACTAAAGGCGCGCAACCTAACATATAAGCCACTAAAGAGTCAAAACTCAAACCAAAACCTCAAACACCAAATATAGATCTTTTACAAGTATAAAAGCATAAAGAAAACAAGCTCAAATGGTGTTCATACACATCACCCAAACAAACCATGAAATCCCACATTCCCCTTATTACTCTAGTCCATAACCGAAACATACATTCAAAGTGAAATCTCTTAGGATTACCATGCAAGTTACTACCTCCAGACACTTAGTTATCTGCATTTATGGACAAAAGAGAGCGTAACCATACAAGTTTCGTGAGGAGCGCTCAAAAATAAAAAACACCATCAATGCTCAAAACCATTTTACACTTTTTGAAAACCATCATGCTTTCTTGAAATCCATGCACTTCATTAACAAAATCAGCATGTTATACCACATGCAACAAGAATCAAATACTTCAACAGCAAAATCCATTTGCTAACACATAACTCAAGCCTTCCATGTTGTCGCAACCCTTTCGAGCTTCGACTTTTTGAAAACTTATAAAATACGGCGTCGCCACCAATCTTTTTGAAAAGTGTGATTGGATCACATTAAAACAGGGTTATTTTAATAAAACGTTCTGTTTTAATAAAACAACAATTTTGGTCTGCAAAAATCAAAAATAGGTTCAGGGGTCGGTTACGTGTGGGGAAGGGTTAGCACCTCCATGACCCCTAAAATTGGTACCTAATTGGTTTTAAAATCGTTTTCAAAACTGGAATTTGCAAGTTCATGAAGGTTCGACTTTATTTGTCCGTTTAATGAATATTAGTCTATTTTAACGACCTTATCACCCGGGGAAATCACCGCCAATATTTCTGGCGCTAACCTGTCATTCCCGTTTGATAAGACACCACATTAAATTAATTTCACTTTTTCAAACAACATGGAAATTAAGTGCGTTGAGCATTTTATTCATATTCTATGCTTGATTATTTAAAAACCCTAAAAATGTTTAAGTCTTTTATTCCCAATTCAAAGTTTAAGTATTCTTTAGTGTATTTTATTTTTGTGAATAACATTTTTCAACAAAACAAGTGCTTAGCTAAGCTTTAGAACCTAGCCCTAAGTTTTAAACCTATTTCTAAAACAAGCACGCAAATTTTATTCTTTTTGAGTTTTTACCCTTTATATTATTCCTTTAAAAATGATCTTTATTTCTTTTTTACTTTTTATTATTTTAAAAAAACTAAGACTCTTTTTTACATTTTCTATACCTTTTCTCATTTTTATTTTTTCACCATCTTTTATTTTTCTTTTTTTTAAATGGAATTTCTCTTCTTTTAAAAAAACAACATTTTTTCATTTTTTTCATTTTTAGGTTTTTTTTCTTTTAAAACAACATTTTTTTCAAATAAACCTTATTTTTCTAGAGAAACTTCCTTATAAGTTTTTTTTTTCAAAATTTATTTATATCATAAACCCTAAACTCTATTTGTAAATCCTTTTTATTTTATTTTTCCAAAACTTTATGACTTATTTTTTAAAAAAAATCTTATTTATCATCTTTATTTTTAAAATCACCTAGCCCATTTATTATTAAAAACTAAATTTCATAAAGATCATTTTATATTTTTTTAAATCAAACCCCTTTATTATTTCTACCTATGCATTATTTTTTTCCTAATTAAATCCCTAACTTTATTTTTTTTTTCAATTAAACCACATTTATTCATTTTATTCTTGCTTTTAAATTTAAACACTTTAAAAATTTATTTCTACACTTCTAAATATTAAAACAATCTTGCTGAGTGGATCAATGAAACAATATAAGCCAAGAGGGGGGTAAATTGGATTTTTAGAACTTTGAGAGTTGAATGGAAAATTAAAACGGATAGACAAGAGGATTTAGAGTGGTTCAAGTTCCAACCGAACTCTACATCCACTACCTTAGCTTCACTAAGGATTTTCCAACAATCCACTAATTGTTCTTCCACTTTTCTAGGCTAAGGAGGTAACCTTTACAATGCGGTCAAATTTTCTACCCAAACTTTGACCCAATCCTCACACAAGAAATGCAAAGAAGATGAAGGCTAAAACAAGTATCTCTCAATACAAAATGTAGCCCTTTTACAAGGACTCAATCCAATTGAATAGATAAGAATGGAAATTACAATTTCACAATTGGGGTTTACAAGAAATAATGGCATTTTGGCACAAATGCTAGGCTTTGATGTTTGGATAATGCTTTGGAGATCAATAGTTGTTGCTGGAGCTTTTAGAGGTCCTATTTATACCTTCTCATTGAATTCTAGCCGTTGGGGTTGTTGCATTCATCAATATAGCTGTTGGGATGTTATCTTCCCTCCAAAAATGCAGTCTTCAACCACTCGTTCCAAAACGACGCCCGGCCCTGTTTTGAAATAGAGTAAAATAGAAAGAGTTGTTGGGGTGTAATAAATAGATCGTACCGAAACGGGCACGATCGTTTCGATACGCTAAGAGCCCGTTTCAAAACTCGTTTCGAAACACTTTGCCAATGTCAAAGCCTGTATCGAAACGACTTATAAGCGTTTAGATATGTCTTAACGACAATCTTAAAATCAGTTAAAAACTTCAACGTTCATATTTTCAAAACCAAGTTTGAATTACGTTTCGAAACGTTTGAGGTCGTTTTGATACTACCGTATCAAAACGGGTCAAACTGTTCCGATGTTCTTCATCCATTTCGAAACCCGTTTCGAAACAGAGATTAACAGTTTCAAAATTGTTCCGGAACGCCCAAGGGCCGTTCCGAAATGGTGAGTCGAAAATCACTGTTTTGGCTTGATAAACACTTAGAAAACATTTGACAAGTTGAGATTTTGATTGAAACATTTTTCTTTAAATATATAGAGAGGTTTTGAGGACTTAAAAATTCTTTTTCTCTTTTTCAATTTAGTCCTTAAATTCTTTAGTTATATCAAAATCAATTTATCAATTTCACAATCTCCCCCTTTTTGATATAACAAAACCAAGTTAGAATTTTTGAGAGTTTCGAATTTTTGAAGACGTTCTAACTCCCCCTCAATTTAAGATGGGTTTTTAAGTTTTTCAAAAGATTTAAAATTTAAGTTTTAAAACTCAAAAACGACATAAAAAATTGTGGCTCTTATATTACTCCCCCCCTTTTTTGTTAGATCAAAAAGAATAATAAGCAAGGCTCGACAAGAGAAGAAACATGGTTAAAAGCAATAAACAACATAATATATATTCATATCATTCAAATATCCAAACATAAAACTTAAAAAATAAAGTTCAAAGCTTAATCCTAAACAAAATAATCAAAGCATAGGTTCATAAAACATAATAAAATAGAGATGCAAACTTAGTCCTAATATGATAATCTAATATGTGATGCAATAAAGACCCTAAGCCCCGTCATCGTCACCATGAACATCCGAATAATCATCATCGTTCTTAGCTTGAGAGCGACGAAAGGTCATCCATTGACCATAGAAGGTAGAGAATGATAAGTCCATTGATTGATGTTGATTCTCAAGGAAGGTGAGACGATTCTCCACGGATTGCAAACGAGTATTTATGGCACCAAGACCCGACTTCATCGTGTTGAACTGCTCGATGAGGAAAGCCATAAGAGCTTCATTGTTAGGACCTGGAGCTTGAGGTTGTGGTTCAACTTGAGGTGGAGGGGCATGCCTATAAACTCGTTCCCATTGGCCAAGAGTGTAATGGAACCCGGACTTGTGGAGAGAAGATTCACCAATCTTGTTCTTATGGGGTTCCGGAGAATCATATGAGCAATCAAAGTTGAGCATGCCAAAGATATAACTCAAAACAGTCTCGTAAGTGAAGGATTTAAGAGCATCAGTTTCACGAAGCTTCACATTATTGACCATTTCAGCGAACATAATCTTGACAAGATTTGGCCGTTCTCCTCAGCGAAAGCACTCAAGCTAGAAATAATCAACTTGACGAATATGAGAAAATTTACCTCCTGAAGGGCGGATAAACCATGAAATCATCAAGTGAAGGAAACAGTCATGAGCATCCAAAGAAAGCACGGAACTGGTGTGAGCACCAAAGTGGGTTTCATCCTCGATGCCTTCGTTCTTAAGCCCAAGAGCATTCTCTAAAAAGGATATGTTGATAACGAACTTCCTCCCCAAGAGATATGACTCAATGCCAATGACTTCGGAGTGATCTTCATTATCAAGGAGCTGGGCATTTGAGTAGAAAATTATAACCATGTGCTTGTAGATAATATCTGGTATGTTCAAGAAAGCCATGAAGTTCCATTCTTGCAAACGCTCAAGATAGCGGAAAGCGAAACGCTCATAATCAAGGAAAGGGACATCGACAACACGCTCGCGGCGAAAGGCAATATCCTTGACATAAGAGAAATGATCCTTCATCTCTGGAGTCTGAAGACTTTTGAGAAAAAGTTGGGTGAGATTAGGACAGATATTGGCTTGACCAACAGCTTCACTCGCTTGACCCGTCTTATGTTTCTTGTTAGCGTTTTCCATTAAAAATCCTAAAAACATAACGTAAGCAATTTTAAAACTAAAGTGTATGTATGAATATCCTCAATTCAATCAAATGACAAATCTCATTTAGGTTTAAAAGGATTTTTTTAAAAAATATTTAAGATAAAACAACTTTTGAAAAACTGAAAAATATACGAGTAAAAAATAATATATTCGAACAAAAAATTTTAAGATTTTGAAATTTTTTACATGTTTTGAAAAACCCAAGAGGCAAAACTTATAATCTATACAAAATTAAGATTTTCTAACCTAAAAATCGAATCATATCAAAGGAAAAAGAAAAAGAAGAAAATATACCTTAGATGAGGATTTTGAATGAATGGATGGAAAATCTTGCACAAGATTGATAAGGCTTACTTAGACTTGAGTTTGTATGTAAAAGTCCTCAAGATTTGATGAAAAACAATGAGATTTAGAGGGTTTTTATAGGGAAAATTGGGTTAGGGTTTTTTAGGGTTTTTGAAGAGTTTTAATTAAAAGTGATTTTGTCATTAATAAGACCTTTTAAAGATGTTTGCATACCCATTTCGGAACAGGCACGATCGTTCCGAAACATGGGTACCGAAACGTTGACTGACGTTTCGAGTCTAGTTGATCGTTCCAATACGGCTTTGACCGTATCGAATCCCACGTGTTGACCCATATCGAAACTCATTTTGATACACTTCTTGGAAGAGGCAAAATCGTTTCGAAACCCTTTTAAGGCCTTTCGAAACACCCTACTCATAGATTACTCTTTTAAGGCACTCGTATCGAAATAGTTGGACTCGTTTCGATACACCTAGGCCTGGAGGTGCAGATGAGGCCCTAATATTGCAGAAAAATGAATTTCATGAAGTTATATATGCTTAAATGACATGAATGAGCAGGATAGACATGGATATACAAAAGCATACTCCCCCTAACTATTAGCATGGATGAAATTAGGAGTAGAAACACATAAACATGACATTTTTCAAGAAATCAAGCAATTTAAGCACAAAAAGGTCCTAAAAGTTCAAGATAGTCTAGTTAGACCTAACTCTCTCCTAAGGGACCAAAAACGCTCCTTATCCAAAGGCTTTGTAAAAATGTCCGCTAGTTGGTTTAAGGTGTCAACGAACTCTATAGCAACATCTTCCTTAAGGACATGATCTCTAATGAAATGATATCTTATTTCTATATGTTTGGTTCTAGAGTGTTGGATGTGATTTTTATTTAAGCATATGGCACTAGTGTTATCACACTTAATGGGTATGGTTTCAACTTTAATACCATAATCTAAGAGTTGTTGCTTCATCCAAAGGACTTGAGCACAACAACTCCCTAAGGATATGTACTCGGCTTTGGTGGTAGATAGAGCTACACTATTTTGTTTCTTAGAGAACCAATATATGAGCATACTACCTAAGAATTGACATGTTCCCGAAGTACTCTTCCTATTGATTTTACACCACCCATAATCCGCATCCGAATAAGCATGAAGGTTGAAGGTTGAGTCTCTAGGGTACCAAAGACCTTAAAAAAGGGGTATCTCTAAGGTACCTAAAGATTCTCTTAATGGCTATAAGGTGAGACTGTCTAGGACTAGCTTGAAACCTAGCACACAAGCAAACACTAAAGAAAATATCCAGTCTACTTGCGGTAAGGTAAAGTAAAGATCCGAGCATAGAGCGATAAAGCTTAGAGTCAACACACTTACCTCCTTCATCTTTGTCAAACTTTGTAGATGAGCTCTTTGGTGTGGCTTGAGGCTTTGCATTCTCCAAGCCAAACTTCTTGAGCATATACTTGATGTAATTTGCTTGATTGATGAAGGTGTCATCCTTCCTTTGCTTGATTTGGAGTCCCAAAAAGAATGAGAGATCCCCCATCATGTTCATCTCGAATTCACCTTGCATTAACTTAGCAAACTTTTTGCAATGACACACATTAGTAGATCCAAAAATAATATCATCAACATATATTTGTACTACTAAGATGTCATTTTTATACCTTTTTATGAAAAGTGTAGTGTCCATCTTACATTTTTCAAAACCTTTTTCAATCAAAAAGTTTGAAAGTCTTTCATACCAAGCTCTAGGATCGTGTTTTAAACCATAAAGTGCTTTGGTTAGTTTGAAAACATGATTTGGAAATTTTGAATCTTCAAAACCCGGTGGTTGTTCCACATACACTTCCTCATTTATAAAACCATTTAATAATGCGCTTTTAACATCCATTTGAAAAAGCTTGAAATCATGATAACATGCATATGCAAGCAATATCCTAATGGCTTCCATTCTAGCTACAGGTGCATAACTTTATTTCTCACAATGTTACCACTCTCATCTAGTTTATTCCTAAATACTCATTTAGTTCCTATAGTAGATTTATTACTAGGCCTTTCAACTAATGTCCATACATTACTTCTCGCAAATTGATTTAACTCTTCTTGCATAGCCATAATCCAAAAGTCATCTTTTAATGCTTCTTTAATGTTCTTAGGCTCTATGCATGAGATAAAAGCAACATGATTCATGAGTTTAAGGGAAGATCTAGTAGTTACCCCCTTGGATGGATCACCCAAGATTTCACCACCTTTGACATACTTGTACTCCCTTGGGTAGCTCACTTCCTTTTCCTCAAGAGCCAAGTCCTTCAAGGCTTCAAGAGGTGGATCTTGTGTATCCTCTTCTTTCGTTGGAATCTCATCCTCCATTGAAGTTTGTCCTCCATCAAAGGCATCAAGGATTCCTACATCATCATCATCACAAGAATCCTTCCTCGAAAGGAGGTTATCATCGAATACAACATAAATAGACTCTTCTACTACTAAAGTTCTCTTATTAAATACACGATAGGCTTTAAAGTTTAAGGAATAACCTAAGAAAATAGCTTCATCACTTTTAGCATCAAATTTACCTAAGTTATCTTTTCCATTGTTTAAAACAAAACACTTGCAACCAAATGGATGAAAATAGCTAATGTTAGGCTTTTTAGATTTTAAAATCTCATATGATGTTTTCTTTAAAATTGGCCTAATCATTACTCGGTTTACAATGTAGCAAGCGGTGTTTGTGGCTTCCGCCCAAAAATATTTAGGTAAATTGTTTTCACAAAGCATGGTTCTAGCCATTTCTTGTAAAGTCTTATTTTTCCTCTCAACTACCCCATTTTGTTAAGGAGTTCGAGGAGCCGAAAAATTGTGGCTAATACCATTTTCATTTAAAAACTCTTCAAAACCTAGATTTTGAAATTTGGTTCCATGATCACTTCTAATATGAGAAATTTTAAGTTCAATATCATTTTGAGTTAATTTTGAAAACGTGATGATTTTTTATAAAGCCTCATCTTTAGTACTTAAAAATAGAACCCAAGTAAATCTAGAATAGTCATCAACAAGTACAAATGCATACGATTTACTACCCAAGCTCATAGTTCTAATAGGCCCAAATAAATCCATGTGAATTAGTTGTAAACACCTACTTGTAGAAACATCATTAATGGATTTAAAGGATGCCTTATGTTGTTTACCCTTAGAGCATGCATCACAATTTTTTTCATTTCAGAACTTAATTTTGGGCAAACATCTAACTAGATCTAGGGAAACTAATTTCTCTAAAACACTAATGCTAGCATGTCCTAGTTTCTTATGCCATATCCATGCATCATTTTCATTTTGTGCAATAAAACATGCATGAGATGTATGAATGTCATCTAAATGCACCATGTATATATTACCTATGCGATGACCAATGAGCATTATATTATTTGATTTAATGTCAACAATTTTGCACCCATTTTTATCAAATAAAACATTAAACCCTTTGTCACATAATTGACTAATGCTCAATAAATTATGTTTTAGACCATCGACATATAAAACATTTTCAATGAGAATAGTAAAGTGATTATCTAAGGAGCCAATACCTTTTGATGTGGCCTTTGGAGTTGTCACCAAATGTCACTACTCTTTCACTTTTTGGCTTTATGTCCATGAATCGACTCTTGTCTCTGGTCATGTGCCTCGAGCATCCATTATCAAGGTACCATGAGTTTTAACTTTGTGCTTTGGCCTTGTAGCAATGCTCCCCCTAAAAACAAAGATATTAAACTTTGGTTTTTGGTACCCAAATCATTTTGGGTCCACGAGTGTTAGCTCCCAAAAGCTTGGTTCCCTTAGGAATCCAAGGTGACATAACAACAACATTATTAGACTTGACGAGTTCCTTAGGAACCCATACACTTCTAATATTCTTAGTTCTATTATGTCTATGGAAGCTACTTTGTTAGTAGTTGTATGTCTTTCTCTTAGGTTTCTTAGTTTTAGAGGATTCACCTATCTCATTTTTTACATTACCAACATTTTTGAAAGACTCCTTGAGCTTGTTAAGCTCATCTAACACCCTTTGGTGTTCACTATTGCATTGAGAAATAAGATTGTTTAAATCTACATTTTCATCTTGAAAGAATTTAAGTTTATCTTGTAAACCTAAGATCTTTTTCTCAAATTTTAAGTTAGCTTGAGAAAGTGAGTCATTTTTAGCATTTAATTCTGAAATAATCTTTTATTTCTAATGACCGACTCTTTATACATCTCAACTAACTCATCATATACCTCTTGTAACTCATCATAAGCATCATGTAATTCATCAAATGTAAAATCAAAAGATGATGAGTTAGAGGTTACCATGGAGGAATCCTCCTCAAGAGCTATGAGGCAAAGTTTGGCCACTTCGTGTTCCTCATCCTCGGATGACTCCTCGTCACTCCATGTAGCAAGCTTGGCTTTGAGCTTCTTCTTCTTCTTAAAGCCCTTCTTCTTGAGTTGAGGGCACTCCGAACGAATGTGACCCGGTTTTTTGCACTCAAAGCAAATGATTTGATCCCTCTCTTCTTCTTTGTTTTTGGTTTTGAAGTCCATCTTTCTTTGAATCTTCCTTCCTCGGTTGGTCCTCATAAACCATGAGAACCTTTTGGCTATAATAGCCAATTCTTCTAGGTCTTCCTCCTCACTAGAAGTGCTCTCCTCATGTAGTGAAGCTTTGAGAGCCACTCTTATCTTCTTCTTCTTTTCTACCTCTAGCTTCTCCACTCTTCTCTCTTCCTTTTTCTTTTCATCTTCCCTTCCTTGCTTCATTATCTCATGAGTTAGGAGAGAACCCACTAGCTCATCAAGCTTTAGTGTCTTCAAATTTTTGCCCTCAATGATGGCGGTTCTCTTCCCATCCCAAGACTCGAGAAGTGAGTAGAGTAGCTTTTGGACTATTTTGTCTTCCAAGATTATCTCTCCAAAACCTTTTAGCCCGTTGACGATTGTTGAGAAACGATCAAGCATCTTTGACACGGTTTCGTCAGGCTCCATTTTGAAATTCTCATAGCTAAGATTGAGAATTCCAATCTTTGTCTCCTTCACATCACTTATTCCTTCATAAGTAGTCTCTAGTGTATCCCACACTTCCTTGGCACTTTCAATGGAGGAAACTTTGGAGTAGGTGTCGGGACCAAAAGAGCAAAACAACATGTGAAGAGTTTTATCATTGATTTGAATCTTCTTTCTCTCTTCTTCACTCATCTCATTTTTCTTCTTTAGCACCAATCTTCATTCGGCGTCTCTCTTCATTGGAATATAAGGACCATCTTCAGTGGCATCCCAAACTAGATAGTCGTTGGATTTAATGTAGAGGCGCATCTGGTTCTTCCAAAAGGGGTAGTTATCACCGTTGAAGAAAGGCGGTTTGGTTGTTAATTGAGACTCGTACATGTGTGACCCAGAGATAGAATACATGACTTGATTTGTGGTTGATCACACTCTTCCTAGGAACTCCCCTTGTGGTTGTTAATCCTTCAAAGAGGTAGGCTCTGATACCAATTGTTGAGTGGATCAATGAAACAATATAAGCCAAGAGGGGGTGAATTGGAGTTTTAGAACTTTGTGAGTGGAATGGAAAATAAAAAATTATAGACAAGAGGATTTATAGTGGTTCAAGTTCCAATCGATCTCTACATCTACTACCTTAGCTTCACTAAGGATTTTCCAACAATTCACTAGCTGTTCTTCCCCTTTTCTAGGCTAAGGAGGTAAGCTTTACAATACCGGTCAAATTTTCTACCCATAATTTGACCCAATCCTCACAAAAGAAATATAAAGAAGATGAAGGCTAAAACAAGTATCTCTCAATACAAAATGTAGCCCTTTTACAAGCACTCAACCCAATTGAATAGATAAGAATGGAAATTACAATTTCACAATTGGGGTTTACATGAAATAATGGGATTTTGGCACAAATGCTTGGCTTTGATGTTTGGATAATGCTTTGGAGATCAATAGCTGTTGTTGGAGCTTTTAGAGGTCCCTTTTATACCTTCTCGTTCAATTCTAGCCATTGGGGTTGTTGCATTCATCAATATAGTCGTTGGGATGTTATCTTCCCTCCATAAATGTAGTCTACAACCACTCGTTCTGAAACGCCCGATCATGTTTCGAAACACACCAAAATAGAAAGAGATGGTGAGGTGTAATAAATAAACCATACCGAAACGGGCACGCTCGTTTCTATAAGCTAAGAGCTCATTTCGAAACACTTTGCCACTGTCAAAGCCTGTATCGAAACAGCTTATAAGCGTTTCGATACACCTTAACGACAATCTTAAAATCAGTTAAAAACTTCAATGGTCATATTTTTAAAACTAAGTTTGAATTCCGTTTCGAAACTTTTAATGTCGTTTCGATACTACCGTATCGACACGGGTCAAATCGTTCCGATGTTCTTCATCCATTTTGAAACTCGTTCCGAAATAGAGGTTAACATTTTCAAAACTGTTCCGGAACGCCCAATGGCCGTTCCGAAACGGTGACTCGAAAATCATTGTTTTGGCTTGATAAACACTTAGAAAACTTTTGACAAGTTGAGGTTTTGACTAAAACATTTTTCTTTAAATATATAGAGAGGTTTTGAGGACTTAAAAATTCTTTTTTCTATTTTTCAATTTAGTCCTTAAATTCCTTAGTTATATCAAAATCAATTTATCGGTTTCACAAATCCTACCAACATTTTTTAAGCATGCAAAATTTTTTATATATCAAAGTAAAATTAAAATGGAAATTTAAAATGAAAATGTTACCGAAATCGTGAAACAATTTTCCGACTTCGAGAAAGCAACCTAAAATTCACCAAAAAAAACACAAACAGAAACACCAAAAATTGTTCCAAGAACAAGCATAAAGACCAAAATAAAAAAAATGAAAAGAAATATAGAAATTTTACTGAAATGACGAACGAAGAACTCGAATCCTGGCTTCTCGAACTGCTCCTAATTTCCTCCAGAAAATTGCTTTATAACTTGAACTTTCACTCAAAAATTCTAGCAACTCTTGAACAATTTTTTAGAGAATTTTCGGATTTTTCCTCAAGCTTTTCCAAATGGATTTTCACTTTAAATTGATGTGCTGAACAAATGGGTGAAGGAGAGTTTTTATAGTCATCTTGAGCTTGCAAATCAAGCTATAATCCGCGTTTCAATCCCCAAATTGGAACAAAAATTAGACCAATGGCTTGATCCTCAGAAGAAAAAAAACCCCTCAAGAATATCCCGATTTGGTTCAAAATCGGGATCGAATTTCCCCTTGATTCGAGCCTAGGGTAAGACTTCTTTTACACTGTTTTTGCAGATTCTGGCGAGCACAGGCGGCGGCGGCGAGCCGGGTTGTTGGACGAGGGCGGGGCGGACGGGCGGAACCAGCGGCATCGGTAGTCGTGGCCGGTAGACGCCAGCCGGCCATCATGAAGACCACGACGAGGGTTTTATTGGGGAACCAGCCCGCGCGCTGGTTCCCCTTTTTTTCTTTTTTTTCTTTCTTTTTTCCTTTCTTTTTGTTTTTTTTTTTTTACATTTTTTGCTATTTTTTCACCACATTCGATATTATTTTTTTCATCATTTTATTTCCTTTTTTACTTGTCCACAATTATTTTGCATCATATTTATTAAAATTATTTTTCTCGTTTTTCCCTTTTTTTTCTTTTTCTTTAAAAGTGGGCTTCAAAATGGGTTTTTTAAGGATGGGTCTTTGCTTATTTAAAAAGTGGGCCTTTTAAAAGGATTTTCTCATTTTTTTTATATTTTGTCCTTTTTTTCATTTTTTTATTATTAAAAATTAAGGTGAAAATTTAGTGACAACAGCTGCCCCTCTTTGCTTATCTCTGTGCAACAAAGATAAAGCAAAGACAAAAAGACATTAATTTTCACTGATTTATTGGTTGGCTCCATTCTCCAAATTCCCGAACAGATAGCCGTGCTATATTCTCTTAACGCTCGAATAGCTAAGTTGGGTTCTATTCTCCAAATGCCCAAACAGATAGGCTTGTTCTATTCTCCTTATGCTCGAATAGTTGAGCTGGGTTCCGTTCTCCAAATGCCCGAATGGATAGGCTGCTTCTATTCTCCTTATGCTCGAATAGTTGAGTTGTGTTCTATTCTCCCAAAATGCCTAAATAGCTGAGATGGGTTCTGTCCTCCCAAATGCTCATTTAGGAAAAGTTTTCTGACAACTTTCATCCTCCTTATGCTTGGATGAATAAGCAAGCTCCATTCTCCTTATGCCGTAACGAATAGGTGAATCTTCTAAAACACTTCATCCTCCTTATGCTTGTATGAATAAGCAAACTTCATTCTCCTTATGCCCGAACGGATAGGTGAATCTTCTAAAACACTTCACCCTCCTTATGCTTGGATGAATAAGCAAACTCTCATTTGAACAGGTCTTCTATGTACCTGAAAAAAATACAGCATGCAATACAATTATGATGTGCATGCCCCTAGGGATGTCTAAAATATGAATGCATGACAAGTTTTTCGTTTTAAAACTCCTTTTGCTTAGATCATTTTCTTGATTTCAATGGAATTCTTGTTATCGAGGCCAACCCGATTAAAATGAACTCTCTCTTAAACTTGCGTAGGTGAGACGATTTGCTTCACTTTTCTATCAACCCTTCTTGGCTTTTTGGCTTCAAATTCATCATTCCTTGGGATAACGCCATATCTTTTGCCTCGGAATTAAGTCGTGAGTTATGAACAACTCTGACCTTTGCTTCATTTTCTGATCTTCTGCTGACTGGGTCCATCTTTACATCCTATTCTCACTTTATTGGAAACATTTAATCCTTATTTATCTTCCTAGTCAACATTTTTTTATTCAAGGATGAACTCCCTAAGTCAAGTTTCGACCTTGTAAGGATGCTCTTATCATCATATAAGGAAGGTTGGTGGTTAAGAAACATTGTTTAAGCGCCCAGACATTCACATGGATTTTCTTTCTTTTAATGAATTTTACAACAAGACTTTCCTTTTTCTTCATTAAGCATTTTAACACCATATGCCCCAAATAATAATCATGGAACATTTCATAGTCCCTGAACTTTTAAAACATTCTCATAGTAATGCTCAAAAATCATTTGCATATATAAATGATTGTCAAATCCATTGATCCTTATTTCAAGGCAAGATGCTGACAAAGATAAGGGAAGAAAACAAGAAAAAAAGGAGATTTCATGAAACAAATTTTATTAGTGATGTGGCAAACAAAAAAAGCTTTAAAAATGGAAGGGAAATGAGTATTCAAATATTAATAGTCCAAACTTCTCCTTTCACATGCCAGAAGTAATCTTGAGCATCGCCAGTGTCGAGGAAACCTTGAGTACCATGCATGATCTATGAAGCCTCGAAATCTATTATATTATCTGAGCTGCCCTTTACGGGTTGTCAACTTTTCATGCATACAGAGCAAATGGTAACTTTTCATGCCAATCTTTATACGTATCAGTCATCTTTGCAACTATCTTCTTAATATTCTTATTAGCTGCTTCTACTAATCCATTCATCTTTGGGCGGTATACTACCGAGTTGTGATGCTTTATGTTAAACTGTTCACATACCCCTGCAATCATTCGGTTGTTCAAATTAGAGGCATTTTCGGTGATTATGCTTTCTGGTAGACCATATCGAGAAATGATCTCCTTTTTGAAGAAATTACAAATAGAAGACCTAGTTACATTTGCATATGAGGCCGCTTCCACCCACTTTGTGAGGTAATCAATAGCTACCAAAATAAAGTGATGACCATTTGACGCTTTTGGATGAACCTGTCCAATGACGTCTATGCCACACATAGAGAACGGAAATGGGGACGACATGACATGAAGAGACTGAGGAGGCACATGAACCTTGTCAGCGTAAACCTGGCACTTGTGGCATTTACGAGAATGATTAATGCACTTCCCTTCCATCGTTGACCAGTTATATCCGAAACGCATAATTCTTCTTGCCATAGTGAAACCACTAGGGAGGGTTCCACAAATTACCTCATGGACTTCTTCCAAAATCAATTGCGCTTCTTTTGCATCCACGCATCTCAATATCACCTGGTCTCGACTTCGCTTGTAGAAGATCTCCCCATCTAGAATATATCCTAATGCCATTTTCTTTTCATTTTTTGAAGCCTGTGTTAGGTATTGTTGAAACTTTATGTACTGCAAGATGTCATGGTACCACGGTAAATCATCATCATCTTCTTCTTCTACATTGTAACAATATGCTTGGGACTCCATCATTTGTAACTTAATAGGCATCATCTCTGAACCCTCGCTTGCTTTAAACATGGCAGCGAAAGTAGCTAATGCATCAGCCATCTGGTTATCTTCTCTTGGGAGATGCTTAAAAGTGATCACCTCGAATTCTTTAATTAACTCAAGGACCAAATTGTGATACTCTATCAATTTTGCATCTTTTGTTTCCCATTCGCCACGTGTTTGGTAGATGATCATTGTTGAATCCCCATACACTCTCAACTTTCAAAATTTTCTGTCGATGGCTTCCCTTAGGCCCAATATGCATGCCTCGTATTCTACAATATTATTGGTGCAAAATAATTTCAAACGGAAATTAAAAGGATAATGATCTCCTTCCGCTGAAACCAAAACTGCCCAAATACCTCGTCCTAGAGCCTTTACAACACCATTAAAATGCATGACCCGGGATTCTATTGGTGACTCTTCATCTTCCGTAATGCACATCAAATCCTCATTGGGGAAACTGAAGTCTAATGCCTCATAATCGTCTTGTGCACGACTTGCAAGAAAATCCTCATCGGGGAAACTGAAGTCTAATGAATCATAATCGTATTCTGAAAGCAACATCTACCATCGTGCTATTCTTCCTGATAAATCTGGAGCTTCCATCATAAACTTTAATGGATCTATTCGTGAAATCTACCATGTGGTGTGATATAAAATATACTGGCTAAGCCTCTTAGTGGCCCATACCAAAGCACAACATACCTTTTCAATTGGAGTATATCTTGCTTCACAATTAGTAAACTTCTTGCTCACATAATATATTACCCTTTCCTCCCTTCTAGTTTCGTCATGCTGCCCTAGTACGCAGCCCATCGAAATTTCAAACACCGTTAGATAGAGTATTAGCGGTTTCCCCGAAACGGGTGGCATTAACACTGGAGGATTAGTTAGCTGCTCCTTGATCTTTCTAAAGCTGCTTGGCATTCTTCATTCCATGTCCCCGGGTTATTCTTTCTAAGCAACTTGAATATTGGGCCACACTTATTCGTAAGTTCCGAGATGAATTGGGCTATGTAATTCGACCTTCCCAAGAATCCTCGAACTTGCTTCTGTGTTTGAGGAGGTGGAAGCTCTTGCATGGCCTTTATCTTATCTGGGTCGATTTCAATTCCTCTTCTTCTTACTACAAAGCCTAACAACTTACCGGAAGTAACCCCAAATGTGCACTTGGCATGATTAAGCTTTAACTGAAACTTACTCAATCTTTGAAAAAGCTTACCCAAGTTCACTAGATGCTCTTCTTCAATTCTGGACTTGGCGATAATATCATCCACATAAACTTCTATTTCCTTATGCATCATGTCATGGAAAAGAGTGACCATAGCTCTCTGATATGTTGCCCCTGCGTTCTTCAATCCAAAAGGCATTACCTTATAATAAAAGGTTCCCCAAAGTGTTACAAAAGTAGTCTTTTCCATATCTTCTGGGCACATCTTTATTTGATTGTATCTAGAAAATCCATCCATGAACGAGAAAAGGGAATGGCCAGTTGTATTGTCGACCAAGGTGTCGATATGTGGAAGCAGAAAATTGTCTTTTGGGCTTTCTTTATTGAGATCCTTGTAGTCGACGAACATTCTTACTTTTACATCCTTCTTAGGCACTGGGATGATGTTTGCCACACATTCTGGATATTTAGCTAATTCGATGAATCATGCATTGTACTGCTTCTTGACCTAAATCTCTGATTTTCAAAAGTGTATCAACCTTCATTCTTCTAAGCTTTTGCTTCACTGGCTCTCATCCTTCTCTTTTAGGAAGCCTATGCATGGCAATATTTGTGTTGAGACTAGGCATATCCTGATATGACTAGGAAAAGATGTCTTTATATTCTTGTAGAAGTTCAATCAAATGTTGTCGTGTCTCAACTGAGATGGTGGTACCGATCTTTACTTCACCATTTTCTTCTTCAGTCCCAAGATTCAAAACCTCTAACTCTTCTTTGTGGGGAAGAATTTGCTTTTCCTCTCCTTCTACCATTCTAAGCAGATCATCAGACAACTCATACTCTTCTTCATCATTAGTACTCTCAACCTCCTCTAAACATAGAGGTAATTCAAAATTATGCTCAGAATCTGATTCAGAGTCATTTGGACTATTGATATCTAAAAGCTGCAAATAAAAGGAGACAAAAAATATATACCAAGAAAGAAAGAAAGAAATGTTATGATTTATTATGTTTTTAAGGGTTTGTTTTTGCTTTTGGGTTTTTAAGATCTTTTGGTTTTTTTGGTACTGTGAAAGAAAGTTTGCCACAAGATATAATTGGGGAAAATGCAACTTTTATTGAAATTAGAATAATGGTTTTGACATAGTTGGTTTTGAGAATTACTCTAGGGCAGTCTTAAAAACATCAGGGACTACTTCTATAGTCCAGTTCTCCAGTTCAGCACAGGGGCAAATCTTGGACAGATATTTGTTTTCTTCTTCCTCCTTGTCTATGATGGTGTTAAGTCATTTTTTTCCTTTCTCCTCCTCGTCGAAGCGGGCATTAGGGTCTAGAAGTCCTCCAACCTTGAAAGTGACACTTAGGGGTGGGTATGTCATTGGCTCCCACTCAACTTCTTCTTCCTTCAACTTCCTTTTCATGCTTTCTTGCTTCTTATTAGTCTCAGCTTTCTTTTGCCATTTTATCGCGCCTAAAGCCCAAACCGTATCGATCCCTCTTCACTGGGATCACCACAAGATAAGGCTTTCCTCGTATTTCTTCTTTAACTTCCTATCCTTACTTTCCAAAGGAAATTTCCTCCGTCGCACATACACTTGATATGTGCTCAACATCTCCCTTCTCGAAGAACACAAGTTCCTTGCTATCAATCTTGGCTTGAACCATTCGTTTAAACTCTAGGCAATATTGGATCTCATGTCCTTCAGCTCCATGGTACTCGCAGTATGGCTTTTCAATGACCTTCATCTTCGGGTTCACTTCCTTCAATATCCCTGCCACTACTAATTGAGCTCATACCAAAATCATGGGAGCCTTAATTTCTTCGACATACTCCTTGATCACTCTCTTCTCTTCCTCGAGCACAACATTCACCTCCGTCTTTTGGTGGTTTGGCAAAGGGTTTCATTTTTATTCAGAAGTTTCAAATGACAACATACCTTATTTTCTTAAATCATCCACCACCCTTTTGAACTCAGTGCAATTCTCAATGGTATGCCCCCTTACTCCTGCATGATATTTGCATTGAGCCTTCTCGTCGTACCACAGTGGATAAGGAGGTGAGAACGGAGGGACATGTCTTGGCAGCACCATATGTGATTTGACCAACTCAGTAAACAACTCTGCGTAGGTCATTGGGATGGGAGGGAAATAGGGCCTCGAGTTTCCTTGGTATCTTTGTTCTCCTTTTGGGGCGTTTGCAACCGTTAGAACTGAGGTGTTGGGTTTGTTGAAGGTGTTGGACTTGTTAAACACCACACCTATTGAATAAATGGGGTTGTAGACATTCGTAGCATTGACTTCATTGTTGTCCTTCCTTTTATATGTATTCTTTGTTTCCCTACTGTCCAATCTTTCGCTCTTCATGGCTGTTAGGATCAGTTCTCCATTCATTAAAATGTCCGTAAAGTTCTTCATAGCATGATTGAGCATGCGATCGTAGAATGGACCCTTTATTGTCTCCACAAACATCAGGGTGATCTCGTTTTCTAACAACGGTTGTTGTACTTGTACCGCTACATCCCTCCACCTTTGAGCATATTGTCGGAAGCTCTCGTAGTGCTTTTTCCCCATCCCATGCAAAACCAAACGGGCTGGAACCATGTCTATAACATGCTTTTATTACTCCCTGAAGGCCCTGGACAGGTCCCTCCATGATTTGATGTTCACTCGACTTAATTGTGAATGCCAATGTGCAGCGGATCCTACTAAGCTATCTTGAAAGCAGTGAATGAGCAGCTTCTCATTGTCGAGGTACATTGACATCTTTCTACAGTACATAGTAAGATGTGCTGATGGGCATGTAGTACCATTGTATTTTTCAAAGTCTGGGATCTTGAATTTTGGTGGTGCAACTAAATCAATTACCAAGCTCAGATCCTTGGCATCCATTCCACCGTAAGCAGCTCCATCTTGGAAGGGCTTTCCAACCAAGATTCAAAACCCTCAGGAGATAAACCTCTTGGTGCAGTTCATTGTTGCAGTTCATTTGTCCCAAAATCCTCTTGGTGCTTTCCAACCAAGATTCAAAACCCTCAGGAGATAAACCTCTGAACTCAGTCCCTCCCAGACTGCGAAGACGTTCCAAAGGTAATCTCAAATTAGCATCACCCTGATGCACAGCTCCTTGAGCTCCAGCTACTGTTGCCTCAAAGGCTCCAGCAATAGCCTGTATCAAAACAGTCATGTCAGGAGCAGCTTGCCCCTGCACAACATCAGGTCCAGCGACCCTAGCACCAGCACCAGCACCACCGGGCGGTCCACCACCAGGAGGAGGAGGTAAATCCACAACATTATCAGCATTTTCTTCAGTCTCATTCTGAGCCATAGCTCTCGTATTCACCATCATTTCTCTACGAGGCCCCATTTACAAGAAAGCAATGCACTGACACAAATGCAATAAACATAATTAGGCTCAACAAGGCAAGTCATCCAAGAACTCAAGCTCATTTTCCAAAAACAATTCCTTTCATTAGTTTTGATATGGCAATGGGTACCAATAACATGCTTCAACATAGCATAGCATCACAATTGCAACCATACATCATAATTCAAACAACATTCTTTCATCCAAAAGGCATATCATGCAAATACACATACATCACCCACATAACCATTCCCAATTACACGAGAACTCAGCTCTGATACCACCAAATGTAACCCCCTTAGCCCGGCCTAGACGGTTAACCCGAACTATGAAGATTACACGGGGAAAACCAAAGTCAACCCGAAAGTCAACCTTGATTAACGACCCTTTTTTTCCTTTTTACTTGTCTAGATGCACATTAACCCTAAGCGTACTCTTGAGAAACATTTATAAGAAAAGCTCAGCGATTGAAATTCAATAAGGGACTCAATTGCACAAATCACAAACATTAGGGACCAAATTGCAAATTCTGGAAATTAGGAGGTCTTAACTGATTTTTAAGTTACCAATATTAAATTAGTCATATTACATGCTTCCCTGTCAAATTTCACCTTAATCGGACATCTCAAACTCATGCAATTGCAAATACAATTTTCGGGATTAAAACGTAAAGTTTGCAAACCTCAAAGCCATTCAAGTCAGTGCCCAACGGTCACCTGTTTCGAAACGGATTTGACCGTTCCGAAACACGGGTTCGTTTCGAGGCTTGTTTCGAAACAGGGCCATCCAGGGGCCAAACCGTTTCGATACGGTCACCAGTCGTTTCGAAACACCAAAGCCATTACAGGCCCCCGTATCGAAACACCTATGAGTGTATCGATACGGGTTGCCCAGAAGCTGCAGATTTTACTGGTTTAACATGCATAGGACCACTCAAACGCATCCTAATGACTTCCTAATCATGCAAACAAGTCATCATACATATAAGTTACATGTTTGCAACTTCAAAACACATTCATGGCATCAAACATGGAATTCCACAAGACTATAAGCATGCACCCTAATAGCCAAAACCAAACAACCAACAAAACATCAAATCAAGCTTCAAAAGGCCAATTACAAATCCCAAAACATCAAAAACATCAAGCCACAACTAGGGAGTCTAAAACATCTCCCAAAACACGTCTTAGGTTCCCATTGCCAAAGTATCAAAATCTAATAGTGTTACGAGAACATCACCATACATGAGCTTAGTCTCCCTTGGATTCTTAGCCTCCTTGTTGCCCTAAAACACTTCAATTATCTGAATTATTGGTTCAAGAGAGAGAGCGTAAGCACAATTGCTTAGTGAGGCATGCTCTAAAGAAACAACACAATAATGCTTTTTATAAAGCACTTTTAACAAAACCTTTCATCACGTAATCATCATTATTCATGCAACCTTGCATACATAACAAGCATCTCATGCTTCATTAAAATCAACATGTCATATTGGCTTTCAAGTGATCATCCATAACCATTTACAACATAAAACACAATCGGATACACGGATTACAAGCGTTGTCTCATACGTTTCATACACACTACCGAACACACAAGGTGGAGTTTACCAGTACAATCACAACCCCTCAACACCCGTGATGGAGTTTAACGGTACAATCACAACCCCTCAACATCACTCATCGGTAGTTGTATAACTCCACTAACGAGAACACGGGACACACAACACAAGATCCACACATGGACTTTTAACCACCATTGTGATCTTACCTTTCTCGTTAGTGTACTTGGATGGAGTTTACGGTACAATTACAACCCCTCGACATCCAAGGCGACTTTATTCACGGTGCACCCAATCCTATAGCCGGCTAACTATATCCGATTCAAGTACTTTTAAACCATCACATCACTTGCCAATATACATCATATAACATCAACAACTCACTGTTTTAAAGCATTAATTAAAGCAATTTAACATCATGCATCACTATGAATAAATTCCACATTTTCAATATGTAAAACCAAGGATCTCTTACCTTGAGCATCCTTCAACATATGGCTTTCAAAACCAGCATTAACTATGCTAAAACATGCTTTCAAAATAAAATTTAAACATGCAAATCAAATCCAATGCATCAAACCACATCAAGGCTCATTCCAAGAGAGTTTCTCCGAAAACTTACTCTTGAGCTTAGTTAAGTTGCTTAGACTTAAACTAAGCTCCCAAAACCTTCAAACATTTGTTCCAAAGCTGGAAATCCAAATTCACTCACCAATTCCGTTTCGCAAGCTTGCTGAAACGTCGATCAAGCCTCCGGATCAACACCACAAGTGTCTGAAGATGTCTCCCCTGTTTTAAACACATCAAAGCAGAGGATTAATGCATCATCATGCATTAAAATCTTCAGCCATCACACCTAAACTCGCTGCTCTAACCAATTCTAACATTTCGGCTACCAAACACAACCGAAATCACCTCCAAACTCTTCCAAAACATAACCCAGCCAAGATCCATCACTTCTAACCATTTCTAAACATCAATTAACATCCAAAACGAACCTAAACTCGTCCTTATACCTCCAACTATAACAGAACACCAAGATCACCCCAAAAACCACCATTTTCATAAGCAAAAACTTAGGAAACACAACCTACTCGGGATTGCATTGATAAAACCTCATTTACACATCATTAAACAAGCAAAACACATTTATGAACCATCTCAAAACAGAGCCCAAACAAACACCACGAAATTCTTCAAGATTTCCTCCAAATCTTGAGTTTTAAGCCAAAATCAAGTTCATATCATTAAAACCATTAATAAAACTTAAATTAAGGATTGTCAACTTGGGAATTTCAGTAAAGAACTTAATATTTAGCGGAGTAGAACAACCTTACCTTTAAATGATGATTTCTCCTTGATTTGAGCCAATTTGCTTGAAAATCCAATCAGCAAATCAAAAGGATTTGATGTAGATTGGATTAAGAATTAATTGATGATTGAATCCTCATCAATTGGAGTGAAAATCAATGGAAAGGTTGATGGAGAAAAGTGTTTGGGTGAGAGAATTTTGAGAGAAAAAGAGATGAGAAAATTTTAAGTAAAGTTAGTTATGAAAATCTAAAAAGTGGTTTCTATTTTTTATTTAATTAATTAAACATTAATTAAATCACTTAAATCTAAGAAAAATGTGGAGAAATTATTCTTGGGTAAATTAGCTCCTTAAAGATTCAAAGTTTCAATCCTTACAAAACAGTCACCACTGAACTTTTCAAAAATCGCATTTTAGTCACTATTTCAAAATGTTGTATTTCCAAACCTTATTTTGTAAAATTGATTTCACCACTCTCTTATATAGATTAAAAGAGGACTTTTAGATATTTTCCCATATTTTTAAAGCATCCCGAACTAGGCTTTCCCTAAAACCTCCTTTTATATTCGAACCAAAAATCAGACTGGTCCGGTTCAGACCCTAAACTTCTAAGCCCAAAATTGGGGTGTTACAGGGTCACTCCCATATTTTTCTGAGCCCTGAAGCAGATAGAAGGTCAGGCCCAAAGTTCAAGGAAGAAAGTCAAAGCAAGAAAAGTGGACGAATTAAAGGCATCTACTCAGAAGATTTAGTCTTTAATAGAGTTTTACTTTAATTGTAACCCCCTTAACCCGGCCTAGACGGTTGACCCGAATTAAGAAAGTCACACGGGGAAAACCAAAGTCAACCCGAAAGTCAACCTTGATTAACAACCCTTTTTTTTCTTTTTAAACTTGTCTAGATGCATATTAATCCTTAGATATGATCATACAACAGCATACTCAAAGATCATAAACATCAGAGATCAAACAGGGATCCAATTGAGCAAATTACAACTTTAGGGACCAAATTGTAATTTCTGATATATATAAGGACTTAACCCAAATTAAAGTTACCAACTTGAAATTAATCAGGTTTCATGCTTCTCTGTGAAATTTCAGCTCAAAAGGACTTCCCAAACTCATACAATTGCACAAACAAGATTCAGGACCAAAATGCAAACAATTCAAAACATTTAACTGTCAATGTCAGCCCCTAACGGTCACCCGTTCCGAAACAGGCAGAGCCCGTTTCGAAACGCGGGGCCGTTCTGCAACGCGTACCGCAACACGGGCTGACAGTAGCCAACCGTTTCGGAACGGTCCCTCCCGTTTCGGACGCCTGGGCTTGTTTAAGGCACCCGTTCCGAAACGGTAGGTACTGTTCCGGAACACCCTGCACAGATTACCCCAAAATGCATACTTAAACATGCAATTAAACATCCAATCATGCTCCAAATGCCACCAACCTTTACCAACATGCAATTCAACATATATGAGACATACTTGCATCAACAATTCATCAAAACATCAACATATGTGAAAAACCCCAAATCTATAGGCATGCTTCCTACACAAGCAACCATTCAAGCATAAACTTCCAATTCAAGCATATAGTGACCAACCACAAAAACCAGCATTCTCAACAACATTCAAAATACTTAGGGAGTTCAAAACATCTCCCAAAACATACACATAGGTCCCCCATTGCCAAATTACCAAAAGCTAAATGTACTTAGGAAAACCTTCCATACTTTGAGCTTTACTTTCACTTGAATGCTTGCCTTCCTTGCTGCCCTCAAAGTACTTTAATGTTCTGCATTATTGATTTGAGAAAACAAAGAGAGAGCGTAAGCAAAAGCTTAGTGAGGAATGCTCAATAAAACCATTCAATAATGCTTTTATAAAACACTTTATAAATCATGCTTCAAATCATCATTTACACATGCTCAAAAGCATACTTAAACATGCATCTCATGCTTCATATCATAACATGTCATATTGGCCACAAGTGATAAGTTCCATTTCTTTAAAAACAAGTTCATCAACTTTCACCCCAAGGACTTTTAAACACCTTGGCCCCAAGGACTTTTAAACACCTTGGCCCATGGACTTTTAACCACCATGGAAAGGACCACACAAGGACTTTTAACCACCTTTGTGTCCGTATCAAGTTTCACCCCAAGGACTTTTAAACACCTTGGCCCCAAGGACTTTTAAACACCTTGGCCCCATGGACTTTTAAACACCATGGAAAGGACCACACAAGGACTTTTAACCACCTTTGTGTCCGTAGCAAGAATCATCCAAGGACTTTTAACCACCTTGATGTTCTTAAGTAAACAAGGCTCACTCAAGGACTTTTAACCACCTTAGTGACCTTAACCTTTGCAAAACATCACTTGCCAATATACATCATTATCATCAATTTATCCACTGTTTTAAAGCATTAAACCAAGCCATATTCATCATGTATTTAAAAGCATCAAACCACATTTAATCAATGCTCAAAAACAAGGAACTCTTACCTTGAGCTTCCTTCAACATATAGCTTACAAAAACAGCATTAACCATGCTAAATCATGCTTTCAAAACAGAGTTTAAAACATGCAATAAACCACATTGCACAACAATCAAATCATGGCCACCACTAGAGAGTATTTCCGAAAACTTACACTTGAGCTTAGCAAAGTTGTTTAGACTTAAACTAAGCTCCCAAGACATTGGTTTCAAAGCCGAAAACCCAATTTCACTCACCGATTCCACTTCGCCTCTTGCCGAAGCACCAAATCAAGCCTCCGGATCACCACCACTTGGATCCAAAGATGACTCCCCTGTTTTAACACATCAAAACAGTAGATTAATGCATCATCATGCATTAATATCCTCAATGAAAGCACCTAAACTCGTTGCTCTCATCCCCACTCCATTTTCGGCCACCAAACACAACCAAAAATGCATCCAAACCACTTCTCAACAAAGCCCAGCCATTAACCATCAAAATCTAACATCCTTTAACATCATTTAACATCTAAAAAGAACCTAATAACATCCTTATACCTCCAGCAACACCAGATCCACAAGATCACCTCAAAAACAATCAAGAATCACAAGCTAAACTTAGAAAACCCAACCTATCCGGGATTGCATCAATCAAAACTCAATTCCTTATCAATTTAGAGTTCAAATAACATCAAAAACACATCTCAAATCACAGATTTAACAGATCAAACGAAAATCATCAAAAATCACCAAATCTTGCATTATAAGCGAAGATCCATTTCACAACTTAAAAGCCTTTAATAAAACATCAAGTAAGGATTGAAAACTTAGGAATTTCAATAAAGAACTGATAGTTTAGAGGAGAAGGACGTTCTTACCTCCAAACTTGAGTTTCTCCTCTTTTTGGAATCAAAAACCTTGATGAATCAAGTAGCAAATGATGAGGTTTTGTAGATATGATTATTAGGAATCAAAAGAGAGTTGAAAGGAGAGATTTAGGTGAGAAAATCAGAAACAATTATATCTTAGAAAAATGGCCAAAATGAGAGAAAAGAAAATAGGAAGATAGTTATCAAAATGGCTTTCCCTCCTCTTTTGATAAGTTTTAAAATCAGAATATAGCTTAAAATATCTTAGAAAAATCTGGAGACACTACTTTTGGAATAATAGCTCCTTAAAGATTCAAAGTTTCAACCCTTTCTAAAACAGTCACAAAACTTTCAAAAATTACATTTTGGTCACTAGCCAAAATGTCACCCTTCCAAAACTCATTTTCGAAAATTGATTTCACAGTTCACTTAATTATATTAAAAGATGATTTTAGAACATTTTTCCATAATTTTAATGCAACCCGAACTAGGCTTTCCTAAATTCACCCTTTTAGATTCGAACAGCACTTTGACCAAACCGGTCAACGCCCAAAACTTCTAAGCCCAAAACCGGGGCGTTACAACTCTCCCCCCTTAAGAAATTTCGTCCCCGAAATTTACCTGAAGGAAAGAGATAAGGAAACTGCTTCAGCATGTCTTCCTTCCGCTCCCACGTGGCTTCCTCAACACCTCGATGCTTCCACAACACCTTCACCAACTCAATGGTCTTGCCACGAAGAACCTTGCTATCCGAATCCAGAACCTTCACCGGTTCCTCATCATAGGTCAAATCCGAATTCAATTCCACTTCCTCCACAGGCATCACGTGCGAAGGATCAGATCTATACTTCCGTAGCATAGAAACATGAAACACATCATGAATCTTCTCCAACTCCTGAGGTAACCTCAACCGATACGCAACAGGACCCACACGCTCAACCACCTCATATGGTCCAATGTACCTAGGGCTTAACTTACCCTTCTGGCCAAACCTCATCACCTTCTTCCAAGGCGAAACCTTCAAGAACACACGGTCACCCACCGCATACTCAATCTCTTTACGCTTCAAATCCGCGTAAGACTTTTGCCGATCAGAGGCAGCCTTCAACCACTCACAAATGAGCTTTACCTTCTCTGTGGTCCCTTTCAACAAAGCCGGCATCGAAACCAACTTTTGACCAGTTTCAGCCCAACACAGCGGAGTCCTACACTTCCTCCCGTACAAAGCCTCATAAGGTGACATCTGTATACTTGCCTGATAACTATTGTTATAAGCAAACTCAACCAAAGGCAGATGCTTCTCCCAAGAACCCTGAAACTCAATCACGCAGCACCTCAACATATCCTCCAAAATCTGGATAACTCGCTCAGACTGACCATCCGACTGAGGATGATAGGATGTACTGAAATGCAACCTTGTACCCAGAGCTTGATGCAAACACTGCCAGAAACGCGATGTGAACCTCGGATCCCTATCCGACACAATCGACTTAGGCACACCATGCAGCCGCACAATCTCAGCAATGTACAGCTCTGCCAACTTATCCAAAGAAAACGTGGTATGCACAGGCAGGAAATGCGCACACTTCGTTAGGCGATCCACAATCACCCAAACAGAATTCTTCTTCGAGGGAGACAAAGGTAAACCAGATACAAAATCCATGGTAACCCTTTCCCACTTCCATTCAGGGATTTTCAACGGTTGCAACAACCCTGAAGGAACCTGATGCTCAGCCTTAACTCGCTGACACACCAAACACATGCTCACAAACTCCGCAACATCCTTCTTCAAACCCACCCAATAGTACTCATCACGAAGATCACGATACATCTTGGTACTACCAGGGTGCATAGCAAAAGGACTACTATGACCTTCAGTCAGAATAGCACGCCTCAACTCAGCATCAGTAGGCACTACTATCCGACTCCCAAAACACAACACACCATCATCATTAAAGCAGAAATCTGAAGGTCTACCCTCCGCGATATCCTGAACATGAGACACCAAGGAATCATCCAGCAACTGCTTATCCTTGATCATCTGAACCAAAGATGGTTTCACTTGCAACTCAGCAACAAGACCACCATCTTGCGATATGCTCAAGCTAGCAAACATAGCCCTCAGCTCAACAGCTACTTTCCTACTCAAGGCATCCGCAACAACATTAGCTTTTCCAGGATGATACTCAATCGTCAGATCATAATCCTTGAGCAACTCTAACCAACGCCGCTGCCTAAGATTCAACTCCTTCTGAGACATCAGATACCTCAAACTCTTGTGATCTGTGTACACAGTACACTTCTCACCATACAGATAATGTCTCCAGATCTTCAGAGCAAAAACCACTGCAGCCAGCTCAATATCATGCGTAGGGTAATTGCGCTCATGCACTTTCAACTGCCGCGATGCATAAGCCACCACCTTACCCTCCTGCATCAGCACACACCCCAAACCAACATAGGATGCATCACTGTAAACCACAAACTCTTTCCCTGATTCAGGCTTAATCAAGATAGGAGCTTGCGTCAAAGCCGCCTTAAGCTTCTCAAAAGCCTGCTGTCTCGCTTCCGTCCACTCATACTTAACATCCTTTTGCAACAGCTTCGTCAAAGGAGCAGCAATCTTGGAAAAACCGTCTACAAACCTACGGTAGTATCCCGCCAAACCAAGGAAACTACGGACCTCATGAACAGACTTAGGAACTTTCCAATTCATCACCGCCTCAATCTTCTGAGGATCAACACGAATCCCCTCAGCTGAGATCCTTAAGCCAGAACTCACACTTGCTCAGCTTAGCATAGAGCTGATTCTCCAACAAAGCCTGCAGCACAATCCTCAAATGCTCTTCATGCTCCTCCTCAGTACGCGAGTACACGAGGATATCATCAATGAATACCACAACGAACTTGTCCAGGTATTCATGAAACACACGATTCATCATGTCCATGAAAGCAGCAGGAGCATTTGTCAGACCAAACGGCATCACAAGGAACTCATAATGCCCATACCTTGTCCTGAAAGCTGTCTTAGGCACATCCACATCCTTCACCTTCAACTGATAATACCCTGACCTCAAGTCAATCTTAGAGAACACAGCAGCTCCCCGAAATTGATCAAAGAGATCATCAATCCTCGGAAAAGGATACCGATTCTTGATAGTCAACTTGTTCAGCTGACGGTAATCAATGCACATTCTCATAGTGCCATCCTTCTTCTTCACAAACAAGACCGGTGCTCCCCAAGGTGACACACTCGGCCGGATGAAACCACGATCAAGCAACTCTTGCAACTGCGTCTTCAGCTCCTTCAGCTCCTTAGGTGCCATTCTATAGGGAGTAATGGACACAGGAGTTGTATTCTCATACAGCTCAATTCCAAACTCCACCTCGCGGTTAGGAGGTAAACCAGGCAACTCCTCAGGAAACACGCCAGGAAACTCCTTCACAACTCTGATATCTTGCACCCTCAACTCTTTAGAGCTAGAATTCATCACAAAAGCTAGATAGGCTTCGCAACCTTGCCTCAGCATCCTGCTCGCCTCCAAGGTAGACACCACATTGGCAAGAAACTTCACATTCTCACCAACCACAACAACTTCATAATCATCCGCAAGCTTAAGCGAAACTCGCTTGTTTTCACAATCCACAACAGCACGATGCTCAGCAAGCCAATCCATACCAAGGATTACATCAAAACCATAAAAGGGCAACTCCATAAGATCAACATGAAAACATGTTCTTGAACAACCAAGGGACACCTTCTATAAAGCTTTCGAGTCACAACAGTCTCACCAAAAGAACTAGTGACACGAACACCAACATCCAAAGACTCAACAGGCAAACCAAGCAATTCAGCATGCTCACGCAAAATGTATGAATGCGTAGATCCAGAATCTATCAAAGAAAGCAATGACAAGGATTGCAAAGTAAAGGTACCTGCAATCACATCCGCATCATTCCTTCCCTCACGCTGAGCATACACCCTCGCTTGGCCTCCACCTTCAGGCTGAATAGCCACAACATGGGCCACTCCACGACCACCTTCCTCTCTCCTCTGGAAATTACCACGGCCGCGCCCACGACCTCTCTGCGGTGCAGCAACAACAGGAGCACGCACTTGATCACCAGCCAACCTAGGACAATCTCGCCTCAAATGGTCTGCGGATCCACAATTCCAACACCCATTACCAGCTGCCGCAACAGGAGCTTGCACCTCTCTCACAGCACGAGGACAGTCACGCTTCATGTGACCACGTGAACCACAGATCCAACAAGCACTCGGATCAGCTCTAGCATTGCCTCCTCTAGCAGGTGCACCACCACCTCTCTTAGCTGAAGACTGGTACTTCTGATCACGTCCCCTCTTGTTCCGTCCACCTCCGGAACTATACTCAGCAGCTCTCTTACCAGAACTTGCTCCAGCACCTTTCGCAGATAAACCCAAGTTCATCTCAATGTCCTTGGCTCGGCCCACCAACACATCAAAATCATCATACTCGGTGGCCAGCACATACATTTTCACATCCGTCACTAAGCCATAACGGAACCTCTCGCACCTTGCCCGCTCATCAGGTACCAGCTCAGGTGCATACTGACTGAGTCGCACAAACTGCACTTCATACTCAGCCACACTCATGCTCCCTTGGGTAAGAGACATGAATTCACGCTTCTTCTCATCAAGGTATCTAACACCAAGATATCTCCGCTTGAACACATTCTGGAAGAATGTCCAAGTCACATCAGCTCCAACCATCCCAGCTATGGTGGTCGTCCACCACGTATACGCATCGTCCTGCAGCAAGGACACAACACAACCCAGCTTCTGCACATCAGTGCAACTCATCTGACCCAAGATTCGCTTGGTACTCTCTAGCCAAGCTTCAGAACTCTCAGCAGACATACCCCTGAACTCAGTCCCACCAAGACTGCGTAAGCGCTCCAAAGGTAGTCTAACACCAGCATCTCCCTGATGCCCAGCTCCTTGAGCTCCAGCTACTGCTGCTCAGAAAGCACCCGCAATAGCTTGTACCAACATAGACATATCAGGCATAGCTTGCCCCTGACCAACCTCTGGTCCAGCAGCTCCAGCACCAGCTGCAGCTTCAGCTCTTTCACCCTCAGCACCACCACCAGGTGGAGGAGGAGGTATCACCGCACTACCCGTGTTTTCCTCATTCTCGTTCTGATTAGGAGCCGTAGCTCGCACATTACCTCGTAACTCTCTACGTGGTGCCATACTTTTACCATGCAATCACAATGCAAATAAAACGAAGTCAGGCCCAGCAAGGTAAGCAATCCAAGTATTCAAGCTCAATTTCATTCAAAATCAACACCATTTCATTAGCTTTTATTTGGCAATAGGTACCCACAACATGCTACATCACAGCATACATCTCAATTGCATCCAAATCACAAGCCACTAAACATGCTTTCGATCAACAAGCATACAAGGCACACATACTTCAATCATGCACACATTCATTCCCAATTACTCAAGAACCTGGCTCTGATACCACCAAATGTAACCCCCTTAACCCGGCCTAGACGGTTGACCCGAATTAAGAAAGTCACACGGGGAAAACCAAAGTCAACCCGAAAGTCAACCTTGATTAACAACCCTTTTTTTTCTTTTTAAACTTGTCTAGATGCATATTAATCCTTAGATATGATCATACAACAGCATACTCAAAGATCATAAACATCAGAGATCAAACAGGGATCCAATTGAACAAATTACAACTTTAGGGACCAAATTGTAATTTCTGATATATATATAAGGACTTAACCCAAATTAAAGTTACCAACTTGAAATTAATTAGGTTTCATGCTTCTCTGTGAAATTTCAGCTCAAAAGGACTTCCCAAACTCATACAATTGCACAAACAAGATTCAGGACCAAAATGCAAACAATTCAAAACATTTAACTACCAATGTCAGCCCCTAACGGTCACCCGTTCCAAAACAGGCAGAGCCCGTTTTGAAACGCAGGGCCGTTCCGCAACGCGTACCACAACACGGGCTGACAGTAGCCAACCGTTTCGGAACGGTCCCTCCCGTTTCGGACGCCTGGGCTTGTTTAAGGCACCCGTTCCGAAACGGTAGGTACTGTTCCGGAACACCCTGCACAGATTACCCCAAAATGCATACTTAAACATACAATTAAACATCCAATCATGCTCCAAATGCCACCAACCTTTACCAACATGCAATTCAACATATATGAGACATACTTGCATCAACAATTCATCAAAACATCAACATATGTGAAAAACCCCAAATCTATAGGCATGCTTCCTACACAAGCAACCATTCAAGCATAAACTTCCAATTCAAGCATATAGTGACCAACCACAAAAACCAGCATTCTCAACAACATTCAAAATACTTAGGGAGTTCAAAACATCTCCCAAAACATACACATAGGTCCCCCATTGCCAAATTACCAAAAGCTAAATGTACTTAGGAAAACCTTCCATACTTTGAGCTTTACTTTCACTTGAATGCTTGCCTTCCTTGCTGCCCTCAAAGTACTTTAATGTTCTGCATTATTGATTTGAGAAAACAAAGAGAGAGCGTAAGCAAAAGCTTAGTGAGGAATGCTCAATAAAACCATTCAATAATGCTTTTATAAAACACTTTATAAATCATGCTTCAAATCATCATTTACACATGCTCAAAAGCATACTTAAACATGCATCTCATGCTTCATATCATAACATGTCATATTGGCCACAAGTGATAAGTTCCATTTCTTTAAAAACAAGTTCATCAACTTTCACCCCAAGGACTTTTAAACACCTTGGCCCCAAGGACTTTTAAACACCTTGGCCCATGGACTTTTAACCACCATGGAAAGGACCACACAAGGACTTTTAACCACCTTTGTGTCCGTATCAAGTTTCACCCCAAGGACTTTTAAACACCTTGGCCCCAAGGACTTTTAAACACCTTGGCCCCATGGACTTTTAAACACCATGGAAAGGACCACACAAGGACTTTTAACCACCTTTGTGTCCGTAGCAAGAATCATCCAAGGACTTTTAACCACCTTGATGTTCTTAAGTAAACAAGGCTCACTCAAGGACTTTTAACCACCTTAGTGACCTTAACCTTTGCAAAACATCACTTGCCAATATACATCATTATCATCAATTTATCCACTGTTTTAAAGCATTAAACCAAGCCATATTCATCATGTATTTAAAAGCATCAAACCACATTTAATCAATGCTCAAAAACAAGGAACTCTTACCTTGAGCTTCCTTCAACATATAGCTTACAAAAACAGCATTAACCATGCTAAATCATGCTTTCAAAACAGAGTTTAAAACATGCAATAAACCACATTGCACAACAATCAAATCATGGCCACCACTAGAGAGTATTTCCGAAAACTTACACTTGAGCTTAGCGAAGTTGTTTAGACTTAAACTAAGCTCCCAAGACATTGGTTTCAAAGCCGAAAACCCAATTTCACTCACCGATTCCACTTCGCCTCTTGCCGAAGCACCAAATCAAGCCTCCGGATCACCACCACTTGGATCCAAAGATGACTCCCCTGTTTTAACACATCAAAATAGTAGATTAATGCATCATCATGCATTAATATCCTCAATGAAAGCACCTAAACTCGCTGCTCTCATCCCCACTCCATTTTCGGCCACCAAACACAACCGAAAATGCATCCAAACCACTTCTCAACAAAGCCCAGCCATTAACCATCAAAACCTAACATCCTTTAACATCATTTAACATCTAAAAAGAACCTAATAACATCCTTATACCTCGAGCAACACCAGATCCACAAGATCACCTCAAAAACAATCAAGAATCACAAGCTAAACTTAGGAAACCCAACCTATCCGGGATTGCATCAATCAAAACTCAATTCCTTATCAATTTAGAGTTCAAATAACATCAAAAACACATCTCAAATCACAGATTTAACAGATCAAACGAAAATCATCAAAAATCACCAAATCTTGCATTATAAGCCAAGATCCATTTCACAACTTAAAAGCCTTTAATAAAACATCAATTAAGGATTGAAAACTTAGGAATTTCAGTAAAGAACTGATAGTTTAGAGGAGAAGGACGTTCTTACCTCCAAACTTGAGTTTCTCCTCTTTTTGGAATCAAAAACCTTGATGAATCAAGTAGCAAATGATGAGGTTTTGTAGATATGATGATTAGGAATCAAAAGAGAGTTGAAAGGAGAGATTTAGGTCAGAAAATCATAAACAATTCTCTGGAAAGAAAGTGTTTGGGTTGAGAGAAAATGAGAGAAAAGAAAATAGGAAGTTAGTTATCAAAATGGCCAAAATGGCTTTCCCTCCTCTTTTGATATGTTTTAAAATCATAATATAGCTTAAAATATCTTAGAAAAATCTGGAGAAACTACTTTTGGAATAATAGCTCCTTAAAGATTCAAAGTTTCAACCCTTTCTAAAACAGTCACAAAACTTTCAAAAATTACATTTTGGTCACTAGCCAAAATGTCACCCTTCCAAAACTCATTTTCCAAAATTGATTTCACAGTTCACTTAATTATATTAAAAGATGATTTTAGAACATTTTTCCATAATTTTAATGCAACCCGAACTAGGCTTTCCTAAATTCACCCTTTTAGATTCGAACAGCACTTTGACCAAACCGGTCAACGCCCAAAACTTCTAAGCCCAAAACCGGGGCGTTACATTAATTTAAACTGCTATTCTTGTCATATTAGAAAACTTGAACCCAAGGCCTATATAAAGCCATGTAATTCGACCTAGGGAATGATATCTCACTCCTAGCCGTATTCCCCCAAAACCCTAGTCGTTTCTCTCTCTCCACCATGTTCTAAACTTCCCCAAGGGCTAAGTGTTGATTTTGTAAAGTAGTTGCAAGGATTGTATTGTTCTTAGGATTTTCTCTTCATGTAATAAAACTTCAAGTTTATTTACTCTGGTTTTCAATATCTCATAAGAGCATCGAGACAGCATTGTGAGGTTATCCATTTGCTTGATATCGGGAGAGTTAAGCATACGAAAGGAGTAAATACGTGTTTTCCGGTTTATGGTTAAACCATCTTGGCTTAGGGATAAGTACAAGGTTAAGTGGCTAAAGAAGAATTCATAAACATTAGTGTTCACCCTTTGATTTACGTCGGGAGGTATCATCCAAGACGTGTTCATCAACAGAACTTGGACCTAGGGATAGGATAAGTCATAACAAGGATTCTTGCCAAGCTTGAAGTACAGAGTTGTTGGTCGTTGCCGCGACATCAACGGATCTCTGCCGCGACAGGTGCTGTCGCGACAGGAACGACGACATAATGACAGAAGTTCCTCCGAACAGTGCAACACCTGCACTACTGAGCAAAAAATACCGGCCAATTCTCTCAATCTGATTTCCTTATCTTTTATTTTAGTTATTACTCAAGATTACTTCAAACAATCATTTAAACTATTTCTTTCTCTTGTATAGCAATTCAAGTATAGAGTTATTTCTAGACCCTATGGAGACGATATCTGATACTTTAGTATCACTTTACTACTTGCGTCGTGTACACTTGCACTATTTGCGATAGTCTTATTTACACGCAACAAGAATCACCATTACAAATTCAATTCTCGTTCAGAGCCCGTAGGGGTGAGGATCACCTTACCGAGTTAGTGACCGTAGGGGTGAGAGTCACCTTACCGATTCAATGCCCGCAGGGAAAGTGTCACCTTATCGATTAAGTGCCCGTAGGGGCTAGAGTCACCTTACCGACTTGGTGTTCGCAGGGACGAAAATCATATTACCATTTTAAGTCACTTGATTTTTTCCCTGCCGTTTCGGAGGAATAGGACATTTGAGTAATTGTTATATGGTTTTTTCATTGCCACTTTGGAGGGACACGTCAGTTTTATTCGAGTTTTTTCTACCGCTTCAGAGAAACATGACTTTTTATCGATTGCGTAACCCCCTTAGCCCGGCCTAGACGCCCGACCCGAACTAAGTACACGAGGAAAACTGAAGTCAACTTGTGAAAGTCAACCTCGATTAACGACCCTTTTTTCCTTTTTATCTTCTCTAGATCCACATTATTATCCTATGTGTTTAGCAAGGCACTTAGAAGATAACGGCACAGTGATCGAAGATCATTTAGATGTTCGATTTCATACTTTCACTTTTAGGGACCAAATTGTAAATTACAGAAAATACTAGGACTTTTTCGTTTTTAAAGTTACCAATCCATAATTAGTCATGTAGCATGCCAGCATGTCAAATTTCATCCCAAACAGATCATCCAAACTCAACTAATTGAGAAAAGATTATTCAGGGACCAAAGTGCATAAATTCAGAAATTTAAAGATTCCCTTAACTGAAAATAACTAACCCGTATCGATAAACTTCTTCTCTTATCAATACAAAATCGAAAGTAGCAACCTTTGGGAGAAAGGTATCGATACGCCCAAGCCCGTATCGAAACGGCCTTCAAACATTTGCCTAGGCTTATCGATACGCGGGCAAATCGTATCGGTACACCTAAACTGAAAAGCTTGGATTTGGCCTTAGCGTATCGATACTCAACCCCGTGTATCGATACGCATACGAACGATGCACTTTCAAACACCATTTAAACACAATCAACCACATCTAAACAGGCTTAGATCATACATACAAGCTATAATCAACTTACCAATCATGTAAGCATCGACAAACACAATAACATAACCCTCAAGCTCAGTCAACCATGAAGGAATAATGGCTACTCAAGCATGCTTTAGAGATATAGACCATGGCATAGTCAAAACACAGCAAGCAAACCATAAACCAACTAGAGGCCATTTACAAATCCACAAACATATACCGAAAATGCTCAATGTGTTTAACATCACCAACAAAACCAAGAGTAGAAATCCCACCCATTGCCTCTTATTACACTAAAGGTAAACCACATACATTGTTTAGCCAAAAACTCTTGGAATCCCCTTGTTCTTGGGCTGCCTTGATTGCTCAATTCTCAGCATTGATGAAACAAATGAGTGTAATCATAAAGCTTAGTGAGGGTCGCTAAAACCAAACATTCATCATTGCATTTTATAAAACCAATATATCATCATTTGCAAACTCATGTCTTCCTTTAAAACATGCTCTTCAAAGCATCAATTCACTTTTAAAACCACATGCTCATAGTATCATTATTAATCAACAGCAAAAATCCTTCGCTTATGCTTAAACCAAGCATCACATACATTCTAGCATAATTCACAAGCATCTCAAGCTTAAATTATTAGTCAACAACATTATATTGGCTCGTAAGTTATCAATCTCAAATTATAACAAAACCAACACTGTTGAGACAATTGGATATGCGGATTACAAGCGTTGTCCCAACGCTTCATACACACTACCGGACTACGCAAGGTGGAGATTAATGGCACAATCACAACCCCTCAACACTCGTGATGGAGATAAATGGCACAATCACAACCCCTCAACATCACTCATCGGTAGTTGTATAATTCCACAAACGAGAGTACGGGACACATACCACAAGACTCACACACGTGATTAAACCATCCACCGTTGTGATCTTAGCCTCAATCGTTAGGGTACTTGGATGGAGATTGTGGCACAATCACAACCCCTCGACATCCAAGGTGACTTTATTCACGGTGCACCCAATCCTATAGCCGGCTAACTATATCCGATTAAAGAAACCATAAATCATTTCCATCACTTGCCAATATAATCAATCAACATCATTATTTCACTGTTTTACAAGCATAAATCACAATGCCATTTTCACAAGCATAAACATGCTTAAACTCAAATGCATATATCTCATAATTCCAAAGATCACCTACCAAGTGCATCCTTAACAAAATGGCATTAAAAACCAACATCAACAATGCTTAAAACATGCTTTAAAACAATAATCTAAACCACATTCAACTCAAGTGCATTTCCAACAAAATCATAGCACATTCCGAGAGAGACTTTCAAATCACTTACTCTTGAGCTTAGCTAAATGTATCAAACTTACACTAAGCTCCCAAGACCACGCTCAAAGCGTCACAAAGCTGAAAAATCCATTTCCACTCACCGATACATGAAAATTCTCTTGCCGACGCGAAGATCACGCCTCTGAAGCCTCCAAAAAAACTTTGTTTGCTTCCGGATCAAGATCCCCTGTTTTTAGATCATAAAACAATCGAAAACAATCGAAAACTCAATCGATTGCTTCCAAAACCAAGCCCAACCAACATACATCACTTTCAACTATTTATAACCATCAAAACACATCTAAAAACAACCTAAACCCATCCTTATACCTCTAGCAAGCATAACCTCATCATTTCACCTCAAAAACCCAACTAAAACCATCAAGAAATTCAAGGATCTCAAAGATTTCGGGATCTATATTATCAAAACACTTTTTCAACATAATAATCAACTCAAAACTCAATTAAAGTCAACCCAAAACAAAGCTCATCAATACCAATACAAAAATCAAGATTTAAATCATAATTTTGCAAGATTTTGATCTTAAATCAAAACTATTATCAAATCTAAGCCAAAAACAACATTTAGAAGTCAAAGATCTTGGGTATTTCAATAAAGAACCTAGATTGAAGGTTGAGAACGGGATTTACCTCCGATCCTTGCCTTCCTTAATGACTGATAAGTTTTTCATTCACAAAGCTTGATAAATTTGAAGAGAGTTCTTGAAAATGGGTTAGAAATCAAAGAGAGGGTGTTTGGTAGAAAAGAATTCTGGAGAAAGTGTTGAGAAAATGAATTTGCTGAATAATGAAAGTTAGTTAAGTGAAAAACTTCCCATTATTCTATTTTATCATTTTAATTAAAAAAATCCTTTTTATTTAATAATCTAAAAATGATTTTAAAACATATGTCAATTTAAGGAAGGTGTAATTGCACCATATCTCCCTAGAGATTCTAAGATTTTGACTCCTTTTTGATTTTTTGTAATTTTCCACAGTTTTGAAACCTTACATTTTGGTCACTACCCAAAATGTACAACTTCCGAAACTCATTTTGTAAAATTGATTTGACTAACCCATAAATATGATTTTAGAGGATTTTAGCAATTTTTACCATATTTTTATCCCTTCATGATCCTTGATTTCCTTAAATCACCTAACACGATTCGAATCATTTCCGACCGGTCCGATCCGATGTCTAAAATATCTAGGCCCAAAACCAGGGCGTTACAGCTCTCCCCCACTTAGGAAATTTCATCCTCAAAATTTTACCTGAAGGAAAATGGTACGGTAACTGCTTCAGCATGTCCGCCTTGCTTTCCCAAGTGGCCTCCTCAACTCCTCGGTGTCGCCACAACACCTTCACAGGCTCTATCGAATTGCCACGAAGAACTTTGCTGCTCACATCCAGGATCCTCACCGGTTCCTCGTCATAAGACAGATCTAGATTCAACACTATCTCCTCGACGGGCATCGCATGCGAAGGATCCAATCTGTACCTCCGCAACATCGAGACATGAAACACATCATGAACCTTTTCTAGCTCTAGAGGCAACCTCAACCGATAAGCCACGGGACCAATACGCTCCACCACCTCATATGGTCCAACAAACCTCGGGCTAAGCTTACCCTTACGCCCAAATCTCATCACCTTCTTCCAAGGCGATACATTCAAGAACACATGTTCGCCAACTGGGAACTCAATCTCCTTACGCTTCAGGTCCGCGTAAGACTTTTTTCGATCTGATGCTGCCTTCAGACACTCACAAATGAGCTTCACCTTCTCGGTGGTTCCTTTTAACATAGCCGACATCAAAATGAACTTTTTCCCAACTTCTGCTCAACAAATAGGGATTCTACACTTTCTCCCATACAAAGCCTCGTATGGAGCCATTTGAATACTTGTTTGGTAACTATTGTTATACGCAAACTCAACCAATGGCAAGTGCTTCTCCCAAGAACCCTGAAAATCTATGACGCAGCATCTCAACATATCCTCAAGCACCTGGATCAAACGTTCTGATTGTCCATCCGTTTGAGGATGATATGAATTACTAAAATTCAACTGTGTACCCAAGGCCTGATGCAAACATTCCCAAAACCGCGACGTAAACCTCGAATCCCTATCTGACACTATAGACTTTGGCCCACCGTGCAACCGCACAATCTCAGCAATATACAGCTCTGCCAGCTTATCCAAAGTATACATAGTATGCGCAGGCAAGAAATGTGCACACTTTGTAAGGCGATCCACAATCACCCAAACTGATTTCTTCTTCGATGGTGACAAGGGCAAACCAGACACAAAATCCATGGTAATCCTTTCCCATTTCCATTCAGGGATTCTCAAGGGCTGAAACAACCTAGAAGGAACCTGGTGCTCAGCCTTCACTCACTGACACACTATGCACTTGCTAACGAACTCGGCAACATCCTTTTTCAACCCTACCCAGTAGTACTAATCCTTCAAATCACGATACATCTTTGAACTACCATGGTGCATAGCGAAATGACTACTATGAGCTTCACTCAGAATAGTGCGTCTCAACTCAACATCATCTGGCTCCACTACTCGACTCCCAAAACACAGAACCCCGACATTATTAAAACTGAAATCTGAAGGCTTACCCTCCGCAATATCCTGAACATGGGGGACAAGAGAATCATCTAGCATATGCTTGTCCTTGATCAACTTGATCAGGGATGGTTTCACTTGCAATTCAGAAATAAGACCACCATCTCGCGATATGCTCAAGCAAGCAAACATCGCCCTCAACTCCACAACTATTTTCCTGCTCAAAGCATCGGCCACAACATTGGCCTTTCTCAGGTGAAATTCGATCAACATATCATAATCCTTAAGCAACTCTACCCATAGATGTTGCCTAAGATTCAATTCCTTCTGAGACATAAGATACTTTAAGCTCTTATAATCCGTGAACACCACACACTTCTCGCTATATAGATAATGCCTCCAAATCTTCAAGGCGAACACAACAGCCGCAAGCTCAAGATCGTGAGTAGGGTAGTTATGCTCATGTACCTTCAACTACCTAGATACATAGGCTACCACCTTACCCTCCTGCATCAACACATAGCCCAAACCAACAATGGACGCATCACTATAAGCAACAAACTCCTTACCAGACTCCGGTTAAATCAGGACAGGAGCTTGTGTCAAAGCTTCCTTTAGCTTCTCAAAAGCTTACTGCCTCGCATCCGTCCACTCAAAGCGAACATTCTTCTGCAACAACTTCCATCTCAACACTGCATCTACCTTATGCGGATCAACACGAATACCATCAGCCGATACGATATGCCCAAGGAAGACCACATCTCTAAGCCAAAACTCACACTTTCTCAGCTTAGCATACAATTGGTTCTCCAACAACACTTGCAAAACTATCCTTAGGTGTCTATCATGATCCTCCTCGGTACGAGTGTACACAAGGATATCATCAATGAACACCACTACAAACTAATCTAAGAACTCATGGAACACACGATTCATCATTTCCATGAAAGCAGCAGGTGCGTTGGTCAAACCAAACGTCATCACCAAGATCTCATAATGCTCGTACCTTGTTCAAAAAGTCGTCTTAGGTACGTCCACATCCTTCACCTTCAACTGGTAATACCCTGACCTCAAGTCTATCTTAGAAAACACTGAGGCTCCTCGAAACTGATAAAAGAGATCATCAATCCTTGGCAAAGGATACTTGTTCTAAATCGTCAACTTGTTCAATTTGATGATAATCTATACACATCCGCATTGTCCCATCTTTCTTCTTTTCAAACAAGACCGGTGCACCTCAAGGTGACACACTCGGCCGGATAAACCCTCTATCAAGCAACTCCTGAAGTTGAATCTTTAACTCTTTCAACTCTTTAGGTGACATGCGATAGGGAGCAATGGACACCAGAGTCGTATTCTCATACAATTCGATACCAAACTCAACCTCTCTGTTTGGCGGCAACCCAGGAAACTCTTCTGGAACGACACCCGGAAAAACGCAAACGGTTCTGATGTCCTGCACACGTACATCCTTTGAACCAGGATTCATCACATAGGCAAAATAATCCTCACAACCCAACCTCATCAAACAGCTTGCTTCTAAAGCCGAAATCACGTTAGACAAGAATTTCACATTCCCGCCAACTATCACCACTTCATAATCATCATCATGCTTTAGGGTGACTTGCTTAACATCAAAGTCAATCACTGCTCTATGCTCAAACAACCAATCCATACCAAGGATCACATCAAAACTATAAAAGGTAACTCCATCAAATCCACAAGAAAAACATGACCCTGAACAGATAAGGGACACCTCCGGTACAACTTCCTAGTGACTATTGTCTCACCAAAAGAACTAGTCACTTGCATTCCTACTTCAAGCAACTCAACAGGTATATCAAGCAAATGCGCATGCTCACTCAATATATAAGGATGCATGGATCCAGAATCAATCAAAGCCAATGATGATAAAGACTGGAGAACAAAGGTACCTGTGATGACACCAGTATCATTGCACTCCTCGCGCTAAGCATAGACCCTCGCAGGACCGCCTCCCTCAGCTCGAACTGCTACAACATGAGCAATGCCTCGCTGCCCTTCATCTCTTCTCTGAAAGTTTCCTCGGACGCGCCCACACCCTCTCTGAAATGCAGCCATATGAGGTGCACGTCCCTGGCCTCCACCAGCCAACAGAGGACACTCACGCCTCATATGATCTGCTAAACCACAGTTCCAACAAGAATTCCCTGTTACCACAATCGGAGCATGTACCTCTCTAGATGCACGTGGACAATCTCGCCTCAGATGGTCCCTCGATCCACAGGACCAGCACGTGTGCTGCTCAAACCTCACTCGGCCTCCCTGAGCCTGACCACCCCGTCCTGGAGCACCTCGCCTCACCTCAGGCTGATGTCTCCTATCACAACCTATTTTGTTCCGTCCACCTCCGGAACTACACTCAGCTGCTCTCTTCCTAGAGCTAGAGCCACCGCTACGGGATGCCAGACCCAAGTTCTACTCAATGTCCTTAGCTCGACATACAAGCACATCAAAATCTGTATAATCCGTAGCCAACATATAAGTCTTCACTTCCTGTACCATCCCATATCGGAAGCGATCACAATGATGTCTCTCACTCGTACTCACCCAATCCTGGACCAGCTTGTCCTTGTTACTCCGGCTCTCCACCCCCGGGTGGTGGTAGAGGAGGTATGTTTCCACCAGGAGGAACATCAGCCCCTTGGTTACCTTGGTCGCCCTGCTCAGACGCAGGCACTACCGTGTTCGACCTAAGCTCTCTTCTCGGACCCATAGTGCTATTTTTAATAAGGCATAACAAGAAAACAAATCAAACCATGATTTAGGCCAGCCTCAAGCAAGGATCCAAGTTCACAAAAACATTTAACTAGTGTTATAAGGCAATGGGCACCCTGATTTCCCTCAAGCATAACATAGCATACAATATCAATTCATAATCAACGTGCTACAACATCCGAAATAGGCACGCATCCTTATCACATCATCATCATGGAATCATATCTAACTCACATATGATTCATAACAGTCAAGCATTGCATAAGCTCCAACATTCAACCAAAATCATGCTTTTTCAAACAACATACATCAAAACATACCAATTTCACTTACCACCATCCCCAATTCTTTCGAAACTTGTCTCTAATACCAACAAATGTAACCCCCTTAGTCCGGCCTAGACGCACGACCCGAACTAAGAAGATTACACGGGGAAAACCAAAGTCAACTCGTGAAAGTCAACCTCGATTAACGACCTTTTTTTCTTCTCTAGATGCACATTTTTATCCTATGTGTTCAGCAAGGCAGTTAGAAGAAAACGGCACAGCAATCGGAGATCATTTAGGGGTTCGATTGCATACTTTGACTTTTAGGACCAAATTGTAAATTAAAGAAAATACTAGGACTTTTTCGTTTTTAAAGTTACCAATCCATAATTAGTCATGTAACATGCCAACATATCAAATTTCATCCCAAACAGATCATCCAAACTCAACTAATTGAGCAAACATTATTTAGGAACCAAAATGCATAAATTTAGAACTTTAAAGATTCCCTTAACTGAAAATAACTAACTCATATCGATACACAAAACGACCGTGCAACCTTTGGGAATAAAGGTATCGATACACCCAAGCCTGTATCGAAACGGCCTTCAAACATTTGCCTAGGCGTATCGATACGCGGGCAAATTGTATCGGTACACGTAAGCTGAAAGGCTTGGATTTAGCCTTAACGTATCGATACTCAACCCCGTGTATCGATACGCATACAAGAGATGCACTTTCAAACACCATTTAAACACATTCAACCCATCTAAACAGGCTTTGATCATACGTACAAGCTATAATCAACATACCAAACATGTAAGCATCGACAAACAACATAACATAACCCTCAAGCTCAATAAATCATGAAGGAATAATGGCTACTTAAGCATGCATTAGAGATATAGACCATGGCACAGTCAAAACACAACAAGCAAACCATAAACCAACTAGAGGCCATTTACAAATCCACAAACATACACCAAACATGCTAAAGTTGTTTAACATCACAAACAAAACCATGAGTAGAAATCCCACCCATTGCCTCTTATTACACTAAAGGTAAACCACATACATTGTTTAGCCAAAAACTCTTGGAATCCCCTTGTTCTTGGGCTGCCTTGATTGCTCAATTCCCTGCATTGATGAAACAAATGAGTATAAGCATAAAGCTTAGTGAGGATCGCTAAAAGCAAACATTCATAAATGCATTTTATAAAACCAATATATCATCATTTGCAAACTCATGCCTTCCTTTAAAACATGCTCTTCAAAGCATCAATGCACTTTTAAAACCACATTCTCATAGTATCATTATTAATCAACAGCAAAAATATTTTCCTCATGCTTAAACCAAGCATCACATGCATTCTAGCATAATTCACAAGCATCTAAAGCTTAAATCATTGGTCAACAACATTATATTGGCTCGCAAGTGATCAATCTCAAACCATAACAAAACCAACACAATTGACACAATCCGATACACGGATTACAAGCGTTGTCCCACACGCTTCATACACACTAACGAACTACACAAGGTGGAGATTAATGGCACAATCACAACCCCTCAACACTCGTGATGGAGATTAATGGCACAATCACAACCCCTCAACATCACTTATCGGTAGTTGTATAATTCCACCAACGAGAGTACGGGATACATACCACAAGACTCACAGACGGGATTAAACCATCCACCGTTGTGATCTTAGCCTCAATCATTAGGGTACTTGGATGGAGATTGTGGCACAATCACAACCCCTCGACATCCAAGGCGACTTTATTCACGGTGCACCCAATCTTATAGCCGACTAACTATATCCGATTAATGTAACCAAATATCATTTTCATCACTTGCCAATATAATCAATCAACATCATTATTTCACTATTTTACAAGCATAAATCACAATGCCATTTTCACAAGCATAAACATGCTTAAACTCAAATGCATATATCTCTTAATTCCAAAGATCACCTACCAAGTGCATCCTTAACAAAATAGCATTAAAAACCAGCATCAACAATGCTTAAAACATGCTTTAAAACAGTAATCTAAACCACATTCAACTCAAGTCCATTTTCAACAAAAACATAGCACATTCCGAGAGAGACTTTCGAATCACTTACTCTTGAGCTTTGCTAAGTGTATCAAACTTACACTAAGCTCCCAAGACCACGCTCAAAGCGTCACAAAGCTGAAAAAATCCATTTCCACTCACCGATAAACGAAACTTCTCTTCTCGATGATAAGACCACTCATCTGAAGCCTCCAAAAAACATTGTTTGCTTCCGGATCAAGATCCCTTGTTTTTAGATCATCAAAACAGAGATCCAAATACATTATAATGCATTTCAACACCAGCAACTAAACACAAACTCGTTGCTCACCAAAACTACACCAATCTACCCATCCGAAACAACCGAAAACTCAATCGATTGCTTCCTAAACAAAGCCTAGCCAACATAAATCACTTTCAACCATTTATAAACATCAAAACACATCTAAAAACAACCTAAACCCATGCTTATACCTCTAGCAAGCATAACTTCATCATTTCACCTCAAAAACCCAACTAAAACCATCAAGAAATTCAAGGATCTCAAGGATTTTGGGATCTATATTATCAAAACCCTTTTTCAATATAATAATCAACTCAAAACTCAATTAAAGTCAACCCAAAACAAAGCTCATCAATAACAATCCGAAAATCAAGATTTAAATCATAATTTTGCAAGATTTTGATCTTAAATCAAAACTATTGTCAAATCTCAGCCAAAAACAACATTTAGAAGTCAAAGATCTTTGGAATTTCAATAACGAACCTAGATTGAAGATTGAAAACGGGATTTGCCTCCAATCCTTGCCTTCCTTAATGATTGACAAGTTTTTCCTTCACAAAGCTTGAAGAATTTGAAGAGAGTTCTTGAAAATGGGTTAGAAATCAAAGAGAGAGTGTTTGGGAGAAAAGAATTCTAGAGAAAGTGTTGAGAAAATGATTTTGCTTAATAATGAAAGTTAGTTACGTGAAAAACTTCCCATTTATTCTATTTTAACATTTTAATTAAATAAAAATCCTTTTTATTTAATAATCTAAAAATCCTTTTAAAACACATGTCAATTTAAGGAAGGTGTATTTGCACCATTGCTCCCCAAAGATTCTAAGATTTTGACTCCTTTTTGAATTTTTGTAATTTTCCACAGTTTTGAAGCCTTACATTTTGGCCACTACCCAAAATGTACAACTTTCGAAACTCTTTTTGTAAAATTGATTTGACCAACCCCTAAAACATGATTTTAGAGGATTTTTGCAATTTCTACCATATTTTTATCCCCTCCCGATCCTTGATATCCTCAATTCACCTAACATGATTCGAACTGTTTCCGACCGGTCCGATCCGATGTCTAAAACATCTAGTCCCAAAACCAGGGCGTTACAGATTGAAGGCATTTGATTTGTTTTTGTCGCTCCAGAGAAACATGTCTTTTCACCGATTGAAGTCATTTGATTTGTACGTTGCCTCTATGGAGGAATACGTCATTTGAAGAATTATCTGGTTTGCCCACTGCCACTCCGGAGGGACTTGCTAGTGTTACCTAATTTGTTTTTGCCGCTTCGGGCAAGCAAGTTATATCATGGTCTAAAGAAATGTCATTTGGATCTGTAACGCCCTGAAAATTGGTCTAGTCGAAATTGGATTACGAAGATCGGAGTAATGTTATTAAAATATTGAAATATTGAATCTTTATTATAGATTATATTGTTATAGGATCTTAATTAAGCAAAGTTCTTAGTCAAGATTGCTTTATGAAGGCTCAAATCAGTGTTTTTTTAAGCTAGGCGTTTTGATACGATCAGATCCATATCGAAATAGCCTCTATAAGATGTTTCGAAACATTTTTAGGCGTTCCGGTATGAATCCAACGGTAATAACTAACTTTTGGACTTTTTCTTGACCGTTTCGATATGTTTCCTCCAGTTTCAAAATGGGTCCCCTGTTTCGAATAAATTTAAAGGATAAATTGTAAAAGAAATGTTTAGGTGATGACTCACCATCTTGCCTATCACCCTCTCTCACGTGAATGATCAGAAATGATGATTTATAGCCATTTATTGTTTAATTTGGGTAGGATAAAGAAAAGAAAGAATATTATATTTTAAGCTTTCCCTTGGTGGAAGGAAAGCTTCCTATTGGCTAAAGGTGTGGTGGGTAATGATTAATGTGATAAATCTCTTATAGTGAATTGAAGAAAAGAGAGCTTCTCATCTTTGTTTAGCTTCACCGAGAATCATTCCATCTTTTAGTTCTGAAAGAACAAGCACACACCTCCATTGTCATCTTCTCAACCAAGCTCAAGCATACAGCTCTCCATTTCTGAACTCTAAACTTAGGCTTTCCTTGATTTAAGAACACCAAGTTATAGCTATCGATTGGGTAAGTGAAAGCCCTAAGTTAATCATCGATTCTCTTGATTATTAGATAATTAATTCAAGCTTAAAGATAAGCTTTGTCTATAGCTAATGGCTATTAAAGTATCAATATTGTTATATTGATCCCAATGAGTCATTATTGCTTTTACTAGCTCAAGAAGTAGAAAATATTAATCCATCGCCTCCATCGAAAGTTGGGGCTGAGGGTATCATCATCTGAGAGCCTTAGGAGCATCAGATTGTCAAGGTGAGTGTTGCATCGATTCATTGTCCATTGTATTGCTATCATTGTCATGGAAATCAATGAATCATTGACATATGAGAATCATTGACATTGTTATTGTTATTGCTTATTGACATGGAAATCATGATTGTTGAGTTATTGATATGATACTATTGCCATTGAATTATTGATATTGATATTGACGTGGAAATATTATTAATGAATCATGGATATTGAACTATGAATTATTGGACCTTGGATTCGAAGTATTGGATACAATTGGCATGCCATGGAATTCATGAGCTCATTCGTACGGGTGGACTACGATCCTAGGGCTACGACCTATATTGATTTGGCGAGGCGGAGGAATGTATTGTGTATTGGTCTTATTGGCGATGTTGGTGGGAATGACCATTTATTGATTTGGCGAGGAGGTGGAATTCATGTATTCATATACCATGAATCGATCCAAGGGAACTATTGATTAATGATATTGATTTGCTTTGAAATCATGATATTGACATTGATGACATGATACTATGTTTTGTTATGAATAAGGAGCATGCTATGTTTATTGCATAATTAGTATTATGATTATCTTTGGAGCATGCTACATGACACATTATGTTCATTCATTGTTTATGACTACCTCACTAGGAAAATTATGCCTAATGCATTCCATTGCATCCATTTCAGGTTAGACAAGTTTATGGAGTCGAGATCGGAGATGTTAAAGCGTTGCACAAGTCACAATCAAGCTCTAAGTAATTTATATTGACCTTTTTGAACTTCTAGATGGTGGCAAGGTCTATTAAGTCTCTTTTGATGTGCTTATGTTATGGTGAAGTGTTATATGTGTAGTATGTTTAAGATGAGTCTCCTATGTAGCATGAAATGGCCCTAAATGCATGTTTTGGCACTAAAAGGTAAAAACCAGGTAAATGGATTCATATGACTCTAAAATTTAACATGCTAGTAGAATTTATGTATCGAAACGGGTGATGGTGTTTCGATACGGGTAAGCATAATTGAGGCCAGGGGTCAGGGTATATCGAAACAGTTTAGGGTCGTTATGAAACATTTTGTCTTTGGAAACCTTCATTTCGATACGGGATCATAGCGTATTGAAACGGGTCAAAGTCAAAGTCAAATAGAGTCAACCCGTACCGATACGGAGCTTACCTCTATCAATACGGTCAAAGAGGAAAAGTCAACAAAATTGACCATCATCTACCCGTATCGAAATGGCATTGAGCGTTTCGATACAGGGTTAGTTAAAGTGGTTAAAAGCCTAATCTGGAAGTCTGCATTGTTTACTTTTTGGTCACTGAGTTTAGCATGAGTAAATCGAATGGGTAAATGATCTCCGTTATGCATGAAATTTTGCAGGTTAATCAATGTTGTATTGAATTTCATTGTAGTATTGTCTAATTCGTGGAAGGACCTTTAATTTTTCAGTTTCTTAAACTTGTAAAAGTTATAAAATGGTCCTAAATGGTTATTTGTGGTCTTCTTATGATTGAATTGGACTAATATGTATATTGGTAATGTTTTGTTTGTCTAATATTGTTTTAGTGTTGATAATAAGTTGAAATTTTATCGCACCGTTCACCGCACTGTTCACCGGTAACACTCTCTGACCCGGTTCTCAACCAGGCCGAGAAGGGGTGCTACATTTTTGGTATCAGAGCAAGAGTTTAGTCGGTTCTGGACTAAACCTATGAATGTTTGTATTGTTTGTTATGTTGCTTTGCCACCTAGGAGTTATTATGTTGAGTATTGTGACTTGTCAACTAATCCGATCTCTTTTTATATAGATATGTCTCAAAATAACGAAGCTTATGATAATGAGTTTGCTTCTGACTCCTCGACTCATGGCGAGGAGGTACGAGGAGGAAATCCTCTGAATCCACATAACCCTCATGTTCAGGGTGTGGAGCCTGAAGCACCTACGACTCAGGCAGAGTGTTATCGAAACATGGCTGATATATTCCAGCAATTCATGAATGTGATAAGAACTAATCAAGTTGTGCAACCTACGCCATCTTTTGCTCAACCTCCTCGAGCCCCTATTGACAAGTTATCTCAATACTAAGCCTACACCTTCATCGGACAAGATGATTACAATCCTGAAATTGCTGAGTATTAGTTAGACAATACCGTAAGAATCTTGAATGAGCAATTACGGTGTTCGGATGAACATTACCTTGCATGCGCCCTTGCATTGCTTGCTGATAAAGCTTTACTGTGGTGGTTCTTACCGTCTCTGAAGATACCATGAATTGGAAATTCTTCCTTAAAGAGTTCCCTAAGAAGTATATAAGTATATTATATCTTGCCGAGAGACGAATCGCCTTCTTTCATCTTAAACAAAGTGGACAGTCGATCGAACAATACATCCATGACTTTTGCAAGTACTGTAGATATGGCGCTGAGTTTATCAAGAAAGAGGAAGAAAAGTGTCGAATTTTCGTTGCTGGACTTAACAATGAGTTACGTCCTATGTTCACAGGATAGTGCATCACTGATTTCCAAGATCTTGTAAACAGAGTTAAAGCAACGGAAGGAGCACAAAGAACTCAAAGAACTAGTGGATCCAACAAGTATGAAAAGAGAAATCGAGATGAGTCTCAGTTCTCTGGATCTTCTAAGAAGGGGAAGCATCATTGCTTGGAGCAAAATGCATATTGACAACCCTCATAGTCCAAGTATTTTGCTAAATCTCAATTTATATCTCATTCACCTTCAGGTGTCAACTCTATTGAGAGTGATGTTGGCTCTAGACAAGAGACAAGAATTTCCAAGTGTAATTTCTGTCAATGTCGACACGAAGGGCAATGCCGCAAAAAGTCTGGTGCTTGTTTCTTTTACGGTAAATTAGGTCACCTCATTCGAGAATATCCGAAGAACCCTAACAAGCCAATTTCTGTATCAACTAATCCAACCCCTGCTCAATCTTTTCGAGGCAGGGAAGCAAGGCAAGGACCATTCAGAAAATCTAAAGGTTCATCTAAAGCATCGTATCGGCCTGAATCTAAAGCTTCTGCACAGATGTTCCATGTGCGAGGTAAGGAACAAGTGGATGATCATCACATCCTTCCAGGTAAAAATTCGAGGACGAACTTTTCTTGAGGGGGGAGAATTGTAACACCGCGAAAACTGATCTAGTCAGAATTGGATTCCGAAGATCGGAGTAATGTTATTAAAATATTGAAATATTGAATCTTTATTATAGATTATATTGTTATAGGATCTTAATTAAGCCATGTCCTTAGTCAAGACTGCTTTATGAAGGCTGAAATATATGTTTTTTAAGCTAGGCGTTTCGATACGATCAGACTCGTATCGGGCCTCTACAAGATGTTTCAAAAAGTTTTTAGGTGTTCTGATACGAATCCAACGACAATAACTAACTTTTGGACTTTTGCTTGACCGTTTCGATACGGTTCCTACAATTTCAAAACGGGTCCCCTGTTTCAAATAAATGTAAAGCATAAATTATAAAAAGAAATGTCTAGGTGATGACTCACCAGCTTGCCCATCACCCCCTCTCACGAGAATGATCACACGTGAATGATCAGAAATGATGATTTATCGCCATTTATTGTTTAATTTTGATAGGATAAAGAAAAGAAAGAATATTATATATTAAGTTTTCCCTTGGTGGAAGGAAATCTTCCTATTGGTTAAAGGTGAGGTGGGTAATGATTAATTTGATAAATCCCTTAAAGTGAATTGAAGAAAAGATAGCTTCTCATCTTTGTTTAGCTTCACCGAGAATCATTCCATCCTTAAGTTTTGAAAGAACAAGCACACACCTCCATTGTCATCTTCTCCACCAAGCTCAAGCATACACCTCTCCATTTTTGAACTATAAAATTAGGCTTTCCTTGATTTAAGAACACCAAGCTATAGCTATCGATCGGGTAAGTGAAAGCCCTAAGTTAATCATCGATTCTCTTTATTATTAGATAATCAATTTCAAGCTTAAAGATAAGCTTTGTCTATAGCTAATGGCTATTCAAGTACTGATATTGTTATATTGATCCTAATGACTCCTTATTGCTTTTCCTAGCTCAAGAAGTGGAAAAGATTAATCCATCACCTCCATCAAAAGCTAGGGATAAGGGTATCATCATCAGAGAGCCTTAAGAGCTTTGGATTGTCAAGGTGAGTGTAGTAAGAGTCTCGAGAGTGGCTAGGTGCCATCTTGAATCATTGTTTATTGATTTACTAACCATTGATTTTAAACCACATGTCTAGCATGTATGCTACGCAGATCTCACACGACCTCCCTGAGCCTGTCCACCTCAACCCGGAACACCACGCCTTCCCTCAGGCTGATGTTTCCTATCACGACCTCTTTTGTTTCGTCCACCACCGAAACTATACTCAGCAGCTCTCTTCCCAGAGCTAGAACCAACACCTCTAGAAGACAAACCCAGGTTCTGCTCGATGTCCTTTTCCCGACAAACAAGCACGTCAAAACCAGTGTAATCTGCAGCTAGCATGTACGTCTTAACTTCTTGTACCAAACCTACCCAGAAACGATCACATCGATGCCTCTCACTAGATACCAACTCAGGAGCATACTGGCTCAAGCGTACGAACTGGACCTCGTACTCAGCCACCGACAGGTTGCCCTGAATGAGAGACATAAACTCTCGTTTCTTCTCATCCAAGTATCTTACACCTAGATACTTTCTCCGGAAGGCACCCCGGAAGCCACCGACAGGTTGCCCTGGACCTTGTAGCAAAGATATTGCGCACCCCAGCTTGCGTACATCATTACAACCCATCTGATCCATAATGCGGATCGTGCTAGCTAACCAGGCCTCGGACGCCTCAGGTGACATACCATAAAACTACACGACTCCTAAGCTCCTCAACCTTTCCAAAGGTAAGCCCACCTGCCCAGCTGCAGGGGCCTGCACATGCGCTCCGGCAACAGCAGCCTAAAACGCTCCGGTGATCGCCTGAACCAGAGGCGCCAAATCATCCAAACCAGGACCAGCTTGTCATTGTTGCACCTGCTCCCCACCTCCAGGTGGTGGCGGAGGAGGTAGATCTCCACTAGGATGGACATCAGCCCCTTGCTCAGCCTGGTTACCCTGCTCAGCTGCAGGCACTATCGTATTGGACCTCAACTCCCTTCTTGGTCCCATGTGCTATTTCAAACAAACACAACAACAAAACAAATCAAACCATTTAAGCCAGCTACAAGCAAGAATCCAAGTTTATAAAACATTTGATTAGTGTAATAAGGCAATGGGCACCCAATTTTCCCCACAGAGCATAGAATACATGAAACATCATGCTTACATACTTTTCATCATCCCAAAATCAGTACATATCCACATAACATCATCATCATACAATCATATTCATTCCACATGCAATTTACATCAAACAAACATGGCATAAGGTGCAAAATTCAACCAATAGCATGCTTTTCAAACATCATACTTCAATACATATTAATTTCACATACCAACATTCTCAATTCTTTCGTAACCTGGCTCTGATACCAACAAATGTAACCCCCTTAGCCCGGTCTAAACGTTAAACCCGAACTACGAAGATTACACGGGAAAAACCAAAGTCAACCCGAAAGTCAACCTTGATTTACGACCTTTTTTCCTTTTTATCTTCTCTAGATGCATATTATTAACCTATGGGTACACCAAAGAAATAAGGTGGAAGCGGCACATCGATCGGAGTTCAATTAGGGGTTCAATTGCATACATTTGACTTTTAGGGACTAAATTATAAATTCCATAAATTGCAGGTACTTTCATGATTTTAAAGTTACCAAACCTCAATTAATCACATAACATGCCATCATGTCAAAAATTAACTCAAACAGATCATTCAAACTCACTAATTTAAGCAACTAACATTTAAGGACCAAAATGTAAGAAACGGGAACTCAGCATAGCTCAAAATTCAAATCCAACGGCCAAGTGTTTTGATACAGATGGCCATATACCAAAACGGTCGTTTCGAAATAGGGTTGGCCATTTTGATACTTGGGTGCGTTCTGAGACCCGTATCGAAACACCCCTTCCAGTAGCCAAAGTGTTTCGATACGCCTTCAACCGTTCCGAAACCTTAAGGCCATTCCGAGCCCCTATTCCGAAACAGGCAAGGGCGTTCTGATACGCCTTGCCCTGCAACCGCAGTTTTGCTTGTTTTACATGCATTTCCACACTCGAATCATTCCCGAGACATGCCACAACATGCATACAACATGGATACATATCAACAATCATCATATCGAGGCAATAGCTTAAATATCATACAATCAACACGTAAGTAAAGGCACTAAAGGCATGCTCCCTAGTTCACCAAAATCATAACAAGCTATAACATCATACAAACCAAAATCCAAACACCAAAGGCCATTTACAACTCAAGTGTAAGCAATCTAACATGCTCAAAGTAAAGGAAAACATCCTCGAACATTCCAAAATATAAATCCCACCCATTGCCACTTATTACACTAAGGGTGAACCACATATATCTCTTTAACAAAGCCTTGGATTCCTCTTGATTTTAGGCTGCCTTTAAATGTTCAATTCTCTGCATTGATGAAACAAAAGAGTGTAAGAATAAAGCTTAGTGAGGACCGCTAAACAACATTCATCAATGCATGTCTCATGTTTTGTAAAACCAACACTTTACATCATGCCATTTATAAATCATGACCTCACAAAAACCTCAATGCACTTTATAACCACATGCTCATATGCACCATTTTAAAACAACAAATAAACCTTTGCTCGTGCTTTAACAAGCATCACATGCGTTCTTGCATCATACCCAAACATCTCATGCAACCTTGCATCATATACAAGCATCTCATGCTTCACTTTATTCATTTACAATATATAGGCTTTCAAGTGATAATCCATAAATCATTTCAACACAAGACACAATCGGATACGCGGATTACAAACGTTGTCCCTCACGCTTCATACAAACTACTGGACTACAGAAGGTGAAGATTAATGGCACAATCACAACTCCTCAACAAACGTGATAGAGATTAATGGCACAATCACAACCCCTCAACATCACTCATCGGTAGTTGTATAATTCCACTAATGAGAGTATAGGACACATACACAAGACTCACACACGGGACTAACCATTCACCGTTGTGATCTTAACCTCAATCGTTAGGGTACTTGGATGGAGATTACGGCACAATCACAACCCCTCGATATCCAAGGCAACTTTATTCACGGTGCACCCAATCCTATAGCCAGCTAACTATATCCGATTAAAGTAACCAGAAACCATTTTCATCACTTGCCAATATAATCATTTAACCACATTAATCCACTGTTTTACAAGCATAAGCGCAATGCTATTTCCACAAGCATAACATGCTTAACATCATATGCATTCAACACATGAAAACCAAGGATCACTTACCTAGTGCATCCTTAACATAATGGCATTAAAATCCAGCATTAAACCATGCTTAACATGCTTAAAACAGTAAACAAATCCACTCTTACATCAAGTGCAAATTCATCAAACATAGCACATTTCCAATAGAGGGATTATCGAAGCACTTACACTTGAGCTTAGTTAAGTGTATCAAACTTACACTAAGCTCCCAAGATCACGCTCAAAGCGTTACAAAGCAATAAATTGCATTTCCACTCACTGATACGCGAAGCCTTGTTCGCCGACACGGAAATTACACCTCCGAAGCCTCCAAAATTACCTCGTTTGCTCCCGGATCAAGATCCCCTGTTTTCACATCATCAAAACAGAGATCTAAATGCATTAAAATGCATTCTAACACCAGCAACAATTCACAAACTCGTTGCCCACTCAAACTACACCAAAATACCCTTCCAAAACAACTGAAAACTCAATCGATTGCTTCTTAAACTAAGCCCAGCCATCATACATCACTTCCAAACAATTATCAACATCAAAACACATCTAATAAACATCCTAACTCCTCCTTATACCTCCAGCAAGCAAGATTCCACCATTTCACCCCAAAAACTCACTCAAAACTACCAAGAAACTCAAGGATCTCAAGAATTTCGGGATCTCTATTATCAACACATCATTTTAACATACAAACCAACTTAGAAATCAATTAAAATCAACACAAAACAGAGCTCAACTCATCAAGTCCGAAAATTAAGATTTCATCCACAATTTCACAAGATTTTGATCTCAAATCAAAATTATATTGAAAACTCACTCAAAAATAGTATTTAGAAGCCAAATATCTTGGGAATTTAAATAAAGAACTTAGATTTGAGGTTGAGAACGAGATTTACCTCCAATCCTTGCTTTCTTCAATAGATGACAAGTTTTTCTTGCAAAAATCTTGAAGAATTATGGTAGATCTCTTGAAAATGATTTAGGAAATGTTGAGAGAGTTTTTGGGAGGAAGAATTCTGGAAAAAGATGAGAGAAAATGGTGTTTGGCTGAAAATTAGAGGGAATTGGTAGTTACGTACATGAAAATCCCATTAATTACCTTTTAGTTAATTAATATAAAAATCCAATTCAAAATCATTTAATTAAAAACCCTTTTAAACCACATGTCATATTGAAGAAAGGTCAAATTGACTTAAATCCCCTAAAGATTCTAAGATTTTGGCTTCCACCTTAAAAATCACATTTTCCCAGTTTTGAAACTTTACAATTTGGTCACTACTCAAAATGTCCATTTTCCAAAACCCTTTTTGTAAAATTGACTTGACCAACCTCTTAATTATATTTTTAGAGGATTTTATCAATTTTTATCACAATTTTATCCTATCCCAATCCTTGACTTCCTAAAATCACTTTACGCGATTTGAACCATTCTCGACCGGTCTGATTCGATGTCTAAAACATCTAGGCCCAAAACCAGGGCGTTACAACACAAGAAAATACCACATAAACAACATTTAAAGCTTTGGACACCCCCATTGCCCCTTATTACACTAGTTCAAAAGTTTAACATACTTTTAGTAAATTGTCTTGGTGAAGTTCCTCAATGACGCTACCTCCAAAAGTCTAATTATCTGCATTGATGAAATGAAAAGAGCATAAGCATACAAGCTTAGTGAGGATTTCTCAAACCACAAACATCATCAATGCACAAAACCGTTTTTCACTCTTTTCAAAACCAACATGCCTTTCTTAGCAAACCATGCACTTAAATATCAAAATCATTTTTTTGAACATCATGCTACATGATTCAAATCAAATCAGAAACTTAACCATTGCTTCTCATTTACCAAGCCTTCCAAGCATAAATTCCATTATGCTAAGCTTCAACCAAAACATGCATCTTTCAAACCATGCATTAGCAACATTTTCCACTTTACACAATTCCATTATATTGGCTCACAAGTGATAACAACAAACTCAAAATCAAAGTATCTGATACACGGATTACCAAGGGTTGTCCCACACCCTTCATACACTTTACCGGCTTCTCAAGGCTCACACACGAGAGCAATCCTCCATCGTTGTGACGCCCGTGGTGGAGTATTCGGTACAATCACAACCCGTCAACACCACTCATCGGTAAATGTATATTCCACTGATGAGAGACGGGACATGAACAAGGTTCGAACCTGGGAGCTACCCTCAACTGTTGTAACCCCCTTACCCCAGCCTAGACACCCGACCCAAACTAGGAAGATTACATGGGGAAAACCCAATTCAACTCTTTAAAGTCAACCTCGATTAACGACCCTTTTTTTCTTTTATCTTTTCTACAAGCACATTATTATCTTATATGATCAGCAAAGCATTTAGAAGAAAACGGCACAGTGATCGGAGTTCGATTAGGGGTTCAATTGCATATATTTGACTTTTAGGGACGAAATTGTAATTTCCATAAAAAATAGGGACTTTTCTGATTTTAAAGTTACCAATCCTTAATTAGTCATGTAACATGCCATCATGTCGAAATTCACCTCAAAAGAATCAACCAAACTCAACTAATTGAACATACAACATTCAGTGACCAAAATGCAACATTTCAGGACTTTTAAAGATACTTTTAACTGAAAAATAACGAACAGGTATCCGTACGCTTGAGAACGTACCGATACCTAAAAAGGCAGTGGCAAATTTTTGGAAAAGGGTATCGATACGCTTGAGCCTGTATCGGTACGACCTTCAAACCTTTGCCTAGACATTTCGATACGCGGGCAACTCGTATCGGTACACCTAAGCTGAAAAGCCTGAAAATGGTTGTAGCGTATCGATACGCAATCCGGAGTATCAATACGCATACCAAAGTTGCACTTCCAACAGTCCTCAAAACACATTTAACAACATCTAAACATGTCCAAAACATCCATACATGATATAATCAACATACCAACACTTAAGCATCATCAAACATTTGCAAAATAAGAAACAAGCATGGTAATTCATGGTGAGGCGTTAACCACTCAAGCATGCTTTAAAAGATAAACCACGCGGATTACAAGCGTTGTCCCAAACGCTTCATACACCCTACCGGACACTCGAGGCTCACACACGGGATTAGACAATCAACCGTTGTGACACCCATGGTGGAGTTTAACGGTACAATCACAACCCCTCAACACTCGTGATGGAGTTTAACGGTACAATCACAACCCCTCAACATCACTCATCGGTAGTTGTATAATTCCACTAACGACAGCACGAGACACATACCACAAGATCCACACACAAGATTAGACCATCAACCGTTGTGACCTTAATCTCAATCGTTAGAGTTCTTGGATGGAGTGTACGGTACAATCACAACCCCTCGACATCCAAGGCAACTTTATTCATGGTGCACCAAATCCTATAGCCAGCTAAATATATCTGATTAAAGTAACCAAAACCATTTACCATCACTTGCTAATATAATCATTTATCAACATCAATCCACTGTTTTACAAGCATTAACCACAATGCCTTTCCATAAGCATTATCATGCTTAAAACCAATTCATAATCATATAAACCCAAGGATCACTTACCATGTGCATCCTTAAATAAATGGCATTTCGAACCAGCAACATCAATGCTCAAATCATGCTTTAAAACAATAAACAAATCACATTTAAATCAAGTGCATTTCAAACCAAAACATAGCACAATCCGAGAGAGACTTTCGATTTACTTACTCTTGAGCTTAGCTAAGTGCTTCAAACTTACACTAAGCTCCCAAAACAACGTTCAAAACGTTTCAAAGCTGGAAAATCTCTTTTCCACTCATCGATGCGCGAAACTTCGCTTGCCGACGCGAAGATCACTCGTCTGAAGCTTCCAAAAATGCTTCGCTTGCTTCTGGATCAAGATCCCTTTTTTTAAAGCATCAAATCAGAGATCCAAATGCATTAAAATGCATTTCAACACCAGCAACTAAACACAAACTCGTTGCTCAGCAAAACTACATCAATCTACCCATCTGAAACAACCGAAAACTCAATCGATTATTTTCTAAACCAAGCCCAGCTAACATACATCACTTCCAACCTTTAATAATCATCACAACACATCTAAAAACAACCTAAACCCTTCCTTATACATCCAGCAAGCATAACACCATCAAACCACCTTAAAACCCCAACTAAAACCATCAAGAAACTCAAGGATCTCAAGGATTTCGGGATATATATTGTCAAAACTCTTTTTCAACATTATAATCAACTCAGAGCTCAATTAGAATCAATCCAAAACAGAGCTCATCAACAATACTCCGAAAATCAAGATTTAAACCATTATTTTGCAAGATTTTGATCTTAAATGAAAATTATAATTAAAACTCAGTTAAAAACAACAATTAGGAGCCAAAGATCTTGGGAATTTCAATAAAGAACCTAGATTAGAGTTTGAGAACGAGATTTACCTCCAATCCTTGTCTTCCTTAAAGATTGTCAAGTTTTTGCGTCACAAATCTTGATAAACTTGAAGAGAATTCTTGGAAAAAGATGAGAACTAAAGAGAGAGAGTTTGGGAGAAAAGAAATCAGAAGAAAAGGATTGAGAGAATTGGGTTTTGCTAAAATGAGAATTGAAAGTTAGTTACGTAAAATAAAACCTCCAAATTTACCATTTTATTAATTAAAATAAATTCCCTTTTTAAATCAATTATATTAAAACACTTTTAAAACACATGTCAATTTAAGGAAAGGTTTAATTGTACAAAAGCTCCCTAAAGATTCTAAGATTTTGACTCCTCTTTTGAAATTATCCATTTTCCACAATTTTAAAACTTTACATTTTGGTCACTACCCAAAATGTACCACTTCCAAAACTCTTTTTGTAAAATTGATTTGACCAACCTCTTAAACATGATTTTAGAGTATTTTAGCAATTTTGTCATATTTTTATCCTATCTTGATCCTTGATTTCCCTAAACCACCTAATACAATTCGAACCGGTTCAACCCGATTTCTATAACATCTAGGCCCAAAACCAGGGCGTTGCAACCTTAACAATCCTCAATCGTTAGGGTACTTGGATGGAGTATTCGGTACAATCACAACCCCTTAACATCCAAGGCGACTTGTTTATATTGCACTCAATCCTATACCCGACTAACTATATCCGATTTCATTTATAAAACACTTTAACCAACATCACTTGCCAATATAATCCATATCTCATGCATACCTCATTGTTTTTACAAAGCATCCATGATAGGGCATAAACAAGCATTAAACCATGCTTAAAATCTCATGCATCAACACATGCAAACAAGGATCACTTACCTAGTGCATCCTTAAACTACATGGCATCATCATACACATTATACATACTAAAAATCATGCTTTAAATTAGTAGGTACATGCATTTAAAATCAAGTGCAACTAAAGGCTCATAACTAGCACAACCGAGGGAGAAATTTCGATTTACTTACTTTCAAACTTAATAAAGCGTTTCAAACTCTTAATAAGTTCCCAAAACCTTTTCTAAAACGTTTCCATGCTGGAAAACCAAATTCCACACACCGAATTGTGAAACCACGCTAGCCAACGCACAAATCAACTATCCAAAGCTTCCACAAACGCGTCAATTGTTTCCGGAACACTATCTTCTGTTTTCAACACATCAAAACAGAGGTTGAATGCAATAGAATGCATCCAAAACCCCATCACACACAAGAAATCCCGCAGCCCTGCTCTAAAGCAACAAAACACACATCCGAAACAACCAAAAACTCAATCGATTGCCCTCGAACCTCAACCCAGCCATTACCCAATTCATTCAACACATTTAAGCATTAATCAACATCCAAAAACAACCCAAAACAAACCTTATACTTCCAGAAACTCTAAAACCTCAAGAACACCTAAAAAACTCTACTAAAAACACCTCCAAAACTAATGATCTCTAGGATTTCAGGATTAATATGATCAAGACTCATTATGAACATCAAAAACCTTCCAAAACATGATTGGAACACAACTCAACTGATCCATAACAAAACAATTACGAAAATCACATTTAAATCTCTTCTTTCATCAAAATTTCGACATTTTCATCAATCAACACTAAAACCTCATTTAAAAAAATAAATCAAGAGTCAAATACTTGGGAATTTCATTAAAGAACATTGATTAAAGAGGAAGAATGGAAATTACCTCAATCCTTGCTTTTCTTCTATTTTGGCAAGTTTTCACTCTATGAATCAAAGGAGATTTTTAGAGAAATCTTTGGAAATTGAGTTGGAAATCAAAGAAAGATAAAAGGAAGATGAAATCTAGAAATTGGGAGAAAAATAGAGTGTTTGGCTGATGAGAGAAAATGAGAAAAGAGTAGTTACGTCAAAAATGATTTCCAAAATAACTAACTCTCCCTTTTTCTTTCAATTTCCCTCTAATTTTAATTAAAACATTTTAAACACATGCCAAATAAAAAAATGCCGAATTTCATGAAAGCTCCCTTAAGATTCTAAGATTTGAATCTTCTTTTAAAAATTACACTTTTGCCACAGTTTTCAAACTTTACATTTTAGTCAATGCCCAAAATGTACACCTTCCAAAACCCATTTTGCAAAATTGGCTTTACCCAGCCCTTATATATGATTTTAAAGGATTTTAGAGATTTTTATCATATTTTTCCTATCACGAACCCCGATCTCCCTAAACCACCTTTTAACGGTTCAAACAACCGGCACCGGTTCCACCGATCCAACTTGACTCGCAAAAACATCTAAGCCCAAAATCGGGGCGTTACAACTCTTCCCCACTTAGGAAATTTCATCCTCAAAATTTTACCTGAAGGAAAAAGATGCGGGAATTGCCTCAACATGTCTGCTCTGCTTTCCTACGTGGCCTCCTCAACTCCTCAGTGTCGCCACAACACCTTAACAAGTTCAGTCGCCTTGCCACGAAGAACCTTGCTACTCGTGTCCAGGATTCTCATTGGTTCCTCATCATAGGAAAAATTTGAATTCAGCTCTATCTCCTCATCCAGCATCACATGCGAAGGATCCGATCTATATCTCCGCAACATAGATACATGAAACACATCATGGATCTTTTCCAACTCGGGAGGCAACCTCAACCGATAAGCCACAGGACCAACTCACTCCACAACTTCATAGGGTCCAATAAACCTCGGACTAAGCTTTCCCTTACGTCAGAACCTCATCACCTTCTTCCAAGGTGATACCATAAGGAACACGCGATCCCCAACCGCGAACTCAATCTCTTAACGCTTTAAATCCGCGTAAGACTTCTGGCGATCCGATGCAGCCTTCAACCGCTCACAAATGAGCTTCACCTTCCTTGTTGTTCCCTTGATCATATCTGGAAAGGAAAGCAACCTTTGCCCCGCCTCAGCCCAACAAAGAGGCGTTCTACACTTTCTACCATACAAGGCCTCAAACGGTGCCATTTGAATACTTGCTTGAAAACTATTATTATAGGCAAACTCAACCAACGACAGATGGTTTTCCCAAGAACCCTGGAAATCAATTACACAGCATCATAACATATCCTGAAGCACCTGGATAACTCGTTCCGATTGCCCATCCGACTGAGGATGATATGAAGTGCTGAAATTCAACCGCGTACCCAATGCCTGATGCAGACACTCCCAGAACCTCATGGTAAACCTCGGATCCCTATCTGACACTATGGACTTGGGCACACCGTTCAACCGCACAATCTTAGCAATATACAACTCAGCTAGCTTGTACAACGTATACGTAGTATGCACAACCAAGAAATGTGCACACTTCGTAAGCCGATCCACAATCACCCATATAGAGTTCTTCTTCGTTGGTGTTAAAGGCAGCCCGGACACGAAATCCATCGTAATCCTTTCCCATTTCCACTGCGGTATCCTCAAAGGCTGTAACAAACCAGAAGGAAACTGGTGCTCAGCCTTCACCCGCTTGAAAACCATACACTTGCTAACAAAATCCGCCACATCCTTTTTCAACCCCATCGAATAGTATTCATCCTTTAAACCACGATACATCTTGGTACTACCAAGGTGCATAGCAAAAGGACTGGTATGGGCCTCGGTCAAGATGGTGCACCTCAACTCAGCATCTTCTGGCACCATTATCCGACTTTTAAAACATAGAACTCCATCATCATTAAAGCAAAAATCCGTAGCCTTTCCATCGGCTATATCCTGAACGTGATGCACCAACGAATCATCCAACAACTGATTTTCCTTAATCAACTGAATTAAGGAGGGTTTCACCTGCAACTCTACTATCAAGCCTTCATCACGCGATATACTCAAACGAGAAAACATAGCAATTAACTCAATAGCCACCCTCCTACTCAAAGCATCGTCAACAACATTGGCCTTTCTAGGATGATACTCAATGGTCAGATCATAATCCTTAAGCAACTCCACCCATCTTCATTGCCTAAGGTTCAATTCCTTATGAGACATAAGGTACTTCAAACTCTTACGGTCGGTGTAAACCACACATCTTTCACCATAAAGATAGTGTCTCCAAATCTTTAGAGGAAACACCACCGCCGCGAGCTCGAGATCATGCATAGGATAGTTGCGCTCTTGCACTTTCAGCTGTCTAGACGCATAAGCTACAACCTTTCCACCTTGCATCAATATGCATCCCAAACCAATATATGACGCATCACTATACACTACAAACTCCTTACATGATTATGGTTGAATCAAGATAGGAGCTTGCGTCAAAGCATCCTTCAACTTCTCAAAAGCTTGCTGCCTAACATCCGTCCACTCGAAGCGAACATTCTTTTGCAACAACTTGGTCAAAGGGGAAGCAATCTTAGAGAACCCTTCGACAAACCTTCGGTAGTAACCAGTCAAGCCAAGGAAACTACGCACCTTCGTTACTGACTTAGGCGTCTTCCAACTCATCACCGCCTCAACCTTATGTGGATCAACCCAGATACCTTCGGCCGACACCACATGTCCAAGAAAAACCACCTTCTTGAGCCAAAACTCACACTTGCTCAGCTTAGCATAGAAATGATTCTCCAACAGCACTTGCAACACAATCCTTAAGTGCTTGTCACGATCCTCCTTGGTACGGGATTACACAGGAATATCATCGATGAACACAACCACAAACTGATCCAGATACTCATGGAACACCCTATTCATCATGTCCACGAATGCAGTCGGTACATTTGTCAACCCAAACGGCATCACCAGAAACTTATAATTGTCATACCTAGTTCGAAAAGTTGTCTTAGGTACATCCACATCCTTAATCTTAAGTTGATAGTACCCAGACCTCAAGTCTATCTTTGAAAACACCGAAGCACCTTGAAACTGATCGAACAAATCATTGATCCTTGGTAAATGGTACTTGTTCTTAATCGTCAACTTGTTCAGTTGTCGATAATCAATGCACATACGCATGGCACCATCCTTCTTCTTCACGAACAAAACCGGTGCACCCCAAGGTGAAATACTCGGCCTTATGAACCCCTGGTCAAGCAACTCCTGGAGCTGCGTCTTCAACTCCTTAGGTGCCATGCAATAAAGAGCAATGGACACCGGATATGTATTCTCATACAACTCTATGACAAACTCAACTTCCCGGTTGGGTGGCAACCCTGGCAGTTCCTCCGGAAAGACATCTAGAAACTCGCATACAGTTCGTATGTCTTCAACACGCACTTCCTTCGTGCCAGGATACATCACATATGCCAAGAAAGCTTCACATCCCAACTCCATCATTCGACTCGCTTCTAGAGCTGAAATTGCGTTAGATAAGAACTTCACGTTCTCACCCACAATTACTACCTCGTAATCATCCACAAGCTTTAAGGTAACACGCTTAACGTCAAAATCTACCATGGCTCGGTGCTCAACCAACCAGTCAATTCCAAGAATCACGTCAAAACCATAAAAAGGCAATTCCATTAGATCAACATGAAATATATGACCTTAAACAGAGAACATGCACCTCCTATATAGATTCCTTGTAACCACAGTCTCACCAAAAGAACTTGTTACTTGCATTCCTACATCTAGCATCTCAACAGGAATTTCAAGCAAATGTGCATGCTCACTCAAGATGTATGAATGCGTAGATCCAGAATCAATCAATGCTAACAAGGATAAAGATTGCAATGTGAAGGTACTTGCGATCACATCAGTTTCGTTGTGTCCTTCACGATGTGCATACACCCTCGCGGGACCACCTCCCTCAGGCTGAACCGCAACGACATGGGCTACACCTCTCTGGCCATCCTCCCTTCTCTGGAAGTTGCCTCGGCCGCGCCCACGGCCTCTCTGCTGTGCAATAGCTGGTGCACGACCTTGACCACCTCCCGCTAACAGGGGACACTCACGTCTCATATGGTCAGCAGATCCACAATTCCAACATGAGTTAGCTCCAACCACAGGAGCCTGAACCTCATAAGCCACACGAGGGCAATCTCTCTTCAAGTGCTCCCGCGAACCACATGTCCAGCACGTGTTCTGTTCAGTCATATGCTTGTTGCCCTAAACTAGCACACCATGTCCAAAGTTGCCTCGCCTAGCTGCAGGCTGATATCTATGGTCCTGGTTTCTTTTGCTCTGCCCACCACTAGGGCCAGCATCAGCAACTCTTTTGCCCAGATTGGAACCACCCCCACGTGAGGCTAGACCCAAGCTCTACTCTATATCTTTAGTTTGAGTCACGAGCACATCGAAATCCGTATAATCTGTCGCAAGCATATACGTCTTAACCTCTTGTACCAGGTCGTACCGAAAACGATAGCATCGATGCCTATCACTCGGCATCAGCTCTGGAGCATACTGACTCAACCGTACGAACTGGACCTCGTACTCAGCAATAGTCATACTCTCCTACACAAGAGACATGAATTCTCTCTTCTTATCATCAAGGTACCTAACCCCAAGGTACTTCCTCTTGAATGCAGACTGAAAGAACGTCCAATCTACCTCTTCCGGCTCCAAGGCCATAGTCGCAGTAGTCCACCAGGTATACGCATCACCATGCAGTAATGATACTATGCAACCCAACTTTCGTGCATCACTGCACCCCATCTAGTCCAATATCTGTATCGTATTGGCCAGCCATGCCTCAGACGCCTCGGGAGACAATCATTGAAACTCTGCTCCTCCTAAACTCCTCAAACGCTCCAGTGGTAAACCCACTTGCCCAGCAGCAGAAGCTTGTACGTGCACTCCGGACCCAGTAGCCTGGAAAGCTCCGGTCATCGCCTATACCAGAGGCGTCAAATCTCCCAAAACTGGACTAGCCTGTCCGTGTTGCCCTGTCCATCACCCCTATGTGGTGGTGGCGGAGGAGGAGGAAGGTTTCCACCAGGTGGAACCTCATTCTCTTGATCACGTTGTTCCTCAGCAGGAGCTATCGCTCTAGAACGCAACTCACGTCTCTGTCCCATTGTGCTAGTTATCATTAAAACATGAACATACAACAAACAAATAATAAGGTCAGCTCTTACAAGGATCCCAAGACTTTCAAAACCAATTAAAAGCATTTTTTCTAGGTAATAAGGCAATGGTTGTTCCAATTCCCCCCCCCAACAAAGAACAAAGCATATCACATGCATACTTCATCATCATATATCTCAAGCACCAAAACTCCGCTTTATCATCATCACACCCATATTCATTTATCATGTACATCGCCATTATCATTCATTCAGCAATAACATGCTTAAACATTCACCGGACAAAGCAAATAGCAACACAACACATAACCATATCACAAATCATTTACCCACAACTTACCATCATCCCAACCTTTCGAAACATGGCGCTGATACCACCAAATGTAACCCCCTCGACACAATCTGGCCGATAGATCGAACCGAACGAATCACACGTGGAATATTGAAGTAAACCAGAAAAGTTTATCTCAATAAACGACCCTTTTTTTCTTTTTATCTTGTCTAAATTCATCTTAGTTTCCTATATGTACGTACACAAGCATCGGGTACAAAATCAACACAATCACCTTTCAATTTGCGTCTATTAAAGTTTAGGGACCATTTTGTAATTTTGATAAAATTCAAAGACTTTTACCAAATTCGAGTTACCAATCTTCAATTAGATTCATTACATGCCTTCTGGTGAAATTTTAGCTCAAAAAGACATCTACAACTCATTCAATTTGCATGCAAGGAAAACAGAAACCAAAATGTAAGAAACAAGAACTCAGAACAATTCAAACACAGCTCCAACAATCAAGTGTTTCGGAACAGAGGACCTTGTATCGGAACAGCCGTTTCAAAACATGTTTAACCATTTCGATACGCGGGTTTGTTTAGAAACCCCAGGAGAATCATTTTTGTACATTTGTTCACAGTGGCAAATTGTTCCGGAATGAGCCTCACTGTTCCGAAACGCTTGGGCCTGCAACTTTCTAAAATGTTGGTTTAAAACAACTTTTACCCTTCGAAACCATTCCGACACAACCCTCAACACATATACAACATGAATACATGTCAAAGACCACAAAAACAAAGCACAGGTTATATCATAGCGTCATCCATACAAACCATGGAACTAAGGGCATACTTTTTTGTTGTCAGAAACACCAAAAGATTAAAAACCTAATACAAGCACTAACCAGACCTCAAAGGCCATTTACAATATCACAAATGCATAATAAACTTGCTCAACACAAGAAAATACAACATCAACAACATTTAAAGCTTTGGACACCCCCATTGCCCCTTATTTCACTGGTTCAAAAGTTCAACATACTTTTAGTAAATTGTCTTGGTGAAGTTCCTCAAAGACGTTGCCTCCAAAATTCTAATTATCTGCATTGATGAAACGAAAAGAGCATAAGCATACAAGCTTAGTGGGGATTGCTCAAACCACAAACATCATCAATGTACAAAACCGGTTTTCACTCTTTTCAAAACCAACATGCCTTTCTTAGCAAACCATGCAATTAAATATCAAAACAATTGTTTTGAACATCATGCCACATGATTCAAATCAAATAAGCAACTTAACCATTGATTCTCATTTACCAAGCCTTCCAAGCATAAATTCCATTATGCTAAGCTTCAACCAAAACATGCATCTTTCAAACCATGCATTAGAAACATTTTCCACTTTACACAATTCCATTATATTGGCTCACAAGTGATAACAACAAACTCAAAATCAAAGTATCAGATACACGGATTACCAAGGGTTGTCCCACACCCTTCATACACTTTACCGGCATCTCAAGGCTCACACACGAGAGCAATCCTCCATTGTTGTGACACTCGGGGTAGAGTATTCGGTACAATCACAACCCCTCAACACTACTCATCGGTAAATGTATATTCCAATAACGAGAGACGGTACATGCACAAGGTTCGCACCCGGGAGCTACCCTCAACCGTTGCAACCTTAACAATCTTTAATCGTTATGGTACTTGGATGGAGTATTCAGTACAATCACAACCCCTCAACATCCAAGGTGACTTGTTTATAGTGCACTCAATCCTATAGCCGGCAAACTATATCCGATTTCATTTATAAAACACTTTAACCAACATCACTTGACAATATAATCCATATCTCATGCATACCTCATTGTTTTTACAAAGCATCCATGATAGGCCATAAACAAGCATTAACCCATGCTTAAAATCTCATGCATCAACACATGCATACAAGGATCACTTACCTAATGCATCCTTGAACCACATGGCATCATCATACAGATTATACATACTCAAAATCATGCTTTAAAAAGTAGGTACATGCATTTAAAACCAAGTGCAACCAAAGGCTCATAACTAGCACAACCGAGGGAGAAATTTCGATTTACTTACTTTCGAACTTAATAAAGCGTTTCAAGCTCTTATAAGTTCCCAAAACCTTTTCTAAAACGTTTCCACGCATGAAAACCAAATTCCACTCATCGACTTGTGAAACCACGCCAGCCGACGCACAAATCAATCGTCTGAAGATTCCACAAACGCGTCAATTGTTTCCGGAACACTATCCCCTGTTTTCAACACATCAAAACAGAGGTTCAATGCATTAGAATGCCTCCAAAACCCCAGCACACACAAGAAATTTCGCTGCCCTGCTCTAAAGCAACAAAACACCCATCCGAAACAACCAAAAACTCAATCGATTTCCCTCAAACCTTAACCCAGCCATTACCCAATTCATCCAACACATTCTAAGCATTAATCAACATCCAAAACAACCCAAAACCAACCTTATACCTCCAGCAACTCTAAAACCTCAAGAACACCTCAAAAACTCTACTAAAAACACCTTCAAAACTAAGGATCTCTAGGATTTCGGGACTAATATGATCAAGACTCATTATCAACATCAAAAACCTTCCAAAATATGATTGGAACACAACTCAACTGATCCATAACAAAACAATTACGAAAATCACATTTAAATTTCTTCTTTCATCAAAATTTCGATGTTTTCATCAATCAACACTAAAACCTCACTTAAAAACATAAATCGAGAGTCAAATACTTGGGAATTTCATTAAAGAACCTTGATTAAAGAGGAAGAGCAAAAATTACCCCAATCCTTGCTTTTCTTCTAGTTTGGCAAGTTTTCACTCTATGAATCAATGGAGATTTTGAGAAAAATCTTTGGAAATTGAGTTGGAAATCAAAGAAAGATAAAAGGAAGATGAAATCTGGAAATTGGGAGAAAAATAGAGTGTTTGGCTGATGAGAGAAAATGAGAAAAAAGTAGTTACGTCAAAAATGATTTCCAAATAACTAAATCTCCCTTTTTCTTTCAATTTCCCTCTAATTTTAATTAAAACATTTTAAACACAAGCCAAATAAAAGAAAATGCTTAATTGCATTAAATCTCCCTAAAGATTCTAAGATTTGACTCTTCTTTTAAAAATTACACTTTTGTCATAGTTTTCAAACTTTACATTTTGGTCACTGCCCAAAATGTACACCTTCCAAAACCCATTTGCAAAAATGTTTTTACCCAGCACTTATATATTTTAGAGATTTTTATCATGTTTTTCCTATCCTGAACCCTAATCTCCCTAAACCACCTTTTAATGGTTCGAACAACCGGCACCGGTTCTACCGGTCCAACTTGACTTGCCAACAACATCTAAGCCCAAAATTGGGGAGTTACAAATTCTGTCTATGGTAGTATGAAAGGTTATTTTGTTGGTAATTTTGCAGGTTTGGCATAGTATTTGACATAGAACAACAACATAGTTAGGATTGCCAAGGAGAATGCCAAGTGTTGTTGACACAGAAGGACTAGACAATGTCAAGCACCTGTTGGAAGATAAGTGAACTTGATGCCACGCCAAGAGTTTGATGAACCCCAAGAAAATAGGATAAGATCAGGCTCCTAAAAGATCGTAATTGGATCAATCACCAAAAAAATAACAGATAAGGTGATGACAAATTCTGTTGGCAAAGACATGCCATGCTTGGATGTCAAGGCAACATCGACATGATGACGTCAGTCCTAGCCTTATCAGCTTATCACCGTATCAGCTTATAACCTGATGAGCTTATCACCTGATCAGTCTTGCACCCCAAACAAAGGTAAGGTGATCACAAGACTTATCCCTTGTGCATTCAAATTTTAAATACAAGGCTTATCCTAGGGCTTCTACGCAAGTCTATTTAAAGAGGAGATCGATCATCACTGAACAACGAATTGAAGAATGAGAAAAATGTTGAGTTTTAAGGTTCTCGATTCGTTCAACCGTTCTTGCTCACCAAGTGGTGGAGAAGTGGAATTTTGAGTGTAAGGGTTGTGGAATCTAAAAAGAATGGTGACACAAAGATTTAGAGTGGTTCAACCTTCTAACCAAGGTCTACATCCACTACCTTAGCTTCCCACTAAGGATTTCCAATCAATTCACTATTGATTCGTCCCCTTTTCTAGGCTTAGGAGGAAACCCTTATACACCGATCAAGCTTTCTACCCAAAGCCTTGATCAAACCCTCTTTACAAAGAGAAAGGATAAGCAAACTTAAATCCCTCTAATAGTTGATTGTTTGCACAAATAAGCTCTCACCCAAAACCTAAAACCCTTGAGCAAATTTGACAATTTTGGCTCACTAGTGTTTGTCTATACAAAGAATTGACAATTTAAGTACAAAGACACTTTTTTATCATTAGTTGATTGACAATTAAAGCATTAACCATATCTTGATGCTTGGAGGTCCCTTTTATACTCCTTAATGAGTTTGTAGCCGTTACTAGCCGTTGGGGATGATTTGGAGCCGTTGAGGACTTTATTTCCCTTCATTAATATTGTTCTGCAGCCTTTCGTATCGATACGCTTGGACCCGTATCGGTACGGCCTTCGTCAGAAACTAGCCGTTGAGCTCTTGCCAGCCTAGGCGTATCGATACGCTTGAGGGCGTATCGATACGGTCTGATGTTTAAAAGACCGCTGGGAAATATGATCGTTGGGGTTGTTAAATGGGGATCGGTACGCTTACTAGGTGTATTGAAATGACCCCTCTCCGTATTGAAACGACCAAGCTTGTTTCGATACGGGTTTTGGCAGTAACCAAACTGGGCAGAAAAGGTATCGATACGGGTTGGACCGTATCGGTACGGACACTTTGAAAACACAAGTTTGGCTGTTTAAAAGCATGAAAAATCTTGCCAAAAACCTTTTAAAATACCTCAAACATGAATTCAAGTTGTTTGGACTTAAAACCAAGTTTTAAATTCTTTTCAAATTAGTCCAAAACATTTTTTAATTATTATATCAAAACACTAGTTCTACAATCTCCCCATTTTTTATATAATAAAACCAACTTGAAAAATTGTTTGGGATTTTCCCCCTTTAAGTTTAAAATTTATGAATAAGAGATTAAGATTTGAAATCAATTAAAGCTCCCCCTTATTCATTTGAAAATTCAATTTTTCAAACCACATTTCTCCCCCTTTTTGTTATATCAAAAAGAATTTAAAACATTAAGTTTAAAATAACAATAGAGGTGAAAAAATTGACAAAAATAAGAATTTTGGTTTTAAAATGGCTCCCCCTTACTCAAAGCATCATTAAAAATGTTAGTCCAACGTTTATGATCATCTAGTTGAATTAAATGAAAAATAAAACAAATAAAAACAAAAACAACTAGATTTTACCACACTTGAATTCAAGGGAGGATGTGAAGCCTTCCTTCTTCAAGTGTTCTTCCTTGTGTGCATGGAGCTCCCCCTCAAAGCTTGACTTGTTGATCAATCTCCATCACACCTAGCAAAAGACAATCAAGTGATTTTTGGTATCCAAATTACTTTGGATCCATAAACGTTAGTAGCACAAAATCTTGTCTCCTTAGGAATCCATTTTTCAATTTCATCATTTTTAGTTGAAGTGGTTAGTCCTTTTGGGACCCAAACACTTCTAAAACATTTGCCATTTTTGAATCTAGGGGCACTAGATTGTCTTACGTAAAAGTTTGATTTTCCAAAATTATTTTTCTTTTCAAGCTCTTTGGAAATCAAATCTTTTTCTTCTTGAACTTTTTGAAGCAAATTTTGTAAATCAAAACATTTTAGTTCAAACTCTTCGAGTTTTGCTTCAAGTTCAATTTTGGTTTTAGAAATCAAATCATTTTAAATTTTCAACTTTGAGATCAATTTATTGTTTTTCAAAATGTGATTTTTAAACTCTAAAACCAAATCATCATAGGCATCTTGTAATTCATCAAAAGAGTAAGAACATGAAGTAGATGAATTAGAAGTTACCCTTGAATCTTCTTCGATGGCCATAAGGCAAAGGTTGGGTTGTTCATCGTCGGTGGAGTCCTCATCACTCCAAGTAGCCACATATGCCTTCTTCTTATGGCTTGAAGTGTTTACCCTCTTCTTTTTCATGGATTCTCGTTCAAGCTCTCTTAAGGCTTTCTTCATAAATGGGGCACACTTCTTGAAGAGATGAACTATCTCTTCTTCTTTATCCTCCTCTTCACTTGAATCAACATGATGGCTAGTGGAGGATTTGAGAGCAATGGCATTGATGTTGATGCCAAGCCCCTTGAGCTTCTTCTCTCCCATAGCTCTAATTTATTCTCTCTTCTTCTCATCTTCTTTGTTCTTCTTCATGATTTGATGAGTAAGGAGTGACCCCATAAGTTCATCAAGCTTCAAGGTCTTCAAATTCTTGGCTTCGATGATGGCGGTCCTCTTTGAGTCCCATGACTCGGGAAGTGAGTAGATGAGCTTTCAGACAAGTTTCTCCTCCGGAATGGCTTCTCCATAGCCCTTGAGACCATTGGTGATTGTGGAGAACCTATCAAACATCTTCTCGATGTTCTCTTCTGGATCCATCTTGAAGTTCTCATACTCTAAGGTGAGAAGCCCAATCTTGGTCTCCTTAACTTCATCGGTTCCCTCGTATGTGACTTCAAGCTTGTCTCATACCTCCTTGGCACTCTCACAAGAAGACATCTTCTCATAGATGGTTGGGGCAAATGCACAAAAGAGGATGTGCAAGGCTTTGCAATTTAGTTCCATCTTCTTGCGATCGTCGGCACTCCACTCCGCTTTGCTTCGTTGAGGCACGAATGGATCATCTTCAACTATGTCCCATATCTTGTAGTCTCTAGACTTGATGAAGAACTTCATCTTTGTCTTCCAATGGGCATAGTGAGTTCCGTCGAAGAAGGGCGGTTTGTCGATGGATTGCGCCATTGAGCCGGTTGTATGAAATGATGATCGAGCTTGTCGGATCTTCTCAATAGGATGTTAATCCTCTTCAATTGAGTCAAGCTCTGATACCAATTGTTGAGTTTTAAGGTGTTCGATTCGTTCAACCGTTCTTGCTCACCAAGTGGTGGAGAAGTGGAATTTTGAGTGTAAGGGTTGTGGAAGCTAAAAATAATGGTGACACAAAGATTTAGAGTGGTTCAACCTTCTAACCAAGGTCTACATTCACTACCTTAGCTTCCCAGTAAGGATTTCCAATCAATCCACTATTGATTCGTCCCCTTTTCGAGGCTTAGGAGGAAACTCTTATACACCGATCAAGCTTTCTACCCAAAGCCTTGATCAAACCCTCTTTACAAAGAGAAAGGATAAGAAAACTTAAATCCCTCTAATAGGTGATTGTTTGCACAAATAAGCTCTCACCCAAAACCTAAAACACTTGAGCATATTTGACAATTTTGGCTCACTAGTGTTTGTCTATACAAAGAATTGACAATTTAAGTACAAAGACACTTTTTGATCATTAGTTAATTGACAATTGAAGCATTAACCATATCTTAATGTTTGGAGGTCCCTTTTATACTCCTTAATGAGTTTGTAGTCGTTACTAGACCTTGGGGATGATTTGGAGCCGTTGAGGACTTTATTTCCATTCATTAATGTTGTTCTGCAGCCTTTCTTATCGATACGCTTGGACCTATATCAGTACGACCTTCATCAGAAACTAGTCGTTGGGCTCTTGCCAGCCTAGGCGTATCGATACGCTTGAGGGCGTATCAGTACGATATGACGTTTAAAAGACCGTTGGAAAATATGACCATTGGGGTTGTTAAATGGGGATCGGTACGCTTACCAGGCGTATCGAAACGACCCCTCTCCGTATCGAAACGACCAAGCATGTTTTGATACAGGTTTTGGCAGTAACCAAACTGGGCAGAAAAGGTATCGATGCGGGTTGGACCGTATCGGTACGGACACTTGGAAAACACAAGTTTAGCTGTTTAAAAGCATGAAAAATCTTGCCAAAAACCTTTTAAAATACCTCAAACATTAATTCAAGTTGTTTGGACTTAAAACCAAGTTTTAAATTCTTTTCAAATTAGTTCAAAACATTTTTCAATTATTATATCAAAACACTAGTTCTACAAAAAAGATGATGAAAAATATGAAGGCTTGAACTTAAGAAGCGGTCTGCAACAATAGAGAAGGAGGAATCGGAGACAACAAGATCAAAGGCTTGAAGATTCTATGAGACATCGGGAATCCATTGAAGAGATGCATCGAGAGACCTCCTCCTTTGCTTTAATTCTTATTGATCTTTTGTATTTCTTTCTCGTGTTTAAGAATGATTTCAAGCCCATCTTTGTTGTGTTTTATGTTTAGTTGTTAATAATTCAAACGCCCTGGCGTTGTTCATTTATCTGGCATGTTTTACTATTTTCTAACTGTCTTGCCAAGTGTTAAGTGTGTAAAAGTTCTATAATTTACCCCCTATTTAACTCATATTTCTGCTGCATTCAGACATAATTCATTGCATTTAGGTTAGATTTCAGTTACACATCACAAATATATCAAATGGCATAGTTTCTGCTGAAATTGGTTACTTTTGCAGGTAGTTGCTGTAGCAGATGGAGGGCAGTAGAGAAGCAGATGCTGGGCAGTGAAGAAGCAAAGCTGGAACTGTATGTGCAGACGTGAAGGACGATGCTGCCATGGCCGCTGCCGTGGCAGCCAAGGACGACAGCGATAGTGAAGGGAAGAAATGAAGTGGACCTCGACAGAAAGAGAAAATTAAGCCCATCTGTCGTGGAGCATCCTTATATTTTTCCAAGCCCTAGATCAGAATGAAGGCCAAGCCCAAAGTTCAAGGAAGAAACTCCAAGCAAGAAGGAAGGACGAATTAAAGACTTATGCTCTGAAGATTTAGTCTTTAATAGAGTTGTACTTTAATTTAAACTTGTATTCTTGCCATATTAGAAAACTTGAACCCAAGGCCTATATAAAGGCATGTAATTCGACCTAGGAAAGGACATCACCATATTCTCTAGCCTTCTTCCCGAACCCTAGCTGTTTTCCCTTCCTCAACATGTTCTAAACTTCCCCTAGGGCTAAGGGTTGATTTGTAAAGTAGTTGCAAAGATTGTATTTGTTTTAGGAATTTTTTTGTTCAATAAAATAGACGTCAAGTTTGCTTATTCTGGTTTTCAACATCTTGCAAGAGTATCGGGAGAGCATTGTGAGATTACACATTTACTTAATATCGGGAGAGTTAAGTATACGAAAGGAATAAGTACAGGTTCTCCAGTTTATGGTTGAACTATCTCAGACCTAGGGGTAGGACGAGGTTAAGTGGCTAAGGAAGAATTCAACAACTTCGGTGTTCATCCTTCGATTCACGCCGGGAGGTATCATCAAAGACGTGTTCATCGATAGACTTGGACCTAGGGATAGGCCAAGGCACAGCAGGGATTCTTGCCAAGCTTGAAGTACAGAGTTGTGTGATCGCTGCCGCGACTAACAACAGACCGCTGCCGCGACAGGTGCTGCCGCGACAGGCGCGACGATAGAACAGATTTTCCTAGACTTTGCAACACCTACACTACTGAGCAATTCAATACCGGCCCATTCTCTCTATCTTGATTTCTTTACTCTTAATTTCCAGCACTCTTTATTATTTAGTGACAAACATATTAAACTATTCTTTTTCCCCTCGTCCAGTAATTCAAGGTGAAGCTATTAGCCCAGTCCCTGTGGAGACGATATCCGATACTTCCGTGTCACATTACTACTTGCGTCGTGTACACTTGCACTACATTGCGATAGACACTTTTACACGCGAGGTTAAGTGGCTATGGAAGAATTCAACAACTTCGGTGTTCATCCTTCGATTCACGCCGGGAGGTATCATCAAAGACGTGTTCATCGACAGACTTGGACCTAGGGATAGGCCAAGGCACAGCAGGGATTCTTGCCAAGCTTGAAGTACAGAGTTGTGTGGTCGCTGCCGCGACTAAAAACAGACCGCTACCGCGACAAGTGCTACCGCGACAGGCGCGGCGACAGAACAGATTTTCCTAGACTTTGCAACACCTACACTACTGAGCAATTCAATACCGGCCCATTCTCTCTATCTTGATTTCTTTACTCTTAATTTTCAGCACTCTTTATTATTTAGTGACAAACATATTAAACTATTCTTTTTCCCCTCGTGCAGTAATTCAAGGTGAAGCTATTAGCCCAGTCCCTGTGGAGACGCTATCTGATACTACCATGTCACTTTACTACTTGTGTCGTGTACACTTGCACTACATTGCGATAGACACTTTTACACGCGAGGTTAAGTGGCTAAGGAAGAATTCAACAACTTCGGTGTTCATCCTTCGATTCACGCTGGGAGGTATCATCAAAGACGTGTTCATCGACAGACTTGGACCTAGGGATAGGCCAAGGCGCAGCAGGGATTCTTGCCAAGCTTGAAGTACATAGTTGTGTGATCGCTGCTGCGACTAACAACAGACCGCTGCCGCGACAGGTGCTGCCGTGACAGGCGCGACGACAGAACAGATTTTCCTAGACTTTGCAACACCTACACTACTGAGCAATTCAATACCGGCCCATTCTCTCTATCTTGATTTCTTTACTCTTAATTTCTAGCACTCTTTATTATTTAGTGACAAACATATTAAACTATTCTTTTTCCCCTCGTGCAGTAATTCAAGGTGAAGCTATTAGCCCAGTCCCTGTGGAGACGATATCCGATACTTCCGTGTCACTTTACTACTTGCGTCGTGTACACTTGCACTACATTGTGATAGACACTTTTACACGCGAGTTTAAGTGGCTAAGGAAGAATTCAACAACTTCGGTGTTCATCCTTCGATTCACGCCGGGAGGTATCATCAAAGACGTGTTCATCGACAGACTTGGACCTAGGGATAGGCCAAGGCACAGCAGGGATTCTTGACAAGCTTGAAGTACAGAGTTGTGTGATCGTTGCCGCGACTAACAACAGACCGCTGCCGCGACAGGTGCTGCCGCGACAGGCGCGACGACAGAACATATTTTCCTAGACTTTGCAACACCTACACTACTGAGCAATTCAATACCGGCCCATTCTCTCTATCTTGATTTCTTTACTCTTAATTTCCAGCACTCTTTATTATTTAGTGACAAACATATTAAACTATTCTTTTCCCCTCGTGCGGTAATTCAAGGTGAAGCTATTAGCCCAGTCCCTGTGGAGACGATATCCGATACGACCGTGTCACTTTACTACTTTCGCCGTGTACACTTGCACTACATTGCGATAGACACTTTTACACGCAACACCAAGCGAGAGCTGGCATTACTGTTTTTTAAATAGTTTTGCAAGCGATAGCTGTCATTGTTGGCCTATTGCTCCTCACTATCTTAACAAACTTGGGTGTCAACGACCAGTTGTTGGATACTAAGGCAAGATGCTTCGAGAGAAGATGTTCAAGTAGATGAACTTACTTCGGGAGTGAGTCTATCCCTTAGGAGTATAGATTGAGACTTAATTAAATTGATTTATGAAAAACATCGCTATAGAGATACATGAGTTTTTGCATGGTTAAGTTTAGGTCTTGCCATCGAGAGAGGCAATGCCAACTTTGAATCTGCTCGGTAATCAATGCCAAGGCAGGACATTATTACTAGCCGACATTGCTAGCATAAAATTCAGACATTCGTTGCCAAAACTTTGTTATCATTCTTGCACCCATTGTTTGCCTGACTGTTATCAATTCATCACCGTAATCTTTACTTTAGCTTATTTTACTTCTAGTCTCTTACTTCATTCGTTGCCTCAATCTATTACAATCGTCTTTTATCTTCTAGTTCACAAGTAATAATCATGACAATTAATTCTTAGGCAATCCTTGTGGAGACGATACTCAACTCACTACTATATTACTTGCTGACCGTGTATACTTGCACCTAAAAAACATATTCTTGGCATTGTTTTTACTTGCATATTTACACTGAATACTTAATCTTTTGCCGTGCAATATTAATTCAATAGTAATTGGTTGAAATCCTTAGTGAGAGTTAAGGTAGTGGATGTAGCTTGTTAGAAGCTTGAACCACTCTAAATTGCCTTGTCTTCAATTTTTATTTTACCAATTTGCTCACTTTCATTTTAAAAAGCCAATTCACCCCCCTCTTGGCCAAATCAACATTGTTTGATCATCTCACCAAACCTAATCCTACAAGTCAAATTGAAATTAATTAACTAAACATAGGACCTAAATTAAAATCTATAACTGAAAACATGACTTAAATAAAAAATATCTAAACATGAAAGAATCAAAAAGGAAAATTCCCCTCCACTTGAAATTCACGAACAAAACAATGACATTCAATGTATTTTTATTTAATTAAATGAGATTTAAACCCCCTTTTGTTCTTTTTTTAATCTTCAAACAATTAATGCCTATAGGCATTTTTCATAAAGGAATTTAGAATTCCTTCTTCATTTATTTATCATTTGCCTTAAAAAAATTAGATTCTCTCTTTTCTCTCAGCCATCTGTATTTTTTGATAACCGTTGTCGCTGTCGGTCTAGCTCTGAAGACGGCAAAAATTCAAAATTAATCACTCTTCTTATTCGTTTTTCTTTTCTAAACTCAAAAATCACGTTAATTTTTGTAAAATCGCAACCGATCATAGTAGATCTATTGATAAAGGTTTGAAATTTCAAAAGGTTTTACCTTTTGATTTTGAGAGTGCACCGTTAGTTCAGGCTGCGTTTTAGATATGATAGCTTAATCGTGACTACAAATCTGCTCACCGTCCAGATTTTTCAATCGTGGCTCTGTTCGCCGGAAACTGAAGATAGACGCTTCGACTTCTTTTTCCTTCTATTTCACTGGCTCTTTTTTCGACTTCAATTGTATATTTGAATCCCACCACAACTGACGCTTTGTGTGTTATTCATAGGAGAATACCAAAGGTTCCTCAAGTTGTTGCAAGGCCGAATAACTCGAAAATCGTTGAGTGTGCCGCAAAATCCAGACAGTTGGTCGAGTGGCTTGCAAGCAAGAAGATTCTGAAATACGGACCGTTGAAGGCGCCAACTAGGGTTTGTAAATTAGATTAAGGTTTTTATTTTTTTTATTTTTTGTTTTTGTTTTACTTTTGTAACTTTTATTTATTATTATTATAAGCCCAAGCTTGATATGTGGCCAGAGCCCAAAAATTGGTGTGTACACACCATGTCATGGTATTTGTACATCGGGTTTTGAGATTACATGGGTTATCATGTATTTGTACTTTTCGTGTTCTCTACGTTGATAGTAGATTGTTCGTTTCTCTCGTCCGTGGAGGTAGGCTATGCTGAACCACGTTAAATCTTGTCTCCCGTGTATGTCTTGGTCTATATTGTTATCACTTTGGTTATTTTTTGGTTATTATGTCTCATTTATGTCCAACACTAAAAGAAACTAAGTTTTAGGCCTTGGCTTAAGGTTTAGGATTCATATTAGGGTTTATGATTAAAGTTTAAGGTGTATGAGAAGATATGTTGTATTTTTTGGATTTAGGGTTTATGATTTAGGATTTAGATTTTAAGCTTAAGACTTATGGTTTAATTTTTTAGTGTTGGGAGTATAAAAAGACCAAAAAAGGGGCAGAATTTTTTTGTTCTTTAGCAAAGCCTTAGATTCGACTACTATAGATGAAAAAAGAGTAAACTACACCACAAATTACTTAGTTATGAGTTTAGTAACAAATAAGTCATTTTTTCTTAAAAATAACAATTTTGTATCTCAATTAAAATTTTGTGAAAAATATGTCATTTTTTCTTTAAAAGTAATAATTCAGTCAATGCATTAAAATTTTATGACAAACAGATCAATTTATGGTTAAATTTTAAATATGGCATGGTATAATAGTTGTTTTAGTCTCCACAGACACAATCACTTCACTACTAGACAATTGACAGTCTATTAGAACATACTCATTATGACCTTAGCGTCGCCTGCTAGTATACGTAGTCACTCCACTAATGAAATTTTTAAATAAAAGGGCTAAATTTATTAAATTATTTTGAATTAGGACCAATTAATAGAATGTATATGTTTTTGAGGACTAAAATTATTATTATACCAAGTCGTTTAGTTCAATTCTAATGGAAGAGTGATATGATTCTTACAAAATTTTAATTGAATGATTAAATTGTTACTTTTAAAAGAAAGGTAAAATGTTTGTTACCAAACCTATAATTAAAGTGAATTGTTTGTCAAAAAATAATTGAGTGATTAAATTATTTTTTTTATAAGAAAAGTGACATATTCGTTACAAAACTTATAATTGAGTGACTAAATTATTATTTTCAGAAGATGACATGCTTGTTACTAAACATATACTCCTTATGTGCTATGAATATTGTGGTTTAGGGTTTAACGATTTAGGTTGTAAGGTATAGAATTCAAGGTTTATGATTAGACTTTAGAGTTTAAGGTTGGATTAAGGTTTAGGTTTTAAGGTGTTAGGGTTAGAGTTTTAGGTTTTAGATTTTATAGCTTAAATATGAAAGGTTGTATAATTTTTTTACACAGTGTGTATCAGAATATAACCCTTAATTTAATCAAATCACATCATTCAACTTGTATTGTTAATAAACTAAGTCACTTATACTAACATTGTTAAATAATTTTACGAAAAACTGAAATTAACACTTTTTTATAACATATTGTCAACTATCATCATCAAATAATGTTTAATCGATAATTTTAATAATTTTTCTATGAATAGTTTTTGAAAACTATTATTTAATTAAATTCAAAAATATAAATAATTAAATTTCCTATAAAACTTAACAAAAAATTTAAATTATCAATAAAATATTATTCATGAATGATATGTGAAAATATATTAACTAAAAATTTGAGTTTCAATTTTTTTATTAGAGTTATTTAATGATGCCAATATATAATAATAAAAGTTGAATGATATAATTGATTTAAATTAAATGTTTGTGATGTAAATAAAAGTTAATGTTACGTTTGGTGATCTAAAATGTAAATTGTGTATTTACCTATGAAAAAAACGGCTAGACTCGTACATATGTTTTCTAAGCAAGCCCAACAAAGTTTAGGTCTTGGCTTTTTGCAAGGCCCTTAAACTTCATTGTGGCTTAATAGTAATTCCCCCTTCCGCCTTCACTCTTATCATTTGGTGAAACTCATTTTTCTCAGGTTTCTCCGTTGTCAGCCGAACTCCATTTTCTTTAAACTCACCAAAACCCAGAACCCTTTGAAGCAAACACTCCCCAATGGCTTCAATCAACTTCAATCCCTTCGAAAGCTGGTTTAGGAAACCTCAAAACCCGATCCAACCCATTAATCTTCACTCACTCGCCGAGTCTTTCCTCCCCAAAGCATCCTCAACCTCTCCGAATTTCGCTTCCATAAACGGTTCCAGCCTCTTCAAGCGAAAGCATAAGAAACCCGACCCGGATTCCGACAACCCCGGACCCTACAAGCAGATGCTGGACCAGTTCTTTTGGGAATGCGAGAACCTCCCTGACCACAGGCACACTCCAGAGGTCGACAAGATTTTGAACGAAGACCCCTTTTTCGAGAAGAAAGAGAATCCGACGGAGGAGGAGATTAAAGAGAATGAGAAATGGTGGAATGATTTCAGGTCAAGTCCCGTGGTTCAGTTCTTGGCTAGAGCTGAGGAAATTGCTGACGAGGTCAACAGGATGGAGCTTAAAGAGAATGAAGAGCCGTTTAGAAAGGAGGATAAGAAGCTGTGGCAAGCGGTTCCACATGTGATTGGGTTGGATGGGAGGCCTATGCCTAGAAAAGCTATCAAGACAAGGGAAGAGAGTGATGATAAGTTTTGGGATTTCACTAAACAGTTCTTCTTTGGCCTCTGGGGGTTCCGGCAGAGGCCTTATCCTCCGGGTCGACCGATCGATGTTGCTCAAGCCATCGGGTATAAGAGGCTCGAGAAGCGTTACTATGACTGTAAGTTTGGGTTTTGTCTGGAATTTTGAACATGTTCTGAGCTCATGAATTATTAGTTCCCAGAGTGTTTTCTAGTGGTTTAGTTTCTATGTTGAAATGTACATTGTTGTTTTGCCTGGTTCTGCTACAAATTGTTTTTGAACATTTTGAGTTTCTATGTTGAAATGAATATTCTGAGTTCATGTAAATTGTTTTGAACATGTTGAAATGTACAAATTGTTTTTTTTTTTAATAATGGATGCAATTGCGGACATAAAGGTTGTAGGTATTGCGGTTTGGATAGTGACTCAAAGTTTTAGATGTTGATTATACAGTTTTTTCGTTTACAATCTTCTTTAGTTCTTTGGATTTCGTCTTATGTGCTAGATTCTTTTTTATTCTATATAGTACTATTCAATCACTGCATGGTTATTTGTGGGTACAGTTATCATGAGGAGTGGTGGATGGTATTATAAAGATCGTCTGGGTCGAACCCGAGGTCCTTGTGAGTTAATAACCCTCAAAACAGCTTGGGGTGGTGGGGTTATTGATAAAAACACTTTTATTTGGGGAGAGGACATGGATGAATGGGCACCTATTCATATGGTTTATGGCTTGGAACCTGCAATAGCCACTTGGGAAGGTTTGTTTATTTTCTTTTTTCCTTGTGCTTTTTGCTTAAATCTGTTTATTGTAAGTGGAAACAGGTAGCCGAGTTGTATACCCTGGGAATCCTCTTTCATAGTTTCAGCATTGGCCGATATATATCACCTAGTTAATATTTTGTTTGTGTTCTTTGAGAGTAACTGCAGAATGAAGTACTAAAATGGTATTTGTTATCCAAGTCAAATACAACTTTGATGAACTATGTTTAATATGTTGGATTATTATGCTATACATTGGCGGTGGTAAACAAAGTTTCCACAAAGGGGATTATTTAGGGGTTTAGAGGTTAGGGGTTTAGGTGTTAGGGTTTTAGATTTTAGTGTTCATGGTTAGAATTTAGGCTTTAGAGTTTAGGGTTAGAGTTTTAGATTTTTGCTTGAAAATAGGCATGCTTGTGTAAATTATTTTTACACGGGCAGTGTATCAAATATTCACCATTAATGCGTATTGTCATGACACATGGTTAGGTGATTTTCATGGGGATTCATAAAATATTGAAATGACAATGGAATGCAATCTTAACGAGATTAAATCCATTTAAAATGATATGATGTTATATTTAGTTGAGGCATGTTGTATATACTTTTGCTGGCAAAATATTTTCTCGCCTGCTTTTTTCCATGAACTCGAACGAGGAATTCCATTTAAATACCATGATCTATTGAATAGAAGATTCAGAACTTTAAGGCTAGCTGTTTCAATCATTTGGAACCGAGAGCAAAAGCCTCCTTTATAATGTTGTAGGCATGATTTCTTTTTTCTTCATGATACTATCGAATGCGCTATATATTTAGCTGAGTATTGTCTCTGAATGGTCTGATTCCGTTTTCTTGTTGATTTACTGTTGTCTTATATTGATGATCAGTTAGTCTTGGTGCGGCAGCAACCGCTTTCCTTCATAAACTTCAGAAAGGTATACCTCCTTGGGTTCCCCTTAAAGGACATGAGCAGAAAACTTATAAGCAGCTTCAAGAAGAAGCTATAGAGAGCAAAAGACGTGATTTGGCCGTCCTAAAAGCTAATGATGGCATATGGCCCGGAGTTAGAATTCCTAGCCATGCCCTATTTCTTTGGGCTAGTGGCACTGAACTGACAACTGTTTTGGAATCTGATCATATGCCAAACAAATACATATCAAAAGATCTTCGGTATCACTTCTCTTCTTCTAGCCTTCGTTATCTTGTTTGGTGTTTGAAGATGACTGTACATCATATTGCTGAAATTGTTTTATATATAGAAAAATGTTAATAATTTAGTTGCTTCTGTGAGGCAGGCGAAAACTGGCCAAAGTTATCCCTGGGTTAAGGCCGTGGGAAGTTTTAAGTGTTGAGCAAGCAATGGATGACATTACATATGGTGGAGGGTGGTACCGGGAACCTCTTGGAACCTACACAACTGGTCCTCCATACATTAGACAATGGAATAAGGATGTCAAGGTAGGCTGTAATCTCTTCCGAGTATAATGTTGGCCAAGTTGTAAGTTTGATAGCTAAAGTATCTTTACCTTGCTTTCAAATTCAATGTATATTAGTTCTTGTTGGTATGACCATCATAGGAATTCTTAAATATGTTTTTTTGTTAAATTAACATGTTATTATATTTTTTATAATCTATTCTTGGGTATTACCTTTTAAACTTTTCCGATTATCTTTCTCATATGATGACAATGAGTCGCATTATTCCACGAGCCCTTATTTTATAACCTCTGTGCTTTTATGCCTGCAGAGATTATTCCAATTATTTTCCAACCTTAGCAGCGAAGTCTATAACAAACTGGACAGGACAATTCCTGGTTTCAACGCAGTAGTGGAGAAAGTGCAGGCTGATTCTGCTCGACGGAGGGCGGAAAGGGAAGCACGAAAGAAAGCCGAGGAGGAAGCTATATATGGTCCGAGAGTGTGATCCATAGCATAGCTAGCACAGAAAGAAGTCAAGTGTGATTGGTAAGGTCCAACTTGGCTTCCACTAGGTTCTATTATCTTGCAAAGGAGATAGCTTCTGCTTATTGTGAAAACTTAGGCAGAGTTTTTGTATTAAATGATATAGAAGAGTGAGCATTGCTTAACTCTTTATGGGATACACTTTTATTTTTTGACAATGTATGGATACCGTCGTACCGATGACGATCTTGTTTTGGCATGTCAATGGATTTGTGAAATGTGAAGTGTCTGCCTAGGTATTGTTTAGAGAGGAGTGTTTCTTGTTTAAAATATCTATCACAGGTATAATTTAGTTAAATGTATTAGTAACCTTGCACTCCGTCAATCAAACCCCATAATTTATATTTTGGCTACATGATTCTAATAATGAAATGTGATGTTCCAAATAATCTTACATTCCGTTAAAAAAAATTGAACTAAGGAAACATAGAATGCATTATACATTTACTTATTTATTATAAAATATGAAATGGAAATAATAAAAGACTTAAGTGTACTATATTTAGGACTAGAGGTGGCAATCTTTTTGGGTCTATCTAGAATCGTTTTAGGTTCGGGTCGGTTCGGTTCTAATTCGGGTTTGTGATGAGTCAGATTCGGTTCGGGTATTGGATCGGGTCAAAATCGGATCGGTTGTTTTCGGGTCGGGTCAATATTGGATCGATCGCTTTCGGTTTGGGTCAAAATCGGGTAGTTCGGGTCGCTTTCGGTTCGGGTCAAAATCGGGTCGCTTTCGCTTCGGGTCAAAATCGGGTCGTTCGGGTCGATTTCGGGTCGGGTCAACATTTAAATTTTTGGGTCAATTCGGTTTGAGTTGGGTTGAGGGTTTGAGGTTTAATATTTATGGTTTAGTTTAGAGTTATGTGTATGTGATTAATTATGATTCAACTTGTTAATCTATGCATTTGAATTTGATTAAATATTTAAATCAAAGCTTCATGTATCCATATCAAAATTTTGTGTATAATTATATTAAATCAAAGTTTATTATATAATAATAATAATAATAATAATAATAATAATAATAATAATAATGATGATGTCTGAAATTAATTAATTTATTAAACTTAGGATCTAATTGAGCTAACTAAAATCTAGAAGCATAAATCACGGATATAATTAAAATAATTCTAAAACTAAATGTGAAATTTTAATTAGATTAATCTAAATTGAAACTCAATTAAATTAAGAAAAAGAAAAAGAGAAAGACAATTGTTAAAAATAGAGAGGGAAAAGACAAAATTTTGAAGGGAAATAAGCCACCAATTTTTTAAGCTAGATTGAAAAAGAAAAAGAAAAAGACAATACAAAATTTTGGAGGGAAATAAGCCACCAATTATTTAAGCTAGAGATTAATTACTCTTTAGGTCATGTTGCATTTAAAATGTAACATTTTAGTACTAATATTTAACTTTAAGTTTTAGTTTAATTTAATTTAGTCACAAGTAACCCCACTGTTTAGACTTCGAATATAGAAATCCCCTCGCCGTAGTGATATTTAGTCTCTAAAAATTTACTTTTAGTCAAAATTAACTAATCTTTGTAATTTAGTCTATAAATTTAATATAATGATATTTTTGTTCATTTTAATTTCTAAGATTTAAATTTTAGCCAAAATTGACCCCTATTTATTTATATGGTATAATTATGGAATTGGTCATTGGACTCTCAAATTTCTCCACTTCCAAATTGTCAATTTAGTCCACAATTTTAGTTTTATGCTATATTTTATGGTGAAATTATAAAATTGGTCACCAAGCACTCAAATTTCTCTACTTTCAAATTGTCAAGATGGTCTCTAATTCCAGTTTTAGCTATATTTTATGGTAAGATTGTAAAAATTGTCTCTAATTTCAGTTTATGGTTTAGGCCATAGTGTTAATGGTTTAGGGTTATTGATTTTAGATTAATTTCTATGGCTTAAAGGTTAACAATTTATGTTTTTAAGGCTTAGTGTTAATGATTTAGGGTTTACGGTTTAGTTTAAGGTTATTGGTTCATGAGATTAATTTCTATGGCTTAAAGTTTATTGTTTAGGATTTATAGTTTAAGATGAAATATTGGGAGAGAAAATAGTACATGAAAATTCTAAATTTAAAAATAAGTAGGGACAAAAGTTTTATTTAATTAATAGTTAAACGTAAAATGACATAAAATGTTATTATACCACAACTTTGACAAGAGCAACATTCTCTTCCATGGTATAGTACAAAAAGATAATAAAAACATACTTCATTTTATTATTTATTATATTGTTAAAATAGATAATATTAAAAATAAATTATTTATTTATTTTACCTTAATTTTCGGGTTAAAATCGGGTCGATATTCAGTTCAGCTTTCGATTCGGGTAGCATTCGGTTCAGGTCAAATTGGTTCGGGTCCATTTCGGTTCAACAAAAAATTTCGGTTCAATTCGGTTTATTTTGGGTTTCGGGTCATCATGTTCTGGTCAAAATCGAGTCTCGGTTCGAGTAATTCGGTTCGAGTTTCGGGTCAAGTTTACCAGGTCTATTTAGGACCGTAATAGAAAAGTTATGACTTTTCATCTGCAAGTTTCAGTGGTGCCTAATGGCAACCTAATAGCGTTGACCTTGGCAAACCAAGAAGGAACACTAAATCACGGGGCATTAAATTGGAACCGCGCACATCTAAAACGCCTTTTGCTAATATCAATGTAGTTGTATGTAAACCTAGAGCAATATCATGATGAACCAAGAAGTCTCCAGGACCTATTGTTAAGAATAGTGAATTACTATTTTCATTAACAACATTTAACCAGTCAGGCAACCATATGCTTCGACCCGCATTGAATGTTGGGCCATTCGTTGAAGATAAAAGTACATCGAACTCGTATGAAGTTTTTCTATGAGCAGATTGGATCCATTGGGCAAATATGAGCTCGATCAAGCCAGAAATCGTAGTAAGCTGGGAGAAAGACATTCATATTCACCCAGGCACGGGATAAAGGGAAAAAGAGAGCCGAGAGTCGGGAAGGCAATCAAAAGAATTTCCCTCGAGCGAGGATGTGGTGTTGGGATCGTACTTACATCCCCGGAAAAGGTCAAATCCCTACGCAATTTGATCCATTTGTTTCTTTGCACCAATAATGTAGCAGAATATAAAGCATGCACTACAGGACTGAAGTTAGCTCTCAGCTTAGGTTCCACCGACTAGACTCTTAGAGTGATTCAGTCGATACAGAGGTGCGCTTGAAGTGGGGGGTGTGCTGTCCCTATTGGGTTGGGGCCTGATGGGGGAGATAAATCTATCACTAATGGCCCTCCAGTGGTAGAACATAATACTACGGGTGATGAGATCATTAGTGAGGTGGCTAGTGGGTGCAAGGATGATACCAGGATTGGTAATGCTGCCACAGATACGTCTGAAAAAAATCCCTATAGTGCAACCGACTGAACTTTCATTTCGTAACATGGTGTTGGGGATAAAGGAAGGGGCGACGGTGGCGACAACAATGCTAGAGCTTGATGTTGATATTAGAGATGGGGATGTTCATTTGAGTTCTATTGATGGCGTTCCTGCAACAAATTTCTCGGAGAGACTAGACGAATTAATTGATGAAAAACTGTAACACCCCAAAATCTGGTCTAGTCGAAATTGGGTCTGGTGATCGAAAATTCTATATTGATGAAGTCTAAATATTGTATCAACTAGTTAATTATTGATATCGAATCCTATTTGAGCTTAAAACATCGTCATCGGACTCTAATGGATAATATTGAACTTATATAGTGACTAAATTGAAGAAAATGCAAGTTAGGGAGCAAAATCAAAGTATGGTGAGAATTGAGGGACTACTATTGCGATTAGCCCCTTTCTCCTTATGAATTTTTGTAAAGTGTCCATAAGGCCTATATTTCATGCACATTCCAACTCTTATTATTACTGTTTTTAAGCATATTTTAGGCATAAGTAGGTGCATGCATGACATTTTACAATATTTCTTTGTTTTACCTTGCTTTTATAGATTATCGTTTATTTGATAAACAAGAGATAATGTTTTAGTGTATTATTGTTTGTAGGTACTAACGGCTGAAAGAGGGAATCGAGGAGCTGAGGAGTCAAGGCTGAAAGAACAAACCTAGGAGCTGTACTGATGCAGTTCCAGCAGAAGACAGTTGCTGCCGACCGTGTTGCCCACGACAGCTAACTATGGAAGTTGGAGAACCGGAGTGTGATCTGTAGAGCTAAAAACCTGAATCTATCGCCGACATCCACTTGATTTTCTGACGTCTGTAGCAGCGACCAGGAATGCCGAAGCAAAAATCTCAAGATTACTTGCGGGCTAAGGCAAACTGGATAAAGTCCATATTCCACACAAAGAAGTCAGAGTTTAAAGTCATATTAAAGATGGAAAGCTACTTTATAGGACTTCTACTTTAAGGAGGACTTAACCTAGTCATTAGTCTATAAATACCCATTGCACTCCAAGTTCAAATCATCTTAGGTTTTATATAGACTTTTCTAGTGTTCTCTGCCGCCGCCATGTTCTAAACTCCACTTTGGTTAGGGTTATGTTGTAAACTAGTTGTGAAACAATTGTTTTAGGTTTTGAGTTACTTTTCAATAAAATATTCCAAGTTTGCTTAATATGTCCACTTCATTCTTTCAATTATTCTACACCAGTCAGTTGAGAGAATCCATTCGTCGGGCACGAAAGTGCAAGGCTCACGAAAGGGTTAAGTACGGTCACAACGTGCTAAGGCGTGACTAACTTGGTTCTACACCAGTCCACAAGTTTCAGCGGCTAAGAGGGATTACAAACCGAGTTGACTAGCATGTGTTAGGTTTACGCTGAGATTGATAGGTATTGCCTACGTCACGTTACCTCTCGAGCATCCTTACCTAGAAATAGGAGGGATCACTGTCGATTATCCCGCCGAACTTGGAGTATTTTCTAGACTTGCCGCCATGACTTAATTCCGTTCCACCATGCCGAGACAGTGAAAGTTGTAGTGGTAGTGACCCGCTGCGGCCGCGTGACAGGGTCGTAGCCTGCCGCCCACCATACCCGCTGAGGCAGCATATCGTGGCAGCACAAAATAACTCTACCTTCACAACACAGTTTCACACTAACTGGCCGCATAACCCTGCCTGCTCTATCAACTTGATCACCTCTGTAACCCCCATAGCCCGGCCTAGACGGTTGACCCGAACTACGAAGATTACACGGGGAAAACCAAAGTCAACCCAAAAGTCAACCTTGATTAACGACCCTTTTTTTTCTTTTTAAACTTTTCTAGATGCACATTTAACCTAGGCATACTCTTGAGATAAGCATACTCAAAAATCACAGCAATCGGAAAACGATAAGGGACCCAATTGCACAAAATACGAAATTAGGGACCAAATTGTAAATTCTGAAAATTAAGAGGACTTTACCAATTTTTAAGTTACCATTATGAAATTAGTCATGTTTCATGCCTCTCTGCAAAATTTCATCTCAAACGGACAACTCAAACTCAAGCAATTGCACAAACAAGAAACGGGACTAAAACGTAAAGCTTGCAAACCATCAGGTGTTCAGAAACGGGTCTAGGCCGTTCAGGAACACCCCTTGGCAGTAGCCAAAGTGTTCAGAAACGGGCTAGGCCATTCAGGAACACCCTAGCCAAAACAAGGGCCTGTTTCGAAACAGGCAAGGGTGTTTCGAAACACCCTGCCCAGAAACAGCAGTTTGGCATGTTTTAACACCTTTAAACCCCATCAAACATGCTCCAAACCATTCCACAATAAATCAACAACATGCCAAACATCAAACCTACCAATTTGCATCAAAATCTAGATACAAAACCACCCCTAGATGCACCAACTCATTCAACACACCCAACACTCAATCATGCTTTTCAAACAAGAAGCATAGCATAACAACTTAAGCATAAGAAGATTCAAACGTTGCAAGCTTACACCACATAGTTCAAAATCATAAACCAAACTTGTCCAACATACAAATCCTCTCTAAACAACAATATAAGAGATTCTTCCCCCATTGCCTTTATTATCTATAGCTATTAACCGAGACATACATCTCAAGTGGAGTTCCCCCTTGAATCCCTTGCTTCTCGCTGCTCCAACTTCAAATGTCTGCATTGATGGACAAAAAGGAGCGTAAGCACATAATGCTTAGTGAGGAATGCCCAAAACCAAAACACCATCAATGCAGCGAGTCATAAAACCACTTTTAAAAGCAAACTCGATTCAATAAACCAAAGCAAGTTTGAAAACCCTTTTCAACAACATGCATAACATCATGCATTGCTCAAACATGAAAAACAAACCCTTAGCTTAGAAGAGCTAAGAAAACCCTTTCAAAGCACAACTTGCAAAATCAACAATTTAACCAATCCAAGCATAAACATCACATGCAAGGTTAAATTCAAAACTTTGGAAAACACTTCCACTTCACATCATACCTTGCTCATATTTGAGTATCATTTTAAAGCAAGAAACCCTTAAAACCACTTACTAATTCAATTTACCATATGCATTAAACAAATGCAACATATGAACCACATCACCAACCTTTGCATCACATGCCTTAAAAACAAGTCTTCACAAGACTTCAATGCACTAAAGAGATTTCATGCACACATGCACCATTCTCAATAGATAACCAACACTTGTTCAAAATAACAAGTAAGCATGCATTCATAATACATTATACATGTCTCATGCAACCATGCATCATTTCAAGCATCTCATGCTTCATTATATTCAAGAACATATATTGGCTTCCAAGTGATCAACCAAATCCACTTTTCAACTCAACATCCAATCGGATACGCGGATCACAAGCGTTGTCCCCACGCTTCATACACCCTACCAATCCAAGGTCCCCAAATGGACTTTTAAACACCATTTGACCTTACCATTCACAAGGTTCCCATGTATGGACTTTTAAACACCATACAACCTTAACTTTCACAAGGTTCCCATGTATGGACTTTTAAACACCATACAACCTTAACTTTCACAAGGTTCCCATGTATGGACTTTTAAACACCATACAACCTTAACTTTCACAAGGTTCCCATGTATGGACTTTTAACCACCATACAACCTTAACTTTCACAAGGTTCCCATGTATGGACTTTTAAACACCATACAACCTTAACTTTCACAAGGTTCCCATGTATGGACTTTTAAACACCATATAACCTTAGCATCACCGATTGGTAGTTGTATAATATCACTAACGAGATCCGGGACACCCTATACAAGATCCACACATGGACTTTACACCACCATTGTGATCTTAACAAGCACAAGGTCCACCAATGGAATTTTAACCACCATTATTACCTTTGCTTACCCAAGGTCCTCGAATGGGATTCCAATCACCATTATAACCTTAACCATCTCGTTAGGATACTTGGATGGAGTTTACCGGTTCACACTTAACCACTCCACATCCAAGGCGACTTTATTCACGGTGCACCCAATCCTATAGCCGGCTAACTATATCCGATCAAAGAACCAAGAACCACTTACATCACTTGCCAACATAACCACCTTACCACATTAATCCTTTAATTCACATGCATAACCATAATGCAAAATTCATCATTTACCATCATCAATTCACTGTTTTTAAAGCATTACACAAAGCCATTAAACAACATGCAACACCATGCATCAAAACCACAATTTCCATGTACTAAACCAAGGATCTCTTACCTTGAGCATCCTTCACATATGGCTTTCAAAACCAGCATTAAACCATGCTAAAACATGCTTCCAAACAGAATTTAAAACATGCAAATCATATGCATTGCAACCATCAATCACAATTGCTTAAAAAGCCAATTCACAACACAAACCAAGAGCGAAAATCCATTTACTTACTCTTGAGCTTAGGAAAGTTGTTTAGACTTAAACTAAGCTCCCAAACCTTCAAACCCTGGTTTAAAAGCTGAAAACCCAACTTCACTCACCGATACACAAAACAAGGCTAGCCAACAAGCCTTCCAAGCATCTGAAACCTTCCACACCACCTCAAATGCTCACGGATCTTCCTCCCCTGTTTCAAGCACATAACAACAGAAGATTAATGCATCATTATGCATTAAAAACACCAGCAACACAACTAAACTCGCTGCTCATCACAAATCCAACATTTCGGCTACCAAACACAACCGAAATCACCACCAAACACTTCCGAAACTTAACCCAGCCAAGATCCATCACTTCTAACCATTTTTAAACATCAATTAACATCCAAAATGATCACAATCACGTCCTTATACCTCCAGCTATAACAGATCATCAAAAACACCCCAAAAACAACCAAAAACATCAAGCAAAACTTAGGAAATTCAACCTATTCGGGATTGCATTGATAAAACCTCAATTCCTTATCAATTTAACATTCATTTAACATCAATTTGACACCTCAAAACACTGCCCAAACAGATCTCACGAAATTTCACCAAAAATCACCAAATCTTGCATTCTAAAGCCACAATCAAGATTACCATTGTAAAACCTTTAATAAATCATAATTCAAGGATTGAGAGCTTGGGAATTTCAGTAAAGAACTGAGAGTTTAGAGGAGAAGGACGTTCTTACCTCCAAACTTGAGTTTCTCCCTTTTTGGAACCAAAATCTTGAAAATTCCACTTAGCAAATGGTGATGTTTTGTTGAAGAAATGATTAGAGATAAAAAGAGAATTGAAAAGAGATGTTTAGGTGACAAAATCAGAAGAAAATCTCTGGAGAAAAGATGTTTGGGTTGAGAGAAAATGAGGGAAAAGAAAATAGAAGATTGAGAGAAAAGTTAGTTAGAAAATGACAAAATATCTTCCCTCCACTTTTCTTTTATTTAAAAACCATTTAATAAACCTTTAATATTTTAGAAAAATCTGGAGAAACTCCCATTGGGTAAATAGCTCCTTAAAGATTCAAAGTTTCAATCCTTTCTAAAACAGTCACGCAACTTTCAAAAATTACATTTTCGTCACTAGCCAAAATGTCACCCTTCCCAACCTCATTTTGTAAAATTGATTTCACAGTTCACTTATATATATTAAAAGAGGATTTTAGGACATTTTTCCATATTTTTAATGCAACCCGAACTAGGCTTTCCTAATTTCACCTTTAAATATTCGAACCGCAACCCGACCGGTCCGGTCCAAACCCAAAACTTCCAAGCCCAAAACCGGGGCGTTACAACTCTCCCCCTCTTAGGAAATTTCATCCCCGAAATTTCAACTGGCGAAAAGAGCACAACCAAACTTCTCAAGCAACACGCAAACAACACAAGAGACTTAACCACCACTGAACACTCTCTCCACAAACTCCACCCAAACTCAACACCACCACATACTGTTCACAAATTCCAGAACACTCAGATGTTAACCACATCTTAACTTTTCACACTTCCAGACTGCACATAGCCTCAACAACAACCTGAAGAACCTCAAACTTTTTACAACATATTCCACCTTAACACACAACTCCCAAAACTTGTTCACACAGTGACACCAACCAATTCAATCAGCCACTATGTAACACACAACCTTCACTGCTTCTAATACTCTTTGCAACCTCCCCGACCTCTTCCAAAGATTTCTCAACAAGCAAAAATTCTTAAGCAACAACTGCTTACCCAAACTTCTCAACGTATTACTGTCCTTACTTCACATCCACCACAATCTTTACCATCGACTCACCAGAACTGCTCACTCATCGACAGATAATCACGTCACTAACCCCAACCTTGGCTTCGCCCACCATTCCACACACCACCAGCTGAACTCAAAAAGAAAATTCACTTACTCACAACCAACCAACCACTTCCCACAAGAACTCATTCAACCAACAATGGCCTTCCATCTTTCATTGCCTTTCCACCACAAGCTTTGACCACAACACTTGCCTTACTAGAACACCGCCCAACCTGAACATACATACCATCTTCTCAACTCCTCGAAGACTGCTACGAACTCTCACCCACATAAACAACCCTTCTATTACAACATCCATGCCAAGCTACCCCAGCACTTTAAAAACACAACCACTAACCTGCAACATCACTTAACACCAAGGGACTACCACTTCAACTAGCCATTCAAAACCACCTGATCGGTTCTGACTTCAACCAGAATTCTCCTCACCGCCACACCATTAAGCCCATTAAGCAGCAAACACTTTCCTTCTACCAACATGCTATACCGCACTCACTATTACTAACAGCTCGCTTAATACCCTCCACAACTTCTAACATTTCCTAGCACCAAAACAACCTCTAAAAACCCATCATCCAACCTAACTCTATCACAACACTAACCGACTCGATTAGTTATTAGCGAGTGTGAACGTTTGTATGCATGGTCACCAATATGCCCTACAATGCCTGATGTACATGTATGCAAAACCTCTAATTTCATGTCACATGTATGCATGGACCAGCACATATATAATATAGCATATAACAAATGATTTTAACTGTGCATGTATGTCAGTTCACACCCACCAATAACATCCTCAGAATCTGTCTAAAAACAACCTTCTATCTCACTTCCAACTTGACCAACTCCATCATTCATCAACCATTAACCACAAGATACTCGCTAAGGCCCTCTTCACACTAAAGTTGTTTTCAAAACAACAACAACTACCTCAACATGCTAGCAACGAAACCATACCCTCTACGCAAGGAAAAACCAAACCAAAACCAAACTAGGACACTAGAGCAAAGGTTACTTAGAAAGGTTACCTGAAAACACTTTACTGCCCCGAAGCTTCAATAGACGAGCTCTCTTCCTCGCAGAACCATCATTCTCCAGCCGCACCACTGTAGCATCAGCTAACATACTAAGGTCACCACCATCTCCTTGCGGTAAAGCTCCCTGGCTATTCTGGGCCAACTTCAAACAATTACGCCTCATATGTCCAACAGACCCACATTTCCAACAGATTTCATTTCCCAAACTCCTCACAACTTTCTGCTCTTCCTGCCACCTTCGAACTTTGCCTCGGCCGTGCCCACGACCATTCAGAGACCCTTTTTCTACCACTGAAGCTGACTTTACCACAAGAGGACAATCTCGCTTCACATGCTCTTTAGAACCACAGTTCCAACAAGCACCTGCGCCCCAACACTCTCCAACATGTCGCCTTCCACAACGGTCACACACTGGTAGCTGAGCCTCCACTCCTTGATCAAGCAGCACTTGCCCCAGATCTGCTCTACCTTCAACTTGCTTAACCCTTGGGAATTTTTCCCCAAGATACCTTTCATAAAAGGCAGACACAAAGAAATCCCAATCAATATCGTGGATGTGCGATGCCACCGCCACAGATGTCCACCAGGCACATGCATCCTTCAACATCAAAGAGACAACACTTCCCAGCTTACAGGCATAATCACAGCCTCCCTGATCCAAAATCAGAATCACACTGGCCAACCAGGCCTCAAACGTCTCCGGTGTTGAACCATGATACTCCACATCACCCAAATCATGCAACCGCTGTTTCGGCAAACCCACACATCCCACAGCCAGCATATCCACTGACCTTACCTTCGCCACAACCTGAGATGTTCCCAACACCTCCTGCACAACAGATGATGAACTCTTCATCACAGAACCAACTTCTTCCTTCTGCCTTACCATCCCAACCCCAGGCACAGAAGACTGAGACGAAACATCTCCACTAAAGGGTGAATTCCATGCCTTAACAACCTGCCCTAAGGCAGCAACCATCTCACCCAACTGCCATTCTTTCATCGACTTCGCCATACTATTAACAACAAGCAATCACAACAAAACAAACAAAACCATTAGACCAGCTTAAAGCAAGGATTCAAACCCCAACTCCAAAATAACACAATAGCTATAATAATAAGGCAATGGGTATCCCGAATCCTCCCCTTTTTCATGACATAACAGTCAACACAAACATGGATATCTCAACATCAAGCATATCAAGCAACATTTCGATCATGCTTACATCAAACAGCGTCCACTTGCAACAGCATAACATCATCAACATATCATACCCATTACACTTTCATCATGCATAAAATCAACTCACAACACCAACATATCATCAGCACAAAACCACATTAGCTCAATGAAGATTCATAACCACAAAGCATGCTTGAAAACATCATCAATTTGCTCAGAAACACGTGTTTCAACCAGCTTTCCACCACACATTAGGATATACATCAAACACAGATTACAACAATTTATCATTTTCCCCAATCATTCGCAACTCAGCTCTGATACCACCAAATGTAACCCCCATAGCCCGGCCTAGACGGTTGACCCGAACTACGAAGATTACACGGGGAAAACCAAAGTCAACCCGAAAGTCAACCTTGATTAATGACCCTTTTATTTCTTTTTAAACTTGTCTAGATGCACATTTAACCTAGGCATACTCTTGAGATAAGCATACTCAAAAATCACAGCAATCGGAAAACGATAAGGGACCCAATTGCACAAAATACGAAATTAGGGACCAAATTGTAAATTCTGAAAATTAAGAGGACTTTACCAATTTTTAAGTTACCATTATGAAATTAGTCATGTTTCATGCCTCTCTGCAAAATTTCATCTCAAACGGACATCTCAAACTCAAGCAATTGCACAAACAAGAAACAGGACTAAAACGTAAAGCTTGCAAACCATCAGGTGTTCAGAAACAGGTCTAGGCCGTTCAGGAACACCCCTTGGCAGTAGCCAAAGTGTTCAGAAACGGGTAAGGCCGTTCAGGAACACCCTAGCCAAAACAAGGGCCTGTTTCGAAACAGGCAAGGGTGTTTCGAAACACCCTGCCCAGAAACAGCAGTTTGGCCTGTTTTAACACCTTTAAACCCCATCAAACATGCTCCAAACCATTCCACAATAAATCAACAACATGCCAAACATCAAACCTACCAATTTGCATCAAAATCTAGATACAAAACCACCCCTAGATGCACCAACTCAGTCAACACACCCAACACTCAATCATGCTTTTCAAACAAGTAGCATAGCATAACAACTTAAGCATAAGAAGATTCAAACGTTGCAAGCTTACACCACATAGTTCAAAATCATAAACCAAACTTGTCCAACATACAAATCCTCTCTAAACAACAATATAAGAGATTCTTCCCCCATTGCCTTTATTATCTATAGCTATTAACCGAGACATACATCTCAAGTGGAGTTCCCCCTTGAATCCCTTGCTTCTCGCTGCTCCAACTTCAAATGTCTGCATTGATGGACAAAAAGGAGCGTAAGCACATAATGCTTAGTGAGGAATGTAACCCCCTTAACCCGGCCTAGACGGTTGACCCGAATTAAGAAAGTCACACGGGGAAAACCAAAGTCAACCCGAAAGTCAACCTTGATTAACGACCCTTTTTTTTTCTTTTTAAACTTGTCTAGATGCACATTAAGCCTAATTGTGATCACACAAACATCATACCAAAAGATCACAAACATCAGAGATCAAACAGGGACTCAATTGAACAATTTACAACTTTAGGGACCAAATTGTAAATTCTGATAATTATAAGGACTTAATCCAAATTGAAGTTACCAACTTGAAATTAATAAGGTTTCATGCTTCTCTGTGAAATTTCAGCTCAAAAGGACTTCCCAAACTCATACAATTGCACAAACAAGTTTCAGGACCAAAACGCAAACAATTCAAAACATATAACTGCCAATGTCAGCCCCCAACGGTCGACCGTTCCGAAACGGGAGACAGCCCGTTCCGAAACGCGGGGCCGTTCCGAAACAGGCATAGCCCGTTTCGAAACGGGGGGTCTGGCAGAAGCCTTTCCGTTTCGGAACGGCCCCTCCCGTTTCGGACGCCTGGGCACAATTAAGGCACCCGTTCCGAAACGGTAGGTGCTGTTCCGAAACACCCTGCCCAGATTGCTCCAAAACTCCACTTTAAACATGTAATTACACAACCAAACATGCTCCAAATGCTACCAAACTTTGCCAACATGCAATTCAACATATAAGGAACATATTAGCACTAACAATTCAACCAAACATCATCATATGCAAAAAGCCCCAATTCTAATGGCATGCTTCCTACACAAGCTAGCTATTCAACACCAAACTTCCAAAACAAGCATATAAGGTTCCAATTCAAAAACCAGCAAACACATCAACATTTAACATACTTAGGGAGTCTCCAACACCTCCCAAAACATACATATTGGTCCCCCATTGCCAAATCACCCAAAAGCTAAAATGTTTAACAAAAACCTTCCATACATTGAGCTTTACTTGCACTTGAATTCTCGCCCTTCTTGCTGCCCTCAAAGGTCTCTAATGCTCTGCATTATTGAATTAAGAAAAACGAAGAGAGCGTAAGCAAAGCTTAGTGAGGAATGCTCATTTAAACCATTCAATAATGCATTTATAAAACACTTTATAAATCATGCTTCAAACCATCATTTACACATGCTCAAAAGCATTCTTAAACATGCATCTCATGCATCAAATCAAAACATGTCATATTGGCTACAAGTGATAAATTCCATTTCTTTAAACACAAGTTCATCAACTTTCACCCCAAGGACTTTTAAACACCTTGGCCCCAAGGACTTTTAAACACCTTGGCCTATGGACTTTTAAACACCATAGAATGTAACACATCAAGGACTTTTAAACACCTTGATCCCAAGGACTTTTAAACACCTTGGCCATGGACTTTTAAACACCATGAAACGTAACTCATCAAGGACTTTTAAACAACTTGATCCCAAGGACTTTTAAACACCTTGGCCTATGGACTTTTAAACACCATAGAAAAGGATCACCTAAGGACTTTTAACCACCTTAGCGTCCACAACATGAACCATCCAAGGACTTTTAACCACCTTGATGTTCATAAGTAACAAGGCTCACTCAAGGACTTTTAACCACCTTAGTGACCTTAACATTTTAAAAACATCACTTGCCAATATACATCATTTTCATCACTTACATCACTGTTTTAAAGCATAAAACCAAGCCATATTCATCATGCATTTAAAAGCATTAAACCACATCATCTCAATGTACAAAAGCAAGGAACTCCTACCTAGAGTTACTTCCAACATATGGCTTACATCATCAGCAAAAACCATGCTAAAACATGCTTCCAAAACAGTATGTAAAACATGCAAATAATCATTTTGCATCACAACAAAATCATGGCCACCACTAGAGAGAAATTCCGAAAACTTACGCTCGAGCTTAGCAAAGTTGTTTAGACTTAAACTAAGCTCCCAAGACATTGGTTTCAAAGCCGAAAACCCATTTTCACTCACCGATTTCACTTCGCCACTTGCCGAAGCACGAATTCAAGCTTCCGGATCAACAACTCTTGGATCCAAAGATGCCTCCCCTGATTAAACACATTAAAGCAGAGGTTTAATGCATCATCAAGCATCAAAAGCTTCAATGAAAGCACTCAAACTCGCTGCTCTCATTCATACTCCAATTTCGGCCACCAAACACAACCGAAATTGCACCAAAACCACTTCTCAACAAAGCCCAGCCATAAACCAGCAAAACCTAACATCCATCATCACCATAAAACATCTAAAAACAACCTACAAACATCCTTATACCTCCAGCAACAACAGATCCACAAGATCACCACAAAAACATCCAAGAAACTTAAGCTAAACTTAGGAAACACAACCTATCCGGGATTGCATCAATCAAAACTCATTTCCTTATCAATTTAGAGTTCATTTAACATCAAAAACACATCTCAAATCACAGGTTAATCAGATCTAACGAAAAATCATGAAAAACCATCAAATCTTGCATTATAAGCCAAGATACAATTCCAAACTCAAAAGCCTTTAATTAAACATCAATCAAGAGTTGATAACTTGGGAATTTCAGTAAAGAACTGATAGTTTAGAGGAGAAGGACGTTCTTACCTCCAAACTTGTGATTCTCCACTTTTTGGAATGAAAATCCTTGAAGAATCAAGAAGCAATTGAAGAGGTTTTGAAGATACAATGATTTGGAATCAAATGAGAGTTGAATGGAGGGATTTAGGTGAAGAAATCAGATCCAATTCTCTGGAAAAGTAGTGTTTGGTTTGAGAGAAAATGAGAGAAAGAAAGTTTAGCAAAGTTGGTTACAAAATCCAAAAATAGCCAAAATGGCTTCCCTCCAATTTTAATAACCTTTAAAATCAGATTTTAGACTTAAAATATCTTAGAAAAATCTGGAGAAATCATCTTTGGATTAATAGCTCCTTAAAGATTCAAAGTTTCAACTCTTTATAAAACAGTCACCAAACTTTCGAAATTTACATTTTGGTCACTAGTCAAAATGTCATACTTCCAAAACCCATTTTTCAAAATTGATTTCACAGTTCACTTAATTATATTAAAAGATGATTTTAGAACATTTTTCCATATTTTTAATGCAACCCGAACTAGGCTTTCCTAATTTCACCTCTTAAGATTCGAACAGGACTTTGACCAAACCGGTCAACGCCCAAAACTTCTAAGCCCAAAACCGGGGAGTTACAACTCTCCCCCCCTTAAGAAATTTCGTCCTCGAAATTTACCTGAAGGAAAGAGATAAGGAAACTGCTTCAGCATGTCTTCCTTCCGCTCCCACGTGGCTTCCTCAACACCGCGATTCTTCCACAGCACCTTCACCAACTCAATGGTCTTGCCACGAAGAACCTTGCTATCCGAATCCAGAACCTTCACCGGTTCCTCATCATAGGTCAAATCCGGATTCAAAACCACTTCCTCCACAGGCATCACATGCGTAGGATCAGATCTATACTTCCGGAGCATAGAAACATGAAACACATCATGAATCTTCTCCAACTCCTGAGGTAACCTCAACCGATACGCAACAGGACCCACACGCTCAACCACCTCATATGGTCCAATGTACCTAGGGCTCAACTTGCCCTTCCGGCCAAACCACATCACCTTTTTCCAAGGCGAAACTTTCAAGAACACACGGTCACCCACCGCATACTCTATCTCCTTACGCTTCAAATCTGCGTAAGACTTCTGCCGATCAGAAGCAGCCTTTAACCGCTCACAAATGAGCTTCACCTTCTCTGTGGTCCCTTTCAACAAAGCCGGCATCGAAACCAACTTTTGACCAGTTTCAGCCCAACAAAGAGGAGTCCTACACTTCCTCCCGTACAAAGCCTCATAAGGTGCCATCTGTATGCTCGCCTGATAACTGTTGTTATAAGCAAACTCAACCAAAGGCAGATGCTTCTCCCAAGAACCTTGGAACTCAATCACGCAGCACCTCAACATATCCTCCAAAATCTGGATAACTCGCTCAGACTGACCATCCGACTGAGGATGATAGGATGTACTGAAATGCAACCTTGTACCCAGAGCTTGATGCAAACACTGCCAGAAACGCGATGTGAACCTCGGATCCCTATCCGACACAATCGACTTAGGCACACCATGCAGCCTCACAATCTCAGCAATGTACAGCTCTGCCAGCTTATCCAAAGAAAACGTAGTATGCACAGGCAAGAAATGCGCACACTTCGTCAGACGATCCACAATCACCCAGACCGAATTCTTCTTCGATGGAGACAAAGGTAAACCAGATACAAAATCCATGGTAACCCTCTCCCACTTCCATTCAGGGACTTTCAACGGTTGCAACAAACCAGAAGGAAACTGATGCTCAGCCTTAACTCGCTGACACACCAAACACTTGCTCACGAACTCCGCAACATCCTTCTTCAAACCAACCCAATAGTACTCATCACGAAGATCACGATACATCTTAGTACTACCAGGGTGCATAGCAAAAGGACTACTATGACCTTCAGTCAGAATAGCACGCCTCAACTCAGCATCATTGGGCACAACTATCCGACTACCAAAACACAGCACACCATCATCATTGAAACAGAAATCCGAAGGTCTACCCTCCGCGATATCCTGAACATGAGACACCAAGGAATCATCCAACAACTGCTTATCCTTGATCATCTGAACCAAAGATGGCTTCACTTGTAACTCAGCCACAAGACCACCATCATGCGATAAGCTCAAGCTAGCAAACATGGCTCTCAACTCAACAGCTACCTTCCTACTCAAGGCATCAGCAACAACATTAGCTTTTCCAGGATGATACTCAATCGTTAGATCATAATCCTTGAGCAACTCCAACCAACGCCGCTGCCTAAGATTCAACTCCTTCTGAGACATCAGATACCTCAAACTCTTGTGATCTGTGTACACAGTACACTTCTCACCATACAGATAATGCCTCCAGATCTTCAGAGCAAAAACCACTGCAGCCAGCTCAATATCGTGCGTAGGGTAATTGCGCTCATGCACTTTCAACTGCCGCGATGCATAAGCCACCACCTTACCCTCCTGCATTAGCACACACCCCAAACCAACATAGGATGCATCACTGTAAACCACAAACTCTTTCCCTGATTCAGGCTGAATCAAGATAGGAGCTTGCGTCAAAGCCGCCTTCAGCTTCTCAAAAGCCTGCTGTCTCGCTTCTGTCCACTCATACTTAACATCCTTCTGCAACAGCTTTGTCAAAGGAGCAGCAATCTTGGAAAACCCATCCACAAACCTTCGGTAGTATCCCGCCAAACCAAGGAAACTACGGACCTCATGAACAGACTTAGGAACCTTCCAGCTCATCACCGCCTCAATCTTCTGAGGATCAACACGAATCCCCTCAGCTGAGACCACATGCCCAAGAAAAACCACCTCTCTTAACCAGAACTCACACTTGCTCAGCTTAGCATAAAGCTGATTCTCCAACAAAGCTTGCAAAACAATCCTCAAATGCTCTTCATGCTCCTCCTCAGTACACGAGGATATCATCAATGAACACCACAACAAACTTGTCCAGGTATTCATGAAACACACGATTCATCATGTCCATGAAAGCAGCAGGAGCATTTGTCAACCCAAACGGCATCACAAGAAACTCATAATGCCCATACCTTGTCCTGAAAGCTGTCTTAGGCACATCCACATCTTTCACCTTCAACTGATAATACCCTGACCTCAAGTCAATCTTAGAGAACACAGCAGCTCCCCGAAATTGATCAAAGAGAACATCAATCCTCGGCAAAGGATACCGATTCTTGATAGTCAACTTGTTCAGCTGACGGTAATCAATGCACATTCTCATAGTGCCATCCTTCTTCTTCACAAACAAGACCGGTGCTCCCCAAGGTGACACACTCGGCCGGATGAAACCACGATCAAGCAACTCTTGCAACTGCGTCTTCAGCTCCTTCAGCTCCTTAGGTGCCATTCTATAGGGAGTAATGGACACAAGAGTTGTATTCTCATACAGTTCAATTCCAAACTCCACCTCGCGGTTAGGAGGTAAACCAGGCAACTCCTCAGGAAAAACACCAGGAAACTCCTTTACAACCCTGATATCTTGCACCCTCAACTCCTTAGAGCTAGGATTCATCACAAAAGCTAGATAAGCTTCGCAACCTTGCCTCAGCATCCTGCTCGCCTCCAAAGAAGACACAACATTGGCAAGAAACTTCACATTCTCACCAACCACCACAACTTCATAATCATCCGCAAGCTTAAGCGAAACACGCTTATTCTCACAATCCACAACAGCACGATGCTCAGCAAGCCAATCCATACCAAGGATCACATCGAAACCATAGAAGGGCAACTCCATAAGATCAACATGAAAAACATGCTCTTGAACAACCAAAGGACACCTTCTATACAACTTTCGAGTCACAACAGTCTCACCAAAAGAACTAGTGACCCGAACACCAACATCCAAAGACTCAACAGGCAAACCAAGCAATTCAGCATGCTCACGAAGAATATATGAATGCGTAGATCCAGAATCAATCAAAGAAAGCAATGACAAGGACTGCAAAGTAAAGGTACCTGCAATCACATCTGCATCATTCCTGCCCTCTCTCTGAGCATACACCCTCGCTTGGCCTCCACCTTCAGGCTGAATAGCTACAACATGAGCTACCCCTCGGCCACCTTCCTCTCTCCTCTGAAAATTACCACGGCCGCGCCCACGACCTCTCTGCGGTGCAGCAACAACATGAGCACGCACCTGCTCACCAGCCATCCTCGGACAATCTCGCCTGATGTGGTCTGCAGAACCACAATTCCAGCACCCGTTACCAGCAGCCGCAACAGGAGCTTGTGCCACTCCCTCAGCACGAGGACAGTCACGCTTCAAGTGACCACGGGAACCACAGATCCAACAAGCACTCGGATCAGCTCTAACATTGCCTCCTCTAGCAGGCACACCACCACCTCTCCTGGCTGAGGACTGATACTTCTGATCTCGTCCCCTCTTGTTCCGTCCACCTCCGGAACTATACTTAGCAGCTCGCTTGCCAGCACCCTTAGCAGACAAACTCAGGTTCATCTCAACGTCCTTTGCTCGGCCCACCAACACATCAAAATCAACATACTCGGTGGCCAACAAATACATCTTAACATCCGTCACAAGACCGTAACGAAACCTCTCGCACCTAGCCCTCTCATCAGGTATCAGCTCCGGTGCATACTGACTGAGCCGTACAAACTGTACCTCGTACTCAGCCACACTCATGCTCCCTTGGGTAAGAGACATGAATTCCCGCTTTTTCTCATCCAGATATCTCACTCCCAGATATCTTCTTTTAAACACATTCTGAAAGAATGTCCAGGTAACATCAGCTTCAGCCATTCCAGCAATGGTAGTCGTCCACCATGTATAAGCATCGTCCTGCAGCAAGGACACAACACAGCCCAGCTTTTGCACATCCGTGCAACTCATCTGACCCAAGATACGCTTGGTACTTTCCAGCCAAGCCTCAGAACTCTCAGCTGACAAACCTCTAAACTCAGTCCCTCCAAGACTGCGCAGACGCTCCAAAGGCAATCTGACTCCAGCATCTCCCTGATGCCCAGCTCCCTGAGCTCCAGCTACTGCTGCTCGAAAAGCACCCGCAATAGCTTGTACCAAAGCAGACATATCAGGCATAGCTTGCCCCTGACCAACCTCTGGTCCAGCAGCTCCAGCACCAGCATCAGCTGCAGCTTCAGCTCTCGCACCTCCAGCACCACCACCAGGCGGAGGAGGGGGTAACACAGCACTACCAGTGTGCTCTTCATTCTCATTCTCATTAGGAGCCGTAGCTCTCGCATTACCTCTTAACTCTCTACGTGGTGCCATACTTTTACCATGCAATCACAACACAAATAAAACAAAATCAGGCCCAGCAAGGTAAGCAATCCAAGTATTCAAGCTCAATTTCATTTCAAAACAACATCTTTCCTTTAGCTTTTGTTTGGCAATGGGTACCCTCAACATGCAACATCTGAGCATACAACTCAACTACATCAACATTTCAAACCACTGAACATGCTTTCAAACAACAAGCATTCATAGCATACATACTTCAATCATGCATAAAAACATTCCAATTACTCGAGAACTCAGCTCTGATACCACCAAATGTAACCCCCTTAACCCGGCCTAGACGGTTGACCCGAATTAAGAAAGTCACACGGGGAAAACCAAAGTCAACCCGAAAGTCAACCTTGATTAACGACCCTTTTTTTTTCTTTTTAAACTTGTCTAGATGCACATTAAGCCTAATTGTGATCACACAAACATCATACCAAAAGATCACAAACATCAGAGATCAAACAGGGACTCAATTGAACAATTTACAACTTTAGGGACCAAATTGTAAATTCTGATAATTATAAGGACTTAATCCAAATTGAAGTTACCAACTTGAAATTAATAAGGTTTCATGCTTCTCTGTGAAATTTCAGCTCAAAAGGACTTCCCAAACTCATACAATTGCACAAACAAGTTTCAGGACCAAAACGCAAACAATTCAAAACATATAACTGCCAATGTCAGCCCCCAACGGTCGACCGTTCCGAAACGGGAGACAGCCCGTTCCGAAACGCGGGGCCGTTCCGAAACAGGCATAGCCCGTTTCGAAACGGGGGGTCTGGCAGAAGCCTTTCCGTTTCGGAACGGCCCCTCCCGTTTCGGACGCCTGGGCACAATTAAGGCACCCGTTCCGAAACGGTAGGTGCTGTTCCGAAACACCCTGCCCAGATTGCTCCAAAACTCCACTTTAAACATGTAATTACACAACCAAACATGCTCCAAATGCTACCAAACTTTGCCAACATGCAATTCAACATATAAGGAACATATTAGCACTAACAATTCAACCAAACATCATCATATGCAAAAAACCCCAATTCTAATGGCATGCTTCCTACACAAGCTAGCTATTCAACACCAAACTTCCAAAACAAGCATATAAGGTTCCAATTCAAAAACCAGCAAACACATCAACATTTAACATACTTAGGGAGTCTCCAACACCTCCCAAAACATACACATTGGTCCCCCATTGCCAAATCACCCAAAAGCTAAAATGTTTAACAAAAACCTTCCATACATTGAGCATTACTTGCACTTGAATTCTCGCCCTTCTTGCTGCCCTCAAAGGTCTCTAATGCTCTGCATTATTGAATTAAGAAAAACGAAGAGAGCGTAAGCAAAGCTTAGTGAGGAATGCTCATTTAAACCATTCAATAATGCATTTATAAAACACTTTATAAATCATGCTTCAAACCATCATTTACACATGCTCAAAAGCATTCTTAAACATGCATCTCATGCATCAAATCAAAACATGTCATATTGGCTACAAGTGATAAATTCCATTTCTTTAAACACAAGTTCATCAACTTTCACCCCAAGGACTTTTAAACACCTTGGCCCCAAGGACTTTTAAACACCTTGGCCTATGGACTTTTAAACACCATAGAATGTAACACATCAAGGACTTTTAAACACCTTGATCCCAAGGACTTTTAAACACCTTGGCCATGGACTTTTAAACACCATGAAACGTAACTCATCAAGGACTTTTAAACACCTTGATCCCAAGGACTTTTAAACACCTTGGCCTATGGACTTTTAAACACCATAGAAAAGGATCACCTAAGGACTTTTAACCACCTTAGCGTCCACAACATGAACCATCCAAGGACTTTTAACCACCTTGATGTTCATAAGTAACAAGGCTCACTCAAGGACTTTTAACCACCTTAGTGACCTTAACATTTTAAAAACATCACTTGCCAATATACATCATTTTCATCACTTACATCACTGTTTTAAAGCATAAAACCAAGCCATATTCATCATGCATTTAAAAGCATTAAACCACATCATCTCAATGTACAAAAGCAAGGAACTCCTACCTAGAGTTACTTCCAACATATGGCTTACATCATCAGCAAAAACCATGCTAAAACATGCTTCCAAAACAGTATGTAAAACATGCAAATAATCATTTTGCATCACAACAAAATCATGGCCACCACTAGAGAGAAATTCCGAAAACTTACGCTCGAGCTTAGCAAAGTTGTTTAGACTTAAACTAAGCTCCCAAGACATTGGTTTCAAAGCCGAAAACCCATTTTCACTCACCGATTCCACTTCGCCACTTGCCGAAGCACGAATTCAAGCTTCCGGATCAACAACTCTTGGATCCAAAGATGCCTCCCCTGATTAAACACATTAAAGCAGAGGTTTAATGCATCATCAAGCATCAAAAGCTTCAATGAAAGCACTCAAACTCGCTGCTCTCATTCATACTCCAATTTCGGCCACCAAACACAACCGAAATTGCACCAAAACCACTTCTCAACAAAGCCCAGCCATAAACCAGCAAAACCTAACATCCATCATCACCATAAAACATCTAAAAACAACCTACAAACATCCTTATACCTCCAGCAACAACAGATCCACAAGATCACCACAAAAACATCCAAGAAACTTAAGCTAAACTTAGGAAACACAACCTATCCGGGATTGCATCAATCAAAACTCATTTCCTTATCAATTTAGAGTTCATTTAACATCAAAAACACATCTCAAATCACAGGTTAATCAGATCTAACGAAAAATCATGAAAAACCATCAAATCTTGCATTATAAGCCAAGATACAATTCCAAACTCAAAAGCCTTTAATTAAACATCAATCAAGAGTTGATAACTTGGGAATTTCAGTAAAGAACTGATAGTTTAGAGGAGAAGGACGTTCTTACCTCCAAACTTGTGATTCTCCACTTTTTGGAATGAAAATCCTTGAAGAATCAAGAAGCAATTGAAGAGGTTTTGAAGATACAATGATTTGGAATCAAATGAGAGTTGAATGGAGGGATTTAGGTGAAGAAATCAGATCCAATTCTCTGGAAAAGTAGTGTTTGGTTTGAGAGAAAATGAGAGAAAGAAAGTTTAGCAAAGTTGGTTACAAAATCCAAAAATAGCCAAAATGGCTTCCCTCCAATTTTAATAACCTTTAAAATCAGATTTTAGACTTAAAATATCTTAGAAAAATCTGGAGAAATCATCTTTGGATTAATAGCTCCTTAAAGATTCAAAGTTTCAACTCTTTATAAAACAGTCACCAAACTTTCGAAATTTACATTTTGGTCACTAGTCAAAATGTCATACTTCCAAAACCCATTTTTCAAAATTGATTTCACAGTTCACTTAATTATATTAAAAGATGATTTTAGAACATTTTTCCATATTTTTAATGCAACCCGAACTAGGCTTTCCTAATTTCACCTCTTAAGATTCGAACAGGACTTTGACTAAACCGGTCAACGCCCAAAACTTCTAAGCCCAAAACCGGGGCGTTACAAGGAATGCCCAAAACCAAAACACCATCAATGCAGCGAGTCATAAAACCACTTTTAAAAGCAAACTCGATTCAATAAACCAAAGCAAGTTTGAAAACCCTTTTCAACAACATGCATAACATCATGCATTGCTCAAACATGAAAAACAAACCCTTAGCTTAGAAGAGCTAAGAAAACCCTTTCAAAGCACAACTTGCAAAATCAACAATTTAACCAATCCAAGCATAAACATCACATGCAAGGTTAAATTCAAAACTTTGGAAAACACTTCCACTTCACATCATACCTTGCTCATATTTGAGTATCATTTTAAAGCAAGAAACCCTTAAAACCACTTACTAATTCAATTTACCATATGCATTAAACAAATGCAACATATGAACCACATCACCAACCTTTGCATCACATGCCTTAAAAACAAGTCTTCACAAGACTTCAATGCACTAAAGAGATTTCATGCACACATGCACCATTCTCAATAGATAACCAACACTTGTTCAAAATAACAAGTAAGCATGCATTCATAATACATTATACATGTCTCATGCAACCATGCATCATTTCAAGCATCTCATGCTTCATTATATTCAAGAACATATATTGGCTTCCAAGTGATCAACCAAATCAACTTTTCAACTCAACATCCAATCGGATACGCGGATCACAAGCGTTGTCCCCACGCTTCATACACCCTACCAATCCAAGGTCCCCAAATGGACTTTTAAACACCATTTGACCTTACCATTCACAAGGTTCCCATGTATGGACTTTTAAACACCATACAACCTTAACTTTCACAAGGTTCCCATGTATGGACTTTTAAACACCATACAACCTTAACTTTCACAAGGTTCCCATGTATGGACTTTTAACCACCATACAACCTTAACTTTCACAAGGTTCCCATGTATGGACTTTTAAACACCATACAACCTTAACTTTCACAAGGTTCCCATGTATGGACTTTTAAACACCATATAACCTTAGCATCACCGATTGGTAGTTGTATAATATCACTAACGAGATCCGGGACACCCTATACAAGATCCACACATGGACTTTACACCACCATTGTGATCTTAACAAGCACAAGGTCCACCAATGGAATTTTAACCACCATTATTACCTTTGCTTACCCAAGGTCCTCGAATGGGATTCCAATCACCATTATAACCTTAACCATCTCGTTAGGATACTTGGATGGAGTTTACCGGTTCACACTTAACCACTCCACATCCAAGGCGACTTTATTCACGGTGCACCCAATCCTATAGCCGGCTAACTATATCCGATCAAAGAACCAAGAACCACTTACATCACTTGCCAACATAACCACCTTACCACATTAATCCTTTAATTCACATGCATAACCATAATGCAAAATTCATCATTTACCATCATCAATTCACTGTTTTTAAAGCATTACACAAAGCCATTAAACAACATGCAACACCATGCATCAAAACCACAATTTCCATGTACTAAACCAAGGATCTCTTACCTTGAGAATCCTTCACATATGGCTTTCAAAACCAGCATTAAACCATGCTAAAACATGCTTCCAAACAGAATTTAAAACATGCAAATCATATGCATTGCAACCATCAATCACAATTGCTTAAAAAGCCAATTCACAACACAAACCAAGAGCGAAAATCCATTTACTTACTCTTGAGCTTAGCAAAGTTGTTTAGACTTAAACTAAGCTCCCAAACCTTCAAACCCTGGTTTAAAAGCTGAAAACCCAACTTCACTCACCGATACACAAAACAAGGCTAGCCAACAAGCCTTCCAAGCATCTGAAACCTTCCACACCACCTCAAATTCTCACGGATCTTCCTCCCCTGTTTCAAGCACATAACAACAGAAGATTAATGCATCATTATGCATTAAAAACACCAGCAACACAACTAAACTCGCTGCTCATCACAAATCCAACATTTCGGCTACCAAACACAACCGAAATCACCACCAAACACTTCCGAAACTTAACCCAGCCAAGATCCATCACTTCTAACCATTTTTAAACATCAATTAACATCCAAAATGATCACAATCACGTCCTTATACCTCCAGCTATAACAGATCATCAAAAACACCCCAAAAACAACCAAAAACATCAAGCAAAACTTAGGAAATTCAACCTATTCGGGATTGCATTGATAAAACCTCAATTCCTTATCAATTTAACATTCATTTAACATCAATTTGACACCTCAAAACACTGCCCAAACAGATCTCACGAAATTTCACCAAAAATCACCAAATCTTGCATTCTAAAGCCACAATCAAGATTACCATTGTAAAACCTTTAATAAATCATAATTCAAGGATTGAGAGCTTGGGAATTTCAGTAAAGAACTGAGAGTTTAGAGGAGAAGGACGTTCTTACCTCCAAACTTGAGTTTCTCCCTTTTTGGAACCAAAATCTTGAAAATTCCACTTAGCAAATGGTGAGGTTTTGTTGAAGAAATGATTAGAGATAAAAAGAGAATTGAAAAGAGATGTTTAGGTGACAAAATCAGAAGAAAATCTCTGGAGAAAAGATGTTTGGGTTGAGAGAAAATGAGGGAAAAGAAAATAGAAGATTGAGAGAAAAGTTAGTTAGAAAATGACAAAATATCTTCCCTCCACTTTTCTTTTATTTAAAAACCATTTAATAAACCTTTAATATTTTAGAAAAATCTGGAGAAACTCCCATTGGGTAAATAGCTCCTTAAAGATTCAAAGTTTCAATCCTTTCTAAAACAGTCACGCAACTTTCAAAAATTACATTTTCGTCACTAGCCAAAATGTCACCCTTCCCAACCTCATTTTGTAAAATTGATTTCACAGTTCACTTATATATATTAAAAGAGGATTTTAGGACATTTTTCCATATTTTTAATGCAACCCGAACTAGGCTTTCCTAATTTCACCTTTAAATATTCGAACCGCAACCCGACCGGTCCGGTCCAAACCCAAAACTTCCAAGCCCAAAACCGGGGCGTTACAACCTCCTTTATTATTTGTGCTTTTCTTTATGTTACTCTTTAATCCAATAATCAATTCACTTTTGCTTTTATTTTACCTTGTGCAGGGACTACGAAACGAAACAAGCTGTCCAATCCTCATGGGATTTGACATCGTTTTATACTATAACTTGGTAGGAGTGTGCACTTACGCTCTCACAAAAAGGGAACACCGACACGCCCTACAAGTTTTTTGCGTCGTTGCCGGGGATTGGTAACAATGATTTTCGTTTTTCAATTTCTGCACTTTTTATTTACATTTTATTTTATATTTATTTTTAATCAAAAAAATAAAAAAAATTACCGTGTCCTTTGCAAGTGTTTGACCAAGGCCAACCCTAAAGGAAATCTCCTCATTTACGACGATCTCGAACGTGAAACGAGAAGGATAAAGAAGGAGCTTAGGGAAGTCCTTAAGAGAAACAAAGAAGACAAGGGAAAAGCAAACGAAGAAACAATGGTAAACGAGGACTCACCAAATTATGCCGCAAACGACAGGGGCAGGCAGCAAGACTTGCCGCCTAGAGGTCTGCAAGACCTACCACGGCAGGATCCCCTTAATCTGCCCAGACAACCCCAACCCACTTCAACTACCAGAGAATACCTTGAGCATGACTTCCGAGGGTTCGATCCAATAGTGACAGAACCTGACATAGGGGCAGACCACTTGGAATTAAAGCCCGTCATGTTCAACATGATAAACACATTAGGGCACTTTGGAAGGACTGCCACAGAAGATGCCCGACAGCATTTACGAGGATTCCTGGACATTTGCTGAGCATTTAAGATACATGGGGTTCACCAGGATGTACTACGGCTGAGGCTATTTCCTTATTCACTGAGGGATAGGGCGAAACAGTGGTTGAATAACCAGCCAGTCAGATCTTTTAATACATGGACGGAACTCTGCAAAGATTTTCTAGACCTTTTCAGCCCGTCCAATGTCACTGATAGGCTGCGGAATGAGATCACGACCTTTAGACAAGGGGATAACGCGCCGATGTACGAGGCATGGGAGTGGTACCAACAGACGTTGAATAACTGTCCGCTACAGGGTTTACCGACTTGGACTCAGTTATCTATATTCTATAACGGGGTTAACTACCCAACTCGGATGATGATAGATGCCTTGGTCAATGGGATCATCCTAGACAGACCTCTAGAGGAAGCACTGCGGTTGCTGAACATAGCCGTTAAAAATGATTACAAGTACCCGATAGCCCGCCAAGGCGGCACAAGGCGGCCAGCCACTGCAAATGAGGTAGAAGCCTTAGAATCTAATAACACCCGCCTCGATACCCTGACGGAGCTGGTTATGAAGATTGTGTAACCCCCTGGGAAGGCCTATGAAGTAAAAGCTGTGGAGCCATTTTGTGGCGAATGTGGGGGCAACCACGATTCCTCTGCCTGCACTGCATCTGCAAACTATATGGGAGGATACGAGAGGAATAACAGGCCTTCCCAGAACACCTATAATCTTGGATGGAGAAACCATCCCAACTTCTCCTGGAGCAACCCAAAGACAACTGCGAACCCACAACAACTCCAACGAGGCTACCAACAGAACCAGTCTCGGCAGTAGACTAAGCAGCCAGAACACAATAATTCACTAGAAGCAACTCTACAAACTTTTATGAAGCAAACTGGTGAGTTTATTGTCATACAAATAAATTTATTGAAAAAACTGAGTCTTTTATGGACAGGACGGAGATGAAGATGAACAACAAGAAGGCTGCCATTAAGAACCTGAAGACCCAATTTGGGCAGTTCACTGAAATCTACAACAGCCGGACTATGGGTGCATCATCCAGTAGCTCGCAAACAGCAGCCAAACCCACTTATGAACATTGCAAGGCTATATCTACAAGGAGTGGGAAATAGTTGAATGAACCCAAGATGGTGGAACAACTAGAAGTACAACAAGACTAGAAAAGCAAGCCTGCCACAACAGCACCAACACTAGCCGTCCCAGCAGCAAAACATGAAGGCGGCCCTGAAAAGGATGATCCTTCCCAGAGTAAGCCCCCAAGAAAGGAGCACATAGAAGACATCCGTAGGCCAGCACCATTCCCCCAAAAGCTCAAGCAACAGCAGCCAGAGCACCAATTCAGAAAATTCCTGGATATTCTGAAACATGTGCATATCAATATACCTCTTATAGAAGCCATTCAAAGCATGCAAAAATATGCCAAACATCTTAGGGACATGGTTTCTAAGAAGAAGAGGATTGGGGAGTTTGAGACAGTGGTTGTCACTTAAGAGAGCATGGCTATGCTGCATAACAAGCTGCCGCCAAAGCAGACAGATCCTAGCAGCTTTGTTATCCCATGTAGGCTAGGAAACAAACATGAGACCAGAGCCCTGTGTGACTTGGGAGCCAGCATCAATCTGATGCCAAAGGCCGTCTTCGATAAACTAGGTATTGGTCCTGCCAAACCCACATCCGTCATGCTTAAACTCGCTGAACACTCATTTGTACAACCGAAGGGAAAGATCGAAGACATCTTGGTAAAGGTGGGCAACCTAATTCTCCCTGCCGACTTCCTCATCTTAGATTGTGTGGCCGACGGAAAAGCCCCTATCATCCTTGGGCGACCATTCTTGGCCACGGGTAGAACGCTTATAGATGTGGAAATCGGTGAGCTGACAATGAGGGTAGAGGACCAGAGCATAAAGATGAACGTGCTACAATCCTCAGTGGAAGGAAAAGGAAGCCCGGATGCAAGAGCTGCCAAAATCAACTTGGAAACAGGCCAGGGCAGCCACTGCCGCGACAAGCCTAGGGGCATACTTAAAGACCCCGTAACACAACATTTGAAAGAACAGGAGGACCCCCCAGGAGGGAAGAAAAAGTCAAACCACCTCAGGAAGTGGTTATGTCTGGGAGATGCACCCAAATGCACTCCTAACATAACTTAATTTTTATTATATTATTTTATTTCTACTTTAATGCATTAGGATTAGAATTTATTTTAGGAATAGATTAATTTTCAGAATTTAATTTTCAGGAATTATTTAATTATCTTTAATATTTCTATTTTTATTTTAGGTTAAGAATAAAAGAGCAGGATCAGGAAGGAGACCCAGCAAGAAGCCTGCCTAACATCCTGTCGAGACAGCCGCCAGCGCAGCAACGCGTAACGGCTAGTTGGCCTTCAACGGCTAGCTGCCAATGGCTCCAAAATTAATGGGCAGAAAAATCCGTAACGTGCGTAAGGAAATCGGACCGTTGGGCATTTAATGCCGCCAAGACATCTCTCGGCAGCTCCTATATATACCCCACCCACTCACTTCATTTTACTTTACTTTCACCTTTTTGCTATCTTCTTTCTGATTCCACTCCTCTCTCATAACTTTTCTTTCTAGTTTCAGTCAAGCACAACCGTTCACATGGCATAAATATCAACCCAAAAACCCATCTACAACAGATTTTGCTACAAGGAGGACGAGGAGAGATACATAAATAAGTTCTCTAACCAGGTAGTATGTGAAGAGCAAGGCTTCCATTACACACGACAAACGGGAGACCATGGTCTAGAGCCTGCCTTTTTCCGAACCATCCACTACAAGGGATGGGAATTGTTCGCTCAACAGCTAGAGATAGCGAACATCACTATAGTCAAGGAATTCTACTCCCATCATCCATGCCCGTAGAATCCATTCATCTATGTCCGCGGGGAGCCGGTCAAACTAAATGCTGCTATCATCAACAAGTACTACGTCCTTGATATGGACGAACACCCTCACAAGGAGTGGAGGCAGTCACTAACGGCTGCCGACTCTGAGGAAATCAAGGCCAAACTCTGCAAGCCCAACACGCCATGGCTGGGATGCAAACATGTGGGATCTGTTCAGCGCCGCCACATACTGCCAGAGGCTATGCTATGGAACACCTTTGTAAAAAGGCGTCTGCTGCCCACATCCCACAACTCAACCGTTGATCGGTCGCGCCTCGCCTTAATTCACAGTATCCTGATGAACCGGCCGATAAACGTAGTGGAAATTATCTACACAGAAATCCACAACTGTTTGAAAAAGAAGAAAGGTAGGTTGTACTTCTCGTCGCTCATCACAGGTCTCTGCACCAACTTCGGTGTCCCGACAGAACCCACAGATGAGCTAACAACTGCTAAAGAGAGCTGGACAAAAAAGGTCTGCATTCAGATGATGTAGGATGTGAAGAAAGAGCCAGCAACGCCTAGCCAGCCTTCACCTACACAGCCTGAAATCCCAGCAGCACCCGGTAGTAGGGGTGTAAACGAGCCGAGTCGAGCTCGAGTAGTGCTGAGCTCGACTCGAGCTCGAAAAGCTCGAAGCTGAGCTCGACTCGACTCGAAAGCTTGCGAGCTCAAAATTATTGAGCTCAAGCTCGAACTCGAAATCAAAAATGAAACTCGAACTCGAACTCGAAAAGCTCGAACTCGAAAAATCGAAAGGCTCGAATTCCAAAAGCTCGAAAAGCTCGAATTCCAAAAGCTCGAAAAGCTCGAACTCGAAAAGCTCGAACTCGAAAAGCTCGAACTCGAAATATTCTCAAATTTATGTAGGAGCTCGATTCAAGATTCAAAATCTCAAATATTGTCTATTATTACTAGAATATTTTTTTAAAAAAATTAAATAACTTAAAACTAAATTTTATTAATAAATTATTTTTAAAATAAAAAATATATATTTAAATATTATTTTTTCGAGTAGCTCATGAGCTTTTCGAGTCGAGTATCGAGTAGCTCGACTCGACTCGTTAAGAACTCGAGTCGAGTTCGAGTTCGAGTCGAGTCCAATCGAGTCGAGCTTTGACCGAGTTTTGACCGAGTCGATCTCGAGTAGCTTGCGATCTGTCTCGTATCATTTACAGCCCTACCCGGTAGTACTGACGCTGCCCCAGACAAAGAAGTCCTCCCACTGCTGCACACCCTTCTAGACAGCACAAAGCGCATCGAGCAGCAGCAGTTGGCCTTCATGAACTATGTGGGGGAGGTCCAAGAAGTCCTTGTGGCTTATTTTCTACAGAAATTCCCCGGTGATGTGCCTACCATGCCACCATACCCTGCGGAGCTTGTAGCAGTAGCCCAAGCACAAAGAACACCACCAGCTGCCGCTGCCCGCCAGACTGACCACCATGTGCCCTCTCCTACGCATTCTCCGACTTATTTAGCTGCCACCCTATCCAACACAGTGGCAGACTCGCCTAAGAGGCACCAACAACATCTCTCCCCTGTTTGCACAACAAACACAATGGCAGACACCTCCTCATCAGAGGAGATTGAGCAGCCACTGTTGGAGCCAGAAACAGCAGTGGTAGCAGCAACAACAGCCATCCCAATGACATTCATCCCTCCGAAAACACCCACAGAGGAAGGAACCAAGAAGAGGAAGCGGCACATAATAGCCGAAGAACCTGTGGACTTCGAGACGAAGTCAGAAGAAAGCAATGCATCTCCGGCTGCTTCTCTTGCCAAACCGCAAGAAGAGCCACATCATACGCTGAAAAGAGTCCAGCCGCCGCGGAAAGCACAAACCTCGCCTGCCAAGACCACGACCAAGGCATCTGCCGGCCGCCGCTTTGTCATCCAAACATCTTCCTCCTCCTCAGCTGACAAGAATCCAGCCTCCTCCCACCCCTTAGCAAACTTTTAGTTTATTTTCTTTTCTTTTTATTTTCTATTTTCTTTTATTTTTATCTTAAACTTGTATTTTTATTTGTATCTTATCGGTTTTGTTCATTGAGGGTAATGCCCATCTCGAGTTTAGCGGGGATAGCTCTCGTATCATTTTTCTAGGCATCTTTAGTTGCATTTTTAGGTTGCATTGTACTTACCTTAGTAATAATCAGAAAAGAAAAAAATGTTATGACTTGTGCCTATTATGGAATAGCCTATTAATTTATTTTCGCACCTAACTAAAAATGAACTTAATCTTGCGAAGAAGCATGAATTATGACTTAGAATTATTTTTTTTCTTTGTGCCTGAAAATATTAAACATCTTTGTTACTTGCTGAATGTGTTAGAATATTTGATGAACATGGCCTGTTTGTTTTTAGAATTCTTTGCAAAATTCTAACGATGATTACAGGTAGCCGCCGAGGCAGGCAAAAGAAACAAAAAATACAGTACTGCCACGACAGCAGAATAAAAAACAAGGAACAATGTTGTTTACCCTAGAGGTGCCCGCAATAGGCTCTAGGAAGAATCATGTGCGAGGACACTCCGCTGTTATCAAAGTCCATGAATCTGAAATCCTTAAAGTGACAGACAAATTAACATGAGTGAATGAAAGCCTTCACGGGACGACTTTACTCCAAGGGTTCGTGGTAATGTAGTTTGTTCCTATCTCAACGTCAGACCTAAAAGAGTAGTTGTGATAAGCTGAAGCCCTCACTGCCATGATTAAAAATATTGTGCTTAAACTGTGCTGCCTCAGCAGCAACCTTTAAATCACATCAGCATCTTTGTTTATTTATTTATTCTGCATATTCAGCCTGTTTACAGACATGCACACACAGGCATGAGAAAGTTAATTTTGAGTTATTTTCTTACTTATTTCCCTTCATTAACTTAATATAGGTGCCACGGCCTTGAGGTAGAAGATCAGATTAAAAACAAGTTTTTCTTTCTGACTTTTATTAGAGCAAGTATTTTAGGCTGCATTGCTTGATGACAAGCAATAGTTCAAGTTTAGGGGTGTGTAAAGTTTCCATAAGTCCTATATTTCATGCACATTCCAACCATTATTATTACTGGTTTTAAGCACATTTTAGGCATAAGTAAGTGCATGCATGGCATTTTACAATATTTCTTTGTTTTACCTTGCTTTTATAGATTATCGTTTATTTGATAAACAAGAGATACTGTTTTAGTGTATTATTGTTTGTAGGTACTAACAGATGAAAGAGGAAACCGAGGAGCTGAGGAGTCAAGGCTGAAAGAACAAACCTAGGAGCTGTACTGATGCAGTTCTAGTAGAAGACAGTTGTTGCTGGCCGTGCTGCCCACGACAGCTAACTATAAAAGTTGGAGAACCGGAGTGCGATCTGTAGAGCTAAAAAACATGAATCTATCGCCGGTATCCACTTGATTTTTCGATGTCTGTAGCAGCGGCCAGGACTGCCGAAGCAAAAACCTCAAGATTACTTGCGGGCTAAGGCAAACAAGATAAAGTCCATATTCCACGCAAAGAAGTCAGAGTTTAAAGTCATATTAAAGATTACTTAGGTTTTATATAGACTTTTCTAGTGTTCTCTGCCGCCGCCATGTTCTAAACTCCACTAGGGTTAGGGTTATGTTGTAAACTAGTTGTGAAACGGTAGTTTTAGGTTTTGAGTTATTTTTCAATAAAATATTCTGTAGAACTAATGTTTTGATATAATAATTGAATAATGTTTTGGACAAATTTGAAAAGAATTTAAAACCTGTCCTTAAGTCCAAACAACTTGAAAATATGTTTGAGGCATTTAAAAAGGTTTTTGACAAAGTTTTTAATGATTTAAATTAGCCAAACTTGAGTTTTTCAGCAAGCCCGTACCGATACGGTGTACCCGTATCGATACACTTTTGCCCAAGTTTTGATTCTACCAAAACCCGTATCGATACATGCTTTTTCGTATCGATACAGATAGGGATCGTTTCGATACGCTGCTTAAGCGTACCGATCCCTGTTTTAACGTCCCCAACGGCTATTTCCCAACGGTCTTTTAAATGACATACCGTGCCGATACGCCCTCCAGCGTATCAATATGCTTAGGCTGGCAAGATTCCAACGGCTAGTTTCTGAAGAAGAGCTTACCGATACGAGTCCTCGTGTATCGATACGAAAGGCTCCAGAACATCATTTAATATGGGAAATTAAGTCTCGAACGGCTCCAATTCAACCCCAACGGCTAGTAATAGCTACAAACTCAAAGAGGAGTATAAAAGAGACCTCCAAGCATCGAGTAATGGAAAATGCTTCAATTGTAATACAACATATGATCAAAATGTGTCTTAGTGCTAAGTGTCAAATCTTTGTATAGACAAACACTAGTGAGCCAAAATTGTTAGATTTGCTCAAGTGTTTTAGGATTGGGTGAGAGCTTAATTGTGCAAACAAATACCTATTAGAGGGATTTGAGTTTGCTTATTTTTATCCCTTTGTAAAGAGGGTTTGATCAAGGCTTTGGGTAGAAAGCTTGATCGGTTTGTAAGGGTTTCGTCCTAAGCCTAGAAAAGGGGACGAATCAATAGTGGATTGATTGGAAATCCTTAGAGGGAAGCTAAGGTAGTGGATGTAGACCTTGGTTAGAAGGTTGAACCACTATAAATCATCTTGTCTATATCATTTTTAGCTTCCACACTTCTTTCACCCAAAATTCCACTTCTCCACCACTTGGCGAGCAAGAACGGTTGAAGGAATCGAGCACCTCAAACCCAACATATTCCAAGATTGCTTAATCTGTGCACTTCATTCTTTCAATTATTTTACACCAGTCAGCTGAGAGAATCTATTTGTTGGGCACAAAAGTGCAAGGCTCGCGAAAGGATTAAGTACGATCACAACATGCTGAGGCATGACTAACTTGGTTCTACACCAGTCCACAAGTTTCAGTGGCTAAGAGGGATTACAAACCGAGTTGATTAGCTTGTGTTAGGTTTACGCTGAGATTGCTAGGCATTACCTACGTCACGTTAGCACTCGAGCATCCTTACCTAGAAATAGGAGGGATCACTGTCGACTATCCCGCCAAACATGGAGTATCTGCTAGACTTGCCGCCAGGACTTAATTTCGTTCCACCTGTCAAGACATCGGAAGTTGTAGTGGTAGTGACCCGCTGCGACCGCGTGACAGGGTCGTAGCCTGCCGCCCACCATACCTGCCGAGGCAGCATATCGTGGCAGCACAAAATAACTCTACCTTCACAACGCAGTTTCACACTAAGTGGCAGCATAACCATGCCTGCTCTATCAACCTGATCACCTCATTTATTATTTGTGCTTTACTTTACGTTACTCTTCAATCCAACAATCAATTCACTTGTGCATTTATTTTACCTTGTGTAGGGACTACAAAATGAAACAAGCTGTCCAATCCTCGTGGGATTCAACATCATTTATACTATAACTTGGCAGGAGTGTGCACTTGTGCTCTCACAAAAAGGGAACACCTACACACCTTACAATTTCCCACATGGAATCCCAAGGAGAGTTTCCTTCAATTGAAGGAAAGCTATCTCAATTAAAGACTAAAGAAATAGCTAAAATTGGCTTACCCGATAACAAAGAAAAAGCTAGCACCTCTCCATCTTTGTCATCTTCATCACCTACCTCCAAGCATACACCTCCATTGGAGAAGTTTTAAGCTTTGCTATTTCTTTGTCTTATAGATATAAAAATTGTTGCTATCGATCATGTAATCTATATTCCTTAATCGTTTATTGGATTCCATGGATATATCGAGCTTAATCTCAAGCTAGGGTTTTGACTATCCATGGATATCTCATCGTTGTCATCTACATTGAAACTGAATATCAATTTTGATATCGAAATTTTGATCCTAATAGTTTTCTAATGACTTTCTAGCTCAAGAAGTGGAGAAAGAGGTTTCACCGTCTCTATCTCATGCTAGGAACAAGGGGATTTTTATCAGAGGGCCTTGAAAGCTTCGGATTGCTAAGGTGAGTGTAGTCGGAGTGTTAGTATTAGGCGAAAAAGCCTTCCTTAATCATTATTTGATGTTTTAGATTACATCGCTAATCTTGTCATTGGAGAATTTGCATTGGATGGTTAAACGAACACCTTGGTAAGTGTTAGTAAGTTTGTTATTGAACATCAGACATAGTCATTGATATCGTCATTGAGCATTGTCATTGATATAGTAATTGTCATTGTATTATTGTATATAAATCATTGGACATTGATATTGACATTGGACTATGAAATATTGACGATGAGATACATATATATTTGTCATTGGTAATACTGAAATCATCGAACATTGGATACTATTGATTATTGAAATGGATGTGAACATTGGAACCTTGGATTTGAATAGACATTGGATACAATTGGCATGCCATAGAATTCATGAGCTCGGTGTACGGGTGGGCTACGATCCTAAGTCAATGACCTATATTGATTTGGTGAGGCAGAGGGATGTGTATTGATATTGGTCATATTGACGAGGCAGAGGGATTAGACCATTCACTGATTTGGCGAGGCGTAAGAATTCGCGTATCCACTATTTTGATTCAATCCAAGGGTTAATGCTGAAATGAACATGATAAGCGTTGTATATCATTGCATAGCATTGTTATTGATAGGCATGAGATCATGAATATAGAAATTCAATACATTGTTGTTGTTCATATTGTTTATGACTACCTCACTAGGCAAAGTATGCCTAACGTGTCATGTCTCATGCATTTTTCAGGTTGAAAGTTTGTGCATCGGAAGATCGGATTACAAAGGCAAGACAAGTCACTACAATCCTCAAGTGATGCGTTTTTAACTTATAAACTCATAGGAAGGTGACAAAGTAGTTGAACTAGTCATTTATGCCCATTTTGTTGTGTTGGTGTAATGCCTAAGTTGTAATATGGTTAATAGCCCTAAATGGCCTTTTTGGTTAACTTGAAATGGTTGAAATTGGAAAACTTAGCTCAAAAAGGTAAAAATATGGTAAACGTATTCATATGGTTATGGAATTTGGCATCCTAGTAGTTCATACCATTGAAATATTTTGTGTAAAGTTTCGTTGTATTTGGACTTTGTTCGATAGGTCAAATTGATTAAATACCAGCTAAAATCTGTCATTACAGGTCATGCCATAGCGAAACAGGTGATGGCGTTTCGATACGGGTAGCATAAGTTTTCCTGAAGAATAGGATGTATCGAAATGGTCCATGGCTATTTCGAAACATTTGGTCTCTGGAATCCCTCGTTTCGATACAGGTTCATAGTGTATTGGAACGAGTCAACGTTAAAGTCAAAGGAGGTCAACCCGTTTCGATACAGGGTATTCCCGTATCGACACAGTCTTAAGAGTAAGGTCAACAAGAGTTGACCATCATTCACTCGTTTTGAAACAACTCTAGGATGTTTCGATACAGGGTTAGGTAAGTTAGTTAAAGGCTCGTTGAACAGATTGCTAATTTCACAGTTTAATCACTGAACATTGTAAGGTTAAATTCAATGAGTTAATGATCTCCAAACCGAATGAAATTTTGCAGACATGTCATTAAAGCAGTGAATTTCAAAACGGTAGGATCAATGGCATTAAAGGACCCCTAGTCTGTTAAAATTACAAATTGGTCCCAAAAACTCGTAATAATTGCAATTTAGCCCATGAATGACTAATCATTGCTTATATGGATAAATTGGACTGAGTTATTTGATAGGAATGGTTCATTGTATGATGTGGGTTGAAACTGTTAATAATAAAATGAAATTTTATTGCATTGGTTTCTGTATTGATTATCAGTTTCACCTTCCGACCTGATTCTCCACCAGACCAGGAAATGGGTGTTACAAAAACTCTCCAACTCTGTGGTTGTCATATTTCTAGGCTGGATAATTGGTTTTTCAGCCCTTTCAAGTAGAATTAAAAACTATATGGAACCCGAGTGGAGAGATTGCTTTAGTTGATCTTGATAATGCTTATTATTTGGTTCGATTTGCTAACTTGGAAGACTGCACACGTGTTTTGATGGGGGCCTGTAATGCCCTGGTTTTAGGCCTAGATGTTATAGATACTGGATCGGACCGGTCGAAAACGATTCGAATCGTATTAGGTGGTTTAGGGAAATTAAGGATCGGGAAAGGATAAAAATATGACAAAAATTGCTAAAATCCTCTAAAATCATGTTTAAGGGGTTTGTTAAATCAATTTTACAAAATAAGTTTTGGAAGTGGTACATTTTTGGTAGTGACCAAAATGTAAAGTTTTAAAACTATGGAAAATGCAATTTCAAAAGAGGAGTAAAAAATCTTAGAATCTTTAGGGAGCTATGGTGCAATTACACCTTCCTTAAATTGTCATGCGTTTTAAATAATTTTTAGATGATTAAATAAAAACGATTTTGTTATATTAAATTGTTAAAATAGTTTATTGAGAAGTTTTTGACGTAACTAACTCTCATTTCAGCCAAATCTATTTTCTCAACCATTTCTCCAGAATTCTTTTCTCCCAAACACTCTCTCTTTGATTTCTAAATTATTTCCAATAATTCTCTTTTAGTTCTTCAAGATTTGTGAAGCAAAAACTTGTCAATCTTTAAGGAAGGTAAGGATTGGAGGTAAATCCCATTCTCAACCTTCAATCTAGGTTCTTTATTGAAATTCCCAAGATCTTTGGCTCCTAAATGTTATTTTTCGCTGAGTTTTGATTATAGTTTTGATTTAAGATCAAAATCTTGCAAAATTATAATTTAAATCTTGATTTTCGGAGTGTTGTTGGTGAGCTCTTTTTTGGATTGATATTCATTGAGTTTTGAGTTGATTATTATGTTGAAAAAGAGTTTTGATAATATAGATCCTGAAATCATTGAGATCCTTGAGTTTCTTGATGGTTTTAGTTGAGTTTTTGAGGTGGTTTGATGGTGTTATGCTTGCTGGAGGTATAAGGAAGGGTTTAAGTTTTTTTAGATGTGTTTTGATGTTTAATAATGGTTGGAAGTGATGTATGTTGGTTGGGTTTGGTTTAGGAAGCAATCGATTGAGTTTTTGGTTGTTTCGGATGGGTAAATTGGTGTAGTTTTGGTGAGCAACGAGTTTGTGTTTAGTTTCTAGTGTTGAAATGCATTTTAATGCATTTGGATATCTGTTTTGATGCTCTAAAAATAGGGGATCTTGATCCGGAAGCAAGCGAAACATTTTTGGAAACTTCGAAAGGGTGATATTCGCGTCGGCAAGCGAGGTTTCGCGTATCGGTGAGTGGAAAAGGATTTTCCAGCTTTGAAACGTTTTGAACGTGGTTTTGGGAGTTTAGTGTAAGTTTGAAACACTTAGCTAAGCTCAAGAGTAAGTAAAGCAAAAATCTCCCTCGGCTTGTGCTATGTTTTGGTTAAAAATGCACTTGATTTAAATGTGGGTTGGTTACTGTTATAAAGCATGTTTTGAGCAATGCTATTGCTGGTTTTAAATGCCATTTTTGTTAAGGATGCACATCAGGGACGGAGCCAGGATTGAACCATGAGGGGGAAAGTTAACTAACTTTGAAATAAATAGGGTTCTAAAAAGTAATTAAATCATAAAAAGTAAGGGAATTAATGTTTAATTTCACTAACTTTAAAATTGAAGGGTCTTAAAAAGTGATTAAACCAGAAAAAATAGGGGTCATGGCTTAATTTTATAAATTTAAGTTAAAGAGTCTTAAAAATAATAAACCAAAATTTTTTGGGAGGAGCAAGGACTTAATTGCAAAGGTTTTAAAACTATCAATGGCCTAAAAATAAATAAACCATTCAAAGTTGGGGGGGGGGGGCAATTGCCCCTCCCACCCTCCCTTTAGCTCCGTCACTGATGCACATGGTAAGTGATCTTTGAGTTTATGTGGTTTAATACTTGGATTTAAGCACGATTTATGCTTGTGGAAATGGCATTGTGGATTATGCTTTGTAGAACATTGAAATGTTGTTGAAAGTTGATTATATTGGCAAATGCGTGATCTATTACTAACATACAGATACGTTGGTCGACCAATAGGATGTGAGTGCACTATAATCTATAAATCGTACGTGTGTCTAGCTACGTGACGTGATAGGGGTGAGCCTATCACTATGGGTTAGGGGTGAGGCTAATTCCATTTGTAGCCTTTGAGATGGAGGTGAGTCCATCATTGAGTATAGGGGTGAGCCTATATTAGTCCGTGTATCCGATATTGTTGTAAAGGTGATAGAGGTGAGTCTATCACAATGGATAGGGGTGAGCCTATGCTGGAATGTTGAATGCCAATATATGTGTTTATTCTTGCCCATGTATCATGATTATAATGAATGCATATTGGATTATTGTGCATGAGATGATCGATGATGAGATGTTGCATAGGAAAAATCTATGCATGTGAATTAAGCAAGTGAGGCTTAATGTGGTTTTGCATTGTGAGCAATGCATGTGGCTAATGATACATGTGGAACATGGTTAAAGAATGGTTTGCATTGGTTTTGAGGAAGCATGCGATGCTTGAGACTTATGCTAGAATGCATGTGATTCTTGGTTTAAGCATGAGCAAAGGTTTTTCCTGTTGACTTAATGATGCTACGAGCATGTGGATTTGAAAGTGCATTGATGCCTTAAAGTGCATGTTTTAAAGGAAGGCACATGTTAACACATGATTATGTTTTGGTTTTATAAAATGCATAGATGAATGTTTGGTTTTAGCGGTCCTTACTAAGCTTTATGCTTACGCTCATTTGTTTCATCAATGCAGAGTATTGAGCATCAGAGGCAGCAAGAGAGCAAGGGGAAATCCAAGTATTTTTAGCTAAACAATGTATGTAGTTTTACTTTAGTGTAATAAGAGGCAATGGGAGGGATTTCCACTCTTGTGTTGCTTGGTGATGTTAAACACCTTATGTATGTTTGGTTTATGTCTTAAGACTTGTAAATGGACTTTACTCGGTTTGTGGCCTTGTTTATGGTGTTTTGGCTATGCTTTGGGTTATGTTTTAAAAGCATGTTTGAATAGTTAATGTCTCTCTATGATTTTTCATGCTTGATGCTTATATGGTGAATATTTGATGATGCATAAGTGTTGGGATAATGTTTATAACATGTATGGATGTTTAGGACATGAGTAAATGTTATTAAAAGTGTTTTTTGGACTATTTCTTGAGCATTTTTGGTATGGGTATCGATACTCGGGCAAGTGTATCGATACCCATAAGCTAAAATGGTGCAGGTGTATTGATACGGGCATCAGGTGTATTGATACGCCTGTGCAAACTTTGAAGGGTGTATCGATAAACTTGGGAAGTGTATCGATACCCTTAAGCTAAAATGGTGCAGGTGTATTGATACGGGCATCAGGTGTATTGATACACCTATGCAAATTTTGTAGGGTGTATCGATAATCGAGGGAAGTGTATCGATACCCTTGCTCAACTTTGGCTACTGCCTCACCACGTATTGATACGGGGTAGTAGGGTATCGATACCTTTACAAGTCTGAAATGTTGCATTTTGGTCCCTGAATGTTGTGTATGCAATTGAATGAGTTTGGATGATCAATTTGAGATGAAATTTTGCAGAGAAGCATGAAATATGATTAATTGCATATTGGTAACTTTAAAAATTGGGAAGGTCCGTGTAATTTATGAAAATTACGTTTTGGCCCCTAAAAGTTTAAATTGTGCAATTGAACCCCTAAACGACATCCGATCGCTGCGCTGTTTTCTCATTTACTCTTTTTTGATCACATAGGATCTAATTCACAACCAGGAAAGATAAAAAGAAAAAAAGGTTGTTAATCAGAGTCGACCTTAACAAGTTGGCTTCGGTTTTCCCCGTGTAATCACCTTGGTTCGGGTCAACCGTCTAGACCGGGCTAAGGGGGTTACATTTGTTGGTATCAAAGCTAGGTTACGAAATATTGGGGATGATGGTAAGTGAAATTGGTATGTTTTTATGTTTGGCTCGATGTTAAATGGCATGTTGTTTGAAAAATCATGTTTTTGTTGAATGTTGGTGTTTATGCCATGCTTGGTTGTTATAAATCATATGTGAGTTAAATATGATCGTATGCTAATGTTGTGATGTGTATAATATGCTATTGTATGTTATGTCATGATTGAGGGAAATCGGGGTGCCCATTGCCTTATTACTCTAGTTAAATGTTTCGAATTGGATTTGTAAACTTGGATCCCTGCTTGAGGCTGGCCTAAATCATGGTTTGATTTGTTTTTTTATTATGCCTTGTTAAGAATAGCACAATGAGTCCGAGGAGAGAGTTGGGATCGAATATGTGAGTACCTGCGGGTGAGCAGGGTAACCAAGGGAACGATGTTTCGTCTGTTGAGAATGTGTCTGTTCGGCCGTTCTTAACTGGAGTAGAGATGATAGGGTAGCGTGAGGGAGGTGGCCATGTGATGAAAGTCTTATCATCTGTGGTTCAGGAGATGTCTGGAGCATCTTAGACCGCGGTGAATGAAAAGCCCGCGCATGTGCCGGCTGTTGGACAAACTAGTTTGTCAAAACAGTGTCTGTATGATTTGGGAGCTGTTGAGTATCATGGGTCGACGCTAGAGGCGTTCGAGGCTTGGTTAGCCAGTACGATTCCAATTCTGGATCAGGAAGGGTGCAAAAACACCTATAAGCTGGAAAGAGTTGTCTCATTAATGCTGGACGATGCTTGTATTTGGTGGACATTTGTGTCGATTGCATCGAATATCCATGATGTCGATTAGGAGTTCTTTTTATCAGCCTTGAAGAGAAGATACTTGGGAGATAAGTTCTTGGGGGATAAGCAATGTGAGAGCGTGGCTACAGATTGCAATGGTGACTTGGATGGGGGCAAAAGAGCTGCAAGTTATGGCCTCGAGAGTGGGCGCCGTAAGAGACTTCATGATAGAAGGTTTCGTCCGGGTCCGGGGTTTGCGAATGGTGGTGGTGTGGATCAAGTATATTTAGGTCAGAAAGTGGTGGTTCGTCTACCGATGTGTGGTCGTTGTGGAAGGCGGCACACTGGGTTTGCTGGGATAATAGAGCTTGTTGGAGCTGTGGTGCGATGGGACATGTGAAGCATAATTTTCCTCAGATAGAGAGACCAGCTCCAGCGCGTGTAGTTGAGTCTCAGAGGGGCCGTGAGCACGACCGAGACATGGTTCGAAAGTGGCAAGAAGGACAGAGAGGCACCAAGTGTTTAATGGTTGAATCTTGTTGGAAGTGTGGGTTTTCTGGACATTTGAGGCGAGATTATCCAGTGTTAGTTCGGGGTGGTCAAGGTGGGATGTCCATTGAAGCTCATTGTGATCGCGAGTGCAGTCATGGTTCTTTTCAGCAAGGAGACGATGTACGTTCTACGGGAGAGAGTGCTCGTCGCTTGGAGCTCAGGACAATGATGTGATTGCATGTATCTTTACTATGCAATCACTGTCGTTGTTATCTTTGTTTAGTTCTGGTTTTGCATCTTCTTGTGCAGTGGATAAGGTTCTATAGTTAGTAAGTTGGGTAGTAATCGGTGTTGTTTTGAAAACAACATTGGTGACGAAAGTGTAATAGTTGGGGTAGTTGCTGTGAGTGAGTTGTAAGAGTGGTGGAGCTGGAAGAGTTTGGAAATAAGATGAGAGGTTGTGATTAGGTTGGTCTGAGGACGTTATTAGTAAGTGTGAACATACGTACATGCACAGTTAAAATCATTTGTATAAATATATTACACATATTGGTATATGCATACATTTGGCATGACATTAGAAGCCTGCATACATGTGCATAGGCATTTGTAAGGGCATGTAGGTGATCATACATACGAATGTTCACACTTACGAATATCTAACTGGATCTGATAGTGAGATGTTATGATTAAGGTAATTTGTGGGTTTAAAGTGTTGTTTTGATGCAACGTAAATGATGGATGTGAGGATAAGGAGTAAACAAGTTTACCGTTAGGAGTAAGTGTGGCCTAGCTTGGTTGGCCGGAGGCAAAGCCTGTAGGTGCTTTAAGGGCCTTTGGCGGCTTGGTGGCGAAGAGGAGACCATTTTGGTTAGAATCGGCTGAGGTCGTTTGGTGTGTAGTTAAAAGCTTTTTGAAGTAGCCGTTGGGTATTGTAGTTCCTCTAGGATGAACGGTTGTCGTAGGTTTGCAGATGTGGTTTTGAAGTATTGTTGTATTCTTGCTTGAATAGTTATAGCATGATGGTTGTTTTAGGTGGATGAAGTTTTGACGGTGACCTTGGAGGAGTTGGAAGGAAGTTCTGCCGATAGTTCTAATCGAGGTTTAGCTTGAGTTGAGTAGAGAGTTCATGGCTCTTGCATGAGTTGTAGGATGAGTGGTTAAGCAGGTTGGGAAGGTTGTAGCGTATGCTTTCAGACGGATGTAAGTGCTTGGAGAATGAGCTTTATGCGGGGTTATGTAAGCTTAAGAGCCATGTTGTTTTGGCTGGGTTTTCATGAGAGGGTGGTCTGTTGGCTGAGTGTAAGTAAACCTTCTTGAGACAGTTGATGTAAGTGGAGCAGCTGTTGGTGACGGTGTTAGAGTCTCGTGTTGAGGATTTTTGGATGGTGAGTGGGTGGATTTTGGGTTTTCGTGTTGAGAAGTGTAGAGTTCACGGATCACGAGAGTTTGAAGTATCTAATGTTTCAAAAAGAGTTGAATCTTAGGCAATGAAGGTGGTTGGAGTTGATTAAGGAATATGATCTGATGATGAGGCATCATGTTGGAAAGGCCAATGTTGTAGCCAATTCTTTTAGCAGGAAAGTGGCTAGGGAGTTGAGGGTGATGTTTGCTCGCTTGAGCGTATCACGAGATGGTGGTCTTATTGCCAAACTGCGGGTGAAACGATCCCTGAACCAGTTGATCAGGGATAAGTAGTTTCTTGATGTTTCTCTTGTAATCGTGTGTTCAGGATCTCGTGGATGAAAAGCCTTAAGATTTTGGTTTCAATGATGACAGTGTTTGTGTTTTTGGGAGTTGAATAGTGGTTTTTTTGTTGTGCACCTTGGTAGTACGAAGGGGTATCGTGGTTTGAGAGTTGGGTGATACCTGACGAGGCGGAAAAAGGATGTTGCAAAGTTTGTAAGCAAGTGTCTGGTTTGTTAGCGGGTGGAAGCTGAGCTTTGGTTTCCTTCTAAGGGTAGTAACCGTTGAGGATCCCATAATGGGAAATGGGAAAAGATTACCGTGGATTCGTTTTTGGATTACCTTTGACACTGTCAAAAAGGAATTTTGTTGGGGTAATTGTTGACCGTCTTGCGAAGGGTGCACATTTCTTGGCAGTGCATACTACGTATGCGTTGGGTAAGTTGACCGAGTTGTTTTATGTTAAGATTGTGCGGTTGCACGGCGTGCCGAAGTCTATAGAGTCGGATAGAGATTCGAGGTTCACGTCGAGGTTTTGGGAATGTTTGCATCAAGCCTTGGATGCACGGATGCTTTTCAGTACTTCTTATCATCCGTAGGTGGATAAAAAGTCAGAGTGTGTTGCCTAGGAGGTTGAGGGTATGTCGTGATGTTGTGTTATAGACTTCCAAGGTGCATGGGGAAGCATTTGCCTTTGGTTGAGTTTGCTTACATAATAGTTATCAAGTAAGTTTTCGAATGGCTCCATACGAGGCTTTGTATGGGAGAAAGTGTAGAACGCCACTTTGTTGGGTGGAAACAGGGCAAAGGTTGGTTTCGATGCTGGATATGTCGAAAGGAACCACCGAGAGGGTGAAGCTCGTTTGGAAGCGTTTGAAAGAAGCATCGGATCGGAAAAGGTCTTACGCAGATCTGAGACGTAGAGAGTTTGAGTTCGCGGTTGTCGAACTTGTTTTTTTGAAAGTATCGCCTTGGAAGAAGGTGATGGGTTTTGGGCGTAAGGGTAAGCTTAGCCCAAGGTTTATTGGATCTTATGAGGGTGTGGAGCGTATCGGTCCTGTTGCTTATCGGTTGAGGTTTCCTCCTGAGTTGGAAATGATTCATTATGTGTTTCATGTTTCGACGTTGTGGAGGTATAGATAGAATTCTTCGCATGTGATGCCTATCGAGGAGATAGAGCTGAACCCGAATTTATTTCGCGATAAGGGATCGGTGAAGGCCCTTGGCTCGAACAACAAGGATCGTCGTGGCAAAACGATAGAGCTTGTGAAGGTGTTGTGGAGACACCGAGGAGTTGAGGAGACCTCGTGTGAAAGCAAGCAAACAAGTTGAAGCAGTTCTCTCACCATCTCCTTTAGGGTAAAATTTTGAGGACGAAATTTCCGAAGGGGGGGATAGTTGTAATGCCCTGGTTTTGGGCCTAGATGTTATAGACATCGGATCAGACCGGTCGGAAACGGTTCGAATCGTATTAGGTTGTTTAGGGAAATCAAGGATCGGGAAAGGATAAAAATATGAAAAAAATTGCTAAAATCCTCTAAAATCATGTTTAAGGGTTTGGTTAAATCAATTTTACAAAATACGTTTTGGAAGTGGTACATTTTGGGTAGTGACCAAAATGTAAAGTTTTAAAACTGTGGAAAAATGCAATTTCAAAAGAGGAGTCAAAAATCTTAGAATCTTTAGGGAGCTATGGTGCAATTACACCTTCCTTAAATTGACATGTGTTTTAAATAATTTTTAGATGATTAAATAAAAAAGATTTTGTTATATTAAATTGTTAAAATAGTTTAATGAGAAGTTTTTGACGTAACTAACTCTCATTTCAGTCAAATCTATTTTCTCAACCATTTCTCCAGAATTATTTTCTCCCAAACACTCTCTATTTGATTTCTAAATTATTTCCAAGAATTCTCTTCTAGTTCTTCAAGATTTGTGAAGCAAAAACTTGTCATTCTTTAAGGAAGGTAAGGATTAGAGGTATATCCCATTCTCAACCTTCAATCTAGGTTCTTTATTGAAATTCCCAGGATCTTTGGCTCCTAAATGTTGTTTTTCGCTGAGTTTTGATTATAGTTTTGATTTAAGATCAAAATCTTCCAAAATTATAATTCAAATCTTGATTTTCGGAGTGTTGTTGGTGAGCTTTGTTTTGGATTGATTTTCATTGAGTTTTGAGTTGATTATTATGTTGAAAAGGAGTTTTGATAATATAGATCCTGAAATCCTTGAGATCCTTGAGTTTCTTGATGGTTTTGGTTGAGTTTTTGAGGTGGTTTGATGGTGTTATGCTTGCTGGAGGTATATGGAAGGGTTTATGTTATTTTTAGATGTGTTTTGATGTTTAATAATGGTTGGAAGTGATGTATGTTGGCTGGGTTTGGTTTAGGAAGCAATTGATTGAGTTTTCGGTTGTTTCGGATGGGTAAATTGGTGTAGTTTTTGTGAGCAACGAGTTTGTGTTTAGTTGCTGGTGTTGAAATGCATTTTAATGCATTTGGATCTCTATTTTGATGATCTAAAAACAGGGGATCTTGATTCGGAAGCAAGCAAAGCATTTTTGGATTCTTCGGAAGGGTGATATTCGCGTCGGCGAGCGAGGTTTCGCGTCGGCGAGCGAGGAGAGGACAGGAAAGCTGGGAGAAAAAGGAGTTGTACTGAAGCAGTTCCAAGTGCCTCCAAGGACGCCGCCGTAGCAGCACTGCCGCCCAGGAAAGAGTTAAATCGACTTAGTCAAGATAGGTCACGAATGAAAGAGGGCAATTTCCTGAGCCCAATGAGCCCAACCTAGCAATTGTCTGAAGCCTGTAGCGGCCTGAAGAGCTGAATAAATATTGATCAGTAAGATGACTTATCTTTACTTGCTGAAGAAGGCAACATCTAAAGAGTCCATATTCAAGTCAAAAAGGAGTTAGTATTTAATGTAAAGTTACTTTAAGGACTTCTACTCCTAGTAAGACTCAAACTTAGGCCATGAGCCCTATATATACCCATGTATGTGAGAGTATAGGGGCATGAGGGGATATAGCGGAGAGGTAGATAGATAGACTAACGGAGGTGTTGGAGGTCGCGACCCAACTCTCTTAGGGTTTAGGTGTTTGTATGTAAAGTAGTTGTGAGAAACAGTTGTAATATGTTAAGTGTGTTTTCAATAAAATATTCTCAAGTTTGCTTAGTTCATGTTCTTCACTTCTTCAATTAGTTCAAAAGTCCAGTTGAGGAAATCCATTTGTCAGGCACGAGAGTGTCAAACTCACGAAAGGGTTAAGCACGGTCTCATCATGACGAGGTGTTGACTAATTTGGCTTAGACATAAGTTAGAATTTCAGCGGCTAAAAGGAGCAACCAAACGTCGACTGCCCGTGTTAGGTTTACGTTGAGATTGCTAGGTATTGCCTACATCACGCGGTGACAGAATCCTTGCCTAGACATAGGAGTGATCACTTCAGAATTGCTCTGTCAAACTTGGAGTATCTGCCAGACATGCCGCCAGGACTTATCTCCATTCCACTTGCCGAGACAGCGAAAGTTGCAAGTGCAGATACCCCGCTATTACCCGCCGAGGCAGCAGACCGTGGCAACATAAAACACACTTAGGCTTTACAATGCAGTCTACACACTACTGAGCTACAATTAACTTATCCAATCTATCGACCTTATCTCTCCTTATCATCTCTATCCTATTTTATTTGTGATTTTACTTTTCCACATTTAGAAATTTAATTGTGCATTTACTGAATCCTTGTGCATGAAAACATTCATAGGAGCCATTCCAATCCCTGAGGGAGACGATATCTTTTATACTATAACTTGACAAGAGTATGCACTTGCGCTCATAAATAGAGAACACGCTAACACTCTACAACTGCTATGAGCCTCAGTCAAAATAGTGTGCCATGACTCAACATCTTCCAGCACCACTATTCGACTTTAAAACATAGAACTCGAACAACATTAAAGCAGAAGTCCATAGCCTTACCATCAACTATAACTTGAACATGAGGTACCAACGAGTCATCTAACAACTACTTCTCCTTAATCAACTGAAAAAGGAAGGTTTCACTTGCAGCTCGGCTATCAAGCCACCATCAGGCGATATAATTCAACGAGCAAACATAGCTCTCAGCTTAACAGCTACCTTCCTACTCAAAGCATCGGCGACCACATTGACCTTACCCGAATGATATTCGATGGTCAGATCGTAATCCTTAAGCAACCCCAACCACCTTCGTTGCCTAAGATTCAACTCCTTTTGAGACATAAGATACTTCAAACTCTTATGGTCGATATATACCACACACATTTCACCATAAAGGTAACAACTCCAAACTTTCAGAGCAAAAACCACCACCGCAAGATTAAGATCATGCGTAGGGTAGTTACGGTCATGCACTTTTAACTGTCTAGAAGCATAAGCCACAACCTTCCCACCTTGCATCAACACGCAACCCAAACCAACATGTGATGCATCACTATAGACTACAAACTCTTTACCCGACTCTAGTTGAATCAAGACAGGAGCTTGCGTCAAAACGTCCTTCAACTTCTCGAAAGCTTGTTGCCTAACGTCCACTCCAAACGAACATTCTTTTGCAACAACTTGGTCAAAGGAGCAGCAATATTAGAAAAACCTTCGACAAACTTTCGGTAGTAACATGCCAACCCAATGAAACTATAAACTTCCGTTACTGACTTAGGCGTCTTCCAATTCGACACCGCCTCAACCTTGTGTGGATCGACCCGGATACCTTCGGCTGACACCACATGTCCAAGAAAAACCACTTCCTTCAGCCAAAACTCGCACTTGCTCAACTTAGCATAAAATTGATTCTCCAACAACACTTGTAACACAATCCTCAAGTGCTTATCATGATCCTCCTCGGCACGTGAGTACACAAGAATATCATCGATAAGCACAACCACAAACTGATCCAGAAACTCATGGAACACCTTATTCATCATGTCCATGAATGCAACCGGTGCGTTTGTTAACCCAAATGGAATCACCAAGAACTCATAGTGGCCGTACCTAGTCTAAAAAGCTGTCTTAGTTAGACCCACATCCTTAACTATAAGCTGATAGTACTCATACCTCAAGTCTATCTTTGAAAACACCTAAGTACCACGAAACTGGTCAAACAAATCATCGATCCTCAACAAAGGGTATTTGTTTTTACTCGTCAACTTGTTCAGTTGCCGATAATCTATGCACATACCCATCATATCTTCTTTCTTCTTTACAAACAAGACCGGTGCACCCGAAGGTGATACACTTGGCCTTTTGAACCCTCGGTCAAGCAACTCCAGAAGTTGCGTCTTCAACTCCTTCAACTTCTTAGGTGCCATGTGACAAGGAACAATGGACACCGGAGTCGTATTCTCATACAACTCGATACCAAACTCAACCTCTCGATTGGGTTGCAATCCAGGCAACTCTTCCGGAAAGACACCCAGAAACTCACACACGGTTCATATGTCCTGCACTCGCACTTCCTTCGTACCAGGTTTCATCACATACGCTAAGAAAGCTTCACATCCTAACTTCAGCATCCGACTCGCTTCAAGAGCCGAAATTGCGTTAGACAAGAACTTCACGTTCTCGCATACGATTACCACCTTGTAATCATCTGTAAACTTCAGGGTAACTCGCTAATATCAAAATCTACTACATCTTGGTGCTTATCCAACCAATCCATCCCAAGAATCACATCAAAACCATAAAAAGGTAGTTACATCAAATCAACTGAAAACTAATGACCTTGAATAGATAATGGACATCTCCTATCCAGTTTTCTTGTACCAATAGTTTCACCAAAGAAACTAACCACTCTTACCCCCACATCAAACACCTCCGTAACAAACATTCGAGTCACAACTTCCAAAGCAACTTAGAACAATAGGTGTGAAAAGCTATACCCCATCGATCAAGCGTTGACAGGCTCACCTAACATGGTTATACGATCCACCTACTTAATAGGTATCAAACGTTACTCAAGCTTCATATGGTCAGCAGACCCACAGTTCCAACATGAATTAGCTCCAGCTAGAGGAGCCTACACCTCACGAGCTGCACGAGAGCAATCCCTTCTCAAGTGCTCTCGTGAACCACATGTCCAACAGTACCACAACCTCGCCTCAACCCAGGCGATATTCCTAAAACATGACCATTCGTACACTAGCTACAACTAAACTAGAGTTCACAACTCACTTCCTAGCGCTTGAACCTCTCGAGCGAGCTATTAAACTCAGGATCCGCTAAAATACCTCGCCCGTGTTACGAACACGTTGAAAACAATGTAGCTAGTAAATCAACAATTATGGCTTATCAAAAGGTATCAATCCAAAAAGGTGCACACACAACGATGTCCCATATCCACTTCCAATCCAGGTGCACACATGTTCAACTAAACAATCTGTACCTTAACTCAACCACAACTTACGATTATCGAACCCAAACCACAGATTCACATTTCTCAATATCCAAGTATCTAACCCTCAGATACTTCTCCTTTAAAATAGTTCAAAAGAACTCTCAGAACACAACATAAGGTTCTATGACCACAACCACAGTGGTCCACCAACTAAACACATCTCTATATAACCAGGATACGACCCATCTTTACACTATGGGCATCACTACACTCCTTTTATTCTACAATCTTATTCATACATGTCATCCACTCCCAGGATACCTCCGGTGCCAACCTTCGAACTCAACTTCTACTCGACATGCATAAGCGCTAACCGCATCTCACAAACACCCACCAACTAGTGCAGTCACATGCACCTTAGCATTAACAGCTTCAAAAGCTCTCAACATCGCCTATACACCTGGCGCCATACAATCCAACCCTTACCCAACCAACACAGTTTGTACTTACCTCGAGGCACATCGAGGTGTCTAGCCCCCAGGAGACTTTACACACTCATTTATTCCTTGCCCAAAGGCAACATCAATCATACCAGATCACTACTCTCTCCTCGGGTTATTGTGCTATTATTTTTAATGCATGATAACAACTTACAAAACAAACAAAACAAATTGCTCAGGCCATCTCCAAGCAAGGATCCAAGACTTTGATTTCAACTTAAAACATTTCACTAGGTAAAAAGACAATGGGCATCCCAACTTCCCCCCAGCATAGCACAAAGCATACGACACGAATGACACATCCATCATGTATTGAAAGCATTAAGATTCAGCCCGATAAAACATCATAACAACTTGTATTCATATTCAATCATCATATAAATCACATCACTATCACAAACTTAACCTTAACAAGCTTTAACATTCACCGATCAAAGCAAACATCAGCAAAACATACATGATTACAATAACGTCACTTACCAACAACTTACCATCATCCTAACTTTTCGTAACCTTGCTCTGATACCACCAAATTTAACCACCTCGACCCAGCTTGGCCGATAGACCGAACCGAACGGATCACACAGGGAATATTGAAGTAAACCAGGAAAGTTTAACTTAATAAACGACCCTTATTTTTTTCCTTTTTATCTTGTCTAGATGCAACTTAGGTTCCTATGTGCACGTACACAAGCAGCGAGTAAAACATCAACACATTCGCCAATTAGTTAAAGCCGATTAAGGTTTAAGGACCATTTTGTAGATTTGATTAACATTAAGTGCTTTTACAAAATTTAAGTTACCAACCTTTAATTAGATTCATTACATGCTTCTCGGTGAAAACTCAGCTCAAAAAGACCTTTAGAACCCATCCAATTGCATACAAGGCAAACATGGACCAAAATGCAAGAAATAGAAACTCAAATGAATTCTAATTCTGCACTCAATGGTCTGGTGTTTCGGAACAAGAAGCCCCGTATCGATACAACCATTCCGAAACATTGATGCCTGTTTCGATACGCGGGACTGTTCCAAAACCCCTCTAGACACGTTCCGGTACAATGGTTCACAGAGGCAAAATGTTCCGGAACAAGCCTCATCGTTCCGAAACATCAAGGCCTTTTTTGGACACCATTCCGAAAGAGGTAAGCGCGTTCCGAAACGCCTAGGCCTGCAACTTTCTAAAAAGCTGGTTTAATTCAGTTTTCACTGTCCGAAACCATCCCGGCACATGTCCTAACATACATACAACTTAAATACTTATCAATGGCAACTCATACGCAGCATAAACAACATCAAGGCATCATTCTCATAAGCTACGGAACTAAAGGCAAGCTTCCTAGAATATAAAAGCACCAAAAGGCTAAATTCCAAATGCAAGCATAAAACCCAACACAAAAGCCATTTACAGGTCCAAATATGGATCTTAAAGTTGCACACAACGAGAAAATACCAAATCAACAACATTCAAGCATTGGACATCCCATTGCCTTTATTACACTAGTCCAAAAACCAAAGCTTACCTTCAAAGTCTTCCACCGATCTCTTTACAAGTGATGCCTCCAAAGCTCAAATTGACTGCATTGATAAACAAAGAGAGCATAAGCATACAAGCTTAGTGAGGATTGCTCAAACTGAAAACATCACCAGTTCACAAAACCATTTTCACTCTTTTCAAATCCTTCAAGCTTCCTTTGACAAAACATGCACTTTAACCTCAAAACCCTTGTAATGAACATCATGTAACATGATACACAAAAATCCTGCAATTAAACCATTGCTACTCATAATACAAGCCTTCCAAACATAATCACCTTTATGCTAAGCTTAAACCAAAACATGCATATTTCAAATTATGCATTAACAACATTTTCCATAATGTTTCATTTCATTATATTGGCTCACAAGTGATAAACAACAATATCAAAAACATATATCGGATACACGAATTACCAAGGGTTGTCCCACAACCTTCATACACTCTATCGGCATTTCAAGGTTCACACACGAGAGCGACCCTCCATCGTGTGACACCCATGGTGGAGTATTCGGTACAATCACAACCCCTCAATACGACTCATCGGTAGATGTATAATCCACTAACGAGAGACGAGACAAACACAAGGTTCATACCCGAGAGGTACCCTCAACCGTTGCAACCTTAAACAATCCTCAATCGTTAGGGTACTTGGATGGAGTATCTGGTACAATCACAACCCCTCAACATCCAAGGTGACTTGTTTATAGTGCACTCAATCCTATAGCCGGCTAACTATATCCAATTTCATTTATAAAATATTTTATACAACATCGCTTGCCAATATAATCCATATCACATGCATACCTCACTGTTTTTACAAAGCATTCATGATAAGCCATAATCAAGCATTAAACCATGCTTCAAACCTCATGCATCAACACATGCATACAAGGATCACTTACCTAGTGCATCCTTAAACCACATGGAACCATCAACCTCATTTCACACATTCAAAACATACTTTAAAACAATAGGTAAATGCAATTAAAACCAAGTGCAATCAAAGGTTCAAAACTAGCACAATCTGAGAGAGAAATTCACTTTACTTACTTCCAAACTTAGTAAAGCGTTTCAAGGTCTTACTAAGTTCCCCAAACCTTTTCTAAAATGTTTCCACACTGGTAAACCAAGTTCCACTCACTGACTCGTGAAACCACGCTTGCCGACGCGACTACCGATCTTCTAAAGCCTCCAAAAAACTTCCTTTGTTTCCGGATTACTATCCCTTGTTTTCAGCACATCAAAACAAAGGTTCAATGCATTAAAATGCATCCAAAACTTCAGCACACACAAGAAATCCCGCAGCCCTGCTCTAAAGCACCAAAACACCCTTCCGAAACAACCGAAAACTCAATCGATTGACCTCTGGCCTCAGCCCAGCCATTACCCAACTCATCCAACACATTCTAAGCATTAATCAACATCCAAAAACAACCTAAAACCCTCCTTATACCTCCAGCAACTTGAATTCCTCAAGAACACCTCAAAAACTAACCCAAAACACTTCAAAAACTAAGGATCTCAAGAATTTCGAGATCTATATGATTAAGACTCCACTTCAACACCAAAAATCTTTCAGAACTCATTGAACAACAATCTCAAATCAGCCCAATCAATCAAAATCCGAAAATCACATTTTAAACTAATTTTTCATCAAGATTTCAAGAGTTTATCAATCTAACCACAAAGCCTCAATTAAAATCATTGTTAAAGAGTCAAATATCTTTGGAATTTCACTAAAGAACTTTGATTAGCGGGATAGCATGAAAATTACCTCCAATCCTTGCTTATCCTCTAATTTTGCAAGATTTGCTTGAAGAAACTTGAAGTAAAATGGAAGAAATCAATAAGCAAAAGGTAGAACTCAAAATAGGATTTGAGAGTGAAGAAAAATCTGGAGATTTGAGAGAAAATGAGAAGTTTTTGGCTGAAGTGAAAGAGAGAAATGAAATTGATCGTGAAAACTTCTTAATTGATTAACTAACTTTTTTAATTAAACCAAATGAAAAGCCTTTTTAATTTTTAATAACATTTAAAACACATGCCAAATTAGGGAAAAGGCATAATTACCAAGTAGCTCCCTAAAGATTTTAAGATTCTGACTCTTCTTGAAATTTTTTTCCAAATTTTAAATTTTTACATTTTGGTCACTACCCAAAATGTATACTTTCGAAAACTCATTTCGTAAAATTGATTTGACCAACCTCGATCTCCCTAAACTATCTCTTAACGGTTCGAACAACCGACACTGGTTCCACCGCCCCGACCCGACTCGCCAAAACATCTAAGCCCAAAATCAGGGCATTACAACGAAGATCATTTACCCATTCGATTAACTCATGCTAAACTCAGCGACCAAAAAATAACAAATGCAGACTTTCAGATTAGGCTTTTAACCACTTTAACTAACCCTGTATCGAAACGCTCAAGGTCGTTTTAATACGGGTAGATGATGATCAACCTTGTTGACTTTTTCTCTTTGACCGTATCGATACATGTCAGCATGTATCGGTACGAGTTGACTCTATATGACTTTGACCTATTTCGATACGCTATGATCCCGTATCAAAACGAAGGTTTCCAGAGACAAAATGTTTTGGAACGACCCTAAACTGTTTTGAAACGCCCTGATCCCTAGGCTCAATTATGCTTACCCGTATCGAAACGCCATCACCCGTTTCGATACGACCTGACCTGTAATGAAAGATTCTTGTTGGTTTTAATTCATTTTACCTTATCAAGCAATATCCAAATGTAGTGAAACTTTACACACAATATTATAAATATAAATTCTACTAGCATGTCAAATTTTAGAGTCATATGAATCCATTTATCTGGTTTTTACCTTTTAGTGCCAAAACATGCATTTAGGGCCATTTCATGCTACATAGGAGACTCAACTTAAACATACTACACATGTAACACTTCACCATAACATAAGCACATCAAAAGAGACTTAATAGACTTATACATAGACCTTGCCACCATCTAGGAGTTCTAAGGGTTAATATACATTACTGAGAGCTTCATTGTGACTTGTGCAACGCTTCAACTTCTCCGATCTTGACTCCAAATGCAGTGAAACTTTACACACAACCTTATAACTATAAACTCTACTTGAATGTAAAATTTTATAGTTATAAGAATCCATTTACCCGGTTTTATCTTTTAGTGCCAAACCATGCATTTGAGGCCATTTCTTACTACATAGGCACATCAAAAGAGACTTAATAGACTTATACATAGACCTTTCCACCAACTAGGAGTTTCAAAGGGTCAGTATACATTACTTAGAGCTTGATTGTGACTTGTGTAATGCTTCAACTCCTCCGATCCTGATCCCAAAACTTGACTAATCTGAAGTGGATGCAATGGAATGCATTAGGCATACTTTGCCTAGTTAGGTAGTCATAAACATTGAATGAACATAATGTGTCATGTAGCATGCTCCAAAGATAATCATAATGCTAATTATGCAATAAACATAGCATGCTCCTTATTCATAACAAAACATAGTATCATGTCATCAATGTCAATATCATGATTTCATAGCAAATCAATACCATTAATCAATAGTTTCCTTGGATTGATTCATGGTATATGGATACACAAATTCCACCTCTTCTCCAAATCAATAAATGGTCATTCCCGCCGTTATCTCCAATAAGACCCATACATAATACATACCCCCGACTCGCCAAATCAATATAGGCTGTAGCCCTAGGACCGTAGTCCACTCGTACCAATGAGCTCATGAATTCAATGGCATGCCAATTGTATCCAATACTTCATATCCAAGGTCCAATAATTCCTAGTTCAATATCCATGATTCATTAACAATATTTCCACATCAATATCAATATCAATAATTCAATGGCAATAGTATCATATCAATAACTCAACAACCATGATTTCCATGTCAATAAGTAGCTGCACCTCAGAGAGGCTGTGGGCGCGGCCGTGGGAACTTTCAGAGGAGAGATGAAGGGCAGCGAGGTATTGCTCACGTTGTAGCCGTTCGACCTGAGGGAGGTGGACCAGCGAGGGTGTATGCTCAGCACGAGGCGCGTAACGATACCGATGTGATTGCAGGTACCTTTGCTCTCCAGTCTTTATCTTTGCTGGCTTTGATTGATTCTGGATCCACACATTCTTATATCTTGAGTGAGCATGCACATTTGCTTGATATACCTGTTGAGTTGCTTGAGGTAGGAATGCAAGTGACTAGTTCTTTTGGTGAGACTGTAGTCACTAGGAAGTTGTATAGGAGATGCCCTTTGACTGTGCAAGGTCATGTTTTCCTTGTGGATCTGATGGAGTTACCTTTCTATGGATTTGATGTAATCCTTGGTATGGATTGGTTGACGGAGCATAGGGCAGTGGTTGAATTTGATGTTAAGTGAGTCACCTTAAAGTTGGTCGATGATTACGAGGTTGTAGTAGTAGGCGAGAATGTGAAGTTCTTGTCGGATGTGATTTCGACTTTGGAAGTAAATCGTATGATGAGGTTGGGTTGCAAGGCTTACCTTGCTTACGTGATGAATCCTGGCACCAAGGATGTACGTGTGTAGGACATCCGAACTGTTCGCGATTTTCCGAGTGTCTTGTCGGAAGAATTGCCTGGATTGCCACCAAACAGGGAAGTTGAGTTTGGTATAGAGTTGTACGAGAATACAACTCCGGTGTCCATTGCTCCTTATCGCATGGCACCCAAAGAGTTAAAAGAGTTGAAGACACAATTGCAGGAGTTGTTGGATCGAGGTTTCATTCGGCCGAGTGTGTCACCTTGGGCTGCACCGGTCTTGTTTGTGAAGAAGAAAGATGGGACGATGAGAATGTGTATAGATTATCGGCAACTGAACAAGTTGACGATCAAGAACAAGTATCCCTTGCCTATAATTGATGATCTCTTTGATCAGTTACGGGGAGCCTCACTGTTTTCTAAGATAGACTTGAGATCGGGGTACTATCAGCTGAAGCTGAAGGATGTGGACGTACCTAAAACTGCTTTTCGGACGAGGTACGGTCATTATGAATTTTTGGTGATGCCGTATGGTTTGACCAATGCGCCTGCGGCTTTCATGGACATGATGAATCGTGTATTCCATGAAGCATTGGATCAGTTTGTGGTGGTGTTCATCGATGATATCCTTGTGTATTCGCGTACCGGGGGGGATCATGATAGGCATTTCAGAATTGTTTTGTGAGCGTTATTGGAAAATTAGTTTTATGCCAAGCTGAGTAAGTGTGAGTGTAACCCCCTTAGCCCGACCTAGACGATTGACCCGAACTATGAAGATTACACGAGGAAAACCAAAGTCAACCCAAAACTCAACCTTGATTCACGACCCTTTTTTTCTTTTTAATCTTGTCTAGATACTTATTAACCCTAAGTGAGTACTCATGAACCACGATTGAGAAAGACACAACGATCGGATAACATATAGGGACCCAATTGCACTTTACACAAGATTAGGGACCAAATTGTAATTTCTGTAAATTAGAGGGTCTTCACTGATTTCAAGGTTACCATTACGAAATTAGTCATGTTACATGCTTCTCTTCCAAATTTCAACTTAAAAAGACTTCTCAAGCTCAAGCAATTGCAATCTCAACATTTAGGACTTAAATGTAAAACATGCAAACATCAAAACAATTCAAATCTGTGTCCAACGGTCACCCGTTTCGAAACACCCACCTGTCGTATCGAAACGCTGGATCGAAACGGCGTTGATCGTTTCAATACACGGGTGCATTCCCAGACCAGTTCCGAAACAAGGCATTCCAGTAGCCAAATCGTTTCGAAACAGCCTCCGCCGTTTCGAAACATGAAGGCCATTACAGGCCCCCGTTCCGAAACACTAGAGGGTGTTTCGATACGAGTTGCCCAGAAACAGCAGTAGATGCTGGTTTTTCACACAAATGCCCATTCAAACATAACCCAAAGACTCTCTAATCACACCAACAAGTCAACATACATATAAGGGACATATTTGGGATACTCAAATACGATTATAACATCCAACACAAAATCTCATTAGTCTAGAGGCATGCTTCCTAATATCAAAACCCAAATAGGCAATCCAACCTCAAAACAAGCAATTAAGTCCATTTACAATCCAAGCAAGCCAAAACAAACATGCCACAACCTTAGGGAGTTTATCACATCTCCCAAATACAATTCTTGGTTTCCCATTGCTAAACTACCAAAACTAAAATGTACGAAAACTTCACCATACATGAGCTTGGAATTCCTTGGATTAACTTAGCTTTCTTGATGCCCGAAAACACCTCAATTATCTACATTATTGGTAAAAGAGAGAGCGTAAGCAAAAATGCTTATTGAGGCATGTTCTAAGGGAAACCAACACAATAATGCACAACTTGAAAACATTTTCATTAAAAGCTTTTAAACCACATGCTCATTTCTATCTCATGCTTCGAAACCTTTCAAAGCAATTTCACGTTGAAACCACATGTACCTTCATTCTATCTCATGCATTTAAACCAATGCAAAACTCATGGCAAAGCCAAAATCATGCTTGTACTCTAAAGCATTTCATAAACAAACTACATATGCATTTCTTATAGCATAAACCATTACATCAAGGTACATGTGAATTAAAAACCATAACATATTTTATATTGGCATTTCACATCTATCTATTACTCGAATATGCGGACATCTCACTAGACACTTCCGGTGGCAACTCTCATCACCGTACTCACTCGTCTAGCAACATAGTTTCCGGTGGAATCTCACATCACCGTACTCACATGGCGGAATCTCTCATCGCCACAAAGCTTGGGTATTTCACCAAGTCCTACCCGATGGAATGCCCATCATCGGTTATCTCCTTTTGGCTTAACCAAAGAGCACGTACGAATTTTTAGTTTATAGTGCACTCTCATCCTATTGATCGATCAATTATATCCGGTAAATATCTCAACATCTATTCCAATATATTATGTCAAATCAACATCTCACCTACTGTTTTTCATGCATTAAAACTCAATATTCTCATCTCATTTCAAAATCATACCATTCGCCATACTTCCACATAAAAGCTCAAATCTCAATTGTGCAACATGTTACATTATGGAATCATTTCAAGCATCATCTCTTGCTATAATTCATGCATAAAAACAATATGAATTTGTCATTCTAAAACCATGAGCATGTAAAAGCATTTAAGGGGCAAACACCACATTCTAGAGAGCATTATAGCCAATACTTACTTCCGGACTTAGGAAGGTGTTTCAAACCTTTCCTAAATCCTCAAACCTTGTTCCTTTGTCCCTCAAGGACTTCTAATACCATACGCACTCACCGATTTCATTTCGCTTGCTTGCCGAAACGCTATCTAAGCTTTCGGATCAACTCCAAAGGTGTCCGAAGATGTCTCCCCTGTTTTAAACACATAAGAGCAGAGGATTAAAGCATCATCATGCATTGAAATCATCATCCACACACCTAAACTCGCTGCTCTACACAAAAACCACATTTCGACTACCAAACACTACCGAAATCACCTTCAAACTCTTCCAAAATCAAACCCAGCCAAGATCCATCACTTCTAATCATTTCTAAACATCAATTAACATCAAAAACTAACACAACCACGTCCTTATACCTCCAGCTATAGCAGAACACCAAAATCACCCCAAAAACCACCATTTTAACAAGCAAAAACTTAGGAAAAACAACCTATTCGTGATTGGATTGATAAAACCTCATTTCTAACATTATTTAACATCCAAAATACATTAGAAAACCATCTCAAAACAGAGCCCAATCAATCACCACGACAATCTTCAAAATCTCTTCCAAAATCTTGAGTTTTAAGCCAAATTCTTGTTTCTAACATTAAAACCACTTAAAAATCATAAATAAAGGATTGAGAACTTGGGAATTTCAGTAAAGAACTAATCATTAGAGGAGAAGGACGAATCTTACCTCTAATGAATGATTTCTCCTTGTTTTGGGCAAGTTTTCTTGAAAATACAATGTAGAAATCAAGTGGATTTGTTGAAGGATTGATTAGGAATCAATGAGTGATGGAAATCTCATCAAATGAAGTGGAAATCAAAGGGAATTTGCTGGAGAAAAAGTGTTTGGTTGATAGGATTTTGAGAGAAAATGAAATTAGAGAAAATTAGAGAAAAGTGGTTATGAAAAGTCAAAGGTAGTTTTTCTATTTTAATCACCTTTAATTTCTTTAATTAAAACATTAATCAAATCACTCAAATTAAGGAAAAATCTGATGAAAACATTTTTCATAAATTAGCTCCTTAAAGATTCAAAGTTTCAATCCTTTACAAAACAATCACTACTAAACTTTGCAAAAACTACGATTTGGTCACTACACCAAAATGTAGTATTTCCAAACCTTATTTTGTAAAATTGACTTCACCATTCACTTATATGTATTAAATGAGGATTTTTAGATATTTTTCTCTATTTTTAAAGCATCCCGAACTAGGTGTTCCCTAAAACCCCCTTTTTGACTCGAACCGATTCCTAGACTGATCCGGTTCAGACTCTAAACATCTAGGCCCAAATTTGGGGTGTTACAACTCTCCCCCTCTAAAGAAATTTCGTCCTCGAAATTTACCTGGAGGAAAAAGGTAAGGAAACTGCTTCTTCATATCATCTCTTCTTTCCCAGGTAGCTTCATCAACACCATGATGCCTCCACAACACCTTAACCAACTCAATGATCTTACCTCGAAGAACTTTACTGTCCGAATCCAGAATATCAACCGGCTCCTCATCATAGGTCAAATCTGGATTCAACTCAACTTCCTCCACAGGCATAACAAGCGAAGGATCCGATTTATACCTCCGAAGCATGGAGACATGAAACACATCATGTATCTTCTCTAACTCTTGTGGTAGCCTCAGCTTGTAAGAAACAGGACCCACACGCTCTATCACCTCGTATGGTCCAATATACCTGGGGCTCAACTTGCCCTTCCGGCCAAATCTCATCACCTTTTTCCAAGGTGAAACCTTTAAGAATACACGATCACCCACCGCAAACTCAATCTCTTTACGCTTCAAATCTGCGTAAGACTTCTGCCGGTCAAAAGCTGCCTTCAACCGCTCACAAACGAGCTTCACCTTCTCGGTGGTTCCTTTCAACAAAGCCGGCATCGAGACCAACTTCTGACCTGTTTCAGCGCAGCAAAGAGGAGTTCTGCACTTCCTCCCATACAAGGCTTCACAAGGTGCCATTTGAATACTTGCCTGATAGCTATTATTATAAGCAAACTCCACCAAAGGCAAATGCTTCTCCCAAGAGCCTTGAAACTCAATCACGCAACACCTCAACATATCCTCAAGCACTTGGATAACACTTTCAGACTGTCCATCCGACTACGGATGATAAGAAGTACTGAAATTCACCCGCGTACCCAAAGCTTGATGTAAACATTCCCAAAATCGCGATGTAAACCTCAGATCTCTATCCGACACTATGGATTTTGGTACACCATGCAGACGCACAATCTCAGCAATGTACAATTGTGCAAGCTTATCCAAGGTATACGTAGTATGCACAAGTAAGAAATGCGCACACTTTGTAAGGCGATCCACAATCACCCACGCCGAATTCTTCTTCGATGGCGACAAAGGCAAACCAGACACAAAGTCCATAGTGATTCTTTCCCACTTCCATTCAGGAATCCTCAACGGTTGCAACAACCCTGAAGGAAATTGATGCTCAGCCTTAACCCGCTGACAAACCATGCACTTACCCACATATTCCACAACATCTTTCTTCAAACCCACCCAATAATACCCATCCTTCAGATCACGATACATCTTTGTACTACCAGGGTGCATAGCAAAAGGACTACTATGAGCTTCTGTTAGAATAGTACGCCTCAACTCCACGTCATTTGGCACTACTATCCGATTTCCAAAACATAGAACTCCATCATCATTAAAACAAAAATCCGATGGTCTATCCTCAGCGATGTCCTGAACATGTGGCACCAAAGAATCATCCAACAACTGCTTATCCTTTATCAGTTGAACCAAAGATGGTTTCACTTGCAATTCAGCCACAAGACCTCCATCTCGCAAAATGCTCAAGCTAGCAAACATAGCCCTTAACTCTACCGCCACCTTCCTGCTCAAGGCATCCGCCACCACATTAGCCTTCCCCGGATGGTACTTGATCGTTAGATCGTAATCCTTAAGAAACTCCACCCAACGTCGTTGCCTAAGATTTAACTCTTTCTGAGACATCAAATACTTCAAACTCTTGTGATCCGTGTACACAGTACACTTCTCACCATAAAGATAATGTCTCCAGATCTTCAAAGCAAAAACCACCACAGCTAACTCAATATCATGCGTAGGATAATTGCGCTCATACACCTTCAACTGTCACGATGCGTAAGCCACCACCTTACCCTCTTACATTAGCACACACCCCAAACCAACGTAGGATGCGTCACTATACACCACAAACTCTTTTCCTGATTCAGGTTAAACCAAAATAGGAGCTTGCGTCAAAGCTGCCTTAAGCTTCTCAAAAGCTTGTTGTCTCGCTTCCGTCCACTCATACTTAACATCTTTTTGAAACAACTTCGTCAAAGGGGCAGCAATTTTTGAAAATCCATCCACAAACCTTCGGTAGTATCCTGCCAACCCAAGGAAACTACGGACTTCATGAATAGACTTAGGAGGCTTCCAATTCATCACCGCCTCAACCTTCTGAGGATCAACACGAATCCCCTCAGCTGAAACCACATGACCAAGAAACACAACTTCCTTTAGCCAAAACTCACACTTGCTCAGCTTAGCATAAAGCTGATTTTCCAGAAGCGCTTGCTAGACAACTCTCAAATGACCTTCATGCTCCTCCTCAGTACGAGAGTACACAAGGATATCGTCGATGAACACCACAACGAACTTGTGCAAGTATTCATGGAACACTCTATTCATCATGTCCATGAAAGCAGCAGGAGCATACGTCAAGCCAAACGGCATTACAAGGAATTCATAATGCCCATACCTCGTTCTAAAGGCTGTTTTCGGCACATCCACATCTTTCACCTTAAGCTGATAATACCCAGACCTCAAGTCAATCTTGGAAAACACAGCCGCTCCCTGAAACTGATCAAAAAGATCATCAATCCTCGGAAAAAGATACCTATTCTTGATAGTCAACTTGTTCAGCTGACGATAATCGATGCACATTCTCATAGTGCCATCATTCTTTTTCACAAACAAGACCGGTGCACCCCAAGGTGACACACTAGGCCGAATGAAACCACGGTCAAGCAACTCCTGATGTTGCGTCTTCAATTCCTTCAATTCCTTAGGTGTCATGCGATAGGGAGCAATGGACACTGGAGTTGTTTTTTCATACAGCTCAATCCCAAACTCCACCTCTCGACTAGGCGGCAATCCAATTAACTCCTCCGGAAACACTCCAGGGAACTCACGTACAGTTCTTATATCTTGAACGCGCAACTCCTTTGAACTGGGATTCATCACAAAGGCTAGGTAAGCCTCGCAACCCTGCCTCAACATTCGACTTGCTTCCAATGTAGACACCACATTGGCAAGAAACTTCACATTATCACCCACTACCACCACTTTATAATTATCCGCTAGTTTCAACGAAACTCGCTTGCTTTCGAAATCCACTACTGCTCGATGCTCAACAAGCCAATCCATACCCAGGATTACATCAAAACCATAGAATGCTAATTCCATGAGATCAACAAGAAAAACATGATTTTGCACTTTCAAGGGACATCTTCTATACAACTTTCGCGTTACAACCGTCTCACCAAAGGAACTAGTCACACGCATACCAACATCCAAAGACTCAACAGGTAAACCAAGCATTTGAGCATGTTCACGCAATATGTAGGAGTGTGTAGATCCAGAATCAATCAAAGAAAGTAATGACAAGGATTGCAAAGTAAAAGTACATGCGATCACATCCATATCATTCTTTCCCTCACGCTGGGCATACACTAGAGCCTGACCGCCACCCTCAGGTTGAATGACCACAACATGTGATACATTCCTGCCACCATCATTCCTACGCTGAAAATTACCATGGCCGCGCCCATGACCTCTCTGTGGCTCAGCTGCTCTCACCGGAGCTTGTCCCTCTCTCAGAGGCTGAGGACAATCTTTCTTCAAATGTCCATGATTCCCACAATTCCAGCATGTCCCAAGGTTACCCCAACACTCACCACCATGCCGTCTACCACAACGGTTACACTTAGGAGTCCTCAGAACAGCATTAGGTCCCTGTTGACCTCTACCAGGGTTACCACCCCCACGCCTAGCATTATAATGCGGCCTCCGATCCTTATGCCTCTTGTTTAGATCTCTACCATAATCGCGTTCAGCCGCTCGCTTCCCAGAGCTAGATCCACCCGCTCAACTAGCTAGACCAAGATTCGACTCAATGTCCTTGACTCTAGTGACCAAGACATCGAAATCTGTATAATCAGCCGCAAGCATAAAAGTCTTCACATCCGTTACCAACCCATAATGGAATCGTTCGAACCTCTCCCGCTCATTAGGGATTAACTCAGGCGCATACTGACTGAGACGAACAAACTGAATTTCATACTCGGCTACTGACATGTTGCCTTGCATAAGAGACATAAACTCTCTTTTCTTCTCATCTAGGTAACGCATACCCAGATACTTCCGCTTGAACACATTCAAGAAGAGCGTCCAAGTCACCTCATCATCCTCCATCCCAGAGATAGTGGTCGTCCACCACGTATAAGCATCACCATGCAGCAGTGATACAACACAACCCAGCTTCTGTACGTTATTGCAGTTCATCTGCCCCAAAATCCGCTTGGTGCTCTCCAACCAAGACTTAGATCCTTCCGGAGACAAACCTCTAAACTCAGTCCCTCCTAGACTGCGAAGACGTTCCAAAGACAACCACACATTGGCATCATCCTGATGCCCAGCTCCATGAGCTCCAGCTATTGCTGCCTGGAAAGCTCCAGCAATAGCCTGAATCAACATGGTTATGTCAGGAGCAGCTTGCCCCTGTGCACCCTCAGGTCCAGTGACCCCAGCACTAGCACCAACGTTACCAGCTCCAGCACCACCACCACCGGGTGGTCCACCACCAGGGGGAGGAGGTAAATCTTCAGCATTCTCAGCTTTCTCATTAGCAACGGTCGATCTAGTATTGATTCTTAGCTCTCTACGTGGCCCCATTATAAACAAAGCAATGCACCGACAAAAATGCAATAAACACAATTAGGAACAATAAGGTAAGTAATCCAAGTACTCAAGCTCATTTTCGAAATCAATCCATTCATTAGTTTTGATATGGCAATGGGATCCCCTATCACACACCGAACATGGCATAACATCACAAAAACATCTCAATTGAATCATACATCACTATTCACACAACATTCCTTCACCCAATAAAACACATCATGCAATTACACATACATCATCCACATATCATACCCTAATTATTCGAGAACCAGGCTCTGATACCACCAAATGTAACCCCCTTAGCCCGGCCTAGACGATTGACCCGAACTATGAAGATTACACGGGGAAAACCAAAGTCAACCCGAAAGTCAACCTTGATTCACGGCCCTTTTTTCTTTTTAATCTTGTCTAGATTCTTATTAACCCTAACTGAATACTCACGAAACATGATTGAGAAAGACACAGCAATCGGATAACATATAGGGACCCAATTGCACTTCACACAAGATTAGGGACCAAATTGGAATTTCTGTAACTTAGAGGGTCTTCACTGATTTCAAGGTTACCATTACGAAATTAGTCATGTTACATGCTTCTCTGCCAAATTTCAACTTAAAAAGACTTCTCAAGCTTAAGCAATTGCAATCTCAACATTTAGGACTAAAATGTAAAACATGCAAACATCAAAACAATTCAAATCTGTGTCCAACGGTCACCCGTTTCGAAACACCCACCTGTCGTATCGAAACGCTGGATCGAAACGGCGTTGACCGTTTCGATACGCGGGTGCGTTCTGAGACCAGTTCCGAAACAAGGCATTCCAGTAGCCAAATTGTTTCGAAACACGAAGGCCATTACAGGCCCCCGTTCCAAAACACTAGAGGGTATTTCGATACGAGTTGCCCAGAAACAGCAACAGATGCTGGTTTTTCACACAAATGCCCATTCAAACATAACCCAAAGACTCTCTAATCAAACCAACAAGTCAACATACATATAAGGGACATATTTGGGACACTCAAATCGATTATAACATCCAACACAAAATCTCATTAGTCTAGAGGCATGCTTCCTAATATAAAAACCCAAATAGGCAATCCAACCTCAAAACAAGCAATTAAGTCCATTTACAATCCAAGCAAGCCAAAACAAACATGCCACAACCTTAGGGAGTTTATCACATCTCCCAAATACAATTCTTGGTTTCCCATTGCCAAACTACAAAAACTAAAGTGTACGAAAACTTCACCATACATGACATTGGAATTCCTTGGATGAACTTAGCTTTCTTGATGCCCGAAAACACCTCAATTATCTGCATTATTGGTAAAAGAGAGAGCGTAAGCACAAATGCTTATTGAGGCATGCTCTAAGGGAAACCAACACAATAATGCACAACTTGAAAACATTTTCATTAAAAGCTTTTAAACCACATGCTCATTTCTATCTCATTCTTGGAAACCTTTCAAAGCAATTTCACGTTGAAACCACATGTACCTTCATTCTATCTCATGCATTTAAACCAATGCAAAACTCATGGCAAAGCCAAAATCATGCTTGTACTCTAAAGCATTTCATAGACAAACTACATATGCATTTCTTATAGCATAAACCATTACATCAAGGTACATGTGAATTAAAAACCATAACATATTTTGTATTGGCATTTCACATCTATCTATTACTCGGATATGCGGACATCTCACTAGACACTTCCGGTGGCAACTCTCATCACCGTACTCACTCGTCTAGCAACATAGTTTTCGGTGGAATCTCACATCACCGTACTCACATGGCGGAATCTCTCATCGCCACAAAGCTTGGGTATTTCACCAAGTCCTACCAGATGGAATGCCCATTATTGGTTATCTCCCTTTGGCTTAACCAAAGAGCACGTACGAATTTTTAGTTTATAGTGCACTCTCATCCTATTGATCGATCAATTATACCCGGTAAATATCTCAACATCTATGCCAATATATTATGTCAAATCAACATCTCACCTACTGTTTTTCATGCATTAAAACTCAATATTCTCATCTCATTTCAAAATCATAACATTTGCCATACTTCCACATAAAAGCTCAAATCTCAATTGTGCAACATGTTACTTTATGGAATCATTTCAAGCATCATCTCAATTCATGCATAAAAACAGTAGGAATTTATCATTCTAAAACCATGAGCATGTAAAAGCATTTAAGGGGAAAACACCACATTCTAGAGAGTATTCTAGCCAATACTTACTTCCGGACTTAGGAAGGTGTTTCAAACCTTTCCTAAATCCCCAAACCTTGTTCCTTTGTCCCTCAAGGACTTCTAATACCATACCCACTCACCGATTTCGTTTCGCTTGCTTGCCGAAACGCTATCTAAGCTTCCGGATCAACTCCAAAGGTGTCCGAAGATGTCTCCCCTGTTTTAAACACATAAGAGCAGAGGATTAATGCATCATCATGCATTGAAATCATCAGCCGCACACCTAAACTCGCTGCTGTACACAAAAACCACATTTCGGCTACCAAACACTACCGAAATCACCAGCCAAGATCCATCATTTCTAATCATTTCTAAACATCAAAAACTAACACAACCACGTCCTTATACCTCCAGCTATAGCAGAACACCAAAATCACCCAAAAAACCACCATTTTAACAGACAAAAACTTAGGAAAAACAACCTATTCGGGATTGGATTGATAAAACCTCATTTCTAACATCATTTAACATCCAAAATAAATTAGAAAACCATCTCAAAACAGAGCCCAATCAATCACCACGAAAATCTTCAAGATCTCTTCCAAAATCTTGAGTTTTAAGCCAAATTCTTGTTTCTAACATTAAAACCACTTAAAAATCATAAATAAAGGATTGAGAACTTGGGAATTTCAGTAAAGAACTGATCATTAGAGGAGAAGGACGAATCTTACCTCTAATGAATGATTTCTCCTTATTTTGAGCAAGTTTTCTTGAAAATACAATGTAGAAATCAAGTGGATTTGTTGAAGGATTGATTAGGAATCAATGAGTGATTGAAATCTCATCAAATGAAGTTGAAATCATAGGGAATTTGCTGGAGAAAAAGTGTTTGGTTGATAGGATTTTGAGAGAAAATGAAATGAGAGAAAATTAGAGAAAAGTGGTTATGAAAAGTCAAAGGTAGTTTTTCTATTTTAATCACCTTTAATTTCTTTAATTAAAACATTAATCATATCACCCAAATTAAGGAAAATCTGATGAATTTTTTTTGATAAATTAGCTCCTTAAAGATTCAAAGTTTCAATCCTTTACAAAACAGTCACTACTAAACTTTGCAAAAACTGCGATTTGGTCACTACACCAAAATGTAGTATTTCCAAACCTTATTTTGTAAAATTGACTTCACCATTCACTTATATATATTAAATGAGAATTTTTAGATATTTTTCTATATTTTTAAAGCATCCCAAACTAGGTTTTCCCTAAAACCCCCTTTTTAATTCGAACCGATTCCCAGACCGATCCGGTTCGGACTCTAAACATCTAGCCCAAATTTGGGGTGTTACAGTGAGTTTTGGCGTAGGGAAGTGGTCTTCCTTGTACATGTTGTATCGGCTGAGGGTATTCGCGTTGATCCGCACAAGGTAGAAGCTGTGATGAGTTGGAAAGTGCCCAAGTCAGTGACAATGGAACGGAGTTTCCTTGGATTGGCTGGGTACTACCATAGATTTGTCGAGGGTTTCTCAAAGATAGCAGCACCTTTGACCAAGTTGTTGCAAAAGAATGTTCTTTTTGAGTGGACTGATGCGAGACAACAAGCTTTTGAGAAGCTGAAGGAAGCTTTGATGCAAGCTCCTGTTTTGATTCAACCTGAATCTGGTAAGGAGTTTGTGGTCTATAGTGATGCGTCCATTATTGGTTTGGGCTGCGTGTTGATGCAGGAGGGTAAGGTGGTGGCCTATGCATCTAGGCAGTTGAAGGTGCATGAGCGCAACTACCCTACTCATGATCTTGAGCTTGAAATACCTTATGTCTCAGAAAGAGTTGAATCTTAGGCAACGACGTTGGGTGGAGTTGCTTAAGGATTATGATCTGACGATCGAGTATCACCCGGTAAGGCTAATGTTGTAGCCGATGCTTTGAGCCAGAAAGTGGCTGTGGAATTGAGAGCAATGTTTGCTCCTTTGAGCATATCGCGTGATGGTGGTCTTGTGGTTGAGTTGCAAGTGAAACCATCCTCGATACAGTTGATCAAAGATAAGCAGTTGCTTGATGATTCTCTTGTTTCGCATGTTCATGACATTGCTGAGGGTAGACCTTCAGATTTCAGCTTTAGTGATGATGGTGTTTTGTGTTATGGAAGTCGGATAGTGGTGCTGGGTGATGCTGAGTTGAGGCGCATTATTCTGACTGAGGCTCATAGTAGTGCTTTTGCTATGCACCCTGGTAGTACCAAGATGTATCGTGACCTGAAAGATGAGTACTACTGGGTAGGGTTGAAAAAGGATGTGGCTGAATTCGTTAGTAAGTGCATGGTGTGTCAGCGAGTGAAGGCTGAGCATCAGATTCCTTCTGGATTGTTGCAGCCTTTGAGAATTCCAGAATGGAAGTGGGAGAGAATCACCATGGATTTTGTGTCTGGTTTGACCTTGTCACCGACAAAGAAGAATTCAGTTTGGGTAATTGTGGATCGGCTCACGAAGTGTGCGCATTTTCTGCCTGTGCATACTACTTATACCTTGGATAAGTTGACTGAGCTGTACATAGCTGAGATTGTGCGGTTGCACTGTGTGCCAAAGTCCATTGTGTCGGATAGAGATCCGAAGTTTACAGCGCGATTTTGGGAATGTTTGCATCAAGCCTTGGGTACACAGTTGAATTTCAGTACTTCTTATCAACCGCAGACGGATGGACAGTCAAAACGTGTGATTCAAGTGCTTGAGGACATGTTGAGATGTTGTGTGATAGTTTTTCAGGGTTCTTGGGAGAAGCACTTGCCGCTGGTTGAGTTTGCGTATAACAATAGTTACCAGGCAAGTATCCAAATGGCTCCATACGAGGCTTTGTATGGGAGAAGATGTAGAACCCCTCTCTGTTGGGCAGAAGCTGGGCAAAAGTTGATTTCAATGCCAGCTATGATTAAGGGAACCACCGAGAAGGTGAAGCTCATTTGTGAGCGGTTAAAAGCAGCATCAGATAGGCAAAAGTCTTAAGCGGACTTGAAGCGTAAGGAAATTGAGTTCGCGGTTGGCGAACGTGAGTTCTTGAAAGTATCGCCTTGGAAGAAGGTGATGAGATTTGGGCGTAAGGGTAAGCTTAGTTCAAGGTTTATTGGACCTTGCGAGATTGTGGAGTGTATTGGTCCTGTGGCATATCGGTTGAGATTGCTTGCAGAGTTGGAGAAGATACATGATGTGTTTCATGTCTCCATGTTACGGAAGTACAGATCGTATCCTACGCATGTGATGCCTGTGGAGGAGATAGAGTTGAATCCGGATCTGTCGTATGATGAGGAACCAATGAAGGTTCTGGACGTGAGTAGCAAAGTTCTTCGTGGCAAGACGATAGAACTTGTGAAGGTGTTGTGGCGACACCGAGGAGTTGAGGAGGCCACGTGGGAAAGCAATTCGAACATGCTGAGGCTGTTTACGCATCTCTTTTCATCAGGTAAGAATTTTAAGGAAAAAATTTCCTAAGTGCGGGAGAGTTGTAACGCCCTGGTTTTGGGCCTAGATGTTTTAGACATTGAATCAGACCGGTCGAGATTGGTTCGAATCGCGTAAGGTGATTTTAGGAAATCAAGGATCGGGATAGGATAAAACTGTGATAAAAATTGCTAAAATCCTCTAAAAATATAATTAAGAGGCTGGCCAAGTCAATTTTCCAAAAAGGGTTTTTGGAAAATGGACATTTTGAGTAGTGACCAAATTGTAAAGTTTCAAAACTAGGAAAATGTGATTTTTAAGGTGGAAGCCAAAATCTTAGAATCTTTAGGGGCTTTAAGTCAATTTGACATTTCTTCAATATGACATGTGGTTTAAAAGGGTTTTTAATTAAATGATTTTTAATTGGATTTTTATATTAATTAACTAAAAGGTAGTTAATGGGATTTTCATTTACGTAACTACCAATTCCCTCTCATTTTCAGCCAAACACCATTTTCTCTCATCTTTCTCCAGAATTCTTCCTCCCAAAAACTCTCTCAACATTTCCTAAATCATTTCCAAGAGATCTTCCTTAATTCTTCAAGATTTTTGCAAGGAAAACTTGTCATCTAATGAAGGAAGCAAAGATTGGAGGTAAATCTCGTTCTCAACCTCTAATCTAAGTTCTTTATTGAAATTCCCAAGATATTTGGCTTCTAAATACTATTTTTGAGTGAGTTTTCAATATAGTTTTGATTTGAGATCAAAATCTTGTGAAATTGTGGATGAAATCTTGATTTTCGAACTTGATGAGTTGGGCTCTGTTTTGTGTTGATTTTAATTGATTTCTAAGTTGGTTTGTATGTTAAAATGATGTGTTGATAACATAGATCCCGAAATTCTTGAGATCCTTGAGTTTCTTGGTAGTTTTTAGTGAGTTTTTGGGGTGAAATGGTGGAATCTTGCTTGCTGGAGGTATAAGGATAAGTTAGGATGTGTTTTGATGTTGATAATTGTTTGGAAGTGATGTATGATGGCTGGGCTTGGTATAGGAAGCAATCGATTGAGTTTTCGGTTGTTTTGGAAGGGTATTTTGGTGTAGTTTGAGTGGGCAACGAGTTTGTGAATTGTTTCTGGTGTTATAATGCATTTTAATGCATTTAGATCTCTGTTTTGATGATGTGAAAACAAGGGATCTTGATCCGGGAGCAAACGAGGTGATTTAGGAGGCTTCGGAGGTGTAATTTATGTGTCGGCGAACAAGGCTTCGCGTATCGGTTAGTGGAAATGCAATTTCCTGCTTTGTAACGCTTTGAGCGTGATCTTGGGAGATTAGTGTAAGTTTGATACACTTAACTAAGCTCAAGTGTAAGTGCTTCGATAATCCCTCTCTTGGAAATGTGCTTTGTTTGATGAATTTGCACTTGATGTAAGAGTGGATTTGTTTACTGTTTTTAAGCATGTTAAGCATGGTTTAATGCTGGATTTTAATGCCATTATGTTAAGGATGCACAAGGTAAGTGATCCTTGGTTTTCATGTGTTAAATGCATATGATGTTAAGCATGTTATGCTTGTGGAAATGGCATTGCGATTATGCTTGTAAAACAATGGATTAATGTGGTTAAATGATTATATTTGCAAGTGATGAAAATGGTTTTTGGTTACTTTAATTGGTTATAGTTAGCCGGCTATAGGATTGGGTGCACCGTGAATAAAGTCGCCTTGGATGTCGAGGGGTTGTGATTGTGCCGTAATCTCCATCCAAGTACCCTAACGATTGAGGTTAAGATCACAACGGTGAATGGTTAGTCCCGTGTGTGAGTCTTGTGTATGTGTCCTATACTCTCATTAGTGGAATTATACAACTACCGATGAGTGATGTTGAGGGGTTGTGATTGTGCCATTAACCTTCACCTTGTGTAGTCCGGTAGTTTGTATGAAGCGTGAGGGACAACGCTTGTAATCCGCGTATCCGATTGTGTCTTGTGTTGAAATGATTTATGGATTATCACTTGAAAGCCTATATATTGTAAATGAATAAAGTGAAGCATGAGATGCTTGTATATGATGCAAGGTTGCATGAGATGTTTGGGTATGATGCAAGAACGCATGTGATGCTTGTTAAAGCACGAGCAAAGGTTTATTTTCTGTTTTAAAATGGTGCATATGAGCATGTGGTTATAAAGTGCATTGAGGTTTTTGTGAGGTCATGATTTATAAATGGCATGATGTAAAGTGTTGGTTTTGCAAAACATGAGACATGCATTGATGAATGTTGTTTAGCGGTCCTTACTAAGCTTTATTCTTACACTCTTTTGTTTCATCAATGCAAAGAATTGAACGTTTAAAGGCAGCCCAAAATCAAGAGGAATCCAAGGCTTTGTTAAAGAGATATATGTGGTTCACCCTTAGTGTAATAAGTGGCAATGGGTGAGATTTATATTTTGGAATGTTCGAGGATGTTTTCCTTTACTTTGAGCATGTTAGATTGCTTACACCTGAGTTGTAAATGGCCTTTGGTGTTTGGATTTTGGTTTGTATGATGTTATAGCTTGTTATGATTTTGGTGAACTAGGGAGCATGCCTTTAGTGCCTTTACTTACGTGTTGGTTGCCATGTTTAAGCTATTGCCTCGATATGATAATTGTTGATATGTATCCATGTTTTATGCATGTTGTGGTATGTCTCGGGAATGATTCGAGTGTGGAAATGCATGCAAAACCAGCAAAAAAAGTTGTTACAGGGCAAGGCGTATCGGAACGCCCTTGCCTGTTTCGGAACAGGGGCCCGAAATGGCCTTAAGGTTTCGGAACGGGTGAAGGCGTATCGAAACGCTTTGGCTACTTGAAGGGGGTGTTTCGATACGAGTCTCGGAACGCACCCGAGTATCGAAATGGTCAACCCTGTTTCGAAATGACCATTTAGGTACAGGGCCATCCGTATCGAAACACTTGGCCGTTGGATTTGAATTTTGAGCTGTGCTGAGTTCCTGTTTCTTACATTTTGGTCCTTAAATGTTGGTTGCTTAAATTAATGAGTTTGAATGATCCGTTTGAGTTGATTTTTGACATGATGACATGTTATGTGATTAATTGAGGTTTGGTAACTTTAAAATCATGAAAGTCCTTTAATTTATGGAATTTACTGTTTAGTCCCTAAAAGTCAAATGTATGCAATTGAACCCCTAATTGAACTCCGATCGTTGTGCCGTTTCCACCTTATTGCTTTGCTGTACCCATAGGTTAATAATATGCATCTAGGGAAGATAAAAAGGAAAAAAAAAGGTCGTAAATCAAGGTTGACTTTCGAGTTGACTTTGGGTTTTTCCGTGTAATCTTCGTAGTTCAGGTTTAACGTCTAGACCGGGCTAAGGGGGTTACATGTGTTGAGCAAGTTTATTATGCATTTGTGATATTGTAAATGACCTTTTAGGTTTTCTTAGTGCTTGTATTTTGTTTTTAACCTTTTGGTGTTTTTGACAACTAGGAAGCATGCCCTTAGTTCCATGGTTTGTGTGAATGACGCTATGATATAACTTGTGTTTCGTTTTTGTGGTCTTTGACATGTATTCATGTTGTATATGTGTTGGGGCTTGTGTCGGAATGGTTCCAGAGGGTAAAAGTTGTTTTAAACCAGCATTTTAGAAAGTTTCAGGCCTAGGCGTTTCGGAACGCCCTTACTTGTTTCGGAACGGTGGCCTGTAATGGCCATGGTGTTTCGAAACTGTGAGGCTCGTTCAGAAACAATTTGCAACTATGAACAAATGTACCGAAATGATTCTCCTAGGGTTTCAAAACAATCCCGCGTATCGAAACGGTCAAACATGTTTTGAAACGGCCGTTCCGATACAGGGTCCTCTGTTCCGAAACACTTGACTATTGGAGCTGTGTTTGAATTGTTCTAAGTTCATGTTTCTTACATTTTGGTCCATGTTTTCCTTGCATGCAAATTGAATGAGTTGTAGGTGTCTTTTTGAGCTGAAATTTCACCAAAAGGCATGTAATGAATCTAATTGAAGATTGGTAACTCAAATTTGGTAAAAGTCTTTGAAGTTTATCAAAATTACAAAATGGTCCCTAAACCTTATTATACGCAAATTGAAAGGTGATTGTGTTGATTTTGTACCCGCTGCTTGTGTGCGTACACATAGGAAACTAAGATGCATTTAGACAAGATAAAAAGAAGAAAAAAAGGGTCGTTTATTGAGATAAAATTTTCCAGTTTACTTCAATATTCCCCGTGTGATCCGTTCGGTTCGGTCTATCGGCCAGGCCGAGTCGAGGGGATTACATACTCCTTATGTAAATGCATGATTTTAACATCCTAATGTAGCTAAATGTACCTAAAAACAAGCAAAAACATTGTAAGATTGGCATTAAAACAATACTTTAGGAGAGGTAACACACCCCAAACCTAACTCATTGCTCCTCCTCAAGTAATGCAAAAAAACAAAATAAAAACTGTGAAAAAGGTACATCGACAAAATTTTGGTTAGAATGCTAACAAATGCGGGCAAGTAGAAATTGGCTCTTTTTTGTCCTCAGTATCTTAGTGTAATTATGCCAAGTAGGTAGCGATTAAAGTGCAGTAATATAACTCTAGTCTAAGCTCATGAAGAGTGCATGATGTGTGGGCAATATGCATGAAGTATCCTTTCACTCCCTTAGCCCATTTTACTTCCTAAACTCATATTCTTATTTTCATTTTTGACCCTTTATTTTTGTTTCCAAGGGTTCCTGCTAGCACTAACTTAAGCTAACCTCATGATATTGTTTGGCATGAGAGAAACGAGGGAGCATACCACGAATCCTCACCTTAATCCAATCACTAAGTTTTCTCTTTAATTCATACCCTAAAGTTCTTGACTTGAGCACCACGAGGGAGAAAACCACGAAGCCCCAAGTTCCTATTATACCTAAGGTAGAGGAGAGTTCTATTTTGTATTGCCCTGGCAGAACATTGCTGCCTTATTTGTTTCTTTTTTTACCCTGACATCATATTTTTCAATCTGAGTATAGTTTCACACAGTCTAAGTTTGCCAGGGAACTATATGCATATCACATGTTAAGTGTAAATTCAATTTCCTAAACTAGAGATCATGTAACACCCCCTTCCCGGTCTGGTCGAGAACCGGGTCAAAAGGTGAAACCGATGACTAAAACAGAAACTAGTGTAATAAAATTTCATTTTTATTAATAACATTTTCTGCCATGTCATACAACTAATCATCAAAATCAAATATCTCAGTCCAATTTACCCAATTAAGCAATGATTAATCATTCAAGGTCCAAATCGCAACTATTACAAGTTTTAGGACCAATTTGTAATTTGACAAACTAGAGGTCATTCGATGCAATTAATCTTACCATATTGAAATTCACCATTCTAATAACACGTCTATAAAAATTCATTCAATTTGGAGATCATTAACACATTCAATTTGACCTTACAATATTCAGTGACTATCTATGAAATTAGAAATTTGTTCAATGAGCCTTTAACTAACTTACCTAACCCCGTATCGAAACACCCCACAATTGTTTCGAAACGAATGAACGATGGTCAACTCCTGTTGACCTTACCCTTAAGACCGTACTGATACGAGCATACCCGTATCGAAACAGGGTTTACCTCCTTTGACTTGAACCCGTTTCGATACGCTATTAATTCGTACTAAGACGAGGGATTCCAGAGACGAAATCTTTCGAAACAGCCATGGACCATTCTGATACACCCCATTTCTCAGACCAAACTATGCTTACCCGTATCGAAACGACATCACCCATTTCGATATGGCCTGACTTGTAATGATAGATTTTTGCAGGTGTTGTAACCCCTAGCCACTAGACCGACCCGAACGGGTTACACGGGGAAAACCAAAGCGAAACCTGATAAGGGCCTCACTCCGATTAGCAACCTTTTTTGAAAAAAATAATCTTGTCTAAATGCTTTATTTGGACCTACGTGAGAAAACAAATAATGGAAAAGCAAACACGGACACGAACCAAGCAGATCAGACAATTATAGACAACTTTTAGCCAATTACTTCAGGTCGTATCGATACACCAAGGGCCCGTATCGATACGCCTTCCACGGTCAAACTCCCCCTAAGTCAACCTTGAGAGGCCGTATCAATACCCTCCGAGACTAGTATCGATACACCCTTAACGCTCAAGTTTCCCAAAGTCAACTCCAGGACCGTATCGATACGCCTAAGACCCGTACCGATACCCCAATTTTTCATCAATTTCTCAGATTTCCAGAGGGCAAAGAGGGTATCGATACGCCCCCGCGTATCGGTATGCTAGGCTTAAAATAGGGGACCGTATCGATACGCCCTGCACAGAAAGACATCAAATTTCAGTTTTAAGCACAAGGGAGCCAACTTAAACACCCTACACAAGCATATAACCAACTTCTAGACATGCATGCAACTCAAGGAAACCAAGAAAACTCATTCAAACAAGTTAAGCATTCAACGTAACTAAAAATTCATCAAAGCGTAATTTAGCAAAACAACCAAACATGTTTAACATTCTAAAAGAGTCAAAAGTCAAACCCAAGCATACTTCAACACTTTAAACATGATAACAAAGATAACAATAGCATAGGAGTTTGGACACCAACTCTACAACACAAAAGTCTAGCATTTTCATTGCCTAAGTATTATTACAACCATAAAACCATACCTTGAGCTAGCAAAGAACTCCAAGACTCCTCCCTTTCCCCGCTTGCCTCCCAAAGCCACTAACGATCTGCATTGCTGGAAAAGAGAGCGTAAGCTTAAAAGCTTAGTTAGCCAAGCTCAAAATCACAACAACAACAATGCAGTTTAAATCATGTATTTAGTTTAAAGCCAAAACCATCTAGAAGGGAAAAATATACTAAACCGAAAGCACAAAGACGAAACCATGGTGTGCATATGCACAACCATTCCTGGTGGGACTACACATCACCGTTCACAACAACTAGCAAATTTTCGGTGGGACTACACATCACCGTACTCATCTACTAGTCACTTCCGGTGGGACTACACATCACCGTACTCAACAACACACTTTTCACTAACCATCATGGGAGGCTTTGACAACAACAACAACACGACAACATTAAAAGTAGGTAAAAGCAATTACATTTCAACCTACAACATGTATAATCATATCCACCGACACATAACGAAACAAGAAAATAATCAAATAAACGTATACTTGGGTTTAGGTTAGCCCCTAAGGCTCCACCCAAACCCCAAGAAATCTCCTTTGGAACATTTTAAAACTTCAAAACAATTTCCACTCACCAGCACAACCCGAACGATAGCAAAAACACCGATCTCAAGCCTCCGTAACACCCGGTATCGCGTCCGAAGTACCTAAATCAATCTCCTCTGCTTTAAGGCAACTTAAAACAGAATATTAGGATGCTAATATACTTGTAAACCAGCAACACCCTAGAAATCCAACTCCTTGCAACCAAAACACATTGATTCAAACCCAATTTTCATCCAAAACAAATTCAATTCAGCCCCAAACTACTTGCAGCCAATCCCAACAAATTTATCACAAAAATATATCTTTTAACATCCAAAACATCAACCCAAAGCTACCAAACCATCAGCTATCATTTAGACCCAAAACCCATCCAAAACTCAAGATTTCCAACTTCCAAAGTTACCCATAATACCCATTTCGGGTTTCCTATAACAATCCATCATTTCCATGTTATTTTAGAAATAAGACAAAGTTAAAAACACACCTAAACCCAGCCACAACCAACCCCAACGAAAATCCTATAAACCCCCTTCCACTTCAAACCAAACATTAAAATAAAAACAAGTTTAAACCATGGTTTTTTGCAAAAATCTTAGTATCTACGACCCAAGGAAGATAAAACAAAGTTATAGAATCAATTACCTTGAAGAAATTGCTTGGATAGAAAGCTGGGAGCAATGAAATACTGAAATGGGGTTTTGGGGAGGTTTAACGTGAAAAGGGAATTTTTTGGAGAAGGTGATAGTATTCAAAAACCCTTTCTTTATTTCTTTTATTTCAAAATTCTCATTTTGTCCATTTTATTAAAACCAATGTTATCCATTTAAAATAGCTTCAAAATTAACCTAACCCAAATTGGTTTAACCAAAAACGATTATCTCCCGGGCCCTAAACTCGGGCGTTACAACTCTCCCCCAATTATGGAATTTTGTCCTCGAAATTACCTAACGGAAAGAGATACAGAAACTATTTCTCAATCTCTCTCTTCATCTCCCAAGTGTCCTCTTCCATATCACGGCGTCTCCACAAAACCTTGACTAACTCAATAGTTGTTGAGTGGATCAATGAAACGATATAAGCCAAGAGGGGGAGTGAATTGAATTTTTAGAACTTTTGGTAGTGGAGTGGAAAATTAAAAATGCTAAACAAGAGGATTTAGAGTGGTTCAAGTTCCAATTGAACTCTACATCCACTACCTTAGCTTCACTAAGGATTTTCCAACAATCCAGTAATTGTTCTTCCCCTTTTCTAGGCTAAGGAGGTAACTTTTACAATACCGGTCAAATTTTCTACCCAAAATTTGACCCAATCCTCACTCAAGAAATAAAAAGAAGATGAAGGTTAAAACTAGTATCTCTGAATACAAAATATAGCCCTTTTACAAGCACTCAACCCAATTGAATAGATAGGAAAGGAAATTACAAAGTTCACAATTGGGATTTACAAGAAATAATGGGATTTTGGCACAGTTGCTTGGATTTGATGTTTGGATGATTCTTTGGAGATCAATAGTTGTTGTTGGAGCTTTTAGAGGTCCCTTTTATACATTCTCATTGAATTATAGCCGTTGGGGTTGATGCATTCATCAATATAGTCGTTGGGATGTTATCTTCCCTTCATAAATGCAGTCTGCAACTACCCGTTCCGAAATGCTCGACCCTGTTTCGAAACAGACCAAAATAGAAAGAGTCGTTCGGGTGTAATAAATAGACTGTACCGAAACGGGCACGAACGTTTCGATACGCTAAAGCCCATTTCGAAACTTGTTTCGAAACATTTTGCCACTGTCAAAAACCTGTATCGAAACGTCTTAGAAGCATTTCGATACGCCTTAACGACAATTTTAAATTCAGATATAAAACTTCAACGATCATATTTTTAAAATAAAGTTTGAATTCCGTTTCGAAACGTTTGAGGTCGTTTCGATTCTGTCATATCAAAATGGTTCAAACCGTTATGATGTTCTTCATCTATTTTGAAACACGTTCCGAAACAGAGCTTAACAGTTTCAAACTGTTCCGAAACGCCCAAAGGCCGTTCCGAAACGGTGACTCGAAAATCATTGTTTTGGCTTGATAAACACTTAGAAAATATTTGACAATTTGAGGTTTTGACTTAAACATTTTTCTTTAAATACATAGAGAGGTTTTGAGGACTTAAAAATTCATTTTCCATTTTTCAATTTAGTCCTTAAATCATTTGTTATATCAAAATCAATGTATTGGTTTCACATTCTCCCCCTTTTTGATATAACAAAACCAAGTTAGAATTTTTAAGAGTTTTGAAATTTTGAAGACGTTCTAACCCCCCCTCAATTTAAGATGGGTTTTTAAAGTTTTGAAAAGATTTAAAATTCAAGTTTTAAAACTCAAAAATCGACTTAAAAAATTGTGGCTCTTATGTTACTTACTTCTCCCCCCTTTTTGTTAGATCAAAAAGAATAATAAACAAGGCTCATCAAGAGAAGAAACAAGGTTAAAAGCAATAAACCAAACAACATAATATAGATTCATAAATTTCAAATAACCAAACATAAAACTTAAAGCAATAGATATTAAAGTTTAATCCCAAACAAAACAATCAAAGCATAGGTGCATAAAGCATAACTAAAAATAGAAAAGTGCAAACTTAGTCATAATATGATAAACTAATATTACATGCAATGAAGACCCTAAGCCTCGTCATCCTCACCATCAACATCCGAAGAATCATCATCGTTTTTAGCTTGAGAACGACGAAAGGTCATCCATTGACCATAGAAGGTAGAGAATGACAAGTCCATCGATTGATGTTGATTCTCAAGGGCGGTGAGACGATCCTCCACGAATTGCAAACGAGTATTGATAGCACCAAAACCCGAAGCCATGTTTGTATCCATCGTGTTGAACTGCTCGGTGAGGAAACCCAGAAGAGCTTCATTGTTAGGACCCGGAGCTTGAGGTGGTGGCTTAACTTGAGGTGGAGAGGCTTGCCTGTCAACGCGTTCCCATCGGCCAAGAGTGTAGTGGAACCCAGACTTATGGTGAGAAGATTCACCAATCTTGTTCTTACGGGGTTCCGGAGAATCATAGGAGCAATCAAAGTTGAGGACGTCAAAGATATAGCTCAAAACAGTTCCATAAGTGAAAGATTTAAGAACATCGGTTTCACGAAGCTTCACATTATTGACCATATCGGTGAACATAATTTTGACAAGATTTGGTCTTTCTCCTCGGCGAAAGCACTCTAGCAAAAAATAATCAACTTGACGAACATGGGTGAATTTACCTCCGGAGGGGCGAATGAACCATGAAATCATCAAGTGTAGGAACCGTTCATGAGCATCCAAAGAAAGAACGATGCCGGTGTGAGCACCAAAGTGGGTCTCATCCTCAATGCCTTCATTCTTGAGCCCAAGAGCATTTTCTAAAAAGGATATGTTGATAATGAACTTCTTCCCCAAAAGATACGACTCAATGCCAATCACCTTGGTGTGATCTTCATTATCAATGAGCACGATATTTGAGTAGAAAATGAGGACCATGTGCTTGTAGAAAATATCTGGTATGTTTAAGAAAGCCATGAAGTTCCATTCTTGCAAACGCTCTAGATAGCGGAAAGCGAAACGCTCGGAATCAAGGAATGGGACATCAACAACACGCTCTCGACGAACGACAATATCCTTGACGTAGGTGAAACGATCCTTCATCTCTTGAGTCCGAAGACTTTTGAGAAAAAGCTGGGTGAGGTTAGGAGGGATATTGGCTTGACTTGAAGCTTCACTCGATTGAGCCGTCTTGCGTTTCTTGTTAACATTTTCCATGGAAAAATCCTAAAAACATAAAGCAAGCAATTTGAAAAATATAAGTGTATGCATGAACATCCTTAATTCAATCAAATGACAAATCCCATTTAGGTTTAAAAAAATTTAAAAAAACATATATACATATAAAAAATTTGAAGAAAGAAAAAAAATACGTTTGAAAAACAGTAAAAAAATACGAGTAAAACAAAATATATTCGAAACAAAAATTTTGAGATTATGAAATTTTTTTACAAGTTTTGAAAAACTCAAGTTGCAAAACATATAATCTATACAAAATTAATATTTTCTAACCTAAAATTCGAATAAAATCAAGGGAAAAGAAAAAAGATGAAAATATACCTTAAATAGGGATTTTGGATGAATGAATGGAAGATCTTGCACAAAATTGTTGAAGCTTGCTTAGACTTGAGTTTGTGAGTAAAAGCACTCAAGATTTGATGAAAAACAATGAGGTTTAGAGGGTTTTATAGGGAAAAATCGGGTTAGAGTTTTTAGGGTTTTTAAGAGTTTCAATTAAAAGTGAACTTTAGCATTGGAAGCTCTTTAAAAAGATGTTTGCATACTCGTTTCAGAATAGGCACGATCGTTCCGAAACGTTGACTAACGTTTCGAGTCTAGCTGACCGTTCTGGTACAGCTTTGACCGTATCGAATCACACATGTTGACCTGTATCGAAACTCGTTTCGATACACTTCTTGGCAAAGGCAAAACGTTTCGAAACCCTTTTAAGGCGTTTCGAAACACCCTAGTCATAGATCACTCTTTTAAGGCACCCTAGTCATAGTTTGGGGTGTGCATTTCTTCACATTTATGCCATGCATTTCATGTTTACATTTATGTTATCATATGCCATTTAGGTTTTGTATATAGTTGCATACCGAACCATAGTAAAAAAAAGAAAATTTTGCCTCGATTTAATTTTGAAGTTTGTTAACATTTGTTACGCAAGTTTTATTTGATCTAGGTATCTGTCCAATGAGGAAATTTTAATCTTTAGTTGTCACGCCATGCCAGCAATATAGTATGCCAGGATTGCTTGGCAATTGATCTTTAGTTTAGGAAATTGAATTTACACTTAATACGCGATATGTATCTAGTTCCCTAGCAAACTTAGACTGTTGAAATTATGCTCAGATTAAAAAAATTGATGCTAGGGTAAAAAGAGAATAAGACAGCAATGTTCTGCCAAAGCAATGAAACTACCCTCTACCTAGGGATAATAAGTACTTAGGGCTTCGTGGGTTTCTCCCTCTTAGTTCTTAAGTCCAAAACCTTAGAGTATGAGTTGAATAGAAAGCCTAGTGATGTCTGGATTAAGGTGGGGATTCGTGGTATGCTCCCTCTTATCACTCACGCTAAATAATGTCACGAAGCAAGCTTAAGATAATTCCAGAGACCATTGGCAAAGAAAAAAAATGAAAACAAGAATTTGAGTTTAGAAAGTAAAATTGGCTAAGGGAGTGAAAAGATACTCGATGCATATTGCTCGCACATCATGCACTCTTCATGAGCTTAGACTAGAGTAATATTGTTGCATTTGAATTGTTGTCTGCCTGGCACAATTACACTGAGATACTAAGGACAGAAATAGAGCCAAATTCTGCTTAACAGCATCTATTGGCATTACCAACCAAAATTTTGTCGAGGTAACCTTTTCACAATTTTTATTTTTTCTTTCTTTACATTACTTGAGGACAAGCAATGAGTTAGGTTTGGGGGTGTGTTACCTCTCCAAAAGTATTGTTTTCAATGCCAATTTTACAAAACTCTTACTTGGTTTTAGGTACATTTAGTTGCATTAGGTTTCTAGAATCATGCATTTGCATAAGAGTTTAGTTTTATATCTATGACAGGGTGAAGGGTTGTTTTTGTTGCTATTTTGCAGGTTTGGCATAGGATTTGGCGCAGGAAAGCAACACAATTAGGATTGCCAATAAGAATGCCAAGTGCGGTTGGCACAGAAGGACCAGACGGTGCCAAGCACTTGTTGGCAGAGAAGTACACTTGATGTCATGCCAAGAGATTGTTGAACCCCCCAAAAAATAGGAAAGGATCATGCTACTAAAAGATCACAAATGGATCAATCTCCGAAAAAATAGCAGATAAGGTGATTCCAGGCTACGTTGGCGAAGACATGCCAAGCTCGTGTGCCAAGGCAACACTGGCAAGATGACGCCAGCCCTAGCTTGATAAGCTATCACACTGATTGGATGAGGCTTATCTCTTATCCTTGGAGCATTTTGAAATTCAAATGAGGAAGCTATCTTATTCCCTTCCCTTACACACCTATAAATACAACCAACCGATCAAGCATGGAAGGGAGCGAAGTGAAGACTTAGAGTAATCGAAGTGAGGTGTTGGAGAGCTCGACGAGTGATGGATGGTTGCATCGAGAAACCCCTCTCACCCATTCTTTTGGTTTTAAGTTGTTTTACTTTTATTTTAGGATGATGTATCTGAAAACAGTTATGGTTTTGTTTGTTAAATCCCTTACTTGAACTAATTTCATAGTTGGTGGGGGATGTTTGGTTTAAATGTTTGTTTTATGCCTTAGTTCTTTGAATAGAATTCTTTTTTGGTAAAGTTTTTCTATCTGGCATGCTTTTTTTCTAACTATAAATGCCAAGCAAGAGCTGACATTACTGTTTTTCTAAATACTTTACCAAATCGAGAGCTGACATAGTTAGCCTATTGCTCCTCAATATCTTAACAGACTTGGGAGGCACTGATCAGTTGTTGGATACTTGGGAGAGATGCTTCGAGAGAAGTCGTTCAAGTAGATGAACTTACTTCGAAAGTGATAACTACCTCCTCGGAGTATAGATTGGTTCTTAATCAACTCGATTCATTTAAAAACATGCACTATAGAGATATAAGGGTTTTTACATAATCGACTTAGAGCCGTGACCAGAGGCTTTGCTAGTGTTGAATCTGCTCGGCAAATGATGCTAAGACAGTTTGCCAACAAAGGCTGGCATGAACAACGTTAAAACCAGGTATTCCCTGCCAACACTCATCATTTATTGAAAGCACCCTCCTTCCAACGTTTTACTCCATTGTTTTCTTTTCTTTTAAGTAATTTCTAAAATAACTCCAAAACAAATCATATTTTTCCCGAGACAAGTAAACTATCAAAGCAATCGAATTCCAAGTCAATCTCTATGGGATCGATAACTCAGCTTACCAAGTTGTATTACTTGTAGACCGTGTATACTTGCACACAAAGGACTCTTGGCATACAATTGCCCATTATCTATAAATTGCCCTTTTTGCCAGCATTATTTTACACATCTTCCAAAGAGTCTACAATTATTAAGGTAATTATGTTGCCAACGCTCATCTTTCCAAATTCCTTATACATTCACACTTGCCACGCAAAGCATCAGACTTACATTCGAGAGACAACACTGTGGCCCCACCCTATCATCGCTGAAACACCTCAAACATCACTACAGACATCAAACATTACCACGACACGCTCTAAAGAGAGAAATCTTCATTCCAAAATTCATTTTGAATTTACTAGCCTTCAACACTTTAACAATAAACATCTCATTCTCAAACCATATCTCAGAAAAACACATAGGTACTTCATAATCAGTTAAACAAGTCATCCACCTTAGGAGGCAAGTAATGGTCTTTCATTGACACTTAACAAGCTATCAACGGTTTCAACATCACCTCAACGAACCAACTTTTCGCTAGCAAACAACCCCTGCTCTTCCTAGGGCAAAACACTCAGACAAAAGAAACCTTGTTCGAGTTGTGCCTTCGCATCTAAACCTCTGACTCTCTCAACTGGGTTGGTATCCTCTAACAAGGGCGATGGGCACTGACGTCCAACTCGGCCTTACCTCAACATCCACTCATGTTCTTGAGAGGGACGAAGTTCTAATGACTCCCTTAAGAAGCACAAACGAACACTCTGACAGAATGAAAGCTCCCAAGAGTCGAACTACACACATTGGCATCTACCAAACGGTCAAATATGTCGTACAACCTCGTTGTAATTTTCTCCAAACAACCACCACAAAGATCTCGATAAAAGGGCAATGATTGAACATTCTCATTACCAAAGGTTTGGTTTGCTCGAGGTCTCAAAGCCTCAAACACAACTTTCGGCATTATTGACTAGCGTCGCGCTTGATTAACCAAAGTAATTTCCAAGGTGCAACAACTCTTCAGAAGGTAGCTCCAATGAACCCGTAGAATGTCCAACTTCGGTCACACTCCAACGAACTAGTGGATCCTAAATCCACTATCTCCAAGAAATACCCTTGAGAAGGGCGATGATACTTCCTAAGTATCATTGAAACTCATTTTAAAAGAACAAAAGGTCCTCCAACCAATGTGTATCCACTAATCGATTTCGAAAGCGAGATATTCGTACTCAATTCATAAACGCTACTCATGCATAACAATGAAGATTTTTTACCACAAACTCTCATAACACATCCATAGGCTTTGAGACGTCTACAACACACAACGAAGAAACCATTCAGGTGGAGGGAGGATAACACATCCTCGACTCTGACATCATTCAACTAATTTGCATCTCCACAATTCGGGGCAACCTCACCCAGGAATCGCTCCTATGAGCAACTCAAAACTTAATTCAGCCATGATCATAACCATCTTGACATCGTAACATTGCACGCACCATCATGATTACAGTCTTAAGGAGTGCGAACTTAATTTAAGGGCTTGTATTCACTAGACACCTTACTAAAACACTTATACCACCCCAGGATTTCCTAGAACCGGCTAAACCTAAGCTCTGATACCACTATTGTAACACCCTCGACCCAAATGTCACATTTGGGCCTCAAGCCCAACCCAAAACCATAAAATTCGCAAATAGATTTAGCCCAACAAGGAATTACCAAAACATTTAGGTCCAAAAGTTGAAAACATAGATAAAAAATTAAATCGTTACAAATGAGCTCCACTTTAATTTAAAACATTTAAACGTTGACTTGATTAACACAATTTCATAAGTAAGAAATAAAGACTAGACCACGTAAGGCCCTATGAATACATAGCTCACTAAACACATGTATCGTACTCTGAAAACTACAACATGTTGTAATCTCATACTAATATTTCTCCTCGAACCCACGATCCGACGATCAACTTACGTACGGAAACAATGATTCCGAGCGTTGAGCTTACAAAGCTTAGTGGTACACATATACTTTACTATACTTCATGCTAATCATAAACATGAGCATGCAGGCTAGTACGAGCAATAAGGAGAGATAAATAAATATGTGGTGCTACCACTAGTCGCCTAAACACATGCTCTTGTCATAGATAAAACATCATACAATGGCCCACAAGGCCCAATCATACTATAGATTTCACCAGATCATCCGAGCAAAACACACAATGTCATAACCACCAAGCTAGAGTGAGGCCTGGTGTCATATAGCCTCGAGAATATACACTTTGAGTGAGACTCGGTGTCACATAGCCTTCGGAACGTACACTCTCTCTGGGTGAGGCCAAGTGTCAAACAATGTCGGGAATGTACACCCATACTCGGCATCTCTCCTCGAGTTCAAGCGAGGCCCAGTTTCACACAACATCGGGAACGTACATTCGACATCTCTAACCATGGTGTTGCAACTCTCTCTCTCTCTCTCTCTCTCTCTAGGTATCCGGATCCCATCAACCAAAGGTGACTCAACCAACCAAGTGTCCAAAGAGCACACAACATTTACATGATTACCAAACTCTACGGTTTTTATCAATTATCAAGCCACTCTTTCCAGTTTACCATCTTGTTAATATCTTATGAAAGTTTACATTAATTATCATTATTAATTATCTTATTAATTCATATTATCTCATTAATATTTCACGTCAATTACCATATTTTATTATCATTATAGATTATTACATTCAATGGGTACCGGTACTCGAACACGAGTATCAATACGGTACCCCTATGTACTGGTACTCACACGCGTACCAGTATAGTCGAAGCTCATATCAATACCCTATTGTAACGCCCTGGTTTTGGGCCTAGATGTTTTAGATGTTGAATCAGGCTGGCCGGGAACGGTTCGAACCCTTGAGGTTGGTTTATGAAACACCTAGTTTGGAATATTTTAAAAATATGGAAAAATATCAAAAAAGTCTCATTTATTATATAAATGATTATGGTGAAAACAATTTTACAAAAAGAGATTTGGAAATATTACATTTTGGTATAGTGGCCAAAATGCAGTTTTTGCAAAAGTTGACTAGTGACTGTTTTGTAAAGGATTGAAACTTTGAATCTTTAAGAAGTTAATTTTACCAAATGTTTTTATCATATTTCTCTTTAATTTGGGAGCTTTTAATAATAATTTAATTAAAGAAATAAAAGAGAATTAAAAAGGAAAATTAAAGTTGACTTTTCATAACTAATTTCATGATAGTTTTCTCTTTTCATTTTCTCTCAACTTCCAATCAGCCAAACACTTTTCTGTCATCAATTTTCATTTTATTTGCTAAGATTTTAACTTCCAAAAGATTTCCTATCTTTGTTTCAACAAATCCTTTTGATTTTTGCTTTGGATTTCAAGAAAACTTGCCCAAATTGAAGAGAGATCAACCATTAGGGGTAAGCTTCGTCCTTCTCCTCTAATGATCAGTTCTTTACTGAAAATCCTAAGTTATCAATCCTTTGTTAATGGTTTTTGAGTTGTTTTAATGTTATAAACATGAAATAGTTGTTAAATTTAAGATTCTTGATGAGATCTTGGTGATTTTCGTATTTCTATGTTAAGCTCTGTTTTGAGGTTGATTTCTAACATATTTTGGATGATATTTGATGTTGAGAATGAGGTTTTCACAAATAAATCCCGAATAGGTTTGGATTCCTAAGTTTGAGATGCTAGATTTGAGGTTTTTGAGGTGTTTTTGGTGATCTGATGTTGCTGGAGATATAAGGTTGTGTTTATGTTAGTTTTTTATGTTGATTGAGGTTTAGAAAAGGTTAGAATTGATAGATCTTGGCTGGGCTTTGATTTTAGAAAGTTTGGAGGTGATTTCGATTATTTCGGATAGCCGAAATACAAGCTTTGAGTAGAGCAGCGAGTTAGAATGAGTGGCTGGTGATTTTAATGCATGATGATGCATTAATCCTCTGCTCTGATGTGTAATGAATAGAGGAGACATCTTCGGACGTGTTTGGCGTTGATCCGGAAGTGCCGGAAGCTTAGAAATCATTTCGACAAGCAAGTGAAACGTTATCGGAGAGTCCAAATGGTTTTAGAAGTCCTTGAGGGACAAGGAAACAAGGTTTGGGGATTTAGGATTGGTTTGAAACACCATCCTAAGTCCGGAAGCAAGTACATTTAGATTTGTTCTCGAAAAGTGGTTGATGCACCTAAAAGCTTTTGACATGATCTTGATTTGATATAGACAAATTCCTACTTTTTTGCATGATTTATGACATGAAATGATGTTTCATATTGATCCCATGAGATAGAATGACATTGTGACAAGTTTTGAGATTTTGACTAAATGCTATGCATGAGTTGTGGTTTTGAAATGGGATGAGATTGATTTTAGAAATGTTGCATCAAAACAGTAGGTGAGATGATGATTTTAAAGTAATATATTGACATAAATGATGATATGATTACCAGATATAGTTGGTCGACCAATAGGATGTAAAGTGCACTATAGACTAAAATCCGTACGTGCTCTTTAGAGTTGGGCAATGGGGGTAGTACCATCCCGATCCAAGGTGAGAATCTGATGATGAGAGATACCATCGGGGTAGGTCTTGGTGAAAACCCAAGCTTTGTGGCGAAGAGAGATACTGCCATGAGTCAGGTGATGTGAGATTCCACCGGGGTAGGACTTGGCTCTATGTCAAGGTAATCCACATATCCGAGTAAAGATAAAATATAAAATGCCAATATATGAGAATGTATTTGATTCACATGTACCAATGTTGAAATGATTTTTATGCTATGAGAAATGCATATGAGATTTTGAGATTTATGAAATGCTCTGTTTTGAGGTTGATTTCTAACATATTTTGGATGATATTTGATTTTGAGAATGAGGTTTTCACAAATAAATCCCGAATAGGTTTGGATTCCTAAGTTTGAGATGCTAGATTTGAGGTGTTTTTGGTGATCTGATGTTGCTGGAGATATAAGGTTGTGTTTATGTTGATTTTTGATGTTGATAGAGGTTTAGAAAAGGTTAGAATTGACAGATCTTGGCTGGGCTTTGATTTGAGAAAGTTTGGAGGTGATTTCGATTATTTCGGATAGCCGAAATACTAGTTTTGAGTAGAGCAGCGAGTTATAATGAGTGGCTGGTGATTTTATTGCATGATGATGCATTAATCCTCTGATCTTATGTGTAATGAATAGAGGAGACATCTTCGGACGCGTTTGGTGTTGATCCGAAAGTGACAGAAGCTTAGAAATCGTTTCGACAAGCAAGTGAAACGTTATCGGTGAGTGCAAATGGTTTTTGAAGTCCACGAGGGACAAGGAAACAAGGTTTGGGGATTTAGGATTGATTTGAAACACCATCATAAGTCCGGAAGTAAGTACGTTTAGATTTGCTCTCGAAAAGTGGTTGATGCCCCTAAATGCTTTTGACATGCTCTTGATTTGATATAGACAAAATCCTACTTTTTTATGCATGATTTATGACATGAAATGATGTTTCATATTGATCCCATGAGATAGAATGACATTGTGACGAGTTTTGAGATTTTGACTAAATGTTATGCATGAGTTGTGCTTTTGAAATGGGATGAGATTGATTTTAGAAATGTTGCATCAAAACAATAGGTGAGATGATGATTTTAATGTAATATATTGGCATAAATGATGATATGATTACCAGATATAATTGGTCGACCAATAGGATGTAAAGTGCACTATAAACTAAAATTCGTACGTGCTCTTTAGAGTCGAGAAATTGGAGTAGTACCATCCCGATCCAAGGTGAGAATCCGATGATGAGAGATACAATCGAGGTAAGTCTTGGTGAAACACCCAAGCTTTGTAGTGAGGAGAGATACCGCCATGAGAGTCCGGTGATGTGAGATTCCACCAGGGTAGGACTTGGCTCTATGTCAAGCTAATCCGCATATCCGAGTAAAGATAAAATTTGAAATGCCAATATATGAGAATGTATTTGATTCACATGTACCAATGTTGAAATGATTTTTATGCTATTAGAAATGTATATGAGATTTTGAGATTTATGAAATGCTCTATTTTGAGGTTGATTTCTAACATATTTTGGATGATATTTGATGTTGAGAATGAGGTTTTCACAAATAAATCCAGAATAGGTTTGGATTCCTAAGTTTGAGATGCTAGATTTGAGGTTTTTAAAGTGTTTTTGGTGATCTGATGTTGCTGGAGATATAAGGTTGTGTTTATGTTGATTTTTGATGTTGATTGAGGTTTAGAATGTTAGAATTGATAGATCTTGGTTGGGCTTTGATTTGAGAAAGTTTGGAGGTGATTTCGATTATTTCGGATAGCCGAAATACTAGTTTTGAGTAGAGCAGCGAGTTAGAATGAGTGGTTGGTGATTTTAATGCATGATGATGCATTAATCCTCTGATCTTATGTGTAATGAATAGTGGAGACATCTTCGGACGCGTTTGGTGTTGATCCGGAAGTGCCGGAAGCTTAGAAATCGTTTCGACAAGCAAGTGAAACGTTATCGGTGAGTGCAAATGGTTTTAGAAGTCCTTGAGGGACAAGGAAACAAGGTTTGGGGATTTAGAATTGATTTGAAACACCATCCTAAGTCTGGAAGTAAGTACGTTTAGATTTGCTCTCGAAAAATGGTTGATGCCCCTAAATGCTTTTGACATGCTTTTGATTTGATATAGACAAAATCCTACTTTTTTATGCATGATTTATGACATGAAATGATGTTTCATATTGATCCCATGAGATAGAATGACATTATGACGAGTTTTGAGATTTTGACTAAATGCTATGCATGAGTTGGGGTTTTGAAATGGGATGAGATTGATTTTAGAAATGTTGCATCAAAACAGTAGGTGAGATGATTATTTTAAAGTAATATATTGGCATAAATGATGATATGATTATCGGATATAATTGGTCGACCAATAGGATGTCAAGTGCACTATAAACTAAAATTCGTACGTGCACTTTAGATTCGGGCAATGGGGGTAGTACCATCCCGATCCAAGGTGAGAATCTGATGATGAGAGATACCATCGGGGTAGGTCTTGGTGAAACACCCAAGCTTTGTGGCGAAGAGAGATACTGCCATGAGAGTCTGGTGATGTGAGATTCCACCGGGGTAGGACTTGGCTCTATGTCAAGGTAATCCGCATATGCGAGTAAATGTAAAATATGAAATGTCAATATATGACAATGTATTTGATTCACATGTACCAATGTTGACATGATTTTTATGCTATGAGAAATACATATGAGATTTTGAGATTTATGAAATGCTTTTGAATATCAAGCATGTGTGTGGCTTTGCCATGAGATTTGCATTGGTTGAATGCATGTGATAGATAGATAGATGGTACATGTGATTTTCAAATGGTGATTTGCTTTGAAATGGTTTTCAAGCATGAGATAGAAAGAGCATGATTTAGTAATGGTTTTCGAGATGGAGTTTTAAAAGCTTGCATTGTTGTGTTGGTGTTTTTAGAGCATGCCTCACTAAGCTATCGTGCTTACACTCTCTTTTACCAACAATGCAGATAATTGAGACATTTTGGTCAGCAAGGAGGCTTAAGAGGATCCAAGAGATTATTAAGCTCAAGTATGATGTTATGCTTTTTCTTAAGTAATGATGTATGGCAATGGGATTTAATGGTTTGTTTTGGGAGATGTGTTTTTGGACTCCCTGTTGTTGATTCAAGTTCTATATTGTTTATATGGTTGGTAATGTAACGCCCTGGTTTTGGACCTAGATATTTTAGACATCGGATCGGACCGGTCGAGAACGGTTCGAATCGCGTAAGGTGATTTTAGGAAATCCAGGATCGGGATAGGATAAAATTGAGATAAAAATTGCTAAAATCCTTTAAAAATATAATTAAGGGGTTGGTCAAATCAATTTTACAAAAAGGGTTTCGGAAAATGGACATTTTGAGTAGTGACCAAATTGTAAAGTTTCAAAACTGGGAAAATGTGCTTTTTAAGGTGGAAGCCAAAATTTTAGAATCTTTAGGGGCTTTAAGTCAATTTGACCTTTCTTCAATATGACATGTGATTTAAATGAATTTTAATTAAATGGTTTTAATTAAAATATGATATTAATTAATTGGTAGTTAGTCGATTTTCATTTTACGTAATTACCAATTCCCTCTCATTTTAGCCAAACACCATTTTCTCTCATCTTTTCCAGAATTCTCTCTTCTAAAAATCCTCTCAACATTTCCTAAATCTTTTTCAAGAGATCTTCTTTAATTCATCAAGATTTTTGCAAGGAAAACTTGTCATCTATTGAAGGAAGCAAGGATTGGGGGTAAATCATGTTCTCAACCTCTAATCTAAGTTCTTTATTGAAATTCCCAAGATATTTGGCTTCTAATAATTATTTTTGATTGAGTTTTCAATATAGTTTTGATTTGAGATCAAAATCTTGTGAAAATGTGGATGAAATCTTGATTTTCGGACTTGATGAGTTGGGCATTGTTTTGTGTTGATTCTAATTGTTTTTTAAGTTGATTTATATGTTAAAATGATGTGTTAATAACATAGATCCCGGAATCCTTGAGATCCTTGAGTTTCTTGGTAGTTTTAAGTGAGTTTTTGGGTGTAATGGTGGAATCTTGATTGCTGGAGGTATAAGAATGAGTTAGGATGTTTTTTAGATGTGTTTTGATGTTGTGAATGCTTTGGAAGTGATGTATGATGGCTGGGCTTGGTTTAGGAAGCAATCGATTGAGTTTTCGGTTGTTTTGGAAGGGTACCTTGGTGTAGTTTGAGTGGGCAACGGGCTTATGAATTGTTGCTGGTGTTAGAATGCATTTTAATGAATTTAGATCTCTTTTTTGATGATGTGAAAATAGGGGATCTTGATCCGGAAGCTAACGAGGTGATTTTGGAGGTTTCGGAGGTGTAATTTCCTTGTCGGCGAACAAGGCTTCACGTATCGGTGAGTTGAAATGCAATTTATTGCTTTGTAACGCTTAGAGCGTGCTCCTAGGAGCTTAGTGTAAGCTTGATACGCTTAACTAGGCTCAAGTGTAAGTGTTTAGGTAATCCCTCACTTGGAAATGTGCTAAGTTGATGAAAATGCATTTGATGTAAGAGTGGATTTGTTTATTGTTTTTAAGCATGTTTAAGCATGGTTTAATGCTGGATTTTAATGTCATTATGTTAAGGATGCACTAGGTAAGTGATCCTTTGTTTTCATATGAAAATGCATATGATGTTAAGCATGTGTGCTTGTGGAAATGAATTGTGGTTATGCTTGAAAAACAGTGAATTAATGTGGATAAATGATTATATTGGCAAGTGATGAAAATGGTTTTTGGTTACTTTAATCGGATATAGTTAGCTGGCTATAGGATTGGGTGCACCGTGAATAAAGTCGCCTTGGATGTCGAGGGGTTGTGATTGTGCCGAAATCTCCATCCAAGTACCCTAACGATTGAGGTTAAGATCACAACGGTGAATGATTAGTCCCGTGTGTGAGTCTTGTGTATATGTCCCATACTCTCGTTAGTGGAATTATACAACTACCGATGAGTGATGTTGAGGGGTTGTGATTGTGCCATTAATCTCCATCACGGGTGTTGAGGGGTTGTGATTGTGCCATTTGTCTCCACCTTGTGTAGTCCGGTAGTTTCTATGAAGCGTGGGGGACAACGCTTGTTATCCGCATATTCGATTGTGTCTTGTGTTGAAATGATTTGTGGACTATCACTTGAAAGCCAATATATCGCTAAATGAATAAGGTGGAGCATGAGATGCTTGTATGTGATGCAAGGTTGCATGAGAAAGTTATATATGATACATGAAATGCTTGGTAAAGGATGAGAAATGGTCTAATTGTTGTTTATGATGTTGTATATGTGTATGTGATCTTAAAAATGCATTGATGTCTTGTGGAGGCATGTTTTATACAAAGGCATGTGATAAAAGTGGTGGTTTTGCAATTCATGTTAAATGCATTGGTGAATGTTGTTTAGCGATCCTCACTAAGCTTTAAGCTTACGCTTGTTGGTTTCATCAATGCAGAAAATTAAACATTTGAAGGCAGCCCAAAACCAAGAGGAATCCAAGGTTTTGCTAAAAGAGATGTATGTGGTTCACTTTTAGTGTAATAAGAGGCAATGGGTGGGATTTATGCTTTGGAATGTTTGAGGTTGATTCATTTACCTTGCGCATGTTTGTTTGTCTATACTTGAGTTGTAAATGGAATTTGGAGTTTGGATTTTGGTTTATTTGGTGATATGACTTGTTGTGGTTTTGGTGAACTAGGAAGCATTCCTTTAGTGCCTTTCCTTAGGTATTGGTTGCTATGTTTAAGCTATAGCCTCGGTATTATGATTGTTGATATGTATCATTGATGTATGTATGTTGTGGCATGTCTCGGGGTTGATTCGAGTGTGTAAAAGAATGAAAAACCAGCAATTTCTGCTGTTACATGACAGGGTGTATCGAAACACCCTTAAATGTTCCGAAACGGGGGCCATTAATGGCCATAGCGTTCCGGTACGGTTGAAGGTGTTTCGGAACATTTTGGCTACTAGAGAGGCCTATTTTGGTACTGGTCTCGGAACACACCCCAGTACCGAAGCGGTCAACACTGTTTCGATACGGGCGTTTCGGTACAAGGGTTTGGTGTTCCGAAACGGATGACCGTTGGATGATGATTTTGAATTGTTTTAAGTTTCCATGCTTTACATTTTAGTCCTGAATGTTGTGGATGCAATTGCTTGATCCTGGAATGTCCTTTTGGTTGAGATTTGGGTGAGTGGCATGAAATATGATTAATTACATATTGGTAATCTTAAATTCGGCGAAGTCCTTATATTTTCTGAAAATTACATTTTGGTCCCTAAAATGTGTAAATCGTGCAATTGAGTCCTAAATGTTTCTGATCGCTGTGTTTTTCTCCCATATGATTCTTGTGTAATCACATAGGCTTAATGTGCATCTAGAGAAGATAAAAAGAAAAAAAAGGTCGTTAATCAAAGTTGACTTTTGGGTTGACTTTGGTTTTCCCCGTGTAATCTTCGTAGTTCGGGTCAAACGTATAGACCGAGCTAAGGGGTTACATTTGTTGGTATCAGAGCCAGGTTTCGAAAGAATTGGGAATGTTGGTATGTGTAATTGATGTGAGTTAAAGTATGATGTTTGAAAAGCATGCTATTGGTTGAATTTTGCACCCTATGCCATGCTTGATTTGTATGAATTGCGTGTGGAATAAATATGATTGGGTAATGATGATGTTAAATGGTCGTATGCTGAATTTGAATGATGAAACGCATGTTGAGTTTGATGTGTTATTGTATGCTATGCCATGTTAAGGGAAGTCGGGGTACCCATTGCCTTATTACACTGACTAAATGTTTTTGAAAACTTGTATCCTTGCTTGAGGCTAGCCTAAACGGTTTGTTTTGTTTGTTTTGTTAGTTTTTATCATGCCTTAGTAATAATAGCACATTAAACTGAGGAGAGTGTAGCAATATGGAATGATTGTTGTTGCCATTGGGCAAGGAATATATGAGTGTGTAAAGTCTCCTAGGGCTAGACGCCTCGATGTGCCTCGAGGTAAGTACAACATGTGTTGGTTGGGTAAGTGTTGAAGTGTATGGCGCCAGGTGTATAGGCGATGCTTAGAGCTTGTGAAGCTGTCAATGCTAAGGTGCATGTGGTTGCACTAGCTGGTGGGTGTTCGTGAATTATGGTTAGAGCTTACACAAGTTGAGTTTGAAAATTGGCACCGGAGGTATCCAGAGAGTGGATGACCTGTATGAATGAGATTGTAGAATAAGTAGAGTGTGGTGATGCCCATAGTGTAAAAATGGGTTGTATCCAGGTTTTATGGGGATGCGATAGTTAGTGGACCACTGTGGTCGCGGGCATAGAATTTGATGTTGTGTTCTAAGAGTTCTTTTGAACTGTTTTAAAAGGAGAAGTATCAGGGGATTGGATACTTGGATCTTGAGTGATGTGAGTCTGTGGTTCAAGATCAAAGATCATAAGTTGCGGTTGAGTCAGGATTCAGGCTGTTTAGTGAGCATGGGTGCTCCTGGGTTGGAAGGGGATGCGATACATCATTGTGTAAGCACCTTTATGGATTGATGCCTGTTGGAAAGCCATAATTGTGGATTTCCTGGCTACATTGTTTCGACGTGTTAGTGGCATGGGTGAAGCATTTTAGCAGAACTTGAGTTTAAGAGCTCGCACGAGAGGTTCAAGCGCTGGGAAGTGAGTTGTGAACTCTAGTTAGTGAGCACGTGAGGTGAGATTGCTCTCGTGTGATTCGTGAGGTGTAAGCTCCTGTGGCTGAAGTTAATTCATGTTGAAAATGTGGGTCCGATGACTGTATCAAGCTTGAGTAACGTTTGATACCCATTAAGTAGGTGGGTTACATGACCATGTATGGTGAGCTTGTCCATGTGGGATCGGTGGGGTGAAGCTTTTTGCGCCTGTTGTTGCAAGTTGCTTAGGAAGTTGCGGCTTGGTATACCTGTTGAGATGCTTGAAGAAGGAATGCAAGTGACTAGTTCTTTTGGTGAGACTGTAGTCACTAGGAAGTTGTTCAGGAGATGTCCTCTATCTGTGCAAGGTCATGTTTTCCTTGTGGATTTGATGGAATTGCCTTTCTACGGATTTGATGTAATCCTTGGTATGGATTGGTTGACGGAGCATAGGGTGGTGGTTGACTTTGATGTTAAGCGAGTCACCTTAAAGTTGGCCGATGACTATGAGGTTGTTGTAGTAGGCGAGAATGTGAAATTCTTGTCGAATGTGATTTCGGCCTTGGAAGCAAACCGTATGATGAGGTTGGGTTGTGAAGCTTACCTTGCCTATGTGATGAATCCTGGCACCAGGGATGTGCGAGTGCAGGACATCCGAACTGTTCGCGATTTTCCAGGTGTTTTTTCAGAAGAATTGCCTGGGTTGCCACCAAACAGAGAAGTTGAGTTTGGAATAAAGTTGTACGAGAACACAACTCCGTTGTCCATTGCTCCTTATCGCATGGCACCCAAATAGTTAAAAGAGTTGAAAACGCAGTTGCAGGAGTTATTGGATCGAGGTTTCATCCGGCCAAGTGTGTCACCTTGGGGTGCACAGTTCTTGTTTGTGAAGAAGAAAGATAGGACGATGAGAATGTGTATAGATTATCGGCAACTGAACAAGTTGACGATCAAGAACAAGTATCCCTTGCCTAGAATTGATGATCCCTTTGATCAATTCCGGGGGGGGGGGGGGGGCTCAGTGTTTTCTAAGATAGACTTGAGATCGGGGTATTGGCAACTGAAGGTGAAGGATGTGGACGTACCTAAAACTGCTTTTCGAACGAGGTACGGGCATTATGAATTTTTGGTGATGCCGTTTGGTTTGACCAACGCACCTGCTGCTTTCATGGACATGATGAATCGTGTATTCCATGAATTTTAGGATCAGTTTGTGGTGGTGTCCATCGATGATATCCTTGTGTATTCGCGTACCGAGGAGGATCATGATAAGAACTTGAGAATTGGTTTGCAAGCGTTGTTGGAAAATCAGTTATATGCCAAACTGAGTAAGTGTGAGTTTTGGCTGAGAGAAGTGGTCTTCCTTGGGCATGTTGTATCAGCTGAGGGTATTCGCATTGATCCACAAAAAGTAGAGGCTGTAATGAGTTGGAAAGTGCCTAAGTCAGTGACTGAGGTACGAAGTTTCCTTGGGTTGGCTGGGTACTACCGTAGGTTTGTCGAGTGTTTCTCAAAGATAGCAGTACCTTTAACCAAGTTGTTGCAAAAGAATGTTCGCTTTGAGTGGACGGAGGCGAGGAAACAAGCTTTTGAGAAGCTGAAGGAAGCGTTGACTCAAGCTCCTGTTTTGATTCAACCTGAGTCTGGTAAGGAGTTTGTGGTCTATAGTGATGCGTCCATTGTTGGGTTGGGCTGCGTGTTGATGCAGGAGGGTAAGGTGGTGGCCTATGCATCTAGGCAGTTGAAGGTGCATGAGCGCAACTACCCTACTCATGATCTTGAGCTTGCAGCTGTGGTGTTTGCCTTAAAGATTTGGAGGCATTACCTGTATGGTGAGAAATGTGTTGTGTTCAAGGATCATAAGAGCTTGAAATACCTTATGTCACAGAAGAAGTTAAATCTTAGGCAACAACGTTGGGTGGAGTTGCTTAAGGATTATAATCTGGCGATTGAGTACCACTCGAGCAAGGCTAATGTTGTGGCCGATGCTTTGAGCCGGAAGGTGGCTATTGAGTTGAGAGCGATGTTTGCTTGTTTGAGCATATCGCGCGAAGGTGGTCTTGTGGCGGAGTTGCAAGTGAAACCATCTTTGTTACAGTTGATTAAAGATAAACAATTGCTTGATGATTCTCTTGTTTCGCATGTTCAAGACATTACGGAAGATAGACCTTCGGATTTCAGCTTTAGGGATGATGGTGTTCTGTGTTTTAGAAGTCGAATAGTGGTGCCAGATGATGCTGAGTTAAGGCGCACTATTCTGATTGAAGCTCATTGTAGTCCTTTTGCTATGCACCCGGGTAGTACAAAGATGTATCGTGACCTAAAGGATGAGTACTACTGAGTGGGGTTGAAAAAGGATGTAGCGGAGTTCGTTAGTAAAAGTATGGTGTGTCAGCGGGTGAAGGCTGAGCATCATGTTCCTTCTGGATTGTTGCAGCCTTTGAGAATTCTAGAATTGAAGTGGGAGAGAATCACCATGGATTTTGTGTCTGGGTTGCCTTTGTCATCGACAAAGAAGAATTCAGTTTGGGTGATTGTGGATCGGCCTACGAAGTGTGCGCATTTTTTGCCTGTGCATACTACTTATACTTTGGATAAGTTGGCTGAGCTGTACATAGCGGAGATTGTGCGGTTGCACAGTGTGCCAAAGTCCATTGTGTCGGATAGAGATCCGAGGTTTACAGCGCGATTTTGGAAATGTTTGCATCAAGCCTTGGGTACACGGTTGAATTTAAGTACTTCTTATCATCCACAGACAGATGGTCAGTCAGAACGTGTGATTCAAGTGCTTGAGGACATGTTGAGATGCTATGTGATAGATTTTCAGGGTTCTTGGTTGAAGCACTTGCCGTTGGTTGAGTTTGCATATAACAATAGTTGCCAGGCAAGTATCCAAATGGCTCCATACGAGGCTTGTATGGGAGAAGTTGTAGAACCCCTCTCTGTTGGGCAGAAGCTGGGCAAAGGTTGATTTCAATGCCAGCTATGCTTAAGGGAACCACCGAGAAGGTGAAGCTCATTCGTGAGCGGTTAAAAGCAGCATCGGAAAGGCAGAAGTCTTACACGGATTTGAAGCGTAAGGAAATTGAGTTCGCGGTTGGCGAACGTGTGTTCTTGAAAGTATCGCCTTGGAGGAAGGTGATGAGGTTTGGGCGTAAGGGTAAACTTAGCCTAAGGTTTATTGGACCTTACGAGATTGTGAAGCGTATTGGTCTTGTGGCATATCGGTTGAGATTGCCTGTAGAGTTGGAGAAGATACATGATGTGTTTCATGTCTCCATGTTACGGAAGTATATATCGGATCCTTCGCACGTAATGCATGTTGAGGAGATAGAGTTGAGTCCGAATCTATCATATAATGAGGAACTGGTGAAGGTTCTGGATGTTGGAGTATGCCCAAAGACCAATCATATGATGATTGAATAAACATGCTATTTTACTAGATTTATCAAGTAATTGCAATGTCGTTATTATCATTTGGTATGTTTTTGTGCATCAAACTAACCATTGGATAATAATGTCCATACAATAATACGATTATTGTTAAATAGGATCCTTAGTCGAATATTATTACATGTATGGACAGTGATAATATATAAAGACTAATATGTGGTTGATGACAAGCGTTGTCATTGACATAGAGATGTCAAAATCAACACATAAGTATTTGTTAGAGAACAACATATTGGATTGACCCGCTATGAGCATGTTTCTTGGGTAATTATGTGACAGTCACAACATTGCTCATGATAAACATATGTATAATCCTCAGACTTGAGATCAACATGATTTCAACATAAAGATTTACGTATTTTGACATAGTCAAATGTGTGTCGTAACTGACTACATTATAAAGACTGATGATTGGATACGTGATGACCTATATAGTGAAATGTGGTTGATCAAGAAAGGATTTGTCCCTTGTTGCGTGTAAATAGAACTATCGCAAATAGTGCAAGTGTACATGACGCAAGTAGTAAAGTGATACTAGAGTATCGGATATCGTCTCTAATGGGACTGGAATACTTCTATCCTTTAACTCTCTGCACAGAAGAAAGGAAGAGTTTTAATAATTTGATTGAAGAGTGTCACGAATAAATCAAGTAAAAGAGAAAAATCAGAATTATAAAACAAGCAGGAATTGAATTGCTCCGTAGTGCAGGTATTGCACTATTCAAGGACTTCTATTCTGTGTCTGGCTCCTGTCACGGCAGCACCTGTCGTAGCAGCGGTCCGTTGTTGTCGCGGCATCGATAAGCAACTCAGTTTCTTCAAGTTCGGCAAGAATCCCTGGATTGACTTGTCCTATCCCTAGGTCCAAGTTCTGTCGATGAACACGTCTTGGATGATACCTCCCGGCGTGAATCAAAGTATGAACACCGATGTTTATGAATTCTTCTTAACTCTCCCGATAGTTCAACCATAGGTCTGAGATAGTTCAACCATAAACTGGAGAACCCGTACTTATTCCTTTCGTATACTTAACTCTCCCGATATTAAGTAAATGTGTAATCTCACAATGCTCTCCCGATACTCTTGCAAGATGTTGAAACCATAATAAGCAAACTTGAAGTTTTTATTTTATTGAACAGAAAAACCCTAAGAACAGAACAACCCTTACAACTACTTTACAATATCAACCCTTTGCCCTAGGGGAGGTTTAGAACACGATGAAGAAAGAGAAACGACTAGGGTTTTGAGATGAGAGGTATGAGATGTGATATGATATCTCCTTATACCCTTACATACATGGGTATATATAGGCAAAGATCTAGTCTAAGTCCTTCTTGGAGTAGAAGTTCTTCTTGGAGTAGAAATCATTCTTGGAGTAGAAATCCTTGTTCAACAAGTAAAGATAAGTTACTTTACTTATCGATCCTTGATCAGCTCTATGCTCCGCTCCCGGCCTCAGAAAAATGCAAGATTGGGCTCAATGGACTCAGAAAAATTTCCTCTATCAAACGAGACCTATCTTGAATATGTCGGCATATTGTCGTCCGGGCGGCATTCTGTGGCGGCAGCGTTCTTGGTGGCAACTGGAACTGCTTCAGTACAGCTCTTTCTTCTTCTAGTCTCCAAAAAATATGCGAGTGCCCCATGATAGTCCGGCTTGCAATCCTCTATCTGTCGATCTCCACTTCGCGTATTCTACCTCAGGTGTCTTTGTTGTCGCCCCTTCTGCCTCAGCAGTGGTCACGACAGACCACATACCTCGTTTCTTCAGCTCCTACTCTGCAACTCGCCTATGCTCCTCAGCTGCCTTCGATGCTGCCACGACAGATACCTGCAAAAGTGACCAATTTTAGCAGCATTTGTGCAGTGATGTAAATGCAAAAACTAGCCTAAAATGCAATTAAACGTGCTCGAGTGCAGCAAAAATAAGGATAAATGAGGGGTAAAATATAGGTCTTTTAGGCACTCAACACACCCCTAAACTCGAATCCTTGCTTGTCCTCAAGCAAATGCAACCTAACTAACATGCATGCATACATACATACATATATATATATATATATATATATATATATATATTTTTTTTTTCTTGGCTTAAGTTACCCACAGCACCATCCCTATCATGTTTAGCACCTGTTCAAATATTTAAGGATCTACTTAGAGCAAAAGTATAATTCTCGTGCATGTGTGTGCATTTATTGTGAACATACATGAATATAGACTTCCCTAACAACTAGAATATTATACTTAGCTTGTTTAGAGTTTTCCTTCGAGACTTAATTCTTTTCTTTTTTTTTCTTTCTAGAGCCAGTATCGGGCACCTCTAGTTGTTTTCCTTCTTCTTCTTTTTTGAATTTTTCTCTTTTCTACTAGAGCCAGTATTTCAGGCACCTCTAGTTAACTATCTAGAGCCGGTCATAGGCACTTCTAGAAGTTTTTCTCTGGTTATTTTCCTAGAGTCGGTGATAGGCACCTCTAGGTTTCTTGAGTTTCTAGTCTCTTTCTACTCTAAGTGCTAATTTTTCTATTCTAAGTATGTTAGAGAAAGTCTGTTATCAAGTAAGTCACAAATTGTTTCAGTTTTTCAGAACTATACTAAGGCTCTACTTACTTCCTAAAATATTTTTAAGGGGCTGTCACGACAAAGATGGCAGCAGCAGATAATAAAAGTTCAATAAGTTAAGCCAATTTTTTTACATAAAAATAAATGCAACACAATTAAAACTAAATGCAATATTAATAATTAGGAGGACTGCCTACCCCCAAACTCAAGGGTTGCATTGTCCTCAATGCATGACACAAGACATAAAAATGAAAAATAAAAAATAAAAATGACAGAGAAGTGAAACATCACAAAAAGGTCATATATACAGCAGGCGATAGATAAAAATAGAAAGAAAAAAAGAAAACTTAAGTTGTTCGGCTGTCGTCGCTGCTGCTTGGAGACGCAGAGGCTACCTTCTTCCTTGCGTCACTATCTTCACTGTTGTTGGTGGCAGTCACTTTGGAATTCATCTCAAGGAGTATGAGTGCTGCCGCGGCAGGGGTGGAGGCAGAGCTTCCTCGGGTTGCTTGTATCGTCATTGCAAGGGTTCTCTCTGTTTACATAATAACACAAACAAACTAAAAACTAATATCAAATTTCTAATTCCTAAAATAATAAAGATAAAATAAGATAAAAATAAAATTCAATAAAATAAATTAAGTTAAATTAGGAGTGCCTTGAGGGGTATCTCCTAAAGTAACTGTTCCCTGTTCTATTGATGCTTGAGGGGTCGTTTCCGGTACTTCTTGAAGTCCATTCGTACCCTTCATCTGGTGATTATTCTCATGGTGGGGGCTCCTTTCTTTCTCTTCCCTTTGTAGTCCATGAAGTCCTCCCTTCTTGGTAATGTTTCTGAGGGCATGAATATATGATTAGAAAAAATTAAATTGACATTCGACCACAAACTTACCTTGTTTTCGTTGAATGTTGTTGTGGTTGAATGTAGCCCTTGCTGTCGTGTCTTCTGCTGTGGCAGCCAGTTATTTTGACAGTCCTTTATCAGGTTACTTTGCATGTCAAGGGGACATTGGAAAGTACCATAACTCTCCATATCAAATTTTGTTGGCCACTCGTAGGTCTCCATCAGTAGAGACTTTGATGATTCTGAGTCCACCGATGTTGGTTCCTCTAATACTTGCAATGGAATTTGTGAGTTTTTAATGAATTCAAAATGTTCGTTTATTACCTGCTCGTATTCCATTTGCGAGGCATTGTCATTGGGTAGCTCTTCTAGGTGGTTGTGCGAGTGCCATGACAGGGATGGATGTGTGCAATCTTGGTCGGGCATAACCGAGGTAGTGGGTTGAGAGTTTGCCTCGGATGTGGTTGCTGCAGTGCTATTCTCTTGAATTTCACTCAGCTTTGTTGCGGTGTTGCTCCATTCCGGCTCCTCGATCATTACCATGGCAAGTTGTTGCTCAGACTCATCATGTGTTGGGTATTCCTTCACATGGGCATCCTCGTCATCTTGCCTCAGGATTTCAGGTTCATCCGTGGCATGAATGAGGATCGGTCTACTCAAGAGTACATCCATCTTGGCGATACTTGCGTCCATAGAAACCGAGACTTTTTGCATGAGTGCCATGAATGCTTGAAGTGTACCTTCTAAGGAATTCGTTTGCTCTTGAGGAGGACTACTTTCCCATGGCATGTCAGTTTCTTCACGGTAATTGCGAGAATTCTCCCACATCAACTCTCGAATAGTTTTTCCTGACATGTTGATGCTCCTTAAACCTGTATTTCACCTGAGTTTTTGATAGAAATAGAAAAATAAAAATAAAAATAAAAATAAAGAGAAAAGAAAAGTACAGAAGTTAAAGGTAAGAGTATGTTGCCAGTCCCCGGCAACGGCGCAAAAAACTTGTTGCGTGTAAATAGAACTATCGCAAATAGTGCAAGTGTACACGACGCAAGTAGTAAAGTGATACTAAAGTATCGGATATCGTCTCCACAGGCACTGGAATACTTCTATCCTTTAACTCTCTGCACAAAAGAAAGAAAGAGTTTTAATAATTTGATTGAAGAGTGTCACGAATAAATCAAGTAAAAGAGAAAAATCCGAATTATAAAACGGGCAGGAATTGAATTGCTCCGTAGTGCAGGTATTGCACTATTCAAGGACTTCTATTCTGTGTCTGGCTCCTGTCACGGCGGCACCTGTCGTGGCAGCGGTCCGTTGATGTCGCGGCATCGATAAGTAACTCAGTTTCTTCAAGTTCGGCAAGAATCCCTGGATTGACTTGTCCTATCCCTAGGTCCAAGTTCTGTCGATGAACACGTCTTGGATGATACCTCCCGTCGTGAATTGAAGTATGAACACCGATGTTTATGAATTCTTCTTTAGCCGCTTAACCTCGTCCTATCCCTAGGTCCGAGATAGTTCAACCATAAACTGGAGAACCAACACTTATTCCTTTCGTCTACTTAACTCTCCCGATATTAAGTAAATAGATGATCTCACAATGCTCTCCCGATACTCTTGCAAGATGTTGAAACCAGAATAAGCAAACTTGAAGTTTTTATTTTATTGAACAGAAAAATCCTAAGAACAGAACAATCCTTACAACTACTTTACAATATCAACCCTTTGCCCTAGGGGAGGTTTAGAACATGGTGAAGAAAGAGAAACGACTAGGGTTTTGAGATGAGATGTATGGTATATGATATGATATGATATCTCCTTATACCCTTACATACATGGGTATATATAGGCAAAGATCTAGTCTAAGTCCTTCTTGGAGTAGAAATCCTTGTTCAACAAGTAAAGATAAGTTACTTTACTTATCGAACCTTGATCAGCTCTATGCTCCGCTCCCGGCCTCAGAAAAATGCAAGATTGGGCTCAATGGACTCAGAAAAATGTCCTCTATCAAACGAGACCTATCTTGACTATGTTGGCGTATTGCCGCCTGGGTGGCATTCTGCGGCGGCAGCGTTCTTGGTGGCAACAGGAACTGCTTCAGTACAGCTACTTCTGCTTCTAGTCTCCAAAAAATATACGAGTGCCCCATGGTAGTCCGGCTTGCAATCCTCTATATGTCGATCTCCACTTCGCGTTTTCTACCTCAGGTGTCTTTGTTGTCGCCCCTTCTACCTCAGCAGCGGTCAAGACAGACCACAGACCTCGTTTCTTTAGCTCCTACTCTGCAACTCGCCTCTGCTCCTCAGCTGCCTTCGATGCTGCCACGGCAGATACCTGCAAAAGTGACCAATTTTAGCAGCATCTGTGCAGTTTTATCTAAATGTGATGTAAATGCATAAACTAGCCTAAAATGCAATTAAACTTGCTCGAGTCCAGCAAAAATAAGGATAAATGAGTGGTAAAATATAGGACTTTTAGGCACTCAACATCCCTCCTACATAATAGGAGAAATATATTCGGCCACTTGATTGAGTGAGATTAGAAAATGCATGGCCATGCTCGAATATTATGATATGAGATATCATAGAGATTCGTTTATCATAATCTACTCAAGACATCAAGAAACACTAGATGGACAACGCAAGTGTGACTAACCCATGACTTGTGTTCATCTAAGATATAAAGGACAAAAGGATGAAATACATAAAGGAAGTTTATTCAGGAATTAGGAAAGTCAAACCATGACTTCATGCAACTTAGGTAGCAATGATGTATTGCTAGATGCCACTCATTGTTTGTAAAATTAGAACAGTTCTAATTTTGCTGCTAACATTGCATAAACCTACAAGGGAAAATCCCCTATGGGATAAGGGAAATCGGAAACTCCCTTAAATAGGAATAATATTGGATAAATATTGTATTTATCAAATATTATTTAGAGTATGGAAGATATTTAGAGACTTAAATATTATAGAATGAGATTCTAGAAATTTAAATATATATTTGGAATTTATATAATCTATATTTAATTCCAAGTTTATGTAGAATTAGATTCCACATAATAAAAAAATATATATTTAAATATATTTAAATCCAAGTAAAGATAGAATGAGATTCTATATAATAAAAATATATATATTTGGATTAAATATAATGTATATTTAAATCCATGTTTTATGTAGAATAAGATTCTACATAATTAAATATATGTATTTCATTTAATATTATTAAATATAATGTAGATTTAATATAAACCAATTTCAAGTAGAATTAGATTCTATGAATTTTGGTTGAACTTGGATTTAAGGAATTAAACTATAATTAAGTCTCTGAATACTATTTAAAGGGACAAGGGCTAGCAACCAAATCATCCCTCTTCCTCCTCTTGAAGATTTCGACAACACCCCTAGGGATTCCCCGCTGGAATTCGACATATCCCAGAAAGCTCTCTAAGAAGTTGTTCGATGTTTTTCTGATGTTCTACTTGCCCCCTGGAAAATCCCTGAAGGTTCCCTTGCTCGATTGCAAGTCCCGGTTGAACTCCTGGTCGATTTCAGACTCCCTCGGGAATCCCTGGAGGGAATTTGACTTCTCACTGGAAGGTGTTCAAACCTGTCGAAATTTATCCCTGAGTGTTAGGGAGGCGGAAACTTTGTTGGTTTTGTTCGGGTGGACTCCGTAGAGGTTGTTGTGAACCTGTGACGATTTCGGTTTTACTTGACGTGGTTATTCCGACATACCGTTGGTTTTCTAGTTTCCAGAGTTTTAAAAGGTAACTCTTCATCTTTTCACCCCGGATTCGTTCCTGTACATGGATCCTGGCTGGATTACGTCGGATTTATTTTTCCGCTGCGCCATGGGGCGTGCCGACGTGATCCAACACTGGACGTGAGTAGTAAAGTTATTTGTGGCAAGACGATAGAGCTTTTGAAGGTGTTGTGGCGACACCGAGGAGTTGAGGACGCCACGTGGGAAAGCAAGGCAGACATACTGAAGCAGTTTCCGCATCTCTTTCCATCAGGTAAGAATTTCGAGGACGAAATTTCATAAGTGGGGGAGAGTTGTAACGCCCTGGTTTTGGGACAAGAGGTTTTAGAAATCGGATCGGACCGGTCGAGAACGGTTCGAATCGCGTAAGGTGATTTTAGGAAATCAAGGATTGGGATAGGATAAAATTGTGATAAAATTGCTAAAATCCTATAAAAATATTATTAAGGGGTTGGTCAAATCAATTTTACAAAAAGGGTTTCGGAAAATGGACATTTTGAGTAGTGACCAAATTGTAAAGTTTCAAAACTGGGAAATGTGCTTTTTAAGGTGGAAGCCAAAATCTTAGAATCTTTAGGGGGCTTTAAGTCAATTTGACCTTTCTTCAATATGACATGTGATTTAAATGAATTTTAATTAAAGGAATTTAATTAAAATATGATATTAATTAATTGGCAGTTAGTGGATTTTCATTTTACGTAACTACCAATTCCCTCTCATTTTAGCCAAACACCATTTTCTCTCATCTTTTCCAGAATTCTCTCTTCTAAAAATCCTCTCGACATTTCCTAAATCTTTTTCAAGAGATCGTCTTTAATTCTTCAAGATTTTTGCAAGGAAAACTTGTCATCTATTGAAGGAAGCAAGGATTGGAGGTAAATCTCGTTCTCAACCTCTAATCTAAGTTCTTTATTGAAATTCCCAAGATATTTGGCTTCTAATAACTATTTTTGATTGAGTTTTCAATATAGTTTTGATTTGAGATCAAAATCTTGTGAAAATGTGGATGAAATCTTGATTTTCGGACTTGATGAGTTGGGCACTGTTTTGTGTTGATTCTAATTGATTTTTAAGTTGATTTATATGTTAAAATGATGTGTTAATAACGTAGATCCCGAAATCCTTGAGATCCTTGAGTTTCTTGGTAGTTTTAAGTGAGTTTTTGGGGTGTAATGGTGGAATCTTGATTGCTGGAGGTATAAGGATGAGTTAGGATGTTTTTTAGATTTGTTTTGATGTTGTTAATGCTTTGGAAGTGATGTATGATGGCTGGGCTTGGTTTAGGAAGCAATCAATTGAGTTTTCGGTTGTTTTGGAAGGGTATTTTGGTGTAGTTTGAGTGGGCAACGAGCTTATGAATTGTTGTTGTGTTAGAATGCATTTTAATGCATTTAGATCTCTGTTTTGATGATATGAAAACAGGGGATCTTGATCCGGAAGCTAACGAGGTGATTTTGGAGGTTCTGGAGGTGTAATTTATGTGTTGGCAAACAAGGTTTCGCGTATCGGTGAGTGGAAATGCAATTTCCTTCTTTGTAACACTTAGAGCGTCCTCTTGGGAGCTTAGTGTAAACTTGATACGCTTAACTAAGCTCAAGTGTAAGTGTTTCGGAAATCCCTAACTTGGAAATGTGCTAAGTTGATGAAAATGCATTTGATGTAAGAGTTGATTTGTTTACTGTTTTTAAGCATGGTTTAATGCTGGATTTTAATGTCATTATGTTAAGGATGCACTAGGTAAGTGATCCTTGGTTTTCATATGAAAATGCATATGATGTTAAGCATGTGTGCTTGTGGAAATGACATTGTGGTTATTCTTGAAAAACGGTGAATTAATGTGGATAAATGATTATATTGGCAAGTGAAGAAAATGGTTTTTGGTTACTTTAATCGGATATAGTTAGCCGGCTATAGGATTGGGTGCACCGTGAATAAAGTCGCCTTAGATGCCGAGGGGTTGTGATTGTGCTGAAATCTCCATCCAAGTACCCTAACGATTGAGGTTAAGATCACAACGGTGAATGATTAGTCCCGTGTGTGAGTCTTGTGTATGTGTCACATACTCTCGTTAGTGGAATTATACAACTACCGATGAGTGATGTTGAGGGGTTGTGATTGTGCCATTAATCTCCATCACGGGTGTTGAGGGGTTGTGATTGTGCCATTGATCTCCACCTTGTGTAGTCCAGTAGTTTGTATGAAGCGTGGGGGACAACGCTTGTTATCCGCGTATCCGATTGTGTCTTGTGTTGAAATGATTGGTGGACTATCACTTGAAAGCCAATATAGCGTAAATGATTAAAGTGAAGCATGAGATGCTTGTATGTGATGCAAGGTTGCATGAGAAAGTTATATATGATGCAAGAATGCATGAAATGCTTGGTAAAGCATGAGAAATGGTCTAATTATTGTTTAAGATGTTGTATATGTGCATGTATATTTAATTCCAAGTTTATGTAGAATTAGATTCCACATAATTAAAAATATATATTTAAATATAATTAAATCCAAGTAAAGATAGAATGAGATTCTATATAATAAAAATATATGTATTTGGATTAAATATAATGTATATTTAAATCCATGTTTTATGTAGAATAAGATTCTACATAATTAAATATATATATTTCATTTAATATTATTAAATATAATGTATATTTAATATAAACCAATTTCAAGTAGAATTAGATTCTATGAATTTTGGTTGAACTTGGATTTAAGGAATTCAACTAGAATTAAGTCTCTGAATACTATTTAAAGGGACAGGGGCAAGCAACCAAATCATCCCTCTTCCTCCTCTTGAAGATTTCGACAACACCCCTAGGGATTCCCCACTGGAATTCGGCATATCCCAGAAAGCTCTCTGAGAAGCTGTTTGATATTTTTCTGGTGTTCTACTTGCCCCTGGCAAATCCCTGAAGGTTCCCTTGCTCGATTGCAAGTCCCGGTTGAACTCCTGGTCGATTTCAGACTCCCTCAGGAATCCTTGGAGGGATTTCTACTTCTCCCTAGAAGGTGTTCAAACTTGTCGAAATTTATCCCTAAGTGTTAGGGAGGTGGAAACTTTGTTGGTTTTGTTCGGGTGGACTCCGTAGAGGTCGTTGCGAACCTTTGACGATTCCGGTTTTACTTGGCGTGGTTATTTCGACATACCGTCGGTTTTCCAGTTTCCAGAGTTTTAAAAGGTAATTCTTCATCTTTTCACCCCGGATTCGTTCCTGTACAAGATCCTGGTTGGATTACATCGGAATTATTTTTCCGCTGCGCCACGTGGCGTGCCGACATGACCCAACAGTGGTATCAGAGCCACTTGTATCATACGAATTCGGACTTAAATTCTTGGGTGATGTTTATGTATGAGATGCATGATGTTTGATTCGATTTAGATATTTATCGTTTATCGTATCACACCTAATAAAGACTTATTTCGATTATCACTAAATGATTAAGAGTTAATCATAACTATGTTAGGTTGCTTCAATGTTAAATGTTAACATGTTGGGACTAATAGTTAGTCTAGAGAACAAGTAGTTGTTCGTAGTTTCATAGATTTATGAAATCTCTGAAAGGGCTTCTAATTTGATAAAAGTTATCAAACTATCATTCACGGTGAATCCATAAGAGTTATGGTTAGACGTTATGAAAAATGCATGTCTAGGATTGGCATCATCAACGACCTGGTACTTAAGTGTGTCTAGTGCGCCACCTCTCTTTCATGTTGACCTACCTGGTGCGTTTGTTCGTTAACGCAAATGGTTTATGAAACCTCGTGATCCTTCTTTGGCCCATTAACCGCAACATAGGGGTAATCAGTTTAAAACTCCATAAACACGTCGTTACTTTGTTCGCACGATGTTTGAAATACATGTTAGATTGCACGGTGTTTGTTTTGCATGGTTATAGCCCATAGCCTTTATAGTTTTGTTTTTTTTATAAATACGGCCTGCGTGTCGTGCCTTTCTCTATCTTCTATTGTACTTCTCTTCTCATCTCACTCCCTCGCATGTAACGCGAGTTTCTGAAAATTGTAAATACTCATGGAGATAAAGCAAGAACCAAGGTAGCAGCGTGGTGGGCCTTCCCTGGTGGACCGGGCGTTTCAGAAGCAGATTCTATCTTCAGTAGAATGGTCCTCCCATTGGCTTGGGACGGGTCGCCTTAGGTTAAGAAGGGCTATAATCATTGCATATTTATTTACCGCTTATATTTACCTTGTATGTGATGCAATGGATGTTTTATAAGCATGATTAAACATAGTTCTTTTGATAGGATCAATGTTAAAATTATGAGATAATTAAGTAAATCCCTCACTATAATTCTAAGTCTGTTTTAACCATCCAATATTTACCCTCGTTAAAACTTCAATCGATATAATGCGAGCTTTGCCAAAGCAATGTCACATTTATCTATCTTAGTTAAACGCGAAGAATAAGCTAGTGATATTCGCCGGTTGAGATATTGGTATTGACTTAGCTGGGTTGTTCTAATGGGATTAGAAAACCTAGTGGTTAAAAGTTTTGGATAATCATAAGATGATTTAAAGAACAAGAGTTGTTCGCCAAAAGATGAGGAATTACATGAGATGTAATTAGTAAGGTGTTACTTACCTAAATAACCATTTCCTAAAAGACTGGCCAAAGTTGATTTAGGAATGGTGAAATACAGATCCTCACTTACTAGAAAAACTATCGAAACGTTTTTCCGAAATTAAAACTAGAGGGTTTTTAATTTTGAAGAAAATAGTGGGAGTAAATTTATAGTAAAGACCTATCTATAAATTTTAAAATTTAGTAAAACTTATGTAGCATATTTTCTTTGTTGTAGAATTAATGGCAAATAATACTCTATCTCTGCGATCTATCCTTGAGAAGGATAAGCTCAATGGCATAAACTTCCTTGACTGGTTCCGCAATTTGAGAATTGTTCTCAAACAGGAAAAAGAAGGAATATGTCATTGAAGAACATGTTCCTGATGAACCGGTTGCCACTGCTTCCAGAGCTGACAAAGACAAGTTTAAAAAACACATGGATGACATGCTGGATGTCGGTTGTCTTATGCTTGCCTCCATGACCCCTGAGCTTCAGAAGCAACATGAGGACATGGTAGCTTATGATATGATTCAAAATCTCAAGGAGATTTATGAAGGGCAAGCTCGTCAAGAGAGGTACGAAACCTCTAAAGCTCTGTTTCAATGCAAGATGAGTGAGGGATCTCCCGTAGGAGCTCACGTCATCAAAATGATGGGCTACATCCAAACGTTGGAGAAGCTCGGCTTTCTGCTGAAAGATGAATTAGCTACGGATGTCATCCTGCAATCGTTGTCGGATAGTTTCAATCAGTTCGTCCTTAATTTCAATATGAATGAAATTAACAAGACGCTGCCACAGTTGCTCGGCATGTTGAGAACTGCTGAAATCAACCTGAAGAAGGTAGGACCTAAACCTCTTCTGATGTTCCGCAAGGGCAAGAAGAAAGGTAAATCGGTAACAAAGTCTAAAGGTGATGGTAAGACCAAAACCGATGGAAAGGAGGCATTGAAACCTAAGAAGGGAATCAAGAAGGATGGAAAATGTTTCCATTGCGGCAAGACCGGACATTGGAAGAGAAACTGCCCCACACACCTACAAGAAGTCAAGAAAGCAAAAACGAGTGAGGCATCAACCTCAGAGGATTCTAAAGAGAAGGCATCAGAATAGACATGGACCTGCGAATGGAAATAAAGCAAGAGTTGCTACATCATCCATTAGGACATGTGTTTTTGCTTAAATAGATTTGTTTTAGTTTTTAAGATTATCATTTTGTGCCTAAGTTTTAGTTATCTTGTAAGGACAAGATATTTTAATTTTGAGATTATTTAAATAAATGTTATTCTTTTAATCTCTTATGGCACAACGAATCAATGATCTTTAAACTAATCAAATCAATAATATTTATAAGATAAATAAAACAAATGACTAATCTCAAACTCATAAAAAGTATTAAGGTAATTTGATGAGATCAAATTCAAGAATATTTAAAGTTTGATGAACTTTCAAAGAATATGGGATTGTCCCATAATTAAATCCCACAAGTGGAACGAAAAGTCTTTGAAAGAGAATCAAATATGTTAGAAATGTTTTGATTCAGAACAAGTCATTTTCGACTTCTTTACACACTAGAAAAACAACTCTCATACGTAATCGTGTTTTTTTCGAAACGTCATATAAGATATGGACAAAGAATTGTTCTAGAATACCTTAGAAGTTTTAAGGTTACTTACATGTTAAAATGTTTACAAAGTTCGAACCTTAAAAAACTTCATTTGTTGTTTATCCTAACGAGAACAAAGCGTTTGTTTCTCAAAGGAGAGTTTATCTTGAAAGAGATCAATTCTCACAAAGGGATATTATTTCTTCAACTTTAACGAGAACAAAATATTTGTTGCTCAAACGATAGTTTATCTCGAAAGAGAATACTTATCACTAAGGGATTTCATGTTTCAACGAGAACAAAATGCTTGTTGCTCAAACTAGAGTTTCTCTCGAAAGAGATTACCTCTCACAAAAGGAAAAAAATGGAATTTGGAATGTGAAGAAATTTTAGACAACAAATTTATGAACCAAAGATTGAGAATGTTCCACAAATGATGAAGGAACATTGGAACAAAACACAACCATTGTGTTGATCCTTAAGAGAATACCATATACTTGAGAAATATGGATTTCTCACTATCCGTACATGGAAACACTCTTCTTTTAGGATCAAGATAAAGACTAGGTCTTATCAGAAAGCAATGGTGAGCCCAAAATTCGAGAAATGGCTAAGAGCCATGAGATATGAGATGGAATCCATGTCTAAAACCAAGTATAGACTTTGGTTACCTAAAAGGGTAAAACCTAAGAGGTATGGATGAGTTTTTCAAAAAGGAAAAACCGACATGGATGATAAAACATACAAAGGATGATTCGTCCCTAAAAGTTTTCGACAAACTTCATAGTATAGACTATGATAAAGCATCTTCCTTGTAGCTATGTTTAATCCATCTTAATCTCACTTGCAAGTAGTTACATACGATGATTATGGAATCAAATAAAGGAATGTCAAAACCACTTTCCTAAGGGAAAACTTGAAACAGATGTGTACATGACACATCCAGAAGGTTTTGTCACTCCAGTAAAACACTTGGAAGGTATGTAAGCTACAAAGGTCTATCCGTAGAATAAGGCAAGCTTCTCGAAGTTGGGATATTCATTTCAGAAGATACAATCAGAAGGTTTGGTTTATCTAGAAACAAAGGGGAGTCTTGTTTTCAAAAGAGCTAGTGGGAGCATTGTTACTTTCCTAAGTATTGTATGTAGATAACATACTCATGAAAAGGAACTAAAGATCGCAATCCATTTTGCATTAATAAAAGATACTGCGATTTAGCAACATGAGACAGTATCTAACTCTACAACATAGGCTGAATGTATTACAGTCGACATAGCAATAAAGAATGATGTTTGGATCTAAAGGGTTCACTTCTGAACTAAGGGTTGTTCCCAGCATATTAGATGCTACATAACTCTGTTATGATGGAACTTTGCGTAAGCAAATAAAACCCAGATCTCATCAATAAATCCAAACATATTCTAAAGTACTTACATCTTGGAGATGTGAAAGTATGTAACATACGCACAAAGTTGATAACTTTGTCAACTCCCTGAAAAAGCTTTTGACACAGCATAAGCATGTCAGTTACACTAAGCCATGTCGTATTAGATACGAGAATGATTGGTCTTAGTGCTAGTGGGAGATTGTTGGAGTATGCCCAAAGACCAATCATATGATGATTGAATAGACATACTATTTTACTAGATTTATCAAGTAATGGCATTGCCGTTATTATCATTTGGTATGTTTCTGTGCATCAAACTAACCATTGGATAATAATGTCCATACAATAATACGATTATTGTTCAATAGGATGCTTAGTCGAATATTATTATGGGTATGGACAGTGATAATATATAAAGACTAATATGTGGTTGATGACAAGCGTTGTCATTGACATAGAGATGTCAAAATCAACAAATAAGTATTTGTTAGAGAACAACATACTGGATTGACCTGCTATGAGCATGTTTCTTGGGTAATTATGTGACAGTCACAACATTGCTCATGATAAACATATGTATAATCCTCAGACTTGAGATCAACATGATTTCAACATAAAGATTTATGTATTTTGACATAGTCAAACGTGTGTCGTAACTGACTACATTATAAAGACTGATGATTGGATACTGATGACCTATGTAGTGAAATATGGTTGATCAAGAAAGGATTTGTCCCTCCTACATAATGGGAGAAATATCTTTGGCCACTTGATTGAGTGAGACTAGAAAAATGCATGGCCATGCTCGAATATTATGATATGAGATATCATAGAGATTCGTTTATCATAATCTACTCAAGACATCAAGAAACACTAGATGGACAACGCAAGTGTGACTAACCCATGACTTGTGTTCATCTAAGATATAAAGGACAAAATGATGAAATACATAAAAGAAGTTTATTCCGGAATTAGGAAAGTCAAACCATTACTTCATGCAACTTAGGTAGCAGTGATGCATTGCTAGATGCCACTCATTGTTTGTAAAATTAGAACAGTTCTAATTTTGCTGCTAACGTTGCATGAACCTACAAGGGTCATACCCTTCAAATGAAACGAACAAAAATTGGAAACCATACTCCCTATTTTAGGGAGGTTGCCGAAAATCCCCTATGGGATAAGGGAAATCGGCAACTCCCTTAAATGGGAATAATATTGGATAAATATTGTATTTATCGAATATTATTTAGAGTATGGAAAATATTTAGAGACTTAAATATTATAGAATAAAATTCTAGAAATTTAAATATATATTTGGAATTTATATAATGTATATTTAATTCCAAGTTTATGTAGAATTATATTCCACATAATTAAAAATATATATTTAAATATATTTAAATCCAAGTAAAGATAGAATGAGATTCTATATAATAAAAATATATATATTTGGATTAAATATAATGTATATTTAAATCCATGTTTTATGTAGAATAAGATTCTACATAATTAAATATATATATTTCATTTAATATTATTAAATATAATGTATATTTAATATAAACCAATTTCAAGTAGAATTAGATTCTATGAATTTTGGTTGAACTTGGATTTAAGGAATTCAACTAGAATTAAGTCTCTAAATACTATTTAAAGGGACAAGGGCTAGCAACCAAATCATCCCACTTCCTCCTCTTGAAGATTTCGACAACACCCCTAGGGATTCCCCGCTGGAATTCGACATATCCCAGAAAGCTCTCTAAGAAGTTGTTCAATATTTTTCTGGTGTTCTACTTGCCCCCTGGCAAATCCCTGCAGGTTCCCTTGCTCGATTTCAAGTCCCGGTTGAACTCCTGGTCGATTTCAGACTCCCTCAGGAATCCCTGGAGGGATTTCGACTTCTCCCTTGAAGGTGTTCAAACTTGTCGCATTTTATCCCTGAGTGTTAGGGAGGCGGAAACTTTGTTGGTTTTCTTCGGGTGGACTCCGTAGAGGTCGTTGCGAACCTGTGACGATTCCGGTTTTACTTGACGTGGTTATGCTGACATACCATCGGTTTTCCAGTTTCCAGAGTTTTAAAAGGTAACTCTTCATCTTTTCACCCCGGATTCGTTCCTGTACATGGATCCTGGCTGGATTACGTCGGATTTATTTTTCCGCTACGCCACGGGGCGTGCCGACGTGATCCAACACTGGACGTGAGTAGTAAAGTTCTTTGTGGCAATACGATAGAGCTTGTGAATGTGTTGTGGCGACACCGAGGAGTTGAGGAACCAACATGAGAAAGCAAGGCAGACATGCTGAAGCAGTTTCCGCATCTCTTTCCATCAAGTAAGAATTTCGAGGACGAAATTTCCTAAGTGGGGGAGAGTTGTAACGCCCTGGTTTTGGGACAAGATGTTTTAGACATCGAACGGTTCGAATCGCGTAAGGTGATTTTAGGAAATCAAGGATCGGGATAGGATAAAATTGTGATAAAAATTGCTAAAATCCTCTAAAAATATAATTAAGGGGTTGGTCAAATCAATCTTACAAAAAGGGTTTCGGAAAATGGACATTTTGAGTAGTGACCAAATTGTAAAGTTTCAAAACTGGGAAAATGTGCTTTTTAAGGTGGAAGCCAAAATCTTAGCATCTTTAGGGGGCTTTAAGTCAATTTGACCTTTCTTCAATATGACATGTGATTTAAATGAATTTTAATTAAAAGATTTTAATTAAAATATGATATTAATTAATTGGTAGTTAGTGGATTTTCATTTTACGTAACTACCAATTCACTCTCATTTTAGCCAAACACCGTTTTCTCTCATCTTTTCCAGAATTCTCTCTTCTAAAAATCCTCTCAACATTTCCTAAATCTTTTTCAAGAGATCTTCTTTAATTCTTCAAGATTTTTGCAAGGAAAACTTGTCATCTACTGAAGGAAGCAAGGATTGGAGGTAAATCTCATTCTCAACCTCTAATCTAAGTTCTTTATTGAAATTCCCAAGATATTTGGCTTCTAATAATTATTTTTGATTGAGTTTTCTATAAGATTTTGATTTGAGATCAAAATCTTGTGAAAATGTGGATGAAATCTTGATTTTCGGACTCGATGAGTTGGGCACTGTTTTGTGTTGATTCTAATTGATTTTTAAGTTGATTTATATGTTAAAATGATGTGCTAATAACATAGATCCCGGAATCCTTGAGATCCTTGAGTTTCTTGGTAGTTTTAAGAGAGTTTTGGGGTGTAATGGTGGAATCTTGATTGCTGGAGGTATAAGGATGAGTTAGGATGTTTTTTAGATGTGTTTTGATGTTGTTAATGCTTTGGAAGTGATGTATATTGGATGGGCTTGGTTTAGGAAGCAATCGATTGAGTTTTCGGTTGTTTTGGAAGGGTATTTTGGTGTAGTTTGAGTGGGTAACGGGCTTATGAATTGTTGATGTGTTAGAATGCATTTTAATGCATTTAGATCTCTGTTTTGATGATGTGAAAACAGGGGATCTTGATCCAGAAGCTAACGAGGTGATTTTGGAGGTTCCGGAGGTGTAATTTCCGTGTTGCCGAACAAGGTTTCGCGTATCGGTGAGTGGAAATGCAATTTCCTGCTTTGTAACACTTAGAGCGTGCTCTTGGGAGCTTAGTGTAAGCTTGATATGCTTAACTAAGCTCAAGTGTAAGTGTTTCAGTAATCCCTAACTTGGAAATGTGCTAAGTTGATGAAAATGCATTTGATGTAAGAGTGGATTTGTTTACTGTTTTTAAGCATGTTTAAGCATGGTTTAATGCTGGATTTTAATGTCATTATGTTAAGGATGCACTAGGTAAGTGATCCTTTGTTTTCAGATGAAAATGCATATGATGTTAAGCATGTGTGCTTGTGGAAATGACATCGTGGTTATGCTTGAAAAACAGTGAATTATTGTGGATAAATGATTATATTGGCAAGTGATGAAAATGGTTTTTGGTTACTTTAATCGGATATAGTTAGCCAGCTATAGGATTGCGTGCACCGTGAATAAAGTCGCCTTGGATGTCGAGGGGTTGTGATTTTGTCGAAATCTCCATCCAAGTACCCTAACGATTGAGGTTAAGATCACAACGGTGAATGATTAGTCTCGTGTGTGAGTCTTGTGTATGTGTCCCATACTCTCGTTAGTGGAATTATACAACTACCGATGAGTGATGTTGAGGGGTTGTGATTGTGCCATTAAACTCCATCACGGGTGTTGAGGGGTTGTGATTGTGCCATTAGTCTCCACCTTGTGTAGTCCGGTAGTTTGTATGAAGCGTGGGGGACAACGCTTGTTATCCGCGTATCCGATTGTGTCTTGTGTTGAAATGATTTGTGGACTATCTCTTGAAAGCCAATATAGCGTAAATAAATAAAGTGAAGCATGAGATGCTTGTATGTGATGCAAGGTTGCATGAGAAAGTTATATATGATGCAAGAATGCATGAAATGCTTGGTAAAGCATGAGAAATGGTCTAATTGTTGTTTATGATGTTGTATATGTGCATGTGATCTTAAAAATACATTGATGTCTTGTGGAGACATGTTTTATACAAAGGCATGTGATAAAAGTGATGGTTCTGCAATTCATGTTAAATGCATTGGTGAATGTTGTTTAGCGATCCTCACTAAGCTTTAAGCTTACGCTTGTTGGTTTCATCAATGCAAAAAATTGAACATTTGGAGGCAGTCCAAAAGCAAGAGGAATCCAAGGTTTTGCTAAAAGAGATGTATGTGGTTCACTTTTAGTGTAATAAGAGGCAATGGGTGGGATTTATACTTTGGAATGTTTGAGGTTGATTCCTTTACCTTACGCGTGTTTGTTTGCCTATACTTGAGTTGTAAATGGCCTTTGGAGTTTGGATTTTGGTTTATTTGCTTATATGACTTGTTGTGGTTTTGGTTAACTAGGAAGCATGCCTTTAGTGCCTTTGCTTAGGTATTGGTTGCTATGTTTAAGCTATAGCCTCGTTATTATGATTGTTGATATGTATCCTTGATGTATGCATGTTGTGGCATGTCTCGGGGTTGATTCGAGTGTGTAAAAACATGAAAAACCAGCAATTTCTATTGTTACAGGGCAGGGTGTATCGAAACACCCTTAACTGTTCTGAAATGGGGGCCTGTAATGGCCATAGCGTTTCGGTACGGTTGTAGGTGTTTCGGAACATTTTGGCTACTGGAGAGGCCTGTTTCGGTACTGGTCTCGGAACACACCCGAGTACCGAAACGGTCAGCACTGTTTCGATACGGGCGTTTTGGTACAAGGGTTTGGTGTTCCAAAACGGATTACCGTTGGATGATGATTTTGAATTGTTTTAAGTTTCCATGCTTTACATTTTAGTTCTGAATGTTGTGGATGCAATTGCTTGATCCTGGAATGTCCTTTTAGTTGAGATTTGGCTGAGAGGCATGAAATATGATTAATTACATATTGGTAATCTTAAATTCAGCCAAGTCCTTTTATTTTCTGAAAATTACATTATGGTCCCTAAAATGTGTAAATCGTGGAATTGAGTCCCTAAATGTTTCTGATCGCTGTGTTCTTCTCCCATATGATTCTTGTGTAATCACATAGGCTTAATGTGCATCTAGATAAGATAAAAATAAAAAGGTCGTTAATCAAAGTTGACTTTCGGGTTGACTTTGGTTTTCCCCGTGTAATCTTCGTAGTTCAGGTCAAACGTCAAGGCCGGGCTAAGGTGGTTACAGTAAAAGGCCTTTATTTTGGTTTTGAGGATTTACCTTGCCTTTTGGGATGCTTATGGTCTTTTGGTGTTTTGGCTTTTAGGGAGCACGCTTTAGAATTCAAATATTGATGTTGATGATGTTTGATGTTTTCCTTGACTTGTACATCTGAGTGTTGATGCATATTGTGTAAAAGCATGTTTAACTATATGTTGGAGTGGTTTGGTTTGGTTGTTGAGGTTCAAAATCTGCATATTGGGCAATTGCATACTGTAACGTATCGGTACACCTCATAGCGTATCGATACGACCTGCTTGACTTGTGAGGGCGTACCAGTACACAGGGTCGTATCGATGCCCTCTTTAGTCACTGGACGAGTGCATACTGATACGGTACCTCAGCGTACCGATACGGTCTGGTGACGCAAGCCTGGGAAGTTTGACCACCGAGGGCGTACCGATACCCTCCTTAGGCGTATCGATACGTGGGTCGTTAAGTTGGTTAAACCTCAGCATGTGATGTTTTGAAACGCGTTTTAGTCCCTGAACTTCATGAATGCAATTGGATGTGTTTGGTTTGTTAGAATGTGATGAAAATTACAGAGAAGCATGAAATATGACTAATTGAATATAGGTAACACTAAAATCAGAGAAGCCCTTGTAATTTGCAGAAATTACATTTTGGTCCCTAAATGTCTAGTTTGTGAAATTAAACCCCTAATCGAAATCCGATCGCTGTGCCATTTCTTCATATGCTCTTGGGTGATCACATAGGACTTAAGTTTTATTTAAGAAAGATAAAAAGAAAAAAAAGGGTCATCAATCGGAGTCAGCTTTAACGAGTTGGCTTCAGTTTTCCCCGTGTAATCACCTCGGTTCGGGTCAACCGTCTAGACCGGACTAAGGGGGTTACACATATACACAGATTCACACAAATTCCTTGAATTACGATATTTAAATACTTTAATCAATCCCTAAAGCTTATGGAAGACATCAGGGTTTGTTACTAACACGTTCGATCAATTAATATTAACCATCAGCTTCATGATCATTTATTCAAATTTTCCTCGTTATTATTATATCTTAAATATAATTTCCATTAATTCACATCAACCATTCAAACTAGCATACAAGGCATCACAATTATCAATCAATTCAACCAATCATCAAATAATTATATGAGTTAAATCATATCCTTAAACATCATCATGCATCTCACATATATCAAATCTCATGCTATTGGTCTCTAAACATGCATATCCATCGTCTACCTATTTTACAGACACTAACATGCAAAACAATCACATTTATGATGCGCATGTAGCAATAGGAGTTTGAGATGTACTAACCTTAAGTCAAAGCGATAAATCCTCGTATAAACTTCCCGATTACTCCACTTGGTCTGATATCTGCCCCAAATAATCCTCATATAAAAACGAATAAAAAACACATTAATTTCATGAATCCCTTATTCAATTCACAAGGTCAAAGTCGTAAAAACAGCTTATCAGGTTCGAATTTGGCGAAACGAACTGCGCCAATGGACTCAGAACATGGAGAAACCCTTAGGTAGGGTCTCTCACAAAAAGTCAATGGCTTGGTCAATAGCTTGGTGATCCGGTACGGCGTGGTGCATGGTAAGCTTAGTGCACCCTAGGTTTGTGATCTAGTGCACGCATGTGCATGGGGAAGATGGTGCACCCACGGGGCGTGCTACTGTGCGGGAGAGTGCACGTGCACCCGAGTGTGCCAAATTCGGTGTGGCACAGTTCACCGCAGTACGGTGCACCCGCTTGGGCAGATCCATGCCCACCCTTACTGGTGGCGCGTGGGAGGCCTTCTGGTGGCCGGAAGACCGCAGCCAACTCCATATCCACATTACTCCGGCCAATGAGCACGCTAATGGCCTCAGATTGCGGCGGTGACGATCGAAACTTGTCGAATCAACTTCTCCAAAACTTGTTCTTCCTTACTATAACGAATGGCGGCTCTGACAGCGATGAGAGGACCACCGGTTGACTCTTCTCGTCGAACTGATGGTTTCGGTGGTCTAATCCACGGCATCTCCGGTGGCCGTAGATCGGGGTTGGAAACTTTCCCTTTACTTTTCTCTCTTTTCCCTCTTCCTCTCTCCCAAAAATATCTTTTCTCCACGTATTCTCTTTTCTCCATCCCATCGGCCACATTTTATTTAAAATACGATCTAATTATTTTTTACTAAACAATAAATAAACACACACAACCTTCCTTTTTACCACAAGCCCAAATTCAAGTATTCTTGATTTAGGCTCTCAAACATAAGGCCCAATCTAAGTCCCGGATGCAAAACATGAAACTTGAGTTGTTACACCTATGACAAGGTAGGCTCGGACGTTCTCTGCATTGTTATGAAGAAAATGGGTTTTAGCCCTTGGTTGGTCCAATGAGTTATGCATTGTGTCACCTCTGTTTACTTCACTATCCTGATGAATGGTGAAAAACAAAAAACCTTTCTCCCAACAAGAGGTCTAAGACAAAGTGACCCTCTCTCTCCTTTCCTATTTCTCCTGATATCTAACATCTTTTGTTGGATTATTGAGAGAAATTTAAGGGATCATGAGATCTCAGAGTTTCGAATAGAAAGAAGATGTCCCTGTAACACCTTGAAATTCGGTCTGGTAAGAATTCATTCTGGTGATCGGAAATTCTACAGTGATGAAGTTTTAAAGATTTCACCGACTAGTTAATTATTGTTATCGAACTTTAATTAGGCTTTAAAGCATCGAATTTAAATCTTGTTCTGCAATATTTAAGCTTTTAGTGACTAAATTAAAATAATTATAAATAGGAGGGCAAAGGTATAAAGGTAAACAAAGGGAGGGGCTAACTAAGTGATCAGCCCACTTTGAATTAAAGACTTCCATTACGTGGAGTCCTTAGATTGCTTTCCTTCAAGTGAAGGAAAGCTTGAAATTGAAATAAAGAAATAAGAGGAATTTTGAGAGCTTACCGAAACCACCCTAAAGCAAGCACCTCTCACCCTTTTCATCATCTTCTTCACCTAAGCACACACCTCTATTGGTGGAAAAATCCAAGCTTGTTGTTTCTTCATTTTAACGATATCGAAACGTTGTTATTGATCGGGTAAGCTATATTCCTTATTCAATTAATGGATTCAATGGATAATTTAGGTGTAATCTAAGTTAGGGTTTTGGGTTATCCATGGAAGTTTACTTGTTGTCATCCTTATTGAAGTGGATATTGATTTTGATATCCCTATGTTGATTTTGATGGTGAAACCTCAATTCTAATAAGTTCTTATTAATCCTTCTAGTTCAAGAAGGGGAGAAAGAAGTATCACCATCTCCGTCACAAGCTAGGAACAAAGGAATCACTATCCGAGAGACCTGAAGCTTCGGATTATTAAGGTGAGTGTAGTCGAAGATTTGAGTTTAGGCGAAAGACCTTCTCGGATCATTAATTATTGTGTTAGGTCATTTCGCTATCTTTGTCATTGAGGGGAATGCATTGGATGTTAATCGGACACTTGGTAAGTGTCAGTAAGTTATCATCGACATGAATTATGTTCATTGAGCATTATTAACGATATAAGCATTGTTATAAGATCACTGCATTGAATTATCGGATATGGATATTGTCAATAATCCTTAAGATAAGATGTTGAAAGATTTGTATGTCAACCATCGTCTATATTGAAATTATGGAACATTGATATAACATTGATCATTGAAATGTATAAGTATATTGTGCCTTGGATTGGAATGAACTCGGGATACAATTGGCATGCCATAGAATTCATGAGCTCAGTGTACGGGTGGACTACGGTCCTAAGGCAATGGCCTATGTTGATTTTGTGAGGCGGAGGGATGTGTTTGATGTTGTTCATTTGGTGAGGCGGAGGGATAAGACCATTCATTGTTTTGGCGAGGCATAGGAATTCAAGTATCCACGATCTTAATTCAATCCAAGGAAATTATGAATGAAGAGAATCATGTTTATTGATTAATGCATTGCCATAAGGCATTACATATGTTAGCATGAAATTATGATTCATTGTAACCATGACATTCTATTTTTAATGTTTTAGTGACTACCTCACTAGGCGTAGTGTGCCTAATGTGTCCTTCTTTATGCATTTTCAGGTTGAGGAGTACTTCGTTGGAAGATCGGATCAGTTGCAAAGACAAGTCACTACTACTATACAAGTAATGTATTTATATTTTCAAACTCCTAGGGAGGTGGCAAAGTAGCTAGTCTAGTCAAATATGCCATTTTTAATGTGTTAGTGGCTTGCCCATTTTGTAATAAGGATTATGGCCCTAAAGGTCTATTTTGGTTTTTGCTAACCTTGCTTAAAATATGCATATTTAGTTACAAGGTAAAAACGAGGTAAACGTATTCGTATGACTATGAAAATTTTCATGCTAGTAATTGATATCAATGAAATGTTGGGTGCAAAGTTTCGTCTTAATTGGACATGTTTTGGTAGGTAAAACCCATAAAAATCAGATAAAATCTGTCATTACAGGTCCACCGTATCGAAACGGGTGATAGCGTTTCGATACAGGTGCCTTATCTTTGAACTTGAGAGTAAGGGCGTTCCGGAACAAAGTAATGTCGTTTCGGAACATTTTTGCTACTGATGGCCCCTGTATCAATACGGGTTTCGAAACAGTTTGCCATTGGTGACCCCTGTTTCGAAACAGGTTTCGAAACGATCAAGTCAAGGTCAACAACAGTCAATCTGTTCCGATACAGGTCAAGCCTGTATCGAAACAGCCTAACGAGTTGGGTCAACAAGTTTGACTCTTGAGTACCCGTTCCGAAACAGTCCATGGCGTTTCGAAACGGAGTTAGGTAAGTTTGTTTTGGATCATTGGTCAGCCTTATAATTTTACATTTAGGTCACTGAATCTTAAGGAGCTAAATTGAAAGTGTTATTAGTGTCGAAACTGAATGAAATTTCGTAAGTAAAACCTCCTAGTGATGAATGTCAATTTGATAAGGTCTAATAGATAGTGGGGCCCAAGTTTGACAAGTTTACAGTTTGGTCCTAAATGTTATAATAATTGAAAAAATGATCCTTGAATAATAATAATTGTGTATGCTCTCCGATATTATGGGAATGATGTATGCTTTGGATATATATATATAATGAATATTAATTACTGTACTTTTTGAGTTAAAAGAAATAAAAAGTTGTGTCTGATCATTGTTTCATCTTCCGGTAACATACTCTGACTCGGTTCTCTTCAGACCGGGAAGGGGGTGTTACATTTGTGGTATCAGAGCTAGAGTTTAGTCGATTCTAGGACTAAACTAAAGTGTATTGCATTGTTATTATGTTACTTTGCCACCCAGGAGTTTTATTTTGTATAAATCGTGAATTGTCGACTAATCCGATTTTTCATATAGTTATGTCTGCGACGAATGAAGCTCATGTAGATGAGCAAACTGCTGGCTTCTTGACACATGGCGAGGAAGTTAGGGGAGGGAATCCTCCAAATCCACTGCAAACACAGGACCCTCAAGTACAGGTTGCTGAGCTTGCTGCACCTACTGCTCAGGCTGAATGTTATCAAAACATGGCCAATATGTTTAAGCAGTTTATGACTGCAATGCAAGCGACACCACAAGTTCAGCCTACTCCCCCTATCGCTCAGTATGTTCGAGCCCATGTGGATAAACTGGCTTTGCTACGAGCTTATTCCTTCACAGGGTAGGATTATGATAACCCTGAAATAGCTGAATATTGGTTGGATAACACTCTACGCATCCTGAATAAACAATTGTAGTGTTCCGACGAACATAAGCTGGAATGTGCCATTGCTTTGTTGACCGATGAAGCTCTGATGTGGTGGGAGACCACTATTTTTACAGTTCCTGAAGAATTGGTCACTTGGGAATTCTTTCTTAAGGAATTCTGAAACAAGTACATCAGCGAGTACTACCTCACGGAAAGGCGGAGCACCTTTCTTCATTTAAGACAAGGTGGGAAGCCAATGGAGCAATACATCCACGATTTCTGTAAGTACTGCCAATATGGAGCTGAGTTTATAAAGAAAGAAGAGGACAAGTGTTGAATGTTTATTGATGGATTAAGCGATGAGCTGCGGCCTATGTTATTGCTCTAGGTATCACCAATTTCTAGGATTTGGTGAATCGAGTAAAGTCAACAGAAGCAGCGCAGAGAGCTTAGAGAGGAAATATGTCCAACCGATCTGAGAAGAGAATGTGGAGCGACTCCTGACCTCCCAAATGGAACAAGAATGGCAGGTATCAAGGTTCGAAGCAAACCTCATTCTCACAGCCGTCCCGCACTGGGAACATTGAGAGACCACAGACTATCACCAAGTCCTGGTCCAAGGCGACCTCTGTGGAGAGTACTGGAGGTTCAAATCGGGGTGTTCAGCATCCAGTCTGTAACTTTTGTCAGAAGCGGAACCTAGTAGGGCAATGTCGCAAGCAGACGGTGGCGTGTTTCTTCTGTGGTGAACAGGAACATTTTATCAGGGATTGTCCTCAGAATCCCTCTAAGTCAGCAGCTGTGCACAGAGATATCTCTTCACCTACTTAGTCCTTTCGGGGAAAAGGGCCAAGGCAAGTACCATCGGGGACTTTAGGTAGGCCAGGTGGATCCGAGAAGCAAGGCAATAAGCAAGAATCGAAAGCCTCTGCACAATATTATCATGTAAGAAGCCGCGAGGAGGATGACGAGCCTGATGTCATAGCAGGTACCGTTATGTTATATGCACATTCATTGTACGTATTGATTGATCCTGGATCTACACACTCTTTTATAAGCCTGGAATTGGTTAAGAAATATAAGATGTCAAGTGAACCTTTAGCAACGAAGGTTTCTCTAACAAATCCATTGGGCGATTGTGTCATTCTAAGCCTTGTATGTAAGAATTGCCCAATCATGATCCAAGGAATTTTGTTCCCTGCAGATTTCCTAGTTTTGCCAATCCACGAGTTTGATGTGATTCTAGGTGTTGATTGGCTTAGTAATCATCAAGCGTGGGTAGACTGTGGTAAGCGGAAATTGTATCTTCGGGGTCTTGGCAAGGAAAGGATAATGCTGATGGAATCTCAGAACTCCATGTTGTGTGCCTTGACCACTGGATCCAAGAATGAACCTCAGATCATTGACATAGATACGATAAATGAGTTCCCAGATGTTTTCCCTGATGAGCTTTCGGGATTGCCCCCAACCCGTGAAGTGGAATTTGGTATTGAAGTGCAACCTGGAACCGCTCCAGTCTCCATTGCACCATATAGGATGGCGGCTGTGGAATTGAAGGAGTTAAAAACTCAAATTCAAGACCTTATGAACAAGGGTTATATACGGCTGAGCTCATCACCCTGGGGAGCTCCGGTTCTCTTTGTCAAGAAGAAGGATGGTTCGATTCGATTATGCATTGATTATAGACAATTGAACAAAGTCACCATCAAGAATAAGTATCTTTTGCCCATGATAGACGACATGTTCGATCAATTAAAATATGCTTTTGTGTTCTCCAAGATTGATCTAAGGTCGGGTTATTATCAAATGAAAGTCAAAGAGTGTGATGTGCCCAAAACTGCCTTTCGTACAAGATATGGACATTACGAATTCTTAGTAATGCCTTTCGGACTAACGAATACACCTGCAGCTTTTATGGATTTAATGAATTGGGTATTCATGCCCTATCTCGATAAGTTTGTTGTAGTGTTCATAGAAGATATCTTGATTTATTCAAAGAATGAATCAGAACATCGAGATCACCTTCGTACTGTGCTTCAGACACTGAGAGAGAAGCAGTTGTATGTGAAGTTTTCTAAGTGTGAATTCTGGCTCACTGAAGTGGCCTTTTTGGGGCATGTTGTATCAGCCTCGGGCATTCAGGTGGATCCGAAGAAAATACAAGCTGGGGTGGATTGGCATCCGCCAAAGAATGTTGGTGAAGTTAGAAGTTGTCTCGGGCTTGCTGGATATTACCATAGGTTCGTGAAAGGATTTTCAATGTTAGCCGCTCCTTTGACTAAATTGTTGCAGAAGGAGACGCCTTTTGTTTGGGCTGAAGACCAACAACGAAGCTTTGATCAGTTGAAACAAGTCCTAACCCATGCACATGTCTTGACCCAGCCTAAGCCTGGAAAAGACTTTACTGTTTACAGTGATGCTTCGCATCTTGGGTTAGGGTGTGTATTAATGCAAGAAGGTAAGATTATTGCTTACGCTTCAAGGCAGCTTAAGCCACATGCAATGAACTATCCCACCCACGACCTAGAATTGGCTACATTTGTTTTTGCATTAAAAATTTGGAGGCATTATCTCTACGGGGAGAAATGTTATCTTTTCACCGATCACAAAAGCCTTAAATACTTGTTGACGCAAAAGGAGTTGAATTTAAGACAACATAGATGGATGGAACTTTTTAAGGACTATGATTTAGTCATTGATTATCATCCGGGCAAGGCCAATGTTGTAGCTGATGCACTCAGCCACAAACCTCTGCCTGGTAAGCTTTGACTATGAAATTAAAAGTTATAAGTACAGTGAAGCATGTTAACTCATCGTTACATTATTCTCTTGTAGCCCCTCGAGCAATTAACGTTCATTTCCGGCTTCGAAAGCACCAATGTCTCGTAGCTGAACTCCAAGTTCAGTCTACTATTATTTCCCAAATTAAAGACTTGCAAGAACAAGATTCTGAGCTTCAAGCCATTGTCTCTAAATTATCCGATAATCCAGATTTCAGAATTAATTCTGAAGGACTCCTATGTTTTTATGATCGAGTTTGTGTGCCCAATGATGAAACTCTCCGTGCTGACATTCTTGCTGAAGCTCATTCAAGTTCCTTCTCCATTCACCCTGGGTCTTTGAAAATGTACAAGGATTTACGTGAACTGTATTGGTGGTCAGGCATGAAGCAAGCTATTGTTAATTATGTTTCCAAGTGCCTCACTTGTCAACGTGTTAAGGCATAACATTGTGCTCCTACAAGACTTTTACAACCCATAGATCTACCAAAATGGAAATGGGAAAAGATCACCATGGACCTTGTCAGTGGTCTACCGTTAACCCCTGCAAAGCATGATGCTATTTGGGTTATTGTAGATCGGTTTACGAAGTCAGCTCATTTCATACCTGTTAGAATGGACTACGGTCTCCCTAAGTTAGCTGAGTTGTACATCAAATAAGTGATCTGACTTCATGGTGTGCATGAATCCATCATTTTGGATCGAGATCCTCGATTTGTGTCTCGGTTTTGGAGAACTTTACAAGGAGCTCTGGGCACCATAGTCAATCTTAGCACGGCCTTTCACCCTCAAACTGACGGTCAATCAGAAAGAGTAATTCAGGTTTTGGAAGATATGCTTCGCGCTTGTATTATCGACTTTGGTGGGACTTGGGAGAAATCCTTACCTCTTGTCGAATTTGCTTATAATAATAGTTATCAAGCATCCATTCAAATGGCCCCGTATAAAGCTTTGTATGGTATACGGTGCAAAACTCTTTTGTGTTGGTCGGAGCTGGGTGAGGGCAAGGTATTAGGCCCTGATTTGCTTCCTGAAACTGAAGAACGAGTTACCATCATTCATGATCGTCTCAAGGCTGCTTTCGATCGGCAAAAAGCTTATGCTGATCTTAAAAGGAGAGACATTCAATATGAAGTTGGTGAGAAAGCCTTTCTTAAGGTGTCACCTTAGAAGAAAGTCTTGAGGTTTGGCAAGAAGGGAAAGTTGAGCCCTCAGTTCATTGGACCCTTTGAAGTCACTGAAAATATTGGCCCAGTGGCGTATCAACTTTTGCTACCCCCTGAATTGAGTAAAATCCATGATATCTTTCATGTATCGATGCTTCGGAATTATCGGTCGGACCCTTCACACATTTTGGAACCAGAATCTGTGGAACAACGGCCATACCTATCCTATGAAAAAGAACTAGTTGAGATCCTTGCTAAAGAAGTCAAAAGGCTTCGCAACAAAACCGTATCCTTAGTGAAAGTGCTTTGGAGAAGTCACGTTGTTGAAGAAGCCACTTGGGAACCTGAAGAAATTATGAGACAACAATATCCGCATCTCTTCGGTTCAGGTAAAATTCGAGGATGAATTTTTCTTAAGGGGGGAGAGTTGTAACACCCCGATATCCGGTCTGGTCGGAATTCATTGCGGTGATCGGAAATTCTATAGTGATGAAGTTTTAAAGATTTCACCGACTAGTTAATTATTGTTATCGAACTTTAATTAGGCTTTAAAGCATCGAATTTAAATCTTGTTATGCAATATTTAAGCTTTTAGTGACTAAATTAAAAGAATTATAAATAGGAGGGCAAAGCTATAAAGGTAAAGAAAGGGAGGGGCTAACTAAGTGATCAGCCCACTTTGAATTAAAGACTTCCATTACGTGGAGTCCTCAGATTGCTTTCCTTCAAGTGAAGGAAACCTTGAAATTGAAATAGAGAAATAAGAGGAATTTAGAGAGCTTACCGAAACCACCCTAAAGCAAGCACCTCTCACCCTTTTCATCATCTTCTTCACCTAAGCACACACCTCCATTGGTGGAAAAATCCAAGCTTGTTGTTTCTTCATTTTAACGATATCGAAACGTTGTTATCAATCGGGTAAGCTATATTCCTCATTCAATTAATGGATTCCATGGATAATTTAGGTGTAATCTAAGTTAGGGTTTTGGGTTATCTATGGAAGTTTACTTGTTGTCATCCTTATTGAAGTGGATATTGATTTTGATATCCCTATGTTGATTTTGATGATGAAACCTCAATTCTAATAAGTTCTTATTAATCCTTCTAGTTTAAGAAGGGGAGAAAGAAGTATCGCCATCTCCGTCACAAGCTAGGAACAAAGGAATCGCTATCCGAGAGCCTTGGAGCTTCGGATTACTACGGTCCTAAGGCTAAGGCCTATGTTGATTTGGCGAGGCGGAGGGATGTGTTTGATGTTGGTCATTTGGCGAGGAGGAGGGATAAGACCATTCATTGTTTTGGCGAGGCGTAGGAATTCGCGTATCCACGATCTTAATTCAATCCAAGGAAATTATGAATGAAGAGAATCATGTTTATTGATTAATGCATTGCCATAAGGCATTACGTATGTTAGTATGAAATTATGATTCATTGTAACCATGACATTCTATTGTTAATGTTTTAGTGACTACCTCACTAGGCATAGTGTGCCTAATGTGTCCTTCTTCATGCATTTTCAGGTTGAGGAGTAGTTCGTTGGAAGATCGGATCGGTTGCAAAGACAATTCACTACTACTATACAAGTAATGTATTTATATTTTCAAACTCCTAGGGAGGTGGCAAAGTAGCTAGTCTAGTCAAATATGCCCTTTTTGATGTGTTAGTGGTTTGCCCATTTTGTAATAAGGTTTATGGCCCTAAAGGTCTATTTTGGTTTTCGCTAACCTTGCTTAAAAAATGCATATTTAGTTACAAGGTAAAAACGAGGTAAACGTATTCGTATGACAATGAAAATTTGCATGCTAGTAGTTGATATCAATGAAATGTTGGGTGCAAAGTTTCGTCTTAAGTGGACATGTTTTGGTAGGGTAAAACCCATAAAAATCAGATAAAATTTGTCATTACAGGTCCACCGTATCGAAACGGGTGATGGCATTTCGATACAGGTGCCTTATCTTTGAACTTGAGAGTAAGGGCGTTCCGGAACGAAGTAATGACGTTTCTGAACATTTTTGCTACTGATGGCCCCTGTATCGATACGGGTTTCGAAACGGTTTGCCACTGGTGACCCATGTTTTGAAACAGGTTTCGAAACGGTCAAGTCAAGGTCAACGACAGTCAATCTGTTCCGATACAGGTCAAGCCTATATCAAAACGTCCTAACGAATTGGGTCAACAGGTTTGACTCTTGAGTACCCATTCTGAAACAGTCCATAGCGTTTCGAAACGGAGTTAGGTAAGTTTGTTATGGATCATTAGTCAGCCTTATAATTTTACATTTAGGTCACCGAATCCTAAGGAGCTAAATTGAAAGTGGGCCCCAAGTTTGACAAGTTTTTAGTTTGGTCCTAAATGTTATAATAACTGAAAAATGATCCTTGAATAATAATAATTGTGTATGCTCTATGATATTATGGGAATGATGTATGCTTTGGATATATATATATATAATGAATATTAATTACTGTACTTTTTGAGTTAAAAGAAATAAAATGTTGTGTCTGATCATTGTTTCGTCTTCCGGTAACATACTCTGACTCGGTTCTCTTCCAGACCGGGAAGGAGGTGTTACAATCGCGTTCTAAGTCATCTCATGTTTGTTGATGACTGTTTCCTCTTTACTAAGACAGATCATGCTAACTGCACCTCTGTGATGTCTCTTCTCGAAAGTTTTCAAAGAGCTACGGGACAAACGGTGAATGTGGGAAAATCCTCAGTTTTCTTCTCACCTAAAAAAAGCCATATCCTCAAAACGTTCTTAGGTAATGCTCTGGGTTTCGGTTTGATGGAATAAGGGAGTAAATAAATGGGGCTCCTGTAACACCCCAAATTTGGGCCTAGATGTTTAGAGTCTGAATCGGATCGGTCTGGAAAACGGTTCGAATCTAAAAGAGAGTTTTAGGGAACACCTAGTTCGGGATGCTTTAAAAATATAGAAAAATATTTAAAAATCCTCATTTAATATATAAAAGAGAATGGTGAAATAAATTTTATAAAATAGGGTTTGGAAATACTACATTCCGGTGTAGTGACCAAATCGCAGTTTTTTCAAAGTTCAGTAGTGACTGTTTTGTAAAGGATTGAAACTTTGAATCTTTAAGGAGCTAATTTTACCAAAATGTTTTCATCAGATTTTTCCTTAATTTGGGTGATTTAATTAATATTTTAATTAAAGAAAATGAAGGGGATTAAAATAGAAAACCACCTTTGACTTTTTCATAACTACTTTTCACAAATTTTCCCTCATTTTATTTTCTCTCAAATTCCTTTCAACCAAACACTTTCTCTCCAGTAAATTTACTTTGATTTCCACTTCATTTGATGAGATTTCAATCACTCTTTGATTCCTAATCAATTCCTCATCAAATCCACTTGATTTCTACATTGAATTTTCAAGAAAACTTGCCCAAATCAAGGAAAAATCATCCATTAGAGGTAAGCTCCGTCCTTCTCCTCTAATGATCAGTTCTTTACTGAAATTCCCAAGTTATCAATCTTTTATAATGATTTTTAAGTGGTTTTAATGTTAGAAACAAGAAATTGTCTTAAAACTCAAGATTTTGGAAGAGATCTTGAAGATTTTCGTGGTGATTGATTGGGTTCTGTTTTGAGATGGTTTTCTAATGTATTTTGGATGTTAATTGATGTTACAAATGAGGTTTTATCAATCCAATCCTGAATAGGTTTGTTTTCCTAAGTTTTGCTTGTTAGAATGATGGTTTTTGGGGTGATTTTGGTGTTCTATTATAGCTGGAGGTATAAGGACGTGGTTGTGTTGGTTTTTGATGTAAATTGATGTTTAGAAATGATTAGAAGTGATGGATCTTGGCTGGGTTTGGTTTTGGAAGAGTTTGGAGGTGATTTCGGTAGTGTTTGGTAGCCGAAATGTGGTTTTTGTGTAGAGCAACGAGTTTAGGTGTGTGGCTGATGATTTCAATGCATGATGATGCATTAATCCTCTGCTCTTATGTGTTTAAAACAGGGGAGACATCTTCGGACACCTTTGGAGTTGATCCGGAAGCTTAGATAGCGTTTCGGTGAGCAAGCGAAACGTAATCGGTGAGTGCGTATGGTTTTAGAAGTCCTTGAGGGACAAAGAAACAAGGGTTGGGGATTTAGGAAAGGTTTGAAACACCTTCCTAAGTCCGGAAGTAAGTATTGGCTAGATTGCTCTCTTGAATGTGGTGATTGCCCCTAAAATGTTTTTACATGCTCATGGTTTTAGATTGATAAATTCCTACTGTTTTTATGCATGAATTATAGCATGAGATGATGCTTGAAATGATTTCATAAAGTAACATGTTGCATAGTTGAGTTTTAAGCTTTTATGTTAAAGCATAGCAAATGTTATGATTTTGAAATGAGATGAGAATGTTGAGATTTAATGCATGAAAAACAGTAGGTGAGATGATGATTTGACATAATATATTGGCATAGATGTTGAGATACTTACCGGATATAATTGATCGATCAATAGGATGAGAGCGCACTATAAACTGAAAATTCGTACGTGCTTTTTGGTTAAGCCAAAAGGAGAGAACCGATGATAGGCATTCCATCGGGTAGGACTTGGTGAAATACCCAAGCTTTGTGGTGATGAGAGATTTTGCCATGTGAGTACGGTGATGTGAGATTCCACCGGAAACTATGTTGCTGGACGAGTGAGTACGGTGATGAGAGATGCCACCGGAAGTGTCTAGTGAGATGTCCACATATCCAAGTAATAAAGAGATGTGAAATGCCAATATAAAATATGTTATGGTTTTTGATTCACATGTACCTTTGATGAAATGGTTTATGCTATGAGAAATGCATATGTGATATGTTTATGAAATGCTTTAGAGTACAAGCATGAGTTTGGATTTGCCATGAGTTTTGCATTGGTTTAAATGCATGAGATAGAATGAAGGTACATGTGTTTTCAATGAGAAATTGCTTTGAAAGGTTTTCAAGCATGAGATAGGATGAGCATGTGGTTTAAAAGCTTTTGAGAAAGTGTTTTCAAGATATGCATTGTTGTGTTGGTTTTCTTTTGAGCATGCCTCACTAAGCATTTGTGCTTACGCTCTTTCTTTTACCAATAATGCAGATAATTGAGGTGTTTTCGGGCATCAAGGAAGTTAAGTTCATCCAAGGAAGTCCAAGCTCACGTATGGTGAAGTTTTCATACACTTTAGTTGTAACCCCCTTAGCCCGGCCTAGACGGTTGACCCAAACTACGAAGATTACACGGGGAAAACCAAAGTCAACCCGAAATTCAACCTTGATTAACGACCCTTTTTTTGTTTTTAAACTTGTCTAAATGCATATTAATCCTAGGTGAACTCTTGAGAAGGACATACTCAAAAATCACAGCCATCGGAAAACATTTAGGGACTCAATTGCACAACATACAAATTTAGGGACCAAAACGCAAATTCTGGAAATTAAGAGGACTTAACATGTTTTAAAGTTACCATTATAAAATTAATCATATTTCATGCCTCTCTGCCAAATTTCATCTCAATCGGACATCACAAACTCAACCAATTGCATAAACAAAGATTGGGACCAAAACGTAAGAGTTTCAAAACATATAACCATCAAATTCAGTGCCCAACGGTCGAGTGTTCCGAAATGGGGAAGATCCGTTTCGAAACGCGGGACCGTTCCGAAACTTGTTCCGGAACAGGGCTTGGCAGTGGCAAATCCGTTTCGGAACAGCTCTACCTGTTTCGAAACGCCAAGGCCATTTCAGGCCACCTGTTCCGAAACAGTAGCACCCGTTCCGAAACGAGATGCCCAGAATTGCAGAATTTTGCTGGTTTAACAAGCAATTGACCCATCAAACACATTCCGATGACACTCAAATCGTACCAGCAAGTCATCAAACACTTAAGGAACATAATAGCATCAACTAAACACAATCATGGCATCATTCAAAGAAAAACCCAATTCTATAGGCATGCATCCTATATTGTAAACCATGCAACCAACAATTCTCCAAAACCAAATACCAAAAGGCCATTTACATGTTCCAACATCATCAAAGGCATTTAACCAAAATAGGGAGTCCAAAACATCTCCCAAAAACACAATCTAGGTTCCCATTGCCAAATGCCAAAAGCTAATAGTGTTAGGAAAACATTCACCATACATGAGCTTAATCTTCCACTTGGATCCTTGACCTCCTTGCTGCCCTTTATGCACTTCAATGCTCTGCATTATTGGTTTAAGAAAGAGAGAGCGTAAGCACATAGCTTAGTGAGGAATGCTCAATTAAAACATCACAATAATGCATTTGCAAAAACACCCTTTTCAAGGCCTTTAGTTTCAAAACAACATTTATCATGCAATTATGCATACAAACCAAGCATCTCATGCTTCAAATCATCATCATGTCATATTGGCTTACAAGTGATAATCAATAACATTTTACAACTCAAAACACAATCGGATACGCGGATTACAAGCGTTGTCCCATACGCTTCATACACACTACCAATATCAAGGTGGAGCATGGTACAATCACAACCCCTCAACACCCGTGATGGAGACTATGGTACAATCACAACCCCTCAACGTCACTCATCGGTAGTTGTATAACATCACTAACAAGAACACGGGACATACAACACAAGATCCACACATGGGCTTTTAACCACCATTGTGATCTTAACACAAGATCCACTCATGGACTTTTAACCACCATGATGATCTTAACCATCTCGTTAGTGTACTTGGATGGAGTTTACGGTACAATCACAACCCCTCAACATCCAAGGCGACTTTATTCACGGTGCACCCAATCCTATAGCCGGCTAACTATATCCGATTCAAGTACTTTAAAACCAACACATCACTTGCCAATATACATCATATAACATCATTAATCCACTGTTTTAAGCATTTAACAAAGCCATTAAATCATCATGCATTACAATGCATCAAACCACATTTATCAATGTTCAAAACAAGGATCTCTTACCTCGAGCATCCTTCAACACATGGCTTACAAAACCAGCATTAAACATGCTAAAATATGCTCTCAAAACAGAATTTAGACATGCAAATAAAACACATTGCATTCAACCAACTCATGGTTCATCAACAAGAGAGTTTCTTCGAAAAACTTACTCTTGAGCTTAGCTAAGTTGTTTAGACTTAAACTAAGCTCCCAAAACCTTCCAAGATTGGTTTCAAAGCTGAAAACCAAACTTCACTCATCGATTCCGTTTCGCAAGCTTGCCGAAACACCGATCAAGCCTCCGGATCAACACCACAAGGATCCGATGATGCCTCCCCTGTTTTAAACACATCAAAGCAGTGGATTAATGCATCATCATGCATTAATATCTTCAACCAAGACACCTAAACTCGCTGCTCACATCAACACTCACATTTCGGCTACCAAACACAACCGAAATCACATCCAAACACCTCTACAACCTTACCCAGCCAAGATCCATCAATTCCAATCATACTTATACATCAATTAACATCCAAAAAGGATCTAATCACGTCCTTATACCTCCAGCTATAGCAGAACATCAAAATCACCCCAAAAACCATCATTAACTCAATCAAAAACTTAGGAAAATAAACCTATCCGGGATTGCATTGATTAAACTTCAATTACACATCATTTATACATTCAATAAACATCAAAAAGACATCTCAAAACACAGCCCAATCACTTAGTACGAATTTAATCCATATTAAATCCAAATCTTGCATTTTAAGCCAAAATCAAGAACACAACATTAAAACCTTTAATAAAACTCAAATCAAGGATTGAGAACTTGGGAATTTCAGTAAAGAACTGAGTATTTAGAGGAGAATGACGTTCATACCTCTAAATGTGAGTTTCTCCTTGTTTAAAGCCAAGATTCTTGAAAATTCAATAAGCAAATGGTAATGATTTGATGTAGGAATGATTAGAAACCAATTGGAGATTGAAATCTCATCTTTAGGTGTTAAAATCAGAGGGAAAATGGCTGGGGAAATGTGTTTGGCTGAGAGAAAAAGGAGAGAAAATGAAGAGGGAAAATTTTGAGAAAAGTTAGTTATGAACTTCCAAAATATCTATTTCCCCTTTTTCCTTTTATTAAATATCATTTAATAAATGTTTAATATTAAGAAAAATCCGGAGAAAACTCTTCTTGGGTAAATTAGCTCCTTAAAGATTCAAAGTTTCAATCCTTTTAAAACAGTCACCAACTTTTCAAAAATTACATTTTAGTCACTAACTTGAAATGTCACATTTCGAAACCTCATTTTGTAAAATTGATTTCACCACTCTCTTATATATAATAAAAGAGAATTTTAAGATATTTTTTCATATTTTTAATGCATCCCGAACTAGGCATTCCCTAAAACCACCTTTTATATTCGAACCGAAATTCGACCGGCCTGATTCAAACCCAAAACCTCTAAGCCCAAAATTGGGGTGTTACAACTCTCCCCCCCCCTTAAGAAATTTCGTCCTCGAAATTTACCTGAAGGAAAGAGGTACGGAAACTGCTTCAACATGTCATCCTTCCGTTCCCACGTGGCTTCCTCAACACCACGATGCTTCCACAACACCTTTACCAACTCAATGGTCTTGCCTCGAAGAACTTTACAATCCGAATCCAGAATCTTCACCGGTTCCTCATCATAGGTCAAATCCAGATTCAATTCCACTTCTTCCACAGGCATCACATGCGAAGGATCCGATCTATACTTCCGAAGCATAGAAACATGAAACACATCATGGATCTTTTCCAACTCCTGCGGTAACCTCAACTTGTACGCAACAGGACCCACACGCTCAATCACCTCGTATGGTCCAATGTACCTAGGGCTCAACTTACCCTTTCGGCCAAACCTCATCACCTTTTTCCAAGGCGAAACTTTCAAAAACACACGGTCACCCACCGCATACTCAATCTCCTTACGCTTCAAATCCGCGTAAGACTTTTGCCGATCAGAAGCTGCCTTCAACCGCTCACAAATGAGCTTCACCTTCTCGGTGGTTCCCTTCAACAAAGCTGGCATCGAAACCAACTTCTGACCCGTTTCAGCCCAACAAAGAGGAGTCCTACACTTTCTCCCGTACAAAGCTTCATAAGGTGCCATTTGAATACTTGCCTGATAACTGTTATTATAGGCAAACTCCACCAAAGGCAGATGTTTCTCCCAAGAACCCTGAAACTCAATCACGCAGCACCTCAACATATCCTCCAACACCTGTATAACACGCTCAGACTGTCCATCCGACTGCGGATGATAAGAAGTGCTGAAATTCAACCGCGTACCCAAAGCCTGATGCAAACACTGCCAGAAACGCGATGTAAACCTCGGATCCCTATCTGACACAATCGACTTAGGCACACCATGCAGCCGCACAATCTCAGCAATGTACAGCTCCGCAAGCTTATCCAAGGTATATGTAGTATGCACAGGCAAGAAATGCGCACACTTCGTTAGGCGATCCACAATCACCCACACAGAATTCATCCTCGATGGCGACAAGGGCAAACCAGACACAAAGTCCATGGTAACCCTTTCCCACTTCCACTCAGGAATCCTCAACGGTTGCAACAACCCTGAAGGAAACTGATGCTCAGCTTTAGCTCACTGGCAAATCATGCACTTTCTTACAAACTCAGCAACATCCTTCTTTAAACCCACCCAATAGTACTCATCACGAAGATCACGGTACATCTTAGTACTACCAGGGTGCATAGCAAAAGGACTACTATGACCTTCAGTCAGAATAGCACGCCTCAACTCAGCATCATTGGGCACTACTATCCGACTCCCAAAACATAAAACCCCATCATCATTAAAGCAGAAATCTGATGGCCTACCCTCCGCAATATCCTGAACATGTGGCACCAAGGAATCATCCAACAACTGCTTTTCCTTAATCAACTGAACCAAGGATGCTTTCACTTGCAACTCAGCCACAAGACCACCATCACGCGAGATGCTCAAACTGGCAAACATAGCCCTCAACTCCACAGCTACCTTCCTACTCAAGGCATCCGCTACAACATTAGCTTTACCCGGATGGTACTCGATCGTCAAATCATAATCCTTAAGCAACTCCACCCAACATCGCTGCCTAAGATTCAACTCCTTCTGAGACATCAGATACTTCAAACTCTTGTGGTCCGTGTACACCGTACACTTCTCACCATACAGGTAATGTCTCCAGATTTTCAAAGCAAAAACCACTGCGGCTAACTCAATGTCATGCGTAGGATAATTGCGCTCATGCACCTTCAACTGTCGTGATGCATAAGCCACCACCTTACCCTCTTGCATCAACACACATCCCAAACCAACGTAGGACGCATCACTATACACCACAAACTCTTTCCCTGATTCAGGTTGAACCAAGATAGGAGCTTGCGTCAAAGCTGCCTCTAGCTTCTCAAAAGCCTGCTGTCTCGCTTCCGTCCACTCATACTTAACATCCTTCTGCAACAACTTCGTCAAAGGTGCAGCAATCTTGGAAAACCCATCCACGAACCTTCGGTAGTATCCTGCCAAACCCAGGAAACTACGGACTTCATGAACAGACTTAGGAGGCTTCCAATTCATCACTGCCTCAATCTTCTGAGGATCAACACGAATCCCCTCCGCAGAAACCACATGACCAAGAAACACAACCTCTCTAAGCCAGAACTCACACTTGCTCAGCTTAGCGTAAAGCTGATTCTCCAACAAAGCCTGTAACACAATTCTCAAATGCCCTTCATGCTCCTCCTCAGTACGTGAGTACACAAGAATATCATCAATGAACACCACGACAAATTTATCCAAGTATTCATGGAATACTCTATTCATCATGTCCATGAAAGCTGCAGGAGCATTCGTCAAACCAAACGGCATCACAAGGAATTCATAATGCTCATACCTCGTTCTGAAGGCTGTCTTTGGCACATCCTCATCCTTCACCTTCAACTGGTAATACCCTGACCTTAAGTCAATTTTAGAGAACACCGCCGCTCCCCGAAACTGATCAAAAAGATCATCAATTCTCGGCAATGGATACCGATTCTTGATAGTCAACTTGTTAAGCTGACGGTAATCAATGCATATTCTCATAGTGCCATCCTTCTTCTTCACAAACAAGACCGGTGCACCCCAAGGTGACACACTCGGCCGAATGAAACCACGATCAAGCAACTCCTGAAGTTGCGTCTTCAACTCTTTCAACTCTTTAGGTGCCATTCGATAAGGAGTAATGGACACTGGAGTTGTGTTTTCATACAACTCAATCCCAAACTCCACTTCGCGATTAGGAGGCAATCCAGGCAACTCCTCCGGAAACACACCAGGAAACTCTCGTACAGTCCTGATATCTTGCACACGCAACTCCTTAGAGCTAGGATTCATCATGAAGGCTAGGTAAGCTTCACAGCCTTGCCTCAGCATCCGACTCGCTTCCAAGGTAGACACCACATTGGCAAGAAACTTCACATTCTCACCAACCACTACTACCTCATAATCATCCGCAATTTTCAACGAAACTCGCTTATTCTCAAAATCCACTACCGCTCGATGCTCAACAAGCCAATCCATACCAAGGATTACATCAAAGCCATAGAAAGGCAACTCCATAAGATCAACATGGAAAACATGATCTTGCACAACCAAGGGACATCTTCTATAAAGCTTTCGAGTCACAACAATCACACCAAAAGAACTAGTTACACGCATACCAACATCCAAAGACTCAACAGGCAAACCAAGCAATTGAGCATGCTCACGCAATATGTATGAGTGTGTAGATCCAGAATCAATCAAGGAAAGTAATGACAAGGATTGCAAAGTAAAAGTACCTGCGATCATATCCGTGTCATTCCTTCCCTCTCTCTGAGCATACACTCTGGCCTGGCCACCACCCTCAGGCTGAACAGCTACAACATGAGCCACATTCCTTCCACCATCCTCTCTACGCTGGAAGTTACCACGGCCGCGCCCACGACCTCTCTGCGGTGCAACAACTCCAAGAGCACGTCCCTGGCCACCACCGGCCAACAAAGGACACTCCCTCCTCATATGATCCGCCGAACCACAGTTCCAGCACGAGTTACCGGCCACCACAACAGGAGCCTGAACCTCCCTCGCTACTCGAGGACAATCACGCCTCAGATGTCCACGTGATCCACATGTCCAACATGTGTTCGGATCAGCTCTCGCCCTGTCTCCCTGAACAGGCGCACCTTGCCCTCCACCACCTCGCCTAGCCGAAGACTGATACTTCCGATCAAGGCCCCTCTTGTTCCGTTTGCCACCGGAACTATACTCAGCAGCTCGCTTGCCCACACTAGGACCAGCACCTCTAGAAGATAGACTCAAATTCAACTCGATGTCCTTTACTCTTCCAACCAGCACATCAAAATTTGTGTACTCAGCAGCCAGCATATAAGTCTTCACCTCCGTCACCAGACCATAACGGAAACGTTCACACCTCTCCCGCTCATCAGGAACAAGCTCAGGTGCGTACTGACTGAGTCAGACAAACTGAACCTCGTACTCAGCCACTGTCATACTCCCTTGAGTAAGAGACATGAATTCCCTTTTCTTCTCATCCAGGTATCGCACACCCAGATACCTCCTCTTGAACGCGTTCAAAAAGAACGTCCAAGTTACATCAGCTTCCTCCATTCTGGAGATAGTGGTTGTCCACCAGGTATACGCATCGTCATGCAACAATGATATCACACAACCCAGCTTTTGCACATCATTGCAGTTCATTTGTCCCAAGATTCTCTTGGTACTTTCCAACCAAGATTCAGAACCTTCAGCAGACAATCCCCTGAACTCAGTCCCTCCCAGACTGCGCATACGTTCTAGAGGTAGTCTTACATTAGCATCTCCCTGATGCCCAGCTCCTTGAGCTCCAGCTACCGCCGCCCGAAAGGCTCCAGCAATAGCTTGTATCAGCATTGTCATGTCAGGAGCAGCTTGCCCCTGCCCAGCTTCAGGTCCAGCGACCCCAGCACCAGCAGCAACACCAGCTCCTTCACCCCCAGCACCGCCACCACCGGGTGGAGGAGGTAAATCCACTACATTTTCATCGTTCTCTTCATTCTCATTTTGAGCCATAGCTCGCGTATTAATCCTCGTCTCTCTACGAGGTCCCATTCACTAAACAATGCAATCACAATGCAATAAACAAAGTCAGGCTCAGCAAGGTAAGCAATCCAAGTACTCAAGCTCATTTCCAACTAAAAACAAATCATTTCATTAGCTTTGATTTGGCAATGGGTCCCTCTAACATGCTTCACCACAACATACACCACAATTGCAACATACTTACAATTTATACATCATACTTTCACTCATCATGCATACAAAGCAATCATACACATATCACCCACTTAACCATTCCCAATTACTCGAGAACTCAGCTCTGATACCACCAAATGTAACCCCCTTAGCCCGGCCTAGACGGTTAACCCGAACTACGAAGATTACACGGGGAAAACCAAAGTCAACCCGAAAGTCAAACTTGATTAACGACCCTTTTTTTATTTTTAAACTTGTCTAAATGCATATTAATCCTAGGTGAACTCTTGAGAAGGACATACTCAAAAATCACAGCCATCGGAAAACATTTAGGGACTCAATTGCACAACATACAAATTTAGGGACCAAAACGCAAATTCTGGAAATTAAGAGGACTTAACATGTTTTAAAGTTACCATTATAAAATTAATCATATTTCATGCCTCTCTGCCAAATTTCATCTCAATCGGACATCACAAACTCAACCAATTGCATAAACAAAGATTGGGACCAAAACGTAAGAGTTTCAAAACATATAACCATCAAATTCAGTGCCCAACGGTCGAGTGTTTCGAAACGGGGAAGATCCATTCCGAAACGCGGGACCGTTCCGAAACTTGTTGCGGAACAGGGCTTGGCAGTGGCAAATCTGTTTCGGAACAGCTCTACCTGATTCGAAACGCCAAGGCCATTTCAGGCCACCTGTTCCGAAACAGTAGCACCCGTTCCGAAACGAGATGCCCAGAATTGCAGAATTTTGCTGGTTTAACAAGCAATTGACCCATCAAACACATTCCGATGACACTCAAATCGTACCAGCAAGTCATCAAACACTTAAGGAACATAATAGCATCAACTAAACACAATCATGGCATCATTCAAAGAAAAACCCAATTCTATATGCATGCATCCTATATTGTAAACCATGCAACCAACAATTCTCCAAAACCAAATACCAAAAGGCCATTTACATGTTCCAACATCATCAAAGGCATTTAACCAAAATAGGGAGTCCAAAACATCTCCCAAAAACACAATCTAGGTTCCCATTGCCAAATGCCAAAAGCTAATAGTGTTAGGAAAACATTCACCATACATGAGATTAATCTTCCACTTGGATCCTTGACCTCCTTGCTGCCCTTTATGCACTTCAATGCTCTGCATTATTGGTTTAAGAAAGATAGAGCGTAAGCACATAGCTTAGTGAGGAATGCTCAATTAAAACATCACAATAATGCATTTGCAAAAACACCCTTTTCAAGGCCTTTAGTTTCAAAACAACATTTATCATGCAATTATGCATACAAACCAAGCATATCATGCTTCAAATCATCATCATGTCATATTGGCTTACAAGTGATAATCAATAACATTTTACAACTCAAAACACAATCGGATACGCGGATTACAAGCGTTGTCCCAAACGCTTCATACACACTACCAATATCAAGGTGGAGCATGGTACAATCACAACCCCTCAACACCCGTGATGGAGACTATGGTACAATCACAACCCCTCAACATCACTCATTGGTAGTTGTATAACATCACTAACGAGAACACGGGACATACAACACAAGATCCACACATGGGCTTTTAACCACCATTGTGATCTTAACACAAGATCCACTCATGGACTTTTAACCACCATGATGATCTTAACCATCTCGTTAGTGTACTTGGATGGAGTTTACGGTACAATCACAACCCCTCAACATCCAAGGCGACTTTATTCACGGTGCACCCAATCCTATAGCCGGCTAACTATATCCGATTCAAGTACTTTAAAACCAACACATCACTTGCCAATATACATCATATAACATCATTAATCCACTGTTTTAAGCATTTAACAAAGCCATTAAATCATCATGCATTACAATGCATCAAACCACATTTATCAATGTTCAAAACAAGGATCTCTTACCTCGAGCATCCTTCAACACGTGGCTTACAAAACCAGCATTAAACATGCTAAAATATGCTCTCAAAACAGAATTTAGACATGCAAATAAAACACATTGCATTCAACCAACTCATGGTTCATCAACAAGAGTGTTTCTTCGAAAAACTTACTCTTGAGCTTAGCTAAGTTGTTTAGACTTAAACTAAGCTCCCAAAACCTTCCAAGATTGGTTTCAAAGCTGAAAACCAAACTTCACTCACCGATTCCGTTTCGCAAGCTTGCCGAAACACCGATCAAGCCTCCGGATCAACACCACAAGGATCCGATGATGCCTCCCCTGTTTTAAACACATCAAAGCAGTGGATTAATGCATCATCATGCATTAATATCTTCAACCAAGACACCTAAACTCGCTGCTCACATCAACACTCACATTTCGGCTACCAAACACAACCGAAATCACATCCAAACACCTCTACAACCTTACCCAGCCAAGATCCACCAATTCCAATCATACTTATACATCAATTAACATCCAAAAAGGATCTAATCACGTCCTTATACCTCCAGCTATAGCAGAACATCAAAATCACCCCAAAAACCATCATTAACTCAATCAAAAACTTAGGAAAATCAACCTATCTGGGATTGCATTGATTAAACTTCAATTACACATCATTTATACATTCAATAAACATCAAAAAGACATCTCAAAACACAGCCCAATCACTTAGTACGAATTTAATCCATATTAAATCCAATTCTTGCATTTTAAGCCAAAATCAAGAACACAACATTAAAACCTTTAATAAAACTCAAATCAAGGATTGAGAACTTGGGAATTTCAGTAAAGAACTGAGTATTTAGAGGAGAAGGACGTTCATACCTCTAAATGTGAGTTTCTCCTTGTTTAAAGCCAAGATTCTTGAAAATTCAATAAGCAAATGGTAATGATTTGATGTAGGAATGATTAGAAACCAATTGGAGATTGAAATCTCATCTTTAGGTGTTAAAATCAGAGGGAAAATGGCTGGGGAAATGTGTTTGGCTGAGAGAAAAGGGAGAGAAAATGAAGAGGGAAAATTTTGAGAAAAGTTAGTTATGAACTTCCAAAATATCTATTTCCCCTTTTTCCTTTTATTAAATATCATTTAATAAATGTTTAATATTAAGAAAAATCTGGAGAAAACTCTTCTTGGGTAAATTAGCTCCTTAAAGATTCAAAGTTTCAATCCTTTTAAAACAGTCACCAACTTTTCAAAAATTACATTTTAGTCACTAACTTGAAATGTCACATTTTGAAACCTCATTTTGTAAAATTGATTTCATCACTCTCTTATATATAATAAAAGAGAATTTTAAGATATTTTTCCATATTTTTAATGCATCCCGAACTAGGCTTTCCCTAAAACCACCTTTTATATTCGAACCGAAATTCGACCGGCCCGATTCAAACCCAAAACCTCTAAGCCCAAAATTGGGGTGTTACATTAGTTTTGGTATATGGGCAATGGGAAACCAAGAATTGTATTTGGGAGATGTGTTGAACTCCCTAAGGTTGTGGCATGTTTGTTTTAGCTTGCTTGGGTTGTAAATGGCCTTAGTTGCTTGATTTGAGGTTGGATTGTCTATTTGGGTTTTGAGATTAGGAAGCATGCCTCTAGACTAATGAGATTTTGTGTTTGATGCTATGATTGTGCTTGAATGTCCCAAATATGTTCCTTGTATATATTATGACTTGATGGTATGATTTGGGAGTCTTTGGTGCATGTTTGAATGAGTTCTTGGATGAAAAAACCAGCATTTGCTGCTAATTCTGGGCAGGGTGTATCGAAACACCCTATGGTGTTTCGAAACGGGGGCCTGAAATGGCCTTGGCGTTTCGAAACGTAAGGGGTTGTTTCGATACATTTTGGCTACTGGAATGTCGTGTTCCGGAACTAGTCTCGGAACATACCCGCGTACCGAAAGAGTCAACGCCGTTTGGATACAGCGTTTCGGTATGGTAGGTGGGTGTTCCGAAACGAGTGACCGTTGGACACAGGTTTGAATTGTTTTGATGTTTGCATGCTTTACATTTTAGTCCTAAATGTTGTGATTGCAATTGCTAGAGCTTCAGATGTCTTTTTAAGATGAAATTTGGCAGTGAAGCATGTAACAAGACTAATTTCATAATGGTAATCCTAAAATCAATGAAGTCCCTCTATTTTTCCAAAAATTACATTTTGGTCCCTAATCTTGTGTTAAGTGCAATTGAGCCGCTTAATGTCATCCGATCGCTGTGCCTTTTTCTATCATGACTCATGAGTACTCGCTTAGGGTTAACATGTATCTAGACAAGATTAAAATGAAAAAAAATGGTCGTTAATCAAGGTTGACTTTCAGGTTGACTTTGGTTTTCCCCGTGTAATCTTCGTAGTTCGGGTCAATCGTCTAGGCCGGGCTAAGGGGGTTACAGCTCCCTTCTCTTTGGAGCAAAGAAAAAAATGAAGCTCTTGCTTTTATCCTTGAAAGGGTAAAAATAAACTTCAAAGCTGGAAATCAAAGTTTCTATCCCAAGGAGGAAAGAAGGTCCTTATTAAGGTCGTTGCTACTGCAATCCCATCCTATTTCAAGCAATGTTTTCTCCTCCCGGATTCTTTTTGTGACGAGTTAAACTCTCTCATTGGAAGATTCTGGTGGAATAGCTCCAATGAAGGCAACTGAGAGATTCATCGTTTAGTTGGACTAAACTTTGCAAGGCTTAAAATTTAGGGGGGCTGGTTTTCGAGATCTTTGAACCTTCAATAGAGCTTTGTGGCCAAACAAACCTGGAGAATCCTGAAAAACCCTGACTCACTTATGGCTCGTGTTCTTCAGGGTTTATATTTTCTTAATTCCAACTTTTTTTATGTCAAGAAAAGTTTGAATCCTTCTTAGGCTTGGCAAAGCATTTGGAAAGGTATTAATCTTTTCTCCCATGGCACGTTTTGGAGAATTAGAAATGGAAAATTTGTCTCTATATGGGATGATATATGTGTAACACCCTAAATTTGGTAAAAATATGAGAATAAAAAAAAGAGAGGTTATTGCTACCATGAGGTGTTGAACCCATAACCTATGCTTGGTAAACCCATATGTTAACCATTTGAGCCAAATGGTCTTTATGTTAAGGGTTATCTAGTCCAATATTAAAGATAGTCTTGGTTAAAATTTCAGATCGAATTAAAGACTCAACCGATTTCCCATATGCCCAAAAATTTATCTGGGAATTTCAAGTTATGTTCGATATCCCAAAATTTCTCCCCCTCACCAAACCCTCTCTGTTCACCGCCGATCTCGGCCACCGCTTGGTCGTGGTTCTCACCGCCGACGTTATAGTAACTGGTGGCACGTCGCGGTTCCAGCCCAGTGCACCACTCGCGGTGAGCCGGCACCGTTTGCCGTGGAGATTCAACCGAAGGTTGTTCGAAACCTTTGGTTGCCGCCCCTCCTTTTTTCGCGATTCCGGCCGCCTCCGTCAACGGCAAGGCGCGTCGATCATGCGTGAGTGTTCAGCGCACGGAGGAGAGCAAAACCCAAGTGACCACTCTCTGATCCGCCGCCGGGAGAGCCCTCGTCGGAGATACGACCGTTTGGTTGTTTTTGCTCCGAATTGGTAAGTCCGGTAAGCTATCCGACTCGATTTTGGGTGATTAAGTGTATAGATAAATTTTTAGGTTGTTTTTTGTATTTTGGACCGTTTTCCGGCCATTTTAGGCCGCGCGTGGGCCTCACGCGCCGTCCGGGGCGATTTCCGGCAGCCCTGGACGGTGGCCGTTAAACCGGCCGGCTCAGACCAGTCTGACCCGTTGACTGACCCAGTCTGACCCGTTGACAGACCCGGTCTGACCCGTTGACCGACCCGACCCGACCCGTTGACCCGACCCGTTGACCGAGTCAAACCAGTGACGTCAGCATGACGTCAGCGTTGACTACTGACGTCGGCATTGACCTGCCCGTTGACTTTGACCGTTGACTTTGACCAAAAAGTCAACTTTTTTCCGAAAAGCCCTATTTTATTTTTTTCGACGTCCTGAGTCCGATTTTGAAGCCCGCTTTGTGAAATTCTAACCCGAAAGCCTCCGAATTGGACCTTGAACTTGAGTTTGCTTATGTATTTTAATAATCAATTATGAGCAATATGAATAAGGACTGAAATTGGGATTTGTGCGATTGAAGGTATTCAAGGTTCCTTGTATTCAGGATGTTGAGGACGTCGCATTCGAGTTCGAGAGTGATCGAACGGAGTATCATGATCGACCGATATAGCAAGTATATAAGGTAATACACTACTACCCCTTGTATGCTTTATGTACATGTCGATATCCGGTTAATGCTTGCATGCTTATGATGGCGTATACTGTAAATTCTGCCTAAACTGAATTAGATTCGAGCAATAAGTATGGATATTAATAAGACCAAATTATCCGAATAAGATTACTAATGGGCTAACAGTATTAGAAGTTCTAATAGTTAAATTCAGTTAATCTGCAACTCAATCAACATTGTGTAAGAATCGAGGCCCAGGATACGGAGTGAGAGATGTTAATTATGAATTTTATGAAAATGCCCTTGGAGCATAAGTATGACTAAACTACCCCTCTGATAAAGGAAATGACCTAAAATCTGCATTCGACCTGATTATGCAATACATGTGATACAAACTTGGATAATCCCTCAAACTCTGTATAACACTTGAATGAGAATTCTCTGAAAATATTGTTGAAATTATAAGTCGATCCTTATGACAGTAATGCGTGAATTAAATGAGAATGATCGTAATAACCAAAAAGACGGTAATGCCCTCGAGCACCGTAATGTCTGATTAATTTGAATGACGTTATACCCTCAAGTTCTGTATTGAATAAATCGTCTGTAAAGGGGCGGAGAGTTATGACGACTTAGTCTCGTTTGAGTACGTGAATGATGAAGGTACTGAATGGTAATTCGGAAAGAAATTGTGGATTTACCCCAATTTCCAAAATGACTTAAAAGCCCTCTTGAGCTAAATATGCAATTATGCAGTTGATGAAACTCTGAGATTCCTAATAAAACTTTAAGGGCTAAAGCGCCCCTAAGTGTTAGGAAGCACACTCTTGTACGATAATCTCTCCTGATATTAAAATAAGGTTGGAAGTTTTTCCGCACAGAATATAAGTTCGACTACTCTGCGGCAAGTCTGGTGGTGAAATACGAAAGTAACCGTTCAGATATACTATACAGCCAGATACATTAGAAGGGTTGGTTAGAAATACAAGGTTGAGGTATGTTAGTTCGAATGGTTTTGGAGGCTTGATAAACTTCTAGAAATATTAAATATTATGAGTCGTTATATCATCATTAATGGGCTAAATTACGAAAATCACCTCTGAGAGTTAAATGACCAAGATGCCCTCGTTGGCCCAAGTAATCAAAATAGCCTTGAATGTATCTGATACCGTGAAGGATCTTGACATAGAAATCTCTGAATGCCTGGTTGGAAATCTGATGAGCAAACAGAATTCCCGAGCCGCTGTTTACGCCTTGTTGGTATAAATTACCAAAATGTCCGTGTATGATAAAATGACCATAATGTCCTTGTAAGCCTAAATGACTGAATCACTCAGGATATGCCAAAGCTCTCAAAGACCTTGATGTATCACCTCTTGAATATCTGGGTTAAGCCGTTAATATGAACCCCTTCTAATAGGAGCTACGTTTCATAAATCCGTTCAAATCGTCACAAGCTTAATATGTCTCATTCTGTAAATGCCAAACATCTCTGAGAAATGATCTGTCCCATCTAGTGTGTTCCATGTGTGTGCTATATTCTGTTGAATGAACTGCATAATGACATTCTCTGCCTACTTGATAGTATGATATGTTAGCTTGATATATGATGGCACAATCTGTTTGCATGATGAATAACGAGTGTCTGCTTTGCACAATAGTATGCACATTTATCTGTCAAAAGCATGAACTTCTGTTTCTGATACTCTGAATAGAATATATCTGTTACATGTATTATGTTACTCATGTCTGAAATCTGATTACCGATTGCCATCTGGGGTATATTGTTGGGTTATGATATGAAGTCTATGTCGGTACAGCCCTGATCAAGCTGGTAAATCCTTATGGACCTAAGGCATCCCCTTAGGTGGCACCTATGCCCATCGGGTCTAGGGTAAGTCCTTATGGACTCAAGGTCTCCCCTTGAGTGGCACCTATGCCCATCGGGTCTAGGGTAAGTCCTTATGGACTCAAGGTTTCCCCTTGAGTGGCACCTATGCCCATCGGGTCTAGGGTAAGTCCTTATGGACTCAAGGTCTCCCCTTGAGTGGCACCTATGCCCATCGGGTCTAGGGTAAGTCCTTATGGACTCAAGGTCTCCCCTTGAGTGGCACCTATGCCCATCGGGTCTAGGGTAAGTCCTTATGGACTCAAGGTCTCCCCTTGAGTGGCACCTATGCCCATGGGGTCTAGGGTAAGTCATTATGGACTCAAGGTCTCCCCTTGAGTGGCACCTATGCCCATCGGGCCTAGGGTAAGTCCTTATAGACTCAAGGTCTCCCCTTGAGTGGCACTTACGCCCATCGGGCCTAGGGTAAGTCCTTATGGACTCAAGGTCTCCCCTTGAGTGGCACCTACGCCCATCGGGCCTAGGGAAAGTCCTTATGGACCTAAGGCATCCCCTTAGGTGGCACCTATGCCCATCGGGCCTAGGGTAAGTCCTTATGGATGCAGTTCTGGGGGACTGCATTTTGGTGTAAGGTTGGAGGGTATTTCTTGTAAACTTCTGTATGAACATTGGACATTTTCACTTAATCTGTTATGTGCTCATATGATATGATGCTAAGTACTTATGTATGTTGATCTATACTTATGTATGTTGATCTGTACTTATGTATGTTGATCTGTACTTATTGGAACACACTAGATGCCAAACTCTCTGATTCCTACCTCGTATATTATCAGCCTATATAATTTCCGTCTAATTCTCAAGGTCTGATTAAAGAACAAATACCATTATTCTTGAGTATGTTGAAACCCCGAAATAGTAGAACAACGTTACTCTGAAATTACAGAAAGGGAAAAGAGAACTGTCACTTCTTGGATCATCATGAAATTGTTATGCTTACCATATGTCTGCATGAGCTTATAGCATCTTTTGGTAGTTCTGTATTACTGAGCTTTCCCAAGCTCATGTTGTTTTTACCATCGCAGGTTAAAGGATTATATCATGGTATAACGTTTAACATCAGTGTTCGGAGTTCTCTCGGCGTTGCTTTTGGAGTACGGTACCGACATAGTTAGTGGGCATGCATATCATTATTGTTTCATGATAGTGTCTGTAAAACGTTTTCTAAAATCCTGTTATATGTTTAAATGATTTCATGAAAGAGAATTTTCAACAAAAAGTTACCGTTATAATTTAATAAGTTACCGTTAGAAATGCAAGGTTGAGGTATGTTAGTTCGAATGGTTTTGGAGGCTCGATAAACTTCTAGAAATATTAAATATTATGAGTCGTTATATCATCATTAATGGGCTAAATTACGAAAATCACCTCTGAGAGTTAAATGACCAAGATGCCCTCGTTGGCCCAAGTAATCAAAATAGCCTTGAATGTATCCGATACCGTGAAGGATCTTGACATAGAAATCTCTGAATGCCTGGTTGGAAATCTGATGAGCAAACAGAATTCCCGAGCCGCTGTTTACGCCTTGTTGGTATAAATTACCAAAATGTCCGTGTATGATAAAATGACCATAATGTCCTTGTAAGCCTAAATGACTGAATCACTCAGGATATGCCAAAGCTCTCAAAGACCTTGATGTATCACCTCTTGAATATCTGGGTTAAGCCGTTAATATGAACCCCTTCTAATAGGAGCTACGTTTCAGAAATCCGTTCAAATCGTCACAAGCTTAATATGTCTCATTCTGTAAATGCCAAACATCTCTGAGAAATGATCTGTCCCATCTAGTGTGTTCCATGTGTGTGTTATATTCTGTTGAATGAACTGCATAATGACATTCTCTGCCTACTTGATAGTATGATATGTTAGCTTGATATATGATGGCACAATCTGTTTGCATGATGAATAACGAGTGTCTGCTTTGCACAATAGTATGCACATTTATCTGTCAAAAGCATGAACTTCTGTTTCTAATACTCTGAATAGAATATATCTGTTACATGTATTATGTTACTCATGTCTGAAATCTGATTACCGATTGCCATCTGGGGTATATTGTTGGGTTATGATATGAAGTCTCTGTCGGTACAGCCCTGATCAAGCTGGTAAATCCTTATGGACCTAAGGCATCCCCTTAGATGGCACCTATGCCCATCGGGTCTAGGGTAAGTCCTTATGGACTCAAGGTCTCCCCTTGAGTGGCACCTATGCCCATCGGGTCTAGGGTAAGTCCTTATGGACTCAAGGTCTCCCCTTGAGTGGCACCTATGCCCATCGGGTCTAGGGTAAGTCCTTATGGACTCAAGGTCTACCCTTGAGTGGCACCTATGCCCATCGGGTCTAGGGTAAGTCCTTATGGACTCAAGGTCTCCCCTTGAGTGGCACCTATGCCCATCGGGTCTAGGGTAAGTCCTTATGGACTCAAGGTCTCCCCTTGAGTGGCACCTATGCCCATCGGGCCTAGGGTAAGTCCTTATGGACTCAAGGTCTCCCCTTGAGTGGCACCTACGCCCATCGGGCCTAGGGTAAGTCCTTATGGACTCAAGGTCTCCCCTTGAGTGGCACCTACGCCCATCGGGCCTAGGGTAAGTCCTTATGGACCTAAGGCATCCCCTTAGGTGGCACCTATGCCCATCGGGCCTAGGGTAAGTCCTTATGGATGCAGTTCTGGGGGACTGCATTTTGGTGTAAGGTTGGAGGGTATTTCTTGTAAACTTCTATATGAACATTGGACATTTTCACTTAATCTGTTATGTGCTCATATGATATGATGCTAAGTACTTATGTATGTTGATCTATACTTATGTATGTTGATCTGTACTTATGTATGTTGATCTGTACTTATTGGAACACACTAGATGCCAAACTCTCTGATTCCTACCTCGTATATTATCAGCCTATATAATTTCCGTCTAATTCTCAAGGTCTGATTAAAGAACAAATACCATTATTCTTGAGTATGTTGAAACCCCGAAATAGTAGAACAACGTTACTCTGAAATTACGGAAAGGGAAAAGAGAACTGTCACTTCTTGGATCATCATGAAATTGTTATGCTTACCATATGTCTGCATGAGCTTATAGCATCTTTTGGTAGTTCTGTATTACTGAGCTTTCCCAAGCTCATGTTGTTTTTACCATCGCAGGTTAAAGGATTATATCATGGTATAACGTTTGACATCAGTGTTCGGAGTTCTCTCGGCGTTGCTTTTGGAGTACGGTACCGACATACTTAGTGGGCATGCATATCATTATTGTTTCATGATAGTGTCTGTAAAACGTTTTCTAAAATCCTGTTATATGTTTAAATGATTTCATGAAAGAGTATTTTCAACAAAAAGTTACCGTTATAATTTAATATGTGTTTCTCAGAGAAAATGTTTTATGTGTATTTTTACAGTGGGTCGCTCTTGTGACCCTAATGTGACTTCCTAGGATCCGTTGTAATGCATAGGCGGGTCTAGGGGGTTACATTTAGTGGTATCAGAGCTTAGAGTTGCGTCATTCTGGGTAGATCGGCCGATCGTCTGTCATAGAATGTCTGGTCTGTGCATGCCCCTAGATCATAACCGTACTCTTCCGAGCCGAAACTCTGATGTCGAATCCTTTCTCCTGAAATAACCAAATCTGAGATTCTGCCTTTCATAGCTCAACATCTGCTTACAGAAAATGTCTATAACGTTCGTCTGTGTTTTGAATAAATGTTTGATAATGCGGGATGTCCGATGTAAGATTTCATGAAAGGCTATTCGGTGATAACGATTGTGTCTGAAAATACCCTACCGGAATTGTGATAAAAAAAAACCTATGAACTTCAGAGAGAAGTGTTTGTGATTGTGCCGAAAGTATATAATCTGTGGTACCTCTGTTAAACACGAAAGAAACAGTTGTCTGAATATTACGTTGAAGGTAAGTGATATCCGCTAATGACCTTAGTTGTGTTCGATCAGTATGAGGAAAGGCATCTCCTCCATAGTGTGGCTTGGTATATCGATAAATATCATCCCTGATTGAAATTTGGTGTTACATCCTGATTCTGGAGGGCCCTGGTTGACGCTTTGAGTACTCACATAAACTTCACGCACAGTTCATCCGTAAATTGATTGTCAACCTTGTAGAGTAATTCAGATTCTGATAGACGTACTTTCAGACTGTATGATCGACTTCTGTGGTGGCGAGAATGTTTTGTATTCTTGACTGAGTATGCTATAATAATAGCAGCTACGAGACAAGTGTTCGTGCGGCTCCGTATGAAGCTCTGTATCGATTTATGTACTGCAGTTAACCAATTGGGTTGACGTGCATCATGAGATGTTTTGGGTCTAATGTCAGCCCGAGTGACCGGATCGATACCAAATTGATCCGTGACCTTCTGAGCGTCATGAGAAACAAGGATACCCTGATAGATAAGTTTCAGTACAAGAACAGATGAAAGATTTGTTTTGCATTTCTCTGACTCTGATAAATTTCGAGGACGAAATTTCTTTTAGGGGGAGAGAATTGTAACACCCTAAATTTGGTAAAAATATGAGAATAAAAAAAAGAGAGGTTATTGCTACCATGAGGTGTTGAACCCATAACCTATGCTTGGTAAACCCATATGTTAACCATTTGAGCCAAATGGTCTTTATGTTAAGGGTTATCTAGTCCAATATTAAAGATAGTCTTGGTTAAAATTTCAGATCGAATTAAAGACTCAACCGACTTCCCATATGCCCAAAAATTTATCTGGGAATTTGAAGTTATGTTCGATATCCCAAAATTTCTCCCCCTCACCAAACCCTCTCTGTTCACCGCCGATCTCGGCCACCGCTTGGTCGTGGTTCTCACCGCCGACGTTATAGTGGCCGGTGGCACGTCGCGGTTCCAGCCCAGTGCACCACTCGCGGTGAGCCGGCACCGTTTGCCGTGGAGATTCAACCGAAGGTTGTTCGAAACCTTTGGTTGCCGCCCCTCCTTTTTTCGCGATTCCGGCCGCCTCCGTCAACGGCAAGGCGCGTCGATCGTGCGTGAGTGTTCAGCGCACGGAGGAGAGCAAAACCCAAGTGACCACTCTCTGATCCGCCGCCGGGAGAGCCCTCGTCGGAGATACGACCGTTTGGTTGTTTTTGCTCCGAATTGGTAAGTCCGGTAAGCTATCCGACTCGATTTTGGGTGATTAAGTGTATAGATAAATTTTTAGGTTGTTTTTCGCATTTTGGACCGTTTTCCGGCCATTTTAGGCCGCGCGTGGGCCTCACGCGCCGTCCGGGGCGATTTCCGGCAGCCCTGGACGGTGGCCGTTGAACCGGTCGTCTCAGACCAGTCTGACCCGTTGACTGACCCGGTCTGACCCGTTGACGGACCCAGTCTGACCCGTTGACCGACCCGACCCGACCCGTTGACCTGACCCGTTGACCCGACCCGTTGACCGAGTCAAACCAGTGACGTCAGCATGACGTCAGCGTTGACTGCTGACGTCGGCATTGACCTGCCCGTTGACTTTGACCGTTGACTTTGACCAAAAAGTCAACTTTTTCCGAAAAGCCCTATTTTATGTTTTTCGACGTCCTGAGTCCGATTTTGAAGCCCGTTTTGTGAAATTCTAACCCGAAAGCCTCCGAATTGGACCTTGAACTTGAGTTTGCTTATGTATTTTAATAATCAATTATGAGCAATATGAATAAGGACTGAAATTGGGATTTGTGCGATTGAAGGTATTCAAGGTTCCTTGTATTCAGGATGTTGAGGACGTCGCATTCGAGTTCGAGAGTGATCGAACGGAGTATCATGATCGACCGATATAGCAAGTATATAAGGTAATACACTACTACCCCTTGTATGCTTTATGTACATGACGATATCCGGTTAATGCTTGCATGCTTATGATGGCGTATACTGTAAATTCTGCCTAAACTGAATTAGATTCGAGCAATAAGTATGGATATTAATAAGACCAAATTATCCGAATAAGATTACTAATGGGCTAACAGTATTAGAAGTTCTAATAGTTAAATTCAGTTAATCTGCAACTCAATCAACACTGTGTAAGAATCGAGGCCCAGGATACGGAGTGAGAGATGTTAATTATGAATTTTACGAAAATGCCCTTGGAGCATAAGTATGACTAAACTACCCCTCTGATAAAGGAAATGACCTAAAATCTGCATTCGACCTGATTATGCAATACATGTGATACAAACTCGGATAATCCCTCAAACTCTGTATAACACTTGAATGAGAATTCTCTGAAAATATTGTTGAAATTATAAGTCGATCCTTATGACAGTAATGCGTGAATTAAATGAGAATGATCGTAATGACCAAAAAGACGGTAATGCCCTCGAGCACCGTAATGTCTGATTAATTTGAATGACGTTATACCCTCAAGTTCTGTATTGAATGAATCGTCTGTAAAGGGGCGGAGAGTTATGACGACTTAGTCTCGTTTGAGTACGTGAATGATGAAGGTACTGAATGGTAATTCGGAAAGAAATTGTGGATTTACCCCAATTTCCAAAATGACTTAAAAGCCCTCTTGAGCTAAATATGCAATTATGCAGTTGATGAAACTCTGAGATTCCTAATAAAACTTTAAGGGCTAAAGCGCCCCTAAGTGTTAGGAAGCACACTCTTGTACGATAATCTCTCTTGATATTAAAATAAGGTTGGAAGTTTTTCCGCACAGAATATAAGTTCGACTACTCTGCGGCAAGTCTGGTGGTGAAATACGAAAGTAACCGTTCAGATATACTATACAGCCAGATACATTAGAAGGGTTGGTTAGAAATGCAAGGTTGAGGTATGTTAGTTCGAATAGTTTTGGAGGCTCGATAAACTTCTAGAAATATTAAATATTATGAGTCGTTATATCATCATTAATGGGCTAAATTACGAAAATCACCTCTGAGAGTTAAATGACCAAGATGCCCTCGTTGGCCCAAGTAATCAAAATAGCCTTGAATGTATCCGATACCGTGAAGGATCTTGACATAGAAATCTCTGAATGCCTGGTTGGAAATCTGATGAGCAAACAGAATTCCCGAGCCGCTGTTTACGCCTTGTTGGTATAAATTACCAAAATGTCCGTGTATGATAAAATGACCATAATGTCCTTGTAAGCCTAAATGACTGAATCACTCAGGATATGCCAAAGCTCTCAAAGACCTTGATGTATCACCTCTTGAATATCTGGGTTAAGCCGTTAATATGAACCCCTTCTAATAGGAGCTACGTTTCAGAAATCCGTTTAAATCGTCACAAGCTTAATATGTCTCATTCTGTAAATGCCAAACATCTCTGAGAAATGATCTGTCCCATCTAGTGTGTTCCATGTGTGTGCTATATTTTGTTGAATGAACTCCATAATGACATTCTCTGCCTACTTGATAGTATGATACGTTAGCTTGATATATGATGGCACAATCTGTTTGCATGATGAATAACGAGTGTCTGCTTTGCACAATAGTATGCACATTTATCTGTCAAAAGCATGAACTTCTGTTTCTGATACTCTGAATAGAATATATCTGTTACATGTATTATGTTACTCATGTCTGAAATCTGATTACCGATTGCCATCTGGGGTATATTGTTGGGTTATGATATGAAGTCTCTGTCGGTACAGCCCTGATCAAGCTGGTAAATCCTTATGGACCTAAGGCATCCCCTTAGGTGGCACCTATGCCCATCGGGTCTAGGGTAAGTCCTTATGGACTCAAGGTCTCCCCTTGAGTGGCACCTATGCCCATCGGGTCTAGGGTAAGTCCTTATGGACTCAAGGTCTCCCCTTGAGTGGCACCTATGCCCATCGGGTCTAGGGTAAGTCCTTATGGACTCAAGGTCTCCCCTTGAGTGGCATCTATGCCCATCGGGTCTAGGGTAAGTCCTTATGGACTCAAGGTCTCCCCTTGAGTGGCACCTATGCCCATCGGGTCTAGGGTAAGTCCTTATGGACTCAAGGTCTCCCCTTGAGTGGCACCTATGCCCATCGGGTCTAGGGTAAGTCCTTATGGACTCAAGGTCTCCCCTTGAGTGGCACCTATGCCCATCGGGCCTAGGGTAAGTCCTTATGGACTCAAGGTCTCCCCTTGAGTGGCACCTACGCCCATCGGGCCTAGGGTAAGTCCTTATGGACTCAAGGTCTCCCCTTGAGTGGCACATACGCCCATCGGGCCTAGGGTAAGTCCTTATGGACCTAAGGCATCCCCTTAGGTGGCACCTATGCCCATCGGGCCTAGGGTAAGTCCTTATGGATGCAGTTCTGGGGGACTGCATTTTGGTGTAAGGTTGGAGGGTATTTCTTGTAAACTTCTGTATGAACATTGGACATTTTCACTTAATCTGTTATGTGCTCATATGATATGATGCTAAGTACTTATGTATGTTGATCTATACTTATGTATGTTGATCTGTACTTATGTATGTTGATCTGTACTTATTGGAACACACTAGATGCCAAACTCTCTGATTCCTACCTCGTATATTATCAGCCTATATAATTTCCGTCTAATTCTCAAGGTCTGATTAAAGAACAAATACCATTATTCTTGAGTATGTTGAAACCCCGAAATAGTAGAACAACGTTACTCTGAAATTACGGAAAGGGAAAAGAGAACTGTCACTTCTTGGATCATCATGAAATTGTTATGCTTACCATATGTCTGCATGAGCTTATAGCATCTTTTGGTAGTTCTGTATTACTGAGCTTTCCCAAGCTCATTTTTTTTTACCATCGCAGGTTAAAGGATTATATCATGGTATAACGTTTGACATCAGTGTTCGGAGTTCTCTCGGCGTTGCTTTTGGAGTACGGTACCGACATAGTTAGTGGGCATGCATATCATTATTGTTTCATGATAGTGTCTGTAAAACGTTTTCTAAAATCCTGTTATATGTTTAAATGATTTCATGAAAGAGTATTTTCAACAAAAAGTTACCGTTATAATTTAATAAGTTACCGTTAGAAATGCAAGGTTGAGGTATGTTAGTTCGAATGGTTTTGGTGGCTCGATAAACTTCTAGAAATATTAAATATTATGAGTCGTTATATCATCATTAATGGGCTAAATTACGAAAATCACCTCTGAGAGTTAAATGACCAAGATGCCCTCGTTGGCCCAAGTAATCAAAATAGCCTTGAATGTATCCGATACCGTGAAGGATCTTGACACAGAAATCTCTGAATGCCTGGTTGGAAATCTGATGAGCAAACAGAATTCCCGAGCCGCTGTTTACGCCTTGTTGGTATAAATTACCAAAATGTCCGTGTATGATAAAATGACCATAATGTCCTTGTAAGCCTAAATGACTGAATCACTCAGGATATGCCAAAGCTCTCAAAGACCTTGATGTATCACCTCTTGAATATCTGGGTTAAGCCGTTAATATGAACCCCTTCTAATAGGAGCTACGTTTCAGAAATCCGTTCAAATCGTCACAAGCTTAATATGTCTCATTCTGTAAATGCCAAACATCTCTGAGAAATGATCTGTCCCATCTAGTGTGTTCCATGTGTGTGTTATATTCTGTTGAATGAACTGCATAATGACATTCTCTGCCTACTTGATAGTATGATATGTTAGCTTGATATATGATGGCACAATCTGTTTGCATGATGAATAACGAGTGTCTGCTTTGCACAATAGTATGCACATTTATCTGTCAAAAGCATGAACTTCTGTTTCTGATACTCTGAATAGAATATATCTGTTACATGTATTATGTTACTCATGTCTGAAATCTGATTACCGATTGCCATCTGGGGTATATTGTTGGGTTATGATATGAAGTCTCTGTCGGTACAGCCCTGATCAAGCTGGTAAATCCTTATGGACCTAAGGCATCCCCTTAGGTGGCACCTATGCCCATCGGGTCTAGGGTAAGTCCTTATGGACTCAAGGTCTCCCCTTGAGTGGCACCTATGCCCATCGGGTCTAGGGTAAGTCCTTATGGACTCAAGGTCTCCCCTTGAGTGGCACCTATGCCCATCGGGTCTAGGGTAAGTCCTTATGAACTCAAGGTCTCCCCTTGAGTGCCACCTATGCCCATCGGGTCTAGGGTAAGTCCTTATGGACTCAAGGTCTCCCCTTGATTGGCACCTATGCCCATCGGGTCTAGGGTAAGTCCTTATGGACTCAAGGTCTCCCCTTGAGTGGCACCTATGCCCATCGGGTCTAGGGTAAGTCCTTATGGACTCAAGGTCTCCCATTGAGTGGCACCTATGCCCATCGGGCCTAGGGTAAGTCCTTATGGACTCAAGGTCTCCCCTTGAGTGGCACTTACGCCCATCGGGCCTAGGGTAAGTCCTTATGGACTCAAGGTCTCCCCTTGAGTGGCACCTACGCCCATCGGGCCTAGGGTAAGTCCTTATGGACCTAAGGCATCCCCTTAGGTGGCACCTATGCCCATCGGGCCTAGGGTAAGTCCTTATGGATGCAGTTCTGGGGGACTGCATTTTGGTGTAAGGTTGGAGGGTATTTCTTGTAAACTTCTGTATGAACATTGGACATTTTCACTTAATCTGTTATGTGCTCATATGATATGATGCTAAGTACTTATGTATGTTGATCTATACTTATGTATGTTGATCTGTACTTATGTATGTTGATCTGTACTTATTGGAACACACTAGATGCCAAACTCTCTGATTCCTACCTCGTATATTATCAGCCTATATAATTTCCGTCTAATTCTCAAGGTCTGATTAAAGAACAAATACCATTATTCTTGAGTATGTTGAAACCCCGAAATAGTAGAACAACGTTACTCTGAAATTACGGAAAGGGAAAAGAGAACTGTCACTTCTTGGATCATCATGAAATTGTTATGCTTACCATATGTCTGCATGAGCTTATAGCATCTTTTGGTAGTTCTGTATTACTGAGCTTTCCCAAGCTCATGTTGTTTTTACCATCGCAGGTTAAAGGATTATATCATGGTATAACGTTTGACATCAGTGTTCGGAGTTCTCTCGGTGTTGCTTTTGGAGTACGGTACCGACATAGTTAGTGGGCATGCATATCATTATTGTTTCATGATAGTGTCTGTAAAACGTTTTCTAAAATCCTGTTATATGTTTAAATGATTTCATGAAAGAGTATTTTCAACAAAAAGTTACCGTTATAATTTAATAAGTTACCGTTAGAAATGCAAGGTTGAGGTATGTTAGTTCGAATGGTTTTGGAGGCTCGATAAACTTCTAGAAATATTAAATATTATGAGTCGTTATATCATCATTAATGGGCTAAATTACGAAAATCACCTCTGAGAGTTAAATGACCAAGATGCCCTCGTTGGCCCAAGTAATCAAAATAGCCTTGAATGTATCCGATACCGTGAAGGATCTTGACATAGAAATCTCTGAATGCCTGGTTGGAAATCTGATGAGCAAACAGAATTCCCGAGCCGCTGTTTACGCCTTGTTGGTATAAATTACCAAAATGTCCGTGTATGATAAAATGACCATAATGTCCTTGTAAGCCTAAATGACTGAATCACTTAGGATATGCCAAAGCTCTCAAAGACCTTGATGTATCACCTCTTGAATATCTGGGTTAAGCCGTTAATATGAACCCCTTCTAATAGGAGCTACGTTTTAGAAATCCGTTCAAATCGTCACAAGCTTAATATGTCTCATTCTGTAAATGCCAAACATCTCTGAGAAATGATCTGTCCCATCTAGTGTGTTCAATGTGTGTGCTATATTCTGTTGAATGAACTGCATAATGACATTCTCTGCCTACTTGATAGTATGATATGTTAGCTTGATATATGATGGCACAATCTGTTTGCATGATGAATAACGAGTGTCTGCTTTGCACAATAGTATGCACATTTATATGTCAAAAGCATGAACTTCTGTTTCTGATACTCTGAATAGAATATATCTGTTACATGTATTATGTTACTCATGTCTGAAATCTGATTACCGATTGCCATCTGGGGTATATTGTTGGGTTATGATATGAAGTCTCTGTCGGTACAGCCCTGATCAAGCTGGTAAATCCTTATGGACCTAAGGCATCCCCTTAGGTGGCACCTATGCCCATCGGGTTTAGGGTAAGTCCTTATGGACTCAAGGTCTCCCCTTGAGTCGCATCTATGCCCATCGGGTCTAGGGTAAGTCCTTATGGACTCAAGGTCTCCCCTTGAGTGGCACCTATGCCCATCGGGTCTAGGGTAAGTCCTTATGGACTCAAGGTCTCCCCTTGAGTTGCACCTATGCCCATCGGGTCTAGGGTAAGTCCTTATGGACTCAAGGTCTCCCCTTGAGTGGCACCTATACCCATCGGGTCTAGGGTAAGTCCTTATGGACTCAAGGTCTCCCCTTGAGTGGCACCTATGCCCATCGGGTCTAGGGTAAGTCCTTATGGACTCAAGGTCTCCCCTTGAGTGGCACCTATGCCCATCGGGCCTAGGGTAAGTCCTTATGGACTCAAGGTCTCCCCTTGAGTGGCACCTACGCCCATCGGGCCTAGGGTAAGTCCTTATGGACTCAAGGTCTCCCCTTGAGTGGCACCTACGCCCATCGGGCCTAGGGTAAGTCCTTATGGACCTAAGGCATCCCCTTAGGTGGCACCTATACCCATCGGGCCTAGGGTAAGTCCTTATGGATGCAGTTCTGGGGGACTGCATTTTGGTGTAAGGTTGGAGGGTATTTCTTGTAAACTTCTGTATGAACATTGGACATTTTCACTTAATCTGTTATGTGCTCATATGATATGATGCTAAGTACTTATGTATGTTGATCTATACTTATGTATGTTGATCTGTACTTATGTATGTTGATCTGTACTTATTGGAACACACTAGATGCCAAACTCTCTGATTCCTACCTCGTATATTATCAGCCTATATAATTTCCGTCTAATTCTCAAGGTCTGATTAAAGAACAAATACCATTATTCTTGAGTATGTTGAAACCCCGAAATAGTAGAACAACGTTACTCTGAAATTACGGAAAGGGAAAAGAGAACTGTCACTTCTTGGATCATCATGAAATTGTTATGCTTACCATATGTCTGCATGAGCTTATAGCATCTTTTGGTAGTTCTGTATTACTGAGCTTTCCCAAGCTCATGTTGTTTTTACCATCACAGGTTAAAGGATTATATCATGGTATAACGTTTGACATCAGTGTTCGGAGTTCTCTCGGCGTTGCTTTTGGAGTACGGTACCGACATAGTTAGTGGGCATGCATATCATTATTGTTTCATGATAGTGTCTGTAAAACGTTTTCTAAAATCCTGTTATATGTTTAAATGATTTCATGAAAGAGTATTTTCAACAAAAAGTTACCGTTATAATTTAATATGTGTTTCTCAGAGAAAATGTTTTATGTGTATTTTTACAGTGGGTCGCTCTTATGACCCTAATGTGACTTATTAGGATCCGTTGTAACGCATAGGCGGGTCTAGGGAGTTACAATATGGATCCCCAAGCTTGATTCTTTGGCTCTACCCTCACTGAGACCTCAAGGATGCCAAGATTTATATGTGAGATGCCTTATTGAATCTCAATCTCTTCGATGGCAAATGGAAAAACTTCTCCCCTTTTCTCATCCCATGAGATTGATGCTATTACTTCCATTCCAACTGGTGGCCCTCAGGTTGGTGATGATTTAATATGGTTTTCGAATAAGGATGGTGAATATTCTGTCAAGTCTGGTTACCACTTCATCCTTAATTCCTCCATTCCTGAAAGCACCCTAGCTCGAGTGAAGACCCTTTATTGGATAAATCCTTGTGGCCTTCAATTTGAGGACTTAAGGTCCCTCCCAAACTAAAGTTCTTTATCTGGAAGTATTGCCATAACATTATTCCAACAAAAAATGTAAAAAGAAGGATGTATGAGAAAGGTCATCCATGTGATAAATGTCTGAGATGCAGTGAAAAATATGAAAGTATAGAACACCTTTTGTTCTTTTTCCCTTTTGTTATGATTGTATGACGAGCCTCGGGCTTCAGCTATTTTCATTCAAAGATAGGATTTCCAAGTTTTTGAAAATGGTGGAAAAACTTGTTTCTCTTGATAAAAGAGGTTCATTCAATGAAGGATTGCGTCTCATTGCCTTTATTTGTTGGTACATATGAAAATCAAGAAATTGATTTGTCTTGTCGGCTTTGATTGACTCCCCATTAATGTGTGGCTTAAGGCCCATTTTGCCTTTGTAGATTCTCTTCCTACTCATCCCCAGAATATGAGTGCAGGTCTTTTCCCGATAAGACAGACAACTTAATAGAATCCTCTGGATCCAGGTTACGTGAAAGCAAACTGTGATGCCTCCTTTGATCCAGCTTCCAACTCGGCGTACGAAGCTGTGATTTTTCGCGATGACGAGGGGAATATTGTTGGTGGGAATACATCTCTCTTCTCCGCTCCATCTGTTGCATGTGCAGAAGCTTTGGCTATTCGACTGGCCCTCTCTAAAGCCATCGAGTCTGGCTTCACTCGTCATTTTTGAGTCTGATAACGCATGAATTATTGGACGTATTAACTCCAAAACGCTATCCGCGTGAGAGTCAACTACTATCGAGCAGGATATTGTTGACCTTCCATCCCCTTCTCCTAATTTTTCTTTCTTTTTTGTTAATCGTGATTGTAACCGAGCGGCGGACTGGTTGACAAAAACTGCCCGGCAAGATTCCTGCCCTCATGACTGGCTTCTATGCTTACCTCATGGTTTGAGGTCTATGATGTAATTTTCTTTCTTTAATATATTTTCTCTTTGTCCAAAAAAAAAAACTTCTTATTACTCGAACCAACATATAAGCTTACTATGACCTATTTCAACATCTCTGCATTTTTTCTTGCAGGACTATGAAAAAATCCTGCAGCTCATACCTGCAAAGCATTCGAAGGCGTAAGGTTAACCTTTCATGGAGATGCTCGCCAATCCAGCTACTGTGGGGCCTCTGGCTCATTGTATTCTTTTACTTTGTTTGGAAACTCACACAAATACCGCCTACAATCACATGTGAAGAGGATATTTTCAACCACTCCTATTTTTTCCTTGTACCTACTAATTATTGCACCATTTAGATTAATATTCGGCCTTGATCACCATAGGTAGGATCTATGTTGCACTGACACAGATACTAAACAGAAACAGAAGACACAATACACATACCTTATAGACAGATCGATTGAACTTGAGTCTCTTAAGATAAACATCTTTTACTTTTTCATTGGTACCACTTATTAGGTTCAATTAAATTTGAATCTAAATAATAATTAATTACTAGTCGTTATTTAAAATAATCTTATTATTTAAATTACTAAAAGAGTCGGGGGTTTATGTTAAAAAATACAAATTTAGGTTAGTCTTTTTATTCTTTTTAAGTCAAAACTTAAAAATGATCTTGAGTAGTATGAAGCTTAAAAACCTCTTCGATACGACCCAACAATCTTCCAGACGTACCCAATTATCTTCGGTCGTACTCTTAAAAATGGAATGTTTCAGGCACGTACTCAAGCCGTACTCGTCCTGAAATGTATCGAGTACATGGGACGGCCTTAGCTTCATAGGGTGGGACAAGTTCTGGCATTAGCCATGGATTCAAAATTATTAAACCAGACGTTAAAGGGAGGAGTTTCAACAATTTGATGCACTTAAAGGAAGCAATAAACCATTATAAGCAATTGCTTGTAGAGTTGAATCATGTCAATTGAGGCAACCCCATGTTATCACATATTACAACAGACACCTCTAAAGAATGTTGGTTGTCTCGATCAACTTGGTCCCCTCTTGTTACATGATTTACTGAAAGTGAAAGAGCACTTGGCCATCATCCCAGTTCTCAACTATAATAACCCTCAAACAATGAAGGTTCAGAATTGTGCAGAAAGTTCTTAAAAAACATGGGTTATCTTCAACCATTGATCTTCTTTGTTCTGGCAGCTTTTCCTTTCGTGTTTATTTCTCCATCTCTTTCTTCTTTAGATCATGATAATGTTAAGATTTCGCCTCCTGCCGGACAAGTCAATAATGTTACTTTGTCGCTGTACTATGAAACTTTATGCCCATATTGTGCCTCTTTTATCTCAAAAGACCTTGTGAAGGTCTTCCAGACTGATCTGTATACCATTGTCAATCTAAGGTTGGTCCCTTGGGGCAATGCTGACATTGTTGGCGATATGATCCATTGCCAGGTTAGAACTCCATTCTTCATTTTTCATGTATTCTCATGATTAAAGAAGTTTAATTTTTTGTACTAAAACGCTTTGCAACGATGTGCAGCACGGAGAAGATGAATGCTACTTAAATGCTATAGATAGCTGTGTCATCCACTTGTGGCCTGATGTGGTAAATTCTATTAGCCAAAAGTATTTGAATTCGGATCCAGATTTGGATTTGTCGCAAGCTAGTGTTTAATTACTTTATTGTGGTGCAGAAAACGCACTTCGATTTCATTCGCTGCACAGAGGAAAAACGGTTAAAGGAGGGGGCAGTGAACAGCAAAGAAGCAATGTGGAGAAATTGCAGTGACCAACTGGGATTGAGAGCCGACATGATACACAAATGCTATGCTACTGGAATTGGAATTAAGGTTGGCTGCACATCTTAGTATCATTTCATTTAATCACCATTCCTCTTTTGTGGTTCGAATCTAACATTGAAATGCATGTGAATTAATGTTTTCCAGCTTCTGCTACAATATGGTAACGAGACTGCAAGTCTCAAACCGCCTCACCAATACGTTCCGTGGGTCGTGGTGAATAATGAGCCACTCAAAGATGTGAGTTTCTGTTTCTGTTTATTTCTTTGGGTGGCTTTGAAGTAACTTTTGTGACAAGTAACTTCAATATTTATTTCATGGTGCAGGACTATGAAAATTTTGTGAAACATGTCTGTGATGCTTATCAAGGTGATCCTAAACCAGAGGCTTGCAAAACACAATCTTCCGGTGTTGGCTCTACCCTCGATAAGATGAAGAAAAATATCCATCCAGGCTGCTATGCTAGTGAATTTAGAAACTCGAAATAGATCCTTAAAAGAGGCCATGGCTTGTGCTTTGTCCATTTCAGCTGCTGCACCATTCACCATTCACCATTCACAAACTATAATAAAACCAGCTGCTAGTTATCATTATATGAGACATGTTACAACTGATATGATTATATTATCGTTTCTCTATTCTACGAATGAAAAATCAACATCATTTTGCTTATATTATTCGAACGAAATACGGCTGCTCCCAAAGCCAAACGACTAAAGGCAAAGCATGTGCAGCTTGTCATCACAGAAACCTTGTTTCATGTCTGTATGGAGATAGGAACTAAATAAATAAATTGGGGACCATAACCATTGCGTAATAATACCAAAACAAAGAAAATTGTGGGACATATATATATATATATATATATAAGCAACTATATATGTAGATGTTTGAGTGTTTATGACCTAGAAAATGAGGGAGCTTTTGAGTGCTTTCACTGAGTAATGGCTTCTTCTAAGTTACTGTCCTTTCTTCTCCTTTCTCTGTTTGTCATCTTCATCTTCATCGATCCATCTAATTCTTCTCCGGATAACAATTTCACCGAAGCTCAATCTCGTATCAAGTCGAAAAAAGTTAATTTGTCTCTTTATTATGAGTCTCTATGTCCATATTGCCGGAGTTTCATCGTAAGCCAACTCGTGAAGGTCTTCAACACCGATCTTCTCAGTATTATCGATCTTAGGCTGGTTCCATGGGGCAATGCTCAATATGTAAAACCTAACAAGACCATCATTTGCCAGGTTGAGTTTTGTTACTTCCATAGCATCAAAGTTTCTTTGTTTCGTAATTTTAACACCTTTTATTTGTATTTTTTAACAAATCTAGCACGGTGAAGATGAATGTTACCTCAACACCATACATGCTTGTGCCATCAACATATGGCCTGATCCGGTAAGTCACCTTTCTCATCGCCGAAATCCCTTCCTTTCAGCGCAAGAAGCAATTAGATTCATTGAACTGATCCGGAATTAGAGCATAGATTTCTTAATTTCAAAGGAAACAAAGTAGGTGTATCCATTACTTTCTCATTAACTCTGCATTTAATGTCACAGAGAAAGCATTTCAACTTCATCTACTGTGTCGAAAATCAAGGCCTTCACGCTGAGGACAATCTGCACTCTGACGGTGCGGATGCCGTCTGGAAAGCCTGCTCTGCCGCATTGGGTATGGACCAGAAACTCATCAAGAACTGCTATGACAACGGATATGGAAGAAAGGCAAGCTCCTCCTACCTGGAACTTTATGTTCATAATGAAAGCAGATTTAAATTCATCAATCACACAACAGTTTTCTGTAGTTTTAATTAAACAACGCCCCACATTTTGCCAGCAAATGCATGAGAAAGTAGTTGAGTTTAATTCAATGTGGTGGGGTTGGTTTTCTCAAACATACAATCACTAAAAAGAGATCCAAATTGAATGCGAATGCAGCTTTTACTGCGGTACGCTACTGAAACCGACGATCTACATCCGAAACACTTATTCGTGCCCTGGGTGACAGTGAATAATCAACCTCTGTATGATGTTAGTATCTCATTTCTCTTTTTTTAACTTTAAAACACCTTTTGTTTGTGTGTCTGAGTCTGACCTGACCAAAACTTTGGGGTTGCAGCAATACGAAAACTTTATAGCCTATGTCTGCAACGCTTACAAAGACAAAGCTTTGATAAAGGCCTGCATGCCACATTCTCTACATGTAACCGGAGAGAAATTGCCGATTCCCCCGGTCTGCTACGCGGAAAGAAGATAGAAGTAACTGCATAGATTCATGTTGTACTATGATCATGATCCATCATATAATTGTAATGTACTTTTATGGTTCTTATCTGCACTTTGTGCCTTGTTATTTGACAATCTTACCAGGTTTAATGTGGAAGACTAAATAGAAGATTTTATGAATGAATCGTTCCGAGTTAGATGACGTTTTTAGAAAAACAAAATTAGATTTATCATCTTCCCCCACACTATCACAAGCATAAAAAGCAATCAGCTTTGCGCTGTTTCTTTTCCTGCAAGCTTCGGTTTTAAGTTGTTAATGTCCATTTTTCCACCAGATTGGCGCTGTACGACATCAGCTTCCCTGTATAATATCATCACCGAGAGTTCCCCCATTTTTCTAGCCTTTTCTTTTTGGCATTCCCTTCAAATAAATGTGAGCAAAAGCACATAAGAAGAGGAAGTGAGAGAGTAAGAAAAAACGGTTTTCATGAGTATATTTTAAATAAATAATATGTTTTTGACATTTTATCATCGTCGATATGTCCGAGTGGTTAAGGAGACAGACTCGAAATCTGTTGGGCGATGCCTGCGTAGGTTCGAATCCTGCTGTCGACGATTTTCTAATTTATTTTTATTTTCTTTTTCAATTACAGTTGTCGTAATAGTTTTTCTTTGGTCTAATTTTGCCCCTAGTCCTCCTGTTCTTTGCACGGCCTTTTAAATAGGATTATATGACGTTTTAACAAAATAAATTTATTTTCATGGTCAATTTAAGGCCACATAGAAGCCATTTAAGTGAATAGAATTCTTGACATGGTTAAACTATGAGTTGTAATATAAAAGAAAGAGAATCTTAAATGCAAATAATCGAAAAAAATATCGACTTTCACTTTTCTTTAAAAGTTAATTTATTTTCCTTTTTGGCTTCCCGAACCTATAATATTGGCTAGGTGAGCAACTTTTTTTTTTTAAATGCCACATAATTTAAAAGAATTTCAATGACAGTATTGTGAATTACACATCATTTTTTTTGAAATCAAAAGAGTAGAGGGACTAGATTTTGAATATACAAAGTGTACAAGGTAATAACATAATTAGACTTTCTATCTTCATTCACTTGTATACTCCGTAAACAATCAAATAAACAATGTAGAAATAATCTCACTATTGATCAGAAAAGAGAACTTTTTTTGGATTGAGAAAAAAGAACTAATCTTTACTAGTTTTTACTTGTTTCATTGTGTTCACTATTTATACAATTTATACACAAATAATCCTCCTATTTTTCGTATTTTACATCTAAGTACGTATAAAAAAATAGCTTTAATTTCTCCAGCAAGAGACTTTTGACCAACACATTTCCTCTCCACTCCAAGAACAATTCATTCCCAGAATTCCCTCCAAATCTCACCTCATATGAATTGTCCCTTCCACTCACCATTTCTTTAGCTTTCATTACTATTTCTCTGCTCACCTTCAAACCTTCCAATGTCGTCCCGGCCTCGAAACAGCAAGTTTCACTCATCTGTTCCCACTTTTCGAACCAAGCTTGGGCATAGATATCAGGCCCTACGAACAGACACTCCATTGCCATTCTTGCTTCGACCAAGTTCTTTGCAATGTCGGTTTCCATCGATTCCATGATTGCTTGGTAGTGAATCAATTGTCCGTTGAAGAATGCCCCAAAGCCTAAACCGTCTTTCTGTTTTTCACAAGGATCTCCATCACCAAGTGTTACGGTTCCCCTGTTGCTTGCCAATAGTTGTTTAGCTACGTCGAGGAACTCTTTTACGAGCTCATTCTCTGCTACCGCTGTGTTTCTTCATTCCCTCGAGCTCATTCGCCAAATCTTCGATTTCCATTTCTTCGCTTTGTTTCCTCTCCCCATTTTTTTGATGTCTGTGTCAATGTCTTGTGCTGCATTGCCATGGCCTCGATCAACGGAGGCCATTGTATCCCCACTCCGATGTCGGAGTCCACGATGCGAATCTGATCCGCATCGATCGGCATGGCTTCGAGGATTGTTGAGTTAGCAGCAAAATGAGCAAACCTTCCGTATGGGAATATATGATAGAAAGTCTTGAAGGCAACCTCAAAGTTCTTGGCAGACTCTTTGGAGTAGATAATATCTTTGGTTTTGAACATCTTGAGACGATAAATTGAACGTGATCCGCTCCAAGGTTCGACCGACCGGACTTCCTTTCTCGCTCACACACTGTAAGATCACCTCTGCAAGCTCTGACTGGTTCTTCTCTATAGCTTCTCCATAAGCAGTGAGCAGATGGAATAGGGGCAACTGGTTATCAATTTCCATCATGGCTTCTCCTAGGCCCAGCAGAGCAACCGGTTGCTCTGTCATCATGTGGATAGACGCCTCGCTCGAAGGACAAGGACTGCATACATCTTGCCTTTGAGAGGAACATGGCTGTGACCGTGACAAGGGAAAACCTTCTTCACCATCCGCATCAGTCAACACAGAATCAAGCCCAACTGAAAATTCCTCCCATGGCACTGTGACCTGAAGCTGGTCATCAAAATTGTAGGCCGGATATGGGAAAATCTCATCGGAGAAGATTGTAGAGAAATCGGAAACTTCAGAGGAATCCTCATAACTAGGGATGTAAAAACAGGTCAACAGTTGGGTTTCAGGTCAGGCTCTGTCAGGTCGGGTCAAATCGGTTACAGGTCATTTCAGGTCATTTTTTGTTTTGACTCGATTCGGTTCGGGTTCGGGTTCATTTCAGGTCGGTTTCAATTCAGGTCGGGTTCATTTCAGGTCGGGCCAAAATGGTTAATTGACAGGTTGATTTCAGGTCGGTTTCGTTTCAGGTCGGGTTCATTTCAGGTCGGTTCATTTCAGGTCGGGCCAAAACGATTAATTGACAGGTTGATTTCAGGTCGGTTTCGTTTCAGGTCGGGTTCATTTCAGGTCGGTTTCGTTTTAGGTCGGGTTCGTTTCAGGTCGGTTTCGTTTCAGGTCGGGTTCTTTTCAGGTCGGTTTCGTTTCAGGTCGGGTTCATTTCAGGTCGGTTTCGTTTCAGGTCGGGTTCATTTCAGGTCGGTTTCGTTTCAGGTCGGGTTCATTTCAGGTCGGTTCCTTTGGGTTTAGGGTTTATTGTGTTATGTGTAGTGTAGGGACTAGGGAGTAGGGATTAGGATTTAACATATATAATATTAGTACATTATATGTACATACATATAAGGATTATGGTTTAGTGTTTTAGTAGTTTGGGGATTAGGGTTTAGGGGTGGGTGGTATGGTATAAGGTTTAGGGATTGGAGATTAATGTTTAGGGTTCATAAATTGATATATACATGCTTACATGCATTGTATATATATATATATATATATATTGATGGATTAGGGTTTTTATTTTTAGGGACTAGGGATTGTGGTTTAGGGTTTAGGGTTTATTGTTCATAAATTGATACATACATACGTACATGTATTATATATATATATATATATATATATATATATATATATATTGACGGGTTAGGGTTTTTATTTTTAGGGTTTAGGGTTTACAAATCAGGGTATATGGTTTACTGTTCATAAATTGATACATACATACGTACAAGTATTATATATATATCGATGGATTAAGGTTTTTATTCTTAGGGATTATGGTTTAGGGATTGGGGATTATGGTTTAAGGTTTTAGGGTTTAGGGTTTAAGGTTTACTGTTCATAAATTGATACATACATACGTACATGTGTTATATTTATATTGATGGATTAGGGTTTTTAGTTTTAGGGTTTAGGGTTTATGGATTAGGGTTTAGGGTTTACTATTCATAAATTGGTACATACATACGTACATGTATTATATATATATTGATGGATTAGGGTTTTTATTTTTAGGGTTTAGGGTTTAGGGTTTAGGGTTTACTGATCATAAATTGATACATATATGCGTACATGTATTATATATATTGATGGATTAAGGTTTTTAGGGTTTAGGGTTTAGGGTTTAGGGTTTAGGGTTTACTGTTCATAAATTGATACGTACATACGTACATGTGTTTTATATATATTGATGGATTATGGTTTTTATTTTTAGGGTTTAGGGTTTACGGATTAGGGTTTAGGGTTTACTATTCATAAATTGGTACATACATACGTACATGTATTATATATATATATATATATATTGATGGATTAGGGTTTTTATTTTTTAAGGTTTAGGGTTTAGGTTTTATGGGTTAGGGTTTATAGTTTAGGGTTTACTGATCTTAAATTGATACATACATACATATATTATATATATATTGACGGATTAGGTTTTTAGGGTCTAGGGTTTAGGTGCTAGTGTTTAGGGTTTAGGGTTTATGTGTTAGTGTTTAGGGTTTAGGGTTTATTGTTCATAAATTGATACATACGTATGTACATGTATTTTATATATATATATATATATATATATTGATGGATTATGGTTTCCAGTTTTATGGTTTAGGGTTTAGGGTTTCGGGTTTAGTGTTTAAACCCTTAATCCATAACTTATGAACCTAAGCACTAAACCCTAAAGCATAACTTACATGCATTATATTAATATATATATATATATATATATTGATGGATTAGAGTTTTTATTTTTAGCGATTAATGTTTAGGGCTTTAGGGTGTATGGTACTATGGTTTATGCTTTAGGGTTTAATGTTTATAAATTGATATATACATTAGGGTTCATGCATTATATTAATATATATATTGATAGATTAGGGTTTTTATTTTTAGGGATCAATGTTTAGGGCTTAGGGTGTAAGGTTTATGCTTTAGGGTTTAGTGTTCATAAATTGATACATACATTAGGGTTCATGTTTTATATATATATATTTATGGATTTAGGGTTTTTATTTTAGGGTTTTACGGTTTAGATAGTAGTGGTATTTTGTTGAGTGGATCGAAAGATCGATATTTACCAAGAGGGGGGTGAATTGGAAATTTAAAGGTTTGTAGTGGAAATTGGCAAATTAAAAATTGATGGACAAGGGATTTAGAGTGGTTCAAGTTCCAAATGAACTCTACATCCACTACCTTAGCCTCACTAAGGATTTGCAACAATTTCACTAAATTGATCTTCCCCTTTTCTAGGACAAGGAGGCAACCCTTTACAATTTCGGTTGATTTTTCTACCCAAAAATCAACCCAACCCTCACACAAGAGAACAAAAAAATTTGTAGGCTAATTAGGTATCTCTCAATACAAATGATAGCCCCAATACAAGCACTCAACCCAATTTTACAAAATATGAATGAAGAACACAAACTGGGATTTTTACACAAAGTGGGATTTTTGCTCAAATGCTTGAATTTGATGTTTGGATGTTTGCTTTTGGATCAATAGTAGTTGCTGATGCTTTTGGATGTCTCTTTTATACCTTCTCATTGAATTCTAGCCGTTTGGGTGGTTGGGAACATAAATGGAGCCGTTGGAACCCTCTCTTGCCACCATAAATGCAGTCTGCACCAACCCGTTTCGGAACACGGGGTACCTGTTTCGGAACGGACTAAAATAGAAAGAGCCGTTGGGGTGCATTTAAGAGCCCGTTTCGAAACGCCTTAGGGCCGTTTCGGAACGTTTTGCCACTGCCAAAGGGGTGTTTCGAAACGGCCTTATCCCGTTTCGGAACATTTTGCCACTGCGAAAGGGGTGTTTCGAAACGGCCTTAGCCCGTTTCGGAACGCCCTGTTTATCCTTCAAAAATCAGTTAAAAACCGTTGCCCTTGTTCATGTGAATGAAGAACAGTTTCGAAACGAGTGATACCGTTTCGAAACACCTTAACCCGTTCCGATACTCGTTTCGGAACAGGTGTACATCGAACTGAAAGTGTTTCGAAACGCCTTATGGCCGTTTCGAAACAGGGCTTGAAAATCCACTGTTTTGACTTTGAAATACAAAAAAAAAAAAATATTTTGAAGGTCTTTGGTTTTAACTATGAAGTGGTCTTATCAATATATAGGAAATTTTGAGGACTTTAAAATTCGTTTTGACATTTTCATTTTAGTCCTTAGGTTTTTAGTTATATCAAAATTAAAACATATGTTTCACATATTTGTTTATGGTTTAGGGTTTAGGATTAGAGACTATGGATTAAAGATTAAAGATTAGAGTTTGGTGTTTAAACCCCTAATCTCTAATTATCGACCTTATTATAAACCCTAAACCATAACTTATGAACCCTAAACACTAAACCCCTAATTTAAGATTAGTGACTAAGGGTTATAGATTAAAGATTAGGGTTTAGAGTTTAAACCCCTAATCCATAACTTATGAACCTTAAGCACTAAACCCTAAAGCATAACTTACATACATTATATTAATATATATATTGATGGATTAGGGTTTTTATTTTTAGGGATTAATGTTTAGGGTGTAGGGTTTATGCTTTAGGGTTTAGTGTTCATAAATTGATACATACATTAGGGTTCATGCATTATATTAATATATATATTGATGGATTAGGGTTTTTATTTTTAGGGATTAATGTTTAGGGCTTAGGGTGTAGGGTTTAGGGTTTAGTGTTCATAAATTGATACACATATTAGGGTTCATGTATTATATATATTGATGGATTAGGGTTTCTATTTTAGGGTTTTATGGTTTAGAGAGTAGTGGTTATTGTTTAGGGTTTAAGGTTTAGGATTAGGGACTATGTATTAAAGATTAAAGATTAAGGTTTGGTGTTTAAACCCCTAATCTCTAATTATCGACCCTAAGCATTAAAGATTAAGGTTTAGGATTATGGACTATGGATTAAAGATTAAAGATTAGGGTTTGGTGTTTAAACTTTTATATTATTGAATAAAGTTTTGTAAGTTTAACCCTTTAAATTATTGAATATAAGTTTGCATTATTCTCTCCAAAGTTTTTGTTCTTAAATTTTGCCTTATTCTGTTTTATACTTATAAAAAAATTGAAAGTATCCCTATTTCTATCCAAAGTTAAACTCAAACATTATTGCTATTTTGTAAGTTCATTAAGTTTATTATAAAGATTTAAACGAAATAACTTAATTAAGTCATTTAAGTTCTTGTAAAAGTTATGTAAGTTTTTATATATTCATTGTTAATTATAATGTTTTAAACAACTTAACTTAATTAAGTCATTTAAGTTATTCAGGTTTTTATTAAGTCATTTAAGTTATTCAGGTTTTTATTAAATCATTTAAGTATGTTAAGTTAATAAAAAAATTTAGTCATCTTATGTTAATTAAGTATACAGATTTAGTTTAATAATCTTTATTCATTTAACTTAATTTAATTAAGTATAAAAATTTAATTTAATAATGGTTATTCATTCAACTTAAGTTAATTAAGTATAATAATTTATCTTTGAAGTTATTTTAAAATAAAAGTTAATTAGAAAGACCATTTGATTTAATAATGTTTAATCATTCAACTTAAAATGAATGCAAGTTAATTAAACTTATTTTTAATCTTAAGTTAAGTTAAGTTAATTTAGCATTAATTTATTCATATAATAAAAAATTTTAGTCATCTTATCTTAATTAAGAATACAGATTTAATTTAATAATCTTTATTCATTTAACTTAATTTAATTAAGTATAAAAATTTAATTTAATAATGATTATTCATTCAACTTAAGTTAATTAAGTATAATAATCTTTTATTCAGTTATTTTAAAATAAAAGTTAAGTTAATTAGAAAGACAATTTATTAATACTTAGACATTATTATTAATTCAATTTATCTTTTAATTGAAGTTAAGTTAGTTAATTTATTAATACTTGACATTATTATTAATTTTAAAATTTATTAATACTTGACATTATTTTATATTCATTAAATATAACTTCTTCAAATGTCAGATAATTATCATTATCAGCAAATCAAATAATAGCATTAGTTCAGGTCAATATCAGTTCAGGTCAAGAACATTTCATGTCAATAACAGTCCAGGTCAATATTAGTTCAGGTCAAGAACAGTTCAGGTCAATAACAGTTCAGGTCAATATCATGTCGGGTTCAAAACAGGTCGGGTTCAAAACAGGTCGGTTTCAAAACAAGTCAGGTCCAAACAGGTCGGGTTAAATCGGTTATCTGGCAGGTTAGTCTCGGGTTCGGGTTCGTTTCGGTCGGGTGCAGGTCGGGTTCAATTACTACAGTAACAGGTCAAATTCAGGTTCGGGTTCGGGTTCACTTCGGTCGGGTGCAGTTCGGGTTCGGTTTCTACAGTTACAGGTCAAATTCGGGTTCGGGTTCGTTTCGGTCGGGTGCAGGTCGAGTTCGATCATTAAATTCTCAAGTTAAACCAGGTTCTGACTCTATCGGGTTTCAGGCAGATTACCAGGTCGGGTCAGTTTTTCACACCCCTACTCATAACCTTGAATCCAACAAACTGTTGATTGGCCATGAAGGGTTAAAGTTTTCTGATTGCATCATCTTTCCGGGACTTTCGCTTTTGCTTTTGATTTGAGTTTTCAATGACAGGTTAATTTGAGTATATATAAAATAGTAGATATAGGTGTAGGGTGATTTTGGCATATATAAAGAAGAATTTCCGAATTTCCAATCAAATTTCAAGGTTCCCTGCTGGGTCGTCTTCCTTACTTGGCAGCTTCTTAGAGGTGCTATTTCATGGAAATTCTTTAATTAAGGACTGAATTTTTCAATGAAGAGGTTTGGTAAGGTAAACTACTCATTCATTTTTCATGGTTAATGGTAAAGATAACCTTGTCACAATCAACCCATAAAATAATATAAATATTTTTAAACAAAGACGGTAAATTAAAATTCACACAAATGAGTTAATTTCAAGGTTTAAAGTTTTGACATTCAACTTATAAAATTTAAAGTTTAGGATTTAAGGTCAAGACTTTAAATTTTAAATTTTATAATTCAAATGGATAGAATTGAATAAATTTTTTTTCATATAAGAATACAAGGAAGAAGAGAAAATAAAGCGGATGCATTAGATAAACAGTTTGACAAGTATTTTGACCACCTTCACATAAATGCCTCGAACAATGCCACACCAATCACATGGAGGATTAACAAAACAAATTCAAAACCCAAATTCGTAATAATAAATGCACAGCTACAACCCCCCACCAGGCTCCCCCACCCTTTTTAGAAAACCCTTTACCATAACTAGAACAAACGAAAGAGGCTTTTTGTAGCAAACAAAAACGACGGACCAAGAAGTCCTAAAACTCAGCTCATAAAACCATCACACGTTGAATCATACCTTGGGTCCAACCCGCCGTCTCCTTCAGCTGCTCGTCGTCGGATTGGAGGCACTCGCCGAGAAATTCATTATAGAATGCGCAGTCTTTAAGCATGAGTTTTATGTTGGAGCCAAGCGCATCAGCCAGATCCCCCATAACAGCAACCGCGGCTTTTGTCACACTTTCATCCCTGCAATACACGAGTATTTAGATGGATAATCCCGAAAGGCTAAGCATCAATGTAGTAAAGAGGAAACAATAAAGAATATAAAATTACCTTTGGCTGTCTCTAGAGACCAATTCTATGAACTTCAAAAGATGTTGAGCATAGGGGACCATCACATCAGGCCTCACACTCTTAAAACCTTGAAGGATACCCGAATAAGCTTCAAAAACACTACGTCTCAGCTGGTTTCCATAATCCACCATCTCCTCATCGGCAGTTTCCATCTTAGCACAGATTTCGGCTGCTCCCTGCATCATGGGTAAGGCGTAGGGGACGTACTTCTCAAAGTGCTCTCCAATTGCAAGAGCAATGTCCCCGAAGCAAGAGAATATGGGAGGCTTTACAGACCGATGAAGTTCTGAACTAGCAAGATCCTTCAGAAGAAGACCCACGATCCCATCACAATAAGGTAAGATCTTGTCATCCAAGGCACGGCAGATATCACCGACAACCCCAACTGTGATTCCACAAACCTGGTATTCCTCAAAATTCTGCATTCCCATCTCAAGATACTTGTAGAACTCAGGCATATACTTCTCAAACTGAGATCCAGTGGCATAAGCAAGAGCACCTATTGCGAGCATTGCTTCCTCATGAACAGTAGAGCTACGGCAACCAAATACCTTGAGGAACAGAAGCATGATTTGGTCAGCAGCCTGGAGTATGATGGGTTTGGTTTCATCTGTGCTGCTAAGTTTCTGGATGATAACCTGCAAAACACCACAAAGAGAGGCTTGCAAGTCCCCTTGCTTTTCCCTATCATCCGATGACACAATCTGAATTTCCATAGTCTGGCCCAACTTATTCATAATGACCGGTAATAGCTGTGCTATGATGGAAGATGTTTCCGCAATGTTAGAACATCTCACAACTTCATTCAAGGTTTCATAAGCAGAAGACCTGAGCTTGGAATCACCGCCGTCTGTCCGATCAGAAGTTGCAATTAGACAACTGATTATGTCAGTGAGATATGGTGAAAGGAGAGAGGAGCTTGGTCCTGCATCCTCATAGCCTTGGACAAGGTAATAGATTGCCCCACAAACTTTCTCAGCTACATTGGGAGCATCCTTAATGCTCTCCAACAACACACCCAGAACTCGTTTGAGATTCTCAGGAGAAATGATAGAAAAACCAGTAGCTGGACTGTGCAGTAACTCAAAAATACGACTAAGAGTCCAAGCAGTGGTGTCCTTCACATGGTTGTTTCCATCCTTCATGGCATTAAGTAAAAACTCCAGACCCGCCTGTACCAGAGGTGACAGCTTATCAACAGTTGGACCTTCAAGAATAGATCCAAACGCATAAGTGGCAGCCTCTCTACATCGCCAATCTGGCTTTACAATGTTAGCTTCAACAAATGGCATCACAAGAGGCACTATAGCATCCCCGACCGTTCTGGCAACAAGACCCAGACAAGTCCCACCTGCCATTGATATGTTCCAGACTGTATCATCCTGGTCTTGATCTTCTTCCTGCTTCAGCAAAGTTTCCAACAACAGAGGAACAAGAGACGATAAAGCCTTCTCTATGAAACAAGAATGGGGGGGTCCAGAGTCACCACTTTCAGGACTCTCAAACTCCTGAAGTTCAATCTCTTCATCACAGATAGAGCTCCAGAACTCAATTGCTTGGAGAGCAACAGTCTCTTCATCGCCTTTTACAGCATTTGATGTAAGCTGAAATAGGGTTTGCATGTAAGGCTCAAGCACCTCATAGTATGCTGATGCTATTGCAACAAGACACTCAAAAGCAGCCTGCCTGATTTCGACCTCTTTAGACATGGCAGTGTCACATACAACCTTCATGATATAATTCCGCTCCATCTCATTCTCAAAGTTGGTCTGTGCAAACTCTAAAGCATTATACAAAGCCTTGGTAGCTGCAAGCCGAACTTCAGGGCCATGGTCAGCTAGGTTCATCCCTTGGACAACAGCAGTGAGAACAGCATTGACTTCATCTTGAACAAGGTCCTGATGAGATATCTCTTCACAAACATATCCCAGGGTTTCCAAGGTAGCTTGTTTCAGTGCAGCAGGCTTATCTTGCTGGGTCATATAGTTAAGCAATGACCCAATCAGTTCAGGCCACTGCTTCTGAGGAATCTCAATTGAAGCGATTTTCGCAATAACTTGAGAAGAAGTGTGTCTTGCCTCAGGAACAGATGAACCAAGAGTTTTCAAGAGAAAGTCTTTGATTTGAGACTTAATAGAAACATCAATTGCCATCCATTGTTGAACAAGTTGTTCCTTCCTAATAGCATCTTTGGCATCTAATGAATTCTTAAGCACAATACCAGCCAATCTACGGGACTCAACAGGTTTCTCATCATTTGAAAGCTCAACTGACAATGAAAGAAGGAAAACAGGCATGTTCTGTTCTTGGAACTGCCTCAGACTAGCCTCTGCCTCAGTCCGAACCTTTGCATCTGCCGATTGGGCAGCCAGCAGAAATTGAGTGATCTCCATGGCCATTTTATCTGCAATTGATAAAAATAGAACACAAATCAGCGACAATGATACAAATCCATTAACAGAGGTTAAAGCAGGTTATAACTGAACAAGGTCAAACAGTCACAGAAAGTGATAAGCATGATTAGCGCATAGGAGGAGATCATAAACCGTGACAACTATTCTGAAACAGTGAAACCATGTTTTCCACTAAAACGCTATGCTTATTGCTTAATAAAGAAAATTCAAATTTCAAGTCCATGCAGTAACTTGAAAGTCCAAAGTTATTTTTCCCGATCACTACCCCTCACAACAATATTGTTATATTATTTGCTTTCAAAGTTCAAGGTAAAGGAACAAAAAGAAGCATTGCAATTCAATGTTTAAAGGGCCTATCTTACATAAAGCTAAAAGTGCTCCAATTTCCCAACGCATAATCAGAGATATCACACAGTTATATGTTAAGCAAAGGAGGAAAAAAGTAAAACACAATACAAAAACATAATCTTATTCCTTCAATCAAACAGAACAAAAAACATAACAAACTACAAATAAAACAACATTTAGTAGGCGATAATCAAACAAAAAGAACATGTAAACCGAGATCTACAGATTTTAAAAACGGAAAAGAAAACTAAACGATAACCCTAACAGAAACCCACTGAAGTACAAGTAAAGAACCATAGATCTGAAACTAAAACAGATATGAAAAGGAACAGACGAACTTGAAGTGAAGATTGATATACCTCAAATGAGTCTCCGATGAAGCAGATGGATTCCGAAATGAAAACACGCAGAGAGGGTAGAGAAAACTTAGGATTTTTTCTCTAACGAAAACACACTTCCCAGTGTTTTCTTATCCTGTTTTCCGGCCGATGCCGAAGCTTAAAAGAATGAAAATGAAACGAAAACGGAGGGAGAATCGGCGAAGAAATGGGTTTGAAGAGAAGGGATTTGATGATTTCAGGTATTTATATAAATCAATTTCGAATGATGGGAGGAAGCGGGACACTCTGAGAGGGGAGCGGGCAGCCGGGCTTTTCTCCTGCCCGTCGCCCCCCCCCCCCCCCCCCAAACCCTAGATTTTTGAAATCTCGCACGGGCGAGATTCTTCCCGCGTGCCGTTTAAATGTTTTCCGGGAATTTCTTTGGGCCCATGGGCTTCTGTTTAGGATGGACTAGAACTATGCATTTTGATTCACTAACGAACTTTTAAATTAACACTGATTTATATATTATCCGGAAAGTACAGTGAAATTTAAAAATTAAAGTAGTGATAGCCTTCGACCAAAATTGACAGTCAGATATTTGTTTTTTTTAATAAATAACAAATAATTGAGTGACCTGTTTAAAATCAATTGTGGGATATTTATTTAAATGCAAATGTAAAAACAACGATAAAAAATAACCGTTCAAAAACAACAAATTAAATATATTACAATTTTAAAAATATATCATTCAAACAAATCTGGGTCTAACTCAGTTATTCGATCAAGAATTACGTTGAGTGGTCTCAGTGATAAAAGATACATTATTCTTCCTAGTTGATCTGGATACAAGCAGTATAGTTTGCACGATGTATGTGCGTTTTTAAAGTGCTGAGAGTAAAGAATAGATATTATTATATAACCACACCATAATATTAAAAAAAACAGCAACGTTACACCTGATTTTTAAGTCGTCAAGTTCTACACATGTGGTCACTGAGATTATAATTTTTTTTTAAAAATCATGTCAATTATAGTATTGCATCATGAAAACTGACACAACATCATCTTATTGGATGACATTAATTTATTTAAAAAAATTGGCATGTGGACATGTTAGCTTAGACGTTATTAGTTATTGGCATAATGCAAAAAAATGTCCCTAACGTTTGACTGAATAGTCATTTTGGCCCTTATTATTTTTTAATCAATTTAACCCTCAGTATTTCATTTTGGGTCAAAATGCTACATTCGTGAAGGAAAACAGTTAGTCAATTGACGATAAATGACTTGAAATGACATGACAAACATATATGACAGTGCACGCTGCGATAGTAATTTCAAATAGACAAATATGTTGACTTTACATAATAGCACATCAGTCAAAAAATAATTTTATAAAATTGTATAAAATATAAAACATTTTTTCTTATGACGTCTCATTCTTTCAAGTCATTTCAAGTTGTTTATTGTCAGTTGACTAACATTTTTCATTCATGGGAGGGGGCATTTTGACCCAAAATAAAATATTGAGGGTTAAATTGCTTCAAAAAAATAGGGGTCAAAGTGACTATTCAATCAAATGTTATGGGCATTATGCCTTAATTATTTAAAGACGGGGTGTCTAACATAACAAAGAGCAACTAATGAAAATGTCTCTGTTAGTTAACGACAATCAAAGGGTCAGATTGGTGCAATTCGGAATTTTAAGGGCTAGATTGATAAAAATTTAAAATAAGGGTAAAATTACTAATATTGAACAACTAGAAGAGCCAAATTAATAAAATTAAAAAGACTATAAAGACAAAATTATAGTTTAAAGCTTAAATAAAATATTATTTCGATTATAAAAGAAAAATGATAAAGTGTTCAAAATAAAGAACTTATTTAATAGTCTCAATAATAAAAGATGATTTTGTGAGTTAATGTTAGCGGGAGCCGTAAATTTTTATTGCAGTGATCTGTGGTGGTTTTAGAGAAGAAAAATATATAAGCTATAACTTAAAAAGGGTAGGATGTGAATTAAAAACATTTAACCACATGTTTTAGATATCGTTGAGCGGTTGACGAATTCTTATGAATCTTTGAATGGTCAATACGAGCATTAGCGGGTAACTTTTGTTAGTTTGAATGTCACAATTTGTTTGGTTGCTTATCTCATTTCCCTTCATTTCATGTTGTCTATCCTGATTCTTTTATTATATTTTAAAGTTTTGATTTACGAATTTTGAACCGCTGTTGAAAAGAAGAAACAACTTTCTTGGATTTGTAATCCGCTATCACAACACTTGATAGTTGTTCATTTCTTTATCTTGGCCGTGCTTCTGGTACTCTCGCTTATATGCAATCTAAGGGTACTAAATGAAGTAACACAACAAATTATGGTATGTATACTTGATAAAAAAACAAAACAAATTATGGTATGTATAATTTGTTACTAATTGATGTGATGTTAACTTTATTTTTCTTTAATGATATGTAGGAAAAAGTTGAAGAAAAAATTGTAAGTCAGGTATAAGTTATCAGCCACATCTGAGAGGAATTCAGTGAATTTACGTGATATTGAACTCGTAAGAAACATGGCTCAAATTGTTGGACTTGAAGAGAGAGGAGGAGTTAGGTTTAATGGATTGGGTCCAACACCAACTAGCTAGTTTGGAAGTAGCTCTCATAATCTCCTCGGTATACTTCTTCACGACGAGCATCGAATCAAGAAATTGATAGCTCGAGAGGAAAAATGTAAGACGAAACTAAAAAATTTACAGTTAAGTTAGAAGAAGACATAAAAAGATATGACGAGCTTATGTCACAAAATCGGAAACTTCAATCGCAGCTTCGGAATGCATTAGCTCTTATGAAGCAGTAAACACCTCCACCCTTTTTAGGTATTGTTGTTTGAGAGGTGAGAAATATTAATCTCACATCAAAAAGAAAAATACCGTCGGATACAAGTATGAAGTTATGCATTGTCCTGATCCTGTGTCATTGATCCCTTTATTTATTGTTAAAAAAATATAAATGGTTATTTATCGATTTGAATCTTTTAATTTAATTTATTTTGATTTTGTTCCTCATTTTCTATTGCTAATTATGCTTTGACCGTTAAGCTGGAAGCATTGCTAGTCTCTGGGTGTGTGTCTACTTATTGTGAACATTTAGGGTATCTTCAAGGGGTATGCATTTTGGCTATGTGCAAGTGATACACATTTTTAATAAATGTTGGAGGAATATCTAGTTTATTCGACTTTATGACGAATATTCAATATTTAAAAAAAAAAATTTATATACTTTTGTTGGATTTTAATTTCAATTTCTAAAACTGTTTAATGTAAATAATACTGGAAGTAGTTTATCTAGATTATTTTTAAGAAGTTTATTTGCATTTCTTAATAATTCTTATTTTAACCATTTAATATTTTTTATTTACTTGCTTTTCACTAAGCTAAATATTGATAATTCGTAAAAAAAAATACGGCTATAACATATATTTAATAAAATTGATTCATTTTTTTTGCTTATAGATCAAAGCGGCCCCTCTAATTTACTCAAAAATCAAGTAAGTTCATAGTTTGAATTATGGATCAAATATATTCTTATTTGAAAAATTGCAATCAAATTTTTATTTTTTTCTACATTTAACGACCTTTTTATTGCGATTGTTTAAATAAAAATTCATTTAATTCATGATTCAAACTGAAAAATTTAGAATGACCTATTTATCTTCCAGAGTCTTACTATAGATTCCTCCTCGCTTCTTGACAAAGCAATTTACTGGGTAAAACTCTATGATTCAAGGCCTGCGCAATCATCTTCGTCCTTTGAGTTGATGCAATGGCAGGCGCCACCCTTGGGATGGACGTGCCTTAACATCGATGGGGTTGTTTCGATAAGTACAGGTTCTGCATCTATAAGAGGCACGTTTAGGGATCACGTTAGGCAACATATTCTCTCTTTCACCAAAGCCATTGATATTTTTAGTGTTCTTCAATCTGAACTGTATATGAGGATGTTCGTCTAGCACGGAATAGCGGTTTTACTCAGTTGGTAGTTCGAGTGGATAATGGTGATGTCTTAAACTTGCTCTCTACCCCTTCGCTCTCTAGCCTGTATTCTCTTGTGAGATCCATAGCTACTTTACTTGATAGTTCTTGGAGTGTCCAATTTGTTAATGTTTGTCGCGAAGTTAATATGGTCGTAAATTTTATAGAAAAACATTTCACTGACTCCACCATAGAAATGCTCACATTTGCTACACCACCGGCAGAACTTAGAGGTACTTCTTCATAGAGATGTTCATGGTCCCGCCTACAACCGTATGAGGGGTTTTTAATTATAATGGCTATGGGCTCTTATTTGTTAAAAAAATGACCTATTTAATATATAAGCTTTTTAAAAAATCCATAGCCTCGTTCAAATTCATTTTACAGTTCCCTTTTTATGTAAGTCCAAATCTAAGAATGTTTATAGGTAAGATGTTACATTTTATAGAAACCACAAAAATACAAAGATAAAGGCATAAAAAATTGACATTTCATATTCCTTTGACGAAAATTAAATTTATATTTTATTGTCATTCTACCATATCATGATTTTCCAACAATGCATACGTATATAGGTGAAATGAATATGTTGATAAAATATTTTGGTGGGGAAGAAATTTGCATACCATATGAATTAATAGGTAAACACACCCGACAAAGACTAGTGTATTATTATATTACTAATTGCAATTAATGAAATGAGCCTTATTTTAAAGCTCACATTTTTTAATAGTATTAAGTTGATTACAAGGTAACATTTGTTCATAAATATTTTAACCCTTTGATAATACACACACTTTGTAGACAGGGGCAAAGCCAGAAATTAAAAGTTAAGGGGGCCGGAAATACATCTTTTAAGGGTATAAAAAGTCCTTGAAGTTTTGAAAAAAAAAAATCAATTAAGCCCCTAATTTTTTTTGCATCCAATTAAGTCATTAAACCAAGAAATTGAACCAATTAAGCCCTTGAACCAATTTTGACCATTAAATCTTGATAGTTTTTTTTGGATTTGTTGGTGCATAGCGTTGTGTCACAATGTCTCGACTTGATAGTTTCAAAAAAAATATTTTTTTTTAAAAATTAAAAGTTCTAAAGTTTCTATAAAAATGTATAAAATATAAAAAAATATATATGTTTTTGAAGAAATCTGTAAATGCAACATGATAGAACTGTTGTGTATCATGTGCCAGTAATATTTAAAGAAAAAAATTGTCAAGATTTACTGGTCAAAATTGGTCAAAGAGCTTAATTAATTCAATTCTTGGTTCAATAGCTTAATTGAGTGCAAAAAAATTCAGGCGCTTAATTTTTTTTTCTTCAAAAATTCAAGGGTTTCTCACACCAAAGCCTAAAGAGAATAGAAGACTGAAAAACGTTATCAATAGGATTCGATTCACTAACTTTAAGTAAAACTAACTTAATTTCATGTACACATTTTACCATTAAGACAACACTCACTCTATAATATTAAAACAAGTAAAATAAATTATAATTTAAAATTCTACAGGGGCCAAATTACAAAAAAGAATAGACCGTAAGGGTGGACCACGAGGGCCTGGCCACTGCCAACCCCCATCTGGCTTCGCCCATGTTTGTAGAGGTAGTATCTATTCATAGATATTCTTAACCCTTTGACAATGCACACACTTTGCACACAAAGTAATTTGAACCCGGGTCTCCTAGGATGAACAATATCCACTTTTCTACTGGGACCATTTGTTCGGGGGGGGGGGGGGGAGTCTAACGTGTATCAGGGGTGCGGCTAAAAGACGGTAAGTTTCAAAACTTGTCCACGAACTGAAAATGTTAGACTTCGTGATAACATTTTTGGTTAGTTTTTTCTTCAAGTATAATTTTCAGTTTGGAACAAAGTATCGATACTTACAAAATAAATATCGATACTTGAAAAAAACTCAAAAAAACCAACCAAAAATGTAACCCCCACGACCCGGCCTAGCCGTCAGACCGAACCGAACGAGCTACATTGTGTTTGCCGAAACAAACTCGTGAAAAGATTGCTCAAATTACATCCTTTTCTTCTTTTATCTTGTCTAGATGCAAATTATTAACCTATCGTAAACATGCTGGCAGCGGTTCAATTCACATTCAATTCAAACACTGATATGACATTCAATTGCTAACAGAAGCACTTAGGGACCAAATCACAAATCTGGAAAATTACAAGGACTTAATTAGATTTGAAGTTACCAAAACTCAATTAGTCAGGTTTTATGCTTTCATATCAAATTTCAGCTCAAAACGATCATTCAAACTCATACAATTGCATTCACAAAGATTAGGAACTAATACGTAAGAATCAGAAAGCTCAAAACCGTACCGATACAGTCCCTCGCATATCGATACGCCTAGCCAAAATACAATAGGCCGTACTAATATAGGTTCCAGCGTATCGAAACATAACCCCAGATTATGCCTTCCCGAATTGATACAGGGGTACGTGTACCGATACCAACAGGCTTGTAATGACCAAATTTGGTTGTTTTTCACACATTCATGAACTCAAACATGGTTAAACATAATTCAACCTTAAACCAAACTATACTAGAGTCATACCACACCAAAACATCAAGGTTACATGCTCAAAATCATCACAACATGCTTCAATTAAAAAAATCTATAGACATGTTTCCTAGAATAAATCCATCCAAAGCATGAATTACAAATTCAAAGCAACAATCAAACATATAAGGCCAATTACAATCTCAAAACAACAATATAAACTTGCTCAAACATGGAGTTTAGCTAAAACCCCTCCCAAAACAACAATGAACCCCATTGCCTTTATTACTACTAGTCTAATTCAAAAATCATAGTTTCAATTATTCAAGACTTTAGATTTACAATTTCTTGTTCGCTGCCTTGAAATAACCATCAATGCAATTTAAATCATTTTTCCAAACACATTGAAATAACCATTACAATCATCTTTCAAAACATCATGCCTTGAAAACCATGCACTTAACATTTCTAAAAAACCAGCATATTAAACCATATGCAACATGTATCATGGATCAACAACAAAATCCTATTTGCTAACCCTCAATTTAAGCTTTCCCATGCATAACAATCCATATGCAAGGCTTAAAGAGTAAACATGTATAAACCAACATTATAATCCATCATCATGACACATTAACAATTATAATGGCTTTCAAGTGATCATAAACCAATTGCACTCTCCAAAATATTAAAATGGATACACAGATTCAACAAGTGTTCTCTCAACACTTCATGTCATCTCAACCGGGTACAAGCACAACCTCAATAATTAATTAGACACATAATCCACTAAAGGGAGTTTTCAGTACCATATAGCCCCTCGACTGTTAGGGTACTCGTGGTGGAGTATTCGGTACACATAAACCCCTCAACACCTAAGGTGACTTATTTATAGTGCACTATCAATCCTATGGATGACCAACTATATTCGATAACATTTTAAACCACATCACTTGCCAATATAATTTTATCATTAACCATGTACCTCATTGTTTTTATAAGCAACATTCAAAACTATTTTCAATGCATTAAACCATGCATTCTCAAGTATTCCTCATACTTACATGAAACATTTTTCAAACGCATCCATCATCAATATATAATCAAAATTAGTATTAAACATACTTAAATCATGCTTAAACAGTATGTACCATGTAATTCAAAAACAAGTGCATAAAACCCAATTTCGCCAAAACAAGACCGAGGGAGAAATCTCAATATACTTACTTCCGAGTTTAAACCAACATTTCAAGCTAAGTTTAACATCCCAAAATAACCTTTAAACCATTTCAACACTGTAAACCATGTTCTCACTCACCGACTACGCAAAACTCCACTCGTCGATGCGAAATCAAGCGGCTGAAGCTTTCGGAACATCCCCAATCGTTGTAGGATCAATCTCCAATGTTTTAACCACATAACAATAGAGGATTGATGTATCACTATGCATCCATAATCTCAACAATAAAATTCCCCAACATTGTCTCACTAAAATTCATCAATCGCCTTCCGAAACAACCGAAAACACCATCAAACATAACCTAAACAAAGCCCAACCACATCCTATTGATTCGAACACCTTAAAAACATCAATTAAAATCCAAAAACACCCTAACATCGTCCTTATACCTCCAGAATTCATTAAACATCTACAACTACTAAAAAACACATAACTAGCAACCTAGAAAATTAGAGATTCACATAGCTTCGGGATTCCAATGTTAAAACCAACTCATTCAGAAATGTAAGTAAATGATCAAGTACTTGAGAATTTCAGTAAAGAACCATTCATTATAGGAGAATAATGAACCTTGCCTCTAATGGATGAATTTCCTCTCAAATGGATGTTTTTCTCTTGAAAAGCAAAGGAAAACAATGAGATTTGGAAGACAATATTGAAGAATCAATTTAGAAATCATAAGTTCAATAAATCAAGAGCATTACCTGAAATCTTTGATGAAAAAGAGAGTGTTTGACTGAAGAGATTTTGAGAGAAAACTTTAGAGAAAGAAAGTTCCGTCAAATTTGTTTTTAGGAAAATAATCACCTCTCCTTAATTAAAACCTTTTAAAATAATCCCAATTGAGAGAAAAGTCTGATAAAACATTTAGGTAAAATAGTTCCTTAAAGACTCTAAGATTTGACCCTTATACAAAACAATCACTAAAAACAGTTTTACATTCTTTACATTTTGGTCTCCAACCAAAATGTCCAATTCCGAAAATTCATTTTCCAAAATTGACTTCACAAAATATGTTCATAAGGATTTTATAATATTGTTTCATATTTTTATCTTCCTAAAAAAGTTTATTCTGATTTTAACTCTCGAATCCGACTCGAATCTCTAATCCTTGTCCACCGGACCGTCTAATCAGCCTAGAAACACCTATTCTCAAAATCGAGGCATTATAGTAAATGTTATCAAGAAGTCTAACATTTTCAGTTCGTGAAAATGTTTCAAAACTTGCACCCCAGACCTACCCACTTGTTGAATTCATTTCAAAATTGACTTCTAAATCAAAGGTAAACATATATTGAAATGATGGTATAAGAAGCCTTTGAACTTAAAAATAAAGAGTTAGGCCTCTGTACTTTTTTGCACTCAATTAAGTCTTTAAACCAATAAATCAATTAAGTTGTTGAACTAAGAAGTCGAATCAATTAAGCAGTATGGCCAATTTTGATCATTAAACCTTGACTGTTTTTTTCTTTAGATTAGAGATGGAAATGGGGTGGGCGGGTTTTTGGCCGCCTCGACCCGAAATTTAAACCATCCGTGTAACACCCTGAAAACCAGTCTAGTCAGAATTGGATTTCGATGATCGAAGTATTGATATTAAATATTAAAATATTGAATCCTTGCTATAGATTATATTGCTATAGGACCTTAATTGAACCAAGTCTGTAACGGCCCAATTTTGGGCTTAGATGTTTTGGCGAGTCGGATTGGGCCGGAGGAACCGGTGTCGGTTGTTCGAACCGTTAAAAGGTGGTTTAGGGAAATCAAGGTTCAGGATGGGGTAAAAATATGATAAAAATTCCTAAAATCATATAAAATTATATTTAAGAGGTTGGTTAAATCAATTTTACAAAACGAGTTTTCGAAAGTATACATTTTGGGCAGTGTCCAAAATGTAAAGATTTAAAAGTTGGGAAAAATGCGTTTTTCAAGAAGAGTCAAAATCTTAGAATCTTTAGGGAGCTACTTGGCAATTGCCTTTTCCCTAATTCGGCATGTGTTTTGAATGTTTATTAAATAATTAAAAAGGTTTTAATTAATTGAAGGAAAGTTAGTTAATCAGTTAACAAAATTTTAGACGAGCTTTTCATTTCTCCCTTTCGCTTCAGCCAAACACTCTCCATTTCTCTCAATTTTCCAGAATTCTTTCCTCTCAAATCCTATTTTGATTTCTATTCTTTTCCTTATTGATTTCTTCCATTTTTCTTCACGTTTCTTCAATCAAATCTTGCCAAATTAGAGGAGAAGCAAGAATTGGAGGTAAATTTCATGCTAACCCTCTAATACAGGTTCTTTAATGAAATTCCAAAGATATTTGACTCTTTAATACTGATTTTGATTGAGGTTTTGTTGTTAGATTGATAAACTCTTGAAATCTTGATTGAAAAATGGATTTTAATGTGATTTTCGGAGTTTGATTTAAATGGCTGGTTTGAGATTGTTTCTAAATGAGTTTTGAAAGGTTTTTGGTGTTGAAGTGGAGTCTTAATCATATAGATCCCGAAATCCTTGGTTTTTGAAGTGTTTTTGGGTGAGTTTTTGAGGTGTTCTTGAAGAATCCAAGTGGTTGGAACTATAAGGATGGTTTTAGGTTGTTTTTGGATGTTGATTAATGCCTAAAATGTGTTGGATGAGTTGGGTAATGGCTGGGCTGAAGTTAGAGGTCAATTGATTGAGTTTTCGGTGGTTTCAGATGTGTGTTTTGGTGCTTTAGAGCAGGGCTGCGGGATTTCTTGTGTGTGCTGGTGTTTTGGATGCATTTTAATGCATTGAACCTCTGTTTTGATGTGTTGAAAACATGGGATAATATTCTGGGAGCAAACGAAGTGTTTTTGGAGGTATTAGACGATCGATAGTTGCGTCGGCAAGCGTGGTTTCGCTAGTCGGTGAGTGTAATTTGGTTTTCCAGCGAGGGAACATTTTAGAAAAGGTTTGGGGAACTTAGTAAGAGCTTAAAACGCTTTACTAAGTTCAGAAGTAAGTAAAGTGAATTTCTCTCTCGGATTGTGCTAGTTTTGAGCCTTTGGTTGCACTTGATTTTAATTGCATTTACCTACTGGTTTAAAGCATGTTTTTGAGAATGCACTAGGTAAGTGGTCCTTGTATGCATGTGTTGATGCATGAGGTTTTAAGCATGGTTTAATGCTTGTTGATGGCTTATCATGAATGCTTTGTAAAAATAGTGAGTTATGCATGAGGTATGGGTTATATTGGCAAGTGATGTTGAATAAAATGTTTTATAAATAAAATCGGATATAGTTAGCCGGCTATAGGATTGAGTGCACTATAAATAAGTCGCCTTGGATGTTGAGGGGTTGTGATTGTACCGAATACTCCATCCAAGTACCCTAACGATTGAGGATTGTTTAAGGTTGCAACGGTTTAGGGTAGCTCCTGGGTGCGAACCTTGTGTGTGTCCCGTCTCTCATTAATGGGTTATACATCTACCGATGAGTGGTGTTGAGGGGTTGTGATTGTACCGAATACTCGACCACGGGTGTCACAACGATGGAGGGCCGCTCTCGTGTGTGAGCTTTGTAATGCCGGTAGAGTGTATGAAGGATGTGGGACAACCCTTGGTAATCCGTGTATCCGATATATGTTTTTGAGATTGTTGTTTATCACTTGTGAGCCAATATAATGAAATGAAACATTGTGGAAAATGATGTTAATGCATAATTTGAAAGATGCATGTTTTGGTTTAAGCTTAGCATAAAGGTGATTATGCTTGGAAGGGTTGTATTATGAGTAGCAATGGTTTAATTGCTAAGTTTTATGTAACATGTTGCTTGGTGTTTATTACAACGGTTTTGAGGATAAAGTGCATGCTTTGTCAAAGCAGGCATGATGGTTTTGAAAAGAATGAAAAATGGTTTCGTGCATTGATGATGTTTTTGGTTTGAGAAATCCTCACTAAGCTTGTATGCTTATGCTCTCTTTGTTCATCAATGCAGTCAATTTAAGCTTTGGAGGCAGCACTTGCAAGGGGATCGGTGGAAGACTTTGATTGGAGGTAAGTCTTGGTTTTGGAAACTAGTGTAATAAAGGCAATAGGGAGTCCGATGTTATGAATGTTGGTTGCTTTAGTGATTTCCGTGTTTGTGCAAGTTTGATATGTGTATATGGTGGTGTGAATGACCTTTAAGTTTTGGTTTATGCTTGCATATGGATTTTAGCCTTTTGGTGTTTTTAACTTTTAGGAAGCATGCCTTTAGTTCCATTTCTTCCAGAAATGATGCTACGTTGTTGTTTATGCTTTGTATAAGTTGTCTTTGATGGGTATTTAAGTTGCCTATATGTTACGGCATGTGTCGGGATGGTTTTGGAGGGTAAAAATTGACTTAAACTAGCTTTTTAGAACATTGCAGGCCCAGGTGTTTCGAAACACCCTTGCCTGTTTCGAAACAGTGGCCTGAAATGGCCTTGGTGTTTCGGAACAGTGAGGCCTATTTCGGAACATTTTTCCTATGTGAACTGTAACACCCCAATTTTGGGCTTGGAAGTTTAGGCTCTGAACTAGACCGGTCTGATTTTCGGTTCGAATATAAAAGGAGGTTTTAGGGAAAGCCTAGTTCGGGATGCTTTAAAAATATGGAAAAATATCTAAAAATCCTCTTTTAATATATATATAAGAGTGGTGAAATCAATTTTGCAAAATAAGGTTTGGAAATACTACATTTCGGTGTAGTGACTAAAATGCGATTTTTGAAAAGTTTAGTGGTGACTGTTTTGTAAGGATTGAAACTTTGAATCTTTGAGGAGCTAATTTACCTAAAAATGATTTCTTCAGATTTTTCCTTAATTTGAGTGAATTAATTAATGTTTTAATTAATTAAATGAAAATGGAAACTACTTTTTGGAATTTCATAACTACCTTTTCCATGTTTTCTCTCTTTTCTTTTTCTCTCAAAATTCCATCATCCAAACACTATTTCTCCAGAAACTTTTGCATTGATCTTCACTTCAATTGATGAGATTTCTATCATCAATTAATTCCTAATCAATCTTGCATCAAATCCTTTTGATTTCCTCATTGAATTTTCAAGGAAATTGGCTCAAATCAAGGAGAAATCACCATTTAGAGGTAAAATTGTTCTTCTCCTCCAAATATTAAGTTCTTTACTGAAATTCTCAAGTTGTCAATCCTTAATTTAAGTTTTATAAATGGTTTTAATGGTAGAAACTTGATTTTGGCTTAAAACTCAAGATTTGGATGAAATCTTGAAGAATTTCGTGGTGTTTGTTTGGGCTCTGTTTTGAGATGATTCTTGAATGTATTTTGGATGTCTAATGATGTGGAAATGAGGTTTTATCGATGCAATCCCGAATAGGTTGAATTTCCTAACTTTTTACTTATGAAAATGGTGGTTTTGAGGTGTTTTTGGTGTTCTGTTATAGCTGGAGGTATAATGACGAGTTAAGGTGTATTTTGGATGTTGATTGATGTTTAGAAGTGGTTAGAAGTGATGGATCTTGGCTGGGTTAAGTTGTGAAAGAGTTTGGAGGTGTTTTCGGTTGTGTTTGGTAGCCAAAATGTTGGTTTTGGGTAGATCAACGAGTTTATGTGTGTTGGCTGAAGATTTCAATGCACGATGATGCATTAATCCTCTGCTTTGATGTGTTTAAAACATGGGAAGCATCTTCGGATACTTTTGGAGTTGATCCGGAGGCTTGATTGGCGTTTCGGCAAGCGTGCGGAACGTAAACGGTGAGTGGAGTTGGATTTCTAGCTTTGAAACAATTATATGAAGGTTTTGGGAGCTTAGTTTAAGTCTAATCAACTTAGCTAAGCTCAAGAGTAAGTTTTCGGAAAAACTCCCTCGGTTGTGCCATGAAGTGGTTTGATGCATTGGTTATGAATTGTGTTTAAATTCTGTTTTGAAAGCATGTTTTTAGCATGGTTAATGCTGGTTTTGAAAGCCATGTGTTGAAGGATGCTCAAGGTAAGAGATCCTTGTTTTGGTATGTTGTTAAATTGGTAATGATGCATAGTGATGCATGGTGTTTAATGGCTTTGTTTAATGCTTTAAAACAGTGAATTAATGATGTTATTTGATGTATATTGGCAAGTGATGAATTGGTTTTAAAGTACTTGAATCGGATATAGTTAGTCGGCTATAGGATTGAGTGCACCGTGAATAAAGTCGCCTTGGATGTTGAGGGGTTGTGGTTGTACCATAAACTCCATCCAAGTATCCTAAAGAGAGAGGTAAGATCACAACGGTGGTTAAAAGTCCATGTGTGGATCTTGGTAAGGTCACCCCGGTGGTTAAAAGTCCGTGTGTGGACCTTGTGTTATGTGTCCCGTACTCTCGTTAGGAAGTTATACAACTACCGATGAGTGATGTGGAGGGGTTGTGATTGTACCGTTAAACTCCATCACGAGTGTTGAGGGGTTGTGATTGTACCGATAAACTCCACCTTAAGTTGAATGTAATGAAGCATGAAATTCTTGTAAAGTATGCAAGGTTGCATGAAAAGAGATGAGCTTGTGTTTAAAAGCTTTGTTGAAAGTATTTTCTAAAATGCATTATTGTGTTGTTTTCTTTAGAGCATGCCTCACTAAGCAATTGTGCTTACGCTCTCTCTCTTGTACCAATAATGCAGATAATTGAAGTGTTTAAGGGCAACAAGGAGGCTAGAGTGTCCAAGGGAAACCAAGCTCATGTATGGTGATGTTTTCATACACTATTAGTTTTGGTAATTTGGCAATGGGAACCTAAGTTTGTGTTTTGGGAGATGTGTTGAACTCCCTAAGTTGTGGCATGTTGTTTTGATGGTTTGGATTTGTAAGTGGCCTTTTAATGCTTGTTTTGGAGATTGGTTGATTGCTTGGTTTTGGATAATAGGAAGCATGCCTATAGATATGTGATGTTCCATGTTTGATGCCATGAATGTGTTTAGGTGGTACAATCATGCTCTATATATGTATGATGACTTGTTGGCATGATTAGGAAGTCATTAGGATGTGTTTGAGTGGAATTATGTATGAAAAACCAGCAAAATCTGCAGCTTCTGGGCAAACCGTATCGGAACAGGCACTGGCGTTTCGAAACGGGGGCCTGTAATGGCCTTCGTGTTTCGAAACGGCTGGAGGCTGTTCCGAAACGTTTTGGCTACTGTCAAGCCGTGTTTCGGAACCAGTCTCGGAACGAACCCACATTTCGGAACGATCAATGCCGTTTCGAAACGGGTGACCGTTGGGCACTGATTTGAATGGTGTTGAAGTTTGCAAGCTTTACGTTTTAGTCCCGAAAGTTGTATTTGCAATTGTATGGGTTCGAGATGTCCAATTAAGGTGAAATTTGGCAGGGAAGCTTGTAATATGACTAATTTCATATTGGTAACTTTAAAATCAGTTATGACCTTCTAATTTATAGAATTTGCATTTTGGTCCCTAAACTTGTGTTATGTGCAATTGATTCCCTGTATGCTATCCAATCGTTGTGCCCTTTCCAAATAAGTCTTATGGGATCTCACTTAGGGTTAATGTGCATCTAGAAAAGATTAAAAAGAAAAAAAGGGTCGCTAATCAAGGTTGACTTTCAAGTTGACTTTGGTTTTCCCCGTGTAATCTTCGTAGTTCGGGTCAACCGTCTAGGCTGGGCTAAGGGGGTTACATTTGTTGGTATCAGAGCTTAGTTCTCGTGTATTTGGGAATTGTTATGTGGGTGATGAATATGTTTTTGCTTGGTGAATCTTTTAAGTGAAGGAATGTGTTATGAATTGTGATATATGGTTGCAATTGTGATGTTATGCTATGTTGAAGCATGTTAGGGGAACCCATTGCCATATCAAAACTAATGAAATGAATTGTTTTTGGAAAATGAGCTTGAGTACTTGGATTACTTACCTTGTTGAACCTAATTATGTTTATTGCATTTGTGTCAGTTCATTGTTTTTATAAATGGGGCGTCGTAGAGAGATGAGGATGAATACGAGAGCTATGGCTCAAAATGAAAATGAGGAAAATGCTGAGAATGTTGTGGATTTACCTCCTCCCCCTGGTGGTGGACCACCTGGCGGTGATGGTGCTGGGGGTGAAAATGCTGGTGTTGGTGCTGGTGTTGGGGTCGCTGGACCTGAAGGTGTGCAGGGGCAAGCTGCTCATGACATGACTGTGCTGATTTAGGCTATTGTGGGAGCCTTTCATGCAGCAGTAGCTGGAGGTCACGGAGCTGCGCATCAGGGTGATGCTAACGTGAGATTACCTTTGGAACGTCTTTGCAGTCTGGGAGGGACTGAGTTCAGAGGTTTATCTCCTGAAGGATCTGAATCTTGGTTGGAAAGCACCAAGAGGATTTTGGGACAAATGAACTGCAGCAATGTGCAGAAGTTGGGTTGTGTGGTGTCGCTGTTGCATGATGATGTGTATACGTGGTGGACGACCACTGTCTCCGGAATGGAGGAAAATAATGTGACTTGGACGTTCTTCTTGAACGCGTTCAAGCGAAAGTATCTAGGTGTGCGATACCTAGAAGAGAAGAAAAGAGAATTCATGTCTCTTGTGCAAGGAAGCATGACGGTGGCTGAGTATGAGATCCAGTTTGTCCGCCTTAGCCAGTACGCACCTGAGCTAGTCCCTGATGAGCGGGAGAGGTGTGAACGTTTCCGTTATGGTTTGGTTACGGACGTGAAGACTTTCATGCTTGCAGCTGAGTATACGAATTTTGATGTGCTGGTGAGTAGAGCGAAGGACATTGAGCAGAACTTGGGTGTGTCTTCCAGAGGCGTTAGTTCTAGCTCGGGAAAAAGAGCTGCTGAATATAGTTTCGGTGGTGGACGGAACAAGAGAGGACGTGATAAGAGGTATCAGTCTTCTGCTAGGCGTGGTGGTGGAGGACATGGTGCGCCTGTTCAGGGAGACAAGATGAGAGCTGATCAGAACACGTGCTGGACGTGTGGATCTCGTGGCCATATGAGGCGAGATTGTCTTCGAGCGGCGAGGGAGGTTAAGGCTCCTGTAGTAGTGACCGGTAATTCGTGCTGGAATTGTGGTTCGGCAGACTACATGAGGAGAGAGTGTCCTTTGTTGGCCGGTGGTGGTCAGGGACGTGCTCCTGGGGTAGTTGCACCACAGAGAGGTCGTGGGCGCGGCCGTGGTAACTTCCAGCGCAGAGATGATGGTGGGAGGAATGTGGCGCATGTGGTGGCTGTTCAACCTGAGGGTGGTGGCCAGGCTCGAGTGTATGCTCAGCGTGAGGGGAGAAATGATACATATGTGATCGCATGTACCTTTACTTTGCAATCCTTATCATCACTTTCCTTGATTGATTCTGGATCTACACACTCATACATATTGCGTGAACATGCTTAATTGCTTGGTTTACCTGTTGAGTCTTTGGATGTTGGTATGCGTGTAACTAGTTCCTTTGGTGAGATCGTTGTGACACAGAAGTTGTATAGAAGATGTCCCTTGGAAGTGCAAAACCATGTTTTTCTTGTTGATCTCATGGAATTGCCATTCTATGGTTTTGATGTAATCCTTGGTATGGATTGGCTTGTTGAACATCGAGCTGTAGTGGATTTTGAGAACAAGCGAGTTTCGTTGAAACTTGCGGATGATTACGAGGTAGTGGTGGTTGGTGAGAATGTGAAGTTTCTTGCCAATGTGGTGTCTTCGTAGGAAGCAAGCCGAATGCTGAGGCAAGGTTGTGAAGCTTACCTGGCCTTTGTTATGAATCCTAGCTCTATGGAGTTGCGAGTTCAAGATATCAGGACTGTGCGAGAGTTTCCTGGAGTGTTTCCAGAGGAGTTACCTGGATTACCTCCTAGTCGAGAGGTGGAGTTTGAGATTGAGTTGTATGAAAACACCTAAGGAGTTGAAAGAGCTGAAGACGCAACTTCAGGAGTTGCTTGATCGTGGTTTCATTCGGCCGAGTGTGTCACCTAGGGGTGCACCGATCTTGTTTGTAAAGAAGAAGGATGGCACTATGAGAATGTGCATCGATTAACGTCAGCTGAACAAGTTGACTATCAAGAATCGGTATCCTTTGCCGAGGATTGATGATCTTTTTGATCAATTTCGGGGAGCGGTTGTGTTCTCTAAGATTGACTTAAGGTCAGGTTATTATCAGCTTAAGGTGAAGGATGTGGATGTGCCAAAAACAGCCTTTAGAACGAGGTATGTGCATTATGAGTTCCTTGTGATGCCGTTTGGCTTGACGAATGCTCCTGCAGCTTTTATGGACATGATGAATAGAGTGCTCCATGAATACTTGTACACGTTTGTTGTGGTGTTCATTGATGACATCCTTGTGTACTCTCGTACTGAGGAGGAGCATGAGGGGCATTTGCGGATTGTGTTGCAGGCGCTGTTGGAGATTCAGCTTTATGCTAAGTTGAGCAAGTGCGAATTCTGGCTTAGGGAAGTTGTTTTCCTTGGTCATGTGGTTTCTGCTGATGGGATTCGTGTTGATCCTTAGAAGATTGAGGCGGTGATGAATTGGAAGCCTCCTAAGTCTGTTCATGAAGTCCGTAGTTTCCTTGGATTGGCAGGATACTATCGGAGGTTTGTGGATGGATTTTCAAAGATTGCTGCACCTTTAACGAAGTTGTTGCAGAAGGATGTCAAGTATGTGTGGACAGAGGCAAGACAACAAGCTTTTGAGAAGCTTAAGGCAGCTTTGATGCAAGCTCCTATCTTAGTTCAACCTGAATCAGGGAAAGAGTTTGTGGTGTATAGCGACGCATCCTATGTTGGTTTGGGGTGTGTGTTGATGCAAGAGGGTAAGGTGGTGGCTTATGCATCGCGCTAGTTGAAGGTGCATGAGCGCAATTATCCCACACATAATATTGAGTTAGCTGCGGTGGCTTTTGCTTTGAAAATTTGGAGACATTACCTGTATGGTGAGAAGTGTACTGTGTACATGGATCACAAAAGTTTGAAGTATCTGATGTCTCAGAAAGAGTTGAATCTTAGGCAACGACGTTGGTTGGAGTTGCTTAAAGATTATGATCTGACGATCGAGTACCATCCGGGAAAAGCTAATGTTGTAGCGGATGCCTTGGGTAGGAAGGTGGCAGTGGAGTTAAGGGCTATGTTTGCCAGCTTGAGTATTTCGCGAGATGGGGGTCTTGTGGCTGAATTGCAAGTGAAACCATCTTTGGTTCAGTTGATAAAGGATAAGCAGTTGTTGGATAATTCTTTAGTGCCACATGTTCAGGATATTGCTGAAGATAGACCATCGGATTTCTGTTTTAATGATGAAGGAGTTCTATGTTTTGGGAATCGAATAGTAGTGCCGAGTGATGCAGAGTTGAGGCGTACTATTCTGACTGAAGCTCATAGCAGTCCTTTTACTATGCACCCTTGTAGTACAAAGATGTATCGTGATCTTAAGGATGAGTACTATTGGGTGGGTTTGAAGAATGATGTTGCGGAGTACGTGAGTAAGTGCATGGTTTGTCAGCGGGTTAAGGCTGAGCATCAGTTTCCTTCTGGGTTGTTGCAACCGTTTAGGATTCCTGAGTGGAAGTGGGAAAGGATTACCATGGACTTTGTGTCTGGTTTGCCTTTGTTGCCATCGAAGAAGAATTTGGTGTGGGTGATTGTGGATCGCCTTACTAAGTGTGCACATTTCTTACCTGTGCATACTACGTATACTTTGGACAAGCTTGCAGAGTTGTACATTGCTGAGATTGTGCGACTACATGGTGTGCCAAAGTCTATAGTGTCGGATAGAGATCCGAGGTTTACATCGCGTTTTTGGGAGTGTTTGCATCAAGCCTTGGGTACGCGGTTGAATTTCAATACTTCTTATCATCCACAGACAGATGGACTGTCTGAGCGTGTTATCCAAGTGCTGGAAGATATGTTGAGGTGCCGTGTGATTGAGTTTCAGGGTTCTTGGGAGAAGCATTTGCCTTTGGTAGAATTTGCTTATAACAATAGTTACCAGGCAAGTATTCAAATGGCACCTTATGAAGCTTTGTACGGGAGGAAATGCAGAACTCCTCTTTGCTGGGCTGAAACAGGTCAGAAGTTGGTTTCAATGCCGGCTTTGTTGAAAGGAACCACCGAGAAGGTGAAGCTTATCTGTGAGCGTTTAACGGCAGCTTCTGATCGACAGAAGTCTTACGCGGATTTGAAGCGTAAAGAGATTGAGTTTGCGGTAGGTGACCGTGTGTTCTTGAAGGTTTTGCCTTGGAAGAAGGTGATGAGGTTTGGTCGGAAGGGTAAGTTCAGCCCTAGGTACATTGGACCATACGAGGTGATTAAACGTGTGGGTCCTGTTGCGTACAAGCTGAGGTTACTGCAAGAGTTGGAAAAGATACAAGATGTGTTTCATGTCTATATTCTTCGGAGGTATAGATCGGATCCTTCGCATGTTATGCCTGTGGAGGAAGTAGAGTTGAATCTAGACTTGACCTATGATGAGGAGCCGGTTTAAATTCTTGATTCGGACAGTAAAGTTCTTCGGGGCAAGACCCTTGAATTGGTTAAGGTGTTGTGGAAGCATCATGGTGTTGAGGAAGCCACGTGGGAAAGAAAGGATGATATGAAGAAGCAGTTTCCGTACCTTTTTCCTCCAGGTAAATTTCGAGGACGAAATTTCTTAAGGGGGGGAGAGTTGTAACACCCCAATTTTGGGCTTGGAAGTTTAGGGTCTGAACTAGACCGGTCTGATTTTCGGTTCGAATATAAAAGAAGGTTTTAGGGAAAGCCTAGTTCAGGATGCTTTAAAAATATGGAAAAATATCTAAAAATCCTCTTTTAATATATATAAGAGAGTGGTGAAATCAATTTTGCAAAATAAGGTTTGGAAATACTACATTTCGGTGTAGTGACTAAAATGCGATTTTTGAAAAGTTTAGTGGTGACTGTTTTGTAAGGATTGAAACTTTGAATCTTTAAGGAGCTAATTTACCCAAAAATGATTTCTCCAGATTTTTCCTTAATTTGAGTGAATTAATTAATGTTTTAATTAATTAAATGAAAAGGGAAACTACTTTTTGGAATTTCATAACTACCTTTTCCAAGTTTTCTCTCTTTTCTTTTTCTCTCAAAATTCCATCATCCAAACACTATTTCTCCAGCAACTTTTGCATTGATCTTCACTTCAATTGATGAGATTTCTATCATCAATTAATTCCTAATCAATCTTGCATCAAATCCTTTTGATTTCCTCATTGAATTTTCAAGGAAATTGGCTCAAATCAAGGAGAAATCACCATTTAGAGGTAAAATTGTTCTTCTCCTCCAAATATTAAGTTCTTTACTGAAATTCCCAAGTTTTCAATCCTTAATTTAAGTTTTGTAAATGGTTTTAATGGTAGAAACTTGATTTTGGCTTAAAACTCAAGATTTGGATGAAATCTTGAAGAATTTCGTGGTGTTTGTTTGGGCTCTGTTTTAAGATGATTCTTAAATGTATTTTGGATGTCTAATGATGTGGAAATGAGGTTTTAGCTATGCAATCCCGAATAGGTTGACTTTCCTAAGTTTTTACTTATGAAAATGGTGGTTTTTGAGGTGTTTTTGGTGTTCTATTATAGCTGGAGGTATAATTACAAGTTAAGGTGTATTTTGGATGTTGATTGATGTTTAGAAGTGGTTAGAAGTGATGGATCTTGGCTGGGTTAAGTTGTGAAAGAGTTTGGAGGTGTTTTCGGTTGTGTTTGGTAGCCAAAATGTTGGTTTTGGGTAGATCAACGAGTTTATGTGTGTTGGCTGAAGATTTCAATGCATGATGATGCATTAATCCTCTGCTTTGATGTGTTTAAAACAGGGGAAGCATCTTCGGATACTTTTGGAGTTGATCCGGAGGCTTGATTGGCGTTTCGGCAAGCGTGCGAAATGTAAACGGTGAGTGGAGTTAGATTTCTAGCTTTGAAACAATTATATGAAGGTTTTGGGAGCTTAGTTTAAGTCTAATCAACTTAGCTAAACTCAAGAGTAAGTTTTCAGAAAAACTCCCTCGGTTGTGCCATGAAGTGGTTTGATGCATTGGTTATGAATTGCATGTTTAAATTCTGTTTTGAAAGCATGTTTTTAGCATGGTTAATGCTGGTTATGAAAGCCATGTGTTGAAGGATGCTCAAGGTAAGAGATCATTGTTTTGGTATTTGTTAAATTGGTAATGATGCATAGTGATGCATGGTGTTTAATGGCTTTGTTTAATGCTTTAAAACAGTGAATTAATGATGTTATTTGATGTATATTGGCAAGTGATGAATTGGTTTTAACGTACTTGAATCGGATATAGTTAGCCGGCTATAGGATTGAGTGCACCGTGAATAAAGTCGCCTTGGATGTTGAGGGGTTGTGGTTGTACCGTAAACTCCATCCAAGTATCCTAACGAGAGAGGTAAGATCACAACGGTGGTTAAAAGTCCGTGTGTGGATCTTGGTAAGGTCACCCCGGTGGTTAAAAGTCCGTGTGTGGACCTTGTGTTATATGTCCCGTACTCTCGTTAGGAAGTTATACAACTACCGATGAGTGATGTGGAGGGGTTGTGATTGTACCGTTAAACTCCATCACGGGTGTTGAGGGGTTGTGATTGTACCGATAAACTCCACCTTATGTTGTTCGGTAGTGTGTATGAAGCGTGTGAGACAACGTTTGTAATCCGCGTATCCAATTGTGTTTTGTGTTGAAAATGTTTATGAATTATCACTTGAAAGCCAATATGTTAAGTTGAATGTAATGAAGCATGAGATGCTTGTAAAGTATGCAAGGTTGCATGAAAAGAGATGAGCTTGTGTTTAAAAGCTTTGTTGAAAGTGTTTTCTAAAATGCATTATTGTGTTGTTTTCTTTAGAGCATGCCTCACTAAGCAATTGTGCTTACGCTCTCTCTCTTGTACCAATAATGCAGATAATTGAAGTGTTTAAGGGAAACAAGGAGGCTAGAGTGTCCAAGGGAAACCAAGCTCATGTATGGTGATGTTTTCATACACTATTAGTTTTGGTAATTTGGCAATGGGAACCTAAGTTTGTGTTTTGGGAGATGTGTTGAACTCCCTAAGTTGTGGCATGTTGTTTTGAGCTGAGATTTCACCGATAAGCATGTAATGAATCTAATTAAAGATTGGTAACTTGAATTTGATATTAATCCTTTTAATTCATCGAAATTTACAAAATGGTCCCCAACTGTTAGTTTTTTTATGATCGATGGACGATTGTGTTGTTGTTCAATCCGCTGCTTGTGTGCGTGCACATAGGAACCTAAGTTGCATCTAGACAAGATAAAAAGAAAAAAAAGGTTGTTTATTGTGGTAAACTTTCCTGGTTTACTTCAATAATCCCCGTGTGATCCATTCGGTTCGGTCTATCGGCCAGGCCGGGTCGAGGGGGTTACAAAGTCTTTAGTTAAGATTGCCTTTAAAATGCCAAATATGATGTTTGTGAGCTAGGCGTTTCGATATAGTCAGACCCGTACCAAAACGGCCGAGGTAAGGCGTTTCGAAACGATTAAGGGCCATTCCAATATGGTGTAACTGTATTAACTAACTTTTGGATTTTTGCACAACCGTTTCGATACAGTTTCACTCGTTTCGAAACGTGTCCCCTGTTTCGAATAAGTTTAAAGATAAAGTTGAAAGGAAATGATAAGGTGATGACTCACCTGCTTATTGCTGTTCTTCCCACGTGATTATCATCAGAAAAGTTAACTAGAGGTTATCTACATGACTAGTTTTGAAAAGGATAAAGAAAAGATGGAAATTATTATTATAAAGCTTACCCTTGTTTGAGGGAAACCTTTTCATTGGTTTAGGGGGAAGTGGAGAAATGATTAAAGGTTATAATTTTTATTAAAATGAATAAAAGGAAAGCTCTCATCTTGGTTTGGCTTCACCGAGACTTAATCTTCATTTCCTTGTTTTGAGAGAATAAGCAAGCACCGCCATTGTCATCTTCAACCTCAAGCCTTTAAGCATACACCTCTCTATTGTAAGCTATGAGATTAAGCTTACCTTGATTTAAGAACATCAATTCATAGCTATCGATTGGGTAAGTGAAAGCCCTAAGTTAACCATCGATTCTCTTGGCTATTGAATGTCCAATTTCAAGCTTTAAGTTAAGCTTTGTCTATTAGCTAATGGATAATCAAGTATCGGTATTGTCATATTAATTCTAATAGTCCCTTATTGTTCTTCCAAGCTCAAGAAGTGGAAAAGATTAACTCATCGTCTCCATCAAAAGCTAGGAATAAGGGAATTGCCATCCGAGAGATTTAGGAGCTTCGAATTATTGAGGTGAGTGTAGTCGGAGTCTCGAAATTGGGCGAGGAGCCTTTCTGAATCTATCGTTATTGATTTCGTATGATGACTAACCATTAAATTAAAAGGGTATTGTATGAAGCATCATTGAAAACCATATTGGTAAGTTTGGTAAGTATTGCATCGATTCATCATCTATAGCATCGCTATTATTGTCATGGAAATCATTGAATCATTGACATATAGAATCATTGATATGTGTTTATTGCTATTGCCTATTGATATGGCTACATGATTATTGAAAAATTGTTATTGAATCATTGATATCGAACTATTATCATTGAATCATTGATATTGAACTATTGTTATCGAACCTTGGGATTAAAGTATTTGATACAATTGGCATGCCAGAGAATTCATGAGCTCATTGGTACGAAGATTATACGGTGTAGTGGAGGGATGTGTTGTGTGTTGGTCAAAACGATGTAGTGGAGGATATTGGACCATATTGATCATTGTTGGTGTAGTGGTGGAATTCATGTAGCCAAATACGGTTGAAATAGATCCAAGGAAGTATATTGATTATTGATATTGCCATTGATGAAATGATTATTGATATTGCATTGTCACGAGATTGCAATATTTTTATTGGTGAATTGATTGTTGATGCCATGATCCAACATGATTAAAGAAGATGCCATGATCATTGTTTAGTTAATGTTATGATTGTCATCAAAGCATGAAAGTATACCAAGTGCATTTATTGTTATTGACTACCTCACTTAGACTATGTAAGTCTAATGCATTCATTATCCATACATTTCAGGATAAGAAAGCATCAGATCAAGATCGAGATTAGCTGGAAGTTTGACAAGTCACCACGGGATTAATGTAAAGTATTTTTGTCCCTTTGAACTCCTAGAAAGTTGGCAAAGTAGTTAAAGTAGTTGATGATGATGTTTTGGTTATGTGTATGAAGGTCATGTGTTATATGTGGATAAAGTGTCTTAAATGACTTGCTATGTTTGCTTTAAAATGGATTAATATGCATATTTGGCATAAAGAGGTGAAAACATGGTAAACGTATTCGAATAATGATGAAAATTGGCATGACAGTAGTTTATAGCATTGAAATATTGTGTATAAAGTTTCATTGTATTGGGACACTGTTTGATAAGTTAAAATGAATAAAAACCAGCTAGAATCTGTTATTACAGGTCAGGCCGTATCGAAACGGGTGATGGCGTTTCGATACGGGTAAGCATAATTTAACTTGAGAAAACTTGGCGTACCGAAACGGATTAGGGCAGTACCAAAACATTTTGTCTTTGGAATCCCTCGTTTTGATACGAGTTCATAGGGTATCGAAACGGGTCAAAGTTAAAGTCAAAGGAAGTCAACCCGTACCAATACAGGGCTTGTCCGTATCGATACGGTTAAAGTGAAAAAGTCAACATTGGTTGACCATCGTCCACCCGTATCGAAATAGGCTTGAGTGTTTCGATATAGGGTTAGTTATATTGGTTAAAAGGCATAATCTGAGGGTTTGTATTGTTTACAATTTGGTCATTGTATTTTGAAACATTAAATTGGATGAGTAAACGATCAACGTTTTGCATGAAATTTTACAGGCTAGCTAATATTGCACTGTATTTCATTGTGGTATAGTCTAATGCATCGAAGGATCTCTAACTTTTAAGATTTACAGAATAGTCCCTAAAACTTGTAATAACTATGAAGTGGTCCTAATTGGCTAATTATTGTTTTCCAATGAGTGAATTTGACTAAGATGTATATCCGGTAATGTTTTGTTGGTATAATATTGTTCAGACTTGAAATTGGAATGAAATTTTATTGTACCGATCACCGTATCGTTCATCGGTAGCACGCTCCGACCCGGTTCTCGACCAGGCCGGGAAGAGGGTGTTACATTTGTGGTATCCGAGCTAGAGTTTATTCGGTTCTGGACTAAACCTATACATGTTTGTATTGTTTGTTGTGTTACTTTGCCACCTAGGAGTTATATTGTTTTATATTGTTACTTGCCGGCTAATTCGATCTTTAATTTATAAATGTCTAATTCCAATCAAGCTCGAATAGACGAGCATAGTACTGATTCCTAAACTCATGGTGAGGAAGTTAGGGGGAAGAATCCTCCGAATCCGCAAAACTCTCTAGTACGAAATCCTGAGCCTGAAGTACAAACGGCCCAAACTGAATGCTTTAGGAACATGGCTGATATGCTCAAAGTATTCATGACATCGATGAAATTTGATCAAACTTCTCAAACTTCTATTGTTGCTATTTCGAGTACCCGAGCTCCTATTGATAAGTTACCTCAACATCGGGCTTACTCATTTACCGGGTAAAATGATGAAAACCCTGAAGTTGCAGAGTATTGGTTAGACAATACTTTACGGATTCTAAATAAACAGTTGTAGTGTTCTGAAGAACATAAACTCGAATGTGCCCTTTCTTTGTTAGCTGATGAAGCACTGTATTGGTGGGAAGCAATAGTCTTGGCAGTTTCTGAAGAGACTGTGAACTGGGAGTTCTTCCTACAAGAATTTCGAAAGAAGTACATCAGCGAATACTACCTTACCGAGAGACGTGATATCTTCCTTCATCTAAAGCAAGGTGATCGACCTATCGAGCAGTATATTCACGAATTTTGTAAATACTGTCGATATGGAGCTGAATACATTAAGAAAGAAGAATAGAAGTGTAGAATGTTTATCAACAGTTTGAATGATGAACTACGTCCCATATTCACGGCTTTGTGCATCACTAATTTTCAAACCCTTGTGAATAGAGTCAAAGCTACCGAAGGTGCTCAAAAGGCTTGTAACACCCCAATTTTTAGCTTAGAAGTTTAGGGTCTGAACCGGACCGGTCTGAGAAACAGTTCAAATATAAAAGGGAGTTTTAGGGAACACCTAGTTCGGGATGCTTTAAAAATATAGAAAAATATCTAAAAATCCTCATTTAATATATAAAGGTGAATGGTGAAATCAATTTCACAAAATATGGTTTGGAAATACTACATTTCGATGTAGTGACCAAATCACAATTTTTGCAAAGTTTAGTAGTGACTGTTTTGTAAAGGATTGAAACTTTGAATCTTTAAGGAGCTAATTTACCAAAAATGTTTTCACCAGATTTTTGCTTAATTTGGGTGATTTAATTACTGATTTAATTAAATAAAAGAAAGGTGTTAAACTACTTTTTAGCTTTCATAACTACTTTTCTCAAATTTTCTCTCAATTCTTTTTCTCTCAAAATCCTATCAACCAAACACTATTTCTCCAGCAAAATTCACTTTGATTTCCACTTCATTTGATGATATTTCCAACACTCATTGATTCCCAATCAATCTTGCAACAAATCTATTTGATTTCTACATTGTATTTTCATGGAAATTTGCCCAAATCAAGGAGAAATCATCTTTTAGAGGTAAGATTGTTCTTCTCCTCTAAATACTCAGTTCTTTACTGAAATTCCCAAGTTGCCAATCCTTTATTAAAGATTTATGAATGGTTTTAATGTTAGAAACAAGATTTTGGCTTAAAACTCAAGATTTTGGAAGAGATCTTGAAGATTTTCGTGGTAATTGATTGGGCTCTATTTTGAGATAGTTTTCTAATGTATTTTGGATGTTAAATGATGTTAGAAATGAGGTTTTATCAATCCAATCCCGAATAGGTTGTTTTTCCTAAGTTTTTGCTTGTGAAAATGGTGGTTTTTGGGGTGTTTTTGGTGTTCTGTTATAGCTGAAGGTATAAGGACGAGTTTAGGGTTGTTTTTAATGTTGATTGATGTTTAGAAATTTTTAGAAGTGATGGATCTTGGCTGGGTTAAGTTTTGGAAGAGTTTGGAGGTGATTTCGGTTGTGTTTGGTAGCCGAAATATTGTGTTTGGATAGAGCAGCGAGTTTAAGAGTGTTGGCTAAAGATTTCAATGCATGATGATGCATTAATCCTCTGCTTTTATGTGTCTAAAACAGGGGAGACATCTTCGGACACTTTTGGAGTTGATCCAGAAGCTTAATTGGCGTTTCGGCAACCAAGCGAAACGAAATCGGTGAGTGCGATTGTGTTAGAAGTCCATGAGGACAAAAATACAAGGTTTGGGGATTTAGGAGAGGTTTGAAACACCTTCCTAAATCCGGAAGTAAGTATGGTTTGATTTGGTCTCTCTAAAGTATTGTTTGCCCCTAAAATGCTTTTACATGCTCATGATTTGAGATTAATAAATTCCTACTATTTTTATGCATGATTTAGAGCATGAGATTATGCTTGTAGAGATGTCATGAGGTGGCATGTTGCATTGAATAGATTTGAGCTTTTGGTTTGAAGCAAAGTATGATTTATGATTTGAAATGTGGTGAGAAAACCCTTGAGTTATATTGCATGAAAAACAGTAGGTGTGATGATGTTTTAACACTTTATATTGGCATAGATGTTGAGAAACTTACCGGATATAATTGATCGATCAATAGGATGAGAGTGCACTATAAACTAAAAATTCGTACGTGCTCTTTGGTTAAGCCAAAGGGAGATATTCCGATGATGGGCATTCCATCGGGTAGGACTTGGTGAAATACCCAAGCTTGTGGCGATGAGAGATTCCGCCATGTGAGTACGGTGATGAGAGATTCCACCGGAAGCTATGTTGCTAGACAAGTGAGTACGGTGATGCGAGATTCCACTGGAAGAGTCTAGTGTAGAAATGTGTCCGAATATCCGAGTATTAATGTGATGTTAAATGCCAATATAAGTGATGAAATGGTTTTTGTTACACATGTACCTTTGATGAAATGATTTATGCTAAGCGTTATGCATATGAGATTTGTTTAGAAATGTTTGACAATTCAAGATGTCAATGGCCTTGCCATGAGTTTTGCATTGGTTTAATGCATGAGATAGAATGAAGGTACATGTGGTTTCAATGAGTGTTGCTTTGAAAGTTTTCCAAGCATGAGAAAGAGATGAGCATGTGGTTTAAAAGCTTTGATGAAAGTGTTTTCTAAATGTGCATTATTGTGTTGGTTTTCTTTAGAGCATGCCTCACTAAGCATTTGTGCTTACGCTCTCTTTTACCAAGAATGCAGATAGTTGAGGTGTTTTCGGGCATCAAGGAAGCTAAGTTCATCCAAGGAAATCTAAGCTCATGTATGGTGATGTTTTCATACACTTTAGTTTTGATAGATTGGCAATGGGAAACCAAGTTTTGTTTTTGGGAGATGTGTTAAACTCCCTAAGTTTGTGGCATGTTTGCTTTGGTTGGTTTGAAATGTAAATGGCCTTAATTACTTGTTTTGAGGTTTGATACTAGGAAGCATGCCTCTAGACTTGTGAGATTTCCTGTTTGATGCTATGAATGTGTTTAGGAGTTCTACATATGTGCGTTGTATGATTGTTGACTTGTTAGTATGATTGGATAGTCTTTGGGATGTGTTTGAATGAGTATATGCATGAAAAACCAGCAATAGCTGCAGTTTATGGGCAAACCGTATCGAAACACCCTTTAGTGTTTCGAAACTAGGGCCTGAAATGGCCTTCGTGTTTCGAAACGATTGGAGGTTGCTTCGAAATGTTTTGGCTACTGGAGTGCCGTGTTTCGGAACAAGTTTCAAAACGGGAGTGTGTCATGCTCTAGCGTTTCGAAACGGCAGGTAGGTGTTCCGAAACAGGTGACCATTGGTCACAAATTTGAATTATTCTGAGGTTTGCATATTTTACATTTTAGTCCTAAATGATGAGATTGCAATTGTTTGAGCTTGAGATGTCCAATTGAGATGAAATTTGGCAATGAAGCTTGTAACATGACTAATTTCATATTGGTAACTTTAAAATCAGTAAGGACTTTCTAATTCACGGAAATTACAATTGAGTCCCTATATGATATCCGTTCGCTGTGCCTTTTTCAATTGTATCTCGTGAGTACTCAATTAAGGTTAACAAGCATCTAGATAAGATTAAAAAGAAAAAAAGTGTCGTGAATCAAGGTTGACTTCTGGGTTGAGTTTGGTTTTCCCCGTGTAACCTTCGTAGTTCGGGTCAACCGTCTAGGCCAGGCTAAGGGGGTTACATTTGGTGGTATCAGAGCTTGGTTCTCGTATAATTGGGGTTTGTTATGTGGATGATGTATGTGTAATTGCATGATGTGCCCTTTGGGTGAAGGAATGTCGTGTGAGTAGTGATGTATGATATCAATTGTGATGTTTTTGTGATATTATGCTATGTTTGGAGTGTGATAAGGGATCCCATTGCCAAGTCAAAACTATTGAGAGGAATTGTTTTCGAAAATAAGCTTGAGTACTTGGATTACTTACCTTATTGTGCCTAATTGTGTTTATTGCATTTTTGTTCAGTGCATTGTTTTCTATATAATGGGGCCACGTAGAGAGATGAGGATAAACACAAGAGCTATGACTCATAATGAAAATGAGAATGAGGAGAATGCTGAGAATCTACCTCCTCCTCCTGGTGGTGGACCACCCGGTGGTGGTGGTGATGGAGCTGGTAATGATGGTGCTAGTGCTGGGGTCGCTGGACCTGGGGATGCACAGGGGCAAGCTGCTCCTGACAAGACCATGTTGATTCAAGCTTTTGCTGGAGCTTTCCAGGCAGCAGTAGCTGGAGCTCATGGAGCTGCGCATCAGGATGATGCCAATGGGAGGTTGCCTTTGGAACGTCTTTGCAGTCTGAGAGGGACTGAGTTCAGAGGTTTATCTTCGGAAGGATCTGAGTCTTGGTTGGAAAGCACCAAGAGGATTTTGGGTCAGATGAACTGCAATAATGTGCAGAAGCTGGGTTGTGTGGTATCACTGCTGCATGGTGATGCTTATACATGGTGGACGACCACTATTTCTGGGATGGAGGATGATGAGGTGACTTGGATGTTCTTTGTGAATGCGTTCAAGCGGAAGTATCTGGGTGTGCGTTACCTAGATGAGAAGAAAAGAGAATTTATGTCTCTTATGCAAGGTAGCATGTCTGTAGCCGAGTATGAAATTCAGTTTGTCCGCCTTAGTCAGTATGCACCTGAGCTAATCCATAATGAGCTGGAGAGGTGCGAATGATTCCGCTATGGGTTGGTAACGGATGTGAAGACTTTTATGCTAGCGGCTGAGTATACAGATTCCGATGTCTTAGTCACTAGAGCCAAGGACATTGAGTAAAATCTTGGTCCGACTAGTCGAGCGGGTGGATCTAGCTCTGGTAAGCGAGCGGCTGAACATGATTATGGTAGAGATCGCAACAAGAGGCATAAGGATAGGAAGCCACATTATGATGGTAGGCGTGGGGGTGCTAACCCTGGTAGAGGTCAGCAAGGACCTAATGCTGTTCAGAGGACTCCTGAGTGTAACCGTTGTGGTAGACGGCACAGAGGTGAGTGTTGGGGTAACCTTGGGACATGCTGGAATTGTGGGAACCGTGGACATTTGAAGAAGGATTGTCCTCAGCCTCTAAGAGAGGGACAAGCTCCGACGAGAGCAGCTAAGCCACAAAGAGGTCGTGGGCGCGGCCGTGGTAATTTTCAGCGCAGAGATGATGGTGGCAGGAATGTAGCACGTGTTGTGGCCGTTCAACCTGAGGGTGGCGGTTAGGCTCGGGTGTATGCCCATCGTGAGGGAAGGAATGATACGAATGTGATCGTAGGTACATTCACTGTGCAATCCTTATCATTACTTTCGTTGATTGATTCTGGATCTACACACTCATACATATTGCGTGAACATGCTCAAATGCTTGGTTTACCCGTTGAGTCTTTGAATGTTGGTATGCGTGTGACTAGTTCCTTTGGTGAGACTGTTGTAACGTGAAAGTTGTATAGAAGATGTCCCTTGAAAGTGCAAAACCATGTTTCTCTTGTTGATCTCATGGAATTACCATTCTATGGCTTTGATGTAATCCTTGGTATGGATTGGCTTGTTGAGCATCGAGCTGTAGTGGATTTTGAGAGTAAGCGAGTTTCGTTGAAACTTGCGGATGATTATGGAGTGGTGGTGGTAGGTGAGAATGTGAAGTTTCTTGCCAATGTGGTGTCTACGTTAGAAGCGAGTCGAATGCTGAGGCAAGATTGCGAGACTTACCTGGCCTTTGTAATGAATCCTAGTTCAAAGGAGTTGGACGTTCATGATATCAGAACCGTACGAGAGTTTCCTGGAGTGTTTCCGGAGGAGCTACCTGGATTGTCGCCTAATCGAGAGGTGGAGTTTGGGATAGAGCTGTATGAAAACACAACTCCAGTGTCCATTGCTCCCTACCGCATGGCATCTAAGGAGTTGAAGGAATTGAAGACGCAGCTTCAGGAGTTGCTTGACCGTAGCTTTATTCGGCCTAGTGTGTCACCTTGGGGTGCGCCAGTCTTGTTTGTGAAGAAGAAGGATGACACTATGAGAATGTGCATCGATTATCGTCAGCTGAACAAGTTGACTATCAAGAATAGGTATCCTTTATCGAGGATTGATGATCTTTTTGATCAGTTTCGGGGAGCGGCTGTGTTCTCCAAGATTGACTTAAGGTCATGATACTATCAGCTTAAGGTGAAGGATGTGGATGTGCCAAAAACAGCCTTTAAAACGAGGTATGAGCATTATGAGTTCCTTGTAATGCCGTTTGGCTTGACGAATGCTCCTGCGGCTTTCATGGACATGATGAATAGAGTGTTCCATGAATACTTGGACAAGTTTGTTGTGGTGTTCATCGACGATAACCTTGTGTACTCTCGTACTGAGGAGGAGCATGAAGGTCATTTGAGGGTTGTCTTGCAAGCGCTTCTGGAAAATCAGCTTTATGCTAAGTTGAGCAAGTGTGAGTTTTGGCTAAAGGAAGTGGTGTTCCTTGGTCATGTGGTTTCGGGTGATGGGATTCGTGTTGGTCCTTAGAAGGTTGAGGCGGTAATGAATTGGAAGCCTCCTAAGTCTGTTCATGAAGTCCGTAGTTTCCTTGGGTTGGCAGGATACTACCGGAGGTGTGTGGATGAGTTTTCGATGATTGCTGCCCCTTTGACGAAGTTGTTGCAAAAAGATGTTAAGTATGAGTGGACGAAAGCGAGACAACAAGCTTTTGAGAAGCTTAAGGCAGCTTTGACGCAAGCTCCTATTTTGGTTCAACCTGAATCAGGGAAAGAGTTTGTGGTGTACAGTGACGCATCCTACGTTGGTTTGGGGTGTGTGCTAATGCAGTAGGGTAAGGTGGTGGCTTATGCATCGCGACAATTGAAGGTGCATGAGCGCAATTACCCTACGCATGATATTGAATTAGCTACGCTGGTTTTTGCTTTGAAGATCTGGAGACATTATCTTTATGGTGAGAAGTGTACTGTGTACACGGATCATAAGAGTTTGAAGTATTTGATGTCTCAGAAAGAGTTAAATCTTAGGCAACGACGTTGGGTGCAGTTGCTTAAGGATTACGATCTGACGATCGAGTACCATCTGGGAAAAGCTAATGTTGTGGCGAATGCATTGAGGAAGAAGGTGGCAGTTGAGTTAAGGGCTATGTTTGCTAGCTTGGGCATTTCACGAGATGGAGGTCTTATGGCTTAATTACAAGTGAAACCAGCTTTGGTTCAGTTGATAAAGGATAAGTAGTTGTTGGATGATTCTTTGGTGCCACATGTTCAGGATATTGCTGAGGATAGGCCAATGGATTTTTGTTTTAATGATGATGGAGTTTTATGTTTCGGAAGAAGGATAGTAGTACCGAATGATGTGGAGTTGAGGCGTACTATTCTGACCGAAGCTCAAAGTAGTCCTTTTTCTATGCATCCTGGTAGTACAAAGATGTATCGTGATCTGAGGGATGAGTACTATTGGGTGGGTTTGAAGAAAGATGTTGCGGAATATGTGAGTAAGTGCATGGTTTGTCAGCGGGTTAAAGCTGAGGATCAGTTTCCTTCAGGGTTGTTGCAACCGTTGAGGATACCTGAATGGAAGTGGGAAAGAATCACCATGGACTTTGTGTCTGGTTTACCTTTGTCGCCATCGAAGAAGAATTCGGTGTGGGTGATTGTGGATCGCCTTATGAAGTGTGCGCATTTCTTACCCATGCATACCACGTATACCTTGGATAAGCTTGCTGAGTTGTACATTGCTGAAATTGTGCGTCTACATGGGGTACCAAAGTCTATAGTGTCGGATAGAGATCCGAGGTTCACATCGCGTTTTTGGGAGTGTTTGCATCAAGCGTTGGGTACGCGGCTGAATTTCAGTACTTCTTATCATCCACAGTCGGATGGACAGTCTGAGCGTGTTATCCAAGTGCTTGAGGATATGTTGAGGTGCTGCGTGATTGAGTTCCAAGGCTCTTGGGAGAAGCATTTGCCTTTGGTGGAGTTTGCTTATAATAATAGTTACTAGGCAAGTATTCAAATGGCACCTTATGAAGCCTTGTATGGGAGGAAGTGCATAACTCCTCTTTGCCGGGCTGAAGCAGGTCAGAAGTTGGTCTCAATGCCGGCGTTGTTGAAGGGAACCACCGAGAAGGTGAAGCTCATTTGTGAGCGGTTGAAGGCAGCTTCCGACCGGCAGAAGTCTTACGCAGATTTGAAGCGTAAGGAGATTGAGTTTGTGGTGGGTGACCGTGTGTTCTTGAAGTTTTCACCTTGGAAGAAGGTGATGAGATTTGGCCGGAAGGGTAAGTTGAGCCCTAGGTATATTGGACCATACGAGGTGATTGAACGTGTGGGTCATGTTGCTTATAAGCTGAGGTTACCACAAGAGTTAGAGAAGATACATGATGTGTTTCATGTATCTATGCTTCGGAGGTATCGGTCGGATCCTTCGCATGTTATGCCTGCGGAGGAAGTTGAGTTGAATCCAGACCTGACCTATGATGAGGAGCCGGTTAAGATTCTGGATTCAGACAGTAAAGTTCTTCGAAGTAAGACTATTGAGCTGGTTAAGGTGTTGTGGAGACATCGTGGCGTTGAGGAAGCCACGCGGGAAAGGAAAGATGACATGAAGAAGCAGTTTCCTTATCTTTTTCCTCTAGGTAAAATTTTGAGGACGGAATTTCTTAAGAGGGGGAGAGTTGTAACACCCCAATTTTGGGCTTAGAAGTTTAGGGTCTGAACCGGACCGGTCTGAGAAACAGTTCGAATATAAAAGGGAGTTTTAGGGAACACCTAGTTCGGGATACTTTAAAAATATAGAAAAATATCTAAAAATCCTCATTTAATATATAAAGGTGAATGGTGAAATCAATTTCACAAAATAGGGTTTGGAAATACTACATTTCGGTGTAGTGACCAAATCGCGATTTTTGCAAAGTTTAGTAGTGACTGTTTTGTAAAGGATTGAAACTTTGAATCTTTAAGGAGCTAATTTACCAAAAATGTTTTCACCAGATTTTTGCTTAATTTGGGTGATTTAATTAATGATTTAATTAAATAAAAGAAAGGTGTTAAACTACTTTTAGCTTTCATAACTACTTTTCTCAAATTTTCTCTCAATTCTTTTTCTCTCAAAATCCTATCAACCAAACACTATTTCTCCAGAAAAATTCACTTTGATTTCCACTTCATTTGATGAGATTTCCATCACTCATTGATTCCTAATCAATCTTGCAACAAATCCATTTGATTTCTACATTGTATTTTCATGGAAATTTGCCCAAATCAAGGAGAAATCATCTTTTAGAGGTAAGATTGTTCTTCTCCTCTAAATACTCAGTTCTTTACTAAAATTCCCAAGTTGTCAATCCTTTATTAAAGATTTATGAATGGTTTTAACGTTAGAAACAAGATTTTGGCTTAAAACTCAAGATTTTGGAAGAGATCTTGAAGATTTTCGTGGTAATTGATTGGGCTCTATTTTGAGATAGTTTTATAATGTATTTTGGATGTTAAATGATGTTAGAAATGAGGTTTTATCAATCCAATCCCGAATAGGTTGTTTTTCCTAAGTTTTTGCTTGTGAAAATGGTGGTTTTTGGTGTTCTGTTATAGCTGGAGGTATAAGGACGAGTTTAGGGTTGTTTTTGATGTTGATTGATGTTTAGAAATGTTTAGAAGTGATGGATCTTGGCTGGGTTAAGTTTTGGAAGAGTTTGGAGGTGATTTCGGTTGTGTTTGGTAGCTGAAATATTGTGTTTGGATAGAGCAGCGAGTTTAAGAGTGTTGGCTGAAGATTTCAATGCATGATGATGCATTAATCCTCTGCTTTTATGTGTCTAAAACAGGGGAGACATCTTCGGACACTTTTGGAGTTGATCCGGAAGCTTAATTGGCGTTTCGGCAACCAAGCGAAACGAAATCGGTGAGTGCGATTGTGTTAGAAGTCCATGAGGACAAAAATACAAGGTTTGGGGATTTAGGAGAGGTTTGAAACACCTTCCTAAATCCGGAAGTAAGTATGGTTTGATTTGGTCTCTCTAAAGTATTGTTTGCCCCTAAAATGCTTTTACATGCTCATGATTTGAGATTAATAAATTCCTACTGTTTTTATGCATGATTTAGAGCATGAGATTATGCTTGTAGAGATGTCATGAGGTGGCATGTTGCATTGAATAGATTTGAGCTTTTGGTTTGAAGCAAAGTATGATTTATGATTTGAAATGTGGTGAGAAAACCTTTGAGTTATATTGCATGAAAAGCAGTAGGTGTGATGATGTTTTAACACTTTATATTGGCATAGATGTTGAGAAACTTACCGGATATAATTGATCGATCAATAGGATGAGAGTGCACTATAAACTAAAAATTCGTACGTGCTTTTTGGTTAAGTCAAAGGGAGATATTCTGATGATGGGCATTCCATCGGGTAGGACTTGGTGAAATACCCAAGCTTGTGGCGATGAGAGATTCCGCCATGTGAGTACGGTGATGAGAGATTCCACCAGAAGCTATGTTGCTAGACAAGTGAGTACGGTGATGCGAGATTCCACCGGAAGAGTCTAGTGTAGAAATGTGTCCGCATATCCGAGTATTAATGTGATGTTAAATGCCAATATAAGTGATGAAATGGTTTTTGTTACACATGTACCTTTGATGAAATGATTTATGCTAAGAGTTATGCATATGAGATTTGTTTAGAAATGTTTGACAATTCAAGCATGTGAATGGCCTTGCCATGAGTTTTGCATTGGTTTAATGCATGAGATAGAATGAAGGTACATGCGGTTTCAATGAGTGTTGCTTTGAAAGTTTTCCAAGCATGAGAAAGAGATAAGCATGTAGTTTAAAAGCTTTGATGAAAGTGTTTTCTAAATGTGCATTATTGTGTTGGTTTTCTTTAGAGCATGCCTCACTAAGCATTTGTGCTTACGCTCTCTTTTACCAATAATGCAGATAATTGAGGTGTTTTCGGGCATCAAGGAAGCTAAGTTCATCCAAGGAAATCTAAGCTCATGTATGGTGATGTTTTCATACACTTTAGTTTTGATAGATTGGCAATGGGAAACCAAGTTTTGCTTTTGGGAGATGTGTTAAACTCCCTAAGTTTGTGGCATGTTTACTTTGGTTGGTTTGAATTGTAAATGGCCTTAATTACTTGTTTTGAGGTTTGATACTAGGAAGCATGCCTCTAGACTTGTGAGATTTCATGTTTGATGCTATGAATGTGTTTAGGAGTTCTACATATGTGCCTTGTATGATTGTTGACTTGTTAGTATGATTGGAGAGTCTTTGGGATGTGTTTGAATAAGTATATGCATGAAAAACCAACAATAGCTGCACTTTATGGGCAAACCGCATCGAAACACCCTTTAGTGTTTTGAAATGGGGGCCTGAAATGGCATTCGTGTTTTAAAACGATTGGAGGCTGTTTCGAAACGTTTTGGCTACTGGAGTGCCGTGTTTCGGAACAAGTTTCAAAACGGGAGTGTGTCATGCTCTAGCGTTTCGAAACGGCAGGTAGTTGTTCCGAAACAGTTGACCGTTGGTCACAGATTTGAATTATGCTGAGGTTTGCATGTTTTACATTTTAGTCCTAAATGATGAGATTGCAATTGTTTGAGCTTGAGATGTCCAATTGAGATGAAATTTGGGAGAGAAGCTTGTAACATGACTAATTTCATATTGGTAACTTTAAAATCAGTAAGGACCTTCTAATTCACGGAAATTACAATTGAGTCCCTATATGATATCCGTTCGCTGTGCCTTTTTCAATTGTATCTCATGAGTACTCACGTAAGGTTAACAAGCATCTAAATAAGATTAAAAAGAAAAAAAAGGTCGTGAATCAAGGTTGACTTCTGGGTTGACTTTGGTTTTCCCCGTGTAACCTTCGTAGTTCGGGTCAACCGTCTAGGCCGGGCTAAGGGGGTTACATTTGGTGGAATCATAGCTTAGTTCTCGTATAATTGGGGTTTGTTATGTGGATGATGTATGTGTAATTGCATGATGAACCCTTTGGGTGAAGGAATGTCATGTGAGTAGTGATGTATGATATCAATTGTGATGTTTTTATGATATTATGCTATGTTTGGAGTGTGATATGGGATCCCATTGCCAAGTCAAAACTATTGGGAGGAATTGTTTTCGAAAATGAGCTTGAGTACTTGGATTACTTACCTTATTATGCCTAATTGTGTTTATTGCATTTTTGTTCAGTGCATTGTTTTCTATATAATGAGGCCACGTAGAGAGATGAGGATAAACACAAGAGCTATGGCTCAGAATGAGAATGAGAATGAGAATGAGGAGAATGCTGAGAATCTACCTCCTCCTCCTAGTGGTGGACCACCCGGTGGTGGTGGTGATGAAGCTGGTAATGATGGTGCTGGGGTCGCTGGACCTGAGGGTGCGCAGGGGCAAGCTGCTCCTGACATGACCATGTTGATTCAGGCTATTGCTGGAGCTTTCCAGGCAGCAGTAGCTGGAGCTCATGGAGCTGCGCATCAGGATGATGCCAATGGGAGGTTGCCTTTGGAACGTCTTCAAAGTCTGGGAGGGACTGAGTTCAGAGGTTTATCTCCGGAAGGATTTGAGTCTTGGTTGGAAAGCACCAAGAGGAGTTTGGGTCAGATGAACTGCAATAATGTGCAGAAGCTGGGTTGTGTGGTATCACTGCTGCATGGTGATTCTTATACATGGTGGATGACCACTATTTCTGGGATGGAGGATGATGAGGTGACTTGGACGTTCTTTGTGAATGCGTTCAAGCGGTAGTATCTGGGTATGCGTTACCTAGATGAGAAGAAAAGAGAATTTATGTCTCTTATGCAAGGTAGCATGTCTGTAGCCGAGTATGAAATTTAGTTTGTCCGCCTTAGTCAGTATGCACCTGAGCTAATCCCTAATGAGCGGGAGAGGTGCGAACGATTCCGATATGGGTTGGTAACGGATGTGAAGACTTTTATGCTAGCGGCTGATTATACAGATTTCGATGTTTTAGTCACTAGAGCCAAGGGCATTGAGTCAAATCTTGGTCTGACTAGTCGAGCGGGTGGATCTAGCTCTAGTAAGCGAGCGGCTGAACGCGATTATGGTAGAGATCGCACCAAGAGGCATAAGGATAGGAAGCCGCATTATGATGGTAGACGTGGGGGTGGTAACCCTGGTAGAGGTCAGCAAGGACCTAATGCTGTTCAGAAGACTCCTGAGTGTAACTGTTGTGGTAGACGGCACGGAGGTGAGTGTTGGGGTAACCTTGGGACATGCTAGAATTGTGGGAACCGTGGACATTTCAAGAAGGATTGTTCTCAGCCTCTGAGAGAGGGACAAGCTTCGACGAGAGCAGCTGAGCCACAGAGAGGTCGTGGGCGCGGCCGTGGTAATTTTCAGCGCATAGATGATGGTGGCAGGAATGTAGCACATGTTGTGGCCGTTCAACCTGAGGGTGGAGGTCAGGCTCGGGTGTATGCCCATCGTGAGGGAAGGAATGATACGGATGTGATCGCAGGTACATTCACTTTGCAATCCTTATCATTACTTTCGTTGATTGATTCTCGATCTACACACTCATACATATTGCGTGAACATGCTCAAATGCTTGGTTTACCGTTGAGTCTTTGGATGTTGGTATGCGTGTGACTAGTTCCTTTGGTGAGACTGTTGTAACGTGAAAGTTGTATAGAAGATGTCCCTTGAAAGTGCAAAACCATGTTTTTCTTGTTGATCTCATGGAATTACCATTCTATGGCTTTGATGTAATCCTTGGTATCGATTGGCCTGTTGAGCATCAAGCTGTAGTGGATTTTGAGAGTAAGCGAGTTTCGTTGAAACTTGCGGATGATTACGAAGTGGTGGTGGTAGGTGAGAATGTGAAGTTTCTTGCCAATGTGGTGTCTACGTTAGAAGCGAGTCGAATGCTGAGGCAAGGTTGCGAGGCTTACCTGGCCTTTGTAATGAATTCTAGTTCAAAGGAGTTGCACGTTCAAGATATCAGAACCGTACGAGAGTTTCCTGGAGTGTTTCTGGAGGAGCTACCTGGATTGCCGCCTAGTCGAGAGGTGGAGTTTGGGATAGAGCTGTATGAAAACACAACTCCAGTGTCCATTGCTCCTTACCGCATGACACCTAAGGAGTTGAAGGAATTGAAGACGCAGCTTCAGGAGTTGCTTGACCGTGGCTTCATTCGGCCTAGTGTGTCACCTTGGGGTGCGCCGGTCTTGTTTGTGAAGAAGAAGGATGGCACTATGAGAATGTGCATCGATTATATTCAGCTGAACAAGTTGACTATCAAGAATATGTATCCTTTACCGAGGATTGATGATCTTTTTGATCAGTTTCGGGGAGCGGCTGTGTTCTCCAAGATTGACTTAAGGTCAGGATACTATCATCTTAAGGTGAAGGATGTGGATGTGCCAAAAATAGCCTTTAGAACGAGGTATGGGCATTATAAGTTCCTTGTAATGCCGTTTGGCTTAACGAATGCTCCTGCGGCTTTCATGGACATGATAAATAGAGTGTTCCATGAATACTTGGACAAGTTTGTTGTGGTGTTCATCGTTGATATCCTTGTGTACTCTCGTAATGAGGAGGATCATGAAGGTCATTTGAGGGTTGTCTTGCAAGCGCTTCTGGAAAATCAGCTTTATGCTAAGTTGAGCAAGTGTGAGTTTTGGCTAAAGGAAGTGGTGTTCCTTGGTCATGTGGTTTCGGCTGAGGAGATTCGTGTTGATCCTCAGAAGGTTGAGGCGGTGATGAATTGGAAGCCTCCTAAGTCTGTTCATGAAGTCCGTAGTTTCCTTGGGTTGGCAGGATACTACCGGAGGTTTGTGGATGGGTTTTCAAAGATTGCTTCCCCTTTGACAAAGTTGTTGCAAAAAGATGTTAAGTATGTGTGGACGAAAGCGAGACAACAAGCTTTTGAGAAGCTTAAGGCAGCTTTGACGCAAGCTCCTATTTTGGTTCAACCTGAATCAGGGAAAGAGTTTGTGGTGTACAGTGACGCATCCTACGTTGGTTTGGGGTGTGTGCTAATGCAGGAGGGTAAGGTGGTGGCTTATGCATCGCGACAATTGAAGGTGCATGAGCGCAATTACCCTACGCATGATATTGAATTAGCTACGGTGGTTTTTGATTTGAAGATCTGGAGACATTATCATTATGGTGAGAAGTATACTGTGTACACGGATCACAAGAGTTTGAAGTATTTGATGTCTCAGAAAAAGTTAAATCTTAGGCAATGACATTGGGTGGAGTTGCTTAAGGATTACGATCTGACGATCGAGTACCATCCGGGAAAAGCTAATGTTGTGGCGGATGCCTTGACCAGGAAGGTGGCGGTTGAGTTAAGGGCTATGTTTGCTAGCTTGAGCATTTCACGAGATGGAGGTCTTGTGGCTGAATTACAAGTGAAACCAGCTTTGGTTCAGTTGATAAAGGATAAGCAGTTGTTGGATGATTCTTTGGTGCCACATGTCCAGGATATTGCTGAGGATAGGCCAACAAAATTTTGTTTTAATGATGATGGAGTTTTATGTTTCGGAAGACGGATAGTAGTACCGAATGATGTGGAGTTGAGGTGTACTATTCCGACCGAAGCTCATAGTAGTCCTTTTGCTATGCACCCTGGTAGTACAAAGATGTATCGTGATCTGAGGGATGAGTACTATTGGGTGGGTTTTAAGAAAGATGTTGCGGAATATGTGAGTAAGTGCATGGTTTGTCAGCGGGTTAAAGCTGAGCATCAGTTTCCTTTAGGGTTGTTGCAACCGTTGAGGATACCTGAATGGAAGTGGGAAAGAATCACCATGGACTTTGTTTCTGGTTTACCTTTGTCGCCATCGAAGAAGAATTCGATGTGGGTGATTGTGGATCGCCTTACGAAGTGTGCGCATTTCTTACCTGTGCATACCACGTATACCTTGGATAAGCTTGCTGAGTTGTACATTGCTGAAATTGTGCGTCTGCATGGGGTACCAAAGTCTATAGTGTCGGATAGAGATCCGAGGTTCACATCGCGTTTTTGGGAGTGTTTGCATCAAGCATTGGGTACGCGGCTGAATTTCAGTACTTCTTATCATCCACAGTCGGATGGACAGTCTGAGCGTGTTATCCAAGTGCTTGAGGATATGTTGAGGTGCTGCGTGATTGAGTTCCAAGGCTCTTGGGAGAAACATTTGCCTTTGGTGGAGTTTGCTTATAATAATAGTTACTAGGCAAGTATTCAAATGGCACCTTATGAAGCCTTGTATGGGAGGAAGTGCAGAACTCCTCTTTGCTGGGCTGAAGCAGGCCAGAAGTTGGTCTCAATGCCGGTGTTGTTGAAGGGAACCACCGAGAAGGTGAAGCTCATTTGTGAGCGTAAGGAGATTGAGTTTGCGGTGGGTGACCGTGTGTTCTTGAAGGTTTCACCTTAGAAGAAGGTGATGAGATTTGGCCGGAAGGGTAAGTTGAGCCCTAGGTATATTGGACCATACGAGATGATTGAACGTGTGGGTCCTGTTGCTTATAAGTTGAGGTTACCATAAGAGTTAGAGAATATACATGATGTGTTTCATGTACCTATGCTTCAGAGGTATCGGTCGGATCCTTTGCATGTTATGCTTGTGGAGGAAGTTGAGTTGAATCCAGACCTGACCTTTGATGAGGAGCCGATTGAGATTCTGGATTCGGACAGTAAAGTTCTTTGAGGTAAGACTATTGAGTTGGTTAAGGTGTTGTGGAGGCATCGTGGCGTTGAGGAAGCCACGTGGGAAAGGAAAGATGACATGAAAAAGCAGTTTCCTTATCTTTTTCCTCCAGGTAAAATTTCGAGGAAGAAATTTCTTAAGAGGGGGAGAGTTGTAACACCCCAATTTTGGGCTTAGAAGTTTAGGGTCTGAACCGGATCGGTCTGAGAAACGGTTCGAATATAAAAGGGAGTTTTAGGGAACACCTAGTTCGGGATGCTTTAAAAATATAGAAAAATATCTAAAAATCCTCATTTAATATATAAAGGTGAATGGTGAAATCAATTTCACAAAATAGGGTTTGGAAATACTACATTTCGGTGTAGTGACCAAATCGCGATTTTTGCAAAGTTTAGTAGTGACTGTTTTGTAAAGGATTGAAACTTTGAATCTTTAAGGAGCTAATTTACCAAAAATGTTTTCACCAGATTTTTCCTTAATTTGGGTGATTTAATTAGTGATTTAATTAAATAAAAGAAAGGTGTTAAACTACTTTTAGCTTTCATAACTACTTTTTTCAAATTTTCTCTCAATTCTTTTTCTCTCAAAATCCTATCAACCAAACACTATTTCTCCAGCAAAATTCACTTTGATTTCCACTTCATTTGATGAGATTTCCATCACTCATTGATTCCTAATCAATCTTGCAACAAATCTATTTGATTTCTACACTGTATTTTCATGGAAACTTGCCCAAATTAAGGAGAAATCATCTTTTAGAGGTAATATTGTTCTTCTCCTCTAAATACTCAGTTCTTTTCTGAAATTCCCAAGTTGTCAATCCTTTATTAAAGATTTATGAATGATTTTAATGTTAGAAACAAGATTTTGGCTTAAAACTCAAGATTTTGGAAGAGATCTTGAAGATTTTCGTGGTAATTGATTGGGCTCTATTTTGAGATAGTTTTCTAATGTATTTTGGATGTTAAATGATGTTAGAAATGAGGTTTTATCAATCCAATCCCGAATAGGTTGTTTTTCCTAAGTTTTTGCTTGTGAAAATGGTGGTTTTTGGGGTGTTTTTGGTGTTTTGTTATAGCTGGAGGTATAAGGACGAGTTTAGGGTTGTTTTTGATGTTGATTGATGTTTAGAAATGTTTAGAAGTGATGGATCTTGGCTGGGTTAAGTTTTGGAAGAGTTTGGAGGTGATATCTGTTGTGTTTGGTAGCCGAAATGTTGTGTTTGGATAGAGCAACGAGTTTAAGAGTTTTGCTGAAGATTTCAATGCATGGTGATGCATTAATCCTCTGCTTTTATGTGTCTAAAATAGGGGAGACATCTTCGGACACTTTTGGAGTTGATCCAGAAGCTTAATTGGCGTTTCGACAAGCAAGCGAAACGAAATCGGTGAGTGCGATTGGGTTAGAAGTCCATGAGGACAAAAATACAAGGTTTGGGGATTTAGGAGAGGTTTGAAACACCTTCCTAAATCCGGAAGTAAGTATGGTTTCATTTGGTCTCTCTAAAGTGGTGTTTGCCCCTAAAATGCTTTTACATGCTCATGATTTGAGATTAATAAATTCCTACTGTATTTATGCATGATTTAGAGCATGAGATTATGCTTGTAGAGATGTCATGAGGTGGAATGTTGCATTGAATAGATTTGAGCTTTTGGTTTGAAGCAAAGTATGATTTATGATTTCAAATGTGGTGAGAAAACCCTTGAGTTATATTGCATGAAAAACAGTAGGTGTGATGATGTTTTAACACTTTATATTGGCATAGATGTTGAGAAACTTACCGGATATAATTGATCGATCAATAGGATGAGAGTGCACTATAAACTAAAAATTCGTACGTGCTCTTTGGTTAAGCCAAAGGGAGATATTCCGATGATGGGCATTCCATCGGGTAGGACTTGGTGAAATACCCAAGCTTGTGGCGACGAGAGATTCCGCCATGTGAGTACGGTGATGAGAGATTCCACCGGAAGCTATGTTGCTAGACAAGTGAGTACGGTGATGCGAGATTCCACCGGAAGAGACTAGTGTAGAAATGTGTCCGCATATCCGAGTATTAATGTGATGTTAAATGCCAATATAAGTGATGAAATGGTTTTTGTTACACATGTACCTTTGATGAAATGATTTATGCTAAGAGTTATGCATATGAGATTTGTTTAGAAATGTTTGACAATTCAAGCATGTGAATGGCCTTGCCATGAGTTTTGCATTGGTTTAATGCATGAGATAGAATGAAGGTACATGTGGTTTCAATGAGTGTTGCTTTGAAAGTTTTCCAAGCATGAGAAAGAGATGAGCATGTGGTTTAAAAGCTTTGATGAAAGTGTTTTCTAAATGTGCATTATTGTGTTGGTTTTCTTTAGAGCATGCCTCACTAAGCATTTGTGCTTACGCTCTCTTTTACCAATAATGTAGATAATTGAGGTGTTTTCGGGCATTAAGGAAGCTAAGTTCATCCAAGGAAATCTAAGCTCATGTATGGTGATGTTTTCATACACTTTAGTTTTGATAGATTGGCAATGGGAAACCAAGTTTTTTGGGAGATGTGTTAAACTCCCTAATTTTGTGGCATGTTTGCTTTGGTTGGTTTGAATTGTAAATGACCTTAATTACTTCTTTTGAGGTTTGATACTAGAAAGCATGCCTCTAGACTTGTGAGATTTCATGTTTGATGCTATGAATGTGTTTAGGAGTTCTACATATGTGCCTTGTATGATTGTTGACTTGTTAGTATGATTGGAGAGTCTTTGGGGTGTGTTTGAATGAGTATATGCATGAAAAACCAGCAATAGCTGCAATTTATGGGCAAACCGTATCAAAACACCCTTTAGTGTTTCGAAACGGGGGCCTGAAATGGCCTTCGTGTTTCGAAACGATTGAAGGCTGTTTCGAAATGTTTTGGCTACTGGAGTTTCGTGTTTCAGAACAAGTTTCGAAACGGCATGTAGGTGTTCCGAAACAGGTGACCGTTGGTCACAGATTTGAATTATTCTGAGGTTTGCATGTTTTACATTTTAGTCCTAAATGATGAGATTGCAATTGTTTGAGCTTGAGATGTCCAATTGAGATGAAATTTGGCAGAGAAGCTTGTAACATTACTAATTTCATATTGGTAACTTTAAAATTAGTAAGGACCTTCTAATTCACGGAAATTACAATTGAGTCCCTATATGATATCAGTTCGCTGTGCCTTTTTCAATTGTATCTCGTGAGTACTCACTTAAGGTTGACAAGCATCTAGATAAGATTAAAAAGGTAAAAAAGGTCGTGAATCAAGGTTGACTTCTAGGTTGACTTTGGTTTTCCCCGTGTAACCTTCATAGTTCGGGTCAACGGTCTAGGCCGGGCTAAGGGGGTTACAAGGCTCACAAGAATAGTGGGTAGAGAAAATCCGAGAAAAAACACCAAGATGAACCTTATGAATATTTCAAAAAGGGGAAGTATCAAGATTTGAAACCGAGCGTGTATTCACAGCCTTCCAAGTATGAATACTTTGCAAAACCACAAGCTGTAACACAGTTCTTCCCTAGTGCTATATCCAATGAAAGCATTGATGGTTCGGAACAAGGAACGATGTTTTCGGTTTGTAACTACTATCAACACAGGCACCCTGAAGGGCAATGTCGCAAGAAATCCAGAGCTTGTTTCTTTTGTGATGAGATGGGACACCTTAGGTGAGATTGTCCTAAAAATCAGTTTGCTAATTCATCCCCTGCTCAATCTTTTCGAGGCAAGGGAACAAGACAAGGTTCCTTCGGAAAGTCCGGAGCATCATCCAAAGCATCGTACCGACCTGAATCCAAAGTTTCTGCACAGATGTACCATGTGAGAGGTAAAGAACAAGTGGACGACCACGACTTAATTCCAGGTAAAAATTCGAGGAAGAACTTTTCTTAAGGGGGAGAGTTGTAACACCCCGAAAACCGGTCTAGTCGGAATTGGATTCCGATGATCGGAGTATTGATATTAAATATTGAAATATTAAATCCTTGCTATAGATTATATTGTTATAGAACCTTAATTGAACCAAGTGTTTAGTTAAGATTTCCTTTAAAATGACTAATATGATGTTTGTGAGCTAGGCGTTTCGATATAGTTGGACCCGTACCGAAACGACCTAGGTAAGGCGTTTCGAAACGGTTAAGGGGCGTTCCGATACGGTGTAACTGTATTAACTAACTTTTGGATTTGTGCTCAACCGTTTGGATACGGTTTCACTCGTTTTGAAACGGGTCCCCTGTTTCGAATAAGTTTAAAGGAAAAATTGAAAGGAAATGATAAGGTGATGACTCACCTACTTATTGCTGCTCTTCCCACATGATTATCATCAGAAAAGTTGACTAGAGGTTATCTACATGACTAGTTTTGAAAAGGATAAAGAAAAGATGGAAATTATTATTATAAAGCTTAACTTTTGTTGAGGGAAACCTTTTTATTGGTTTAGGGGGAGGTGGAGAAATGATTAAATGTTATAATTTTTATTAAAAAGAATAAAGGGAAAGCTCTCATCTTGGTTTGGCTTCACCAATACTTATTATTCATATCCTTGTTTTGAGAGAATAAGCAAGCACCACCATTGTCATCTTCAACCTCAAGCCTTTAAGCATACACCTCTCTATTGTAAGCCATGAGCTTAAGCTTACCTTGATTTAAGAACATCAATTCATAGCCATCAATCGGGTAAGTGAAAGCCCTAAGTTAACCATCTATTCTCTTGGCTATTGAATGTCTAATTTCAAGCTTTAAGTTAAGCTTTGTCTATTAGCTAATGGATAATCAATTATCGGTATTGTCATATTGATTCTAATAGTGCCTTATTGTTCTTCCTAGTTCAAGAAGTGGAAAAGATTAACCCATCGTCTCCATCGAAAGCTAGGAATAAGGGATTCGCCATCCGATAGCCTTATGAGCTTCGAATTATTGAGGTGAGTGTAGTCAGAGTCTCGAAATTAGGCGAGGAGCCTTTCCAAATCTATCGTTATTGATTTCGTATGATGACTAACCATCAAATTAAAGGGGTATTGTATAAAGCATCATTGAAAACCATATTGGTAAGTTTGGTAAGTATTGCATTGATTCATCGTCCATAGCATTGCTATTATTGTCATGGAAATCATTGAAGCATTGGCATATAGAATCATTGATATGTGTTTATTGCTACTGCCTATTGATATGGCTACACGATTATTGAAATATTGTTATTGAATCATTGATATCGAACTATTGTCATTGAATCAATGATATTGGGCTATTGTTATCGAACCTTGGGATTGAAGTATTGGATATAGTTGGCATGCCATAGAATTCATGAGCTCAGTGGTATGGAGATTATACGGTGTAGTGAAGGGATGTGATGTATGTTGGTCAAAACGGTGTAGTGGAGGATATTGGACCGTATTGATCATTGTTGGTGTAGTGGTGGAATTTGTGTATCCAAATACGATTGAAATCGATCCAAGGAAGAATATTGATTATTGATATTGCCATTAATGAAATGATTATTGATATTGCATTGTCATGAGATTGAGATATTGTTATTGGAGAATTGATTGTTGATGCCATGATCCAACATGATTAAAGAATATGACATGATCATTGTTTAGTTAATGTTATGATTGTCATCAAAGCATGAAAGTATACCAAGTGCATTTATTGTTATTGACTACCTCACTTAGACTTTGTAAGTCTAATGCATTCATTGTCCATACGTTTCAGGATAAGAAAGCATCAGATCAAGATCGAGATTAGTTGGAAGTTTGGCAAGTCACCACGAGATTAATGTAAAGTACTTTTGTCCCTTTGAACTCTAGAATGGTGGCAAAGTAGTTAAAGTAGTTGATGATGATGTTTTGGTTATGTGTATGAAGGTCATGTGTTATATGTGGATAAAGTGTCTTAAATGACTTGCTATGTTTGCATTAAAATGGCTTAATATGCATATTTGGCTTAAAGAGGTGAAAACATGGTAAACGTATTCGAATGATGATGAAAAATTGTCATGACAGTAGTTTTTAACATTGAAATATTGTATATAAAGTTTCATTGTATTTGGACACTGTTTGATAAGTTAAAATGAATAAAAACCAGCAAGAATCTGTCATTATAGGTCAGGCCGTATCGAAACGGGTGATGGCGTTTCGATACGAGTAAGCATAATTTACCCTGAGAAAATAGGGCGTACCGAAATTGATTAGGGCCGTACATAAACATTTTGTCTCTGGAATCCCTCGTTTCGATATGAGTTCATAGCGTATCGAAACGGGTCAAAGTCAATGGAAGTTAACTCGTACCGATACAGGGCTTGACGTATCGATACTGTCAACGAGGAAAAGTCAACATAGGTTGACCATCATCCACCCGTATCGAAACATGCTTGAGTGTTTCGATACAAGGTTAGTTATATTGGTTAAATTGCATAATCTGAAGGTTTGTATTGTTTACAGTTTGGTCACTTATTTTGAAACATTAAATTGGATGAGTAAACGATCACCGTTTTGCATGAAATTTTATAGGCTAGTTAATATTGTACTGAATTTCATGGTGGTATAGTCTAATGCATCGAAGGATCTCTAATTTTTAAGATTTACAGAATAGTCCCTAAAACTTGTAATAACTACGAAATGCTCCTAATTGGCTAATTCTTGTTTTCCAATTTGTGAATTGGACTAAGATTTATAGCCGATAATGTTTTGTTGGTATAATATTGTTAAGACTTGAAATTGGAATGAAATTTTATTGTACCGATCACCGTATCGTTCATCGGTAGCACGCTCCGACCCAGTTCTTAACCAGGTCGGGAAGGGGGTGTTACAATCCGCCTCGACCCCTACCCACCCCGATTCTAATATATTATATCCCGACCCGACCTCAAAAAATTAATAAAAATATTATATATATATCAGTTCGGGGGATTTTCACCATGAACTCGAACCCGCCCCCTAACTTTATTTTTTTTCATAACCCGCCCTGCCCCAAACCCAATTTTATAATAAAAAAGCCCACCCTTATCGGGTTGGATCGGGTCAAGACCCAACGGGGACATGTTATTTTACCATCCCTACTTTAGATATTACTGACACATTCACTACAATTTTATCATATTGCATTTATAGATTTTTTTTTTCAAAAAATATTTTTATATAAATTTTAGAAGTTTGTTTTAGATTTTTTAGAACTTTTAAAGAATTTTTTAATTTAATAAAAAATTCTAAAAATGTCAAGTGGAAACATTGTGACATGACGCACTGCACCAACATATCCATAACCTATCAAGATTTAATGGTCAAAATTGGTCAAAAGGCTTAATTGATTCAATTTCTTGGTCAAATGACTTAATTGATTCAATTTCTTGGTTCAAGGACTTAATTGAGTGTAAAAAAGTTTAGAGGCTTAATTATTTTTTTCCAAAAGTTCAAGGACTTCTTACACGCTTAAGCCACATATATTTGATATTAATGTCATGAACATAATTAATTCTAAAGTATCATATATTAAAAGAATGTTCAAATCTAGTGTTGCATCCTTGTTTATTTTTTAAAAACTATTGTTTATTTGATAATAAATTTATCCCACTCCACTTCAAGATCAAGGCTATTTGAAGAGCGCTAATCTATTTCTATACTAGATTTCACGAGGGAGAATTCTGGATCTTATCGTTCTAGAGGGTGATTACTTGGCTCATGTAAGAGATTTTAGTATTAAAAGTGAAATTGAATTGGATTGCAAGAAATCTTTGTAACTGAGGTGCAGGTAATGCCATTGATATTGGTTAACTCAACTATAAAGCTCTGATAGCAAGATTGAGGAATTAAATTCAGATTTGATTAGAATGAAAAAGTTATACACTGAGGCATACTATGTACAAGCTGTAGAAAATGATATCTTAAAAGCAATCTCAAAACTTTCGATTGAGATTGATGAAGGTTGCGACTTTTCTGAAAGATGTCATCATATCCTAATTTGTTTTATAGTTCTATGGAAGAAACTGAGGGAGAATAAATTTAGTGGTCACATCACTGAATTGATTGGCTTGAAGTCCACATAGGATGTACGTATAGCAGCCACTAATAGTCCATCATATTGAATATGATGTGTGCTAAGTGCCCAAAAGTCCTATATTTTTACCCCTTTTACATGGCAATTATGGCTTAACCTACACCCATTTGAGTGACATTACAACCTTATATGCATTATTTACACTGCCTTTACCTTTGATCCCGATATTTGATTTATTTAATGAAAAGGTATTGTTTTAATGCACATTTGGTATTTGTGTAGATTTACCCACTGCCGGGGCAGGTGATGCCGAGCGGGAAATGAAGAAAAAGAGAGATGGTGCAGAATGAGCTCGAGACCGATCCAGATCAAGCCAAGCCATAGATGACAACTTCTACCGAAGAAATCTGAATTATGAAAAGGAATCCTTACGGAGTAGACCTAGTGACCGACCTCTGTCGAGGCAGTGCACATACCAACCTGTCGGAGGAAATATTATGCAAAGTGATAGCCGATTTGAAGAGCATAAAACGCTGGATTTTTCTACACATTTTGCATGGAAATCGGAGCACTAGAAGACGACGAAAGCATGGAAGGAAGGTTAAAGATGGAATTTGGCCAAAGTGGATAAAGGCATTAAAATTAAAGAGATTCACCTCTTTAATGAAGATAAGTCTAAGTCCAACTTAACTTCCTATCCAAGAAAGACTTTGCCCTACTCCTCTTCCTATTTAAGCAAGGCTTGGTGCACACATTAAAGATAGAGATCATCGAATGAGGAGTTGAGTGCTTGAGATTAGGGTTTAGTCGTGTGTTCTCCATGTCCATTATGTTCTAAACTTTCTTAGGGTTAGGATTATTTTGCTTAGTAGTTGTGAGAAAACAATTGTACTTTGTTTAAGTTTTTAATGGAATATTAGTTCAAGGTTTTCTTATTCTTGACAATGAATTCATTCTTGCAATCTCATCGAGAGAGAGTTTGTGAGGTTATCTATAATGCCTCGGTTTTGGGCATAGAGGTTTTGAAAGCGGTTTAGGGAAATCTTAGTTCGGGATGTGATAAAATTATGTGAAAAATTTCTAAAATCCTAGTTAAATATGTAGTAAAAGAAAGTGAAACCAATTTTGAAAAATAAGTTTTGGAAAGTCGACATTTCGACATGGTGACTAAAATGTAAAAAATTAAAATTTTGTTTTAATGACTAAATTGAAGGGAGCCAAAACTAAGAATCTTTAGGGAGCTATTGCACCATGTTTGTATCAGCTAAATCCCTTGATTTGGTGTTTTAAATATTTTAATGAAAAGTTTTAATAAAAGTGTTTTAATAAAAAGAGATAGTATTTGCCAAATCACTTTCTCACGTAACTTCTTTTCTTCAAACTTTTCTCTAAACTTTCCCAGCAGCCAAACTTTCTTTTCATCATTAAAATCTTTAGAGAACTCTCCTATTTGATTTGCTTTTGATTCCTAAATGATGCCCATGGATTTCTACAACATTTAGCAAGAGTTTTCTTAAAGGATTTCATCAAAATCTTGGCAAATCAAGGGAAGGCTTGTGTTAGAGGTGATATTTCTTTTCTCTCCTCTAATTAAGGTTCTTTATTGAAATTCCCAAGTCTTTGGCTCTCTGTTTTTGTTTATCAACAAGATTTTGTAAATGAATTGTTGGAAATTGCTAGTTAAAGCTTTGAGAGATGGATTTTCAAGATTTTCGTTTGGGCACTATTTTGATTGATTTGTGAATGATTTTAATCATAATTTGGATGTTAAATGATGAGGGAATAATGGTTTTGTGATAATAATCCCGAATTGAGTTGGATCTCTAATTGTTAGATTGGTAGATTTTGGGTTTTTAGGTTGTTAATGTGAAATCTGAGTTGCTGGAGGTATAAGGATGATATTAGGATGTTTTTGGATGTTGATTTATGGTTAAAATGTGATGGAAGTGCTTGTTGATGGCTAGGTTGAGTTTAGTGATCAATCGAAGGTGATTTCTGTTGTTTCAGATGGGTATTTTGGTGCCTTTGGGCAGAGCTGCGGGATTTTAGCGTTTGCTTGTGGTTTTAATGCATTGAGATGCATCAATCCTCTCTTCTTGCGTGGTATAAACAAGGAAGGATTCTTTGGAAGTATTTGGCAAAGTTCCAGGGACTTCAAACGCTTGATTTTTGCGTTGACGATTGAGGTTTCGTGAGTCGGTGAGTGGAAGTGGGATTTCCAGCTTTGAAACATCTTAAAAGTGGTTATGGGAACTTAGTGTAAGCTTGAAACGCTTTACTAAGTCCAAAAGTAAGTAAAGTGATTTTCTCCCTTGGATTGTGCTATTAGAAGCTTGTGGATGCACTTGATTTTATATGTGTTTACCTACTGTTTTAAAGCATGATTTGAGTAATTGATTTGCTGTTTATGATGCCATATTGCTAAAGGATGCACTAGGTAAGTGATCCTTGTAAGTATGTGTTTAAACATGTTTTATGAAGCATGGTTTGATGCTTGGAAATATGGCTTATTGTGAATGCTTTTAAAACAATCAGGTTTATACTAAATGAGAATTATATTGGCAAGTGATGTTGTGTAAAGTGGTTTACAAATGAAATCGGATATAGTTAGTCGGCTATAGGATTGAGTGCACTGTGAACAAGTCGCCTTGGATGTTGAGGGGTTGTGAATGTACCGAAGACTCCATCCAAGTTCCCTAATGATTGAGGAAATTGATTTGTGTCTGTCTCTCGTTAGTGGGGTTATACATCTACCGATGAGTGGTGTTAAGGGGTTGTAAAGGTACCAAATACTCCACTACGGGTGTCACAACGGTGGAGGGTAGCTCCCGTGTGTGAACCTTGAGATGCCGGTGAGAATGTATGAAGTGTTGGGAAAACACTTGGGAATCTGTGTACCCGATATGTTTTGAGGAATGAGTATGTTGAAGATCAATTGTGGGCCAATATAATTGTCAAATTGTTATGAAATGTTTATGGATGCATAATGTGAATAAAATGCATGTTTTACCCTTTTAAGCTTTACATATGGTAATTATGCATGGAAAAGCTTGGAGTGAGTTCTAGCAAATGATTTTGTTGTTGAAGTATTTGATACTTGATGCATGTGGTTTAACATGTTGGTTTTTGTTAATGAAGTGCAAGGATTTCAAGAAAGCATGATGGTTTCAAAAAGTGTAAAATGATTTTAAGCATTGATGGTATTTTTTGGGTTTTGAGCACTCCTCACTAAGCTTGTATGCTTACACTCTCTTTTGTCCATCAATACATATAACTAAGTGTTTGGAGGTAGCAACTTGCAAGAGAATCCTAAGAGACTTCACTTTGAAAGTATGTTTCGGTTATGGACTAGAGTAATAAGGGCAATGGGGGATTTCATGGTTTGTTTGGGTGATGTGTATGAATACCCTTTGATCATGTTTGCTTTATGATTTTATACTTGTAAAAGGCCTATATTTGGTGTTTGGAATATTGGTTTGAGTTTTGACTCTTGAGTGGCTTATTTGTTAGGTTGCATGCTTTTAGTTTCGCATCGATGCAATTAGCCATGCTTTGATGCTAAATATGTTGCAAATGTTTGAGGATTAATGTTTATGTATGATGTATGCATGTTGAAAACATGTCAGATTGGTTTAGGACGGATTTTAGGGTGAAAAACCAGCAAAATATGTCATTACAGGCTCAGATGTTTTGGAACACTCGAGCATGTACCGAAACACGAGCCTAAATTAGCCTTAGTGTTTCGAAATGGTTAAGGTCTGTTCCAGTATGTTTTGCTACTGGAAACCAGATTTTTTAAACACCTCAAAGGCATTTCGATACGAGCCCGTGTTTCAAAACAGGGCCAGCCTGTACCGAAATGGATGGTAGTTATGTTAGTTGTTGGAATATTCTGAAGTTCTGATTCTTTGCACTTAGTCCCTGAATGTTGTGGATGCAATTAAATGAGCATGAATGATTATTTTGAGCTGAGATTTGACTAAGATGCATGTAATGGGATTAATTAAAGACCGGTAACACAAAAATGGCTTAAGTTCCTATGAAATAGAAAAATTACAAATTGGTCCCTAAAGGCCGTGAATGAATTAAATTGATAAATGATCGAGTTGCGAATGATCCACTGCAATGTTTAACATATAGGAACCTAATTTGCAAGTAGATAAGATAATAAAAAATTCGGGTTGTTTATTGAGGTAAACCTGCCCGATTTACTTCAATATTCCCCGTATGACCCGTTCGGTTCAGTTTATCGGCTAGGCCGGGTCGAGGGGGTTACAAAGATAATTGTGCAAGAATGAGGAAGAGATTAAGACAAGAGAAGGCGTTGGTGATCTTAGATTTGGTGCAAGACTATAGGATTGAGTGCATTATAAACAAGTCGCCTTGGATGTTGAGGGGTTGTGAATGTACCGAAAACTCCATCCATGTACCCTAATGATTGAGGAAATTGAGTTGTGTTCCGTCTCTTGTTAGTGGGGTTATACATCCAACGATGAGTGGTGTTGAGGGGTTGTAAGGTACCGAATACTCCACCACGGGTGTCACAACGGTGGAGGGTAGCTCCCGTGTGTGAACCTTGGGATGCCGGTGAGAATGTATGAAGTGTTGGGACAACACTTGTAAATCCGTGTATCCGATACGTTTTGAGAAATGAGAATGTTGTTGATCACTTGTGAGCCAATATAATTGATTAATTGCTTTGGAATGTATATGAATGCATAACATGAAAATGCATATTTTACTCTTAAGCTTTGCATATTGGTAACTATGCATGGGAAGGCTTAAGTTGTGTGTTAGCAAATCGATTTGCTATTGAAGTATTTGATACTTGATGCATGTGGTATAACATGCTGATTTTTGTTAATGAAGTGCATGGATTTCAAGAAAGCATGATGGTTTTCAAGTGTAAAATGGTTTTAAGCATTGATGATGTTTTGGGTTTTGAGCACTCCTCACTAAGCTTGTATGCTTATGCTCTCTTTTGGCCACCAATGCAGATAACTAAGTATTTGGAGGCAACAATTTGGAAGGGAATCCTAAGATACTTCACTTTGAAAGTATGTTTCGTTTATGGACTAGAGTAATAAAGGCAATGGGGGATTTCATGGTTTGTTTGGGTGATGTATATGAACACCCTTTGAGCAGGTTTGCTTTATGGTTTTAAACTTGTAAAAGGCCTATCATTGGTGTTTAGAGTATTGGTTCGAGTTTTGCCTCTTGAGTGGTTTATTTGTTAGGTTGCATGCCTTTAGTTTTCCCTTGATGCAATTAGCCATGCTTTGATTCTAAGTATGCTGCAAATATTTGGGGATTAATGTTTATGTATTATGTATGCATGTTGGAAGAATGTTGGATTGGTTTAGGATGGATTTAAGAGTGAAAAACGAGCAAAAAGTGTCATTACAGGCCCAGGTGTTTCGAAACACTCGAGCCTGTACCAAAACGGTGAGCCTGAAAGGGCCTTAAGGTTTCGAAATAGGCTAGGCCGTTCCGATACGTTTTGATTCTGGAAATCACAGTTTTGAAACATCTCAAGGGTGTTTCGATATGAGCCCGTGTTCTGAAATAGGGCTAGCCTATATCGAAACGGATGGCAGTTATATTAGTTGTTGGAATATTGTGAATGTCTGATTCATTATGTTTTAGTCCCTAAATGTTGTGGATGCAATTAAATGAGCATGAATGACTATTTTGAGCTGAGATTTGACTAAGATGCATGAAATGGGACTAATTAAAGGATGGTAACACAAAAATGGCTTAAGTCTCTATGAATCGGAAAAATTACAAAATGGTCCCTAAAAGCTGTAAATGGATGGAATTGATGTATGATTGAGTTGCGAATGATCCACTGCAATGTTTAACACATAGGTCCTAATTTGCATTTAGATAAAATAAAAAGAAAAAAATAGGGTTGTTTATTGAGGTAAACCTTCCTTGTTTACTTCAATATTCCCCGTGTGACCCGTTCAGTTCGGTCTATCGGCTAGGCCGGGTCGAGGGGGTTACATTATCTATTTGTCTGGCAACGAGAGAGTTGGACTCACGAAATGAATAAGCATGGTTTTCATCCCAAACGGTGGAAGCTAACTCGACTTAGAGATAAGTTAGAGTTTCAACGGCCTAAAGAAGCTTGACATTGGTTGGTGTTTATCTTTGGTTTACGCCGAGAGGTATTATCAAGGCTCATTCATCAGCAAGATTTCGACCTTAGAGATAAGGGGGAGCTATCAAAGGACGCTTTTCCGAACCTTGACATCACTGCCAACAAGCAAGAGATTGCCGAGAAAACAAATCTTATTGTCGTGGCAGGAACGAAGGACACCGCCGAGGTAGTTTGGTGATCATTGCATTTAAGACCGAGACAAGTTAATTGGATTCCACACTACGACGTAATCTACTCCGGCCCATTCCACCATCTTTATTTCTCTACTTTACTTATTTGCTTTAGTTTATGTTCTTTAGTTTAGTTAAAATCCAAAACCCTTTTTCTTGTGTTTTTACTTTTACTCTTTCTTTTCCAGTGCAAGAAGATAATTGAAGGAGGGCATCCCAATCCCTGTGGAGACGATACTCTGATACTTATCACTTTATTACTTGAGACGTGTACACTTGCACTAATTGCGGAGTACCTTTTACACGCAAAAAGTTTTTGGCGCCTCTGCCGGGGACTGGCAATATCGACTTTCAATTTTACTTTCTTGCACTTTTTATTTATCTGTTTTTTCGAGCACTAATAAACTTTGGTTTTTCATTGGTGTATGACCAGTGCGAACCCAAATTATCTGCTCCACGACCTTAATCAAGAAATCGATCGAAGTTGTCAAAGACTTAAGCAACAAATAAGGCAACATCTGTGACTGTTGCGTGTAAAAGAGTCTATCGCAATTATAGTGCAAGTGTACACGACGCAAGTAGTAAAGTGATACGAAGTATCGGATTATCGTCTCCACAGGGATTGGGCCAATAGCTTCACCCAATTTCACTGCACGAAGTAAAGGAAATAATTGAGAGTTGTCACGAGAATAATAAAGGAAAACGTAAATAAAAGAATAGAGTAATCAAGATAGAGAGAATGGGCTAGTATTGAATTGCTCAGTAGTGCAGGTATTGTATTGCTTAGGAACTCCAGTTCTGTCGTCACGCCTGTCGCCGACAGCACCTGTCGCGGCAGCTGTCCGTTGGTCGTCGCGGCAGCAAACACACCAACTCAGTACGTTCAAGTTTGGCAAGAATCCCAGATCTGCCTTGGCCTATCCCGAGGTCCAAGTCTGTCGATGATCACGTCTTTGACGATACCTCCCGGCGTGAATCGAAGGATGAACACCGATGTGTATAAATTCTTCCTTAGCCACTTAACCTTGCCCTATTCCTAGGCACAAGATAGTTCAACTATAAACTAGAGAACTCGCTCTTATTTCTTTCGTATACTTAACTCTCCCGATGCTAAGTAAATAGATAACCTCACAATGCTCTCCCGATGCTCTTGCAAGATATTAAAACCAAAATAAGAGAACTTGAAGTTTATTTTATTGAACTTGGAAAATCCTAAAACAAAACAACCCTTGCAACTACTTTACAAAACAACCCGTGGCCCTAAGGGGAATTTAGAACATGTCGACGACGGGTAAACGGAAGAGGGGTTTAGGTTATCGGTTATGGGGTCTTCTCCTCCTAGGTTAAATCTATGCCCTTATATAAGCTTTGGGCTCAAGTATTCTAAGTTAACAAGGATTACAACTTTAATGAAAAGTAAGATTATAATGAATGCTTAATCTCTAAGGATTCCTACTTTTCAGCCGCCTCCTTGTTTCATGGGAATTCCTCTCCTTGAGCTTTGGCTTGACATATCTTTTGATCCGGGGCTTGGAAAAATATTTGGCTTTCACACGACAGACGAGCAGATTTTTCTCTATCTATCGTGGTCCACTTTACTTTTCCTCTTCATAAGGTTGCTGTCACCTTGCTGTCACGACAGATCCATGGCAGCTTCTTCCTCGTCGTCTGCTTGTCCAGTTCAGCTCTCCTGCTTCTCTGCTCTGCGCCCGCCTTCACCGTCTACGATGGCAGCTACCTGCAAAATAAGCCATCTTTTAGTAGAATCCGTGCCTTTAATCCATTTGTGATGTTTTACTGTAAACTAACCTAAATGCAATGCAATGATGCTTGAATGCAGCAAAAATATGGGTTAAAAAAGGTGTAAATAATAGAACTTTTACACACTCAACACACCCCCAAACTCAAGTTTTTGCTTGCCCTCAAGCAACTAAGACTTAAAAGAAAAAGAATATAGAATTTTTTGTGTGTTGGCCTTCAAACAGTGAACTGTCCCTTACCTGTCGCTCATTCTCTGTAACAGCAGCAATCTGTCGGTAAGATTAGGATCTGTCCGGAATCTCCCTATAGTCCTCGTGCAGTGTGTGCATGCTTGTGAACAGTTATATGCCAAGACTCTCTTAGTTTCACTAGAATATTATTCTTTAGCTTGTTTAGAGGTTTTCTTACGAGACTGTTTTCTTTCTTTTTCTTACTAGAGCCAGAATCGGGCACCTCTAGTTATTTCCCTTTTTTTTTAATTTCTTCTATTTTCTACTAGAGCCAGTATTTCAGGCACCTCTAGTTAACTGTCTAGAGCCGGTGATAGGCACCTCTAGAAGTTTTTCTCTAGTTATCTGCCTAGAGCCAGTGGTAGGCACCTCTAGGTTTCCTGAGATTCTAGTCTCTTTTCTACTCTAAGTGCTAAGCTTTCCTATTCTAGTTTGGCTAAAAGAAATCTAAGCAGTATAACAGTCACAATGGTGTTTAAGTTTTCAGAACTATAGAAAGGCTCTAAACTTCTCCTTAATCTGTCCTAAAGATGCTGTCACGACAGAGCTGTCATGACAGGTAAGTTAACTTCACAGTTTTAAGCCAACAGTTTAATCTTTTTTTTTAAAGAGAACTTAAATAAATAAAAGACACAACAGATTAATAAAAAGATGTACTAAGACTCCATTAATGATGGAGGGTTTCCACCCCCAAACTCGAGGGTTGCATTGCCCTCAATGCAAAATGACAGAAAAACAAAAACATGAAGGTAAGTACATCACAAAATATATAAGGCAGGCATCAATAAAAGGAAATAAAAGACTTAAATTTTCAATCGCTGTCCTTGCTGCTGCTGCTGACACGGATATGATGGCGGCGTCTGGGCTTTGGTGGAGGCTGGACAGTTTGCTCAACGAGCTGGACGTCTGAACTGCTGCCACTGTCCCACGTGCAGGTGGTGGAGGTGCTAGCCTTGGGCATCAGCTTCCTGTCTGCCACGTGCTTCTGTCGCTTGACAGGCGTAAACTCCTTCTCCAAATTCCTCCTAATCAGAGGTTCTTCTTCGCCGACGGCTGTGGCTGGCCACTTCGTTCCACGTGCAGGGCTGTCGGCCGGAGGATTCGCAGCTGCCGTCCGGGCAGGTGAAGGGGTGGAAGCAGCAGAATGTGTATGGGGGGAGACAGGTGGTGTAGGTGTAGGGGAGGGAATATGAAAATAATGGGCAGGGAAGGTGGGGAAGATGACATCCGTATAATGTAAAGTGTCGGTAATGAAATTTACCGTTGCGTTGGTGAAATCCCGGATGAAGGTCATCAATCCCATTTGTCGCTCTTCTACCCGTTGGATCGCAGCAAGGATGTGGGCAGATTGGTCTGTCGGGGCGGTGGCGGCGGCAGGTTCGGTGGCAGGTTCCTCATCTGAGTCTGCAGGGGAGGCAGCTGGGTTGAAGGAGTTGATGGGTGTTGCAGCTATGACCTCCATGAGGCTTGAGATGTTGTTGTCAGTCCAGCCACGACCATTGACTAATTTGTCGGTGGATACCTCGGGGACAGCAGCACAGCGGCAGAGAGAAGTTATCGTGACCGGCAGGCAGAGGCGAGAGTCTGTTCGATGGGCACATTCCAAAATGCTCTCCCTCATATAACGGCCCACGTTGATAGGCCTGTCGTGCATGATTGAATGGATGAGTGCGAGTCGCTGCTGGTTCACTGTCGTATGATGGGAAGATGGCATGATACGTTTTTTGATGAAAGCATTCCAGAGTTTTGCTTTCAGGTAGGAGCTGCCCCCTTTTTACAGAGTGGGGGTTCTTTTTGCTGGTTGTCCAAGTTGTTCCTTCCTCTGTTACCTCCGCCATGACAGCACCATAGGCGACAGCATCGAGGGTGTCAAGAAATTTCTGGTGGGCATCATCATCGGGGCCAAAGAAAAGGCCAAACATGTGGTTGATGCTGTCAGCCTTGAATGGAACCTTTACTCCTCGGACGGTGACAGATGTTGCCGTTCTGCTGTCGACGGCCGCGTAGAACTCCCGGACTAATGTGTCGTTTAGTTCTGCCGGTTGTTCGGCGAACTACTCCCATAGTTGGGTTCTTATAGCTTTCGCAATGAACGGTCGGAGCCCCATGTTAGGTGCTTCGCGAATGTAGATGAAGCCCCTCTCTTCCCATAACTCCTTGTTGGCGAACGGTGATGCTGCTGCGGATGAGGAGGCTGAGGCAGCACTGCGGCGGGTCTGTCTAGTAGACATATTAGTCGCAAGGGTTGTAGAAATAAAGAAAGCAAATAACAACTAGAGGAGGAAGCAAGGAAGAAGAAGCAGAAGTGAGAAAAATGAAAATGAAAACGGGGTTTTATAGCGGTCGAGGTGCTGCCCGTTTAATGCTGTAACGGTAGGCGTGAATAACGGAGCGACTGTTGGGATTTAGCGTGTCTGACGCGTCTGACACGTATTTATACGTCTGCTACGCGTCTGCCACACGCTTCTGCGTCTGCCGTGTCAGTCTGTTGACAGCCTGTCTTATCCGTCTGCGGCGGCAGCCGAAACGACAGGCTTCAATAAATGGGCTCTGTTGGGCTGATGGATGGATGGTGGGCTTGGGTCACTTCTCCTTTTCTTCTTGACTCCTTTATTTCCTAAAGACAGAAAAATAAAAACATTATTCGACTAAAATAAATCTAATTTCCTAATAAATAATAAATAATGTAAATAAATAAATAATAAAACTTAGGTTAAATTAGGGATGCCTTGTGGGGCATCTCCTAAAGTAACCACTTCCTGTATTCCTGGGGCTTCAGTCCCTTGATAATGCTTGAGGCGCTGTCCATTAACTTTGAATTGGTGCCCGTCTTTTAATGATTGAATTGTGATGGCACCATGGGGAAAAACTTGTACCACTTGGAATGGGCCAGACCATCTAGACTTTAGCTTTCCTGGGAAGAGTTTCAGTCTAGAATTGAACAACAACACAAGCTGCCCTGGGCAGAACTGTCGTGGCAGCAACTTCTTATCATGCCACTTCTTTGTTTTTTCCTTGTAGATTCTTGCGTTGTCATAGGCCATTGTCCGTATTTCCTCAAGCTCGTTCAGATCTAACAGCCTTTTCTGGCATGCCTTGTCCAAGTCCATATTCACTGCCTTGATTGCCCAGTATGCTTTGTGCTCGATCTCGACAGGCAAGTGGCAGGTTTTTCCATAAATCAGTCGGTATGGAGACATGCCCAACGGAGTCTTAAAAGCTGTCCTATATGCCCATAGTGCATCATTCAGAAGTAGAGACCAATCTTTCCTAGTTGGTTTAACCATCTTCTCAAGAATGTTCTTCACTTCCCTATTGGATATCTCAGCCTGTCCATTGGTCTGTGGGTGGTATGCTGTCGCGATCCTGTGCTTGACACCATATTTCTTCAAGGCGGCAGCAATTACCCTAATATCAAAATGTCTCCCTTCATCACTGATAATCGCCTTAGGGATGCCAAACCTTGAAAAAATGTTTTTGTGTAAAAACTTTTGGACCGTCTTGGCATCATTATTTTGTGTGGCGATAGCTTCAACCCACTTAGAGACATAATCTACTGCTAGGAGGATGTATAAATTTCCACATGAAGATGGGAAAGGTCCCATAAAATCAATCCCCCAAACGTCGAAGATCTCGACTTCCAGAATGTTCTGCAGTGGCATCTCGTTTCTCCTCGAGATGTTACCTGTTCGCTGGCACCTGTCACAGTTCTTGTAAAAGTCCTGTGCATCTTTATACAGTGTCGACCAGTAGAACCCTGACTGCAGCACCTTGGCAGCAGTTTTGTTGCCTCCTAAGTGACCTCCATATTGAGAAGCATGGCAGTGATGGAGAATGTCTTCTTGCTCTTCTTGTGGTACACACCTCCTTATAACCTGATCTGCACATAATTTGAAAAGAAGAGGTTCGTCCCAATAATAATGCTTGACATCATTTTGGAACCTCTTCCTGGCTTGATAATTAAGATCAGAAGGGAATATTCCGCTAACTATAAAATTAACGAAATCAGCATACCAGGGGAGTTCAGAAGACTTACCTGCCGCCATGGCTGTCGCGGCAGCAAAGAGCTGCTCATCTGGGAAGGTCTCCAGTATGTTTGTCTCATCAATTGGTAGACTCTGTCCCTTCTCCAATCTTGACAAGTGGTCTGCCACCTGATTTTCTGTCCCCTTTTTGTCCTTGATCTCTAGGTCGAATTCTTGTAATAGCAAGATCCACCGTATCAATCTAGGCTTTGCATCCTTCTTTGCGAACAAATATTTCAGGGCAGAATGGTCTGTGTGCACTATCACCTTCGTCCCAAGTATGTAAGAACGAAACTTGTCAATGGAGAACACCACAGCTAATAGCTCCTTTTCTGTGGTGGTGTAGTTCACTTGGGCGTCATTTAATGTCTTTCTGGCGTAGTATATGACATGAAACAGCTTATTTCTGCGCTGCCCAAGTGCTGCCCCGACAGCATAGTCACTAGCATCACACATAATCTCAAATGGCTGTGTCCAGTCTGGTGGCTGTACTATGGGGGCTGTCACTAGTTTTTCCTTCAGAACCTTGAATGCTTCAGTACATTCATCATTAAAGTCAAAGGGTCGGTTCTGCTCTAAGAGATGGCATAGAGGCTTGGTGATTTTTGAGAAATTTGCGATAAATCTTCGATAAAAACCAGCATGCCCTAAAAAACTCCTTATGCCCTTGACTGTGGCTGGTGGCGGCAGCTTCTCTATGACTTCTATTTTGGCCCTGTCGACTTCTATCCCACGACAGCTAATCTTATGGCCAAGGACTATCCCTTCATCCACCATAAAGTGGCATTTTTCCCAATTCAAAACAAGATTAGCTTTTTCACATCTTTCAAGTACCTTTTGAAGATTGCCAAGGCAGCTTTCAAAATCGTCTCCAAAGACGGAAAAGTCATCCATAAAAATCTCTAGGAAGTCTTCTACCATGTCGGAGAATATGGCCATCATGCACCTTTGGAAAGTGGCAGGTGCATTACAGAGTCCAAATGACATTCTCCTAAAAGCGTACGTTCCGTAGGGGCATGTGAAGGTCGTCTTTTCTTGATCCTCTGGTGCAATAGCAATTTGGTTATAACCTGAATAACCATCAAGAAAACAATAGTAAGGTTTACCTGCTAATCTATCAAGCATTTGATCAATAAAGGGTAAAGGAAAGTGGTCCTTTGGGTAGCTTTGTTAAGCTTCCGATAGTCCATACAAACCCTCCAACCGGTCACAGTCCTGGTTGGGATTAACTCATTGTTCTCGTTGGTCACCATGGTCATTCCTCCTTTCTTGGGAACGCATTGCACCGGGCTTACCCATTTGCTGTCGGAGATGGCGTAAATAATACCAGCATCTAACCATTTGATTATCTCTTTACGCACCACCTCTTTCATCACATGGTTTAGCCGTCTTTGGGCATCAATAGTCGGCTTATGGTCTTCCTCTAGGAGGATTTTGTGCATGCATAACACTGGACTAATGCCTTGAATGTCTGCTATCGTCCATCCAATCGCCTTCTTGTGCTGCCTTAGCATGTCGATTAGCTGTCGTTCCTGTTCCTGCGGCAGCTTAGAAGAGATGATTACGGGCAACGTATCATTTGAACCAAGAAAATCATATTTAAGCTGCCCTGGCAGAGGCTTCAGTTCTAAGGCAGGTGGTTCAATAGTAGATGGCTTTTGGATTAAATGGTTATCCGAAGTGTAATTCAAAGGTTCGAATAACTTACCTGGACGATGGCCTAACCAGTTTACCTCCTCCTGATCTTCAGTATCAGATGTATCGGAGTTGTCTTCGTTGCTGTCGTGACAGGCTTGTAAGTGGTTGTCGCAGCAGTGGCCAAAATTTATATCATGACAGCCCGACCTAATGTATGGATGATCAAGGGTTACTTCAATGATAGCCTTGCATTCCTCATCCACATCAGCATGTTTCATTGCTTGGAGAACATTTAATTTAATCTCTTGATCGTTCACGCGCATAGTGAGTTCTCCTTTCTCCACATCAATTAGTGATCTTCCCGTGGCTAAGAAGGGTCGCCCAAGGATGACTGGTGCATTTTCATCTGCCTCACAATCTAAAACAAGAAAGTCAGCAGGAAAAATAAACTTATCCACTCTTACCAGAATATCTTCAATTTTTCCCTCTGGATGAACGTAAGAGCGGTCTGCCAGCTGCAGAGTTACTGTCGTGGGTCGCGCCTTTCCAATACCTAATTTCTGAAAAATAGATTTTGGCATTAAATTAACACTAGCACCAAGATCACAAAGTGCCTTACCCACAAATTTGTCTCCGATTACACAAGGTATAATGAAGCTCCCCGGATCCTTCTTTTTCTGGGGTGGCTGCCGATGAAGAATACTCATGCAACCATCTGCCATCCTTACCGTTTCAAATTCCCCAAATTTATATTTCTTTGACATGACATTCTTGAGAAATTTGGCGTAACCAGACATCTCCCTAACGGCATCTAACAGCGGAATATTAATTTGAACCTGCTTAAAAATATCATAAATCTTTTTAAGTTGAGATTCCTGTTTAGTTTGCTGTATCCGTTGAGGAAAAGGTGGTGGGGGACGGTAATCAGCAATACGTCCTTCCCACTGCATACGAATCTGAGGACGATGTTCTTCATTTTTCTCCTCTGTCGCTTCTGCTGTCGTGACAGGTTCATCGACAGCAGTCTGTTTATCACCTATCGGGGCAGCTTCCTCGGCAGGTTTATCTACGGCTGGTTCCTTTTCTGTTTCAGCTTCTTTTTCCGGCCCTGGTAGTTTCTTCCCACTCCTAGTAGTAATTGCCTTGCATTGCTCATGTGTGGGTGGTCTAGCACTTTCAGTATTGCTAGGGAATCCTCCATTCTGCCTCGGCTTAATATGTTGAGAAACTTGAACCATTTGTGTCTCCAGAGATTTCAAAGTAGCTTCATGATTTGTCATTCTCATCTCTGTCTTATCCATGAAGTTCTCTGTCTTCTTAACAAACTGATTCATATTCTCAATATAAGTACCGGTTTGAGACATAAAGGTGGCCAGAGTCTGTTCCAATATACTGCTCGTGGCAGGTGGTGGCTGCTGTTGCTGCTGCGGTGGCAGGTTCTGCGGCAGTTGCTGTCGCGTCAGCAATCTAGGTCCTCTCTGATTCTGATTGTGTGCTTGCGGATTCAGGGCGTTGTTAGGATTAATCCAGGAAAATTTGGGATCCTTCCTCCAATTGGGGTTATAATTGTTGGAATTGTAATTTGGCTTGTAATTTCCAACATATTTTCCTTCTTCTACTTGTATTGGGCACTCATCCCTACTATGATTTCCCTCACAGATATCACATACTTCCTCAACAGCAAATCCTTGTAATCCATCATCATTCAACAACCATTTCATTGCTTTAGTAAGGAATGCTACCTGTGATTTCATAGTGCTGTCGGCTTCATAATCCTTGACAGCAAGTACCCGTTTACCCCCTCTTCTTGCAGTCGGAAACTGCTCCTCATTCTTAGCCAGATTTTTCAAAACTTGCAATGCCTCGTCTGGATCTTTATCCAATAACAGTCCATTTGCTGCAGAATCAATTCTAATGCGAGTTTGTAAGTTAGCAGCATTATAGAACTTAGTTACCTGATTCCAGACGGGGAATCCATGCATGGGGCAGTTTCGAAGAAGAGTAGTAAATCTGTCCCAGGCCTCGTGCATTGGCTCGTCATCTTCCTGTTGAAAACTAGCAATTTCGTTACGTAATCGCTCAGATAAATGTGAAGGATTAAAACGAGATAAGAATTCACGAGACAAATCTGCCCAAGTTACGATTGAACCCGGTGTTAGTTTATTCCACCAAGTCTTAGCTCTGTCCCTCAATGAATGGGGAAATAACCGGAGCATCAGTATCTCTGGATTAACTCCTGGCAGTCTAAACGAACCACAGATCTCCTGGAACGTTTTGAGATGCTCCCTAGCATCTTCTATCACAACACCACTAAACTGCCCGGCGTTGTTGATCATACTAAACATGACAGGCTTGAGTTCGAAGTTATCAACATCAATATCCGGCAGTGTGGTCTCCAGCTCTACATGATCGTTCAGCATGTAGTCACACATGACCGTCGTCCAGCTGCTGCGGGTGGGTCGCCGACAGGTGGTACACCATCACCAGCGGGCGGATTACGGGCCATCTTCTCTAGCTGTTCCTCAAGGTACTCGTTCCTGTCTAAAAGGTGGCGAAGTTGTTTCTTGAGATTGAAGGAACGTTCGATTTCCGGATCTAATTTATACTCAGGATCTTCGCCTCTTTTAGATCTGTGCATAAACAAGATAGCCTTGTGAAAAGCAAGAGTTTAAAGTACTAACGAAAAATAGAAAAAGAAAAATTAAAAGAAAAAAACAAAAACAAAAACGAAAAGTGCAATAAAAGAAAGGTGTAGTTATGTTGCTAATCCCCGGCAACGGCGCCAAAAACTTGTTGCGTGTAAAAGAGTCTATCGTAATTATAGTGCAAGTGTACACGACGCAAGTAGTAAAGTGATACGAAGTATCAGATTATCGTCTCCACAGGGATTGGGCCAATAGCTTCACCTAATTTCACTGCACGAAGTAAAGGAAATAATTGAGAGTTGTCACGAGAATAATAAAGGAAAACGTAAATAAAAGAATAGAGTAATCAAGATAGAGAGAATGGGCTAGTATTGAATTGCTCAGTAGTGCATGTATTGTATTGCTTAGGAACTCCAGTTCTGTCGTCACGCCTGTCGCCGACAGCACCTGTCACGGCAGCTGTCCGTTGGTCGTCGCGGCAGCAAACACACCAACTCAGTACGTTCAAGTTTGGCAAGAATCCCAGATCTGCCTTGGCCTATCCCTAGGTCCAAGTCTGTCGATGATCACGTCTTTGACGATACCTCCCGGCGTGAATCGAAGGATGAACACCGATGTGTATGAATTCTTCCTTAGCCACTTAACCTTGCCCTATTCCTAGGCACAAGATAGTTCAACTATAAACTAGAGAACTCGCTCTTATTTCTTTCGTATACTTAACTCTCCCGATGCTAAGTAAATAGATAACCTCACAATGCTCTCCCGATGCTCTTGCAAGATATTAAAACCAAAATAAGAGAACTTGAAGTTTATTTTATTGAACTTGGAAAATCCTAAAACAAAACAACCCTTGCAACTACTTTACAAAACAACCCGTGGCCCTAAGGGGAATTTAGAACATGTCGACGACGGGTAAACGGCAGAGGGGTTTAGGTTATCGGTTATGGGGTCTTCTCCTCCTAGGTTAAATCTATGCCCTTATATAAGCTTTGGGCTCAAGTATTCTAAGTTAACAAGGATTACAACTTTAATGAAAAGTAAGATTCTAATGAATGCTTAATCTCTAAGGATTCCTACTTTTCAGCCGCCTCCTTGTTTCATGGGAATTCCTCTCCTTGAGCTTTGGCTTGACATATCTTTTTATCCGGGGCTTGGAAAAATATTTGGCTTTCACACGATAGACGAGAAGATTTTTCTCTATCTATCGTGGTCCACTTTACTTTTCCTCTTCATAAGGTTGCTGTCACCTTGCTGTCACGACAGATCCATGGCAGCTTCTTCCTCGTCGTCTGCTTGTCCACTTCAGTTCTCCTGCTTCTCTGCCCTGCGCCCGCCTTCACCGTCTACGATGGCAGCTACCTGCAAAATAAGCCATCTTTTAGTAGAATCCGTGCCTTTAATCCATTTGTGATGTTTTACTGTAAACTAACCTAAATGCAATGCAATGATGCTTGAATGCAGCAGAAATATGGGTTAAAAAAGGTGTAAATAATAGAACTTTTACACACTCAACAGTGACCAAAGATGGCACACAAAATTGGCAGCAGCAATGCCAACAACAATCAGAATGCCAATGGGTAGCAACCTCCCGACGGGCAGCTAGTTGTCGATGGGTAGCAGAATTTCCCTATAGGAGATGGAGAAAATCCGCAAATTAAATTCGTGCCAGTACGAAACTTAGCTGTCCAAAACTACCGAGAAGAGGATCTGAACGGACTAAATCCAAGAGTTGTCACACCGGAGATAGAGGCTGCCCACTTTGAACTAAAGCCCGTGATGTTCAACATGATCAATACTATGGGGCAATTTGGCGGCTCAGCAACTGAAGATGCCAAACAACACCTCAAATCCTTCCTGCAGATTTGTAATTCGTTTAAAATACAGGTAGTACATGAGGATATTTTGAGATTAAAATTATTCCTCTATCCACTGAGGGATAGGGAAAAAACTTGGCTAAACAGTATTTTAGCAGGATCAACGGGATCCTGGAGTGATTTATGTCGTTATTTCTTAGCATGTTTTAATCCTACAAATTTAACTGATAAATTGCGTAACAAAATCACATCTTTTCGACAGGCTAATGATGAATCCATGCACGAGGCTTGGGAGCGATACAGAGAACTGTTACACAAATGCCCCTTGCACGGATTCCCATTGTAGACGCAGGTAACCATGTTGTATAACGCTGTCAACACAGAAACTAGGATGATGCTCGATGCCTCGGAAAACGACATACTCCTAGACAAAGAACCAGAGGAAGCAATGGATATTCTGAACAAGACGACCAAGAACGACTATCAATTCCCAACGGCCAGATGTGGAGGAATCTGACGCCAACCCACAGTAAACGAAATATGGTCCCTGGACTCAATTTTATCTCAAATTGCCACCTTGACAAAACTGGTCATGAACATGCAATCGCAGAACAATCACCAGAAGTTCAAGGTAATGGATTTATTTTGTAAAAACTATGGGGGTAACCATGTTTCTTCTGAATTTCCACATAACATAGAGTCGAAATGTTTCGTTGGAAATTACAGCTGGGATAACAACATGATGTCCAACAACTACAACCCGGCCTGGAAGAAACACCCGAATTTCTCATGGAGCAACCCCAACAATGCACTCAATCCAAACAATCAGAATGCTCCAGCTGCAAGATTTCAAAAAAACAATGCCCCTCGGCAGACCATGCCGTAACAGCAGCCTATGCTAACTAGTTCCTTAGAAAGCACTATTAATGCTTTCACGTCTCAAACTAGTGCATATATAACTAATACTGATAAGTTCATAAAGAAAACTAAAGCTTTTATGGATAGGACCGAGATGAGACTGCAAAACAATAAGGCAACAATGAAATCCCTAGAGACGCAAGTCGAGAAAATCGCACAGATCCTAAACACAAGGCCGACGGGAGGTTTAGCTAGCGATAGAAAAGCAGCTAAGAGAACATCGTACGAGCAATGTATTGCCATAACCACTCGTAGTGGTATTCAGCTCAAGGAGCCCCAGGTTAAGAAAACAGTGCAGAAAAAGCCAAAGGATCTAACTGCCACAACATCGCCCAACAACAATCCCGCGACAGCAACCCCTGAAGGCACTACCTCGGCAGAACCTATGGCAGCACCAACGACAAAGCCCAATGTCGATGTTACTAATGTCATATGCACAAAAAGCATAAAGGATACCCGACCAACTCCACCATTCCCACAAAGGTTGAAGCAACAAAAGCATGAGTACCCGTTCAGAAAGTTTTTAGACATCTTGAAGCAGGTACACATCAACCTGCCCTTGGTGGAAGCAATCAAGAAGATCCTAAATTATGCCAAATTCCTCAAGGACATTGTCTCAAAACGGAAAAGGATTGGGGAATTTGAAATGGTGGCTGTGACAGAAGAATGCATGGCAATGCTACACAATAGGACACCACCCAAGCTTAAGGAACCCGGAAGTTTTCTCATACCATGTGAAATCGGAGATACCTACGAGGGGAGAGCACTATCTGACCTAGGAGCAAGCATAAACATAATGTCTAAGTCAGTCTTCAGAAATTGAAGATTGGAACGGCCAGACCAACCACCTTGATGCTACAACTTGCTGATGGATCCCATGTGCAACCCGAAGGGAAAATTGAGGATATATTGAAAAAATTAAATAATTTTTTTCCCTGCTGATTTTCTCATCTTAGATTGTGATGCAGATGACAAAGCTCTAATCAACCTTGGAAGGCCATTCCTCGCTGCCGGGAGAACTCTAATTAATGTTGAAAAAGGAGAGCTGACAATGCGAATAAACGACCAGCACGTTAAACTTAATGTACTCAACACCAGGAAACATGCTGATGACCCCGAAAAATGTCAAGCAATCCAGGCTCGAACTAAGACAGATATCAACCTAGAACTGCTCTGCCACGACAGAAAGGCTGTACAATGCCGCGACAGCAACATGGGCAACTACCTCGGCAGTTTGACAAGAGAACCTGAACACAAGCTAGAACCAAACTTGGGACTACATGTCATGAGGGATGCGAAAGTAGTAACTTTAGGAGACACGTGCACATGCACTCCTTTAGTATCTTAACCTTTTCTCTCTATCTTTTTATTTTTTATTTCATTTTTATTTCTAATTTCAGTTTTTATTTTCCACATTTTTTTCTTTTAGGAATAAAGTTTTTATTTTATTTATTTATTTTTTAGGATGGAGATCAAGAAAGAAAGAAGAGAAGACCTAATGGCTAAGTGAGGAGAAGCCGCTGCCGCAATGACATGACCTACCAAGGGGCAAAATAACGCAACGACATGATCTACCAACGGGCCGCAAAAGCGTAACGAGTATATTTGTAAAGGGCAAAAGACTGTAACGGGCAGAAAACGGCTAGAGATGTCGCTCTGCATTTAAAGCCGCACGGTATGGCTTGCCAAAACTCTATATAAAGGCCACTCTTCTCTAAACTGTTCATCACTCAATATTCTCTTATACTCTCTCGCATTCTCCAAAGTTTAATATTCTCTTTTTCTCTCTCACAACTCACACAACTATTTTCTAGATGGCCCTGAAACTAAAGAAAGGAGAAAGCTCACGCACAACTGAGGCATTGATGTACAAACGCTTCGCGCCATCGGAGGTAGAAAGGCGTTTCAATAAACACTTCATCGCCCGTCAAGAGTGAGAAGAGAAAAGGTTTCAATGCTTCGATGAACCAAATTTCGACCTCGACCACTACCTCTTCAACAAAGTCGATCACCAAAAGTGGCAAATATTTTGCCTCCAACCCGAACGAGCAAACATAACGGTGGTCCGAGAGTTCTACGCACACAACCCAAGTCCGACCATACTTTTTGTCCACGTTCGAGGTAAGGCGATCAAGGTGGATGCCGGTGCCATAAACCTATTTTACGGCATTCATAATGAAAGGGACGAGCATGTAGAGTTCGTTGAGTCCTTGACAGAGGAAGACTAAAAACACATCAAAGAGGAACTCTGCTATGCCGACATGACATGGAATGCCGAAGCACATAAGGGTTCGATCAACTAGCGATAGTTGTGGCAAGAAGAAAAGCTATGGAACCCTCGTCAAATGCCGCCTTATGCCCGCCTCATACAATATCACCGTCGACTAACTCGGGCTTGCACTCATCCACTCTATCTTAAATAATCGTATTATTAATGTGGGTGGCATTATATGCTAGGAAATTCACCAGTGCAACCAAAAGGAGCGCGGCCCTCTCTACTTCCCTTCACTCATCACCGGTCTATGCACTGGACAAGAGGTACCAATCGACGATGCCGACGAGTACACACCTCCAAGGAAGGGATGGGACTGAAAAGCTTACTACCAGCTCATGCAGATCACGGAGGCAGAACCATGGCAATCAATGCAAATGTAGGGAACTGCCGCGACAGCATCCACGATATAAGTACCAGATACGCCGCAGTCCAATGCCCCGACAACCACCCTCCAGCAAATTGTCGAGAAATTAGAGGACATGGACAGATGACAACGATTATTTATGCCCTTTTCAAGGGACTTCACCACCTCCATTTTCCAAATAATTCAAGATAAGTTCTCTAATCACACTGTCCAGTTCCCTCCATTCCCTGCCGCCGTCTCTACTACAGCCGCCCAAGCACTACATGCCGCAGCCGCCCCAGTGTCCCAAGTCGAAGCCACACCTGCTACAGCTATTGCTCAAGCCTCACCAAGGCCCTCTTCCCGGGAAGGACTAGACAATTCTCTAGGCTCGCTAGTCGGGAGAGAAGGCTTCTCCCATTGGACCAAAACTTCCTAATCTATCTATTAGACGTTCAAACTGCCAAACGCAAGACATCTACATTTGAGGCCATGGGGAAGCTCCAGATCGACACAGATGGAGAGGAGGAAGTCAATGCCCCAACCAAGCCAAGTCCAGCTGTAATGCCTTGGTTTTGGGCCTAGATGTTTTAGACATCAGATCGGACTAGTCGAGAACAGTTCGAATCGCGTAAAGTGATTTTAGGAAATCAAGGATTGGGATAGAATAAAAATGTTATAAAAATTGCTAAAATCCTTTAAAAATATTTTTAAGGGATTGGTCAAATCAATTTTACAAAAAGAGTTTTGGAAGTGAGACATTTTGAGTAGTGACCAAATTGTAAAGTTTCAAAACTGGGGAAAATGTGATTTTTAAGGTGGAAGCCAAAATCTTAGAATCTTTAGGGGGCTTTAAGTCAATTTGAACTTTTTTCAATATGACATATGATTTAAATGGGTTTTAATTAAATGATTTTAATTAGAAATTTATATTAATTAATTGGTAGTTAAGGATTTTCATTTTACGTAACTACCAATTCCCTCTCATTTTAGCCAAACACTATTTTCTCTCATCTTTTCCAGAATTCTTTCTACCCAAAAATTCTCTCAACATTTTCTAAATCAATTTCAAGAGATCTTCTTTAATTCTTCAAGATTTTTGCAAGGAAAACTTGTCATCTATTGAAGGAATCAAGGATTCGAGGTAAATCTCATTATCAACCTCTAATCTAAGTTCTTTATTGAAATTCCCAAGATATTTGGCTTATAATAACTATTTTTGATTGATTTTTTTAATATATTTTTGATTTGAGATCAAAATCTTATGAAAATGTGAATGAAATCTTGATTTTCGGAATTGATGAGTTGGGCACTGCTTTGTGTTGATTTTAATTGATTTCTAAGTTGATTTATATGTTAAGATGAGGTGTGGTTAATATAGATCCCGAAATCCTTGAGATCCTTGAGTTTCTTGGTTGTTTTAAGTGTGTTTTTGGGGTGCAATGGTGGAATTTTGATTGCTGGAGGTATAAGGATGACTTTGGATGTTTATTAGATGAGTTTTGATGTTGATAATGCATTGGAAGTGATGTATGTTGGCTGGGCTTGGTTTAGGAAGCAATCGATTGAGTTTTCGGTTATTTTGGAAGGGTATTTTGGTGTAGTTTGAGTGGGCAACGAGTTTGTGTGTTGTTGCTGGTGTTTGAATGCATTTTAATGCATTTAGATATCTGTTTTGATGATGTGAAAACAGGGGATCTTGATTCGGAAGCAAGCGAGGTGTTGTAGAAGGCTTCAAAAGGGTAATTTTCGTGTCGGCGAGCAAGGCTTCACGTATCGGTTAGTGGAAAAGAGTTTTCCACCTTTAAAACATTTGAAATGTAGTTATGGGAGCTTAGTGTAAGTTTGAAACACTTAGCTAAACTCAAGAGTAAGTGATTCGAAAATCTCTCTCTCGGAAGTGTGCTATGTTTTGATGAAAATGCACTTGAGTAAATGTGGTTTTGATTACTATTTCTAAGCATGTTTTAAGCATGGTAAATGCTGGTTTTTAATGCCATTGTGTTAAGGATGCACTAGGTTAGTGATCCTTGGTTTTTCATATGATTATACATAAGATGTGAAGCATGTTGTGCTTGTGGGAATGGCATTGGGATTATGCTTGTAAAACAGTGAATTAATGTGGTTAAATGACTATATTGGCAAGTGATGTAAATGATATTTGGTTGTGTTAATCGTATATAGTTAGCCGGTTATAGGATTGGGTGCACCGTGAATAAAGTCGCCTTGGATGTCGAGGGGTTGTGATTGTGTCGTAAACTCCATCCAAGTACCCTAGCGATTGAGGAAATGACGTCACCACGATTGAAGATGGCTCTCGTGTATGGGCGTGGTTTAGCGTCACAACGGTGGAGGATTGATCCCGTGTGTGGATGTCACCATTGATCTCCACCTTGTATAGTTCAATAGTATGTATGAAGCGTGTGGGACAACGCTTGTAATCCGCGTATCCGATTGTGTCTTGTGTTGAAATGGTTTATGGATTATCACTTGTGAGCCAATATAATGTAAATGAATAATGTGAAGCATGAGATGCTTGTATATGATGCAAGGATGCATGAGATATTTGTGTATGATGCTTGAATGCATGGGTTGCATGTTAAAGCATGAGATGTTTGTGAAATATGCTAGAATGCATGAGTTGCTTGTTAAAGCATGAGATGCTTGTGGAGCATGCTAGAGTGCATGAGACGCTTAGTAAAGCATGATCAAAGGTTTATTTGCTGATTTAAATGATGCATATTAGCATGTTTTGGAAAGTGCATTGATGTTCTTGAATGGACATGTTTTTGGTAAAGGTATGAGTTTTGTAAATGATGTTATCATGGTTTATAAACTGCATTGATGAATGTTTGATTTTAGCGATCCTCACTAAGCTTTATGCTTACGCTCAATTGTTTCATTAATGCAGAGGATTGAGCTTTAGAGGCATCAAGAAGGCAAGGGGACAATCCAAGTACTTGTCTAAGCGAAGTATGTGATTTTACTATAATGTAATAAGAGGCAATGCGTGGGATTTCTATTTCTGGTTTGACTTGAATGTTTTATTTTTGCCTATTCGAGGTTTTGTCATCTAAGAAGCATGCCTATGGTACCAAAGCTTGCATGAATGATGCCATGAGTTAGCTTATGCTTCGTAATAATGATCTTTGATGCTTATACATGTTGTAAGTATGATGTGGCATGTTTGGAATAGTTTCGGGTGGGAAAAGATGTGATAAACCAGCAAAATCTACTGTTGCAGGGCAAGGCGTATCGGAACGCCCTCTCTTGTTTCAGAACGGAGGCCTGAAATGGCCAAGAGGTTTCGGAACGGGCAGGAGCGTATCGAAACGGTTTTGCTACTGGAAGTGGGTGTTTCGATACGGGTCTCGGAACGCACCCGTGTATCGAAACGGTCAACCTGGTTTCGAAACGACCGTTCCGATACGGGTCTTTGTGTTTCAGAACACTCGACCGTTGAGATTGAATTTGAATTGTTCCAGGATTCTGTTTTCTTACGTTTTGGTCCATGAGTCTCAAATGCTTGATTAAATGAGTTCGAATGATCCGTTTAAAGTGAAGATGGACCTGCTGGCATGTTATGAGACTAATTGCGGATTAGTAACTTTAAAATTGGTTTAGTCCTTAAATTTCTGGAACTTTACAAATTAGTCCCTAAGAAACGTTTGTATGCAATTGAAACCCTATTGATCTTTGATCGCTGCACCTTTTCTTTTTAATGGACTTGCTGAACACATAGGTTAATAATGTGCATCTAGAGAAGATAAAAAGGAAAAAAGGGTCGTTAATCAAGATTCACTTTTGTTTTCCCTGTGTAATCGTCGTAGTTCGGGTCGGGCGTCTAGGCTGGGCTATGGGGGTTACATTTGTTGGTATCAGAGCCAGGTTACGAAAGAATTGAGAATGTTGGAATGTGAAATTGGTATGTATTGATGTGTGTCGATTGAAAAGCATGATTTTGGTTGAATATTGAAGCTGGAGTTATGCTTGATTGATGTGAATTGTGTGTGAAATGTGTATGATTGTATGTTGGTGATGTGATGTTGAAAGGTGCTAATTTTGGGATGATGGAAAGTATATGAGCATGATGTTTCTGGTATTCTATGATATGTTTGAGGGAAATCGGGGTGCCCATTGCCTTATTACACTGATTAAATGTTTTTGTAAACTTGGACCCCTGCTTGAGGCTGGCCTAAATCATGATTTGATTTGTTGTTTTGTTATTATGTCTTGTTAAAAATAGCACAATGAGTCCGAGGAGAGTGTTAGAGTCGAATATGATTGAACATGCGGGTGGGTAGGGTAATAAAGGGAACGATGTTCCGTTTCTGAGAATGAGCATGTTCGGCCATTGTTATCTGGAGTTGTGGTGTTAGGGCGGCACGAGGGGCTGGCCCTGTGGTGAAAGTTTCATCATCAGTGGTTATGGAGATGTCTGGAGCATCTCAGGTCGCAGTGATGAAAAGCCTGCACACATATCGTCTTTCGGACAGACTGGTTTGTCGAAGCAACGTCTGCATGATTTGGGAGCTGTTGAGTATCATGAGTCGATGCCGGAGGCGTTCGAGGCTTGGTTAGCCAGTATGATTCCACTCTTGGATCAGGAAGGGTGTGATAGAGCCTCTAAGCTGGGAAGTGTTGTCACGTTAATATCGGTCGATGCTTGTATTTTGTGGACATCTGTGTTGGTGGCATCGAATATCCAGAATGTGGATTGGAAATTCTTCTCAGCTGCCTTTATAAAGAGGTATATTGGAGATAAGCTTTCGGGTAGCCAAGAGTGCGAGAGTATGGTTTCAGCTTATGTTGATGAGCAGACCTTGGGTCAGGCATCTCATAGTGGTGGTTCTAGCTCTGGTAAGAGAGCTACTGAATTCGGTTTTGGAAGTAAATGAACCAAGAAAGGCCGAGATAGGAGGTATCAGTCTGCTGATTAGGCGAGGTAACCTTGGACATGATGCATTGGTTCAAGGGAATAGAACGAGGGCGGAGTAGCACACGTGTTGGACGTGTGGGTACCGGAAGCATTTGAGGTGGAACTGTCCTTGTGCGGCTGGGGTGGTACAGACTTTTGTTAAAGTGACCGAAAATTCTTGCTGGAACTAAGGTTCAACAGATCGTATAAGTCGTGAGTGTCCTCTGTTGGTTGGTGGAGGCCAGGGTCGTGCACCCGCTGTTGCGGCACCTTAGAGAGGCTATGAGTGCGGCCGAGACAGGGTTCGGAGGTGGCAAGAAGGGCAGAGAGGTGCAGGGTGTTGATGATTGAACCTTGTTAGAGTTGTGGGTCTATTGGACATTTGAGACGAGATTGCCCAGTGTTAGTTCGGGGTGGTTAGGGTGGGTTGTTTGTTGAAGCTCCTTGTTGTTACGAGTGCGGTCATGGTTCTTTGTTTAGTTTTGGTTTTGCATCTTTTTGTGCGGTGGTTAAGGCCATATTGTTAGTGAAGTTTTGGTTGGTAATCGATGTTGTTGTGAGAACAACATTGATGAGGAGGAATAGTAGTTCAAATAGTTGATGTAATGAGTTGTGAGGATGGTGGAGCAGGAAAGGTTTGGAAATAGGACGTGTAGTTGTTTCAGGTATGGTTCAGAGACGTTATTAGTAGGTGTGAACAGATATACATGCACAATTAATATCATGGATATATATATATATATATATTACATATGTTGGTACATGCATATACCTGGCATGACATTAGAAGTACGCATACATGTGCATAGGCATTCGTAAGGGCATGTAAGCAATCATGCATATGAATGTTCACACTTACTAATAGCTAATTGGACCTGATAGTGATGATTTATGATTGGGGTAGTTTGTGGGTTTAATGTTTTGTTTTAGTCTTAGTTGAAGAGTGGGTGTGAGTTTAGGAAATGGATAAGTTTACCGTTAGGAGTGAGTGTGGTCTAGCTTGGTTGGCTGGAGGTAAAGATTTTCTAGGTATTTTAAGGGCCTTGGCGGATTGATGGTAGAGAGGGGACCGTTTTGGTTAGAATGCGGTCGAGGATGTATAGTGTGTAGTTAAAAGCTTTTTGAGGTAGTCGTGGGGTGTTGTAGTTGCTCTGGGTTAAACGGTCATCGTAAGTTTACGGATATGGTTTTGACTGCATTGTTACATTCTTGCTTGAGTAGTCATAGCATGATGGTTGTTCTAGATTGACAAGGTTTTGATGGTGATCTTGGAGAAGCTGGAAGGAAGTTCTGACGATAGTTCTAATCGAGGTTCAGCTTGGGTTGAGTAGAGAGTTCTTAACTCTTGCATAGGTTGTAGTATATGCTTTCAGTCGAATGCAAGTGCTTGGGGAATGAGCTTTATGCGTGGTTATGTAAGCTCAAAAGCCATGATGTTTTGGTTGGTTTTTCGTGAGAGGGTGGTCTGTTGGCTGAGTGTAAGTAAACCTTTTTGAGGTAGTTGTTGTAAGTGAAGTATTAGTTGGAGATAGTGCTAGAGTCTCGTGATGAGGTATCAGGTAGGAAAGGCCAACGTTGTGGCCAATGCTTGGAGTAGGAAGGTGGTTGTGGAGTAGAGGGCGATGTTTACTCGCTTGAGCATATCGCAAGATGGTGATTTTGTTGCTGAATTGTGGATGAGACCGTCCCTGAACCAGATGATCAGGGATAAACAGTGGCTTGATGATTCCCATGTATCGTGTGTTCCAGATATCATGGATGGAAGGCGTTGAGGTTTGGTGTCAATGATGTTGGTGTTTTGGGTTTTGGGAATTGAATAGTGGTGCCAATTGATGTTGAGTTGAGGTGCTCTAAGCTGGATGAACTCTTAGAGGTTCTTCCGTAGTGTTCCCTGGTTATATAAAGGTGTATCGTAATTTGAGAGTTGCTGGTTAAGGTAAAAAGGGATGTTAACGAGTTTGTAGGCAAATGTTTGGGTTGTTGGTAGGTGGAAGGTGAGTTTTGCTTACCTTTTTGGGTGTGGTAACCGTTGGGGTTTCCAGGAAGGGAGTTGAGGGGGATGGATTGTCGTGGATTCGTGGTTGGATTATTGTGGATTTTATTAAAGAGGAATGTTGTTGAGTGGTTGTTGATCATGTTGCGAAGAGTGCACTTTCCTTGGCAGTGCATACTGCGTATGAGTTGGATAAGTTGGTTGAGTTGTTTGTCGCTAAGATTGTATGATTGCACAGAGTGTTGGAGTCTGTTGTTTTGGATAGAGATCCGAAGTTTACGTTGAGGTTTTGGGAATGTTTGCATCGGGCCTTGGGTACACAGTTGTTTTTCAGTACTTCTTATCATCCTTTGATGGATGGGTAACTGGAGCATGTTATTCAGGTGCTTGAGGTTATGTTGAAATGTTGTGTTTAGATTTCCAAGGTTCATCAGAAAGGCATTCGCCTTTGGTTGAGTTTGCCTATGTAATGGTTATCAGGCAAGTTTTAGAGTGGTTCCATACGAGACTTTGTATGGGAGAAAGTGTAGAATGCCACTTTGTTGGGTGGAAACAGGGCAAGAGTTGGTTCGATGCTGGATATGTCGAAAGTATCCATCCGGAAGGTGAAGCTCGATTGTGAGTGTTTGAAGATCGCATCGGATCGGAAAAAGAAAGGTCTTACGCGGATCTGAAGCGTAAGGAATTTGAGTTCGCGATTGGCGAATGTGTGGTCTTGAAAGTGTTGCCTTAGTAGAAGGTGATGAGATTTGGGCGTAAGGGTAAGCTTAGCCCGAGGTTTGTTGGATCGTATAAGGTTAATGAGCAATTTGGCTCTGTGGGTTATCGGTTAAGGTTGTCTCCCGAATTGGAAAAGTTCCATGATGTGTTTTATGTTTTGGCGTTGCGGAGGTATAGATTGGGTTCTTTGTTTATGATGCCTGTTGAGGAGGTAGAGTCATTCGGTTTTGTTTTATGACGAGGAATCGGTGAGGATTATGGATGTGAGTAGTGAAGTTCTTGTGGCATGACGAAAGAGTTTGTGGGGGTGTTGTGGCGACGCTGAGGAGTTGAGGAGGCCACGTGGGAAAGCAAGGCGGACTTGCTGAGGTGGTTTCTGCACCTTTTTCCTTCGGGTAAAATTTCGAGGACGAAATTTCCTAAGCGGGGGAGAGTTGTAATGCCCTGGTTTTGGGCCTAGATGTTTTAGACATCGGATCGAACCGGTCGAGAACGGTTCGAATCGCGTAAAGTGATTTTAGGAAATCAAGGATTGGGATAGGATAAAAATGTTATAAAAATTGCTAAAATCCTTTAAAAATATGTTTAAGGGATTGGTCAAATCAATTTTACAAAATGAGTTTTGGAAGTGAGACATTTTGAGTAGTGACCAAATTGTAAACTTTCAAAACTAGGGAAAATGTTATTTTTAAGGTGGAAGCCAAAATCTTAGAATCTTTAGGGGGCTTTAAGTCAATTTGACCTCTCTTCAATATGACATGTGATTTAAATGGGTTTTAATTAAATGATTTTAATTAGAATTTGATATTAATTAATTGGTAGTTAAGGATTTTCATTTTACGTAACTACCAATTCCCTCTCATTTTAGCCAAACACTATTTTCTCCAATCTTTTCCAGAATTCTTTCTTCCCAAAAATTCTCTCAACATTTTCTAAATCAATTTAAAGAGATCTTCTTTAATTCTTCAAGATTTTTGCAAGGAAAACTTGTCATCTACTGAAGGAAGCAAGGATTGGAGGTAAATCCCGTTCTCAACCTCTAATCTAAATTCTTTATTGAAATTCCCAAGATATTTGGCTTCTAATAACTATTTTTGATTGAGTTTTTAATATAGTTTTGATTTGAGATAAAAATCTTATGAAAATGTGAATGAAATCTTGATTTTCGGACTTGATGAGTTGGGCACTGCTTTGTGTTGATTTTAATTGATTTCGAAGTTGATTTATATGTTAAGATGAGGTGTGGTTAATATAGATCTCGAAATCCTTGAGATCCTTGAGTTTCTTGGTTGTTTTAAGTGTGTTTTTGGGGTGCAATGGTGGAATTTTGATTGCTGGAGGTATAAGGACGAGTTAGGATGTTTATTAGATGAGTTTTGATGTTGATAATGCTTTGGAAGTGATGTATGTTGGCTGGGCTTGGTTTAGGAAGCAATCGATTGAGTTTTCGGTTGTTTTGGAAGGGTATTTTGGTGTTGTTTGAGTGGGCAACGAGTTTGTGTGTTGTTGCTGGTGTTTGAATGCATTTTAATGCAGTTAGATCTTTGTTTTGATGATGTGAAAACAGGGGATCTTGATCCGGAAGAAAGCAAGGAGTTGTAGGAGGCTTCGGAAGGGTAATTTTCGTGTCGCCGAGCAAGGCTTCACGTATCGGTGAGTGAAAAGAGTTTTCCAGCTTTGAAATGTTTGGAATGTGGTTTTGGGAGCTTAGTGTAAGTCTGAAACACTTAGCTAAGCTCAAGAGTAAGTGATTCAAAAATCTCTCTCTCGGAAGTGTGATATGTTTTGATGAAAATGCACTTGAGTAAATATGGTTTTGATTACTGTTTATAAGCATGTTTTAAGCATGGTAAATGCTGGTTTTTAATGCCATTGTGTTAAGGATGCACTAGGTAAGTGATCCTTGGTTTTTCATATGATTATACATAAGATGTGAAGCATGTTGTGCCTGTGGGAATGTCATTGGGATTTTTCTTGTAAAATAGTGATTTAATGTGATGAAATGACTATATTGGCAAGTGATGTAAATGGTATTTAGTTGTGTTAATCGGATATAGTTAGCCGGCTATAGGATTGGGTGCACCATGAATAAAGTCGCCTTGGATGTCGAGGGGTTGTGATTGTGCCGTAAACTCCATCCAAGTACCCTAGCGATTGAGGAATTGACGTCACCACGATGGAAGATGGCTCTCGTGTGTGGACGTGGTTAAGCGTCACAACGGTGGAGGATTGCTCCCGTGTGTGAGCTTGGTTAAGGTGATTACAATGGTTGAGGTAGCTCCCATGTGTAAGCCTTGTTTTGTGTTCCGACTCTCGCTAGTGGGTTATACAACTACCGATGAGTGATGTTGAGGGGTTGTGATTGTGCCATTAAATCCATCATGGGTGTTGAGGGGTTTCCATTGTGCCATTGATCTCCACCTTGTATAGTTCGTTAGTATGTATGAAGCGAGTGGGACAACGCTTGTAATACGCATATCTGATTGTGTCTTGTGTTGAAATGGTTTATGGATTATCACTTGTGAGCCAATATAATGTAAATGAATAATGTGAAGTATGAGATGCTTGTATATGATGCAAGGATGCATGAGATATTTGTGTATGATTCTTGAATGCATGGGTTGCATGTTAAAGCATGAGATGTTTGTGAAATATGCTAGAATGCATGAGTTGCTTGTTAAAGCATGAGATGCTTGTGGAGCCTGCTAGAGTGCATGAGACGCTTAGTAAAGCATGAGCAAAGGTTTATTTGCTGATTTAAATGATGCATATTAGCATGTTTTGGAAAGTGCATTGATGTTCTTGAATGGACATGTTTTTGGTAAAGGCATGAGTTTTGTAAATGATGTTATCATGGTTTATAAACTGCATTGATGAATGTTTGGTTTTAGCGATCCTCACTAAGCTTTATGCTTACGCTCAATTGTTTCATCAATGCAGAGGATTGAGCTTTAGAGGCAGAAAGAAGGCAAGGGGACAATCCAAGTACTTGTCTAAGCGAAGTATGTGATTTTACTATAGTGTAATAGGAGGCAATGGGTGGGATTTCTATGTCTGGTTTGATTTGGTGATGTTAAACACCTTGAGCATGTTTGGTTTGTTGATTTGATGTTGTAAATGGCCTTGGGATGTTGGTTTAAGCTTGAATGTGTTATTTTTTCTTATTCGAGGTTTTGTCTTCTAAGTAGCATGCCTATGGTACCAAAGCTTGTATGAATGAATCCATGAGTTAGCTTATGCTTCGTAATAATGATCTTTGATGCTTATACATGTTGTAAGTATGATGTGGCATGTTTGGAATAGTTTCGGGTGGGAAAAGATGTGATAAACCAGCAAAATATGCTGTTGCAGGGCAAGGCGTATCAGAACGCCCTCTCTTGTTTTGGAACGGAGGCCTGAAATGGCCAAGAGGTTTCGGAACGGGCAGGAGCGTATCGAAATGGTTTTGCTACTGGAAGTGGGTGTTTCGATACGGGTCTCGGAATGCACCCGTGTATCGAAACGATCAACCTGGTTTCGAAACGACCGTTCCGATACAGGTCTTTGCGTTTCGGAACACTCGACCGTTGGGATTGAATTTGAATTGTTCCAGGATTTTGTTTTCTTACGTTTTGGTCCCTGAGTCTCAAATGCTTGATTAAATGAGTTCGGATAATCCGTTTAAAGTGAAGTTTGACATGCTGGCATGTTATGAGACTAATTGTGGATTAGTAACTTTGAAATTGGTTTAGTTCTTAAATTTCTTGAACTTTACAAATTAGTCCCTAAGGGACGTTTGTATGCAATTGAACCCCTATTTGATCTTTGATCGCTGCGCCTTTTCTTTTTAATGGACTTGCTGAACACATAGGTTAATAATGTGCATCTAGAGAAGATAAAAAGGAAAAAAGGGTCGTTAATCAAGGTTGATTTTGGTTTTCCCCGTGTAATCGTCTTAGTTCGGGTCGGGCGTCTAGGCCGGGCTAAGGGGGTTACACCAGCCAAGCCGACCCCCAACACGTATCCAACCTCCACGAGAAACAAAGAGAGTCAAGCATGCATCATGCAAAGGGATAAAATTGATCTTACAAAGCGATGACGATGACTTATCATCCGAATCTATCTAAATTTTTTTCTCTCTTTTGCCTTTATTTTGATGCCCTTAATTGTTGTGCTTAATTTTTTTATTATTTGCATATGTTGTTAAAGCATTGAGGGCAATGCTTCTCTCGAGTTTGGGGGTGTAGGTTGTGCTGCCGAGAGGCATTATACTGCTGCGGCACATGAATATAATTGCTATGCAGTTCTGTTTCTTACTTGGCCAATTTTTTTTATTGCGCAATTACCTTAGCCGAATGAAGCTTATGCCTCAACAATGCATTTGATCAATTTCCTTAGTTTAATTTAATTGAATTTTCTATCTTGGCCATAGATATCTATCTTCTTACTATAGCTTTGAACTGTTTAGAGTCTTTAATTTTAGGATGCTTAAGGAAGATAACTTAGGATCATACTATGAGATTAGAACTTTAAAACACCTTTGTGACTTGTATGATTTAAGGAGTTCTAGTACACTTAGGACATAGACTTGCTTAGAAAGAAAGTTTTGGGTAAAAAGTTAGAGGTACCTAACACTGGCTCTAGCTTAATGAAGCCCTAGAGGTGCCCGAAATCGGCTCTAGGCTAATCACTAGAGGTGCCCGAAATTGGCTCTAGTAGGTTAGAATGCTTATAAAAAAGAGAAGAAAAGGAAAATAATTTACCCAAGTTAAGTAGGTTAATGCTTATGTGTTTACTTAGAACCCGGATAATCATCTTGTTCACAATGTATGCACACACTCACAAATCTTGTAGTTTGATTCCAAGGAATTACTAAGGCATCCGAAGACTTAAGTGCCGATCATTCTTTGCTATGGATTGGAGAGAAGAAGGAAAAATAAGACCAATGAGAATTTTCATAGGATTAAGGTTTGGCAATTGATGGTTTGCATTGCTTGAGGACAAGCAATAGTTCGAGTTTGGGGGTGTGATAAGTGCCCAAATGTCCTATATTTCTACCCCTTTTACATGGCAATTATGGCTTAACCTACACCCATTTGAGCGGCATTACGACATTATATGCATTATTTACACTACCTTTACCTTTAATCCCGATATTTGATTCATTTAATGAAAAGGTACTATTTTAATGCAACTTTGGTATTTTCACAGATTTACCCACTACCGGGGCAGGTGGTGCCGAGCAGGCAATGAAGAAAAAGAGAAATGGTGCAGAATGAGCTCGAGACCGATCCAGATCAAGCCAAGCCATAGATGACAGCTTCTACTGAAGCAAGTTGAATTATGAAGAGGAAGCCTTACGAAGTAGACCCAGTGACCGACCTCTGCCGAGGCAGTGCACATACCAACCTGCCAGAGGGCAAAACATGTAATGTGTTAGCCGATTTGAAGAGCATAAAACACTAGATTTTCCTACACACTTTGCATGCAATCGGAGCACTGGAAGATGACGAAAGCTTGGAAGGAAGGTTAAAGATGGAATTTGGCCAAAATGGATAAAGGGATTAAAATTAAAGAGATTTACCTCTTTAATGAAGACAAGTGAAAGTCAAACTTAACTTCCTATCCAAGAAAGATGTTTCCCTACTCCTCTTCCTATTTAAGCAAGGCTTGGCGCACACATCAAATATAGAGATCAACGACTGAGGAGTTGAGAGCTTGAGATTAGGGTTTAGTCGTGTGTTCTCCATGTCCATTATGTTCTAAACTTTCATAGGGTTAGGATTATTTTTCTTAGTAGTTGTGGGAAAACAATTGTACTTTGTTTAAGTTTTTAATGCAATATTAGTTCAAGGTTTGCTTATTCTTGGCATTGAATTCATTCTTGCAATCTCATCGAGAGAGAGTTTGTGAGGTTATCTATTTGTCTGGTATCGAGAGAGTTATACTCACGAAACGAATATGCATTGTTTTCATCCCAAACGGTGGAAGCTAACTCGGCTTAGAGATAAGTTAGAGTTTCAACGGCTAAAAGAAGCGTGAGATTGGTTGGTGTTTATATTTGGTTTACGCCGAGAGGTATTATCAAGGCTCATTCATCAGCACGGTTTTGACCTTAGAGGTAAGGGGGAGTTATCGAAGGACGCTTTGCCGAACCTTGACATCACTGTCGACCAACAAGAGATTGCCGAGGCAGCACATCTTATTATCGCGGCAGGAGTGAATGACACTACCGAGGCAGTTTGGTGATCATTGCATTTAAGACCGAGACAAGTCAATTGGATTCCACACTACGACGTAATCTAATCCAGCCCATTCTATCATCTAGATTTCTCTACTTAACTTATTTGCTTTAGTTTATGTTATTTAGTTCAGTTAAAATCCAAAACCCCTTTTACTTGTGTTTTTTCTTTTTCTTTTTCAGTGCTAGAAGATAATTGAAGGAGGGCATCCCAATCCCTGTGGAGATGATACTTTGATACTTATCACTTTATTACTTGAGACGTGTACACTTGCACTAATTGCGGAGCACCTTTTACACGCAACAATGTGATAGAGAAGGACTTGAAGTGCTTTGTATTCTCTCTCATCTCGCTCCACTTTGTTGTCACTGATTTTTAGCCTGACATAAAAAAAGGGAATAGATTGCATCAAATATTAAAAAAGGGGAAACAAAATTCCATATCAATGCAAATCAGACCAAAGTCAAAGGGAAATCTAAATCATTCAAGTAAAGCAAGGAATCGAGAATAATCATAACAAACATGGAAAGTCAAGGATTCCTCACTACAGAATTATAGCAAATTTATGATAGATCCAAGTAGTTTCAGGCCAAGGTGTCTTCTTGTGTTTTGACCGACTTTTAGTTACCTTTCCAATGCATCTTGAAACACCTTAATTAGACAGCAAGAGCTCAAGATATGCTTGTTTTACTGAAGACAGTGCGTGCAGAAACCGGATCCGCAAATAGAATATGGAAATAAAGAAAATTAGTCCCAAATCTGAGCCAAATTGGGTTGATTTTGAAATTCAACCAAGAATCACGTTTTGGTATGATTTTCCTCGATTTTAGGGATTGAAATCCCAAATTTCCTTGTACATTCGAGTTCTTGAACCTTATATAAACCCCCGCCCCATTGTATTTTTTCATTGGGAATTGAATAAAAAACACCTAAGAATTTCATAGAGTAATGACTTAAGTTTACAACAATTGTATTCGAAATCCGTTGGAATCAAAGCAAGCAATTTCTTCCTCACTTCGATATTGTTTTCTTTTTTTATGTTATTTATTTTATTTCGAATTTTAATATTAGTTCGGTTCTTGTTCTTACTTTTGATTGAAAGGAAGAAAAAAATGTTTTTGAACTTGGATCCTCTCTTTAAAATTTAAACTGATTTTTTTGTGTTTTTAGATTTATTTTCAAAGAACACAAAAAACAATAAGAAATTTTATTTTGTTTGGAATTTGATCCATTTTGTCTTTTAAAAAAGAAAACGTGTTTATTTTAAAATTGAGATTTATACCCCAAACCTTTTGGTTTATCCACTCCATTAAATTCTCCATCTTTTAAAACCTTTTCAAATAAAAAATAAATTAGGGTATTGACTCAATTTTGAAAAGAATACATTCTTTTAAGTTAATTTTTAAATCCCTTTAAAAATTTGTTGTTCAAGATATTTTTTTAATATTCATGATTTGCCTTTTTTTATTATTTTCTTGTATACATTTAATTTTGCAATTAAATTTCATGCTTTCTTATTTTATATTTTAATTAATTTTTTGCTTGCTTGTTTAAATAATAAATGCGGCGTTTTATCAAACGGAAATGACAAGTTAGCATAAATGGACCTTTAAAATAGAATTATATTCATAAATGGACAATTAAATTAAATTTTACATAAATGCTTGCTTGTTGGCGGTGATTGGAGTTCATTTCCCGAATGATAAGACCTTTAAAATAGAATCATATTCATAAATGGACAATTAAATTAAATTAAATTAAATTTTACATGAACTTGCAAATTCTGACTTTAAAACCTTTTGTAATCGGCTAGGTACCAACTTTTGGGCATTGTGGGGTGCTAACCCTTCCCCATGCGTAACCGACTCCCGAACCCATTTTTATGTTTATGCAGACCAAAAAAAGTTGTTTTAATAAATAAAATTGGTTTTATTGAAACAACCCGTTTTTAGGTGATCCAATCACACCTTTTTAAAAGATTGGTGGCGACTTTGTGTTTTAGTTTTCAAAAAGTCGGGCTACTTGAAAAAGGGTTGCGACAGCTTGGCGACTCTACTGGGGAATTTTTGTTTTTTTTTACAAAAAAGAGAGTTAGGCCACAAGCCGATTACATTTTATTTTAACGTTGGAATTTGCAAAGTTCACATATAATTCAATTTAATTGTCCATCTATGAATATGATTCTATTTATGCATTTTAAAGTTGGTTAAGCTCTATACCCGAGCTTTGTCTCGTTCGTTTAAGTGGGGGGGGGGAACGCTTTGCTCATGTCAGAATATTGATTCTCCGTATGAGCCTAGCAAGTACTTTCGGGACTCATATGCCCTATGTCTTTGTAAGGATAATGATCCTTCGTAAAGGCATAGGAAATAAGTCCCCCTGAGTTGAACTTGATTCATTTGTAGCCTATAATGGGTGAGAATCAGGGGCCTCGCTACCCTTAGTAGGGGACAACGAGGACAACTTGAGAACCTTTTTAGAACCAAACTTTTGTGTGTGAATCTAGAATCCCACCCAAATAGAGCCATGTGGAAAAGCTTAGGCTTTTTGTAACACCCCAGTTTGGGCCTAGGTGTTTTGCAAGTCGGGTTGGGCTGGTGGAACCGGTACCGATTGTTCGAACCATTTAAAGATGGTTTAGGGAAATCAAGGTTCGGGATGAGATAAAAATATGAAAAAAATTTATAAAATCCTCTAAAATTATATTTAAGAGGTTGGTTAAATCAATTTTGCAAAATGGATTTTCGAAAGTGTACATTTCGGGTAGTGACCAAAATGTAAAGATTTAAAAGTTGGGAAAATGTGTTTTTCAAGAAGAGTCAAAATCTTAGAATATTTAGGGAGCTACTTGGCAATTATGCCTTTTCCCTAATTTGGCATATGTTTTAAATATTTATTAAAAATTAAAAAGACTTTTAATTAGTTTAATTAAATGAGAGTTAGTTAATCTGTTAACAAAAATTTTGACGAGCTTTTCATTTCTTTCTTTCACTTCAGCCAAACACTCTCCATTTTCTCTCCATTTTCCAGAATTTCTTCACTCTCAAATCCTCTTTTGATTTCCATCTTTTCCTTGTTGATTTCTTTCATTTTCTCCAAGTTTCTTTCAAGCAAATCTTTCCAAATTAGAGGAGCAGCAAGGATTGGAGGTAAATTTCGTGCTAACCCTCTAATATAGGATCTTTAATGAAATTCCAAAGATATTTGACTCTTTATTAATGATTTTGATTGAGGTTTTGTTGTTAGTTTGACAAACTATTGAAATCTTGAAAGAAAAATAGATTTTAATGTGATTTTCGGAGTTTGAATGATTTGGCTAGTTTGAGATTGTTTCTAATTGAGTTTTGAAAGGTTTTTTGGTGTTACGTTAGAGTCTTAATCACAGAGTGTAATGACCTGGTTTTGGGTATAGTTATTTTAGACATCGGATCGGGTTAAGTGAATCGGTTGGAAACAGTTCGAATCGTATTAGGTGGTTTAGGGAAATCAAGGTTCTGGATATGATAAAAATATTACAAAAATTGATAAAATCCTCTAAAATCGTGTTTAAGAGGTTGGTCGAATCATTTTACAAAATGAGTTTTTGAAGTGGTACATTTTGGGCAATGACCAAAATGTAAAGTTTTGAAACTGTGGAAAAATGCAATTTTCAAAAGGAGAGTCAAAATCTTAGAATCTTTAGGGAGCTTTTGTGCAATTAAACCTTTCCTTAATTAGATATGTGATTTAAATGATTTTTAAATAATTGATTTAAAATGGATTTTATTTATTTATTAAATAAAATTGTTAAATTGGAAGGCTTCATTTACGTAACTAACTTTTCTCTTCTCATTTTCAGCAAAACACATTTCTAAAACCTTTTCTCTAGATTTCTTTTCTCCCAAACACTTTCTCTTTGATTTCTTATCCATTTCAAAGAATTCTCTTAAATTTCTTCACGATTTGTGAAGCAAAAACTTGTCAAACATTAAGGAAAGCAAGGATTGGAGGTAAATCTCGTTCTCAACCTCTAATCAAGTTTCTTTATTGAAATTCCCAAGATTATTGACTCCCAATTGTTGTTTTAACTGAGTTTTGATTTAAGATCAAAATCTTGCAAAACTAAGGTTTAACTCTTGATTTTCAGAGTGTTGTTGATGAGCTTTGTTTTAGATGGCTTATAATTGAGTTTTGGGATGATTATGATGTTGAAAAAGCGTTTTAATGATATAGATCCCGAAACCCTTGAGATCCTTGAGTTTTATGATAGTTTTAGTTGAGCTTTGAAGTGTTTTGATGGTTATATGATTGCAGGATGTATAAGGAAGGGTTTAGGTTGTTTTAAGGTGTGATTTGATGAATAGTAATGGTTGGAAGTGATGCTTGATGGCTGGGCTTGGTTTAGAAGGCAATCAAATAAGTTTTCGATTTGTTTGGATGGGTAAATTGATGTAGTTTTGCCGCGCAACGAGTTTGTGTTTAGTTACTGGAGTTGGAATGCTTTTTAATGCATTGGATCTCTGTTTTTGATGCTCTAGAAGTAGGGGACATTGATCCGGAAGCAAGCAAAGCAATTTTGGAAGCGTCGGACGAGTGATCTTCGCGTCAGTAAGCAAAGTTTCACGTATTGGTGAGTGGAGAAGAGTTTTCCAGTTTTGAAACATTTTGAACGAGGTTTTGGGAGCTTAGTGTAAGTTTGAAACACTTAGCTAAGTTCAAGAGTAAGTGAATCGGAAGTCTCTCTCGGATTGTGCTATGTTTTGGTTTAAAATGCACTTGAATTAAATATGGTTTGATTACTGTTTTAAAGCATGTTTTGAGCAATGATGTTGTTGGTTTTAAATGACATTTTTTTAAGCATGCACATCGTAAGTGATCCTTGAATTTTTATGAATTATATAATTGGTTTTAAGTGTGTTATTGCTAGTGAAAATGGCATTGTGATTTATGCTTGTTAAAAAGTGAAATTTTGTTGATAGATGATTATATTGGCAAGTGATGGTAAATGGTTTTCGTTACTTTAATCAGATATAGTTAGCTGTCTATAGGATTGGGTGCACTGTGAATTAAGTCGTCTTGGATGTCAAGGGGTTGAGATTGTACCGTAAACTCCATCCAAGTACCTAACGATCGAGGCTAAGATCACAACGGAGGATGGTTTAATCCCGTTTGTGAATCTTGAGGTTTGTGTCTCGTGCTCTCGTTAGTGGAATTATACAACTACCAATGAGTGATGTTGAGGGGTTGTGATTGTGCCATTAAACTCCATTACGGGTGTTGAGGGGTTGTGATTGGGCCGTTAAACTCCACCTTGTTTTACCAGTAGTGTGTATGAAGCGTGTGGGATAGTGCTTGTAACACCCCAAATTTGCCCCAATTTGGAAAATCCCCAATTTTAAAATCCCTAATTTGAAACCCTAAGATTTGAGGATTTTTATATGAAACAATAAATTCAGTTTATGGATTTAATTGAGTATAAATCAGATTTAGATGACCTAATTATGAAAATATCGAAATGTTGGATTGTCTTGCGATTCTGGTAAGAGTTTAGGGTCTTCTTTTGGGATTTCCCATTTTTATAGGAGTTTATAACACTCTTTTAGCCCTAAAGGCTTTTCATCTGCCTTTTGCGTTAGCAGCCGCACCATCCCTTACCCCTCTCTCGGTTTTCTCTCTCACCCTCACTCTTGCTTCGGCGAAGCTCCGGTGACCACCTTGCCACCGTCCGTGTCACGCACCGCCATCACCTCCTTGACCAGAATCTACTCACGACCAAAACCCACTAATCTTTTCACTACCACTCCTCATCGTTTGCTCAGAAATCGCGAAGAACCCATCGTGTTCTCTTTTGCGCCACTGTGCACCATCGTGCCTCCTCTGTTCGAAACTTTCTCACTGCGTCGCCATTCGCACTGCCCCTCCCCTTGTCGAATCAGAGTCTGGGTAAGTTTTGAAGCCATGTGTTCGGTTATGATTTAGTGATTTCGAGTTATGGGTTGGTGTTGATCCCGTTTTCCCTTTGTTTTCTTACTGAGAATGACCATGCTGGTCACTGTTGGAGGCACCAGCAAGTTGCATTGTTCATGCCGACTCCATCGAGTCTTGCCGTCGTGTTTGGTGGCACCGCCACCGTGTCTTATCATCGTTAAACCTTTCACTGTCGTTCGCCGTTTGCTTGTCGCCGCCTTACTCCGATCGTGTTTGGCGGGCTGCCACCGTCCTTACCGTTCACTGCCGCCATTGTGCACCGTGATGAGCCACCTCCGGTGAAGGTCTGTAAACCCTAGTGTTAAAGGGATGAAACCCTTGTGTTGGGCCATCTGTGTGGTTATGGGTATGGGAGACAAATCAAAAGTGGGCTTTGTGTAAGTGATGAGCCCAGTTTGACCTTAGTGAGAATGTTTGTTTGTGTGAGCCCAGATCTAAATTAGTGAACAGAACCAGCTTTGATATGAACCCAAACTGGATAAGTAATTGAACCGGATTTAAACCGCGTCTGACTGAACCATCAGGTTGAACCGAATTAGTTTGTGAACAATGAACCGAACCGGACCAGACCTTAACCCATTTGACCGATTTTGACTTGTTGACCCTTTGACCAGACAATTGACTTTGACTCTTTGACTCATTTGACCAGAGTTGACCGTTGACCTTGGACAAGTTTGACTTTGACCTGTTGACTTTAACTTTGGCCGTTGACCAAGAGTTGACTTTTACGAAAAATGTTCCTCTTGACCTTTTTCGACGTCCTGAGTCCGTATCCGGTGCCCGTTTTGTCAAATTCAGATTCCGAAAGCTCCGTTTTGTAATCTTTAAGTAATTGTTATTGGAATATGATAAGTTATGATTTCAGAATCTAATTCGAAATGTTCTCGTGTTCAGGTGCCAACCTTGAGACCGTTGTGTTATCTCCAGTTGTTCAGACCGATCGTGCACGTTCTTCGAGGTCTTCACGTGAGTATCTCTTAGTTTAGTTTTTAGTGTTTTATTAGTGGCTTAGTGTTAGTAATAAATATTAATATAGTATTCATACCTCGTAGGTCCTGATTCAGGTAGATCTGAGCCTAAGATGCGCTTTTCTCGACATTAGAGCTTCTGTTGCTTAAGGTGTATCTCTTCCTGATTTATAAACTTGTGTGTTTCTTTCTGTGTTATAAATTTTATGTGCTTTTCTGGCATTAATATAAGTAAATGTTTTGTACATTTTGTGTGCATACTCTGTTGTGATTGGGTGAATGTTTTCAAACATCATGCATAACATGTCATACTGTGATTTAAGTGAAATATCAGATTTTCGGAATCGTAAAACATCGGATTTATAGTATTGTGCAACTTGAATTTTCATAATTCAAGTTTCGGATGAGACTCGGATTTGTTCGGGGAAGTTCAGTGGTTTCACCCTTCGGGCTGAATTCCGCTTCGGATCAGTGGTTCCACCCTTCGGGTTGAGTTCCACTTCGGGTGGTGACGATGGAGAAAGTAGGTTCTGGGGAACCTTACTTTTCGGTGTATCGGAGATTGGTACTATGATTCATGTGCATCAGACATCATATCTTCATGATCCGGTTTTGTTGTATTTTCAGAAAAGTCTTTATCAGAAAATAAAACACTATTTTGCTTTGTTTTGTTTTTGTTTGCACTTTAGAGACACACTAAGTTCTTTAGCTTACACCCCTTAGTTTTTATTTTTTTCAGATATCTCAGACTCTTTTAGGTGACTCGGTACTTGGAACTTCTTGCATTTTACTCGGATACTTTTATAATTCAATATGAACTCTCTTTTAATTACTTCAGACTACTGTTTTGAAATATTTTGGAACATTTATGTAATTTGGACATTTGGACTCATTATTATTTTTAATTTGGGTATTATTAAATGCATGCATTTATAAGGTTATTTTCAGAAATTTAACCAATTATCGGAATAATGTTTAATCGACTACGATTTATAATAAAGGGATCTAATTGAGATTATTTTCTTTTAATAATAATTTTTGTTTTTAAGTGAGTAAACTTAAAAGATGTTACTTGAGGGGTAAGTTTTCAAACACAACTTCCTAGATTTGGCCCATTTCTTCTAGGCCAGGTTTAGGGGGTGACATTTAGTGGTATCAGAGTCAGGTTCAACCCTCGGACTGTGAGGCTCGCAAAAGTTGTTTTTAAAATGTTTTCGACTTCTGCATGCATTTAAAATATTTTGGGACAGATGAGAATTTCCTTAAAAAATACTATGGTATTCTGTGATTTTGACTTCAATGTTTTCAATGTGTTTTAAATCTGAGATTTCAGTACCGATTCTGACTCTAGGTTATTAGCTTCTGGTATATAGTTCATTATGCCATCATGTAGGATTCTTAATCTATCGTTTTTTCGAAGTCATGACCGAGGCCGTATTGCTGCTTCTGGTAGTGATCACCCGCCTTCTGTTGGGCAAGCAGAAATTCAGAATAAGTTACATGTTGATGAGAATCATTCGTTAGGAGGATATCAGATCGGAAGTGATAACTCACTTGATATTGAGAACACTGATCGATATGTAGGAGCCGAGCTTGTAGCGAAGTGTTATGATTACTTTATGAATTTGAAACAGAATAACAAGTCAGTAAATGATTATGAGATAGATTTTCGGAGGTTGGCCAAGTATGCTCCTGAGTTAGTTGTGACTGAGAAAGATAAGTGTGATTTTTTTAAGGAACTTCGACTACCGATTCAAGGAGATGTTGCAACACACCATGATAAAGTGTTCAGTGTGATGGTTGATCGAGCTAAAACTGCAGAGAGGATTCTTGCACTAATGGAGAAAGAGGAACTTCAGAATTCTGACTAAGTCGTGAAGCAACCGAACATATCTGCTCAGCCTAGTTTTGTCAACTCGTCTGGAAAGAGGCCTAGAGATGAGTTTGTCCCTCATAGTTATCGAAATGTAAGACATGCAGTATCGGCAGTTTCGTCTGGCAGTCAGGGTAGTTCAAAAGTTTGTCGGCCTATTTCTGTATGTGGTTTTGCAATAAAAAGCATAACGAAGAGTGCAGATTGATGAATAGAACGTGTTTCAGATGTGGTTCTCAGGATCACTACTTAAAGAATTGTCCACGTTCAGCTACTGGTTCATCCGTTCAGATTCAGAGTCATGCATTAGTTCAGACACCTCACCGAGGTAGAGGGAAGTTTAGGTCAGTTGCTTCAAGTATATCTAGTAGAGGTAGACATGCTTCGAGTGGTGGATCAGCTAGATCCGAGATTAGACGTCCAGGTTCAGTACATCCAATCGGAGCTCGTGTTGGATACAATGGTATACATGATGACATGGAAGGTACATCTTAATATGTTTCGGTTCTTTTTCTAGTTCTATGTTTCAGTATTTTCGATTATGATATATCATGAATTCAGAATGGGAAAGTTTATATGTGTTTTAGTTGGTTTTAAGATCTGTTGTTAAGTCTGAAAATTTCGAGGACGAAATTTCTTTTAAGGGAGGGAGAGTTGTAACACCCCAAATTTGCCCCAATTTGGAAAATCGCCAATTTTAAAATCCCTAATTTGAAACCCTAAGATTTGAGGATTTTTATATGAAACAATAAATTCAGTTTATGGATTTAATTGAGTATAAATCAGATTTAGATGACCTAATTATGAAAATATCAAAATGTTGGATTGTCTTGCGATTCGGGTAAGAGTTTAGGGTCTTCTTTTGTGATTTCCCTTTTTTATAGGAGTTTATAATACTCTTTTAGCCCTAAAGGCTTTTCATCTGCCTTTTGCATTAGCAGCCGCACCATCCCTTACCCCTCTCTCTCGGTTTTCTCTCTCACCCTCACTCTTGCTCCGGCGAATCTCCGGTGACCACCTTGCCACCGTCCGTGTCGCGCACCGCTATCACCTCCTTGACCAGCATCTACTCGCGACCAAAACCCACTAATCTTTTCACTACCACTCCTCATCGTTTGCTCAGAAACCACGAAGAACCCATCGGGTTCTCTTCTGCGCCACTATGCACCATCGTGCCTCCTCCGTTCGAAACTTTCTCACTGCGTCGCCGTTCACACTGCCCCTCCCCTTGTCGAATCAGAGTCTGGGTAAGTTTTGAAGCCATGTGTTCGGTTATGATTTAGTGATTTCGAGTTATGGGTTGGTGTTGATCCCGTTTTCCCTTTGTTTTCTTGCTGAGAATGACCATGCTGGTCACTGTTTGAGGCACCAGCAAGTTGCATTGTTCATGCCGACTCCATCGAGTCTTGCCGTCGTGTTTGGTGGCGGTGCCACCGTGTCTTATTGTCGTTAAACCTTTCACTTTCGTTCGTTGTTTACTTGTCGCCGCTTTACTCCGATCGAGTGTGGCGGGCTGCCACCGTCCTTATCGTTCTCTGCCGCCATTGTGCACCGTGATGAGCGACCTCCGCTGAAGGTCTGTAAACCCTAGTGTTAAAGGGATGAAACCCTTGTGTTGGGCCATCAGTGTGGTTATTGGTACGGGAGACAAATCAAAAGTGGGCTTTGTGTAAGTGATGAGCCCAGTTTGACCTTAGTGAGAATGTTTGTTTGTGTGAGCCCAGATCTAAATCAATGAACCGAACCAGCTTTGATATGAACCAGAACTGGATAACTAATTGAACTGGACTTAAACCGCGTCTGACTGAACCATCAGGTTGAACCAAATCAGTTTTGTGAACAATAAACCGAAACGGACCGGACCTTAACCCGTTTGACCGATTTTGACTTGTTGACCCTTTGACCAGACAATTGACTTTGACTTTTTGACTCATTTGACCGTTGGCCTTAGACCAGTTTGACCAAGTTTGACTTTGACCTGTTGACTTTGACTTTGGTCGTTGACCAAGAGTTGACTTTTACGAAAAATGTTCCTCTTGACCTTTTTCGACGTCCTGAGTCCGTATTCGGTGCCCGTTTTGTCAAATTCAGATCCTGAAAGCTCCATTTTTTAATCTTTACGTAATTGTTATTGGAATATGATATGTTATGATTTCAGAATCTAATTCGGAATGTTCTCGTGTTTAGGTGCCAACCTTGAGACCGTTGTGTTACCTCCAGTTGTTCAGACTGATCGTGCACGTTCTTCGAGGTCTTCACGTGAGTGTAACACCCCAATTTTGGGCTTGGAAGTTTAGGGTCTGAACCAGACCGGTCTGATTTTTTGTTCGAATATAAAAGGTGGTTTTAGGGAAAGCCTAGTTCGGGACGCATTAAAAATATGGAAAAATATCTAAAAATCCTCTTTTAATATATATAAGAGAGTGGTGAAATCAATTTTACAAAATAAGGTTTGGAAGTGTGACATTTCGAAATAGTGACTAAAATGTAATTTTTGAAAAGTTCAGTGGTGACTGTTTTGTAAGGATTGAAACTTTGAATCTTTAAGGAGCTAATTTACCCAAGGAAGGATTTCTCCATATTTTTCTTAATTTTAATGACTCATTTAATCTTTAATTAATTTAAAGAAAAGAGGGAAAACCATATTTTTGTTTTCATAACTAACTTTTGCTAAAATTTTCCCATTTCATTTTCTCTCAAAATTCTCTCAGCCAAACACATTTCCACAGCAGCTTTTCTTTTGATTTTCACACTAAATGATGAGGTTTCAATCATCAAAAGATTCCTAATCCTCTTCATTTGCTTATTGAATTTTCAAGGATTTTGGCTCAAACCAAGGAGAAATCTACATTTAGAGGTAAGGATGTCCTTCTCCTCTAAATACTCAGTTCTTTACTGAAATTCCCAAGTTCTCAATCCTTAAATTAAGTTTTATAAAAGGTTTTGATGTTGTGATCTTGATTTTGGCTTAAAACTCAAGATTTGGATTTAATCTTGAAGAAATTCGTAATGAATTTTTGGGCTCTGTTTTGAGATATCTTTTTAAAGTATTTTGGATGTTAAATGATGTGTAATTGAGGTTTAATGAATGCAATCCCAAATAGGTTGATTTTCCTAAGTTTTTACATGTGAAAATGGTGGTTTTTGGGGTGATCTTGGTGTTCTGTTATTGCTGGAGGTATAAGGACGAGTTTAGGATCTTCATGGATGTTAATTGATGTTTAAGAATGTTTAGAAGTGATGGATCTTGGCTGGGTAATGTTGTGGATGAGTTTGGATGTGATTTCGGTTGTGTTTGGTAGCCGAAATGTTAGGTTTGATGTGAGCAGCGAGTTTAGGTGTTGTGGCTGGAGATTTTAATGCATGATGATGCATTAATCCTTTGCTTTGATGTGTTTAAAATAGGGGAGGCACGTTCGGATCCTTGTGGTGTTGATCCGGAGGCTTGATCGGCGTTTCGGCAAGCTTGCGAAACGGAATCGGTGAGTGAAGTTTGGTTTTCAGCTTTGAAACCAATGTTTGAAGGTTTTAGGAGCTTAGTTTAAGTCTAAGCAACTTAACTAAGCTCAAGAGTAAGTTTTCGGAGAAACTCTCTCTTTGTTGAACCATGAGATGGTTGGATGCAATGTGTTTAATTTGTATGTTTAAATTCTGTTTTGAAAGCATGTTTGAGCATGATTACTGCTGGTTTTGAAAGCCATGTGTTGAAGGATGCTCAAGGTAAGAGATCATTGGTTTGACATTGATAAATGTGGATTTGATACATAGTGATGCATGATTGTTTAATGACTTTGATTAATGCTTTAAAACAGTGGATTGTTGTTGATAATTGATGTATATTGGCAAGTGATGTGTTGGTTTTAAAGTACTTGAATCGGATATAGTTAGCCGGCTATAGGATTGGGTGCACCGTGAATAAAGTCGCCTTGGATGTTGAGGGGTTGTAATGGTACCGAAAACTCCATCCAAGTACACTAACGAGATGTCTAAGATCACAATGGTGGTTAAAAGTCCATTTGTGAATCTTGTGTTGTGTGTCTCGTGTTCTCGTTAGTGATGTTATACAACTACCGATGAGTGATGTGGAGGGGTTGTAATTGTACCGTTAAACTCCATCACGGGTGTTGAGGGGTTGTGATTGTACCGGTAAACTCCACCTTGTGTTCGGTCGTGTGTATGAAGCGTATGGGACAACGCTTGTAACCCGCGTATCCGATTGTGTTTTATGTTGAAAATGGTTATGGTATCACTTGAAAGTCAATATGACATGTTGAGGTTAATGAAGCATGAGATGCTTGTTGTTTAAGACATGTTAATGATAATGAAGCATGAGATGCTTGTTGTGTATGCATTGTTGCATGAGAAACGATGTTTTTGAATAAAAAGGCCTTTTGAAAGGTGTTTTATAAAGTGCATTATTGTGTTGTTCCTTTAGAGCATGCCTCGCTAAGCAATTGTGCTTACGCTCTCTTTCTTGAACCAATAATTCAGAGAATTGAAGTGCTTAAAGGGCAGCAAGGAGGCTAAGGATCCAAGGGAAGGCTAAGCTCATGTATGGTGACTATTTTTACAACATTATTAGCTTTTGGTATTTGGCAATGGGAACCTAGGTTGTGTTTTTGGGAGATGTTTTGGATTCCCTGAGTTTTGCATGATGCCTATGATGTTTTGGGATTGTAAATGGCCATTATGGTGATTGCTTTAATGTTTTGATGTTTGGTGGGTTTGAATATTAGGATGCATGCCTATAGACTTGTGGTTATTCCTAATTGATGCCATGAATGTGTTTTGATGATGCAAGTATGATCCTTATATGTATGATGACTTGTTGGCATGATTAGGAGGTCATAGGGATGTGTTTGAGTGGTTAATTGTATGTTAAACCAGCAAAATCTGCATTTTCTGGGCAGTCCGTATCGGAACGGGCACTACCGTTTCAGAACGGGGGTCTGTAATGGCCTTCGTGTATCGAAACGGGAACAGGGCGTTCCGAAACGGATTTGCCACTGTCAAGCTCTGTTTCGAAACAAGCCTCGAAATGAACCCGCGTTTCGGAACGGTCAACCCCTGTTCCTAAACACTTGATCGTTGGGCACTGATTTGTATGGTTCAAGGTTTGCAAGCTTTACGTTTTAGTCCTGAATTTTGTATATGCAATTGCTTGAGTTTGAGATGTCCGGTTGAGGTGAAATTTGACAGAGTACCATGTAATATGACTAATTTCATAATGGTAACTCAAAAATCAGTTAAGTCCTCTTAATTCACAGGATTTACATTTTGGTCCCTAAAAGTTGTAACTTGTGCAATTGAGTGCCTTAACGTTTTCCGATCGCCGTGCTTTTCCAGTATGCTCTTCTTAAGGGTACACTTAGGATTAATATGCATCTAGACTAGATTAAAAAGAAAAAAAGGGTCATTAATCAAGGTTGACTTTCGGGTTGACTTTGGTTTTCCCCGTGTAATCTTCGTAGTTCGGGTCAACCGTCTAGGCCGGGCTAAGGGGGTTACAGTGAGTATATCTTAGTTTAGTTTTTAGTGTTTTAGTCGGTGGCATAGTGTTTGTAATAAATATTAATATAGTATTCATACCTCGTAGGTCCTGATTCAGCTAGATCTGAGCGTAAGACGCGCTTTTCTCGACATTAGAGATTCTGTTGCTTAAGGTGTGTCTCTTCCTGATTTATAAACTTGTGTGTTTCTTTCTGTGCTATAAATTTTATGTGCTTTTCAGGTATTAATATAAGTAAATGTTTTGTACATTTTCTGTGCATACTCTGTTGTGATTGGGTGAATGTTTTCAAACATCATGCATAACATGTCATACTGTGATTTAAGTGAAATATCAGATTTTCGGAATCGTAAAACATCGGATTTATAGTATTGTGCAACTTGAATTTTCATATCATTGTGGGTATATGGTTTGAGATTTGTTCGGGGAAGTTCAGTGGTTTCACCCTTCGGGCTGAATTCCGCTTCGGATCAGTGGTTCCACCCTTCGGGCTGAGTTCCACTTCGGATGGTGACGATGGAGAAAGTAGGTTCTGGGGAACCTTACTTTTCGGTGTATCGGAGATGGGTACTATGATTCATGTGCATCAGACATCATATCTTTATGATCCGGTTTTGTTGTGTTTTCAGAAAAGTCTTTATTAGAAAATAAAACACTGTTTTGCTTTGTTTTGTTTTTGTTTGCACTTTAGAGACACACTAAGTTCTTTAGCTTACACCCCTTAGTTTTTATTTTTTCCAGATATCTCAGACTCTTTTAGGTGACTCGGTACTTGGAAGTTCTTGCATTTTACTCGGATACTTTTATAATTCAGTATGAACTCTCTTTTAATTACTTCAGACTACTGTTTTGAAATATTTTGGAACATTTATGTAATTTGGACATTGGGACTGTTTACTGTTTTTAATTTGGGTATTACTAAATGCATGCATTTATAAGGTTATTTTCAGAAATTTAACAGATTATCGGAATAATGTTTAATCGACTACGATTTATAATAAAGGGATCTAATTGAGATTATTTTCTTTTAATAATAATTTTGTTTTTAAGTGAGTAAACTTAAAAGGTGTTACTTGAGGGGTAAGTTTTCAAACACAACTTCCTAGATTCGGCCCATTTCTTCTAGGCCGGGTTTAGGGGGTTACAGTGCTTGTAATCCGCGTATCCGATTGTGTTGTGTTTTGATATGGTTCTTGTTATTGATCACTTGCGAGCCAATATAATGGTGATGATATAATGAATTAATGATGAATGCTTATTTTGAGAAAGTATGTGATTCTTGAGATTTATGCTAGAATGCATGTGATGATTGGTTTAGGCATGGGCTAAGTTTTTTGCTGTTGTAAATAATGATACTATGAGCATGTGGATTTGAAAGAGGAAATGATATTTTTAAGTGCATGTTTTAAAGCAAGGCATGTGTTTACAAAGAATGATGATTTGGTTTTTAAAATGCATTGATGAATGTTTTGGTTTTATAGCGGTCCTCACTAAGCTTTATGCTTACGCACAATTGTTTCATCAATGCAGAGAATTGAGCATCTTTGGCATCAAGAAAGCAAGGGGTATCCAAGTGATTTTAGCTAAGCAAAGTATGTGTTTTCACTTTTGTGTAATAAGAGGCAATGGGAGGGATTTCAACTTATGAGTTGCTTGGTGTTATGTGACACCTTGAGCATGTTTAGTTTGTGTTTTGGTGTACTTAATTGGTCTCTATATGGTTTTTGGATTTCTATTTGGTATATTGGATATGTCTTTATAAGTGTTTTAAAGCATGCATTTATAGTTCTATGATCTTCATGAATTACCATGCCTAATGCTTATATTGTGGATGGTTGTTAATGCATTTGTGTTAGAAATGATTGAATTAACATGTATGGTAGATATGGATGTGAATAGTTGTTGTTAAGTGCATAATTATGGCTATTGGTTGTGCATTTTTGGTACAAGTATCGATACTCGGGATTGGGTATCGATACTCGAAAGCATATTTCAGGCCAAACCACACATGGGTATCGATACGAGTTGGGTGCGTATCGATACGCATGTGCAAAGTATGAAGGGCGTACTGATACGCGGGGAAGGGTATCAATACCTTTTCCCCAACTTTGGTTACTGTCTTCCCGCGTATTGATACGGACTTAAGGGTACCGATACCTGACCGTTATTTTCAGTTAAAAGTATCTTTCCAAGTTCTATAATGTTACATTATGGTCCATGAATGTTGAATGTACAATTGGTTGAGTTTGGATGGTCTGTTTGTGTTGAAATTTGACATAGAAGCTTGTTATATGACTAATTAAGGATTGGTAACCTTAGAATTGGATTAGCCCCTGTAATTTTCAGAAATTACAGTTTAATCCCTAAATGTTTAATTTAAGCCATTGAACCCCTAATCAAACTCTGTTTGCTGCGTTGTTTCTTTTCAAGTGTTTAGTTTAACGCATAGGATCTTAATGTGCATCTAGAGATGATAAAAAGAAAAAAAGGTCATTAATCGAAGTCGGCTTTAACGAGTTGGCTTCGGTTTTTCCCGTGTAATCTTCTTAGTTCGGGTCGGGCGTCTTGGTCGGGATAAGGGGTTACATTTGTTGGTATCAGAGCCAGGTTTCGAAAGAATTGGGGATGATGGTAAGTGAAATTGGTATGTTTTGATGTTCGATTCGATGTTAAGTGGCATGTCGTTTGAAAATCATGTTTTTGGTTGAATGTTGGTGCTTATGTTATGCTCAGTTGTTATGAATCATATGGGAGTTAAATATGATTGCATGTTGATGATGTGATGAAGATGTGTGCTGATCGTGGATGATGTAAAGCATGATGAATATGATATGCTATTGTATGCAATGTTATGCTTGAGGGAAATCGCGGTGCCCATTTCCTTATTACACTAGTAAAATGTTTTAAATTGGTTTTGTAAACTTGGATCCTTGCTTGCGGCTGGCCTAACTCATGGTTTGAAATATTTTTGTTATTATGCCTTGTTGAAAATAGCACAATGGGTCCGAGGAGAGAGCTTAGATCGAATACGGTCGTGCCTGTGCCTGAGCAGGGTAATTAGGGGGCCGAGGTTCCACCTGATGAGACTCTACCTCCTCCACCACCACCTGGAGGTGGAGAGCCGGAGCAACATGGACAGGCTGGTCCAGTACTAGGCGATCTAACGCTGCTGGTTCAGGCAATCACTAGAGTGCTTCAGGCTGTGGTAGCTGGAGCGCAAGTTCAGGCACCTGCAGCTGGGCAAGTGGGTTTGCCTTTGGAAAGGCTGAGGAATCTGGGAGCTGTTGAGTTCTGTGGTATGTCTCCTGAGGCATTAGAGGCATGGTTAGCCAGTACGATCCGCATTATGGATCAGATGGGATGCAGTGAAGCGCGCAAGCTGGGGTGCGCAGTTTCATTAATTTAGGGTGATGCCTATAGTTGGTGGACGACTATCACCATTGGTTTGGAGCCTAATGAGGTGGATTGAGATTTCTTTCAGAGTGCATTTAAGAAGAAGTATCTTGGTGTGAGATACTTGGATGAGAAGAAGCGCGAGTTTATGTCACATGTGCAAGGAAATCTTTCTGTGGCTGAGTACGAGGTCCAGTTCGTACATCTGAGCCAATATGCCCCTGAGTTGATGCCGAGTGAGAGGCATCATTGTGATCGCTTCCGGTATGGGCTTGTACAAGAAATGAAGACCTTTATGTTGGCCTCGGATTACACATATTTTGATGTGCTCGTGTGTCGGGCTAAGGACATCGAGCAGAGCTTGGGTCTGACATCTCGTGGAGGTGGTTCTAGCTCTGGTAAGAGAGCTGCTGAGTTTAGTTCTGGAGGTGCACGAAACAAAAGAGGCCAAGATAGGAGGTATCAGCCTGATACGAGGCGAGGTGCTCCTGGATGAGGTGGACGAGTGAAGTCTGAGCAGCAGACGTGCTGGACGTGTGGATCGAGGGATCATCTAAGGCAAGATTGTCCTTTTGCAGCTAGAGAGGCACATGCTCCTGTTGTGGTGATAGGGAATTCCTTCTGAAATTGTGGTTCAGTTGATCATATGAGGCGTGAGTGTCCTCTGTTGACTGGTGGAGGCTAGGGGCGTGCACCTGCTGCTGCTGCACCTCAGAGAGGTCGTGGGTGTGACCGAGGTAACTTTTAGAGGAGAGAGGAAGGACAACGAGGAGTTGCTCACGTGGTAGCTGTTCAGCCGGAGGGAGGTGGTCCTGCGAGAGTTTAAGCTCAGCGCGAGGGGTGCAACGATACGGATGTGATCGTAGGTACCTTTGCTCTACAGTCTTTATCTTTTTTTAGCATTGATCGATTCTGGATCCACGCATTCTTATATCTTGAGTGACCATGCCTATTTGCTTGACGCACCTGTTGAGTTGTTGAGAGTAGGAATGCAAGTGACTAGTTCCTTTGGTGAGACTGTGGTCACAAGGAAGTTGTATAGGAGATGCCCTTTTTCTGTGCAGGGTCATGTTTTTCCTGTAGATTTGATGGAATTACCTTTTTATGGCTTTGATGTGATTTTTGGGATGGATTGGTTGTCTGAGCATAGGGCTGTTGTTGATTTCGATGTTAAGCGAGTTACCTTGAAGCTTGCTGATGATTATGAGGTGGTGATAGTAGGCGAGAATGTGAAATTCTTGTCTAATGTTGTTTCGGCTTTGGAAGCAAGCCGTATGCTAAGGATGGGTTGTGATGCTTATCTTGCATATGTGATGAATCCTGGTGCAAAGGATGTGCGTGTGCAGGACATCAGAACAATTTGTAATTTTCCAGGTGTCTTTCCGAAAGTGTTGCATGGGTTGCCGCCAAACAGGGAAGTTGAGTTTGGTATTGAGTTGTATGAAAATATGACTCCAGTGTCCATTTCTCCTTATCGAATGGCACCAAAAGAGATAAAAGAGTTAAAGATGCAACTTCAGGAGTTGCTTGATCGAGGGTTCATCCGGCCGAGTGTATCACCTTGGGGTGCGCTGGTGTTGTTTGTAAAGAAGAAAGATGGGACAATGCAGATGTTTATAGATTATCGGCAATTGAACAAATTGATGATCAAGAATAAGTATCCTTTGCCAAGGATTAATGATCTCTTTGATCAGTTTCAAGGAGCCTCGGTGTTTTCTAATATTGATTTGAGGTCAGGGTATTACCAGTTAAAGGTGAAGGATGTGGACGTACCTAAGACGGATTTTCGGACAAGGTACGAGCATTATGAGTTCTTAGTGATTCCTTTTGGATTAACCAACGCACCCGCTCCTTTCATAGACATGATGAATCGCGTATTCCATGAGTTTTTGGATTAGTTTGTGGTAGTGTTCATCGATGAAATCCTTGTGTACTCTCGTACCGAGGAGGATCATGATAGACACTTAAGGATAGTGTTGTAAGTGTTGTTCAAGAACTAGCTTTATATTAAGCTGAGCAAGTGTGAGTTTTGGCTTAGGGAGGTAGTCTTCCTTGGACATGTTGTATCGGCCGAGGGTATTCGTGTTGATCCACATAAGATAGGAGCAGTGATGAATTGGAAAGTGCCCAAGTCCGTGACAGAGGTGGGAAGTTTTCTTGGCTTGGCTGGATATTACCGTAGGTTTGTCGAGGGTTTTTCAAAGATTGTTGCACCTTTGAGCAAGTTGTTGTAGAAGAATGTTCGCTTTGAGTGGACATATGCGAGGCAGCAAGCTTTTGAGAAGCTGAAGGAAGCTTTGACGCAAGCTCCTGTCTTGATTCAACCTAAGTCTGGTAAGGAGTTTGTAGTCTATAGTGATGCATCCTATGTCGGTTTGGGTTGTGTGTTGATACAAGAGGGTAATGTAGTGGAATATGCATCTAGACAGTTGAAGGTGCATGAGCGTAACTACCATACTCATGATCTTGAGCTCGCGGTTGTTGTGTTTGCTTTGAAGATTTGGAGGCATTACCTTTATGGCGAGAAGTGTGTGGTATTCACATATCATAATAGTTTGAAGTATCTTATGTCTCAAAAGGAGTTGAATCTTAGGCAACGACGATGGGTGGAGTTGCTTAAGGATTATGATCTATCAATCGAGTACCATCCTGGTAAGGCCAATGTTGTGGCTGATGCTTTGAGCAGGAAGGTGGCTGTGGAGTTGAGGGCGATGTTTGCTCGCTTGAGCATATCACGAGATGGTGGTCTTGTTACCGAATTGCAAGTGAAACTATCCTTTTCGGAGTATCATTCGCTTGAGTATCATTCTCTTGTTACTCACATTCAGGATATTGTGGATGGTAAGCCTTCAGATTTCAGTTTCAATGATGATGGTGTTCTATGCTTTGGGAGTCGGATAGTGGTGCCCAATGATGTTGAGTTGAGGCGCACTATTCTGACTGAAGCTCATAGTAGTCCTTTTGCTATGCACCATGGTAGTACGAAGATGTATCGTGGTTTGAAGGATGAGTATTTTTGGGTGGGTTTGAAGAAGGATATTGCCGAGTTTGTTGCCAAATGCATGGTTTGTCAGTGAGTGAAGGCTGAACATCAAGTTCCTTCTGGGTTGTTGCAACTGTTGAAAATCCCAGAATGGAAGTGGGAGAGGATTACCATGGATTTTGTGTCTAGTTTTCCTTTTTCACAATCAAAGAAGAATTAGGTTTGGGTGATTGTTGATCGCCTTACGAAGTGTGCACACTTCTTGCCTGTGCATACTATGCATACATTGGATAAGCTCGCTGAGTTGTACATTGCTGAGATTGTGCGTTTGCACGGGGTACCGAAGTCTATAGTGTCGGATAGAGATCCAAGGTTCACATCGACGTTTTGGGAATGTTTGCAACCAGCTTTGGGTACACGGTTGAATTTCAGTATTTCTTATCATCCTCAGACGCTTCATACACACTACCGAACAACACAAGGTGGAGTTTACCGGTACAATCGCAACCCCTCAACACTCGTGATGGAGTTTAACGGTACAATCACAACCCCTCAACATCACTCATCGGAAGTTGTATAACTTACTAGCGAGAGCCGGGACACACCACAAGGGTTACACATGGGAGCTACCTCAACCATTGTAATCACCTTAACCAAGCTCACACACGGGAGCAACCCTCCACCGTTGTGACGCTTAACAAAGTCCACCCACGAGAGCCATCCTCCATCGTGGTGACACTTAACAAAGTCCACCCACGAGAGCCATCGTCCATCGTGGTGACACCAATTTCCTCAATCGCTAGGGTACTTGGATTGAGTTTACGGTACAATCTCAACCCCTCAACATCCAAGGCGACTCAACTTACGGTGCACCCAATCCTATAGCTGGCTAACTATATCCGATTAATGTAACCAAAAACCAGTTACACCACTTGCCAATACTCATCAATTAACATCATCAATTCACTGTTTTAAAGCATTAAGCAAAGCCATTAAACATCATGCAACATTATGCATCAATTCTACATTTCCAACATACAAAACCAAGGATCTCTTACCATGAGCATCCTTCAACACATGACTTTCAAAACCAGCATTAATCATGCTAAAACATGCTTTCAAAACAGAATTTAAACATGCAAATTAAATACATTGCATCCAACCATCTCATGGTTCATCCAAGAGTGAGAATTTTCCCGAAAACTTACTCTTGAGCTTAGTTAAGTTGCTTAGAGTTAAACTAAGCTCCCATAACCTTCAAACACTGGTTTCAAAGCTGAAAACCCAACTTCACTCACCCATACACAAAACTAAGCTAGCCGACAAGCCTTCCAAGCATCCGAAACCTCCAACGCCAACTCTATTGCTTCCGGATCATTCTCCCCTGTTTTAAACACATAACAACAGAGGATTAATGCATCATCATGCACTAGAAACACCAGCAATAGAATCCAACTCGCTGCTCTACACAAATCTAACATTCCGGCTACCAAACACAACCGAAATCACCTCCAAACTCTTCCAAAGCATAACCCAGCCAAGATCCATCACTTCTAACCATTTCTGAACATCATTTAACATCCAAAATGAACCCAAACTCGTCCTTATACCTCCAGCATTAACAGAACACCAAAATCACCCCAAATACCACCATTTTCATAAGCAAAAACTTAGGAAACATAACCTATTCGGGATTGCATTGATCAAACCTCAATTACACATCATTAAACATCAAAAATACATTAAAAAGCCAAAATCAAGATCACAACATTAAAACCTTTCATAAAACTTAATTTAAGGATTGAGAACTTGGGAATTTCAGTAAAGAACTAAGTATTTAGAGGAGAAGAACATCCTTACCTCCAAATGTAGATTTCTCCTTGATTAGAGCCAAAATCCTTGAAAATTCAATAAGCAAATCAAGAGGTTTTGATGTAGAAAGGATTAGGAATCAATTGATAATTGAAACCTCATCATTTAGTGTGAAAATCAATAGAAATGTTTCTGTAGAAATGTGTTTGGCTGAGGGAATTTTGAGAGAAAATGAGATGAGAAATTTCTAACAAAAGTTAGTTATGAAAATCTAAAATATGGTTTTCCACTTTTCCTTTAATTAATTAAACATTAAATGAATCATTAAAATTAAGAACAATCTGGAGAAATCCTTCCTTGGGTAAATTAGCTCCTTAAAGATTCAAAGTTTCAATCCTTACAAAACAGTCACCACTGAACTTTTCAAAAATTACATTTTAGTCACTATTTCCAAATGTCACACTTCCAAACCTTATTTTGTAAAATTGATTTCACCACTCTCTTATATATATTAAAAGAGGATTTTTAGACATTTTTCCATATTTTTAAAGCATCCCGAACTAGGCTTTCCCTAAAACCTCCTTTTATATTCGAACCGAAAATCAGACCGGTCCGGTTCAGACCCTAAACTTCCAAGCCCAAAAATTGGGGTGTTACATTGATGGGTTGTGATTATACCGTTAAACTCCACCTTGTGTTGTCGGTAGAGTGTATGAAGCGGGTGGGACAACACTTGTAATCCGCATATCCGATTGTGTTGTGTTTTGATATGGTTCTTGTTATTGATCACTTGCGAGCCAATATAATGGTGATGATATAATGAATTAATGATGAATGCTTATTTTGAGAAAGCTTGTGATGCTTGAGATTTATGTAGAATGCACGTGATGCTTGGTTTAAGCATGAGTAAAGGTTTTTGTTGTCGTCATTAATGATACTATGAGCATGTGGATTTGAGAGAGGAAATGATGTTTTTAAGTGCATGTTTTAAAGGAAAAGCATGTGTTTACAAAGAATGATGATTTGGTTTTTAAAATGCATTGATGAATGTTTTGGTTTTATAGCGGTCCTCACTAAGCTTTATACTTACGCTTAATCGTTTCATCAATGCAGAGAATTGAGCACCTTTGGCAGCAAAAGAGCAAGGGGTATCCAAGTGATTTTAGCTAAGCTAAGTATGTGTTTTCACTTTAGTGTAATAAGAGGCAATGGGAGGGATTTCCAATCATGAGTTGCTTAGTGTTATGTGACACCTTGAGAATGTTTAGTTTGTGTTTTGAGGCACCTAATTGGTCTCTATATGGTTTGTGGATTTCTATTTGGTATTTTGGATATGTCTTTGTAAGTGTTTTAAAGCATGATTTTATAGTTCCATGATCTTCATGAATTGCCATGCCTAATGCTTATATTGTGGATGGTTGTTAATGCATTTGTGTTAGAAATGATTGAAATAACATGTATGGTAGATATGATGTGAATAGTTGTTGTTAAGTGCACAATTGTGGCTGTTGGTTGTGCATTTATGGTACGAGTATCGATACTCGGGATTGGGTATCGATACTCGAAATCATATTTCAGGTCAAACCGCATAGGGGTATCGAAACGAGTTGGGTGCGTATCGATACGCCTGTGCAAAGTAAGAAGGGCGTACTGATACACGGGGAAGGGTATCGATACCTTTTCCCCAACTTTGGTTACTATCTTCCCACATATCGATACAGGTTTTAGGGTACCGATACCTGACCGTTATATTCAGTTAAAAGTATCTTTCCAAGTTCTGTAATGTTACATTATGGTCCCTGAATGTTGAATGTACAATTTGTTGAGTTTGGATGGTCCGTTTGTGTTGAAATTTGACATGGAAGTTTGTTATATGACTAATTAAGGATTGGTAACCTTAGAATTGGATTAGCCCCTGTAGTTTTCAGAAATTACAGTTTAATCCCTAAATGTTTATTTTAAGCCATTGAACCCCTAATCGAACTCCGTTTGTTGCGCCGTTTCTTTTCAAGTGTTTAGTTTAACGCACAAGATCTTAATGTGCATCTAGAGAAGATCAAAAGAAAAAAAGGTCGTTAATCGAAGTCGGCTTTAACGAGTTGGCTTCTATTTTCCCCGTGTAATCTTCTTAGTTTGGGTCGGGCGTCTAGGCCGTGCTAAGGGGGTTACGTAGAGATCCCGAAATCCTTGAGTTTCTTGATTTTTGAAGTGTTTTGGTTGAGTTTTGGGGTGTTCTTGAGGAATTCGAGTTGTTGGGGGTATAATGAGGGTTTTGGGTTGTTTTTAGATGTTGATTAATGGCTAAAATGTGTTGGAGGTATTGGGTAATGGCTGGGCTGAGGTTAGAGGTAAATCGATTGAGTTTTCGGTTATTTCGGATGGGTGATTTAGAGCAGGTCTGCGGGAATTCTTTTGAGTGTTGGTGTTTTGGAAGCATTTTAATGCATTGAACCTCTGTTTTAATGTGTTGAAAACATGGGATAATAGTCTGGAATCAAACGAAGTGATTTTGGAGGCTTCGGACGATCGATAGTTGCGTCGGCAAGCGTGGTTTCGCAAGTCGGTGAGTGGAACTTGGGTTTCCAGCGTGGAAACGTTTTAGAAGAGGTTTGGGGAACTTAGTAAGAGCTAGATACGCTTTACTAAGTTTGGAAGAAAGTAAAGTGAATCTCTCTCTCGGATTGTGCTATTGTGAGATTTTGAATGCACTTGTTTTAATTGTGTTAACCAACTATTTTAAAGCATGTTTTGAGTATATGAATTGTGGTTGATGATGTCATGTGGTTAAAGGATGCACTAGGTAAGTGTCCTTGTATGCATGTGTTGATGCATGAGGTTTGAAGCATGGTTTAATGCTTGATTTATGGCTTATCATGAATGTTTTGTAAAAACAGTAAGGTATGCATGAAATGTGGATTATATTGGCAAGTGATGTTGAATAAAGTGTTTTATAAATGAAATCAGATATAGTTAGCCGGCTATAAGATTGAGTGCACTATAAACAAGTCGCCTTGGATATTGAGGGGTTGTGATTGTACCGAAAACTCCATCCAAGTACCCTAACGATTGAGGTTTGTTTAAGGTTGCAATGGTTGAGGTAGCTCCTGGGTGAAAACCTTGTGTGTGTCCCATCTCTCGTTAGTGGGTTATACAACTACCTATGAGTGGTGTTGAGGGGTTGTGATTGTACCAAATAATCCACCACGGATGTCACAACGGTGGAGGGTCGCTCCCGAGTGTGAGCCTTGAGATGTCGGTAGGATGTATGAAGGGTTTTTGACAAGCCTTGGTAATCTGTGTATCCGATATGTTTTTGAGAATATTATTATCACTTGTGAGCCAATATAATGAAATGAAACTTTGTGGAAAACGTTGTTAATGCATAATTTGAAAGCTGCATGTTTTGGTTTAAGCTTAGCATAAAGGTATTTATGTTTGGAAGGCTTGTATTATGCGTAGCAATGGTTGAATTGCTGGGTTTATATGTATCATGTTGTATGATGTTTATTAGAATGGTTTTAAGGATAAAGTGCATGTTTTGTCAAAGGAAGCATGATGTTTTTGAAAAGAGTGAAAAATGGTTTTGTGCATTGATGATGTTTTTGGTTTGAGCAATCCTCGCTAAGCTTGTATGCTTATGCTCTCTTCGTTTGTCAATGCTGTCAATTTGAGATTTGGAGGCAGCATTTGCAAGAGATCGGTGGAAGACTTTGATTGAAGGTAAGTTTTGGTTTTGGAACTAGTGTAATAAAGGCAATGGGGTGTCCGATGTTATGAATGTTGGTTGCTTTAGTGTTTTCCGTATTTGTGCAAGTTTGATATGCATATTTGGTTGTGTGAATGACCTTTAATCTTTGGTTTATGCTTGGATATGCAATTTTCCCTTTTGGTGTTTTTAACTCTTACGAAGCATACCTATAGTGGTTTTGATTTTGTGAATGATGTTATGATGATGTCTATGCTTCGTATAAGTCGTTGTTGATGTACTTTTGAGTTGCTAATATATTTGGACATGTATCGGGATAGTTTCGGATGGTTTAAATTGAGTTAAAACAACATTTTCAAACATTACTGGCCCAAGTGTTTCGAAACACCCTTGCCTGTTTCGAAACGGTGGCTAGAAATGGCGTTGGTGTTTCAAACGGTGAGGCTCGTTCCGAAACATTTTTGCCTCTGTGAACCAACGTTCCGAAACGAGCCTTAGGGTTTTCAAAACGAATCCGCGTATCGAAACAGTTAGCAGTGTTTTGAAACGACCGTTCCGATACGGAGCTCACTGTTTCGAAACGTTCCACCGTTAATGTAGTTATTGAATTATTCTGAGCCTCTGATTCTTACGTTTTGGTCCCTGTTTGCTTTGTATGCAATTGGATGGGTTCTAAAGGTTGTTTTGAGCTGAGATTTCACTGAGAAGCATGTATTGTATCTAATTAAAGATTGGTAACCTGAATTTGGTAATAACGCTCCTAATTTGCCAAATTTACAAAATGGTCCCTAAAACCTTAAATTGGCTATAATTAAAAGGCGATTGTGATGATGTTTTATCCGCTACTTGTGTGCGTACACATAGGAACATAAGTTGCATCTAGACAAGATAAAAAGAAAAAAAGGGTCGTTTATTGAGGTAAACCTTCTCGTTTTACTTCAATATTCCCCGTGTGATCCGTTCGGTTCGGTCAATTGGCCAGGCCGAGTCGAGGGCGTTACATTTGGTGGTACCAAAGCTAGGTTTCGAAAATTGGGATGATGGTAAGTGACTTTGATGTGAAAGTGTGTTATTGGTAATGTTTGCTTTGCCCGATGAATGTTTTAAGCATGTAAATGTTGAGTATGTGATGTTGAGGCTGTAAAGGGTGATTGTGATATGATTGTGAGTTGTTGTATTATGATAGATTGGGTTGAATTTTAATGCTTGTAATGCATGATGGTTGTGACATATATGCTTTTTGCTTTGTGCTATTCTGGGGAGAAATTGGGATGCCCATTGCCTTATTACCTAGTGAAATGTTTTAAGTTGAAATCAAAGTCTTGGATCCTTGCTTGGAGCTGGCCTGAGCAATTTGTTTTGTTTTCTTTGTAAGTGGTTATCATGCCTTAAAAATAATAGCACAATAAACCGAGGAGAGAGTAGCGATCTGGTATGATTCTTGTTGCCTTTGGGCAAGGAATACATAAGTGTGTAAAGTCTCTTGGGGGCTAGACGTCTCGATGTGCGTCGATGTAAGTACCACCTGTGTTGGTTGGGTAAGTGCTGAATTGTATGGTGCCAGGTATGTAGGCGATGTCTAAAGCTTGTAAATTTGTAAATGTTGAGGTGCATGTGACTGCACTAGTTGGTGAACGTTGTGGGCTGCGATTAGCGCTTACGTAATTTGAGTTGAAGTTGAACTCGAGGATTATCACCGGAGGTATCCATGGAGTGGATGACCTGTATGAAAAAGATTAGAAAAGTGGGAACTTTAAAGTTTGGGGAGTGGATGAGTTAAAGAGAGACACCTAAAAGTGGGGCACTATTCGGTTGATGGATTCATGAAGCATTCATACTATGAATTTTGGGGCATCTGACGTTCCTCTTTTCCATGTTTGCCATGACTATTTTCTTAAAATCACCATTTTTAGCATTTTCTTGCATCTGCCATGACCTCTTCCTTTAAACTATTATTTCTAGCCTTTTCCCGCATCTTACAAGTAGGCTGACATAGATTTATGAAAAAACAAAAGATTTCTTGGTATTGATCCCAACCGTAAGGATACAGGAACAAATGTTTTCCATCACTTCAGGAAACAATTGAACCTCAGTTTGAACGGGAGCATCGCTTTGCATGAGAAGGTAAAAAAGAACAAAAGAAGAAGCACATGTGTTGAAGAGTTTTAAGTGGATTGTGTTGTAAAGCAAGATCCACACTTAAGATGTAAGATCCCTAAAGCATAAAAAGGGATAGAGCCATGCCTAGTGGGCAAACTGTGCCATCAGATTGGGGCAAGTTATGTCGACCAAGGGTTCAAGATCCCTGACTTTGACAGGCATGAGAGGAAGAGATTAAAGTGCCAACGTCATGCAAAGACATCCTAGGTGAAGGTTTACCGTGCAAGCGCTTCAAAATGTCCTGTAAGGGAAATAATTTGAGAATTCACAAAAATCGCTGAAGGTGCTTAATGTTATTTTAAGGGGTATATGATGACTTGAATTTTTCAAGACCATTAAAGGACACCTTTCATTCATTATTGGTGTATCAACTACAATGATAGTAGATCTTGAGACATTTGTGACAAGCGTCGTTTTTCGCATCAAAATAATTCATTCTTCTCAAATAATAAACAAAGGAAATTAAGCGTAGTAAGAGAGAAGTAAGGGTTGATCCCACAGGGACTAAGAAAACTTCCTGATTTATGCTTGTTTAATCTCTAACCCAAGAAGTAAGTTGAATATTTAAGTAAAGGTGGGGATTTGTTGATAAAAGTAAGAAAATAAGGAGATTATAAATGAGATTAAAAAGAGATAGATTCAGTATTGTGTAAGTCAGGCTTAGGCTTTGCTTTGACTTAGTTTCCTCGGATCACCGGAAAAGGGTTTTTTACTTCATGATTCTCGTCAGTTACTTGTCTACAAGGACCAGTCCTCATGACTATGCTTTGTATACTGAATACCCAAGTGCAATCTTTGATATCGGTTTTGGAAATTGATCTAATTAACAATATGTTGTAGATAAAAAACGTTTAATTTTGTAAAAGACTGACTCAGATTATGTTGGTTCAATAATAACTGATTCTGATCTCAGATTCCTCTTAGCAAACTATTTTGCTAAACGTGTTCCCAGGAAGTCAAATGTGCTTCAATAACCCGATTCTTTCTCTCACACATTTAACCAAAATAACATCCTGACCAACATCAATCTTTGGTTTTGCAATCGTTTTGATTTTGAAAATAAGCTCAAAAAAATTGAGAGAGATACCCGAAATTGTTTATGTAACCCCCTTAGCCCGGCCTAGATGGTTGACCCGAACTATGAAGATTACACGGGGAAAACCAAAGTCAACCTGAAAGTCAACCTTGATTAACGACCCTTTTTTTCTTTTTAATCTTGTCTAGATGCATATTAATCCTAAGCGTACACTTGAGAAACACATACTTGAAAAGCACAGCGATCGGATTACATTAAGGGGCTCAATTGCACAAATTACAACTATTAGGGACCAAAATGTAAATTCTGGAAATTAAGAGGACTTAACCTATTTTTAAGTTACCAATATGAAATTAATCATATTACATGCTTCCTTGACAAATTTTACCTTAAACGGACATCTCAAACTCAAGCAATTGCAAAAACAATATCCAGGACTAAAACGTAAAACTTGCAAACCATAAAACCATTCAAATCAGTGTCCAACGGTCAACTGTTTCGGAACGGGGGTTGACCGTTCCGAAACGTGGGTTCGTTTCGAGACATGTATCAAAACAGGGCCTGGCAGTGGCCAAAACGTTTCGAAATAGCCTCTACCCGTTTCGATACACGAAGGACATTACAGGCCCCCGTTTCGAAACGCTAGTGCCCGTTCCGATACGGATTGCCCAGAAAGTGCAGACTTTGCTGGTTTAACACACATTTATCCACTCAAACACATTCTAATGATCTCCTAATCATGCCAACAAGTCATCATACATACAAGGTACATATTTGCATCATCAAAACACATTCATGGCATCAATTAGGAAAATCCACAAGTCTATAGGCATGCATCCTAATACTCAAAACCAACCAATCATCAAATCACCAAAACAAGCATCAAAATGGCCATTTACAAGTCCAAAACATCAAAGGCATCATGCCACACTTAGGGAGTCCAAAACATCTCCCAAAACACAACCTAGGTTCCCATTGCCAAAATATCAAAAACTAATAGTGTTGTGAAAACATCACCATACATGAGCTTAGCTTTCCCTTGGATTCTTAGCCTCCTTGCTGCCCTCAAAACACTTCAATTCTCTGCATTATTGGTTCAAGAAAGAGAGCGTAAGCACATTTGTTTAGTGAGGCATGCTCTAAAGAAACAACACAATAATGCATTTTATAAAACACCTTTCATAAGGCCTTTAAACTCATAAACATCATTTCTCATGCAACAATGCATACACAACAAGCATCTCATGCTTCATTAACATCAACGTGTCATATTGGCTTCCAAGTGATAATCCATAACCATTTACAACATAAAACACAATCGGATACGCGGATTACAAGCGTTGTCTCATACGCTTCATACACACTACCGAACACACAAGGTGGAGTTTACCGGTACAATCACAACCCCTCAACACCCGTGATGGAGTTTAACGGTACAATCACAACCCCCTCCACATCACTCATCGGTAGTTGTATAACATCACTAACGAGAACACGGGACACTCAACACAAGATCCACACATGGACTTTTAACCACCATTGTGATCTTAGACATCTCGTTAGTGTACTTGGATGGAGTTTACGGTACAATTACAACCCCTCAACATCCAAGGCGACTTTATTCACGGTGCACCCAATCCTATAGCCGGCTAACTATATCCGATTCAAGTACTTTAAAACCAACATATCACTTGCCAATATACATCATTTAGCATAAACAATCCACTATTTTTAAAGCATTAATCAAAGCCATTAAATCATCATGCATCACTATGCATCAAAACCACATTTATCCATAAAAAACCAAGGATCTCTTACCTTGAGCATCCTTCAACACATGGCTTTCAAAACCATCATTAATCATGCTAAAGCATGCTTTCAAAACAGAATTTAAACATGCAAATTAAATACATTGCATCCAACCATCTCATGGTTCATCAAAGAGAGAGAGAGTTTTCCCGAAAACTTACTCTTGAGCTTAGTTAAGTTGCTTAGACTTAAACTAAGCTCCCAAACCTTCAAACATTCATTACAAACCTGGAAATCCCAACTTCACTCACCAATTCTGTTTCGCAAGCTTGCCGAAACGCCGTTCAAGCCTCCGGATCAACACCACAATGATCCGAAGATGTCTCCCCTGTTTTAAACACAACAAAGCAGAGGATTAATGCATCATCATGCATTAAAATCTTCATCCATTACACCTAAACTTGCTGCTCTCACCAAATCTAACATTTCGGCTACCAAACACAACCGAAATCACTTCCAAACTCTTCCACAACATTACCCAGCCAAGATCCATCACTTCTAAACATTCTTAAACATCAATTAACATCCAAAAAGAACCTAAACTCGTCCTTATACCTCGAGCTATAATAGAACACCGAGATCACCCCCAAAAACCACCATTTTCATAAGCAAAAACTTAGGAAATTCAACCTATTCGGGATTGCATTGATTAAACCTCAATTACACATCAATAAACATCCAAAATACAATAAAAAGCCATCTCAAAACAGATCCTAAACAAACACCACAAATTCCTTCAAGATTTAATCCAAATCTTGAGTTTTAAGCCAAAATCAAGATCACAACATTAAAACCTTTTATAAAACTTAATTTAAGGATTGAGAACTTGGGAATTTCAGTAAAGAACTGAGTATTTAGAGGAGAAGAACATCCTTACCTCTAAATGTAGATTTCTCCTTGATTAGAGCCAAAATCCTTGAAAATTCAATAAACAAATCAAGAGGTTTTGATGTAGAAAGGATTAGGAATCAATTGATGATTGAAACCTCATCATTTAGTGTGAAAATCAAAAGAAATGTTGCTGTAAAAATGTGTTTGGCTGAGGGAATTTTGAGAGAAAATGAGATGAGAAAGTTTTTAAGAAAGTTAGTTATGAATAGCTAAAATATGGTTTCCCTCTTTTCCTTTAATTAATTAAACATTAAATGAATCATTAAAACTAAGAAAAATCTGGAGAAATCCTTCCTTGGGTAAATTAGCTCCTTAAAGATTCAAAGTTTCAATCCTTACAAAACAGTCACCACTGAACTTTTCAAAAATTACATTTTAGTCACTATTTCGAAATGTTGCACTTCCAAACCTTATTTTGTAAAATTTATTTCATCACTCTCTTATATATATTAAAAGAGGATTTTTAGATATTTTCCATATTTTTAAAGCATCCCGAACTAGGCTTTCCCTAAAACCACCTTTTATATTCGAACCGAAAATCTGACCGGTCCGGTTCAGACGCTAAACTTCCAAGCCCAAAATTGGGGTGTTACAACTCCCCCCCCTTAAGAAATTTCGTCCTCGACATTTACCTAGAGGAAAGAGGTACGAAAACTGCTTCTTCATGTCATCCTTTCGTTCCCACGTGGCTTCGTCAACACCATGATGCTTCCACAACACCTTCACCAAATCAATGGTCTTGCCTCAAAGAACTTTACTGTCCGAATCCAGAATTCCCACCGGCTCCTCATCATAGGTGAAGTCTGGATTCAACTCCACTTCCTCCACAGACATAACATGCGAAGGATCCGATCTATACCTCCGAAGCATAGAGACATGAAACACATCATGAATCTTTTCCAACTCTTGCGGCAATCTCAGCTTGTACGCAACATGACCCACACGCTCAATCACCTCGTATGGTCCAATGTACCTAGGGCTCAACTTACCCTTTCGGCCAAACCTCATCACCTTTTTCCAAGGCGAAACTTTCAGAAACACACGGTCACCTACCGCATACTCAACCTCCTTACGCTTCAAATCCGCGTAAGAAATCTGTCGATCAGAAGCTGCCTTCAAGCGCTCACAAATGAGCTTCACCTTCTCGGTGGATCCTTTCAACAAAGCTGGCACTGAAACTAACTTCTGACCTATTTCAGCCCAACAAAGAGGAGTCCTGCACTTCCTCCCGTACAAGGCTTCATAAGGTGCCATTTGAATACTTGTCTGGTAACTATTATTATAACCAAACTCCACCAATGGCAAATGTTTCTCCCAAGAGCCTTGAAACTCAATCACACAGCACCTCAGCATATCCTCCAGCACTTGGATAACATGCTCAGACTGTCCATCCGACTGTGGATGATAGGAAGTTCTGAAATTCAGCCGTGTACCCAAAGCCTGATGTAAACACTACCAGAAACGCGATGTAAACCTCAGATCTCTATCCGACACTATAGACTTTGGCACACCATGCAGCCGCACAATCTCAGCAATGTACAACTCTGCAAGCTTGTCCAAAGTGTACGTAGTATGCACAGGCAAGAAATGCGCACACTTCGTCAGGCGATCCACAATCACCCACACCGAATTCTTCTTCGATGACGAAAAAGGTAACCCAGACACAAAGTCCATGGTAATCCTTTCCCACTTCCACTCAGGAATCCTCAACGGTTGCAACAACCCAGAAGGAAACTGATGCTCAGCCTTAACTCGCTGACAAACCATGCACTTGCTCACATACTCAGCAACATCTTTCTTTAATCCCACCCAATAATACTCATCACGAAGATCACGATAAATCTTAGTACTACCAGGGTGCATAGCAAAAGGACTACTATGAGCTTCAGTCAGAATAGCACGCCTCAACTCAACATCATTGGGCACCACTATCCGACACCCAAAACATAAAACTCCATCATCATTAAAGCAGAAATCTGATGGCCTATCCTCAGCAATATCCTGAACATGTGGCACCAAGGAATCATCCAACAGCTGCTTATCCTTTATCAACTAAACCAAGGATGGTTTCACTTGCAATTCAGCCACAAGACCGCCATCTCGCGAAATGCTCAAGCTGGCAAACATAGCCCTCAACTCCGCTGCCACCTTCCTACTCAAGGCATCCGCTACAACATTAGCTTTGTCCGGATGATACTCGATCGTCAGATCGTAATCTTTAAGCAACTCCACCCAACGTCGTTGCCTAAGATTCAACTCTTTCTGAGACATCAAATACTTCAAACTCTTGTAATCCGTGTACACAGTACACTTCTCACCATACAGGTAATGTCTCCAAATTTTCAAAGCAAAAACCACCGCAGCTAACTCAATGTCATGCGTAGGATAATTGCGCTCATGCACCATCAACTGGCGCGATGCATAAGCCACCACCTTACCCTCTTGCATCAACACACACCCCAAACCAACATAGGATGCGTCACTGTACACCACAAACTCTTTCCCTGATTCAGGCTGAACCAAGATAGGAGCTTGCGTCAAAGCTGCCTTCAGCTTCTCAAAAGCCTGCTGTCTCGCTTCCGACCACTCATACTTGACATCCTTCTGTAACAACTTCGTCAAAGGTGCAGCAATCTTTGAAAATCCATCCACGAACCTCCGATAGTACCCTGCTAAACCAAGGAAACTACGGACTTCGTGAACAGACTTAGGAGGCTTCTAATTCATCACTGCCTCAATCTTCTGAGGCTCAACACGAATCCCCTCAGCAGAAACCATATGACCAAGGAACACAACTTCCCTGAGCCAGAACTCACACTTGCTTAACTTAGCATAAAGCTGATTCTCCAACAAAGCCTGCAACACAATCCTCAAATGCCCCTCATGCTCCTCCTCAGTACGAGAGTACACGAGGATATCATCAATGAACACCACAACAAACTTGTCCAAATATTCATGGAACACTCTATTCATCATGTCCATAAAAAGTTGCAGGAGCATTCGTCAAACCAAACGGCATCACAAGGAACTCATAATACCCATACCTCGTTCTGACGGCTGTCTTTGGCACATCCACATCCTTCACCTTCAACTGGTAATAACCTGACCTCAAGTCAATCTTAGAGAACACAGTCGCTCCCCGAAATTGATCAAAAAGATCATCAATCCTCGGCAAGGGATACTTGTTCTTGATCGTCAACTTGTTCAGTTGCCTATAATCTATACACATCTGCATTGTCCCATCTTTCTTCTTTACAAACAACACTGGTGCACCCCAAGGTGAAACACACGGCTGGATGAACCCTCGATCAAGCAACTCCTGTAGTTGCATCTTCAGCTCTTTTAGCTCTTTAGGTGCCATTCGATAAAGAGAAATGGACACCAGAGTCGTATTCTCATACAACTCGATACCAAACTCAACTTCCTTGTTTGGTGGCAACCCACGCAATTCTTCCAAAAAGACACCCGGAAAATCGCAAATGGTTTTCATGTCATGCACATGTACATCCTTTGTACCAGGATTCATCACGTATGCCAGATAAGCATCACAATCCATCCTTAACATACGGCTTGCTTCAAAACCGAAACAACATTAGACAAGAATTTCACATTCTCGCCTACTATTACCACCTCATAATCATCAGCAAGCTTTAAGGTGACCCGCTTAACATCAAATTCAACCACTGCTCTATGCTCAGCCAACCAATCCATACCAAGAATCACATCAAAACCATAAAAGGGTAACTCCATCAAATGCACAAGAAAGACATGACCCTGAACTGATAAGGGACACCTCCTATACAACCTCCTCGTGACCACAGTCTCACCAAAAGAACTAGTCACTTGCATTCCTACTTCAAGCAACTCAAAAGGTATATCAAGAAAACGTGCATGCTCACTCAAGATATAAAAATGCGTGGATCCAGAATCAATCAAAGCCAACAATGATAAAGACTGTAGAACAAAGGTACCTGCAATGACATCGGTGTCGTTACGCTCTTCGCGCTGAGCATAGACCCTCGCAGGACCGCCTCCCTCAGGCTGAACTACTACAACATGAGCGATACCATGTTGACCCTCATCTCTCCTCTGACAATTGCCTCAGCCGCGCCCACGGCCTCTCTGAGGTGCAGCCACAGCAGGTGCACGTCCCTGGCCTCAACCAGCCAACAGAGGACACTCACGCCTCATATGATCTGCTGAACCACAGTTCCAGCAAGAATTCCCTGTCACCACAACAGGAGCTTGTGCCTCTCTAGCCGCACGAGGACAATCTCGCCTCAGATGGTCCCTCGATCTACACGTCCAACATGTGTGCTGCTCAGACCTCACTCGTCCACCATGAGCCTGTCCACCACGCCCTGGAGCACCTCGCCTCACATCAGACTGTTGCCTCCTATCTCGGCCTCTCTTGTTCCGTCCACCTCCAGAAATAAACTCACCAGCCCTCTTACCAGAGCTAGAACCACCTCCACGTAATGCCAGACCCAGGTTCTGCTCGATATCCTTAGCTCGAAGTACGAGCACATCAAAATCCGTCTAATCTTTAGTCAACATATAGGTCTTCACTTCCTGCACCAGCCCATATCGGAAGCGATCACAAAGAGGCCTCTCACTCGGCATCAACTCAGGCGCATACTGGCATAGACGTACGAATTAGACCTCGTACTTAGCCATAGAAAGACTTCCTTGCACAAGTGATATGAACTCGCGCTTCTTTTCATCCAAGTATGTAACACCCTGGTTTTGGGCCTAGATGTTTTAGACATCGGACCCGACCGGTCGAGAACGGTTCGAATCGTGTAAGGTGATTTAAGGAAATCAAGGATCAGGATAGGATAAAAAATTTGGTAAAAATTGCTAAAATCCTCTAAAAATATATTTTAAGAGGATGGTCAAATCTATTTTACAAAAAGGGTTTCGGAAATGGGACATTTCGAGTAGTGACCTAATTGTAAAGTTTCAAAACTGTGGAAAATGTGATTTTTAAAGGAGAAGTCAAATTCTTAGAATCTTTACGGGGCTTTATGGAAATTTAACCTTCCTTAATATGACATGTGTTTAAAATGGCTTTTGATTAAATAGCTTTAATTGGTTTTTATTTTAATTAATTAATTTGGTGGTTAATGTGAGATTGCATCACGTAACTACCATCTTCTCCAGATTTTCAGCCAAACACTATTTTCATTCATTTCTCTCTAGAATTCTTTTCTCCCAAACACTCTCTTTATATTTTTTAAACAATTTTCAAGAAATCCTTTCAAGTTCTTCAAGATTTTGCTAAGGAAAACTTGTCATTCATTGAGGAAGGCAAGGATTGGAGGTAAATCCCGTTCTCAACCTCTAATCAAAGTTCTTTATTGAAATTCCCAAGATATTTGGCTTTTAATTAATGTTTTTGGTTGAGTTTTCATTATAGTTTTGATTGGAGATCAAAATCTTGTAAAAATATGGTTGAAATCTTAACTTTCGGATTTGTTTTGTTAAGCTCTGTTGTGGATTGATTTCAATTGAGTTTTAAGTTGGTTAGTATGTCTAAATGATGTTTTGATAACATAGATCTCGAAATCCTTGATATCCTTGAGTTTCTTGTTAGCTTTAAGTGAGTTTTTGAGGTGAGATGGTAGAATCTTGCTTGCTGGAGGTATAAGGATGGGTTAGGTTGTTTATTAGATGTGTTTTGATGTTTATAATGGATTGGAAGTGATGTATGTTGGCAGGATTTGGTTTAGGAAGCAATCGATTAAGTTTTCGGTTGTTTTAGATGGGTAAATTGATGTAGTTTGGGTGAGCAACGAGTTTTTGAATTGTTGATGGTGTTTAAATGCATTTTAATGCATTTAGATCTTTGTTTTGATGTTTTGAAAACATGGGATCTTGATTTGGGAGCAAACGAGGTGTTGTTGGAGGCTCCAGAAGAGTAATTTTTGTGTCGGCGAGCAAGGCTTCGTGTATCGGTGAGTGGAAATGGATTTTCCAGCTTTATAATGCTTTGAGCGTGGTCTTGGGAGCTTAGTGTAAGTTTGAAACACTTAGCTAAGCTCAAGAGTAAGTGATTCGAAAGTCTCTCTCGGAAATGTGCTATATTTTGATGAAAATGCACTTGAGTTAATTATGGTTTTGATTACCGTTTTAAAGCATGTTAGAAGCATGAGTAATGTTGGATTTTAAGGCCATTGTGTTAAGGATGCACTAGGTCAGTGATCCATGGTTCTATGTGGGAAATGCATATGATGTTACGCATGCTATGCTTGTAGAAATGACATTGTATTTACGCTTGTCAATCTATGGATTATTGATGTTAAATGATTATATTGGCAAGTGATGAAAGTGGTTTTTGGTTATTGTAATCGAATATAGTTAGCCGACTATAGGATTGGGTGCACCTTGAATAAAGTTGCCTTGGATGTCGAGTGGTTGTGATTGTGCCGTAATCTCCATCCAAGTACCCTAACGATTGAGACTAAGATCACAACGATGAATGGTTTAATCCCGTCCGTGAATCTTGTGTTTGTGTCCCTTACTCTCGTTAGTGGAATTATACAACTACCAATGAGTGATGTGAGCGGTTGTGATTGTGCCATTAATTTCCATCACGGGTGTTGAGGGGTTGTGATTGTGCCATGTAACTCCACCTTGTGTAGTCCGGTAGTATGTATGAAGCGTGTGGGACAACGCTTATAATCCGCGTATCCGATTGTGTCATTGAGTTTGTTTTGATATGGTTGAGAAATGATCACTTGTAAGCCAATATAATGATGATGAGTAATGGTTTAAGCATGAGATGCTTGTGATTATGCTAGAATGCATGTGATGCTTGGTGAAGCATGAGCAAAGGTTTATTTGCTGTTTTAAAATGATGCAAGAGCATGTGTTTTAGAAAGTGCAATGATGTCTTGAAAGGGCATGTTTTATGTGAAAGCATGTGTTGATAATAGTGTTTTTCCATTTGTGTGAAATGCATCGATGAATGTTGTTAGCGATCCTCACTAAGCTTTGTGCTTACGCTCATTTGTTTGATCAATGTAGAGAATTAGGCATTTGAGGCAGCGAGTAAGAAAGGGGAATCCAAGCACTTTGGTCTAGCAAAGTATGTTGTTTTTCTTTGGTGTAATATGAGGAAATGGGTGGGATTTCTACTTTTGGTTAATTGAGGATGTTGATTATTACTTTGTTCACATGTGGTTTGGTATATTGAGTTGTAATTGGCCTTTGAGGTTTGATTGATGCATGATTGTGGTTTTTAGCTTTTGTATGGTTTTAAAGACTTGGAAGCATGCCTATAAATCTAATGCTTGCTTGAATGATGCTATGTTTTAGTTCGTACTTCACAATGTTGATCTTTGATGCTTAAACATGTTGTATGTATGCTGTGGCATGAATTGGAATGTTTTCGGGGGTGTCTATGAGTGAAAAACCAGCAAAATCTACTTTTGCAGGGCAAGGCGTATCGGAACGCCCTTACCTGTTTCTAAACAGAGGTCTGAAAAGGCCATGAGGTTTCAGAACGGGTAGGAACGTTTCGGAAAGATTTGCTACTGGTAAGGGGTATTTCGATACGGGTTTCGGAATGCAACCGAGTATCGAAACGGTGAACCTGGTTTCGAAACGATCGTTTCGATGCAGGGCCTTGTTTCGAAACACCTGAGCATTGGAGTTGAATTTGAATTGTTTCGATACATGCCATGAGCTGATTTTGGATGATGGAAAGCATGTTGACCATGATGCTTCATTGTATGCTATACTATGTTAAGGGAAATCGGGGTGCCCATTGCCTTATTACACTAATTAAATGTTTTTGTAAACTTTGATCCTTGCTTGAAGCTGGCCTAAATGGTTTGATTTGTTTTTGTTGTTATGCTTTCTTTAAAATAGCACTATGGGTCCGAGGAGAGAGCTGAGGTCGAATACAATAGTGCCTCAGGGCGACCAGGGTGAGGAAGGGGCTAATGTCCCTCATGGTGGAAACCTACCTCCTCTGCCACCACCTGGAGGTGGGGAGCAGGTGCAGCAAGGACCTGCTGGTCTGGGTTTGGGTGATCTAACGCCATTGGTTCAGGCGATCACCGGGGCGTTTCAGGCTACTGTTTCCGGAGCGCATGTACAGGCCCCTGCAGCCAGGCAAACGGGCTTACCATTGGAGAGGTTGAGGAGCCTAGGAGCTGTGGAGTTCTTCAAAATGTCTCCTGAGGCGTCTGAGGCCTGGTTAGCGAGAACGATCCGTATCATGGATCAAATGGGATTCAACAATGTGCGCAAGCTGGGATGCGCAATTTCTTTGTTGCAAGGCGATGCCTACAGCTGGTGGGACGACTACCACTACTAGTTTGGAACCCAATGAGGTTGATTGGGGGTTTTTCAGAGGTGCCTTCAAGAGGAAGTATCTGGGGGTGAGGTACTTGGATGAGAAGAAACGTGAGTTTATGTCGCTAGTTCAGGGCAATCTTTTTGTGGCTGAGTACGAGGTCCAGTTCGTACGCCTAAGCCAGTATGCCCCTGAGCTGATACCTAGTGAGAGGCACCGATGTGATCGCTTCCGGTACGGGCTGGTACAGGAAGTCAAGGCGTACATGTTGGCTGCAGATTATACCGACTTCGATGTGCTTGTGTGTCGAGCCAAAGACATTAAAAAGAATTTGGGTTTGTCATCTCGAGGTGTTGGTTCTAGCTCTATGAAGAGAGCAGCTGAGTATAGTTCTGGGGGTGGACGGAACAAAAGAGGTCGAGATAGGAGACATCAGCCTGAGGGGAGCCGAGGTACTTCGGGTCGAGGTGGTCAAGTCCAGGGAGGCCGAGTGAGGTCTGAGCAACACATGTGCTGGACATGTGGGTCGAGGGACCATCTGAGGCGAGATTGTCCTCGCGCACCTAGAGAGGTTCATACTCCTGTTGTGGTGACAGGGAATTCATGTTGGAATTGTGACTCGATAGATCACATGAGACGGGAGTGTCCTCTAGTGGCTGGTGGAGGCCAAGGACGTGCACCTGTTGTGGCTGCACCTCAGAGAGGCCGTGGGCGCGGCCGAGGGAACTTCCAGAGGAGAGATGAGGGTTAGAGAGGCGTTGCTCATGTAGTTGCAGTTCGACCTGAGGGAGGCGGTCCAGCCAAGGTTTATGCTCAGCGCGAGGAGCGCAATGATACTGATGTTACCGCATGTACCTTTGTTCTTCAGTCTTTATCATTGCTAGCCTTGATTGATTTTGGATCTACATATTCTTATATCTTGAGAGAGCATGCACATTTTCTTGATATACCTGTTGAGTTGCTTGAAGTAGGAATGCAAGTGACTGGTTCTTTTGGTGAGACTGTAGTCACTAGGAAGTTATATAGGAGATGCCCTTTATCTGTGCAAGGTCATGTTTTTCTTGGGATTTGATGGAGTTACCCTTCTACGGATTCGGTGTAATCCTGGGCATGGATTGGTTGACGGAGCATAGAGCGGTGGTTGACTTTAACGTCAAACGGGTCACCTTAAAGCTTGCTGATGATTATGAAGTAGTTGTAGTAGGCAAGAATGTGAAATTCTTGTCGAATGTGATTTCGGTTTTGGAAGCAAATTGTATGATGAAATTAGGCTGTGAGGCTTATATTGCCTATGTGATGAATCCTGGCACGAAGGATGTGCGTATGTAGGATATCCGAACCGTTCACAATTTTCCAGGTGTCTTTCTGGAAGAATTTGCCTAGATTGCCACCAAACAGGGAAGTTGAGTTTGGTATCGAGTTGTACGAGAATATAACTCCGGTGTCCATTGCTCCTTATCGCATGGCACCTAAAGAGCTAAAAGAGTTGAAAACACAACTACATGAGTTGTTGGACCGAGGTTTCATCCGGCTGAGTGTGTCACCTTGAGGTGCACTTGTCTTGTTTGTTAAGAAGAAAGATGGGACAATGTGGATGTGCATAGATTATCGGCAACTGAACAAGTTGACGATCAAGAACAAGTATCCCTTGCCTAGACTTGATGATCTCTTTGTTCAGTTCTGGGGAGCCTCAGTGTTTTCTAAGATAGACTTAAGGTCAGGGTATTACCAGCTGAAGGTGAAGGTTGTGGATGTACCTAAGACATCTTTTCAGACAAGGTACGGGCATTACGAGTTCTTAGTGATGTCGTTTGGTTTAACCAACACACCTGCAGCTTTCATGGACATGATGAATCGTGTCTTCCATGAATTCTTGGATCAGTTTGTGGTGGTGTTCATCGACGATATCCTTGTGTATTCGCGTACCGAGGAGGATCATGATAGACACATAAGAAACGTTTTGCAAGCGTTGTTGAAAAACCAGTTGTATGCCAAGCTAAGCAAGTGTGAGTTTTGGCTTAGGGAGGTGGTCTTCCTTGGACATGTTGTGTCAGCTGAGGGTATTAGCGTTGATTCGCACAAAGTAGAGGTTGTGATGAAATGGAAAGTGCCTAAGTCAGTAACAGAGGTACAAAGTTTCCTTGGTCTAGCTGGGTATTACCGTAGGTTTGTCGAGGGTTTCTTGAAGATAGATGCACCTTTGACCAAGTTGTTGCAAAAGAATGTTCGTTTTGAGTGGACAGATGCGAGGCATCAAGCTTTTGAGAAGCTGAAGGAAGCTTTGACGCAAGCTACTGTTCTGATTCAGCCTGAGTCCGGTAAGGAGTTTGTGGTTTATAGTGATGCGTCCATTTTTGGTTTGTGCTGCGTGTTGATGCGGGAAGGTAAGGTAGTAGCTTATGCATCTAGGCAGTTGAAGGTGCATGAGCGTAACTACCCTACTCATGATCTTGAGCTTGCGGCTGTTGTGTTTGCTTTGATGATCTGGAGGCATTACCTGTACGGTGAGAAGTGTGTTGTGTTCACGGATCATAAGAGTCTAAAGTATCTTATGTCTCATAAGGAGTTGAATCTTAGGCAACGTCGTTGGGTGGAGTTGCTTAAGGATTATGATCTGACGATCGAGTACCACCTGGGAAAGGCTAATGTTGTAGCTGATGCTTTGAGCAGGAAAGTGGTCGTGGAGTTGAGAGTGATGTTTGCTCGCTTGAGCATATCACGGGATGGTGGACTTATTTCGAAATTGCAAGTGAAACCATCTCTAATTCAGATGATCAAAGACAAGCAATTGCTTGATGATTCCCTTGTTTCGCATGTTCAGGACATTGCGGAGGTAGGCCTTCTGATTTAAGCTTTAATGATGACGGTGTTTTTGTGCTTTGGGAGTCGAATAGTGGTGCCAAATGATGTTGAGTTGAGGCGCACTATTTTGACGGAAGCTCATAGTAGTCTTTTTGCTATGCATCCTGGTAGTACAAAGATGTACCGTGATTTGAAAGATGAGTACTACTGGGTGGGATTGAAAAAGGATGTGGCTGAATTCGTTAGTAAGTGCATGGTGTGTCAGCGAGTGAAGGCTGAACATCAGGTTCCTTCTGGGCTGTTGCAACCTTTGAGAATCCCAAAATGGAAGTGGGAAAGAATTCCCATAGATTTTGTGTCAGAATTGCCGTTGTCACCGTCAAAGAAGAATTCGGTTTGGGTGATTGTAGATCAGCTCACGAAGTGTGCACATTTTCTGTCTGTGCATACTACGTATACCTTGGATAAGTTGGCTAAGCTGTACATAGCTGAGATTGTGCGGTTGCACGGTGTGCCAAAGTCTATAGTGTTGGATAGGGATCCGAGGTTTACAACACGATTTTGGGAATGTTTGCATCAAACCTTGGGAACACGGTTGAATTCTAGTACTTCGTATCATCCTCAGATGGATGGACAGTCGAAACGTGTAATCCAAGTGCTTGAGGACATGTTGAGATGTTGTGTGATAGATTTTCAGGGTTCTTGGGAGAAGCACTTATCGCTGGTTGAGTTTGCGTATAATAACAGTTATCAGGGAAGTATTCAAATGGCTCCATACGAGGCTTTGTATGGGAGAAGATGTAGAACCCCTCTCTGATGGGCAGAAGCTGGGCAAAAGTTGATTTCGATGCCAGCTATGCTAAAGGGAACCACCGGGAAGGTGAAGCTCATTTGTGAGCGTTTGAAGGCAGCATCGGATAGGCAAAAGTCTTACGCGGTCCTGAAGCGTGAGGAGATTGAGTTCGCGGTTGGTGAACGTGTGTTTTTTAAAGTATCGCCTTGGAAGAAGGTGATGAGATTTGGGCATAAAGGGTAAGCTTAGCCCAAGGTTCATTGGACCTTACGAGATTGTGGAGCGTATTGGTCCTGTGGCATACCTGTTGAGATTGCCTTTGGAGCTGGAAAAGATACATGATGTGTTCCATGTCTCTATGTTGCGGAAGTATAGATCGGATCCTTCACATGTGATGCCTATTGAGGAGATAGAGTTGAATCCAGATCTGTCTTATGATGAGGAACTAGTGAGGGTTCTAGATGTGAGCAGTAAAGTTCTTCGTGGTAAGACGATAGAGCTTGTGAAGGTGTTGTGGCGACACCGAGGAGTTGAGGAGGCAATGTGGGAAAGCAAGGCGGACATGCTAAAGCAGTTTCCGCACCTTTTTCCTTCAGGTAAAATTTCGAGGACAAAATTTCCTAAGTGGGGGAGAGTTGTAACGCCCTGGTTTTGGGCCTAGATGTTTTAGACATCGGACCGGACTGGCCGAGAACGGTTCGAATCGCGTAAGGTGATTTAAGGAAATCGAGGATTGGGATAGGATAAAAATGTGGTAAAAATTGCTAAAATCCTGTAAAAATATGTTTAAGAGATTGGTCAAATCAATTTTACAAAAAGGGTTTCAGAAATGGGATATTTCGGGTAGTGACCAAATTGTAAAGTTTTAAAACTATGGAAAATGTGATTTTTAAAGGAGAAGCCAAATTCTTAGAATCTTTAGGGGGGTTTATGGAAATTTAACCTTTCCTTAATATGACATGTGTTTAAAATGGCTTTTGATTAAATAGCTTTAATTGGTTTTTATTTTAATTAATTAATTTGGTGGTTAATGTGAGATTCAATCACGTAACTACCATCTTCTCCTCATTTTCAGCCAAACAATAGTTTCATTCATTTCTCTCCAGAATTCTTTTCTCCCAAACACTCTCTTAATATCTCTTAAACAATTTTCAAGAAATCCTTTCAAGTTCTTCAAGATTTTTCTAAGGAAAACTTGTCATTCATTGAGGAAGGCAAGAATTGGAGGTAGATCTCGTTCTAAACCTCTAATCAAAGTTCTTTATTTAAATTCCCAAGATATTTGGCTTTTAATTAATGTTTTTGGTTGGGATTTTATTATAGTTTTTATTGGAGATCAAAATCTTGTAAAAATATGGTTGAAATCTTAACTTTCGGATTTGTTTTGTTAAGCTCTGTTGTGGATTGATTTCAATTGAGTTTTAAGTTGGTTAGTATGTTGAAATGAAGTTTTGATAAAATAGATCCCAAAATCCTTGAGATCCTTGAGTTTCTTGTTAGCTTTGAGTGAGTTTTTGAGGTGAGATGGTGGAATTTTGCTTGCTGGAGGTATAAGGATGGTTAGGTTGTTTATTAGATGTGTTTTGATGTTTATAATGGATTGGAAGTAATGTATGTTGGCTGGGTTTGGTTTAGGAAGCAATCGAATGAGTTTTCGGTTGTTTCGGATGGGTAAATTGGTGTAGTTTGGGTGAGCAACGAGTTTGTGAATTGTTGATGGTGTTGAAATGCATTTTAATGCATTTAGATCTCTGTTTTGATGTTGTGAAAACAGGGGATCTTGGTTCAGGAGCAAACGAGGCGTTGTTGGAGGCTCCGGAAGAGTAATTTTCATGTCGGCGGGCAAGGCTTCGTGTATCGGTGAGTGGAAATGGATTTTCCAGCTTTATAACGCTTTGAGCGTGGTCTTGGGAGCTTAGCGTAAGTTTGAAACACTTAGCTAAGCTCAAGAGTAAGTGATTCGAAAGTCTCTCTCGGAAATGTGTATTGTTTTGATGAAAATGCACTTGAGTTAATTATGGTTTTGATTACTGTTTTAAAGCATGTTAGAAGCATGAGTAATGCTGGATTTTAATGCCATTGTGTTAAGGATGCACTAGGTAAGTGATCCTTGGTTCTATGTCGAAAATGCATATGATGTTAAGCATGTTATGCTTGTAGAAATGGCATTGTATTTATGCTTGTAAAACAGTGGATTATTGATGTTAAATGATTATATTGGCAAGTGATGAAAGTGGTTTTTGGTTATTCTAATCGGATATAGTTAGCCGGCTATAGGATTGGGGGCACCGTGAATAAAGTCGCCTTGGATGTCGAGGTGTTGTGATTGTGCCGAAATCTCCATCCAAGTACCCTAACGATTGAGGCTAAGATCACAACGGTGATTGGTTTAATCCCGTGTGTGAATCTTGTGGTTGTGTCCCTTACTCTCGTTAGTGGAATTATACAACTACCGATGAGTGATGTAGGGGTTGTGATTGTGCCATTAATCTCCATCACGGGTGTTGAGGGGTTGTGATTGTGCCATGTAACTCCACCTTGTGTAGTCCAGTAGTATGTATGAAGTGTTTACAAATTAGTCCTCAAATTTCTTAAAATTTACAAATTAGTCCCTAAAAGACGATCGTATGCTATTGAACCCCTAAATGAGCTCCGTTCATTGTGTCGCTTCCGCTAAAGTGTTTTGCTATTCACATAGGTTAATAATGTGCATCTAGAAAAGTTAAAAAGAAAAAAAGGGTCGTCAATCAAGTTGACTTTCACGAGTTGACTTTGGTTTTCCCCGTGTAATCTTCTTAGTTCGGGTCGGACGTCTAGGCCGAGCTAAGCGGGTTACAAAGTATCTCACACCAAGATACTTCTTCCTAAAGGCACTCCTAAAGAACTCCCAATCTACTTCATTGGGTTCCATTCGAGCGGTGATAGTCGTCCACCAACTATAGGCATCACCCTAGAGCAAGGAAACTAAGCATCCCAGCTTGCGCACATCACTGCAGCCCATCTGATCCTTAATGCGGATCGTACTAGCTAACCATGCCTCCGATGCCTCGGGAGACATACCATGGAACTCAACAGCTCCCAAATTCCTCAGCATTTCCAAAGACAAACTCACTTGCCCAGCTGCAGGTGCCTGAACTTGTGCTCCAACTATCGTAGCCTGAAACGCTCCGGTGATCACTTGAACCAATGACGTTAGATAACCCAAACCTAGACCAGCATGTTCGCGTTGCTCCGGCTCCCCACCTCCAGGTGGTGGTGGCGGAGGTAGAGTCTCATCAGCTGGGTTCTAAACCCCTTGATTACCCTGCTCAGCGCCGGCACGATCGTATTTTATCTAAACTCTCTCCTCGGACCCATTGTGCTATTTTTAACAAAGCTTAACAACAAAAACAAATCAAACCATGATTTAGGCCAGCCTCAAGCAAGGATCCAAGTTCACAAAAACATTTAACTAGTGTAATAAGGCAATGGGCACCCCGATTTCCCTCAAGCATAACATAGCATACAATAGCCTATCACAACCATCATGCTTTAACTCACCCACAATCAACAACATACAATCATATTTAACTCTCATATGATTCATAACAATCAAGCGTGGCATAACACCAACATTCGACCAAAAACATGATTTTTCAAACAACATGCCACTAACATTGAATCGAACATTAAAACATACCAATTTCACTTACCATCATTCCCAATTCTTTCAAAACCTGTCTCTGATACCAACAAATGTAACCCCTTAGCCCGGCCTAGACGGCCGACCCGAAATAAGAAGATTACACAGGGAAAACCGAAGTCAACTCGTCAAAGTCAACCTCGATTAACGACCCATTTTTCCTTCTTATCTTCTCAAGATGCACATTAAGATCCTATGTGATCAGCAACACACTTAGAAGAAAACGGCACAACGATCGGAGCTCGATTAAGGGTTCAATTGCTCAAAATACACATTTAGGGACTAAACTGTAATTTCCATAAATTACAGGGACTATTCAGATATTAAGATTACCAATCTTTAGTTAGTCATGAAACATGCTTTCCTGCCAAAATTCATCTCAAACGGATCATCCAAACTCAACCAATTCATCACACAACATTCAGGGACCAAAACGCAACATTCCAGAACTTTAAAAGATACTTTTAACAGAAAATAACGAACAAGTATCGGTACGCTTGAGCCCGTATTGATACGCAAAATAGCAGTTGAAAATTTTTGTAAAAGGGTATGGATACGCTTTCCCCCGTATCGGTACGGCCTTCAAACCTTTGCCTAGGCGTATCGATACGCGGACAACTCGTATCGGTACACATAAGCTGAAAAACCTGAAAATAGCTTTAGCGTGTCGATACGCAATCCCGAGTATCGATACGCATACCATAATTGCACTTCCAACAACCCTAAAAAAACATTTAACAACATCTAAACATGTCCAAAACATCCATACATAATATAATCAACAATCCAATCACTTAAGCATCGTCAAACACTCACAACCTATGCATCAAGCTTGGAAGTCCATGGAGGAACATTAAACTATTCAAGCATGCTTTTAAATTCAAACATAGCATAGCTAAATACGAAATATAAGACCATAAACTAAATTAGAGACCTTTTACAAGTCCAAAAACATAATCCAAACTTGCTCAAGGTGTTAAACATCTCCAAAGAAAACCATAGGTAAAAAAATCCCTCTCATTGCCTCTTATTACACTAGGTGAAAACACATACTTTGTTTAGCTCAAATCACTTGGATTCCCCTTGCTCTCTTGCTCCCTCAAATGCTCAATTCTCTGTATTGATGGAACAAATGAGCGTAAGCATACAGCTTAGTGAGGACCGCTAAAACAGCAAACATTCATCAGTGCATTTAGTAAAACCAATTCATCATTCTTTGTAAACATACGCCTTCCTTTGAAACATGCACTTAAAACATCATTTCCACTTTCAAAACCACATGCTCATGGCATCATTAATTTCAATAGTAAAACCTTTGCCCATGCTTAAACCAAGCAACATATGTATTCTAGCATATCTTTCAAGCATCACATGCTTTCTCAACATCAATGTACATCATTAAATCAATTTCATTATATTGGCTCACAAGTGATCAATAACAACCCATATCAAAACAAACCCAATAGACACATTCGGATACGCGGATTACAAGTGTTGTCCCATACACTTCATACACACTATCGGATTACACAAGGTGGAGTTAATGGCACAATCACAACCCATCAACACCCGTGATGGAGTATATGGCATAATCACAACCCCTCAACATCACTCATCGGTAGTTGTATAATTCCACAAACGAGAGTACGGGACACAAACCACATGATTCACACACGGGATTAAACCATCCACCGTTGTGATCTTAGCCTTAATCGTTAGGGTACTTGGATGGAGTTTACGGCACAATCACAACCCCTTGACATCCAAGGCGACTTTACTCACGGGGCACCCAATCCTATAGCCGACTAACTATATCAGATTAAAGTAACCAAAACCATTTACCATCACTTGCCAATATAATCATTTATCAACATCAATCCACTATTTTACAAGCATAAACCACTATGCCCTTTTCACAAGCATTAACATGCTTAAACCATATGCATGAATCATATAAACCCAAGGATCACTTACCATGTGCATCCTTAACAAAATGGAATTAAAAACCAACCACATCAATGCTCAAATCATGCTTTAAAATAGTAATCAAACCACATTCAAATCAAGTGCATTAAAACCAAAACATAGCACATTCCGAAAATAGTAATCATCGATTTACTTACTCTCGAGCTTAACTAAGTGTTTCAAACTTACACTAAGCTCCCAAAACCACGCTCAAAGCGTTTCAAAGATGCAAATCCTTTTCCACTCACCGATACGCGAAACTTCGCTTGTCGACGCGAAGATCACTCGCTCGAAGCCTCCAAAAATGCTTCGCTTGCTTCCGGATCATGATCCCTTATTTTTAGAGCATCAAAACAGAGATCCAAATGCATTAAAATGCATTACAACACCATCAACTAAACACAACTCGTTGTTCAGAAAAAACTACACCATTTTACCCATTCGAAACAACCGAAAACTCAATCGATTGCTTTCTAAACCAAGCATAACCAACATACATTACTTCCAACCATTAACAATAATCAAAACACATCTAAAAACAACCTAAACCCTTCTGTATACCTCCATCAAACAAAACACCAACAAAACACCTCAAGAACTCAACCAAAACTATCAAGAAACTCAAGGATCTCAAGGATTTCGGGATTTATATCATCAAAAATCTTTTCCAACATTATAATCAACTCAAAACTCAATTAGAATCAAACCAAAATAGAGCTCATCAACGACACTCCGAAAATCAAGATTTAAACAATTATTTTGCAATATTTTTATCTTAGATGAAAATTATAATTAAAACTCAGTTAAAAACAACAATTAGGAGCCAAAGTTCTTGTGAATTTCAATAAAGAACCTATATTAGAGGTTGAGAACGGGATTTACCTCCAATCCTTGCCTTCCTCAAAGATTGACAAGTTGTTGCTTCACTAATCTTGAAGAACTTGGAGAGAATTCTTAGAAAAAAATGAGAAACTAAAGAGAGAGAGTTTGGGAGAAGAAATCTGGAGAAATGGTTGAGAAAATGGATTTTGCTGAAATGAGAGTTAGTTACGTCCAAAACTTCTCATTTTACTATTTTAGCAATTTAATAAAATAAATAAAAATCCTTTTTATTTAATCATCTAAAAATCATTTAAAATACATGTCAACTTAATTGAAGGTTTAATTGTACAAAAGCTCCCTAAAGATTCTCAGATTTTGACTCCTCTTTTGAAATTATCAATTTTTCACAGTTTTAAAACTTTACATTTTGGTCACTACCCAAAATGTACCACTTCCAAAACTCATTCTGTAAAATTGATTTGACCAACCTCTTGAAAACATGATTTTAGAGGATTTTAGCAATTTTGTCATATTTTTATCATTTCTCGATCCTTGATTTCCCTAAACCACCTATTACGATTCGAACCGTTTCGGACCGGCCCGATCCAATGTCCAAAACATCTAGGCCAAAAACCAGGGTGTTACATATTAAGGTTTAGGGACCATTTTCTAAATTTGTTGAATTTTAAGGGCTTTTACCAAATTCACGTTACCAACCTTCAATTAGATTTATTGCATGCTTCTCGGTGAAAACTTAGCTCGAAAAGACCTTTGGAGCCCATCCAATTGCAGACAAGGCAAACATGGACCAAAATGCAAGAAACAGAAACTCAAATGAATTCAAAATCTGCACTCAACGGTCTGGTGTTTTGGAACAGGAAGCCCCGTTTCGGTACAACCGTTCCGAAACATAGATGCCCGTTCTCAAAAACACGAGACCTTTCCGGAACCCCTCTAGACATGTTCCGGTACAATGGTTAACAGAGGCAAAGTGTTCTGGAACGAGCCTCACCGTTTCAAAACACCAAGGCCATTTCAGGCCACTGTTCCGAAACATGAAAGGGCGTTCCGAAGCGCATGGGCCTGCAATTTTCTAACAAGCTGGTTTAAATCAGTTTTTACCCTCCGAAACCATCCTGACACATGACCTAACATACATACAACTTAATTACCTATCAATGGCAACTTGTACGCATCATAATCAACCTTAATCCAAAAGCAAGCATATACAAAAACCCAAATGTCATTTACAAGTCCAAAAATGCATCACAAACTTGCTCAAAACCAGAAATCAACAAATCATTAACATTCAATGCATCAGACACCCCATTGCCCTTATTACACTAGTTCAAGTATGCAACATACTTTTATAAAGCATCTTGGTAAGATTCCCTTGAAGATGCTTGCACCGAAAGTCTAATTATCTGCATTGATGAAACAAAGAGAGCATAAGCATACAAGCTTAGTGAGGATTGCTCAAAACCACAAACATCATCAATGCACAAAACCGTTTTCACTCTTTTCAAAACCATCATGCCTTTCTTATCAAATCATGCACTTTAAATTCAAAACCATTGTATTAACCATAATGTAACATGATTTAATCAAATTCAGCAACTAAACCATTGCTACTCATTTTCCAAGCCTCTGAAGCATAAATACCATTATGCTAAGCTTAAACCCATAACATGCATCTTTCAAAAATATGCATTAAATCATTTCCACATTAATTCATTTCATTATATTGGCTCACGAGTGATAAACGTCAACCTCAAAAACACATATATCAGATACACAGATTACAAAGGTTTGTCCTACACCCTTCATACACTCTACCGGCATTTCAAGGTTCACACACGAGAGTGGCCATTCATCGTTGCGACACCCGTGGTGGAGTTTTCGGTACAATCACAACCCCACAAAACCACTCATCAGTAGATGTATAACCCACTACCGAGAGACGGGACACACACAAGGTTCGCACCCGGGAGCTACCCTCAACAGTTGCAACCTTAACCAATCCTCAATCGTTAGGGTACTTGGATGGAGTATTCAGTACAATCACAACCCCTCAACATCCAAGGCGACTTGTTTATAGTGCACTCAATCCTATACCCGACTAACTATATCTGGTTTCATTTATAAAACACTTTAATCAACTTCACTTGCTAATATAATCCATATCACATGCATACCTCACTGTTTTTACAAAGCAGTCATGATAAGCCATAAACAAGCATTAAACCATGGTTAAAAGTTCATGCATCAACACATGCATACAAGGACCACTTCCCTAGTGCATACTTAAACCACATGGAATCATCATACACAAATTATATACTCAAATCATCCTTTAAAACAGTAGGTAAATGCAATTAAAATCAAGTGCAACCAAAGGCTCAAAACTAGCATAACTGAGGGAGAAATTTCGATTTACTTACTTCTGAACTTAATAAAGTATTTCAAGCTCTTATTTAGTTCCCAAAACCTTTTCTATAATGTTTCCACGCTGGAAAACCAAATTCCACTCACCGAATCGCAAAACCACGCTTGCCGACGCGACTACCGGTCGTCCAAAGCCTCCAAAACCACCTCGTTTGCTTCCGGATTACTATCCCCTATTTTCAACACATCAAAACAGAAGTTCAATGCATTAAAATGCATCCAAAACTCCAGCACGCCCATGAAATCCCGCAGCCCTACTCTAAAGCATCAAAACACTCATCCGAAACAGCAGAAAACTCAATCAATTGACCTCAAACCTCAGCCCAGCCATTACCCAACTCATCCAACACATTCTAAGCATTAATCAACATCCGAAACAACCTAAAACCGTCCTTATACCTCATGCAACTCGAATTCCTCAAGAACACCTCAAAAACTCACCCAAAAATACTTCAAAAACTAAGGATCTCATGAATTTCGGGGTCTATATGATTAAGACTCAACTTCAACACCAAAAATCTTTCAAAACTCGTTTAACAACAATCTCAAACCAGCCCAATCAAACAAAATCCGAAAATCACATTTTAAACCGAATTTCATCAAGATTTCAAGAGTTTATCAATCTAACCACAAAACCTCAATGAAAATCAGTATTAAAGAGTAAAATATCTTTGGAATTTCATTAAAGAACTTAGATTAGAAGGATAGCACAAAAATTACCTCCAATCCTTGCTTCTCCTCTAATTTGGCAAGATTTTCTTGAAGAAACTTGAAGGAAAATCGAAGAAATCAGTAAGCAAAAGGTAGAACTCAAAAGAGGATTTGAGAGTGAAGAAAATCTGGAGATTTGAGAGAAAATGAGAAGTGTTTGGCTGAAGTGAAAGAGAGAAATGAAAATGATCGTGGAAACTTTTTAACCGATTAACTAACTTTTTAATTAAACCAAATTAAAAGCCTTTTTAATTTTTTAATAACATTTAAAACACATGCCAAATTAGGGAAAAGGCATAATTGCCATGTAGCTCCCTAAAGATTCTTAGAGTTTGACTCTTCTTGAAAATCATTTTCCAACTTTTAAATCTTTACATTTTGGTTACTACCCAAAATGTATACTCTCGAAAACTCATTTTGTAAAATCTATTTGGCCAACCTCTTAAATATAATTTTAGAGGATTTTAGGAATTTTTATCATATATTTATCCTATCCCGAACATCGATCTCCCTAAACCACCTTTTAACGGCTTGAACAACCGACACCAGTTCCACCAGCCCAACCCGATTCGCCAAAACAACTAAACCCAAAACCGGGGCGTTACAACTCTCATTCACTAAGGAAATTTCATCCTCGAAATTTTACTTGAAGGTAAAAGATGTGGAAATTGCCTCAGCATGTCCGCCTTGCTTTCCTATGTGGCCTCCTCAACTCCTTGATGTCGCCACAACACCTTCACAAGCTCAATCGTCTTGCCACGAAGAACTTTGCTACTCGAATCCAAAATTCTCACCGGTTCCTCACCGTAGGACAAATCTGAATTCAACTCAATTTCCTCAACCGGCATCACATTTGAAGGATCCGATCTATATCTTCCCAACATAGATACATGAAATACATCATGGATCTTTCCCAACTTTATCTCCACATCTGACATGAAACTACATAAATTAAGAACACCATCAGGGTCCTCATCATAGGACAAATCTGGATTCAACTCTATCTCCATATCTAACATAACACGAGACAAACACAATATTTACCTTTGTCTCAAAGAAACACGAAACACATTATGGATCTTTTCCAACTCGGGAGGCAACCTCAACCGATAAGCCATATGACCAACTCGCTCCACAACCTCATAGGGCCTAATAAACCTCGGAGTAAGCTTTCCCTTACGTCTGAACCTCATCAACTTCTTCCAAGGTGATACCTTAAGGAACACGCGATCTCCAACCCCGAACTCAACCTCTTTACGCTTTAAATCCGCGTAAGACTTCTGACGATCCGATGCAGCCTTCAACCGTTCACATATGAGCTTCACCTTATTTGTTGTTCCCTTGAGCATATCCGGCAAGGAAAGCAACTTTTGCCCCGCCTCAGCCCAACAAAGAGGCATTCTACACTTCCTCCCATACAAGGCCTCATACAGCGCCATTTGTATACTTGCCTGAAAACTGTTGTTATAAGCAAACTCAACCAACGACAGATGCTTTTCCCAAGAAGCCTGGAAATCAATCACACATCATCACAACATATCCTCAAGCACCTGGATAACTCATTACGACTTCCCATCCGACTGAGAATGATATGAAGTGCTGAAATTCAACTGCGTATCCAACGTCTAATGTAAACATTCCCAAAACCTCGTTGTAAACCTCGGATCTCTATCCGACACTATAGACTTGGGCACACCGTGTAAACGCATGATCTCAACAATATACAACTTAGCTAACTTATCCAACATATCTGTAGTATGCACAACCAAGAAATGTGCACACTTCGTAAGTCGATCCACAATCACTCATACTGAGTTCTTCTTCGTTGGTGTCAAAGGTAACTCGGATACGAAATCCATCATAATCCTTTCCCATTTCCACTCTGGTATCTTCAAAGGCTACAACAAACCGGAAGGAAACTGGTGCTCGGCCTTCACCCGTTGACAAACTATACACTTGCTTACAAAATCAGCAACATCCTTTTTCAATCCCACCCAATAGTACTCATGCTTCAAACCACGATACATTTTAGTACTACCAGGGTGCATAGCAAAAGGACTGTTATGGGCCTCAGTCAAAATAGTGCGCCTCAACTCAACATCTTCTGGTACCACTATCCGACTTTTGAAACATAGAACCCCATCATCATTAAAGCAAAAATTTATAGCCTTACCATCAGCTATATCCTGAACATGAGGCACCAATGAATCATCCAACAACTGCTTATCCTTAATCAACTGAATCAAAGAAGGTTTCACTTTTAACTCAGCTATCCAGCCACCATCACGCGATTTACTCAAACGAGCAAACATAGCTCTCAGCTAACAGCCACCTTCCTACTCAAAGCATCGGCCACAACATTGGCTTTTCCTGGATGATACTCAATGGTTAAATCATAATCCTTAAGCAACTTCAACCATCTTCGTTGCCTAAGATTCAAATCTTTTTGAGACATAAGGTACTTCAAACTCTGATGGTCGGTGTAAACCACACATCTTTCACCATAAAGGTAGTGTCTCCAATTCTTCAAAGCAAACACCACCGCTGTAAGCTCAAGATCATGAGTAGGATAGTTGCGCTCATGCACATACAGCTTCCTAGACGCATAAGCCACAACCTTCCCACCTTGCATCAATATGCAACCCAAACCAACATATGATGCATCGCTATAAACTACAAATTCCTTACTCGATTCTGGTTGAATCAAGACAGGAGCTTACGTCAAAGCTTCCTTCAACTTTTCGAAAGCTTGTTGCCTACCATCCGTCCACTTAAAACAAACATTCTTTTGCAATAACTTGGTCAAAGGGGCAACAATCTTAGAGAAACCTTCGACAAACATTTGGTAGTAACCAGCCAAGCCAAGGAAACTTCGCACTTCTGTCACTGATTTAGGTGTCTTCCAACTCATCACCGCCTCAACCTTGTGTGGATCAACCCGGATACCTTCAGCTGACACCACATGTCCAAGAATAACCACTTCTTTGAGCTAAAACTCACACTTGCTCAGCTTAGCATAGAGCTGATTCTCTAACAACACTTGCAATACAATCCTCAAGTACCTATCATGATCCTCCTCGGTACGCGAGTACAGGAGAATATCATCGATAAACACTACAACAAACTGATCCAGAAACTCATGGAACACCCTATTCATCATATCCATGAACGCAACTGGTGCAATTGTCAACCCAAACGGCATCACCAAGAACTCAAAGTGGCTGTACCTAGTACGAAAAGTTGTCTTAGGTACATCCACGTCCTTAACCTTAAGCTGATAGTACCCAAACCTCAAGTCTATCTTTGAAAACACCGAAGAACCACGAAACTGATCGAACAAATCATTGATCCTTGGAAAAGGGTATTTGTTCTTAATCGTCATCTTGTTCAGTTGCCAGTAATCAATGCACATACATATGGTACCATCCTTCTTCTTCACAAACAAGACCGGCGCACCCCAAGGTGAAATACTCGGCCTTATGAAACCTCGGTCAAGCAACTCCTAAAGTTGCATCTTTAACTCCTTCAACTCCTTAGGTGCCATGCAATAAGGAGCAATGTACACCGGAGTCGCGTTCTCATACAACTCTATACCAAACCCAACCTCCCGGTTGGGTGGTAATTCTGACAACTCCTCTAGAAAGACACCTAGAAACTCACATACAGTTCGGATGTCTTGCACACGCACTTCCTTCGTGCCAGGATTCATCACATACGCCAAGAAAGCTTAGCATCCCGACTCCAACATCTGACTCGCTTCAAGAGCCGAAATTGCGTTAGATAAGAACTCTACGTTCTCACCTACGATTACTACCGCGTAATCATCCGCAAGCTTCAGGGTAACACGCTTAACATCAAAATCCACCACCGCTAGGTGTTCAACCAACCAGTCCATTCCAAGAATCACATCAAATCCATAAAAAGGTAATTCCATCAAATCAACAAAGAATACATGACCTTGAACAGACAATGGGCATCTCCTATACAATTTCCTTGTAACCACAGTCTCACTAAAAGAACTTGTTACTTCCATTCCTACATTTAGCATCTCAACAGGAATATCAAGCAATCACGCATGCTCACTCAAGATGTATGAATGTGTAGATCAATAATCAATCAATGTTAACAAAGATAAGGATTGCAAGGTGAATGTACCTGCAATCACTTCGGTGTCGTTGCGTCCCTCGCGATGTGCATACACCCTCACAGGACCACCTCCCTCTTGCTGAATAGCAAAAACGTGGGCCACACCTCTCTGGCTATCCTCTATCCTCTAAAAATTACCACGACCGCACCCACGACCTCTCTGATGTGCAACTTCAGGTGCACAACCATGAGCACCTCCCACTAACAGGGGACACTAACGCCTCATATGGTCAGCGGATCTACAGTTCCAACATGAATTATCCCCAACTACAGGAGACTGAACCTCACGAGCCGCACGAGGGCAATCCTTCCTCATGTGCTCCTGTGAACCACACGTCCAACACGTGTTCTGCTCAAACCTCGGCCAATTGCCCTGAGCCGGTGCACCTCGCCCGAAGTTGCCACGCCTAGCCACAGGCTAATATCTATGGTCCCGGTTCCTCTTGCTCTGCCCACCACTAGTGTAACCCCCATAGCCCGGCCTAGACGCTTGACCCGAACTACGAAGATTACACGAGGAAAACCAAACTCAACCCGAAAGTCAACCTTGATTAATGACCCTTTTTTTAATCTTTTCTAGATGCACATTAAGCCTATGTGAACACTTAAAATTCATGGAAGAGGATGGTACAGCGATCGAAAAACATTTAGGGACTCAATTGCATGAATTACGCTTTTAGGGACCAAAATATAATTTTTAGAAATTATAAGAACTTCGCAGATTTTAGGTTTACCAACATGGAATTAGTCATGTTACATGCTCCTCGGTCAAATTTCAGCTTAAAATGACATTCCAAGCTCAAGCAATTGCATCCACAACATTCAGGATTGAAATGTAAAGCATGGAAACTTAAACAATTCAAATTCATCACCCAACGTTCAACTGTATCGTAACACCTTCCCTTCGTACCGAAACGACCGTATCAAAACGGAGTAGACCGTTTCGGTACTCGGGTGCGTTCCGAGACTGGTACCGAAACGAGCCTCTCTAGTGGCCAAAGTGT